>OV702284.1:1253189-2506379 GCA_916181665.1 Avena sativa
ATGGTTTTTCTAAAAAATCATGAGCATCAGATCATGTACATGTAGCTCAAAACTAACTCACTTTAAAAAAGTATGTTAATTTTTTATGTTTTACTTAATTTTTATTCAATATAAATGTGTAATATTTAAGTTTAGATAGATAGATCTTATTTTTTATAAATTTAGATTTTTTCTGAATTAGAATAATTTAGTTATGATCTTTCTAGGATTAATATGGTAAAGGGGAAAAAAGCTATGCCGACGGCCAAAAGGGGTTTTGGATTGTTTGCAAATCATGAGCATTAGATCAAAACTTTTGTCTATGGTGAAATTTGAAAAAAAAAACTGATGTGGCCAAAAGGGGTTTTGGATTGTTTGCATGGTTTTAGTATGATCTTGTAAGGCCAAAGAAATAGGGTTATCTTGCAGGAGACAAAAGAGGCATCTTAATTTGGAATTTTGGCTACGGAAAAAATTTGTTGGATCATCTTTAAGTGTGGAACAAGTTCACGGGAAGACCAATATAAGAGAGAAATCAAGTGAGAATCCAGATAAATAACTGCAACGCCATTTTGAGAAGAAATCAGAAAAAAAAAAGTTGAAGGACCAAAATCTAGGGTTGTTACAGAAATGTAGTCGAGATATGGGAGTGAGCATGTATCATGAGCAGCGTGTCAGCTAGCTAGTGCTAGGACGACGAAAATAGATCGATCGCGCCTTGTAGACATCGAGGACGTACGACGAGCAGGATGCATCGCCTTGTAGACATCTACTAGGACGTACGTACGACGAGGAGGAGGATGCATCGATGCATTTTCTTCAATTTCGTCTCGTGTGTGGTATATTATGGGTGGTCTAGGATGTACACACACATGGCTCAAAGTGTTGGTTCGGTACTGGTGATTGCTAGACTCGACGGTTTGAGTTTCATCATGCCGCAAGATTATTTTAATTAGAGGCTTGCGGTCGCCGTCTTGGAGCTGTCTAAAGCTTCTTTTAGTAATAAATGAAACGATATAGTACAACCGGGAGAGGGGGTTGGGCCGCAGAAATATACTTCCTTCGTTGTAAAGTATAAAATATTTTAGATGTGTAAAAAAAAATATCTAGACTTGTTTTAGTGTCTAGATTCACTTTAAACCTTAGTGAACCTATATACTCCTTCTG
Organism: Avena sativa; assembly: GCA_916181665.1. Classification (NCBI taxonomy): domain Eukaryota; kingdom Viridiplantae; phylum Streptophyta; class Magnoliopsida; order Poales; family Poaceae; genus Avena; species Avena sativa. The sequence continues at coordinate 1,254,336 of OV702284.1, forward strand.
TTCTAAAAATGATGTGTCAAGTTTATCTAAACTTAAATGTATCTAGACACTTTTAGTATATAGATATATCCAAATTCAAACAAATTTGAGACATCTTTTTTAAAACAAAGGGAGTATTAAAAATAGGCTAGATATATTTATTGTACAAATCTATTATATTTTAAAACGGAAAGAGTAGTCGATATCGAAATCCGATAGGTGTATCACGAGCACCGTGTCAGTTAGCTAGTGCTAGGACGACGAAAATAGATCGTTCGCGCCTTGTAGACATCGAGGACGTACCACGAGCAGGATGCATCGGCTTGTAGACATCTAGTCCCTCCGTTTCAAAATATAAGATGTTTTAGGTTTGTGAAAAAAATGTATCTAGACTTGTTTTAGTGTCTAGATTCACTCCACAACTGAGTGAACCTAATACTAAAAGTAATCTAGATACATTTGCTTCACGAAGCTAAAACATCTTATATTTTAGAACGGAGGGAGTAGCACGTACAACGACGAGCATGATGCATCGATGCATTTTCTTCAATTTCGTCTCCTGTGTGGTATATTATGGGTGGTCTAGGATGTACACACACATCTAAACATGCGTTATTCACCGGGTTTTCCTGCATGGCAGCGACTGAATCGGTTGTATGCACGCGGGGCGATAATGTGAGCACGTCGGGACGTCGGGAATTGGAAGCCAGGAGAGAACGACGTGTCGGAGACTCGAGGGTTTGAGTTCCATCGTGCTGCAAGATTAGATGTTCTATTTTCAAAGTTTTTCTTATCTTTTCTTTGCGGTACTTGTTCGATATCGAGGTCTCTCACATGTATTTATAAACCTTTTCTAAAAAGCTGGTCGTTATTTTATTTATAAAGCTGGGCGTAAAACCGGTTTTGAGGATGTTCTATTTTTTATTTTAATTAGGGACTTGCGGTTGCCTTGTTGGAGCTGTGTAAGAGCAAGTCCAGTAGCTCCCCTAAATTTCCCCCCCTATATCTTCCTATAGGGGCCTCCCTTAAAAAGATTTCTTTCTTATATTTTGTCTATCTCCAGCAGCTCCCATATGTCCTCTCCTCTATATCACATTCTACTATATTTTACCAATATTTTATAACTACTAACTTATTAACGGTTATTTGTTTAGAAATAGCTCATATAACACAAGATCTAATTCATACAACACATGAAATAGTTGATAAATGTGAAATAGTTCATACAACACATGGTCTCGTCTCATGTCCAACAAGACAAAGAAGTTCACTCTCAATTTCCCACAAACCTAGTTGATCACCAATACAAATGTCAGGAAATAGGATGTGGCTTGTTCAATTACGTACGCTTACGCAGTACCTTAGGCCATCTATGTAGTAATTTAGCTCGTAGCAATCTTGTTTCCTTGCTACTAATCGGTCTTGTCTCAGGATCGGCGCAAATTTCGATGTTGGGATCCATAGCGGAATCTTCCAACTTGCTTGCGTTGGCACTAGGAGTAGATGAACCATAGGCAAAACTAGAGAACTTTTTCTATTTTTTGTTAGACACCGAACTCATATCAACATTAGATGGATCCGCCATCAAATCAATCTGCATCAATATACATCAAACTGTTTAACACAAACAGGGCACAATATGATAGAATTTGGACATCAATTTGACAAAAGTTGGACAACAATTGACAAAAAAATTGACAATGCTCAAAAAAATTCACAACAACATCGGCTGGTCCTGTTCCCCTCTCCCTGTGGCCTACTCCTTTCAGAAATTTCGAGAATCGAGTACTAAAACACAATCTGAAATCGTTGGGTTCATCTGCCCCAGTCCCATTCCAAGCCGCGCGCAAGGCGAGCTCCCCCCCTCCCCGACGGCGCGCACGCCAGGCTGGCCCCAAGCCGTCGTGAGTATCCCATCCCCTCCTCTCCCGGCCGCGACTTGCCTCTCCCCTCCTCTTCTGTGTCACGACGTCCATTGTGTGTGCGCCGCCCCGCCATGGCTGCCTAATTTCGAGCTTGATTGGTGAAAAAAGGGGAGGGATAGGACGAACCTGATTCGAGCATGCAGTGCTGGTGGCGGGAGGGAGTTTTCCAAGGCGAGGGCGAGCGGATTGGGGGCGCCTCCGTCGCCCCGATCTAGAGGGGATGTGGAGGGGCTGGGTAGGGGGAGCGGATTCGTGGGGGAGGCTGTAGGGGTCCTGCTGGAGGCCGTTTTCTCCTTCTCTCTCCCGTATGTTTGCTATCGGGGAGGGTATTGGGGCTCTCCTGGACTTGCTCTAAGGCCCAGTTCTTTTGGCGGATTCTCCGAGAAGCTTCCCTACCCAGCTTTCTGGAGAAGCCGGTTCAAAAATATTTCAAGGCTTCCAAAGTGGTTAAGAATAAATTAATTTGGAAGCCTTACAAAATTTTGGAACCGGCTTTTCTAGAAAGCTGAGGTAGGACAGCTTTTCGGAGAAGCCGCAAAAAGAACTAGGCCTAAAGCTTCCTTTTAGTAATATAGATGAAATGATGTAGGAGTAGTACAAATTTTCCCTCTGTATTTTTTTGGGAAAGGTTTTTCCTCTGTTACGAGAAAGGAAAATGATACCCCCGAGGGATTCCGTGCATCCATCGTCCGGTTCCACGCTCGCGCAGTACACCACGACGTTGGTGGGGCCCACATGTTTTACTTCCTCCCAGAGTTATCCTGTTCCTAGCCACACACGCATCCATCGTCCTCGCGCATACTAGGCAAGTGCTGCCGCCGTCGTCTAGGAAGACTCCACCACCGGTGCTCCGCGACCTCCACCCCACTGCTAGCGCCCTGCCACGGACGCCGCCCATGGCCGCGCCTAGCTTCTCGCCGCCATGGCCGCGTCCAGCTTCTTTCCGCCATGGCCGTCGGTGCTCCGCTGCACCCTTCACCACGGTTGGTGTGCAGCTTCCCGCCGTAGGCTCGTCGAGGCCCTGGACGCGTCGCCGCTGCTTTGTCCGCGCGATGCTGCAGCCTTGCAAATCTGCTCCCAACTGCTGCCTCCCCGAAGCCGTCGCCAGGCCGCCGTGCGCCTCCTCCGTCGCGCCGGCCTACGCGTCCGGCTCCTCTCCTCCTCCCATGGTGGATGTCGTCGGTGCCACCGCGAGCCTCTACCGTACCTCCTCCGCGACGCGCTCCCCGCCGTGCTCGCATGGTGGTTTTGGCCGACGCCGTCTCCGACGAGGTCTCTACCGCTCCGTGCCGGCCTTCGCCCCTGCTCTCCTCCGCACCCACGAAGCAGTGACACTTCTGCCGAGGATTCTGCTAAGGGGGAGCAAGGTGGCCTGCGGCCATGGCCGTCAAGTCTTCACCTGTTTTATGATTGGGCTATAGATTTTTAGTCTTTATTTTTTGCTATATTTATACAATTTTTTAGATACATAATCATATTGATATTGCTACTTTTGTTATTTCTTTGAGTTCTACATTGGTTTTTTACCAAGAAAAAAATTTCTTGAGATGCTACAATGACGTAATATTTTTTCTACAATCGATGTATGGTCTTGCTAGAATAGCACAATTTTTTTGTTACCACATGCCCGCGAGTTCTCCAGCGAAGTCTGCGGTGAAAGTCTCCGGCAAGGTTGGACTTTTGCTACATTAGCATATTTTTTCCGCTACCACCGTTCTCTGATTTTGCTACAATGGCGTAAAACTCTTGTTAGGAGGTCCCCGATGAGGTTTTCTCCGACGACGTCTCCGGCGATATCTCCGATGAAGACGGATTTGCTACATATGGACATATTTTTTGCTACAACTGTTTAGTGGTTTTGCTATAATAGCGCAAAGTTTTTGCTACAATGGTCTCAGGCGACATCCCGGGTGAGGTCTTCGACGAGGTGTCTAGAAAAGTCTCCGACGATGTCTCTGACGAAGTAGGTTTTTTACTATGTTAGAAAAACTTTGTTGCTACAACCGTCTTGTGATTTTGCTACAACAGTGTCAACGTTTTGCTACAAGTTCTCCTGCGAGAGTTAGCAGCGAGCTTTTCCTAACGATGTCTCCGGCGAAGTCGGTTTTGCTGTATTAGCATAATTTTTTTGCTGCATGGTCTCCGGCGAGATGTTCTATTTCTGAAACGAACCGTTTTTTTTGCTTCTGAAGCAAAAGTAGGGACATATGTAGCAAAAATGGTCCGTTTTGCAGCAAAAGGGGCGAGACGATTTTAGGGACACGTGTCACGCAGGGGAGGAGGACGATGGGAACTCCCCATCGTCGGGGGACGCCCAACAGTTTCCTTTGAGAAAAGAGTAACCGGGAGAGGGGGTGTGCTGCAGAAATGTAGTCGAGATCGAAATCCGATGTGTGTATCACGAGCAGCGTGTCAGCTTGCTAGTGCTAGGACGACGAAAATAGATCAATCGTGCCTTGTAGGACGTACGACGAGAAGGATGCATCGCTACTAGGACGTACGGCTACGAGGAGGATGCATCGATGCATTTTCTTCAATTTCGCTTCGTGTGTGGTATATTTGTAGGGGTTCGTAGCATGGAAAACAAAAAAATTCTATCGCATACAAACAAACAAGCCAAGATCTATCTACTAGATTGTAGCAACGAGTCGATGGAATAACTTACCCTCGAAGATTCCAAAGCGGTTAACGAGAGCAGATTCTCGTGGGTGATGTAGTCGTACTCTTTCCGATCTCAAGATCGCGTAGACGATCCTTCCGGCGCCACGTTCCGGCAGCGCTCCCGCAGTCGGTCACACGTTCGGTACTCGACGAAGACCTTCCTCTCCCTTGTTCCATCAGGCAGCAGAGGTTGTAGTACTCTCCTCACGATTCCGGCAGCACAATGGCGTGGTACCGGAAGTAGAGGGGAGATCTCGCAGGGCTTCGCCTTAAGCCGGAGCGAGTATGGTGGAGTATGAGAGAGAGCTATTAGTGGTCTAGGGTTTAGACACACCAATTAGAAGGCTCTAAACCGAAGGCTAGGGCAATTAGAAGCTCTAAACCAAAACGGCTCTAAACCGGAGGCTTTGGCTAGGGTTTAGATTAGAGGATAGGAACTTGTGTGTCTAGAGGAGGAGGCCCTGCCCCTCCTTTTATGGGTGGAGAGGGCCGGCGGCCAAGGGGAGGGAGGGGAGTCCCTCCCCAACTCGGCCTAGGTGGTGCGCCGGCTTGGAGAGGAGGGACTCCTCCCCCAAGTCGGTTTCAACCTCCTCTTGCTTGTTTCCCTCAGTTTCCTGTTTTAGCCGTTTGACTTTCAAACTGGCCATTTGACTTTTCAGTTTTAGGATTCAATTTAATCCTTTATTTGGAACAGCGAGAATACTCAGTACATGATGCAATCATTCCAATATGTAATGACACATTCATGTACCCCTTCCCCCCCGGAGTGCCGGACATTCCGGAACCTTCTAGAACATTCCCGATGAAAACACCAGAAACATTTCCGAACTCCGAAACGGGACTTTCCTTATATGAATCTTATTCTCCGGACCATTCCGGATCACCTCGTGATATCCCGGATCCCATCCGAGACTCCGAACAACATCCGGTCTCTTTCTCATAATACCATAACTACTCAAACAACGTCGAATCCTTAAGTGTGTCTCCCTACGGTTCGTGAATTATGCGGACATGATCGAGACACTTCTCCGAACAATAACCAATAGAGGAATCTGGAAATTCATATGGCTCCCACATATTTCTACGATTACTTTGCGATCGAATGAACTACTTACATACGATACCAATTTCCCTTTGTCTCACGATAGTTTACTTATCCGAGGTTATGATCGTCGGTATCTCTTCATACCTAGTTCAACCTCGTTACTGATAAGTACTCTTTTCTCGTTCCCGTGATATGTGATCCCTTGTGAGCCAGTCACATGCTTGCAAGCTAATTGGATGACATTTCACCGAGAGGGCCCAGAGTATATCTATCCGTCATATGGATGGACAAATCCCACTCTTGATCCATGTGTTTCAACCAATACTTTCTGAACACTCAATGCCACCTTTATAGCCACCCTGTTACGGTGTGGTGTTTGATGACATCAAAGCATCCATCCGGAAAAGGTGATATGCATGATCTCATGGTCGAAGGAATTAGGTTACTATGTATCAGAAAGCATATAGCAATTGAACTATTGAAATGACTTGATCTTTATGCTACGCTTATCTATAGGAGTATGTCCATCACATCATTCTCCTAATGATATGATCTTGTTGTTAATAACATCTCTATGTTCATGATCAGGAAACCATGATCATATATTAACCAACAAGCTAGTTTAACAAGAGGCTTTACTAGAGACTCTTATTTTAGTTTACAAATCACACAAGTATTAATGTTTCCGGTTAATACAATTATAGCATGGTATGTAAACATTTATCATAAGTGTGAAGATATGATAATAACCACTTTATTATTGCCTCTTGGGCATATCTCCAACAGTCTCCCACTTGCACTAGAGTCAATAATCTAGTTTCAAACCTTTGTGTATTCAACACCTATGGCTTTCCGGTGTTGTATGTACACGATTGCTAGTGGTCAACTGATCTCCGGATCTGACACTTCCAGGTCCGTGTGTAATTGCATGTCTTTGCGTCTCTACGCATCACTCATTCTCTAATGAGATGGCTTCGTACAAATTTGGTCCTTTGGTGTGACCTTTAGTTCTTTGGGGTTTAAAACATGTTGATAATATTGTCGTACAATATATCTTCATAGTATTATCCCGCTGTGAACTACACCTAGTTTGATAACAAACTACTTGACACAAACGCCCTCTTTAGCTGCTATAATAGCAGTCATATACTTAGCCTTTTGTTGTAGTATCTGTCACAATGTATTTAACTTTGGAACTCATCCAAATCCATTATGGAACTCACTTTCCATTATATTGTGCCACCCTTAGTTTAGATTGAGATAAACTTAATTTGTACTTTGTGACAAAACTAGTATCAATGTAGTACTTTTACAATGAACTAACCATCTATTTGTCACTTCTACAAATAATATACTCTTAGTTCTTCAAAAGATCTTAAGAATATCCTTACTATTGTCCAATGATCATCTTATGAATCATTCTGGTATATGCTCATAACATTTAGAGCATAGGACATATCTGGATTTGTACATATCACGGTATGATTGATATAAATATTCTTTGTGATTTCATACATCAAGTATCAATCTATACTTGATTATTTGTTTCACTTTACCAAATGTCAATACACTTGAATATATCATCAACATTGAACTCTTTCAATCCTTTCTGTGCGACAAGAACCTTTTCTTGTAGTTTCTATATTGAACTCATTCAATATCTTGTCTATGTACTTCTGGCACAACCATATTAGCGTCTAATGATGCCAAATATTTGGGTTTTGCCTAAGTCTTTCATATGGATGAAATTCTTAATATGTGTTAATAAAAGATACATTATTTCCAATCAACAATATGTCTTCCACATAATGTATTAGAAACATGTCTTAGCGCTCCCACTTAATTTCTTGCAAATGCAAGCATCTTCATCGTCTCTAATGAACTTTTAAACTCCTTTAACAGTTTCATCACAGTGAAGATTCCAACTCCGCGATGCTCACTTTAACCATTGAAGTTTGCATATGCTTTTAGCATCCTTTGAATTAACAAAACCCTATGGACCATGTTATGCACATGTCCTAGGTAACGATTCTATTAGAAGAACTTGTTTTGTTTATTCAACTACCATATAACAAAATTATATGTAGTGGTTGCTACATTAATTCGTCTAGACTAAATATCACTATGAAAGATCAAATCTTGTCATAGTCAACCTTTGAACATTGTTATGAACTCTTTCCCAATATGTCGATTATAGATGTGAAACATCCATGTCTATTTCTTTATAGATCCAGACACAACTGTAAGGTCTTACACCTTTCTCGAGGGTCCTTCAAGTTCAAAACTTGATTTCTCGTGTATGGAACTATCACGGATTTTATGGCTTCAAGCCATTTGACGGAGTCAGGGCTCATCATTGCTTATTTGCACGTAGTCGGATCATTATTGTCAAATAATGATTTAACTCTCAAATCTTGGTATTTGATTGTTCATCCGACCTACTTGTTTCAATAGGAACTTAGATCTCCGTGACCACAACTTTTGAGGTACGTGAGCCATGAGCATTGTTGCTGCCTCCGGAACACTTTTCGGCGCTGCGCAACTTTGATCATATAGCTAAGGTTCTTTTAACCTTATCAAAGTTCTATTGTCCTCCCACTTAACTTTTCACGAAAAATTCCTTCTCAAAGAAACTTAACATTCTAAGCAACAAACACTTTTGTCTCCGATGTTATGGAGGAGTACTTAACAGTTATTCGAAATAACATACAAAGACAGGTTCATCCGACTTTGGTTGCAAACATCTTTCTTATGCATAGCATACCAATGTTTAAGAAAGGACAACTTGGGTTTTATCCCAAACCATAAATTTATATGGTGTCATTTCAACGGATTATGATGGAGCTCTTTTCAGTGGAAAAACGGTAATCTCTAAAGCTTTTAATCTTTAAAATATAATGGCAGTTTTATGAATTATACCTTTGATCTAACCATGTCAAACAAGGTTTAATTACATATCTCGAACGTTCCATACTCTTATGGTGTTTCGGAAATGCAAATCCACGGAACGATTCCTTAAATCTTAGGTATTATGCTAAACTTGTAACTTAAATATCTTCCTTTATGATCTTATCATAAACTATTCATATTCTTGTTACAATGATTTTGCACTTCATCTTGAAAGTCTTTGAACTTTTCAAGTGTTTCATACTTTATCCTTATTAAGTAAATATTCATATATTCACTCAAATTTTTGGAGAAAGCATATGAAGTTGAAATCCATCGCTTTTGACTACACATAATGGATTTCGTACAACAATATGTACAAGTTCCAATAAGCTAGTCATTCGTTCCCTTTTTGCCTATGAACGAAGTTTTAATTATCTCTAGGAAAGTTTCACAAGCGTTATTTGATCAAAATCAAAAGACTCCAAAATTCCATCCACATGGAGTTTCTTCATGTTTTCTTTCCAATATAATTTAAACGGCGATATCACTTCCTAAGTGATATTTCAATCAATTTGTCTTTCGACATTTTTAGCACTAGTTTTATGGATGTGATTTCTCCAACGAGATTTGTGAATCATCCATCTTTTATGAATTACGGAAATTATTTGAACAACCCTTTTGTTCTCATAATACCTGATAAAACAAATCTTGAAGGCAAGCTTTGATGTTTAACGAGCAACACAATAACCCTTTATTTGTTCTCGATGAACATCATCACATATTCTTTTGCTAGTTACTTAGGCCATTGTAGTTCATGAATTGTGTTGTTTCGTATGACGATTCACACCAATAAATTCAGTATCAAATACTTGAGAACCACATTGTTTAATAAGCAAAGAATATAGCCATAACATGTATATCATCTATATACTTAAGCTGAACAATTCTAGTCTTTTCCTTTCTGCCATATACTTATGAGATTTTCTTTCAATATTTCCTTTTCTGTTTGAAAGAATCTATCAACATCAATAGTGGAGTCATACATATGACACATAGTCCAAAACATGTATAGTTAAATACCAATGTCTTTGGACTTGCACTTTGAAGTAGATCACCATCATCAAATGTTTGGTGTTCTTTCAAATTCCTTTATTTAGTAATCTCTTGGTGTAGTAAACATTTTACCTACATCAAATATTCACCCTTATCATGGAATCGTCCATGATCAAGCTACTTTTAGCTTACAACGATGAATTATGAGTATAATGTTGCTATCCAAAACCTTTTGGAGGATTATGACAACAAGTGTCTCCAACCTTTTGCAAATTCTCATCAAATATGAGAGCATGACTTTTGCCATATTATACTCTATCATGTTGTAACCAATACTTCGTTTCAGATATCACAATATCTTCCACACATCATGGTTTCTGAAACAACTCTTTCAGATCCTAGATAACCTTGATATTAAGAGAATCCTTTGAATATCAAGAATCATGGAGAGAAACATGATACTTATATACTAACACTTGGAATTGTTACTCTTGATTTAATACTAATTATTAAACTTCATGGAGTAACCGGAACTTACTGAAAGTTTGCAATAGGACTTTTAAACTTTAGATTAACACTTCAAAACAATACGATACCAGTTCGTAAAGTAACTAACCAGAATTCTATAGTTCTATCATCTCAATTATAACTAAGCGCAAGGTGGTAAACGGATGCCAATGACTACAACAACTATGCAAATTCACTTTGATTTAGTTTATGATAAATTGAGTTCTAATTAATAATTAAATTAATCTAGGTGAACTCCCACTCAAAACAATATCCCTCACATTGTTTTAGTGATCACACGAACCAAATCCACCACATCAAAACCGATCATCACGAGAGTTGATATAGCTTCAATGGCGAACAATCAACATGTTCATCATATCTACTATATGACTCATGCTCTACCTTTCGGTAATCCGTGTTCCTGAGGCCATGTTTGTACATGCTAGGCTCGTCAAGATCAAACCTTAGTTTCCGCATGAGCAAATCTGGCTTGCTCACGTGGTGCTTCCAAACAACAAGCTTTAGCAACGGTGCTAACTAAGGGTGAACACTTTATGACTTGAAATTCATGTGCATGAGGGATCATCTTATAATGCTACCGTCGTCTACTAAGCAATACAAGATGCATAAAAGGATTAACATCACATGCAATTCATAATATGTGATATGATATGGCCTTTCTTCTTTGTGCTTCCGATCTCCATCTTCAAGCACGAACATGATCTCCATCATCACCGGCATTGCATCAAGGTCAATGACACTGCTCCATGGTTGTCGTCCACCAGCTTTAACTATTACAACTACTTTGAATAGACACGCGGGTCTTAACAGAAATTAAAGACAACCATATGGCTCCTGCCGGTTGCCAACTTACAATAAGGAACATTGCATACATCATATATAATCACAATCATGGCCATATCACATCACTGCACACCCCTGCAAAACAAAGTTAGACGCCTCTACTTTCTTTGCATATTTTACGTGGTTTGGGGCTTTCAATAAGTGTCGTTCTAACTTACGAACAAGAACCACAACATTGATACTAGTATTGTTAATCACCCGTTGTAAATTGGATCTTAACTATGCTAGGAGAAACAGGCACCCGCAAAGCCACTTATGCAATACAAGTTGCATGTCAAGCGTGGAGCAAGTCTCATGAACGATGTCATGTAAGGTTAGCCCGGGCTGCTTCATCCCAACATACCGCAATATGCAAAGTACACAAGAAGCAATCAACAATAAAAGCATCAACGCCCACAATGACCATTGTGTTCTACTCGTGCAACAGATCTACATATAGACACGGCTCTGATACCACTGTAGGGGTTCGTAGCATGGAAAACAAAAATTTTCTATCGCATACAAACAAACAAGCCAAGATCTATCTACTAGATTGTAGCAACGAGTCGATGGAATAACTTACCCTCGAAGATTCCAAAGCGGTTAACGAGAGCAAATTCTCGTGGGTGATGTAGTCGTACTCTTTCCGATCTCAAGATCGCGTAGACGATCCTTCCGGCGCCACGTTCCGGCAGCGCTCCCGCAGTCGGTCACACGTTCGGTACTCGACGAAGACCTTCCTCTCCCTTGTTCCAGCAGGCAACGGAGGTTGTAGCACTCTCCTCGCGATTCCGGCAGCACAACGGCGTGGTACCGGAAGTAGAGGGGAGATCTCGCAGGGCTTCGCCTTAAGCCGGAGCGAGTATGGTGGAGTATGAGAGAGCTATTAGTGGTCTAGGGTTTAGACACACCAATTAGAAGGCTCTAAACCGAAGGCTAGGGCAATTAGAAGCTCTAAACCAAAACGGCTCTAAACCGGAGGCTTTGGCTAGGGTTTAGATTAGAGGATAGGAACTTGTGTGTCTAGAGGAGGAGGCCCTGCCCCTCCTTTTATGGGTGGAGAGGGCCGGCGGCCAAGGGGAGGGAGGGGAGTCCCTCCCCAACTTGGCCTAGGTGGTGCGCCGGCTTGGAGAGGAGGGACTCCTCCCCCAAGTCGGTTTCAACCTCCTCTTGCTTGTTTCCCTCAGTTTCCTGTTTTAGCCGTTTGACTTTCAAACTGGCCATTTGACTTTTCAGTTTTAGGATTCAATTTAATCCTTTATTTGGAACAGCGAGAACACTCAGTACATGATGCAATCATTCCAATATGTAATGACACATTCATGTACCCCTTCCCCCCCGGAGTGCCGGACATTCCGGAACCTTCTAGAACATTCCCGATGAAAACACCAGAAACATTTCCGAACTCCGAAACGGGACTTTCCTTATATGAATCTTATTCTCCGGACCATTCTAGATCACCTCGTGATATCCCGGATCCCATCCGAGACTTCGAACAACATTCGGTCTCTTTCTCATAATACCATAACTACTCAAACAACGTCGAATCCTTAAGTGTGTCTCCCTACGGTTCGTGAATTATGCGGACATGATCGAGACACTTCTCCGAACAATAACCAATAGAGGAATCTGGAAATTCATATGGCTCCCACATATTTCTACGATTACTTTGCGATCGAATGAACCACTTACATACGATACCAATTTCCCTTTGTCTCACGATAGTTTACTTATCCGAGGTTATGATCGTCGGTATCTCTTCATACCTAGTTCAACCTCATTACTGATAAGTACTCTTTTCTCGTTCCCGTGATATGTGATCCCTTGTGAGCCAGTCACATGCTTGCAAGCTAATTGGATGACATTTCACCGAGAGGGCCCAGAGTATATCTATCCGTCATATGGATGGACAAATCCCACTCTTGATCCATGTGTTTCAACCAATACTTTCTGAACACTCAATGCCACCTTTATAGCCACCCTGTTACGGTGTGGTGTTTGATGACATCAAAGCATCCATCCGGAAAAGGTGATATGCATGATCTCATGGTCGAAGGAATTAGGTTACTATGTATCAGAAAGCATATAGCAATTGAACTATTGAAATGACTTGATCTTTATGCTACGCTTATCTATAGGAGTATGTCCATCACATCATTCTCCTAATGATATGATCTTGTTGTTAATAACATCTCTATGTTCATGATCAGGAAACCATGATCATATATTAACCAACAAGCTAGTTTAACAAGAGGCTTTACTAGAGACTCTTATTTTAGTTTACAAATCACACAAGTATTAATGTTTCCGGTTAATACAATTATAGCATGGTATGTAAACATTTATCATAAGTGTGAAGATATGATAATAACCACTTTATTATTGCCTCTTGGGCATATCTCCAACAATATTATGGGTGGTTTAGGATGTACACACATGTACACATGCATGCATTATTCACGGGGATTTCCCTGCACTAGTGGAAACGAGGCCTTTTGTTGATTCTGGAAAAGGGCTTTAACACCGGTTCTTCTACGAACCGGTGTTAAAGGGGAAGGGTCGTACCAGCGTGGCCCGTGCCGCAAAAAGGAGCCCCTTTTAACATCGGTTCGTGGCATGAACCGGTGTTAAAGGACCCTGCACCAGTGGCCCACGCAGCCCCCTTTAACACCGGTTCGTGGCTTGAACCGATGTTAAAGGGGGGGCCATATAAGACACCGCAGCCCACACCCCACTCTTCCATTTTTTCACTATCTCATTTTGGAGCCTAGCAAGAGGGTATGAAGAGTGCTAGTTTGTGTTTTTTTCATATGCACAAGAGGTGTTCGGTGAAATGCCCGAGAGCTCAAAATAAGTTTTCTCGTTGCTCTTTCCTTCTCGGACGAGGTAGGAAACTATCCTTTCATGTGTCATTGATGTACTATATATATAAATGGTCATCTCCCTATTAATTTTTGATATATACTATATATTAATGCAGATGAACCGGCAATGGATGTACGGTGACCGCCGCACTTCCGAGTACATTACGGGCCTCTAAAATTTCATCGTTGTGGCTAATGCAAACCGTGGTCACAATGGTTTTATGAGTTGTCCGTGTGTTCACTGTCAGAACAAGAAAGACTACTCAAATACCAGAACCATTCACGCCCACCTACTTCGATCCGGTTCCATGCCCAGCTATAATTGTTGGACCAAGCACGGAGAAAAAGGGGTTGTGATGGAAGACAACGAAGAAGAAGATGATGATGACAACTATCATAATATGTATCCTGAATATGATGATACTGCAACGGGGGTAGATAATGAAGATCAAGAGGCAGCAGATGGGCCCGCTGATGACGATCTTGGTCGGGCCATTACTGATGCAAAGGAAGAATGTTAAACTGAAAAGGAGAAGGAGAAGCTGGAGCAGATGTTAAAGGATCACAAAACATTGTTGTATCCAACTTGCGAAGATGGCCATAAAAAGCTAGGTACCACACTGGATTTGCTGCAATGGAAGGCAGAGAACGGTGTGACTGACAACGCATTTTCAAAGTTGTTGGTAAAAATGAAGAATCTTCTTCCAAGAAATAATGAGTTGCCCGACAGTACATACCAAGCAAAGAAGGTTGTCTGCCCTCTAGGATTAGACGTGCAGAAGATACATGCCTGCATTAATGACTGCATCCTCTACCGCGGTGAGAAGTACGAGAATTTGGATGCATCCCGGTATGCACTGCACTGCGGTATAAGATCAGATGAGACGATCCTGGCGATGTTGAGGGCGAGGCCCCTAGGAAGAAGGTTCCTGCCAAGGTTATGTGGTATGCTCCTATAATACCACGGTTAAAACGTCTCTTCAGAAATAAATAGCATGCCAAGTTGTTGCGATGGCACATGGAAGACCGTAAGAAAGACGCGATGTTGAGACACCCCGCTGATCGGTCACAGTGGAGAAAAGTCGAGCGAGAGTATCCGGACTTCGCACGTGACGCAAGGAACTTAAGGTTTGGTCTAAGTACAGACGGCATGAATCCTTTTGGTGAGCAGAGCTGCAGTCACAGCACTTGGCATGTGACTCTATGTATCTATAACCTTCCTCCTTGGTTGTGTATGAAGAGGAAGCTCATTATGATGCCAGTGCTCATCCAAGGCCCGAGGCAACCCGACAACGACATTGATGTGTACCTAAGGCCATTAGTTGAAGAACTTTTACAGTTGTGGGCCACCAGGTGTACGTATGTGGGATGAGCACAAAGGGGAGCCATTTGACCTACGAGCATTGCTTTTCGTAACCATCAATGATTGGCCTGCTCTTAGTAACATTTCAGGGCAGACAAACAAGGGATACAATGCATGCACACACTGTTTAGATGAGACTGAAAGTGTATATTTGGATAAATGTAAGAAGGTTGTGTACCTAGGGTATCGCCGATTTCTTCCGAACCTGCATCCAGTAAGAAAGAAAGGCAAGCATTTCAAACGTCTGGCAGAACCCCGGAGGAAGTCTGTCCTCCGTACCGGTGATGAGGTATTTGGAATGGTCAAGGACCTAGAAGTAATCTTTGGAAAAGGTCCTGGCAGTCTATCTGTTCCGAATAACGATGTCGGACACGTGCCCATGTGGAAGAAGCAATCTATATTTTGGGACCTACCCTATTGGAAAGTCTTAGAGGTCCGCTCTTCAATCGACGTGATGCACGTGACGAAGAATGTTTGCGTGAACCTGCTAGGCTTCCTAGGAGTGTATGGGAAGACAAAAGATACACCGGAAGCACGGCAGGACCAGCAACGTCTGAAAGACCCTAAAGAGCCTATGCATCCTGAGAACGCGAAGGGTAAACGATGCCACTTAACTCCTACCAGCTACGCTCTTACCAAAGCAGAGAAGGAAATCTTTTTTGAATGTCTGAGCAGTATCAAGGTCCCGTCTGGCTTCTCGTCGAATATAAAGGGAATACTAAATATGGCAGAGAAAAAATTCCAAAACCTGATGTCTCATGACTGCCACGTGATTATGACACAATTGCTTCCGATAGCATTGAGGGGGCTTCTACCTGAAAATGTTCGAGTACCCATTGTGAAGCTATGTGCATTCCTCAATGCAATATCTCAGAAGGTAATCGATCCAGAAAGCCTACCAGGGTTACAGACAGATGTGGACTAATGTCTTGTCAGCTTTGAGTTGGTGTTCCCACCATCCTTCTTCAATATTATGATGCATCTCCTGGTTCACCTAGTAGAAGAGATTGCCATTCTCGGTCCTATATTTCTACACAATATGTTCCCCTTTGAGAGGTACATGGGAGTCTTAAAGAAATATGTTCATAACCGTGCTAGGCCAGAAGGAAGCATCTCCAAGGGCTATGTAACAGAGGAGGTCATTGAGTTCTGTGTTGATTTTATTCCTGACCTTAAGGCGATTGGTGTTCCAGAATCACGACATGAGGGGAGACTGCGTGGAAAAGGCACCCTAGGATGTAAAGCAATGATATGTAGGGACGGGCATTCTCTCAATCAAGCACACTACACGGTTTTACAAAGATATATCTTGGTTTCCCCGTATATCAATGAACACAAGAATTTAATACGCCTCAAACACCCGGGGCAGTCTGATGAATGGATTATAAGTGAACACATGGCGAGTTTTGGCGGCTGGCTGCAAAGACTTCTCACGAATAACACCACTGTTGGGGATCAGTTGTACTTGTTGGCCAGGACACCATCTTCGACTGTATGTACTTTCCAAGGGTACGAGATAAATGGGAATACATTTTACACGATAGGCCAAGATAAAAAGAGCACCAACCAAAATAGTGGTGTCCGCTTCGATGCAGCAGAAGACAATGGGCAAAAGACCATGTATTATGGGTTCATAGAGGATATATGGGAACTTGACTATGGACCTAATTTTAAGGTCCCCTTGTTTCGATGCAAATGGGTCAAGCTAACAGGAGGAGGGGTTGAGGTAGACAAGAAGTACGGAATGACAACGGTGGATCTCAACAATCTTATGAAGGTAGACAAGAACTTAGACGAACCATTCGTCCTAGCCAATGATGTGGCTCAGGTTTTCTATGTGAAGGACATGTCCTCCAGACCAAAAAAAAGAAAAAATATGTAAACGAATGCATCATATGATGAGCCAAAGCGTCACATAGTTCTTTCAGGGAAAAGAAACATCGTGGGAATCGAGGACAAGACAGACATGTCAGAAGATTATAATAAGTTTGATGAAATTCCGCCCTTCACAGTGAAAACTGACCCAAGCATTCCGTTAATTAAAGAAGATGCTCCATGGTTACGTCTGAAGCGATCATAAGGAAGGACATATGCCAAGAAGTTGTCCCGATTCGTAAGGGGGGACCGGTTTTGTAGTCTCAGTTTTTAATATTAATAAATGTCTTGAGTGTTAGTCTTGTTTTGTGGCTGGACTGGGACTATGAGAAGAAGTTGTCCCGATTCGTACTTACCATTAAGATCTGATCTCCAAACGCGCGCGGTCACATATTAGGGAGTGCCTCTATGACCAGTTTCTTGGAGATGCCGGAGGACTGGGCTCCGTCGGCATCTCCCTGAAACTGGCCGTAGTGGTGTCCCTTCTCTCGAAAACCATCTTGCAGCTTGTAACTTTTCTAACTAGATCAATACACCTGGGAGCTAACTAATTTCACATATTAGGGAGTGCCTCTATGACCAGTTTCTCGGAGATGCCGGAGGACTGGGCTCCGTCGGCATCTCCCTGAAACTGGCCGTAGTGGTGTCCCTGCTCTCGAAAACCATCTTGCAGCTTGTAACTTCTCTAACTATATCAATACACCTGGGAGCTAACTAATTTCACATATTAGGGAGTGCCTCTATGACCAGTTTCTCGGAGATGCCGGAGGACTGGGCTTCGTCGGCATCTCCCTGAAACTGGCCGTAGTGGTGTCCCTGCTCTCGAAAACCATCTTGGAGATGCCTCAAACTGGCTGCAGGACTAGACTCACAAGGATGCCTATTTATAGTACAAGCAGCTCGACATAGTGTCGACACTTACGAAATAATGTCGACACTCACCCCTATTATTAGTGGTGACTCGTGTTTTGTCTCGGTTGGTGTCTCTAACCGGGACTAAAGGTTTATCTTTAGTCCCGGTTGGTGACACCATCCGGGACAAGTTACACGCCGCACGACATAATGTCAACACTCACCCCTATCATTAGTGTTGCCTGGCCCAGCCTGAAATCCATCCAACCGTCCCATTTTTAGAACAATGTCATATTTCTTCTGTTAACAGTATATGTATTAAATAAGCCATTTTTCTTCCTTCTATTTCTTCCCTCCATTTTTCTTCCCGCCATTTTTTCCCGCCATTTTTCTTCCCGCCATTTTTTCCCGCCATTTTTCTTCCCGCCATTTTTCCCCGCCAGTTATTCCCTCCAGTTCTTCCCGCCAGTTCTTCACTATATATATATGTAGGGTTGTCCTCCATTGTCATTGCACATCTCTAGACTCATATCTGCAACCTCATCACTCTTTCCCATAGCTTCTACCGTAGCACTAACCCCCAGGGAGGCGGAGGCGCTTTGTGCCTCGAACTACCCCTGCCCGCCGGGCTACTGTGTCCCCGTCGGCTGGAGGCTGAGCGCCGGAGGCGTGCCGTTTCCTCCTGTCCCTCTAGGTGTGGCGCGCCGGATGGCCATCACGAACCACTACTACTTCGAGCTCACGCCGGAGCAGCGGAGGAATCCCAGATGGCATCCCGACTATTTCCCTACTTGGGAAGCCTTCTTCGTGGATCGGCATGAGAGGGCGCTCGCCAGGCACGAGGAGGACGGCCCACCTCCTCCGAACTTCAACGAGGCCGGCCATCGGCTATGGTGGCGCGGTCGGACTCTCCAGAGCGTCATGGCCAATGACACTGCCGCCGACTCTAACCCCCGTCTGCGCTACCCTCAATTCCAGCCCACGCGTACTCAGCCTTCAAGGTTCAATTACGGCGACCCCGACGACGACAGCGATGACGAAGGCAGCGAGTACGACGACTTCAGTGGCGAGTATTACAGGTGTAGGCAGGAGCATTGAATCACTCCAACATTCCGAAACAAGTTCGGCCGATTGTTACTTAATCTGGCCATGTATCTTAATTTTCAGTCGTGCTTTATGTAACTTACTATTAGTTGCATTCTGTATTTTAATTCCAGTTCTATCTCCTTCACAAAATGACCTATCTCATTCGAGGTTTCTTGGCTTTCGCGTCAAATGACCAATGTTATGGCTAGAATCAAGGCATAGTTTGTGATAATATGGCCATATTGTGCATACATGTGCATCATGGCATGGCAAACAATGTTGCAAGAGGAAGTTTTCCTTTTTATCGCACCAAAAAGGCATTTTCCATTTTCCGAGCATAAAAAACGGACGGTTTTGTGAAGCAACCACCAAATGGCTAATTCAAAAAACCACCACCACACTTTACAAAAATACTAGACCACCTTATATGGACAATGTACCAACAGGGGATCTAAAACCTTTCTGTCCACCTCTGGTAAAAAAGACAAATTCCTGCCGAATCGGCAGGAAGTGGGTCAGATATGAACTACAGGTACATGATACGATGCTCATGATTTTTTACAAAAATCATTTTTAGGTTCACAATATGCTATTTTATCAAAAATCCAATGCAAGTTGAGCGAGGCTTTGTCAGATTCAAGTGTATACAAAAGATGCGGCATTTAAATATCCAATCAATTCAAAAATGTTAATACAAAATAAAATATGATTTGCTCTAATAAAATAGGGTTAGATTCCTTTTTAGATGCTTAATATTTCTTATGTTCAAAGTTTTAGGATTTGACAATTTATTTTTGTTTAAACTGAATAATCAAAATTTATATGTAAGTGTTTTAATCATTTTGAAAATTTTCATCTAAAGTAAATATAAAATGTTTTTACATGAATGGATAGATATTATTTTTCTGAAAATTATGATATATTATTCATATTTTTCTGAGTTGAAATGAATAAGATATGAATTTTCATATCCTATTTTTTGAATTATAAAATGCCCCTACCTCCTTTAATACATGAAATAAATGCCCCCCTTTTAACACCGGTTCCAGCCACGAACCGGTGTTAAAGGGGGTGGTGGTGCACACCCCCACCTTTAACACCGGTTCGTGGCTGGAACCGGTGTTAAAGGGGGGGGGGGTGCGCGCGTGAAACGAATTCCCCCCTTTAACACCGGTTCCAGCCCCAAACCGGTGTTAAAGGGGGGGGTATTAAATGCAGGCCTTCCCCTTCCTTCTTCCCCCCAGAGCCAGATCGAAAACCGTGCAGAGACAAACAGAGAGGAGAGCCGCCGGCGCCGTCCAGCCCTCGCCGTTGCCGCCCTCGCGTCGGCCGCCACCGCCAACTCGATCGAAGCCGCCGTCGCCCCCGCACGCGCCAACACCGCCACCGCCACCGCGCGCGCGCCACCGAAGCCGATGACGACGTCGGCGCCTACAAGAACCCCACCGTCGTGCTCGTGGTGAGCTAGCGGACCTCCTGGTCCCCTCTGTTTCCTCCCTTTTGCGCTGCGTTGCTGTCCCGATGAGCACCTTGCACATGGAGGCGGCAGTGGAGCTCGCGGTGGCGCCCTGTTTCTCGGCAGTTTTGAGCGGCGGCGACACGGTCCTTGGTGTCTGGGCGGCGGACGACTCCAGAGCAGTGGGGGATGGCCCAGGCCCAGGCGGTACGGGGACGGCCTCCCCTCTCGGCTGCGAGGGCGCGGCCTAGGTGGTGCGAGCTCGACCAGAGCTCCGGTGGTGGCCATGGCGGTATGCCAGCGATGTCGGGGTATGCATGGTCCTTCTCGGGTTGCAGGTGTGTCCACTGGCAACGACGGCACGGCGTCCCTCTCTTCGGCGATGCGATGTGTCGTTGGTCGTTGGAGTGGTGGCTAGAGTTCGCGGATGTCGGTGGCGGCCTTAGAAGGTGGACTGCACGGGCAGCTCTTTGGTGAGCGTCGTGGCTTCTCCCCTCGGTCATGTGGATGGCGAGGAGAGGGCGTCGGGAGGCTTTGCTGTTGGCGACGTTTTGGCTTCGGAAGCTCCCAAATCGTGTGCCGGAGGCCTATCTTGGGGACAACGGGCGGGGCAGAAGATGGGGAGCGGTACAGAGGTTTTTTCAGGCGAAGGCGGCGATGCCTGCTGGTACCGTTACCGCTCTGGGGCCGCCGATGCTGCTACCTTCTTCGTCATAGGGATCCGGGTGAAAACCCTTTTGTAGGGTTCGCAGCATAGAAAACAAAAATTTTCCTACGATGGGAACAACTATGTACCAAGATCTATCTACTAGATACAAACAACGGGCGGATGTATATCCGTAGAGAACATACCCTTGAATACCGACAAATCTTAACGAGTCCAAACTCGTGGTTGATGTAGACGATCTCTTGCCGATCTCAAGATCGAGAGGAAGTCCTAGCGCCGCAAAACAGCAGCGCATCCGTGCTCGCACACACGTTCGAGGCACCGAGCAACCTCCGCCTCCTCGCTCCAGCGATGCAGCGGAAGCACAACTCTTTCTTGCCGAATAGCCACCGGGAACATGTATCTCGCTAGTCCGAGACCATGGGGGATAAATTCTAGAGGGGGAGTGAGATCCTTCACGAGGAGGTGTGAGTGAGAGAGAGGGAGGGGGGCTCCTTTTATAGGGAGAGGGGGGCACCCAAGGGGCCATGCGCCCAGCCATGGGGCTGCCCCCTCCCCTCCTTTCATTCATGTGGGTGGACACTCCACTCACACAAAAGCCTTTCAATTCCCTCCACTCAAAAACCCACTCAAATTCCCATTAAATTTCCACCAAATTTAATGCAATCTCTCATTAAATAAAACTCCTTTTATTTATTCAGAATTTTGTCAATTACTTTAATGACAAACATTCACATATAACCCCTTGCTAGTATTTCATTTCACATGCAGAAACACTTTCTGCAATTTCACCCGAAAACCCGTTTCGGTATCTAGTGAAATAAATTCCTGCGCTTGTTATTCTTTTCGGCATGAAACTTTTGCTCCAATTGGATGCCGGTGTCTCTTAAGTGTGTCACCCTACGGTTCGCGAATAATGCGGACATGATCGAGACCCCTCTCGGATCAATAATCAGAAGCGGGATCTGGAGACCCATACTGACTCCCACACATTCAACGATGACTTTCTTGTGATCGTCGGAACCTTTTACGCTAGTATCTTAATCCCTTTGTTTCGCGATATATTACATGTCCGAGATTCGATCATCGGTATCTCCATACCTAGTTTGATCTCATTACTGACATGTACTCTTTTCTCGTTCCCGTGATATAACATTCTAGTGATCAAATCACTTGCTTGCAAGCTAATCAATGTGATATCACCGAGAGGGCCCAGAGTATATCTATCCGTCATCGGGATGAACAAATTCCACTCTCGATCCATGAGCCTCAACATAACACTTTATTAGTTCTGAATCCATCTTTATAATCACCCTGTTATGGTGTGATGTTTGATGTTATCAAAAAACTCTTCCGGTGTTATTGATTGACATGATCTCATGGTCTAAGGATTAGGATCACTTCATAAGTTGTTATAGCAATATAAACTCAATGACTTTGATCGTAATGCTATACTTCGGGTGAATGTTCATCACACCATTACACTAATGTTGTGACCCCGTTATTAACAACATCCAATGTCCATGATCAGGAAACCTTGATCATCTTGTTAATCAACGAGCTAGTTTATGAGAGAGGCATAACTAGGAACTTTCTGTTTGTTTATTAAACACACATGTATTAACGTTTCCGTATTAATACAATTATAGCATGCAAAATAAACATTTATCATAAACAAGGAATACGATAATAACCACTTTATTATTTCCTCTCGGGCATATTCCCTTCAGTCTCCCACTTGCACTAGAGACAATAATCTAGTTTGAAAACTCTGCGTATTGAACACCTATGGCTTTCTGGTGTTCCATATACGCAATTGCAAGTGGTTAACATAATCTACGGATCTGACGCTTCAGGTCCGTGTGTATTTGCATGTCTTTGCGTCTTCACGCATCACTCATTCTCCAATGAGATGGCATTGTATAAATTTGGTCTTTCGGTGAGACCTTTAGTTCCTTGGGGTTAAATCATGTCGATACTATTGTCATACAATATATCTTTAGTGTTAGCCCGTTGCGAACCACATCTTAGTTTGATAACAAACTTCTCGACACAAATTCCCTCCTTTGCTGCTACTATAGCAGTCATATACTTAGCCTTTTTGTTGTAGTATTCGTCACAATGTCTTAACTATGGATTTCATCCAAATCCATCATGGAATCTCCTTTCCATTACACTGTGCCACCCATAGTTTAAATTGAGATAAACTTAATTTGTATATTGTGACAAAACTAGTATCAATGTAACGTCTTACAATGAACTATTTGTAATTGTTTGTCACCTCTACACAAATATATTCTTAGTTCTTCCAAAAGATCATAAGAATATCCTCACTATCGTCCAATGATCATTTTATGATTCATTCTGGTATATGCTCATAACACTTAGAGCATAGGACATATCTGGATGTGTACATATCATGGTATGATTGATCAAGACATTCTTGTGATTTTACTCATCAAGTGTCAAAGCACTTGAATCTTGTTTCACTTATCAAGTGTCGATACACTTGAATCTTGATTCAATTCCTTTCCATGCGACAAGAACCGTTTCTTGTTGATTCTATATTGAACTCCTTCAATATCTCATATATGTACGTTTGGCACAACCATATTGGCGTTACAGTCTATCCACTATAGACATTCACGCTAAATATTCGGGTTTTGCCTAAGTATTTCATCGAAATGAAATTCTTAACCTTTGTCAATAAAATATACATCATTTCTAATCAACAAGATGTCCTCCACATAATGTATTAGAAATATGTCTTAGCGCTCCCACTTAATTTCTTGCAAATGCAAGCATCTTCATCGTCTCCTGATGAAAACTCTTTTTCATCACGGTGAAGATTCCAACTCCGCGATGCTTACTTCAACCATTGAAGTTTGCATGCCCATTTTTAGCATCCTTTGAATTAACAAAACCCTTTGGATGGTGTCATGTACACGTCCTAGGTAACCATTCTATTAGAAGAACTTTGTTTTGTTTATTCATCTACCATATACCAAATTATATGTAGTGGTTGCTACTTTAATCCGTCCAGACTAAATATCGCTATGAAAGATCAAATCTTGTCATAGTCAACTCCTTGAATATTGTCGTAAAATATTTTACGACATGTCGACTATTTCATAGATGTGAAACATCCATGTCTGTTTCTTTATAGATCCAAATACGACCGATAGGTTTTTACACCTTTCCGGAGGGTCTTCCAAGTTCAAAACTTGATTTCTCGTGTATGGAACTATCACGGATTTTATGGCTTCAAGCCATTTGACGGAGTCAGGGCCCATCATCGCTTCTTTGCATATAGTCGGTTCATCATTGTCAAACAATAATGATTTACTCTCAAATCTTAGTATTTGATTGTTTATTCGACCGACTTGGTTCAATAGGAACTTAGATCTCCGTGACCGCAACATTTGAGGCACATAATCCATGAGCATTCTGGCTGCCTCCGGAACATTTTCCGGCGCTACGCAACTCAGCATATTTAGCTAAGGTTCGTTAACCTTATCAAAGTTCTATTGTCCTCCCACTTAACTTTTACGAAAAAATTCCTTTTTCAAGAAACTTCACGTTTCAAGCGACAAACCCTTTTGTCCTTGGTGTTATGGAGGAATAACCAATTGTTATTCGAAATAACCTACAAAGACATGCTCATCCGACTTCGGTTGTAAACATCTTACTTATGTTTAGCATACCAAAATTTAAGAAATGACAACTTGGGTTTTACCCCAAACCATAACTTCCATGGTGTCATTTCACCGGATCAAGATGGAGCTCTTTTCAGTGTAAAAGCGGTAGTCTCTAAAGCTTTAATCTTTTAAAACATAATGGCAGTTTTATAAATAACACCTTTGATCCAACCATGTCAAACAAGGTTTCCTTACAAATCTCAAAACATTCCATATTCCTATGGTGTTTCAGGAGATGTAAATCTAGGTGTTTTGCTAAAATTGTAACTCAAATAAATCCCTTTTATGATAAAATCATAATTCATTTATTTTTCTTGTTACACTTGTAACTCAAATAAATCCCTTTATGATCAAATCATAATTCATTTATTTTTCTTGTCACAATGATTTTCACTTCATCTTGAAAGTCTTTGAACATTTTCAAATATTTCACACTTCTTTCTCATTAAGTGAATTATTCACTCAATATCCGGAGAAAGTATATGAAGTTGAAACCCATCGCTTACGACTACACATAATGGACTACATACATCGATATGTATAAATTCCAATATTTTAGTCGTTCGTTCTTCTTTGGCCTTTGAACGAAGTTTTAATTATCCCGAGGAAAGTCTCACAAGCGTCACTTGATCAAATCAAAGACTCCAAAAATCCATGAAAATGGAGATTCTTCATGTTTTCTTTCCAATATAATTTAAATGGCGATGTCACTTCGTAAGTGATCTTTCAATCATTTGTCTTGCGACATTTTAGCATTAGGTTTTATGGATGTGATTTCTCCAACTAGATTTGTAAATCATCCATCTTATATGGAATACGGTAATTATTTGAACAACCTTTGTTCTTATAATACCTGATTCAAATAACAATTATTAAAACAAATCTTGAAGTCAAGCTTTGATGTCAACGAGAAATACAAACAACGGTTTGTTTGTTTTCGATGAACATCATCACATATTCTCTTGCTAGTTACTTAGGCCATTGTGGTTCATGAATTGCGTCATTTCGTATGAAATTTCATACCAACCAATTCGGTATCCAATACCCAAGAACCACATTGTTTAACAAGCAAAGAATACAACCATAACATGTATATCATCCATATACCTAAATTGGATATTTCCAATCTTTTCTTTTCTGCCAAATATATTTTATAGATTCTCTTTCAGCATTTCCTTTTCCTTTTAAAAGAATCTATCAACATCAAAAGTGGCGCCATATACATGACACATAGTCCAAAGCGTGTATATTCAAATAATAATACCTTTGGACTTGCACCTTGAAGTAGATCACCATCATCAAAATGATCGGTATTCTTTCAAAATCCATTCTTTAGTAATCTTTAGTGTAGTAAAAACTTTACATACATCTTCTATTCATCCTTATCATGACGACTTTCATGATCAAGCCAATTTAGCTTATAAAGGAGAATCGTGAGTATAACATTACTTTCCAAAACCCTTTTGGATGATTAGGATGTCTAGCATCTCCAACCTTCGTAAATTCTCATCCAATATGAGAACATATATTATACTCTATCATATTGCAACCAAAACATTGTTTCAGATATCATTATATCTGCCACACATGATGGTTTCTGAAACAATTCTTTCAGCTCCTAGATAAACTTGATATTAAAACAATCAAGAATCGTGGAGGCAAACATGATACTTAAGATCAATGAAAAAAATAGCGCGCTATTTAACACTATTAGCGCCGCTATAGCGTTTTCTGGAGCTGGACGCTATGCTATGCATTCCAGGAGCGCTATGGTGCTACGCACGCTAAATACGGCGCTATTTGCGCTATTTGACGTTACGTCGTAGCGGCGCTATTTTTTTGTTGGTTTTTTAGTAGCCCATTCCCTATTTTGAACCATTTTGGTCTAGTGGCCTACCCTAATCCAACTAACCCTAATAGGGCAACATGGTAACACACATAACGTCAGTTCCCTGTTCGTCTCCTCCACTTCCTTAGAGAGGCGACGTCGCGATGACGGATACGGCGTCTCTGCCTGGAATCAACATGCCTCCGCCTAGAATCGCTTCCGCCTTGGATGCCTTCACGTATAGCTTCGGTGCTTCACGCCTTCACCCTACCTCCGTTCCCCTCCTTCAATCCGTCATCGATAATCCCTGCATCGAATGTCAACTATGTGTCTGAATCTATGTTAGTGTGTGAATTCTGAACTATGGTTGTGATTTCGGCTATGTGATATGGAGTTATGAACTATGTGAACTATCTATAGTTGATGTTTCGCTACAGAATGTTATACCTGTGGTTTTATAGCTGCAGAATGCTGTATCTATAATTTTATAGCTGCTGAAATCTCGATTTTTTATACTTTATACGAAACGCTATTTTGAAAAATAGCGCGAAGCGCACGCTATAGCGTTCATAGCATTTTTTTGAAGTCCGCGCTATTTAAGTTAGCGCGCTATTTTTTTCCTTGCTTAAGATACTAACACTGGAACTGTTACTCTCGATTTAATACCAATTATTAAATTTCACGGAGTAAATAGAGTTTGCTGAAAGTTTGCAATAGGACTTTAAACTTTGATTGACACTCAACACAATACGATACCAGTTCGTAAAGTAAATATCCAGAATTCTATAGTTCTATTATCTCAATTACAACTATGTATAAGGTGGTGAACGAATGCCAATGACTACAACAAATTATGCAAATTCACTTTGATTTAATTTATGATAAATTGAGTTCTACTAATCCAAATTAGAAATGAACTCCCACTCAAAAACGACATCCCTCGTGTCCTTTTGGTGATTACATGAACCAAATCCACTACACCAAGTCCGATCATCACGTGAGTCGGCGTAGCTTCAAAGGCGAGCATCCATATGGTCATCATATCAAAACATATGACTCATGCTTAACCTTTCGGTCCGTGTTCCGAGGCCATGTCTGTACATGCTAGGCTCGCCAAGTAAGAACCTTAGTATTCGCGTGTGTAACTGTCTTACACCCGAGATATGCTCGTGGATTCAAGTACACCCGATCATCACGTGATGTCTTGAAGCGACGAAATATTGTCGGTGCATACTAAAGGAAGAACACATTCTTATCTTGATATTTAAATGAGGGATCATCTTATTATGCTAACAAAGCGCTAAACAAGCAATATAAGATGCTATCAAACATCACATGTTTATTAGTGAAATGTTATGGTTCCCGCATATGATCTCTATCATGTGCATCGTGGTATGATCACTATCATACCTATATGTGTAAATCCAAGGTCTATGGAGTTTACACGCTATGCGTGTTGTAAGAGTATCATCGCATACTTCTACTTACAACACTACCATGTCATAACACTAGCCCAGCAACAATCTAAACTAGACGCCTCTAATTTATCCATTGCAAGTTTTACGTGGCTTAGGGCTTTCGAGATAGAACCGTTCTTACCTACGAACATGAACCACAACGAGGATAATCAAATTGTTGGCAACTCGCTTGCAAAATAGATATTGACTATAGTAGGAGAGACAGACACCCGCTAGCCACTTATGCAAACTAGTTGCATGTCAAGCGTGGAACAGGTCTCATGTGCGAGGACATGTAAAGTTTGTCCGGGCCGCTTCATCCCACTATGCCACCAATATCCAAAATTACAACAAAGGAGCAACAACATGATCATCATCGCCCACATACTCATACGTGTACTACCCGTGCAAAGTATCTACGCATAGATCCGGCTCTGATACCACTGTAGGGTTCGCAGCATAGAAAACAAAAATTTTCCTACGATGGGAACAACTATGTATCAAGATCTATCTACTAGATACAAACAACGGGCGGATGTATATCCGTAGAGAACATATCCTTGAAGACCGACAAAGCTTAACGAGTCCAAACTCGTGGTTGATGTAGACGATCTCTTGCCGATCTCAAGATCGAGAGGAAGTCCTAGCGCCGCAAAACAGCAGCGCATCCGTGCTCGCACACACGTTCGAGGCACCGAGCAACCTCCGCCTCCTTGCTCCAGCGATGCAGCGGAAGCACAACTCTTTCTTGCCGAATAGCCACCGGGAACATGTATCTCGCTAGTCCGAGACCATGGGGGATAAATTCTAGAGGGGGAGAGAGATCCTTCACGAGGAGGTGTGAGTGAGAGAGAGGGAGGGGGGCTCCTTTTATAGGGAGAGGGGGGCACCCAAGGGGCCATGCGCCCAGCCATGGGGCTGCCCCTCCCCTCCTTTCATTCATGTGGGTGGACACTCCACTCACACAAAAGCCTTTCAATTCCCTCCACTCAAAAACCCACTCAAATTCCCATTAAATTTCCACCAAATTTAATGCAATCTCTCATTAAATAAAACTCCTTTTATTTATTAAGAATTTTTTCAATTACTTTAATGACAAACATTCACATATAACCCCTTGCTAGTATTTCCTTTCACATGCAGAAACACTTTCTGCAATTTCACCCGAAAACTCGTTTCGGTATCTAGTGAAATAAATTCCTGCGCTTGTTATTCTTTTCGGCATGAAACTTTTGCTCCAATTGGATGCCGGTGTATCTTAAGTGTGTCACCCTACGGTTCGCGAATAATGCGGACATGATCGAGACCCCTCTCGGATCAATAATCAGAAGCGGGATCTGGAGACCCATACTGACTCCCACACATTCAACGATGACTTTCTTGTGATCGTCGGAACCTTTTACGCTAGTATCTTAATCCCTTTGTTTCACGATATATTACATGTCCGAGATTCGATCATCGGTATCTCCATACCTAGTTTGATCTCGTTACTGACATGTACTCTTTTCTCGTTCCCGTGATATAACATTCTAGTGATCAAATCACTTGCTTGCAAGCTAATCAATGTGATATCACCGAGAGGGCCCAGAGTATATCTATCCGTCATCGGGATGAACAAATTCCACTCTCGATCCATGAGCCTCAACATAACACTTTATTAGTTCTGAATCCATCTTTATAATCACCCTGTTACGGTGTGACGTTTGATGTTATCAAGAAACTCTTCCGGTGTTAGTGATTGACATGATCTCATGGTCTAAGGATTAGGATCACTTCGTAAGTTGTTATAGCAATATAAACTCAATGACTTTGATCGTAATGCTATACTTCGGATGAATGTTCATCACACCATTACACTAATGTTGTGACCCCGTTATTAACAACATCCAATGTCCATGATCAGGAAACCTTGATCATCTTGTTAATCAACGAGCTAGTTTATGAGAGAGGCATAACTAGGAACTTTCTGTTTGTTTATTAAACACACATGTATTAACGTTTCCGTATTATAGCATGCAAAATAAACATTTATCATAAACAAGGAATACGATAATAACCACTTTATTATTGCCTCTCGGGCATATTCCCTTCACCTTTACCATAGGTCTCGTTGGTCGTTACCCTCTTGGGGGCGTCGTTGTGGAGCTATGACTCATCCTGATCTTGGCTCATTGACTTCGGTGGCAAGTTTAGGTGCTCCACGGTTTTTTTTGCTTATTTTGATCTGCTTTATAAAAGGGATATCCCCTCCACATTGTATCTGTTCTGCCAAGTTGTTTGCCGTCGCAGCCGTCGCTCCGGTGACCATACTGAGGCGGCGCCACCACTATAATGCTTGCCTCGGCCTCCTCTTTCGAACAACGCCCGTTTTAGGTAGGCCGCATCATGCTACCTCGCGCACCCTAGGTCGCTCTCCAACGCCGCCAACCGCCGCTTTCTGGAGCATCCTCCGGTCAGCCACTGTAGCTATCCCCTCTCATATGCATCCGGGATTTCTCCGAATTAGGGTTTGGACCCCTCGGAACTCGTTTAAAATGATCAAGCATCCTTAGGGTTTTAATTTCATTTGTGTATTTTTGTATGAATAATATGTATATTTTTGTATGAATCCAAGTCCACTTGAATGTTTACTCTCTTACTCTAGATAATATTATTGTTTTAGAAACTATGGATCCACTTAGTAGAAACCTTGAAGAAGAAGAAATAATGGAGAACATTATCGATGAGGACACCTCACAATATCTGAACTTGGAGGGACATGATGACAGCTCAAGTAGTCATGGAGAAGATGAAGACTCCGGTGAACGCAATTTAGTGATTACAAAGTCCGGCAAGGTATATGCATTGATTAAGCCTCTGCTGATTTCCACCAACAATCTTCTTCTACATGTATTAATTAATGCTTCTTTCTTCTTTTAGCCCTCTGGATCGACCAACCAGCAACCATCTTCTTCTACGAAAAAGAGCAAGCGAGGCGCGAGCCATCGGTTGAAAGATCGTGCAAAGTTCACGATCGAAGCAGTCCGTGTTGATGGCAGGCCGATGGAGCCCAAGAAGGCCGCAGACAAATTTGTACGTCAGGATGGAGTTCTTGTTAGGGACCAAATCCCAATCGTAATTGAATATTGGAATAAGCCAAAGAAGGGCGACGGTACCTTTGTCGATGAAAGATCCAAAGAAACACTTTGGAATTCGTTGTTGGTAAATTTCACCCTTCCGCCAGAGGAGGATGAAAACAAACCAGTTATAAAGGAAAAGGTCAAAGAGTGGACTCTAAAGAAGATGGCTGACGCTTTCCGCAACTGGAAGACAAAATTGAACAAATTTTTCAAAGCTCGCGAGACTCCAAATTTCGAAGACGCATATTATGCAAAGATAAGACCTCATTGGCCCGAATTTGTGGCATATAAGGAAGGTGCTATAGCTAAAAAGAGGTCAGAAACCAATACGCTAAATGCCCAGAAGAAGGAATATCACCAGAGGACGGGGTCAGGTGGCTACATATCTCAGAGGCCTAAGTGGGAGGAAGTTGAGAAGGCCCTGCGCTCTAGAGGGATCACACCCTAGACAGATGGGTGGGACCTACATGCAAAGACTTGGTTCTACGGAATCGAGGCAAGGTTGGACCCAGAAACAGGATTGTGTATCTTCCCAACACTCCTTGCCAAACCCGTCACTGAACTCATCACGGCATAAGAGGAAACAGCCGCCAGGACCTTCCATCCCGATAGAGAGAATGACCAGCTCACACGCGCCATCGGTAAAAAAGAACACCCTGGACATGCACGAGGCATAGGGGGTATGACGTGGAAGGATGGGTTTGCCGAGTGGAGCGACTCTTACAGATGACGCGGCAGAAAAGAAAAAGAGCGTACAGAGCGGATGACACAGATAGAACATGCACTTGTGGCGCTGCAGGCGCAAGTGAATGCACAATAGAGCCATCAAGCTACCGGCCCATCTCAGCGACACGAAGAGCCTGCATTGGAAGCTGCCGGCGGCCCAGACTCTGCGCGGAAAAGCAGCATGGCTTCCACGGAGAACGTGCAGCCCATGCTTGAAATGGCGGGTCCTCGATACCCCGTGGATGAGATCACGGAGAGCGAACACGCTGAGCTGCATGTGAGATTAATGTGCTTATCCATTAAGGTGGCTGTCGGCTATGCCTTACCTCCTGTAGCTGGTGGAACTTACCACTACCGACCGATTCCAGATGGCTATGCTATTGTCGGGGTGGATGAGGTTGTGAAGGAATATGAGGAAGCACAACTTGACCATGCTACAGGTGAAGGGGAAACTCAACTCAAATTTGCAGTGAAAACAACCATTCTTTGGAAGAAGGAACACATCGTGCTTCCAAATTGGAGGCCACTGGCACCCCCGCCGTCTCCGCAGCGTCAGCAGTCTGAGCCGCTTCAGCCATCTCCTGCGCAGCAGCCATCTCTGGCGCTTCAGCCATCTCCTGCGCGACAGCCATCTCCGGCGCGCCAGCCATCTCCTGCCCGTCAGCCATCTCCGGCGCTTCAGCCATATCCTCAGCGTAAACGGAAGAGCACTGCCACGAAGAGCATCACTAGCACTGCCACAAAAAAATCCGCAGGAAACCGTACGCCAAAGAGTTCAAAAAAACTACGTCCCGCAGCCTTCCGCCAAGCCATTTCCGGTTTTACCGTGGAATCGCAGCGACGAGGAGACCAATAGGATCTCGGAAAAAGAGGTCAAGAAATTCTTTGCACCTAGACGGGCCGAGCCAAAGGAGAAAATAGATCCGACGGTGGTGGATAAGTTTTACAATAATCTTTTGAAACCTGAAACCCCACTTGTGCCGGACTACCAGCGCCAGATTTTGAAGGGGGATGCAAGGCGCCGTAGGGAGACTGAAAGTAGCAGTCGTGCGGCACCCCAGAAAACAGTTCCCATGCTCGTAGAGTAGGAAAACCAATCATGTGCCCCGCTCCAAGTGTTCGACACACGGGACGCTCCTCCCGTAAATGGTTACGAGGCAGAGCTACAAAGAAAGGCCAATGAGATGGGGATGACTTACATTGCATACTTGAACATCATGGGAGACAACTTGCCCAAATGTGATGCCAACCCCATACAGCCATGGAAGTATGGGAAGAATCTCGCCAAGAAAGAGGAGCTCAAGAATCTACCAACAAAGATGCGAAGATTGCACAAGTGGTACCTTGATTTCTGCAAGACGAGAAAGGAAGAATGGATCACGGCGCATATAAGAGATGAGATTTTCTTGTGCGGAGACGACGAGATCGACTTCAACATTCAAGACTTGCATTTTCTATTCAATCAGAAGGAACTCGACAAAGCTGCCATCAGCCTTTATTGTGTGTAAGTACTATTTCTGTAATTTCTATCTCATCTCATTCACTTCATTAATTGCATGTATATATATATGCTCACCATATATGTATATACTATTATGCAGGAAAAAGGTTATGGAATGCATGAAAGGAGACCCTTTTGACATTGGGTTCGTTGACCCAAATAGAGTTCATGAAGAAGTGGTAAGAACCAAACCCGGGCAAACAGAAGATTACTTGCTAAGGTCTTTACTGAGACAACAAACCAAAAGGGAAATACTATTGCCTTACAACTTCTCGTGAGTACTGTTACCCTCTCTTGTACACATTCTGTTTCGGCTTACTCGATGTTAAGTGTAACTGATGATGAGTTATGCGTGCGTAGGTTCCACTTTATTCTGCTAGTCATTCAACCCGACTCAGGAAAAGTCCTTGTCATGGACTCGTTACGAAAATAAAAAGAGATATGTGCAGACTTTAGAGAGATGCTCTAGAGGTAATTTCAATCATATTATCGCACTAGATCGGCAACTTTCGTGATAACAAGTAATTAATTACTCCTTTATCCATTTTCTTTGCCGGACAGGGTTTGGAAAAGGTTCACGGGCAGGGCCGTGGGTGAATGGTCAGAAGAACTAAAATTTGTAGACCAAAATGTAAGTAATACTAGCTAGCTAGGTCTGCGTATCTCTTTGATTCTGCTTCCAATTCCATTATATCATGCTTTATTGATTATTATTTTGATTGAACTCTCTATTCTCGTAAAGTGCGCGCATCAGGGACACGGCAATAACTTATGTGGGTACTATGTTTGCGAGTTCATTCGCAAAACGATATGTGCGACGGGCCAAGCCGCACTAGAACAACTTAGAGTAAGTAAACAAAGTACACAATATTATTTTATTACCATCAATTATGTTGAGTTTTATTCTTATATATATTGACCCCATTCTTCATATATATTCAGATCGAACGGATGCGGGACCAACTCCTACCATTTGAACGCATACGAGCCATTCAAGAGGAATTGGTGGGGTTCATACTTGATGAGGTCGTCACGCCTGGCGGAGAACTCTTTAGATATCCACCAAAATAAATGTTGTATGTATGCTTGAACGTGTTTGTCTTGTATTTGATGCTTCAACGTTTACGGAGAATACCACACAATGACGATGTTGTGTATAATAATAGTTGCTTAATTATTCATGTACTCGTATGTACCGATGACGATGTATGTGTATACCGCTCCCGATCGATTCCCCCTCCCCCCTCCCCGTCCCCGCCGCGCTGCAGAAATACGCCCAGAACGGGGCAGGGGCAGAACTCTGCCGCGGCAGAGATTTAGGCCATTTTCCTGCCGCGGCAGAAAACCTTTAACACCGGTTCTGTAGGGTTTGCAGCATAGAAAACAAAAAAAATTCTACGATGGGAACAACTATGTACCAAGATCTATCTACTAGATACAAACAACGGGCGGATGTACATCCGTAGAGAACATACCCTTGAAGACCAACAAAGCTTAACGAGTCCAAACTCGTGGTTGATGTAGACGATCTCTTGCCGATCTCAAGATCGAGAGGAAGTCCTAGCGCCGCAAAACAGCAGCGCATCCGTGCTCGCACATACATTCGAGGCACCGAGCAACCTCCGCCTCCTCGCTCCAGCGATGCAGCGGAAGCACAACTCTTTCTTGCCGAATAGCCACCGGGAACATGTATCTCGCTAGTCCGAGACCATGGGGAATAAATTCTAGAGGGGGAGAGAGATCCGTCACGAGGAGGTGTGAGTGAGAGAGAGGGAGGGGGGCTCCTTTTATAGGGAGAGGGGGCACCCAAGGGGACATGCGCCAAGCCATGGGGCTGCCCCCACCTCTTCCACATTCATGTGGGTGGACACTCCACTCACTCAAATGCCTTTCAATTCCCTCCACTCAAAAACCCACTCAAATTCCCATTAAATTTCCACCAAATTTAATGCAAACTCTCATTAAATAAAACTCCTTTTATTTATTCAGAAATTTGTCAATTACTTTAATGACAAACATTCACATATAACCCCTTGCTAGTATTTCATTTCACATGCAGAAACTCTTTCTGCAATTTCATCCGAAAACCTGTTTCGGTATCTAGTGAAATAAATTCATGCGCTTGTTATTCTTTTCGACATGAAACTTTTGCTCCAAATGGATGTCGGTGTCTCTTAAGTGTGTCACCCTACGGTTCGCGAATAATGCGGACATAATCGAGACCCCTCTCAGATCAATAATCAGAAGCGGGATCTGGAGACCCATACTGACTCCCACATATTCAACGATGACTTTCTTGTGATCGTCAGAACCTTTTACGCTAGTATCTTAATCCCTTTGTTTCGCGATATATTACATGTCCGAGATTCGATCATCGGTATCTCCATACCTAGTTTGATCTCGTTACTGACATGCACTCTTTTCTCGTTCCCGTGATATAACATTCTAGTGATCAAATCACTTGCTTGCAAGCTAATCAATGTGATATCACCGAGAGGGCCCAGAGCATATCTATCCGTCATCGGGATGAACAAATTCCACTCTCGATCCATGGGCCTCAACATAACACTTTAGTAGTTCTGAATCCATCTTTATAATCACCCTGTTACGGTGTGACATTTGATGTTATCAAGAAACTCTTTCGGTGTTAGTGATTGACATGATCTCATGGTCTAAGGATTAGGATCACTTCGTAAGTTGTTATAGCAATATAAACTCAATGA
Source organism: Avena sativa (assembly GCA_916181665.1). Classification (NCBI taxonomy): domain Eukaryota; kingdom Viridiplantae; phylum Streptophyta; class Magnoliopsida; order Poales; family Poaceae; genus Avena; species Avena sativa. The sequence goes on from OV702284.1 coordinate 1,290,456, forward strand.
CTTTGATCGTAATGCTATACTTCGGATGAATGTTCATCACACCATTACACTAATGTTGTGACCTCGTTATTAACAACATCCAATGTCCATGATCAGGAAACCTTTGATCATCTTGTTAATCAACGAGCTAGTTTATAAGAGAGGCATAACTAGGAACTTCCTTTTTGTTTATTAAACACACATGTATTAACGTTTCCGTATTAATACAATTCTAGCATGTAAAATAAACATTTATCATAAATAAGGAATACGATAATAACCACTTTATTATTGCCTCTCGGGCATATTCCCTTCAGGTTCGTGTTACAAACCGGTGTTAAAGGGGGGGTCCCTGAGCGCTGCGTCAGCCCCACGTGCGCCACCCTTTAACACCGGTTCGTATAAGAACCGGTGTTAAAGGGGGGGCCCTCTAACACCGAACCCTCAACAGCGGTTCTACAACCGCTGTTAGAGGGCCCTCCAAACTGGTGTTAGAGGGGGGTGTGCACTAGTGCTGCATGGCAGCGACTGAATCAGCTGCATGCACGCGAGGCGATAATGTGAGCGACCATAGTAGAAGATGACAAACGTAGATTAAAAGAGACCGATCTCAAACCACACCAACCAAGACGAAGAACGACCGGATCCCAAGGAATCCGTCGGACACACGACTCCATGCGTCCTCCGTTGATGCTAGACGCACCCCCAGAGCGAGGATAGGACGAGGAGAACCTTATTCTGACCTCAGAACGTAGCCGCTGCCTTGACATCCTGAATAAGACACTGAAAACAGTCTAAACAAAATACATATACCTCCCGCCGGCGAGAGGCCGTGGTCCGCCACGCCTCCAAGGCCCTAAGGCCGCCAGAGACGAGACAGACCGGTGGCGTCGCCGGCGGAGGGAAGCAACCCTAGATGGACTTTAGCCGCCGCCGTCTCTCTCTCTCTCTCTCTCTCTCTCTCTCTCTCTCTCTCTCTCTCTCTCTTCTCTATTCTCCTGTACCGGTTTAGTATCTTGTTAGTGTTGGTGTGAGAACTTGGCTGAAACGCAGTGTTTGTCGTTTAGCTTGCAATACCGTCCTCCGCAAATTCTGGATCTCGCTCAAAGCAAACCCTCGAGCCGAGATGAACTAGACAATTAAAGGAGAGCGGATTTACGGCTAGTAGGTTGGTCCCCCGGCATCACATATGCCATACGATTGTTGGAGATTCGTGTAGAGTCCATGAAGCCAACAATCGTCATATATTTACATTTAAGCCTCCCTAAAAAGTTGAAAACAACCCGAACTCCACTGGCAGTGAAACTTGTATGTTTCTTGACTGGGTCTACTGAAATTTGTATGTATCATTAAAATTTTGGTTTTTTTTCCTAATCTTTCTACTGTTAATTTGGTTGTTTTTCTTGTTTATTTTGTAATTGATACTGAATCGTATATATATTTGCAAGATTCAAAGAATTTTTAGATCTCTAATAAATATCATATAAATCTAGACTGAGGTGGAAGGATCTTTCTGTAAAATAGTTTGCACGAATCTCCAACAAATCAATGGTAATGATGGTGCCAGGGGACCAATCTGTGTGGGGTTGTATTTCCGCAATTAAAGCCATATATTGAGAGGATTGATTGATGTCTTAACGAAATATTGCCAGAGGCTCAAGGGTTTGAGTTCCATCATGCCGCAAGATTAGATGTTTTATTATTTATTATTTTAATTAGGGGCTTGCGGTCGCCCATGTTGGAGCTGTATAAAGCTTCTTTGTACTTAGTTTGTCATCCTACTCTAGACCAGCACACTTAATTTCTCCGTTCCTTTCGGAGAAAGAAATTAGACCTTATTGATAATACTACCATATCAATCCTATTAACCATTGGACCATTATTTCTTTCTTGGAATTTTAAACAATAACAGTACTACCATATCAATCCTATTAACCCTTAGACCATGAATTTCAAACAATTATTTAAGTAAACAAAATGAATAAGTAATAATATTCTTGAATTAAAATAACAATAAAATGATTTTTTTGCCTTTTTCTATTAAATATGGAATAATTTATATCTTTAGATCCGTAAATCAGAATTCGACAAATGATATGTCTAAATCGATCAGAAAAATAAGAGGAATCCAAACATGATATCCCTATCATCTTTTTAATCATGCATCATGTCTTTTTAATAGTGTACTGCAAGTTTTTCTAAATAAAATTCATTTATAGTGTCCAAGTCTTCAAAAAATCCATCGGCCTACTACACCTTGTCGCGTTCCTGTAGTGAGGAGTGATTGATATCTTAACATAACATCGCCGGAGACTCGAGGGTTTGAGTTCCATCATGCCGCAAGATTAGATGTTTTATTTTTTATTTTAATTAGGGGCTTGCGGTCGCCTTGTTGGAGGCTGTCTAAAGCTTCTTTCTAGTAATATAGATGAAACAATGTAGGAGTAGTACGTAAAAATTTTCCCTCTGTTTTTTTTTTTTTTTGCGGGAAAGGTTTTCCCTCTGTTTTGAGAAAAGAGTAACCGGGAGAGGGGGGTTGGGCTGCAGAAATGTAGTCGAGATCGAGCTCCGAAGCGTGTATCACGAGCAGCGTGTCTGCTAGGACGACGAAAATAGATCGATCGCGCCTTGTAGGACGTACGACGAGCAGGATATGCATCGCCCTGTAGACATCTATTAGGACGACGTACGACGACGAGGAGGATGCATCGATGCATTATTTTCAATTTCGTCTCGTGTGTGGTATATTATGCATGGGTGGTCTAGGGTGTACACACACATCTACACATGCATGCGTTATTCACGGGGGTTTCCCTGCATGGGATGGCAGCGACTGAATCGGCTGCATGCACGCGAGGCGATAATGTGAGCGAGCGAGGCCATCCGGCGGCCACACGTCGGGAATTGGAAGCAGCCAGGAGAGGACGACGTGCAGCCAGGAGAGGACAGAACAAACAAATCGGTAGGCGCGAGCGTGTAACACGCACGTACGGTACATCTAGCTATAGCTCCGGCACGGTTCTCCTGCCGGCCGGTTCTCTCCTATAAAAGGGCACGCAGCAGCCCGTGGCTTTCCATCGTCCCAAGTTCCCAACCAAATACATAGCCAAGCAAGCAACCAGTGAGTGAGAGAGTGAGCGAAGATGTTCGGATTCGGATTGTTCCCGCGGGCACAGCTCAAAGGGAAGGTGGTGCTCCAGCGTAGGAACGTCCTCGACCTCAACCACTTCGACTTGAGCAACGCCATCAGCCACGACACCTGGGACGAGCTCACCACCAAAGGCGTCACATGCCAGCTCATCAGCTCCACCGTGGCCGATCACAGTAAGACAATGCATATCCTCAATGCATACATATTCCGTTGGTTCTCAATACTCTTGAGAACATCCAATCATCAAACTGACCAAACTTGTTCTCGAAGTTTGTAAAACTGCAAGCACAATAGTATCATCGGAAACAGTTTTTCATGACAATCTTAAAGATACAATACCATCAGCAGCCAACTACTAACGAAAGTTAACTAGTTGTTTTGGGATTTCGATTCTACAAGTATTTATCAACGGACATATGGTAGTATAAGTTGCCTAATTAATAACTAAGTATAAGCAAGCTGACACGATGGATGGATGCAGATGACGGCTGCCGTGGTCTGGTGGGCGAGGAGGAGCGCGTTGAGCACTGGGTGATGCACTTGCCCCCACTCACCCACGGCGATACCACCTACGATGTCACCTTCGACTGGGACGTCAAGAAACAGGGCATCCCCGGCGCCGTCATCGTCCGCAACTACCACGCCACCCAGTTCCTCCTCAAGACCATCACCATCGACGACGTCCCCGGACACGACGGCCCCATCGTCTTCCTCGCAAACTCATGGGTCTACAACACCAACACTTACCACTACGACCGAATCTTCTTCACCAACGATGTCAGTCTCTGTCTGGCTTTCTTCAGTTATTTCCATCAACCACGAAAGACTGACGAGCATATTATGCCATATATGCGATGTGTGCAGACGCGCCTTCCCAGCGACATGCCGGTCTTGCTGCGCCCGTACCGGGAGGAGGAGCTCCAGATCCTGCGAGGGGACCACCCCAAGCAGAAGAACGACCGCGCCTACCAGGACCACGACCGCGTCTACCGCTACGACCTCTACAACGACCTCGGCGACCCCGACAACAAGTGCCCTCGCCCCACCCTCGGCGGCCCCGACAGCCCCTATCCTTACCCGCGCCGTGGCCGCACCGGCAGGAAGCCCATGAAGACCGACCCCACGTGCGAGAGCCGCAACGTCGTGCCCTTGTTCCAGCAGTTCTACGTGCCCCGCGACGAGTGCTTCAACCACGTCAAGAAAGCCGACTTCACCGCCTACCTCCTCAAGGCTGTCTCCGCGGGCATCCTCCCCCTCGCCAGAGAGATGTTCGACACCGTCGTGCCCCGTGAGTTCGATGACTTCGAGGACATGTACAAGCTCTACGAAGGCGGGCTCAAGATCCCCGACATCCCCGCCATGGACCTCGTCTTCAAAGTGTTCCCGCCGCTCAAGAGCATCTGCCCATCCGGAGGCTCCTACCTCTTGAAGATGCCCATGCCGGAAATCATCAACAACGACAAGCTCGCGTGGCGCACCGACGAGGAGTTTGCAAGGGAGATGCTCGCCGGCCTCAACCCGCACATCATCACGCGCCTCCGGGAGTTTCCTCCCAGGAGCAGGCTTGAAGGGTACGGCGACCAGACCAGCACGATCACTCTGGAGCACATCCAACACAGCCTTGGTAGGCTCACCGTCGAGAAGGCCATCGCCGACAACAGGCTCTTCATCCTCGACCACCACGACAACTTCATGCCTCAGCTGCTAAAGATCAACAGCCTCCAAAACACATTCGTGTACGCCACCAGAACATTACTCTTCCTGCAGGACGACGACACCCTCAAGCCAATCGCCATCGAGCTCAGCAAGCCCCAACTTGATGAGCTCGGCAATAAAGTGGTGGGTGCCGACAGCAAGGTCTACACGCCCCCCTCCTCTGGCTCGGAGTCGGACTACAAGGTGCAGGACACCATCTGGCAGCTCGCCAAGGCCTACGCTGCTGTGAACGATTCTGCGTGGCACGGGCTCATCAGCCACTGGCTCCACACCCATGCGGTGATCGAGCCATTTGTCATCGCCACCAACCGGCAGCTCAGCGTCACGCACCCCATCTACAAGCTCCTGCAGCCCCACTACCGCGACACCATGATGATCAACGCCCTGGCACGCCAAGTCCTCATCAGCGCCGGCGGCTTCTTCGAGATGACAGTCTGTCCCGGTGAGTACGCGCTCAGAATCTCCTCCGAAGTTTACAAGAACTGGAACTTCACCGAGCAGGCGCTTCCGGTGGACCTGATCAAGAGGGGTGTGGCCAAGCATGACACCGCCAGCCCCTACGGAGTGTCGCTGCTCATCAAGGACTACCCGTACGCGGTGGACGGGCTGGCTGTCTGGTCGGCCATTGAGAACTGGGTCGACGAGTACGTCAAGATCTACTACCCCTGTGACGACGTGGTTCGGTGCGACATCGAGCTGCAAGCATGGTGGAAGGAAGTGCGTGAAGTCGGCCATGGCGACATCAAGGACCAGCCATGGTGGCCCAAGATGGCCACGGTGAAGGAGCTTGTCAGGTCATGTGCCACCATCATCTGGATCGCCTCCGCGCTGCACGCAGCTGTCAACTTCGGCCAGTACTCTTACGCTGGCTACCTGCCGAACCGCCCAACGGTGAGCCGGCGGCCAATGCCGGAGCCAGGTACCAAGGAGTACGAGGAGGTGGAGACTAATCCGGACATGGCCTTCATCCACACCATCACGAGCCAGCTCCAGAGCATCATTGGAGTGTCTGTGATTGAGGTTCTGTCCAATCACTCCTCTGACGAGGTGTACCTTGGGCAGAGGGATGAACCACAGTGGACATCAGATGAGAAGGCAAAGAAGGTGTTCGAAAAATTCAGCAAGAAACTGATCGACATTGAAATGAGTATCATGAGCCGGAACAGGGATGAGAATCTCAAGAACCGGAATGGGCCAGCACAATTCCCCTACATGTTGCTCTATCCCAACACCTCCGACATCAATGGCGAGAGCGCCACTGGGATCACAGCCAAGGGCATCCCAAACAGCATCTCCATCTGATCAATGTTTATGGTATTATGTTTTGTCGTATATGTTTCTCTACTATTTATTTTCCCATTACAAATAAGGAACGCACCATGTCGCATCTGTAACTCTGTATGTGGCCAGAAGCGTGCTCGTTCACGTTGAGGCTGAGTTGTGCTTACTTTTCTGCCTGAGTTTGCTGGCCAAAACCGAAAGTGTGGGATGGAACAGATGAAGGGGTTCACCGATTTGTAGTCGGCAAGTCTTTTGAGCTTGAATAAAATAAAGAAAGCAGAAAAAGCTGCAAGGTTAATGCATCTGCAAACATCGCACTTTTTGTTCTAGTGTTCTACCATGTACTCCCTCCGTTTCAAAATATAAGATGTTTTAGGTTTGTGAAGAAAATGAATCTAGACTTCTTTTAGTGTGTAGATTCATCCCAAAGTTGAGTGAATCTACATACTAAAACAAGTCTAGATACATTTTCTTCACAAACCTAAAACATCTTATATTTTGAAACGGAGGGAGTATGTGTGAGTGCAAAAATGCCAATGAGATTTCATTGTGTGATCGATCCTGGCTAAAGATTTGGTATTAGAGCCTGACTGGAGGAGGCAACGAGACACACATTGCTGGAGAAGAAGATGCCACCATGAGCAGAAGTGAACATCCTTGGTGATGGCCCGTCATCCGAAAGAGGATCAACAAGAATCAGTTAAGGTTTGTGAACCATCTATGATAACACTATCAGAGCGGTTAACTACAATTATTTGCCTACATTATATTAGAATGTATGTGATGTTCCAGTACCATAGATTGTTCATTTGATGTCTGTCCACTGGACAGAATTGGCATGGTGTCACCAACACATCAGTTTTGACTCTTTTGGTTATGCAAATAAATGTTTCAAATGGGAAATGACAGGCATGCCTTCAATTATAGCACCGATGGCAGACAATGCTTAAATTACGCTGGCTAGGTTCCTAAATGTAAGATGTTTTGGTAGGCTAAAATAGCCAACCAAAACGTCTTACATTGTGGAACGGAGGTAATAGAAAACTAGAATCAAAGAAAAAGGTAGCCAGTAGCTTATTTCCTAATTCTTCCCCCATACATCACTACCATATATGGTCAAAGCAAGGGAGCAAGTGACTTGTGGACATGGGGACTATAAGTGATGGCAGGGGGACGGACCCAACACCGAGCAACTGCAACTGATCTACTTAAGCATAGTTCGGGCCTGATACGGAAAAACAGATTTGGTAACTTTCTATTGCAGCTAGGTTCCAGGTTATCTCATGCTGCAAATATAGGGAATCTCAGCTCCGAAAGATTCATCATCCAAGATGTTTACAGGAACAGTTAATTTCTTTAACATGCTTAACTACCTTGTAGACCAAATCCAAACTGCAATAATACAGTGTTGGAAATTGGTACTCGAGTTAGTATGAACAATGTTGAGGATAATAATACCAGGTATTGATGTACATTAGTCGACATGGCCAAGAATTAGAAGAACTCAATGGAAGTTGCAATAATCCTAATTTTACACAATATATGAGTACTTGCTTACTGTATCGGTCAGGATCTTCAGCAAATCGGGACGAGCCAGCCGGAAGCTGGCGTGTCTCCGGGGCTTGAAGGGAGCGAAGAGGAGGTCGTCGCCGTGAGGGTGAGGGTATTTTAGGCGCCGGCGGCAGAGTGGAGCCTATGTGCGGGGAGGAGGACGACCGGGCGACGAGGAAGCACTCGCGCTCGTCGGACCGAGGACGGAGGCCGACGGTGGAGTTGCGCCGCCGGCTTGGGGTCGCCGGGATCAGGGAGGGAGGCGGGCAGTGTTGTGGCTTCCGCTTGGGGTCGTCGTGGAGCCGGGCAGGGGCGCCGCGCGGTGGGCGTGCGGGCGTAGGATTAGCGGCGGTGTGGAGTCAGCAGGTCGCTGCCGTTTTTTCCTGTCAATATTTTTGTTTCTTTTGCCATTTCCCTGTATATGTGTTATTTCTCAGGATTTTTTTCCGGGTAATTTCGAAAGTAGGTGAGCAGCCCCGTGGACTAGCGATTGCTTCTCCACGAGACTCATATTAGACGCTCTATACTTTTAGAAAAACTCGAAGACCTTCAACAAAAAGATACATGTATCTGCAACCCACCAACACAGGTGGATAGATATCCCAGCAGCCCGACGAAATCCTCGTCGCCCTCCTCCCTTAGCGCCTTCGGCACCAGGGGCCGCCGCCACCGTGGCCACGCCGGCGGCAGCGGCGGAAGGGAGACACGAGATGGGGAGGAGAGGAGAGCTTTGGCGGCGCCGGCCATTGCCGTCCTTGGATCGTCCTCTCGGGCGGAGGAGGCTGGTCGTGGATCTCGATTCCCATCTAGATCCAGTGCTTCTGGCCTCGGCCAGTAGCGGCGCGGTTGGGAACCGATCGGCGGTGTGGGGATCACTGTGTCGGATCTAATAAAGGCGGTTATCCTTTGATTTCCTTCACACGAAGACGAATATCTGTTTGATGTCTGCCCTCCTTGATCTGGTCTGGAGAGGCGGGTTCCGGAAGGCTCCGCGGCGAACTCCCATGGGCGTATCATGCCTGGAGATTGCTGAATCGGAAGGTATTCGGACGCGCGCACCTTGTTTTTCTGGCCGTTTGGTTTCAGCGGGAGCGTTGCGAAGCTCTGTTGTTTGTTCCCACCTAGAGCCATGTAGAGCCATGGTGATGTCAGATGCGGAGAAGGTCAGGAAAGCGAAAATTTGAGGGTAGCAATGGAGATTTTTGTTCTTGTGGCGATGGAGATCTGGCTGAGTGATCTGGGACTCGTTGAAGCGACTGTTGGTGCGGGAAGACAACACATGGGAGTTTCCAGTCTTATCTTGCAGGATGAAAATCCAAGGTCTGGCCTTAGCTGGTTGTGCTGACAATGACCTTGTTGAAGGTATTGTTTTTTGAGTAAGGACTTTCTTCAGGGTGAAAACCTATGACCATTGGGCGGGCAACGACGGTGCTTGGGCACTGTTTCCTTCTTGAAGGCGTTGTTATTGGAGTGAAGGACTACTGGTGTTGTTCTGATGGTGTCACTGTCGTTTCTTTGAGGATTAGTTCTCTGTAGCAGGACTTTTCTTTTTTGTAATTTCTCTTTCTTTTTTGTGAGTTGTGTGCATCCGTAGAGCCGCTAGGGCATGCGTTGTTGCAGAGGCTGGATGTAATTGGTGTCCTTGTGATATTAATATATACTCTTTTCAAAAAAATAAATAGAAATTGTAAGGTCTTTAACTTTTACAACTAGCACCCCACAACACTCAGAAACGCGATCAAGTCTTGGATCGTTGTCGATGAACTTGGACCTCCGGGTGCGGATGCTCTTGCTTTCACCGGGAATGAAACCACTTGGGGAAGACAAGGCGTTCGCCGCCACGCCGAGATCTAGGAAGAACCTCCAGTGAACGAGGAAGAAGCTCGAGCCGACAAGATGCTAAAGCACAACATGGTCGTCCTCACGGCGGAGATATCAACGTTTGTAGCATAGTGTCGCTTGGGGATTGCTGCCGAGGTCACAGTCTCGCTGACCTAATCGGATCTGGAGTAGATGATGATGTCCTAGTCTCAGAAGTCACAAACCATCGAGAAAAATATGAAGAAAGATCACGACAACAGATGAAAGATTCAACACATAGAACAAAAACCAGATGAAGAAACATCACTACAAAAGGAATGAAGCAGAATCCTAAAGGCATGACAGAAAACCCCCAATTACGAGAATCCTAGGCTTGAAAAAGGCAAGAGATCATATTTAAACACTCAAATATAAGAGAAGAATAGTATAGAGGTAAGAAGTAAAAACAGAGTTACTCAGATCCATCCAACGCATTTGTAGTAAAATATTTTGACACAACACCGTCTGTTGGCAAAGTTATCCTACGGGATGGACCACTAGGGTATAGTAAACCATGGTTCTTTTGAGTGGGGAATCAAAGTTTGAAATGTCGAAATAAAAATTTCAAGTGTTGAATCTAAGTTTGAAATGTGAAATTAAAATTTTCAAGTGTTGGATCTAAGTTTGGATTGTTGAGTTGGAAGTTTAAAGTCAAAGTGTCGAAGTTTAGTAAAATGTCAAATTTTAAGGTCTAACATTAGGCTATGATATGCTAGACGACTTATTTACATCACCTAATGTGGCACAAGTGCCCTAAAATACATTCATCTGAAAAAGTAGAAACAACACAGGGTGATGTAAAACTCTCTTTTTGGTGATGTGTAATTTTTACATCACTTGTTAGAGATGCTCTAGAGAAATAATCCATACAATTTTTGTTAGAGATACTCTAAAGGAATAATCCATACAATTTTTGTCTCCTTTCAGCGCTTGCTTCCACCGCTCCAATTTTGAGCCTTACATTCCTTTTGCTTTTCCCTTTCTCGATCCCACGAAGGGCAGGATATTTGCTTAGACGATTCCTATTTTCACTTATTGCTTCAAATGACCAAGTCAAATTACATTCACGGTCTAGCACTAACCACATAATCATCTAACTGAAAGTGCATTATCAATCCTAATTGGATAAACTATAACAAAGTATTGTGCCACTGTTTCATTTGTGCCAAATCACATAAGTGGCAAGTGGATGAAAATTACCTCCCTCGAAGGAAAATATAATCGAAATCTGCATAGACACAACTATGTGTTCTCATGTTTGCAGCAAAAGAATTGAGCAAAACAAATAAGATCATAGCCGAGGATTGCAATACGGCTCTCTGAACATCTACCAGTATGTAGTTCAGAGATGCATAAACTCCAAATAATCTGAAACTTCCAATGACACATAGTTCAGAGATGGTATAGGCACCAAATAATCTGAAACATTCAACAAAGCATAGTTTATGCATCACACCAAATACAAGTTTCTTTTTTTACCGTGCACATCCACAATAGCTATGCAAAACTCACCTGTCAGTGTAACCCATACACACACGAATCCCAACATGAACATGAGCACGTTCAACTGTTTTTATCCTCAAATTTATGAACAAACCAGATGCGCCACACACCATCAGGGTCCTTGCCTGCTGGTTTTTCAAGAGCTTGCAATGCAGCTGCAGTAGCCATTCCGTCCCCGCATATACAATCAAATACACCTAATGTCACCACCGCTCCTCATCCAACCCTATACCCAGCAGCTCTCGTGCTCATCCTCCAGGCCTCATCATAGACAGGTCCATCATCATCGGAGGAGGAGAAATCACTTCCCTCCATGAAGGGGAATATTGTATCTGGACTGCCCCTGTCAAAAGCACCTATCATAGGATGCTGCAAATGATCCATCCGTTGGTTCTTGCATGCATAGCAATTACCTATGTAAAAAAAGACAGGATGTTAGCTACGTTACAAAGCACAAAATGAATGTATTGTTGCTCGCCAATATTCACTTCGATAAGAGAAAAAAATCCATACCATATTCATCCGGCTCAAGAGGGCAGCAGAAGTAAATTGTTCGTCTCAATATTTCCTTTACTTCGGCGAAGTAACGCGTCGAAATCCACTCACTTGAACCAGGTTCCTTCATCTTTACTGTAAAATTGAAGTGGTCGAAGATCTTGCAATCACTTTCCACATGAAAACATTGGCATATAAGTTCTTCAAATTCGTAGTCAAACTCCTATAACAACAATTATTAGTAAAGCCTTCTACACTTGAAACAATTAGAGAACATTTATAGTATAGTTCAAAGATAGAAATTACAGACAAACCATAAGATCTTCTTTTTTAAGGTAATTTTGAAATGCCACCCACACCTCCTCGCACATCCAGTTCTTCCCATTCTCAGCAGTTTTTTCTTTGGAACCTTCATATCGCCCTTCTGTTGCAACTGCCGATGCTTGTTCTTGTGCTGGAACTCGTTGAGCTTGATGTGGTGGTACCAACACCCGTTGAGCTTCAATTTTTTCTTCTGAGGACTGCGAAGATAATGGTAACGCCTTATATCGAGCAGCTCGAGCTACTCTCAAACTATTACAAAAATAATCCATAGCATCTTCAACACTGTCAAACATAGGCTGATCTAAGAGCAAATCAGCTGTGCTTCTCTCTGACCTAAACAAAACCATGACCATACGGTCAAGGAAATTTAGTTCATGCTCTAAATACCGACAAGGCAACAATGAACCAACAAGTTATGCCATGCAACATGTAAATTTGTTAAGGGCATAGTTCAGCAAGTGAAGTCATTTTCCTAGAACTAAATAAAAAACCATGACTGGCAGAATAAAGTAACAAAAGTATTACAGTACTAATAATTCATCTACAGAGGCAGTAGATTGGTCACTTAAAATCTGGCGTTGTTAGATAGTCTCAAGCAAGTTGGGGTAGGCTAGGGATGAAACCTGTAAGAACGATCAAAAGGGGGAAGACAAGACAAAGAAAAAAGAGAAAGAAAGAATATAGGAGATCGATAGACTACATGGTTCTGCTCGTGGATTGCTAATTTCCATGCGCTCAGATCCATGGATAGTTCTTTGGTGATATTGCAGTCCTTCAAGTCTCTTTACAGACTCCTCCCACATCAGTTTTGATCTACCTCTGCCTCTCTTTACATTATCAGGGCACCTTAAATTACGCTATGGACCAGCGCTTCTAAGGGGCTAGGTTGTATATGTTCAAACCATCCATCGCCAAACCACCAAATTTCCTGCCCGTGCAGCAAATTCATGCTAGTTTCCACATCTTCCAATATCAGATCTGTGGAGAATTCCAACCACCAAACAATATGCATGCTACTCTAGTGCAAGACAGATTCTTGTCCAAACAAGTGCAATCTTTTTGCTTGATATAAACAATATGCAGCCACAGGATGAAAACTAGCACTCCATCTACTTGTCATTATCCAAAATTTGAATATTAGATGGATAAACATAGGAGAAACTCATTGTAATGAAGAACAGAGATATGAAAAAGACACTATAATGAAACATGAAAACTTGAAAGACAAACTATTGTTTCAACTTTTACTGTAATCAAAATGGTATGTTTGAGTGACTTAAGTGAAATATATATAACAAATGCTACTCCCATGATAGAAACATGTGCTCCAGGATTTTGGTCTAAATGCGATGCCTACTAAATGACAGAGCAATAGAGTTGCAGGGACAAAAGTCTCCATACAAGGGCAAACAAAGCTTCCTCAGCAGCTGGTTGTGCCAGGTAAGGTATGATCATTCACATCGTATGAAATGTAAGCTTCTTCAGCAGCTGGTTGTGCCATAATTGTAGAATCAGGTAGACCTATGCCCATGTCACCAGAATGCACCACAGCCCTAGATAAGAACAATTTAAACTCACAAAATCAGTAAAAACATTCACCCCAAAACGGTTATTGCAGAAAGAGTTTTAACTCTAATAGTTCTTAAGCAGAAAGTACTTGCAATCATATTGCACTTATCTTTATTCTACTCAAGTTGAAAAGAGGGTAATTAGGGAAAAACAACAATTTGCTGGTCAATTCTGAGAGCTCAAAATGGTTTTTTGAACACAAAACACCATTGATCTGTAATTGCACTACACTTCTCCATGTTTTACTTTTTTTTTCCGGTGTGATCATGCTATCAGATGGAACGGAGGGGAAATGAGATGTAAGATAGCTATCTTGGTAGCAAAGAGGAGGATGGTTCGGCACGATCGAGATCACCGGGAAGACAGTGGTTCTGGTGGTAGGAACCTATGCTACTAATTGCTATACACCCATCTGTCAGTAACCCGAACAAAGATTCCTCTAATAGGTCCAGTGCAGGTTAGGATCAGCACCAGCAAATGCGTGGTGGCTGGTCTGTGGAATTTAGGGGTATCCACTACCCTGTGCCTTTAGTACGCGCTGGATGAGCATCGAGAAGCGCATCCAAAGAATGGATGTCAGGAGGTGATAGTAATCTATAACAGAAAGCAGCAGGCAATCATATGAATGGAAGGAACCGACTTTAATGGTCATACCTATCGGTTGAATCAAGTGTGGGAGGTGAGTCATTTAGCGAGAGTGTCTTAAATTTCGATGTATCAGAAATCATAGGCCCAAGATCGTTGCTGCTCACCATGCCGGAATCCTTCTCCTCAACCCTGGTTAGAACATGTAGTATGCTGGCTGTTATGATGGGCACACAACATAGTATATTCTATCAATTGTATGAGAAGCCCCGGGCAATAAAACAGGGGAAGGGAACACGATGACATAAACTTTTTAAATGGAAATCAGCACGGATACATTGACCAAGATGAAATGGGAAAAAACAAAATACCAATGACACTTGCCATGACTGGCTCGGTGCGCTCGTCCTCCTCGGTTACGCCTGGATCGCCTTGGGCTGTCTAAATACATAGCACTGTGCCGGACACGGACTGCTCTCCGGCGCGGATTGCAAGATGTAAATGTAATTTTTACTAACAACTACATATATACATGGGCAGACCCAGATCAGCACATGGGTGTACACCCATTATTTTTGGCAAAAGCTTGTATATCTATATTTATTTCACATATAGAGCAATATGCATCAAATAAATAAATTAGGTAAAACATGAATAAAACAGTGACATTTAGTGTATTATGTACACCCATTTTAAATATGCTGGTTACGCCACTGCATATGTATATATCCAGTTCTATTTTCCTGGGAGACAGTGCTATATTTTTTTTTTTGAAGGAGGGAGACAGTGCTATATATGTGTCTCTGTTGATGATTCTATGGTGAGAAAGCATAAGTTTAGATGGGGATCGTTGCAGCGTCCGTCCGAGAACCTATCTACTCATCCATGAAACCAACTCTACTCGTTGGAGGAGAGAGCGACCGAAAGCAGACTCACCCAGCAGTTCCACGTGAAGAGGAGGAGGATGGTGATGCTTCTGGAGATGGGATTCCATGTCGCCGGTTGCTCTCTAGGGCTGCATTGTGAGCTCTTGCACATGCTACAGTTGCCAGGTCATAGTCATGGTCCGCGGTACGAAGATAGACCAATTCCCGGCCGGGGCCGGAATCGCCGTCCATGGCGAAATTGGGGAAATTTGGGTTCTAGCTAGGGTTCCTTCTCTCTCCACCTCTCTCTTTATCTCACCCTCTCCCTTTCCCTTGATCTCGCTGTCCCCTGAGTGTGTAGGTCGCGGCGTAGTGCGCAGCCGCGTGCTTCTGCAGCCGACTCAAGGCGCGGCGTGGCCGGCGACGCAGTTGGCGAGCGGAGCCGGTGAGGTCGGGAGTCGAGTAGCAGGGCGCAAGGTCTGTGCCTGGGCCTGGGCTGCGGGAAAGATGACAGGATTGTAGGCTTTTCACTAGTATCTACGTTAGCTCAGTCCAGGCCTATGTCCCAAACCTTTATCTTTCTCTCTACTCCCTTCGTTTGGAAATATAAGAACATCTTATATTTCTAAACGGAGGGAAATACATCTCCTTTATAAATCTAAAACATCTTATATTTCCAAACGGAGGGAGTACTTGCAAGTGAGGCCCACCTAAGACCTTATTTACTTCTCTCAATACTTTTCAATCCTCTAAAATACTTTTTTCTAAAAATACTTTATCTTAGACAAGAGTTTTTAATCTAGTAAAAAGTACCAAAGATTTGTGCGATATCCGGGATTATTCTGACCAAACCCAACGTGATAAACAAACTATGAAGACTTTGGAGAAATTGGAATAACCTCTTCTGATCCCCACGAATACACTAGCGAATACGAGAGAACCAAACAAGGTATAAAGGTGAGAGCCGACGCCCGACGAGGCAGCTTGGCCAAGCCCTACCAGATTTTTCTGAATTCCTGAAATATTACACCTCAAAAAATTTCGGACATTGCCAATATACTTTGGGACTCTCTAAACAACTTTCAGAATTACTTCATTCATATCTTCATTCACACTAAAATTCTATGTCGCTAAACTCTTAAGTGTGTGATCCTATAACTTCGGATATGCGTGGAACTATTCGGAACACCTTTCGCGATAATGATCAACATAGAGATCTTGATAGTTGTGATGACCCCCACACATAACGTCCTGAGTCGTGGCGGTGCGAAAACCTGCCAACGGACGGGGCGGCGCCAGGGTTCAACGCAAGTGTGGTTGTACGGGGGGGGGGGGGGGGGGGTTCGCCGCCGACAGTGACAAGGCCAGAAGGGACATGAGGGGTAGGGGAAGGACCATGGGAAGCGTCCATGGCCAGGATTTCGCCGATGGCGGTCGCAATAAGAGGGAGGTAGTTGTGTGCGGGGCTTTTCAGCTTTCAGTTGGCATTCGCGCGTCACAGTTTGTTTTGGAGCGGCCGCTTCGTGTTGCAAATTTGTAGCTCAAGAGACGAAAAAATTGGGGTATACAATTTTTTTCTTCATCACGATACATGATAGAGAATATGCTAGACTACCGTCTTTGCCCTCTTATACTCTAAAATTCCGTTTTTCACCAAAATTGTTTTTGGAAAGTACCTTTGGCTTCCTAGTTTCAGTGCTCCCTTCGTTTAAAAAATTTCAAAAACCATATTTATAACTTAAAAAATCTAAAATAAATTTTAGATACAGCCAACGTTATATCCTACAAGTATGAAAAATCGCAACCGAAAATTCTTTATATTGTGGGCTACACAAAATAACAAAATCTGGTAAAATATAGAAATATAAAACTATATATTCTCAGATCCATACTTTTGTTATTTTTGTGTGTCTCATAATACAATGTATTTTAAATTTATATATTTTTACATGTTTGTGGGATAAATCATTGGCTACATTCCTTTTTTTCAGATTTTTTTTGAAGCTCAAAAATATATTTTTCATTTTTTTTAAAAAAGGATCACTGGTTTCTATGTGCAGTAAATCTCCACTCAATTGTTTTGCATGTATTCTCAAAAAAAAATTGTTTTGCATGTTGGAAATGCCAAAATTTGAACTCAAAATCCAAGAGGATCTTTAGCGAAAAAATGTCTCTCCCTAGGCGAGTGTTTGCGTGCTCGGTGGTCGGTGCGCTCGTGGGATTGTCTGCTACTGCCACGCAGGGAAAGCGAAATTCAGAGGCTGCACGCTGAAAACAGGCACACTCCCACTACCGTCCCGCTGCTCCCTCACCGGGCCGCCGGCGGCAGCGATGGCGGAACTTCGGCACTCGACGGTGGCCGCTGCCGCCCGCGCGTCCAACTCCCCGGCGAAGCGCGACTCCGACGCCTCCGCCGCCTCCTCCCCATTCGCTGCTTCCACCTCTGCCGCCCGTGGCCGCGGCGACGACGACGGCAAGGACGCTCACCGCTCCTCCCCTCTCCTCCCGCAGCACCACCACCACAAGCAGCTCCTACCGTCTCCCATCCGCTCCCTCCTCGCTCTCGAGGACCCCAGGCCCCCCACCGCCTCCCTCTCCTACCGGATCTTGCTGGCCGCCCTCGCGCTCCTCCTCCTCGCGGCCCTCTTCTCTGCGCCCTCCCTCTGGTCCCGCTTCGTGAGTTCCCGGCCACCCCCCTTCGTCCAGTGTCATTCAACATCAGAATCCCAACATAGCGTTTACGTTTTTGCATTGTTTCACTTTTTTAATCCTAGAACGCGCCCTACTTGTGCCAGAAGGAGGGGATCACGCTGCACTGCCCTCAGGTAAAGTGTCCTCGATCTGAGCAAGCATTTTTGGCGACTCGTGTTCGCGTCAGAAACTTCTTTTCTGATGAATTCAGTTGTATTGGTGCAGACGAATGAACCACTTTCGCTGTGGGAGAATCCGCGTGCTGCCACCGCGTCCTGGAAGCCCTGCGCAGAGCGTCGAAGCAATGAGCCATCAGGCAAGTCCAGCATTGACACTGCTTCTAAGACATAAAAATGTAGCATATGCTGAATCGTGTACTTTAGTAGCATTGCAGTTCCCTGTGAGGTAATAGTTACCACACAACCTAGACTTGTGGTAATTATGTTAACTCTTGGCCCGGATAGTGATTACTGATTCACTGTGATGTGGTATGGAATTTGTGAGGCCGGTTAAAACCTGAATTACAGTGTTCTTGGAGAGTCGAATTGTGATTCGTAGTTCCTTATTTCCATTTTCATGTAAGGTTGCAGATTTATAGGGCAGCATATAGCAACTTTAACCCATGTTATTCCCATGAAATGGTGTTGCCAACAGTAATGTGAAGTTAAAATTGTAATGCAGTTCTCATTTATATACTTCTGTAGCGAGCAATGAGTCAGAACACAAAATAGTTTCCATGTAAAATGCTATGCCAGATCTTATGAACTCGACATCTTCTAGCCATGTCTTGTGATACTTGCTTGTAGAACCATAGTGTTTCCCTGCAAGAAAGGATCCATCAACTGGTGAAGAGATGTTCGCCCTCTGTTATATACATCAACTAGTGCCTTCATCATCGAACATTTGTTTCCTTCCATGATTGGGCCCTGATAATTGATGATATATAATATAATGGTATATAATGCAGATGTCCCACCTGAGAACGAAACATCTGGGTATATTTTCATTCATGCTGAGGGTGGACTGAACCAGCAACGAATAGCTGTATGTATGCACTTCTGTTCCTCTCAGCCTTTCTCTCCTTATTGTGTGTGATTGGTAAATATTTGTTTCCATGGTGCAATGGCTTTTTGTGCTTAAGCATATGTTTGTGGCAACCTGCCAGTAGCTCCAAATCTTGTCACCTGAGAATATGTTTTCCTATGTGACTGGTTGTTGCTTAAGCAAAATGAGGGTATGCCTTCAATATATTTATGATAATTCATTTTGATAACATGTTTTTGCCATGATATGCTGTTGCTTATTTAAGGGAAAAAAGACTCTGCTGTAATTTAATATTTATTTACATAACTGCCTAAGAGGATCATGCTAATTTCTTGAGCAGTGTGCAGTGGTAATTACTTTCCTAAGATGGCATTGAGTTTCAGTTACCACATAGACCCATCTGTTAATTTCCCTTCTTTGGTGCTTATGCAGATATGTAATGCTGTTGCAATTGCTAAGATAATGGATGCAACACTTATTTTACCAGTTCTGAAGCAGGACCAAATATGGAAAGACCAGACGTAAATGTTGCTTTCTCTTGTAACTTCTTTTACTTGTCTGTTTTCGTGCTGGTATAGTGGTCTTTACTTGACAGTTCTATCATACAAATCTGGGTTCACAGAAACGGGTGTCATTCTAGAATATTGGGAGATGAACTATAGTTGTTCTAGCACAATCACACTGAGTCCTTCTGCATGCATGTGACACCAATATACTTCTGCTCTGAGTGTCGATTCTTCTAAAGATGATTTCCTTCTCGTACTACTGTTTGAATGACCAAAATACATGCTCCCCAAATCATTGTTCATCTTCATGCTTATCTATGATCATATTGTTTTCATAGAATATCCTGATCAGGGGCAAATCCTCCTTGTTGCTTCAGTAGAGAAGTAGTGACTACTGAAAACTCCAATTTTATGTAGTTTTAAAATGTATATTTAAGTCAATTTTTAACATTTTAGAGTTCTGGTACTATGAATTTTATAAGTAGGAAAACTTGTGATATCATGTTTAGTAGGTCCAAAGTTTTCTTGCTCCTATGCTGGGTGTTGAATGATGAACTGATTAATATTGGATATAATGTGGATTCGTAATTCTCTGAGTTGCAGTATCACCTTATTCGACTCTGTTAAATACATTGTGTTTGGCTTTACTATTTTGATTGTTAAGATGATTTGTCTTCTCTGCAGTAAATTTGAAGATATCTTTGATGTGGATCATTTTATAAACTATCTGAAGGATGATGTACGCATTATCCGAGACATCCCTGACTGGTTCACAGAAAAAGATGAGCTCTTCACCAGTATCAAGTAGGTTATATATTTTCTTCTGCTCCTTACCTTAGGTTTTAGTGCCACTTTGGTTCAATGTAGGACCGTAATCTGTAAAAAAAATCCTATATGGGTTATTTCATTTATGGGATTGTAATCCATCTTTCATGGATATTACGATAGATCTGAAGCAGTTTATCTGAAAGTGCATTCTTGTTTCTGTCTCAGTTAATCGACTGGATTGAGAAATTAAATGCTCAAATTAATCTCTGTCCACCTGGAATGGGGGTGCTTGATGCTTAATAAACTGAATCAGGTGTACACACATTTCTTTTGTTGTCTTCTGCGAAGAGATATTGGAATTTCTGGGTTTGCCTTCTTATGAAGTTGAACGGAGATTTATAAATAGCTGGAACTGTTTATCATCTTTTCACTACCTGCCATCCCACCTTGCCTTATGTTCGCTATTCAAACCTATTTGTTTGTTTTCTTGTCGTCTTAATATAAATTTCTATTCTGCTTATAGCGGGTGTAAAGATCAAGCGACTATATTATTCTGCTTATAACAGTATTGGAATGTGGTTTATGACAGGCGTACTGTGAAGAACATCCCAAAGTATGCATCTGCTCAGTTTTACATTGATAATGTACTTCCAAGGATCAAAGAGAAAACAATAATGTCTATTAAGCCATTTGTCGACAGGTTGGGGTAAGTCAACAACCGTATCAACTATATTGTCGCAGCCATTCATGCATTTGTTGTCTTAACCCAAATTTTCAAAACTGCTTCCATGCTAATGTGAAGAGAACATTTCTGTTTCTTTATTCACTTTTGTTTAATTTGTGCTGCAAAAGTTACATCATAGAAAATCTTTAATATGGATGTAGCAGCATAAACAAAGACAATACAAACCTTCAATTTCAGGTATGACAATGTTCCGATGGAGATCAACCGGCTAAGATGTAGAGTTAATTATCACGCTTTAAAGTTCCTACCAGATATCGAAGAAATGTCTGATAAGCTGGCAACAAAGATGAGGAATCGAACTGGCAACGGGAATCCATACATGTAAGCTACAGTGAATCTCTTATGTACAGCCTGTTTGGAGTTCATTGTTTTTGAAGGGAATGCTTATTTGATGATGAAGTAATTGCTTCCTCTTTTAAAGGGCACTTCATCTGAGATATGAGAAAGGAATGGTGGGCTTGTCCTTTTGCGATTTTGCTGGAACACGTGAGGAGAAAGTGATGATGGCAGCTTACAGACAGAAAGAATGGCCACGGCGCTATAAGGTCATCTCCCAATTTTCAATGGAGTTATATCATCAGTTCAAGTCTTCGAACATTGGAAGTGCGCACAGTATAACATTCTAAACGCTTTTCATTGTTTTATGCGTGCACAGAATGGATCTCACCTGTGGCCACTAGCACTGCAAAAGAGAAAAGAAGGACGTTGCCCCCTTGAGCCTGGTGAGATTGCTCTTATCCTGCGAGCAATGGGATACACAAGGGAAACACAGATATATGTTGCGTCGGGGCAAGTGTATGGTGGCAAAAACAGGATGGCTCCCCTCAGGAACATGTTCCCCAACTTGGTGAGTACTTCCGCAGCTCAACCCAAGTGCTTCTTCACTGTCCCACAGGCTTTTATTCACTTCCTAGTCTTCTCCCTGAATGCATGAGCCTCAGCACAAACAGGAGATAAACTTTGCACATTCGTTTGCAGGTGACCAAGGAGGAGCTGGCGAGCGCGGCGGAGATGGAGCACTTCCGGAAGCACGTGACGAGCCTGGCTGCGCTGGACTTCCTGGTGTGCCTCAAGTCGGACGTGTTCGTGCAGACGCACGGCGGCAACTTCGCCAAGCTCATCATCGGAGCGCGGCGGTACAGCGGGCGCCACCGGCTCAAGTCCATCAAGCCTGACAAGGGGCTCATGTCCAGGTCCCTTGGCGACCCGTACCTGGGCTGGGCCTCCTTCGCCGAGGACGTCGTCATCTCGCACCAGGCCCGCGCCGGCCTCCCTGAGCCCACATTCCCCGGCTACGACCTCTGGGAGAACCCCCTCACCCCCT
This sequence comes from Avena sativa, assembly GCA_916181665.1. Lineage (NCBI taxonomy): Eukaryota > Viridiplantae > Streptophyta > Magnoliopsida > Poales > Poaceae > Avena > Avena sativa. The sequence goes on from OV702284.1 coordinate 1,312,414, forward strand.
GCATGTGCAGAGCCTGAAACAAACGTAGCAGTTCTTCTGTAGACTGTAGTTCACAAGTGACAACCATTGCTAAGCTAGTTAGTGTTTCCATCTTGATTTTGTTCATACGATGATACCACTTTCAGTAATTATTTCTGGGCTCTTGGCTATCAAGTAGATTTTTGCGTTTGGAATTCAGATGGTTAGACGAAAGTCCTCACCTAGATTTGTTTGGCTCTGTAGCTCTATGCGGCTCACGCACTGTATAAGCACGATTTCTGGAATAATATATATGCATCATTTGCAGTGATTTATTTGTTCATCACGATGAGATTAATGTATTGTGAGTGCGAGTCTACCCGCGGTATAATTCAGAGGCTACTGTCATCCACTTCAGTCTCCAGGTACAGGGACGGGAGTTGCAGCAGCTGTGCGGGGAGATGCAGAGCCTGGAGTGCTTATTTAGTCCCACCTCGCTACTTCGGTGGCGTGCGGAGTGGTTTATAAGGGGGAGCGCTGCCTCACGTCCCGTGTTCGTAAAAAGGAGAGACGGTTGGCATCTCCCCTGACAGGGACGGGAACGGTCTTCGGACTTTCCTCTAGCACATTGCGGTTAAGGCTACCCGCTTCGGCGGATCTTACCCAAATTTTTTTGCCGTTTTGCACAGTGATGACGTGGTGGCCGGTGACCGCTAGCCCCGAGGAAAGCTCAGAGCTGTTGAGACCACGTTGCCCTCCACACGGCAGCTGCGCAGCCGATGCAGCCCGGCTGCTCGCCACGTACACCCTCGAACGGAAAGCCATTAAAAACTCAGCCAGGACACGCGCTCATCTCCTCCTCACTTCCCCAGTCCAGTTCAGTGCACATACGGCCGGAAATCTCTTCTTTCAGATCGGCAATGGCGCAGATGAGAGCGCTCGGCGACGAGCAGCGGCAGCAGCAAGAAGTGATGCACGGCGACGGGCGCGACCAGGATGGCGGCGACAGCAACAAGAAGGCGCGCGCGGGCCTGTGCGGCGTGCTCCGGGAGCGCAAGGTGGTGGAGCTGGCCCGCGCCAAGCGCCGCCTCGTGGAGGTGCCCTACACGGCGACGCTGGCGCACGCGGCCAACGCGCTCCTCGCCGGCCGCGTCTCTGCGGTTACCGTGGCCGCGCCCCCCGGCCACTGGATCGGCGCCGGCGGGTCCATGATCGTCGAGTCCGACCCGGCCACCGGCGCCGCCCGCAAGCACTATATCGGCATGGTCAACATGCTCGACATCCTCACCCACATCGCCGAGGCCGGCCACGATGACGACGCCTCCGCCGTCGAGGATGGAGGTGGCGAGCAGCCGGCCGTCGACCTCGACCGCCGCATGTCCGTGCCGGTGTCCTCCGTCATCGGCCACTCCCTCGAGGGCCTCACCCTGTGGACGCTCCACCCAAACACAAGGTACTTCTAACCTGTGGTTTGTATTTTCTGTGGCAAAATTCAGATAATGGAACTGACACACATTGACACCCTGCGTTTGAAGCATGCTGGACTGCATGGAGACGTTCAGCAAGGGCGTGCACCGCGCGCTGGTGCCGCTGGAGAGCTCGGCGGAGAACGTGGTGGCGGTGGAGCTGGTGGAGTCGGCGCCCGTGTACCGGATGCTCACCCAGATGGACGTGGTCAGGTTCCTGCGCGCGCACGGCGCCGAGCTCGGCGGCGTCCTGTCGCGCACCGTCCGGGACCTCGGCGCGGCGAGCGAGGCCGTGCTCGCGGTGGCCAGCCGCACCAAGGTCATCGAGGCCGTCAGGACGATGCGGGCGGCCTCGCTCACCGCCGTGCCCGTCGTCGACGCCCCCGTCGACGCGCACATCCTGCAAGACGTATGCCGCTGCTTTCCTGCTTGTTCCTCTGTTTGCTCTTTTTGTATTCAGAGATCATCGGGTTGCTCTGTTTGGTGGTGCAGGGGAGAGGGAAGAAGGTGGTGGAGACGTTCTCGGCGACGGACCTGCGCGACTGCCCGGTGGCGCAGCTGCGGTCGTGGCTGGGGACCACCGTGACGGAGTTCAAGAAGAAGGTGGCCGAGTACCGCCGTGACGGCAGCAAGCCCCTGGACGCGGTGACCGGCGCCCAGGCCACGGACGACGGCGGCGACACCACCAACACCGCGGTGGACGCTGCTGGCAGCGGGGACGAAGAGAAGCTGCCGCAGCCGCGGGAGATGGTGACGTGCTCCTTCGAGAGCACCCTCGGGGAGGTGATCGAGAAGGCGGCGGCGAGCCACGTGCACCGGCTGTGGGTGGTCGACGACGAGGGGATGCTGCGCGGGGTGGTGTCGCTGACCGACGTGCTCCGGGTGGTCAGGGAGGCCGCCCTCGGCGAGGACCGGGAGATGCAGCACATCGTCGTCCTAGAGTAAACCTGGATGCGTCCGTCCGTTCGGCCTCGCTAGCAGCACCAGCGTGGTTGTGTAATGTGTCTTGTTGTTTCAGTGGTTTAACTATGTATATACTCGAATTTTTGGAGCTCTGAACTTTGTTTCAAAAACCTCCAACTGAGTTTAATGAACTTACACGGGCAGATCTGAACCCCACTAGATTGCAGACCAACCTATGATTGGATGGTTAGTAGGGTGATTGAACTCCCAGCCCCAGGTTTGACACTATGTGTTGTATAAAAGGCAAGTGGGAGGCGATGTTTCCGTCGACAGCGGGACGCCCGTGGTGATTTCGTCAATCTCAAGACCCGATCTGCCGAATCGGTCTATCGGAGGTGCTTATAGGGTTAGGGTGTACATGTGTACGTTCATAGGGGTGGGTGCATGTACGTGTTGTGAGTGGGTGGGTGCATGTACGTGTGTTTGTCTACCATTGTACCGTGTTTCTCAAAAAAAAAAAAAACCCCTAGATCTGAACTTCCGATTTGTTGTGGGAGTACATGTTGCTTGTCTAGAAGGACCGGTTGAAATAACTGGCAGTTATCGGACTAATTTAATCCAAATTAATTTCTTTTAATATCATGAAGACAAAAATAGCAATATGAATCATACTTTGTGTTTGAAATACGGAAAGTGTCTTTGCCACATAGACACAAAATCTCACACTTCTATATTTTTAAAAATTATGACGTTAGATATATAGATAGATATATACTACGGAAAAAGTTTGGTCAAAAAATACGTATGTATTTTAGGAGATGAAAAAGACAAATTTCTGATAAATTTTTATATGTCATAAAATATTAAATATTTTTAATGGAATTTTTTTTACATACACTCCTGTATATATCCATCAATATGTTTGAAATCATGTCTCCTTCCTTTTTCCTTTTCCCGTGTGCCCCAGTGGCGACTTGCTCTTCTTGAGCTTTCCTCCTGTTGACCCCCTCTCCGGCCTCTCTCCCCCGCGTCGCCGGCGGCCATGGTGGCCGGTGATGTGTTGGGGGTGGGGGGGGGGGGGAGGGTCTGGTTCTTTGTAGTGGTAGGTTTTTTTTCAGTTAACTTCTCTCCGGCAAATAAAGTGGTGGCCAGATCCAGATCTAGTACCACTCTTCCTCTCTCATCTCACGGTTGGAGAGAGGGTGTTGCTGGCTCCTATGCTAACACCTCAAGGCCGGTTCCATGGCGAGGAACAACTTCAGCTTCCCTTGCTCCCATATTCCCTTCCTCTTCTTGCCGCAATAATTTCGAGCTGATGGGTTGCTGCTTCTCCTATCATCTTCTTTTCTTAGCCATGGTGGTTGGGGAAAAGAAGTTTGGTAAGACTCAGCCATGATTTGGCCACCTCGTCTTCTACTTGTGGCCATCGTGGTGATGGTGGCATCGGAGGCGTTGGTTCTCTGTCCAAGCTGCAACCTGGACTGTAGGGAAATGGCGCTGCAGGAGTTCCTTGGAGTGGGGGACGCGCGGCAGCCGAAGCTGCCTTGCCCCTACTTCTCATGGCCGAAGGGCGGCCCTCCTCATCCGCATGTTGCTGGCTGCTCTACAACCTCCAGGCGTGATGCCGATGCGGAGGCCATCCAGCTGCTTCGACCTGGCTTTCATCGGAGTCATCGTCCCAAGTGGTGCGTCCCCGGCGGCGGCGATTCCGGCCAGGAAGTCGAGCAGAGCTCACTGTCGCGGTGGAGGACTAGAAGGACACGATTGCTTTTTTTCTTTCTGTTTCAAGGTCCTTGTTGTAATTTTGTAGGTACTGTTATCAATTTTCCTTTTCTTTTGGACCTTATTGTATATTGTAACCCACCGCTGGAACGAATGCAGTTCTCGGTCCTTCGGTACCTTTCCCTGTTAAAAAAATATGTTTGAAATCATAATTTTTGAAAACATAGAAGTATGAGGCTTTAAAATTTTCAAAAGATCTGAAAGTGAAGCGAGCATTGATGGTGTACGAAATCCCTTCACCTCTTCGAACTAGTACGTCTATCAATATATTGTGGGAGGCATTGTTCGGCATGACTCAAGGTACCGAAGTACTCCCTCCGTTTTAAAATATAAGATGTTTTAGGTTTGTGAAGAGAATGTATCTAGACTGGTTTTAGTACGTAGGTTCACCCATGTTTGGAATGAATCTAGACACTAAAACAAGTCTAGATACATTTGCTTCACAAAGCTAAAACATCTTATATTTTGAAACGGAGGGAGTAGTTGATCAAATGAGCGGTGGCTTGGAGACGCTGTCTAAAACCGTAAAGATACACGAGCCGTCCTTCCAGTACGCGAGCGGCACTCCTACTCTCTACAAACCAAACTAATACTTCTTCTGTTTTAAAATATAACATATTTTAGATTTGTGAAGAGAATGTATCTAGACTTGTTTTATTATGTAGATTCATTTTAAACATGAGTGAATATGTATACTAAAAGTAGTATACATTTACTTCAAAACATCTTTTATTTTGAAACGGAGAGAGTACATCAAATTTGTCTAGGTTTGCAGGTATCTAACGCTAAAATCTGACTATGTATATTCAATCTAGACAATTCCGAGTCCACTAATTTAAATTGGAGCAAATAGGATGTTTTAGAAAACCACACGTATTTTATTCAATACAAATTAATTTACTCAAATTTGTCAGATAAGATGTATCTAACACTAAAATATATCTAGATACATCTGAATTTAGACAAATTTGAATCATTAATTTAGATATATTAGTAAATGACTATAAAGTGGCCAACCACCTTTTAACCCTTTAGGCCTTGTTTGATTTGTAGGAATAGCAAAAGATTTTCATGGGAATGAAATCTTATGGATTTTTTCCTACCGCTGTCGTTTGATTTGTAGGAACAGAACCTGTAAGATTTTTTCCTATGACACTTCTCCTAGTCTATTTCATAGGAAAATTTACATTAGATCATAGGCTCTTCTGGGGAAAATTTACAGAACCGTCGACGTATGCATTGGATGTCCTGGTAGAAGATGACTAGGCCGAAGACTCATGGGGGAATTGGCTTTCGCGATCTCCGCGTTTTTAACCAAGCCCTCCTCGCTCGCCAGGCGTGGTGGCTTGTCTGTCACCCCGAGACCTTGTGTGCTAGGCTTCTCAAAGCTAGGTACTACCCGTCGGCGAACCTCCTGGATACTGCTTTCATACAAAACACATCGGCTTCTTGGCAGGGTATAATGCATGGGCTTGATCTTCTCAAGAAGGGGGTTATTTGGCGCATTGGCTCTCGATCCCAAGTTAAAATATTCCGCGACAATTGGATCCCGTGTACTGGAGGGCTGAAAGTTTCCGCCCGCTTGGGGAACTCGAGGCGCAAATGGGTCTCTGAGCTCATTGACCAAACCACTAGAACTTGGAATGTCGAGCTAGTAAGATCTTGCTGCCCACCGTGGGATGCAGATGCTATTCTAGCTATTAAACTGCCAGCTCATCAGTGTGATGACTTTGTCTCTTGGTTCCCGGAAGAGAACGACCTCTTCACTGTCCGCTCTGCCTACCGTCTAGGTATTTCTCCTATGATCACCTCCCTAAGTCTCGGACAATCTAGCTCGGCCCCCTTGGGAGATAGGAGTATTTGGGATCTTGTTTGGAAAGCAAAAGTTCCAGGGAAGGTTAGGGTCTTTGCGTGGCAGGCTGCTACCTCTACACTTGCGGTCATGTCTAATCTTCACAACGGCATTGCCTCTGTTGATCCGGTCTGTAATATCTGTGGGTGTGACAGAGAGGATGATCACCATGCCCTAGTCCGCTGCTCTATAGCTAGAGCTCTAAGGGAGGAGATGAGGAAAGTGTGGTAGCTCCCGGAGGAGGGGGCGTTTCTTGCTGGAGGGAACGAATGGCTACTGTCGCTCCTGAACGGAATTTCTGGAGACATGAGTTCAAGGACTTTACTCCTATTTTGGCGCGTCTGGCACCATCGTAACAACATCGTTCATGGGGATGGGAAGGCATCGGTCACAGCCTCCGTATCTTTTCTAACCAACTATCTGTCCACCTTCTCTGCAGTGGCCCTGGTGTGTTCGGATCCAAAAGGGAAGAGTAATATGATCGCTGACCCTAATGTGCCCGTGCTGTTGGAACCATCGGGATGGACTGCCCCCGCACCAGGAATCATCAAAATTAATGTGGATGCGGGCTCGGGCTCATCTTCAAAGAAAGCAGGTATTGGAGCTATTGTGAGAGATCATCAAGGCCAGACCCTCTTATCCAGTTGAAAATTTTTACCATCATGTGCTAGTGCGGAAGAATCGGAAGTTCTTGCATGTCTAGAGGGGTTCGGCCACTTGGTTCAAAGATTCGGAGGGCAACGTATCCTCGAGTCTGACTGTCTAAGAGTGATCCATGTTATAAATAACCCTGAAAGGGATAGATCGAGCTGCTGGAGTCTCTATCTTCAACTTCAGGACCTTCAAAGGATCTTTAATGGTATCATAGTAGTTAAGGTTAATCGTTTAGCTAATAGAGTTGTGCACGCCTTAGCCCAGCTAGGCAAGTCTGGCGTCTCTGATTTTCTCTGTAATGCAACACCGTCCTGCGCGGCGACTATTGTTGCAAACGATGTAACCATACAATGATGGAGACAACAGGTTTTAGACGCACTCTTTTCCCTCCAGGGTACCTAAGGGGGCTGGAAGGTTTTTAATGAGGCGGCCTGTTTGTCTGGTTTAATATACCGTGATCATTTAAAAAAAAGATGATAGGCTCTTCTAAAAATTCCTGTGAAGAGAAGGAAACTTGGAGGATTTCGCTGGACATGCCATACCAATCCTAAGATTTTTCTATCTCTTCAGTTTTACTATCCTGCAAATCAAACAAGCCCTATGTGGTACTCTTTCCGGTTTTTAGGAGGCGGGACTTTTCTAAAGGGAAATGAGCCTCTCTAGCTCACGTGCACCAAAGCAGCCTCTCCAATCCATCTGTGCCGCACCAAAACTTCGTGCATCTCATGCTTGGACCAGCAATACATGAGATTTTTAAACCAATTGGGCAAAAAATCTACTCCATCTGTTCAAAACTTCGTGAATACCATGCTTGGACCAGCAATACATGAGATTTTTTAAACCAATTGGGCAAAAAATCTACTCCATCTGTTTATTAAGGGTGTATTCGGCTAAGGTCATAAAGTAGAATATAATGGAACGCTTTCACACTAAGAAACGTTTCAATGTTTGGTTGAGAAATAGAATGGAACGAATGCAGTTTATCAAAAAATAATATTCCTTCTAAATTCAAAACATAACCATTCCTCAAAATCGGTGAAATATATCTGTTCTTTTATGCTAAATCTACCCAAGCTTACTCAATCTCTCTATTCTCTTGTCATCCTTTTTGCTAAATGCATCCCACACTTGCTCATATGTTTTGCTCTCATAATCTACCTCATTTCATTCCATTTTTTGGCCAACCAAAAATAGAAAGGAATCATTCCATTATACTTTTTTGTCCTAACCAAACGTCCCCAAACCGAACACACCCTAATTAAGATATTCTAGTCTTTTTCTGAAACATATATATAGACGTGTGTTGGTATGTATGTTCATTCATTTTAGAGTGCATTTACTCCACTTTAAAACATCTAAAATGTCTTACATTAGTGAACTGAGGGAGTACCTCTTACCACCGCATCCACCAAAGTACATCCAGCCAAGAAATAAGAGGAAAAGACATGAAAAACTTGGCATACCAAGATTTAAAATACATCACGAAAACCTGAGAAACGATCTCTGCTATCAGTTAATTCACAACCTTTCTAATCTCCTAGAAAACCTGGAAGCAACATCATCTGTCCCTTAAAGAAAAATCCCTCCGATCTATAAGATCTTGCTTCCTCCTAGATCTTTTCTGCATAAAAAACATGTATAATGTACTTACACCCTTTGGTTCTCATTGATGTTTATAACATGAATATGACAGAATTACTTCCTCTAGGATTAAGTTTTACATCATAAACACATGTATGATCTTACTTACATCCTTAGTTCTGATTGGAGTTTATATAACAATTTCATCGAATTACTTCCTCCCATATTGATTTCTGAAGAACATCACATATGTTTGTGTAGAAGGGAATTGGAGATTGCACAGCACCAATTGGGCCGGCTGCTCATGTATATATAGACGGACACATGTACAATTACAGGTACAACCCTGACAAAACACGGGGCGACGAGGTCGGTCGATGTCGAGGGCGAGGCATGCAGCGACAGGCCGTAGCCCAGGGTGCCACAGATGTAGCGGAGAATCCGCTTCACCGCGGCCCAATGGGCATCCCGAGGAGCATGCATGTGCAAGCACACCTGCTGCACAACGTACTGGAGCTCCGGACGTGTCAACGTCAAGTACTGGAGGGCGCCTACGATGGAGCGGTAGAACTGGGCGTCGGAGGCCAGCGACCCATCACTGGCTGAAAGCTTGGCCTTCGTGTCGACAGGAGTAGGCGCAGGATTGCAGTTAAGCATCCCTGCACGCTCGAGAAGCTCGCGGGCGTACTTCTGCTGATGAAGAAAGAACCCGTCCGCACGCCGGACAACCTCGATGCCGAGGAAGTAGTGGAGCGGGCCGAGGTCCTTCAACGCGAACTCAGCACGAAGACTGTCGGTGAGCTGTCGAAGAAGACCAGCGGTGGATGCCGTCAAGATGATGTTGTCGACGTACAACAGCAGGTAGGCCATGTCGTTGCCGGTCTGGTAGACGAACAACGACGCATCGGAACGCGTGGAACGGAAGCCGAGCTGATGCAGAAACACGGCGATGCGCTGGTACCAGGCGCGGGGCGCCTGCTTCAGTCCATACAAGGACCGAGAGAGCAAGCACACGTCATCAGGGCGCTCGGCGTCGACGAAGCCAATGGACTGCTGACAGTAGACCTGCTCCGACAGGTGGCCATGGAGGAAGGCGTTGGAGACGTCCATCTGATGTTGACGAGGAGAGTCGCCATGGCAAGAGCATCCGGCCAGAACCGTGGGGGCATGCGGGCGTGGAACAGAAGGGTGCGGACACAGTCGTTGAGAGTACGAAGCATTCGTTCAGCACGACCGTTCTGTGGGGAAGTGTAGGGACACGTGAGGCGAAAGATGGCGCCATGGGCGGCGAGAATATGGTGCCATGTTGTAAGGCGTGAATAGGGCGACCGAACTGAGTGGAAACGAAGGCGAAAAACGCGGTGAGAGTGGCGGCAACGTCGGATTTGCGATGAAGAGGAAACGTCCATACAAAATGAGAGTGATCATCCAAAATCACGAGATAATAATTATAACCAGAATTACTGGGAACAGGCGAGGTCCAAACATCACTATGAATAAGTTGAAATGAAAAAGACGCGACTGTGGAGGAGGAACTAAACGGGAGGCGAACATGTTTGCCTAGACGACATGGTTCACAAGAGTGGGCATCCGTTTTATTACAGGTAAAGGAAAAGCCTTGCATTATTTGACGCAGAGCGGCGGAGCTAGGATGGCCGAGACGAGCGTGCCAGAGATCGACACCGGTGGAGAGGGGGAGTGAGCTGCTGGCGGTGGTGGAGGCCGAACCAACAGGGTACAGATCGCCGGGGCTGTCACATCGGTGGAGGAGCATCCGAGTACGACCATCCTTGACAGAGAAACCAAGGGCGTCAAATTCCACAGTCACAGGATTATCACGACAGAAAGATTTAACGGAAACAAGATTTTCAATCAAGGCAGGAGAAACAAGAACGTTATTTAGAGAGAGAGGAGTGGAAGTGGAGGGAAAAGAGACGGAACCGGTGTGAGTAATGGGAAGAGCATGACCGTTGCCAACGATGATGCGAGAGGAGGTGGAGGAGGGTGTAGAAGAAGAGAGGGTACCGGGGTGCGCGGCCATATGCGCGGAGGCGCCGGTGTCCATGAACCAATCGCCACCGCCACCATACGCCCCAGCGGTGGGGGTGCTCTGGAGGGCGGTCAGGAGCGCGGGGTCCCACGGGGCCGAGCTCGGGGGGAGGCGGCGTAGGCCGGGACGGAGTAGGGCACGGCACCGTAGCCTGGGGCGGCGTCGTAGCTCGGCGTGATGGAGGGTTGGGGCGCCGCGTAGAAGGCCTGGTGGGTGGCCGGACGCGGCCCCATGATGCCCGGGTAGGGAGCGCGCGGCAGGGGCATGGAGTAGGCATGGACGACCCCGGTCCACGGGTTGTGACCCGCGAGCCACGGCGGAGTGGGGGCGGCGTGCTGAGGTGGACGAGGCGCGGGGGCGGTGGCGTTGGCGCCACCATAGCCGCCGCCGTTGCCACCAACGCCACGGCGACGACGCCCGCGGCGACCACCGCCGGTACCACCACCGCCGGTGGCGGGGGGAGGGGGCGGGGGCGGCTGGGTGTAGAAGCCCGGAGGCGTACCCATGGGGCGAGGCATGGAGGCGGGAGCGGGGGCGCGAGGCGCGGGTGCCGGGGCGCCGCGTGAGGGACCAGCGACGAAGGCGGTGTGAGCCGCCCGAGCCCGGAGATGCTTGAGGCGGCGCTCCTCAAGGCGCAGGTAGGCAACGGCCTGCTCGAAGGAGGGCGTGGTGAGGAGCGTAAGATTGGAGGCAGCGTTGCTAAGATCCTCGCCGAGACCTGCCGACAGGGTGGAGAGCATGATCTTGTCGTCGATCGGAAACTCCAAGTCGCGAAGCTCGTCGGAGAGGCTCTTCAGCTTGAGAACATACTCTTCGAGAGAGTGGTCATTCTGGTGGGTGCCGAAGAACTCCTGCTGGAGGAAGGTGACCCGCTGGATCTTGTTGTCGGTGAAGAGGCCGGTGATTTTCTCCCACACTGTGTGCGCGGTGTCGCCGTCCCGAACGACGGTGCGGAAGATGTCGTTGGAGACGGTCTGGTAAAACCAGCGGATGATGGTGGCGTCGATCGCGAGCCACTCGGGGTCGTGCGGCATGGCGAGGAGGTCGATGGTGCCGTCGACGTGGTCGAGGAGATCATACTCGCGGAAGAGCAGCCCGAAGTACGTCTTCCACGGGAAGAAGTTGGCAGCGGTGGTGGAGAGCTTCACCGGCACGCGCTCAGCGATAAGGATGTCGCGGATGACAGCGACGGAGGGACCGGCGAAGGGGTTGCTGCTGCCGGAGCGGGAGGAGTTGAAGGGATCGGAGGGGCCGGAGGAGGAGAACCTGGCCATGGCGGAAGCGGTAGTGGTGGTGGGCGGCGGCTAGGGTTTGGGGGAGGAGGAGCCGGCGGCGCCCTAGGGTAGGGAGTGGGCGGCGGCTAGAGGGAGGGGGCGGCGGCGCCCTAGGGAAGGGAGGGGCCGGTGGCGCCCTAGGGTAGAGAGGGGGCGGCGGCTAGGTCAGGTACCAGAGGGTCTCTAATACCATGTAAAAGGGAATTGGAGATTGCACAGCACCAATTGGGTCGGCTGCTCATGTATATATAGACGAACACATGTATAATTACAGGTACAACCCTGACAAAACACGGGGACCTATACCTAGTACAATATGTTACTCAACAGTTTGTGTTTTCATAACACGGTTACATGTAGTAGAGAAGGAAAACACATGATTATTGCTAACAACATATGTGATAGATGTAATTACTCCGATGATAAATGAAACTTAGAGAACGTCCACGGATACATATAAGTATATACATCCACCTATAGTCTAATGTACATCGGATATAAAATAATATACATCTATGTAAAAGCTAATTTACATGTAGATATACATGGACTAAAATATACATCAACTTACATGATAATATACATCTAGTTTGTGTTAGAATATTAGGCACAATTTCCATGATTAATTCCAGAATATTAAACATGACAAAACCAACTACTAGCTCATGTAACTCGAACATACTAGATGTACTAAACAACAGGATGAACGGAAACAAGTAGAAGCTATACTTGTACTCGCAGAACATGATGAATAACCAAACATAAGCACATAACACGTACCGTTCGCTTGTCACAGCAGTAACTTTGGGGAAGACTGATCGAAGCAGACGACGACAAAGACGGCGATAGGAAGCACCGCCCGACTTAGATGGAAGACGATCCATGATGGAGAACTCGAGCAGTCGCGCGGAGCGCTTCCCAAAAACCTTATTCGCCCTCTCCCGTACAAGATCACAAAGGTGAGTGGTTCCGGAGACCTGCTCTCCCGTCGGCCGGTGCACGCCGGCAAGCGGGATGAAGTAGACTACGGTGGCGGTGCAAGCAGAGAGGAGGCAAAACCTTAGATTGGTTTCGTTGTTTTGTGGCAGTAGCCGCGCAGGACTTTATATAGAGCGGCTCAGGAAACCTAACGGAGACGAACATGGGCCGAGTCCATGTTGCGCACGTTCGGGTCGGTTACAGAGCCCACGATCTGGGAGCGACCTGAATAAGCTAACTGTTTGACACGTCTGTCAAAACCTCACAATTTTCCTGAGCAGCAAAATAAAGCTCGGCTCGGCGAGATTCCCGCAACCCGCGGTGCGCGCGCATGGTGACGAGACGAGCGGCGGCGTTTTCGGTGTAGGGTTTCGTAGCATGGAAAACAAAAAAATTCTATCGCATACAAACAAACAAGCCAAGATCTATCTACTAGATTGTAGCAACGAGTCGATGGAATAACTCACCCTCGAAGATTCCAAAGTGTTTAATGAGAGCGGATTCTCGTGGGTGATGTAGTCGTACTCTTCCCGATCTCAAGATCGTGTAGACGATCCTTCCGGCGCTGCGTTCCGGCAGCGCTCCCGCAGTCGGTCACACGTTCGGTACTCGACGAAGACCTTCCTCTCCCTTGTTCCAGCAGGCAGCGGAGGTTGTAGCACTCTCCTCGCGATTCCGGTAGCACAACGGCGTGGTACCATAAGTAGAGGGGAGATCTCGCAGGGCTTCGCCTTAAGCCGGAGCGAGTATGGTGGACTATGAGAGAGCTCCTCGGCGATCTAGGGTTTAGACACACCAAGGAGGAGGCTTGGCCGGCGGCTAGGGTTAGCTAGGCGGCGGCGGCTTGCCCTAGGGCGGCGGCGGCTGAAGGAGGGCCGGCGGCTTAGGGCTAGGGTTTGCGGGTGGAGGTGTTGGGGTGCTAGGAGGGGCAGCCATGCCCCTCCTTATATAGGTGGAGGGGCCGCGCCAGGGGAGGGGAGTCCCTCCCCAACTCGGTTTCCCAAGGGACCGGCGGTGGAGGGGAGGAACTCCTCCCCAACTCTGTTTCCACCTTCCCCTCCACTTCCCAAAATAGCGTTTGACTTTTCAAATTGGCGTTTGACTTTTCAAACTAGGATTTGATTAAACCCTTTATTTTGTTCAGCGATGACACCTAGTACATGATGCAATCACTCCAACTTGGTATGACACATTCATGTACCCTTCCCCTTCGGAGTGCCGGACATTCCGGAACCTTCTAGAACATTCCCGATGAAAACACCGGAACCATTCTCCAACCCCGAAACAGGACTTTCCTTATATGAATCTTATTCTCCGGACCATTCCGGATCTCCTCGTGATATCCCGGATCCCATCCGAGACTCCGAACAACATTCGGTCTCTTACTCATCATTCCATAACTACTCAAACAACGTCGAATCCTTAAGTGTGTCTCCCCCTACGGTTCGTGAATTATGCGGACATGATCGAGACACTTCTCCGAACAATAACCAATAGAGGAATCTGGAAATTCATATGGCTCCCACATATTTCTACAATTACTTTGCGATCGAATGAACCATTTACATATGATACCAATTTCCCTTTGTCTCACGATAGTTTACTTATCAGAGGTTATGATCGTCGGTATCTCTTCATACCTAGTTCAACCTCGTTACTGATAAGTACTCTTTTCTCGTTCCCGTGATATGTGATCCCTTGTGAGCCAGCCACATGCTTGCAAGCTAATTGGATGACATTTCACCGAGAGGGCCCAGAGTATATCTATCCGCCATATGGATGGACAAATCCCACTCTTGATCCATGTGTTTCAACCAATACTTTCCGAACACTCAATGCCACCTTTATAGCCACCCAGTTACGGTGTGGTGTTTGATGTCATCAAAGCATCCATCCGGTAAAGGTGATATGCATGATCTCATGGTCGAAGGAATTAGGTTACTATGTATCAGAAAGCATATAGCAATTGAACTATTAAAATGACTTGATCTTTATGCTACGCTTATCTATAGGAGTATGTCCACCATATCATTCTCCTAACGATATGATCTTGTTGTTAATAACATCTCAATGTTCATGATAGGGAAACCACAATCATTTATTAACCAACAAGCTAGTAATATATAGAGGCTTTACTAGGGACTACAATTTAAGTTTACAAATCACACAAGTATTAATGTTTCCTTGTTAATACTATTATAGCATGAATGTAAACATTTATCATAAACACAAAGATATAATAATAACTACATTTATTATTGCCTCTAGGGCATATCTCCAACAGTCGGAGGAGGAGCGCGCGTGTATATCTCTCTTATTGCCACTCACTTACAAAGTGGTGCAACACTCCACCTTATAAGGTGGTGCAACTTTTCTTCAACTTCCCATGTGGGACTAAACTTTAGCTCCCACTCCACTCCTACGTGAGATGCCACAAACATGGGCTTTGAGATTTAGGGAAAATATGAAATATACATGGGGCTAATTGTTTTAGCCCATTATTTCAAACAATCCCCCACCAGAACTCAAATGCCCATTTGAAGATTTGTCAATCCTTGCTACTTGTTTATATACCAGTGTTTCAGCAGAGACTGTTAAGTTGAACTTCCGTCTAGAATATTGAACTACGCCTATCAGCAACTTGAACAATGGACGAACCTTGAATTGCAAGTTTTGTGCCAATAGATTTCATTCAAAATCATAACTAGTACCTGGCTGCCAGTAGGCTACCCCGCGGGTTGGATCATATGCGTCATACTCCCTAGTCTCTTCATAAGTTTACTAGAGATCACCCAAGTCTCATAGACCACGACGTTTATAGTCAAGCTTATATAGGTGTGTTCTTTCAAGAATACCCCGTAGGATGACATATTTGCTAGTTTAAGCCAACAGAAACACATTAAGGCATGTTGCCAACCTGCCTTACAAATTATGAGAGTTATGCATCTTCACATAGAGAGGGTTACAAAATACTCTCCTCAGTCAAACCACTAGCTTGTTCTTCCCAGGTCCTAATTCACGGGATCTCCGATCACATAGGTTGGGTTACCACTAAGGTGTGTCACACATGGGTATCAACCCCATCTCCCTCGATGCACTATCTATCACATTTCATGATAGTCCCTTTGTAAAGGATCTGCCAGGTTTTTGTCTGTTTGAATATACGTAATAGTTATTACTCCGAAGTTTCTCAATTTCCTGACAGATTTCAAACATCTCTTCACATGTCTTGATGACTTCGTGTTATCCTTAGACTTGTTCACTTTGACAATAACAGTTTGGTTGTCACAATTCAAAAGGATTGTCGGCACAGGTTTCTCAACTACAAGCAAGTCCATTAAGAGCTCACGCCATTCTGACTCAATAGTGGATGTGTCTAAAGAAGTAAGTTCTGCTTCCATAGCTGACCTCGTCAACATGGTTTGTCTACGAGACCTCCATGACACTGCGCCACCTCCAAGGTTAAACACATACCCGCTCGTGGCGTAGAGTTCATCAACGTCATAGATCCAGTTCACATCACTATATCCTTCAAGCACAGCATGGTTCCCTGAATAGTGAATCCCATAGCTCATTGTACCACATAGATAGTGCATGACCCTTTCAAGTGTATGCCAATGATCAATACCCGGGTTAGACATGAACCTACTCAACTTGCTCACATCAAAAGATATATCGGGTCTTGTAGCGCTTGCTAAGTACATGAGAGAATCAACAACTTGTGAATATTTCAATTGATATGTTGGTTCCTTCTTATTCTTTCGTAATGTCAAACTGGGATCATAAGGTGTTGGAGAAGTCTTGCCATCCATAAAGCCAAATCGGCTCAATACCTTCTAAACATAATGAGATTGCGTTAAAGTAATCCCATTCTCGTTCTTAATAAGCTTGATGTTCAGATAGGAGCCTCTCCCAGATCTTTCATATCAAAACTCTTTGATAGAAAAGACTTGAATTCATTTATCACTTTCATGTTTGTACCAAAGATCAGAATGTCATCCACATACAAGCATAGTATAACGCTATCTCTCCCACCATGGCGATAGTAAACACACCTATCAGCCTCATTAATGACAAAGCCAACAAAAAGTAGAGTTATGTCAAACTTCTCATGCCATTGCTTAGGTGCTTGTTTTAGGCCATATAAATATTTTAATAACTTGCACACCTTTGTATCTTCACCTTTTACCACAAACCCATCCGGCTGATCCATATAGATCTCCTCTTCCAACTCTCCATTAAGGAAAGTTGTCTTCACGTCCATTTGATGAACGAGAAGACCATAAGAGGCAGCCAGGGACAGTAGTACTCGAATTGTGGTCAGTATAGCGACAGGTGAATAGGTGTCAAAGTAATCTTCGCCTTCTTTCCATGTAGCCTTAGCTACAAGACATGTACTTATCAATAGTACCATCAGGCCTTAGCTTCTTCTTGAACACCCACTTACATCCCACAGGTTTACAACCATAGGGTCGTTCTGATAATTCACAAATTCCATTAGAAAAAATTGAGTCCATCTCATTTTGGACAACTTCTTTCCAATCATCTGCATCAGGGGATTGATACGTCAGAAACGTATCCATAATTTTTGATGTTCCATGCTTGTTTACTATCTACTTTGCTTTGCTTTGTCCACACTTTGAGGTGTTTTTATATGTTTTCTGGTACTAACCTATTAACAAGTTGCCACAGTGCCAGTTGCCTGTTTTCTTCTGTTTTTGGTTCTAGAAAGGCAGAAAATCAATATTCTTAGAATTGGACGAGACAAAAGCCAAAGTCAATATTTTACCGTCGAGAACACAAAGCCGGATTACGAGACGGAGGGGACCCACCAGGGGGCCACACCCCCTGGCCGCGCGGGTGGGCCCACCCTGCGCCTGGGGGTGCAGCCGCCCTGGTGGCCCTCCAGCCTCGCCTCTTCGCCTATAAGAAGCCCCCGATGTAGAAACCCTAGGCATCCGATCAAAATTCCACGAAACCGTCTGTAGCCACCGCCACCATTATCCCTAGATCGGGGGGATATGAAGCTCTTCCCAGCACCCTGCCGGAGGGGAGATCATCCCGGAGGCCTTCTTCTTCATCATGCCAGCCTCCGGTATGAAGCGTGAGTAGTTCCACCTTGGACTACAGGTCCATGTAGTAGCTAGATGGTTGTATATCCTCCTTGTTCTTTCATGTCTAGATATTGTGAGCTCCGTTCATGATCAATATCTCATCTATTTGTAATCATGCATGTTGTGTTTGCGGGGATATGATGGATATTGAGATTACTATGTCAGATTGATTAATGGTTTTGTCTTATTGATTCTATCATGTATGTGTTGTTTGTGATCTTGCATGCTCTCCGTTGTTAGTAGCTATCTTGGTCAAGTAGTTGCTAGTGACTCCAAGAGGGGGTATTTATGCTCGATAGTGAGTTCATGCCTCTACTTAATCAAGGGAAGTGACAGAAAAATCTCTACGGTTGTAGATGTGCTATTGACACTAGGGAGAAAACAACGGTCTCTTGTTCATGGAACAAGTGGATTGTTTACCTTACACACTTTGCTTAAAGCAGTTGTCTATTGCTTGCAACTTAATACTATAGGGGGTTCGGATGATAAACCAAAGGTGGACTTCTAGTCATAGATGCAGTTGGATGGCGGCCTATGTATATTGTTGTATTGCCCAATCGAATCTCATAGGATCTTTTGTCTAGTATTGCATTGTTATGCCTTGCCCAGTCCTGTCAATTGCCCTGCTGTAATTTGTTTACCCAGCATGCCATGTTTGTTTAAGGAGAACACCTCTAGTGAACTATGGACCCTGGTCCAATATTTACCATTGATACATCTTCCACTATTACTGTTTACTTGCTGCAAACCATCATCACCTTCCACACCATATAGTTAATCCTTTGTTACAGCAACCAGTGAGATTGACAAGCACACTGTTAGTTGGGTCAAAGTCTTGAGTTTGTGTTGTGCAGGTTGCCACGTTGCTTGCAACACCTTTGAAACGTTTCCTTCCTCCCACTGGTTAGATAACCTTGGTTTCTTACTGAGGGAAAACTTCCTGCTGTACCGCATCATACCTTCCTCTTGGGGTCTCCCAACGAAGTGCTGCTGCATGCAGCAGGGATGCATATGCCTCAGCAATGGATCTAGGAGTATCATCCACAAGGTACACGATGAAGTCATTACCAAAGGATTTTGCCACTCTCTGTCTCTTAATCCTCTTGAGAGGTTTATCGTCATCCTTCTCAAGGACTTCCTCATGTGGTTGTTTAGAATTCTCAATAGATGCACTATATTCAGGAAGTATTTTAGAAGAAATTCTACCAATGGTATGCATATCTTTCATAGGAAACATATTTTAAAAGAATGTTGCATCACGAGATTCCATTATAGTATCAACATGCATATCAGGTACCTCAGATTTAACCACTAGAAATCTATAGCCTACACTCCGTGGAGCATATCCTAGGAAGATACAATCCACTGTCTTAGAAATCTATAGCCTATACTCCTTGGAGCATATTTGACGAATTTTGTGAGGAACATTGTATTATTTATGAGAGAACACGTCCCTACTCACCCCAAATGAACGGGGTTGCTGAGAGAAAAATCCACATGTTGACTGACTGGAGGGACGGTACGACGGCGCCCGCCCGTACCTATGGTCAATAAAAGTCCTGGACAACTTTGATGGAATTACTTTCAGTTAGTGAATTACTTGATTTTCTCTAATTATCTCATAAATGGTTCATATCCTTCCAAAAGTGCATAACACCTGAAAGTCATCATCGGGAACAAGGTTTGTTTGTTTCAATATTGGTGTTAGTTGAAAGTTGAAAACCATCGAAACCAAATAAAAACAATATAAAAGCCTTAGTAAAATGTGACACAAATTTGAGCTATCAATACCCAAACCTATATGTGGTTGGGTGACCAAGTTTTACTTGTGTCACTATGTAGAGGTTGGGGCATAGTGTTGTAGCGATCATATATCGTAGGAGGCGATGACGAGCATCGGTACATGTCGACAGAAGTGGGGAAGGTATCATCAACGATGACAAGATGGGGCTAAACTCTAAGGGTAGCTTGTTGCCTTATTCGACATCGCCAATGTCGGTAAATCAAGGACGACTTTCTCAAATGGAGGAACTGTCAAGTCTAAGGACCAATAGAAGATATCTAGTACTACCAGGCATTTGGGTGTTACTTGATTACAACATTTTGAACCATTCGATCCGAGAGAGTGGACAAGATCATACATAACTCTAGACTGCCACCATCAATGCCCCATGTATGAAAATTGGTCCCTCCGTCACATCTAATTGTGACACACACTCCATCCCTAGAATCTCTCTTTCCATGCTCACCACATTAATGTCTACGCACGCTTCTATTCTTGTAGATAGTGTTGGGCCTCCAAGTGCAGATGTTTGTAGAACAACAAGTTTCCCTTAAGTGGATCACCCAAGGTTTATCGAACTCAGGGAGGATGTGGTCAAAGGTATCCCTCTCAAGCAACCCTGCAATCAAGATACAAGAAGTCTCTTGTGTCCCCAACACACCCAATACACTTGTCAGGTGTATAGGTGCACTAGTTTGGCGAAGAGATAGTTAAATACAAGTAATATGGATGATTATAAGTGGTAATTACAATCTGAAATAAAGATGGTAGCAAGCAAACATGTAATAAGACTGATTGTAAACGGTGTTTCAATGCTTAGAAACAAGGCTTAGGGATTATACTTTCACTAGTGTACACTCTCATATAAATATCTTCTCTTCATGATGCTACCCTGAACTACTCTCTGGTTGGACAACTCTAATCCATGGTAGGGCTATAAAAGCTCTCCTTAAAGTTTGCATTCCCCATCTAGGTAACCCTACACTGTCACCTTGAGCACTAGATGGTTCCAACAAACACCACAATTTCATATAGACATCCAACTCAAAATATAACTCATGATAAGTATTTCTGTAATCTTTATCCTAAGTGCCACACGGTGTGCACACTGTCAACTTCACACATGTGGGGATAACCGGAGATTACAATTAAAGCACTTGAGTAGCAGAGTAGATATACTTGATTACAAAGCTCATGACCATAATAAGATCACGCATAGAGAGAGATAAACACATAGCTACCGATAGAGTCCTTATCCTCAAGGGAGAACTACTCCCTCCTCATCATGGGAGTCAGCAACGGCAATGGAGATGGTGGTGGAGATCGATGGAGATGGCTCCGGGGGCAATTCCATGTCCCGGCAGGGTGCCGGAACAGAGACTTCTGTCCCCCGAATCTCCTCTTTGGTGGCGGCGGCGCTGCGGAACTTTTTGTGGAGATCTGATCCATGTAGGGTTTACGTCTCGGGGAGACGTATATGTAGGCGAACAAGCAAGGTCAGTGGAACCTCGAGGGGCCCACACCACCTGGTGGCACGCCCCGCTGGCCTCGCCACCGTATGGTGTGGCTGCCTCGTGGTGCATCTTCATCTCTCCTTCGGACTCTGTGTCGTGTCGGGCAAAATATTGACTTTGGCTTTTGTTCCATCCAATTCCGAGAATATTTCTTTACTAGTTTTTCTAAAACCAAAAACAGCAGAAAACAGGCAACTAGCACCGCGGCATCTTGTCAATAGGTTAGATCCGGAAAATGTATAAAAATACCTCAAAGTGTAGATAAAAACATAAGAAAGTCGATACAAAACAAGCATAGAGCATCAAAAATTATAGATACGTTCATGACGTATCAAGCATCCCCAATATTAACTCTTGCTCGTCCTCGAGTAGGTAAGTGATAAAAATAATAATTTTTGAGGTGACATGCACCATCACAATCTTGATCAAGGTATTTGTAAAGCATTGATAGCTGGGATCATAGTACTCTAGAGCATGAAAGATGTAGTTCTAACAATAAGACATAGCAACTATGTTGTAACATGAAAAGGTACAAACAAAGATCATGAATAACAATGAATTGAAAGACGTTTGTTTGTTTTATATATAGAAAACATAGCAATAGTGGTATTCAGCTTGTCCTTCATGGAGTAGCAAAACATAAATGCATAAGTCACCTTCAAAGTTCATAAGGGTGACTAGATACAAATAGTTTAAGAACAAGCAATATCAATATTATGAATCAATCAATAAGTTTTGGGACAATGCACATAAAACTAAGAATGACAACTATGCTCTCTTAATCGGTGCATAAAGATAGAAGGTGGAGACTCAACATAAAGGTAAAGAAGAAAGGCCCTTCATAAAGGGAAGCAGGGATTTCAAGTTTCATAAAGAGCTTCCAAAAATTATGGTACTTATTAGCTTTCAGATCCCATTGCCCCTATCATAAGCATCTTGAAGTGATTAAGGTTAAAGTGAAACAAATATGGAGTATATGCTTGACAAATCATAAGTTGGCAATCTCATGTCCCTTGAGTACGAGGACCGTTCCTCATGCTACTCAACTTTAGTCACAAGCAAGTTCTTGTCATTGTAAGTATATGTGTATCATAGAGAACCGCCAATGGGGTACCCCTTTCCCCATGACACAGGATCTATCCCATATCAAAATGACAAGGCAGCAGACAATGAGTATCTCAGCAATCTTCTTATTTACCATGGTTATGGTGCTATTTTTTCTAAAAAAATGAAGATGCTTCATGGATTTCTCACTATGGTGATACTACAAGTTTCCACCATGATTAGGCATGGCTTAGGCTAGCCGCCTGATGACCCACAAGTATAGGGGATCGCAACAGTCTTCGCGGGTAGTATTACCCAATTTATTGATTCGACACAAGGGGAGCCAAAGAATACTTGCAAGCCTTAACAACTGAGTTGTCAGTTCAGCTGCACCTGGAAATAGTTCTTGCTCACAGAAATTTATCAGTAGCAACAGTTTGATAGTAGCAACAGCAAAGCAACAACAATAGTGGAACAGGAGCAATAGTAACAGTAACGGTAACAGTAGGATTCGAGTGCGGTAGGCATAGGGATGGATGGACAGGCGTTGCATGGACGAGTCTAAACATGTAACTTCAAGACCTAGGGCATCAGATAAATAATAATAAGCATCCAAGTACTAAACAATCCTAGGCATGTGCTCCAAATATAGTCATAAGTGCTCGCAATGAGAACTTGCACAACATCTTCTGTCCAGCCAGCCCGTGGCAGCGGGGCCTCTAGGGAACTACTGGCAATTAAGGTGCTCCTTTTAATAGAACACCGGAGCAAAGCATTAACACTCCATGAACACATGTGATCCTCACACCACAGCCATCCCCTCCGGTTGTCCCAATTATTGTCACTTTAGGGCCTTTGGATCCGGACAATGATATGTGTACACAACTTACAGATAATATCACAAACAACACTATCATAATGATTCAATAATAAGTTCATATCTGAGATCATGGCACTCGGGCCCTAGTGACAAGCATTAAGCACAAGTTGCAACAAAGTCAAATAGCACTAATAGAGATACTAGGCACTATGCCCTAACAGATCTTATTCGATTACATGATAGAACTCATCCAATCCCTACCATCCCCAAGCCTACAGCGGGGGATTACTCACTCATGGATGAGGGAAACATCGGTGGTTGATGGAGATGCGTTGGTGATGATGATGGCGATGATCCTCTCCAAATTCCCCGTCCCGGCAGGGTGCTAAAATAGAGTTTCTGGATCCGAATCTTGGTTTCTGGTGGCGGCGGAGCGGAACTCTTTCTGGAAAACTATCGAACCCCCCTCGGTTTTTAGGTCAAAAGGCAACTTATAGGCGTAGAGGGAGGCCGAGGAGGTGCCTAGGGAGGCTGCACCCCCTCCAGGCGTGGGGTTAGGTGGGCCCGCGCCTGGGGTGGGTCTGGGCCCCCCAGGCCTCCCTTCCATCTCTTCTTCTGGCTCCGTGGATCTTCTGGTGAAATCTAATTTTTGGCATATTTTCTGGGATTTTTCCTGATATTTCATTTTCTGCACAAAAACAAGACACCAAGGTAATTCTGCTGAAAACAGCGTCAGTCCATGTTAGTTGTATCCAAATCACACAAGTTTAGAGGAGAAACAATAGCAAAGTGTTCGAGAAAGTAGATACGTTTTGTACATATCAACTCCCCCAAGCTTAGCTTATTGCTTGTCCTCAAGCAATTCAGTTGAAAACTGAGTGCGATAAAAGATCTTTCACGAACACTTTGCTTCATATGATGTAAATATTCTCAGCATAGGAGTAGATGCTTAGACAATTCATAATAAGGAGTATGCAACTAATTCTACTCAATAGTCATTGTAAGCTTTGAAGAGAAACCAACTCAATAATAATAAGTAGCATGAAACATAAACATAAGCAACATTGCAATGCTCATAATAAGGTATGATAGAGTGGTATCTCGCTTGCCTTTGTTTGAAGAGCACAATATAAATGCCAAGGCACCTCTGAAGTTCACATGAAGACTAGAGATAAAGATATCAGAGATACAAGCATCAAAGTCATGACATAATTAACCAGGTTTTGGAACAAACACAAGAATGACAACTATGCTCTCAAGAAGGTGCTCTTAGAATAAGTGGTGACTCAACAAGGTTGTAAAAACGGTTTTGTGAAGGTTTGAAAGGCTTCCCAATGCTGAAAGAAAGGTACTCATTAGATTTGAGCTCTCATTGCCCCTATCATAGGCATCTTCATGTGGTTAAAGTGAAAGTGAGGTCCACTCTGAATCATATGCTTGACAGACCATAGACTGGAAATCCCAAGTCTCTTGAGTACGAGGGTCGCTCCGCATGCTACTCAACTTTGGTCACCTGAAAGTTCTTTTCATTGTAAATACATGCATATCATCGAGAACCGCCAACGGGGTACCCTTTTCACATGGTACAAGAGCTTTCCCATAACCAAAATGACAAGGCAAGAAGACAATGAGCATCTTAGCAATCTTTTTATTTACCATATGCATAGATTTTTATTGAGGATGCTTCATAGATGCTCATTATGGTGTTACTGCAAGTTTCCACCATGAATAAGCATGGCTTAGGCTAGCGGCCCAGGCGTTTCTCTAACACAATGTATAAACTCCATGAACTCACAACCTCCCCTTTTATTTCACATCATCGACATCCGTAAACAAAAGAGCAAGGAATCAACTGGATGAGATATCCAAAAAGTGTTGAAAGTGTTCCCCGTGACAGCACGGTTCTGCTGACTCCTAGTATATAATTAGCAAGCATATAACTTTCATGGACTAGTCACAATGGTTCAGGATTATTAAGCGCAGGGAATAAAGTGTGCCATCAAGTTCGTGAGAGATTTACTAACTAACTTTCTCAAAAGAGAAACATTTTATTTTGGAAGAAAACACGGCATATGGAATATGCACTGAAATAGCAAATGATGCTAATAGGTAGTTATGGTGGACACATGCGGTGACCCAGCATACCACTGCATGATGTAGTATACTATAGTCGTTGACATAACACCAATGAAACACCGTTCACTAGTATTACATCCCTTAGAATGGTACAACAGAAACACAGCAGGTCCAATACATGGCTAAAGGTTACAACTCACTCTATACATAAGATCCTGAGAACACTCTAGGTTAAAGAGAGAGAAAGAATCTTCTTACAAAGAAGAATCAGAAATAATCAAGTCAAAGACTAGTATCTTAATAAGACTATTATTTCAACTAATGATCTGGTATTGCTGCTGTTGCAATACGCTACAAAAGTAGGTTCTATGGCTATAGATTAAACTCCTATCTAGTTAGTAACCTCGTCTTCACTTGAGTTGATGTATATGTTAACTTGCTTGACTTCATTGAAGAACTTTAGCTTCTGGTGATGATTCCTGGAGCATAACTTGATATAGACATCATCTTAATGGCTTCAAAATCTAGCAAGGGTTAAGAAGATACGTTGACTACGAGCATACTCCGCAAGTTCACTAGAAAAGGAGTGTTTGATGCACTATATCTACAGCCATAGATCGTAGGTCGTAGGCAATGCAAGTTTTAATAAACATTACTTCAAAGGTTGCTTTTATTCTAAAAAACTATGTCCGTCAGCCTTCACGGGTTTACCAGAACTTTCAAGGAGTTCCTTTCCCGCAGCGTTCGCAGCTCCTTCCCGGAACATGGAGTAACAAGTTAAAGTTCTTACACTCTGCAGAGGTGCGTTACTTTTCCCATGAGAGATCAAATCCTTTGTTGCACAACCGGGCAGCTTACCCATCCATAATTCCATGTTGTGGGGCACAGTAAATGATCCAAGCCAATCACTGCCCTCTCCGCGACCTCATATGTCCACGATCCTTCGGGGCCAGCTCACCTCCGTTAAGCCCCCTTTCAGGTAGGCTAAAACCCTGATGAGTTCCCGAAGACTCTATGACCTGGTGATGTCCGGATGAGTACCATTTAAATGGACTATATCCTTAAACACCATTCATAGATAATCTGGACACCAAACGTGTGGGGCGTAAGGGTGCCCACCCATATTTTGGATCCGCACAAGGAATCACAACGTCATGTTAAGGTCGTCTTGCCTCCATATGAGAGGAAAAGGATACAGCTGACTTCTCCGTCCCATTCCAAATCTCATGGTTAACGCGTAATATACGATGCAAGAATCACTGGCGACATTGGTTGTTAAGTCCTAGATAATATGTTCCTTTACCACCGGAACTTTCATAGTAGATTATTACCTCATGGCAAATAATCTATAATCACATTATTATGAAAATAGTGTTTTCGGACCTTTTTCAAATGCAGGTGATGACAACACTGGATTTGTAAAATACTTTACAGAAAATAATCAAAGGACATGGGCAAGTGTGAACTTGCCTTTTATGATTGCAAGATTATGCACTCACGGTCTTTAAGTTATTATAAGATCCAATATCTGAAATCAGCATCTTTGGTCCGGTAAGGACTAATGTTTAAAGAAGCAATATGCTCTTATGCATAAGTAATGTGATGCACTTTATAAACACGAATCCCGGGGATAAAGTTGTTCTAGGTTTTGTATATTGGAAAGGTTTCCTTGGAATTTGTTGTACTTTAAGTTAAGTTTCACATTTGTGCTTCTTGTTAAGGTTTGTGAGTGTGTGAAACAACATGTAATTATAATAACATAAAACACTGAGATACACACCAACATGAAATGTGACTCAAGATTGTTTACATTATAATTGTTTATCTTTAAGTTTTACTTTACAAGTAATGGTCTTGTTAAAGGATTTTAAGTGTTTATAATCCTGAGTTTATAGGTAAAGTTTAAAACAATGTGATTGTGATTAATTGTCATCTGTTGATTATAATGAGGATTCCTTGAATTTAAT
Source organism: Avena sativa (assembly GCA_916181665.1). Classification (NCBI taxonomy): domain Eukaryota; kingdom Viridiplantae; phylum Streptophyta; class Magnoliopsida; order Poales; family Poaceae; genus Avena; species Avena sativa. The sequence goes on from OV702284.1 coordinate 1,339,230, forward strand.
TTGTTAAGGGTTGGAAATATTATTATAAGGTTTGTTGCTTGAAGTGGCAAAACGAATAACTTTTGAAGAAAATATTTCTTTTCTAAGGTCTACACAATCTTTGTAGTTATCAAATGTGATCGGAATTGTTTGCGCTTGAATAGCTTGGACTTGAGATGTTTTACGACTGAACTATAACAGACTAAAATTAACTATAAAACACATGATCAAGACATTAGTCTTATCTTAAGAGTCTTGGTAGACTAAAGTTAACTTTAAAATATAGAAAGGTGTAATGCTTATGATTTTTGTACCTTGTGTACTTTATAATGTTTCCTTAAGGTTACTTAAGAATGGTTATACTTTTACTTGGTGTGGTGGTTTCTTGATTTTACAATGGAATAGTATCATTCATTTCCTTATAAAGGTGTGAGTATAGTTTGTGGATAGTAAATAGTACTAGGGACTACTTATGAATTATTTTTGAATTCAGACCATTATAAAGTTGTATTTGATTGAAATGTCATTCTTGAAGATTTTATAGTTGTCAAAGATCTTTTTAGAAAATATACTACACATATGATTTGAAATATAAATCAATAAAATTGTATTTATAATGTGTTGAACCATTATGACTTCATATTAGCAATATTTAAGACTAATACTATTTATTAGGTTCAATTGATTAATTTTAGAAATATTAACAAATTTTATTTACCCTTGAATTACCATTTAAGGAAATAGGTTTAATTCAAGTTATTAAGTTGTTTGAATTTTTATTTACCTCCAAAGTGGAATATTATATTTTTAACATGTAGGTTTTATTTTTGTGATCATTTTGGTATATTACAATTATTTTTGGGATTTAAAAATAATAAGATATGATTTTTATAAGATTTAAGACTTTATAAATACTTAATAAATGATAAATATTTAGTTAAGTGCAATAATAATGCATGATTATTGTTTTAAAGTATTGTTTTTATTTTTATAAGATTTTTGGTATTTTTTTTATTTAAATAATTACTAATATTAAAATATTAATTATCAAAGTTTTATTACTTATAAAATCGTTATTAAATAATAATTATTTAAGTAACTATTTCAATAATGTTTGATAATAGTTTTATTTGATGGATTTTATTTTTCTAGAACAATTCATACATTATACATATTTTTCTGAATTAGAAATCAAAAGTTATTGATTTAATAAGATTTAATGGTTTTATTTTATTTCTATAATATTTAAATTTGGGTTTATATATTTTATTTATTTCCTGAACAGACTTTAAACTTTTTACACCGCACCCCCACCTAGCCCTATTCACTGACTAGTGGGCCAGTGGCCACATCATCTCTCAGGTTAGAAAATGCCTTTGTTACCGGCCCTATTTCTACTCCCAGACAATGACAGATGGGCCCTAAGCCATGTCACCTGCCACGCGAGACAAAGACCAGGTCAAATAGGCTGACTAGGCAGAGGGTGACGTTGGCATTACGTCGCTATGGCGTCAGCACAACCACCACCGTCAGTGGGTGGTCGCCGGCGACGATCCACGTCGCCCCAGCAAGCGAGACTAGCCTAGTTCGAATCAGCGCAACGTGTTGAACCCTAAAGTGGCGGCGCCGCTCGAAAATGGTCATCGGAACCTCGGCTCCGACGAGCTCCGACGGTGGCATAGGGTATGACGGCGATTTACAACGGGAGGAGGCGATTTAGGGGTACTGGAAGGTTCAGAAACTCACCCTGATGACGATAGAGAGGTCGACGAGGTCCGGCATGGTCGGAGATGAGCACACGGTCAACTTCTCCGGCAAACCCCGATGGAAAGGAATGATCAAATTCGCACCCACCCGAGCTCCCTTCGATCAATTGATGCAGCTAGGATGAAGAGGGAACGTGGCGGTTCTCCTCGACCACTTCACGGCTTCCAGGACGAACTCTACCAACGGCGAGAGGTGGCTCCGGTGAGCTAGGGTTTCAGCTTCATTCGAAACAGAGATGATAAGGAGGATATGGGGATAGGGATGAGGCAGGATGTCACGGTGGCCTTCTTATCCCCCTCTGAAATGGCGGCGAGCATATCGACGCACGGCTGACAACAACGACGACATCGGGTGGCAGCGGACTCCTCCAGGGAGTTGTCTGTGTGCGTGAGGATGACGACGATATTTATTTTGCAGAAAACCCCCTCGTGATTCTTTCAGCTCAACTCACAGTCTTTTTTGGTCCCACCCGTCAGCCAGAGAAAAGAACAAACTGGCTGGCTGCTAGGCTGTTGTGGGCGACAAATAAGGAGGGAAGTTGGGCCATGGTCAGGAAATGTTTTTATTTGTTTTTCTTTTCTGTTTTTCTATTTTGCTTTTCAGATTTGTATTTTAACATTTGGTTTGAACTCTATTTTATAAGATTTATTTGCTGGATACTTGCAGCAACAATTTGTATTAATTGTGTGTTCTTTTGTGAACCTTTATGATAAATGTTTTTATATTTCTTTATTTTCTTTATATATATCCATTTTAATATTCTATATAGGCCTTTGTTATTAATTAACTTTCTATAATCAACCATGGCTTAATTAGATGAGATTTCCTTGTTTGTTTAAAGAAAACTTAATTTTAATTAGCTCATAGTTTGAATGGAAATTTTTATATAATGATTCCATATCATTATTTGATATATGATATGCAAAGGAAATTATTTGGTTATTATTACTCCCATTAATTTAGTAAATAACAATGTATATACTCTATTATTATTAATATAAAAGTTAGGGTCTGAATTGTAAGTGCTTACCCTAGAGTTTAGGGTTTTTAATATACTTATTTTCTTTTGTTTAAATGTGTAAAGATTGAATAGCTAAAACACATTGTCTTTATGTTTATGATCATTAATGATACCACCTTTTAAGATAGAAAGTTATTAACTGGAATGTCTGATGGAAATGATTTTATAAGATAACTTCTAATCACATAGGGTTATGATAATTTGAAATGACAGAGATGTGCTTAAGTGATTTGCTATAAGAAATATTCTTAGAAAGCATTGTGGAAATAATATGATTTATCCAGCAGATGAGATGGATATTAAGCTTGATTATGGATTTAGGGTTTAGTGTTTACCAAGGATTCCTATCCTCCATAATTCATAATTCTGGACTTCTGATTTTCCTTCCTTTCCTAGATATTTTACTCTTTACTATCCATCATCATGTGCTAACATGATGAGCTTTTCTTCACAAGAATATTCTTATCCACCTTTTATTTTTCTAAACTCATTGATGAATCCAATGAGTTTGACACTAAACCTTTCATAATCTCTCACCTATCCAGACTTGGTTATATCATCTACTCTTCTATGGATAACCCCCAATCCAACAAGTAGCTACTTCTAACTCCATTCCTATTCTTCCATAATTATCCACTACTAATATTACTTCAGCAAATGCATATATCAAACTACTTTCCTCAAAATCTTACTATTATTTTAAGAGGAATGACACTACTACAATAACTCCATGCTACTCTAGTTTTAACTTAGTCATATTATTTTATATCTACTTCACTTCAGTATCTTATATTAAAGTTCAATCATGTTTTACCCATCAAAGTTACTTATACTGGATATAAGCATTCAATCTTGGTGACTAAAATATGATCATTATAATCCCTTGATCATTTATGGTTAAGATTTCCAGTTGGCTAATCAAGGCTTTCATCAATACAACACTACAGTTGTCTATAATTTTCTTCTTAATATCTCTAGTGGATTAGGGAATGTTATTCATGGACTATACCTACTTAGTCCAATAGGATTACTCCTGGTAACCATCTTCAACAATCATCCTTATAATCTTCTTTGTTACCATACAAATATATATATTCCAGATGACTCTTTTATCAATTCAGGAGTGAGTTAACTCCATCAATTATCACATTGATCTTATTCTCTTCCAACACTCCCATCCTATGGATGATATTTATAACTAGCATTACCTTCTACCTCTTCTTACTTCTTTCTCTAAAGGACTTTAAATGAATGCTATGATGGGGACAAGAGTTGATAGATCAAATATTGATAGATTAAAAATTGGTGAATCAATAGTTGATTTCTCAACATTGATGAACCATATATATTAGAATAAGGTTCAATAGAGATGATAAAGATTCTTATGGAAAGAAAGATATGTGGTAAATGATCTTAACTTGATTTCCTTGCTACTTAATCTCACTAAAGGGTTAAGGTTAGATATTACCATGATACTCATAGTAAGAATAGATAAGAATAAGATAGGTCAGGATTAGTTATTACATTCTTATAACTTGAGTTGTAGTCTTAACTTGGTATTCATGAGTTGTTGTGATGAATATTATGATATGATCCCTGAAGGATCAGATATCAATTATTAAGCAATGCATTATGATTTAAATTTTATTATATTTGATCTATCCTTAGATCAAATTATGTTTACCCATATAAGATTTTAGAAAAGGTCATATTGAAACTTATCGCGGTCAACTTGATGATCTACTTCAATTCCATCAAGTTGAGAGAAGCTTCAATCACTTTGACAAGTTTTGCTCAAAAGCGCGAGAATTACTCAGATTTTCTATGCATGAATGCAATGCACACATCTGGGTTCAGCTTATTTCTAAGCTCTAATGCTGGGATGTTACAACACAGCTGGCAATATTGGTTTTTGGGGAGTTGGAAGCACAGTTAGAGCACATACTCAGTGCAAGTGAAGGCTAGCAATAGAGAGGGACTAACTATGGCATGAAAGTGATACAAGAACTCTGAGGCAAAATAAATCATCGAGGCTTACTAACTATTTATTAGTCATATGCATGCGTGAGCATGTGCCAAGTCGATTCACATAAATAGTCAGAGGAGGATACCACAGTATCATACCAGAGTATGAATAAAACAATGCAAACAAACATTCATATGACATGCTACAGACTATTAGCAAGATGGAGCTAATCATAGACACGCAAGAACTACTAAGCATCCATAATGACATACACCTTACACAAACAAGCTAACCATGCTCACAATGATGAGTATATGTACAAAAGTGAAACAAATAGAGTTTGTTACCAGCCTCTTACCGCACCTCGAGTTGTCTTAATCTTCATTATTGCCCTTCACTTGTGTGACTTGAATAATTAACATGAAACCAAAATCCACTGAGGACGGCTAAATCCTGCAAAGAACTCACAAAACCAAATAAGAACAACAAATATTTTTGGTGTTTTTGATTTTTTAGAAACAAGCAAACAAATAAAAACAAAGCAAACCAAACAAAGCAAAATCTTTTTGGATTTTTTTTCTTTTAAGGCAAACCAAAGCAAAGAAACAAAGAAATAAACCAAGAGAAACAATGAAAATATTTTTGGTATTTTTGGGTTTTTTAGCAAGAAGCAACAAAAACCAAAAAGAAAGCAAAACAATGGATATACAAAGAACCGACCGAACATGATATATATATATATATATGAGTGTGATGTCGGTGTACCTCCCCAAAGCTTAGGCTTTTGGCCTAAGTGGGGCTCAATAACGCGGATAATACCCCCATGCTGGTGGGTCATCATAAGAATGATCATAGTCAAGAACCTGCGATGAAGAAGAAGACGCGCCCCAATCAAATGAGGGCTGCTGGTATGAAGACTCTCCCAAGTTGGAGGGCTGAACCGAATTGTCTTCGGCATCCTCTTCAACATTCTCCTCTTGCTTGGAGAGTTCCCCCACATAAGTGTCAACCTCCTCCTCCTCCGTAAGTGACCATCCTTGCCTGTTATCAAAGTTAAACAAAGCAGGTACAAGCAAATAAACTATTTTCTCAGTCCTACCCTTTCTCTGACCTTGCTGGGAAAAAGATACTTCATACGATAAACTTCTCACATTAGACCCCAAGGAAACAAAACCATGTTGAATCATGGATTCAATATCAAGCCTCTCTATGGGGAACTGAAAATATGAATAATGAGGCCCTAAACCATGGAAAGCTAGCAACCTAGAAGCAATGAGACCTCCACAAATTCCACCCTTCTCACGGTTGGTGGTGAGACGGTGAGCTATCAATGCACCCAGACTATAAGAACTATTCCTATTCAGAGCAGCTGCAATAAAAGCTAGATCAAAAGAAGACAACTTTCTAGCAATCTTTCTAGCAAGAACACACTTGGTGATGAAATAGGCAAAGTATCTAATAGCTGGGAGCCGAATGTTCCGAATTTTACCACTTTCCTTTGAGAAGTCGAAACCTTGGCAAATCTCAGCATACAAATCAATAAGTGACTTGGGACTCTCCTTGATCTTCTCACAAGATCCCCACTGAGGTACTCTAATTGCTGCACAGAAATCAGAAAAAGGCAGGTCGACAGGTATATTATATATTTTGTAATGGACCATGGGATTAGAAGTAGACCAAGTGAACTGGAAGTCCTGCACAAAATCCATGGTTAGCTTAATATATTGGAATGGTTCACCTTCTACAAAGTTTTCCAACCCTGCATTTGTAACCATGGTTTGGAAATCTTGGAGGATTCCCGCAACTCTCATAAATTCATGGCATGGATATGTGGAAGGAAAAACTGCCTCCTCATGATGAACCTTCATTGGCTCATGCACCATCAAGTCATATTGATTCAGTGGATAAGCACTCATCTTCCTTGATGAAATGTTTAGACAACCATCAAACCAAGTGATTTCTAAGTTGATAAATGATGAGCAACTACTAGAGGAACTTGCTTGAGGACTACACATGCATCAAAACAGAGTTTCTAAGCAAAGAACAAGCATGCAAGCTCAAAAAACCTATCACCTATAGCAGCAAAAAACTCAAGATACAATCTACCAATCACAATCTAATTGGACAAGTTGAGGAGGCACATACCAAGGAGCAATCCCTCCAAAAATTAGCACTTGAGATGGGCTGAACAAGGAGATCGAAAATCGCGAGCAAGAACATCAAGAACTCGAGCTTGAGCAAGTTTTCCGGTGTTTTTCGGGAGAGAGAAAGAAGGTGGCTTTGAGGAGGCAACCTGGAGGGGCCTAGGTGGGCCAGATCCCCCGAGGAGCCGCCACCTGGTAGGCCGCGCCTACCAGGGGTCTGGTGGCCTAGGGTGGCCCCCTGGGTCACCTCAGGTGCCACTCTGCCCCTTTTTTCGAGGAAAAAATTATTTTGAATTTTCTGGGATTTTTCAGGAAACTTTATTTTTGGCCAATTTTCAGGGTATAAAAATTGATTTTCTCGCAGAAACAGTTTTTTCAGAAGAAGCAAAAGCAAACCAAAAGCCAAACTACAAGAGCTCTAAGAAACTAAACAAGCAAACAACTAGCAAAACTAAAGCTAAAGCCAAGACTAGGAAGGAGAAAAGAAAAAGAAAGCAAGTGTAACCACAGTGGAAACATTATTTTGTTCATTAAAATCCTTTTGTTAACAAGGTTGATCAAGTCTTGTTACCAAAACAATCTTATATGAAACAATACTTTGCATTCCACAAGGTGATTATGTTACCTCATACTTGATAGCAATGGTCCCAATCATAATAGTTTCAAAATTTTCTTGTGGAATGGGACAATATATTTCTTCAACCTTGATGCTCTCAATATTTTCAATGGAATTCAGGCAATATCTCTTAACAACCTTATTGGGGAAATAGATAGTGTGCTCTTTGTCATTAATATTGAATGTTACTTTTCCTTGATTGCAGTTGATGACAGCACCTGCAGTATTAAGAAAATGTCTCCCAAGAATAATAGACATATTATCATCTTCAGGCATTTCAAGCACAACAAAATCAGTTAGAACCATGCAATTATGAGCAAATTGAACAGGAACAACCTCACATATACCAACAGGAATAGTAGTTGACTTATCAGCCATTTGCAAAGAAATATCAGTTGGTATCAACTTTTCTAGCTGGAGTCTCTTGTAGAGAGAAAAAGGCATAACACTAACTCCATCTCCCAAATCACATAAAGCAGTTCTAACATAATTATTCTTAATGGAGCAAGTAATAGTAGGTATACCTGGATCACCAAGTTTCTTTGGAACCTTACCATTGAAGGAATATTAGCAAGTAGAGTAGAAATCTCCTCATTAGGAATCTTCCTTTTATTAGAGACAATATCCTTCATATACTTTGAATAAGGAGGCAATTTAATAGCATCAGTCAAAGAAATTTGCAAGAATAAAGGTTTCATACACTCACAAAACTTGTTGTAGTGTTCCTCCTCCTTTGACTTGTGTTTCTTACCTGGAAAAGGCATAGGTTTCTGCACCCAAGGTTCTCTCTCTTTACCATGTTTATTAGCAATAAAATCTTCCTTAGTGTACCTAGTGTTCTTAGTGTGCTTCTCAGGTTCTTCCTCACTTTCCTCCTTATTAGGAGACTCATTTTATCATTACCACTCTCAGTTTCAGCATCAGAGACAGATATACTATTAGGATCTACAGCAGGTTCAAGTGGTTCCTCAACTATCTTATGTTTCTTTTTGTTTCTCTTACGGAGACTACCACTATCTTCACCTTGTTGAGAATCCTGCTCAATTCTTTTAGGGTGCCCTTCAGGATATAAAGGATCTTGAATAGCTATACCACTCATAGTTCTAATTCCATAAGCATGTTTATCTCCTGAAGCATTAACTAGCATATCCTTTTGCACCTTAGCAAGTTGATCAAGTTGGGTTTGAACCATTTGAAAGTGTTTACAAAGCATTTTAATATCATTAGAAGTTCTTTCCACAATATCTTTCAACTCATGGATAGCTCTAGAGTTTTCCAATAAATGATTCTGAACTTGTTTATTAAAATGACCTTGTTTAACAATAAAAATGTCAAGTTCCTCTAAACATTGACCAGGAGGCTTATCATAAGTAATATCACCTTCATCAAAGTGTTGGAGAGAGTGTACCTCAATAGTAGATGAGTGGGTAATTGGCTTACACAATTCTTCTATAGGAGGTAGATTCTTCACATATTCAGCTCTAATACCTTTTTCCTTTAGATACTTCTTAGCTTCCTTCATCACTTCATCATTTAATGCAATAAATCACCTCTTCTTTGTTGTTGGTGCTGGAACTGGTTCGGGAACATCTGGTTCAGGAGTAATAGGCTTAGGTGTATTCAACTCAGTTGAAGTCCAATCATCATAATTCTTGCTTAACTTAGTCATTACTTAGCATTTGTAGGAGTTCTTTTCCTGAAAACACAATCAGCAAAGTTATCTAGGTAGGTCCTAGAATCATCAATTAGTCCATTATAATAAATATCAAGAAGCTCATTCTTAGGTCATGGACATCCAGGATGTGCATGAATCAAAGCACAGAACCTTGTCCATGACTCAGACAATTTCTCTTCTTCTCCCTGTTTAAAATCAAAAAGTCTCTACAAAGCAGCATGTCTAGCAGTGGGAGAAAAATATTTCTGGAAGAAAGAAGCAATCAAGCAATTAGGGCTATCAATGGAACCATGAGGTAATCTATTAAACCAAGCCCTAGCTTCCCCTTTTAGTGAAAAAGGGAAGATCTTAACAACAAAGTACTTGCACATCTTAAAATCATCAGAGAATAAAGCACCCATAGTAGAAAGCTCATTCATATGAGCCACAACACTCTCATTTTCAGTACCACAAAAAGGTTCTTTCTCAACAATATGTAAATAAGATAAATCAAGAGATAAATCGTAGTCTTCATCTTTAATATCTATGGGAGAAGTGGCAAACTTAGAATCAGAGGACAACTTAGGCATAATAGTACGTCTAGTAAGGAGACTCTTAATAGAACTAGTATCGTGTGTGTTTCGGCACTCTTCAACAAAATCATCAGTGAACTCAATGTAACTATCATTAATATCATAACTCTCACTAGCCTCAGATGAGCTAACAGGTGTAACAGTGTCTTCACTAGGAGTTTTGGTATTTCTTAGACCATCCATAGTAGCGTCTAGAAAAGGACCTAATGAACCACTCGCATCAAGCACAGTAGAAGTAACATCATGAGCATCAAAAGCAGTTTCAGACTCAGCAGTAGTAGCAGTGTGTGTAGCATGAGTATGTGGTGGTGGTGTGACAAGCTTACTTATAACAGACGGTGAATCAAGAGCAGCAGAGGTGTTTAGGACTGTACCTCTTCTTGTAGTGGATGGTAAAATAGGGAACTTTCCATCACGAGACTTCCCCATGATGAAAGGAGTAGCAGTGAACAATAATAGATCCAAGTGAACTTACAAATAAAGCTATGCTCCCCGGCAACGGCGCCAGAAAATAGTCTTGATGACCCACAAGTATAGGGGATCGCAACAGTCTTCGCGGGTAGTATTACCCAATTTATTGATTCGACACAAGGAGAGCCAAAGAATACTTGCAAGCATTAACAACTGATTTGTCAGTTCAACTGCACATGTAAATAGTTCTTTCTCACAGAAGTTTATCAGTAGCAACAGTTTGATAGTAGCAACAGCAAAGCAACAGCAATAGTGGAACAGGAGCAATAGTAACAGTATCGGTAACAGTAGGATTTGAGTGCGGTAGGCATAGGGATGGATGGACGAGCGTTGCATGGACGAGTCTAAACATGTAACTTCAAGACCTAGGGCATTGCAGATAAATAATAACAAGCATCCAAGTACTAAACAATCCTAGGCATGTGCTCCAAATATAGTCATACGTGCTCGCAATGAGAACTTGCACAACATCTTCTTTCCAGCCAGCCCGTGGCAGCGGGGCCTCTAGGTAACTACTGGCAATTAAGGTGCTCCTTTTAATAGAGAACCAGAGAAAAGCATTAACACTCCGTGAACACATGTGATCCTCACACCACAGCCATCCCCTCCGGTTGTCCCAATTATTGCCACTTTGGGTCCTTTGGATCCGGACAATGATATGTGTACACAACTTACAGATAAGATCACAAACAATACTATCATAATGATTCAATAATAAGTTCAGATCTGAGATCATGTCACTCGGGCCCTAGTGACAAGCATTAAGCACAATAAGTTGCAACAAAGTCAAATAGCACTAATAGAGATACTAGGCACTATGCCCTAACAGATCTTATTCGATTACATGATAGAACTCATCCAATCCCTACCATCCCCAAGCCTACAGCGGGGGATTACTCACTCATGGATGAGGGAAACATCGGTGGTTGATGGAGATGCGTTGGTGATGATGATGGCGATGATCCTCTCCAAATTCCCCGTCCCGGCAGGGTGCCAGAACGGAGTTTCTGGATCCGAATCTTGGTTTCTGGTGGCGGCGGTGGAGCGGAACTCTTTCTGGAAAACTATCGAACCCCCATCGGTTTTTAGGTCTAAAGGCAACTTATAGGCGCAGAGGGAGACCGAGGAGGTGCCTGGGGAGGCTGCACCCCCTCTAGGCGCGGGGTCGGGTGGGCCCACGCCTGGGGTGGGTCTGGTCCCCCCAGGCCTCCCCTCCTTCTCTTCTTCTGGCTCCGTGGATCTTCTGGTGAAATATAATTTTTGGCATATTTTCTGGGATTTTTCCTGATAGTTCATTTTCTGCACAAAAACAAGACACCAAGGTAATTCTGCTGAAAATAACGTCAGTCTGTGTTAGTTGTATCTAAATCACACAAGTTTAGAGGATAAACAATAGCAAAGTGTTTGAGAAAGTAGATACGTTTTGGACGTATCATTTCCCATGCGTTTCTCTAACACATATATAATACTCCATGAACTTACAAGCTCCCCTTTTATTTCACACCGCCGACATCTATAAACAAAAGATCATGATATCAACTGGATAATTTGTACAGGTGTTGAAAGCGTTCCCCATGACAACATGCTTCTGCTAATTCCCAACTTATAAGTGCAAGCATATACAACATAGATGAAACAATGGTTCAATTTATTAGGTGAAAGAAATAAAATGTGCCATCAAGTTTGTGAGAGATTTAATCACTAATTTCCACATAACAAGTTTAATTTGAAAGATAGATAAAACATGAATATACTTGGAATGGTGTAACACACCATGCATAGGAATTTATAGTGGGCTCTTTGGAATAACTTGGTTTCTTGGGAGATGGATGCATGAGTAGAGCTTACTCAGTACAAGTGGAGGCTAGCAAAAGACTGGGAGCGACCAACTAAGAGAGCAATAATGGCCATAATCATGCAAAGCGACTAAACATTATCACTTAAAGCATAAAGTGGTATCACAAGTCAAAAACTAAATGATCATAGAGGCTAAGGTAACTGGTTCATAGTCTTAACATGGTCTAAGCATGTGCCAAGTCAACCCAAACAAAGCATCAAAGGAGAATACCATAATACTATGATTTTGTATGCTAAAACAACGCATGATTCTTTCAAGGCACATTAAACAATCTCAATTGTTTGGAATAAGTCATGCTACAACAATAATCACTAATCATATGGTCAAAGCAACATCTAGCATGACATGATAAAGTCTAGGCCACAGTCAAAACAAGCTCCCTTTTATACCACTTAAGCATGAAGCTTCCTACTCTTTTTCCAACACCAATCGACTTATTTGAAGCAACTCACAAAGATAATAATCAATAAAGATTAGTGAGCATGTCTCACAAATCCACAAATAAGAAATAAAAAGTTCTAAGCAAAAAGCATAAGAAAACTAAGGCTAAACACAGTGCTAGCAAAAGAGAACACTCACAAAACAATAAGAATGAAAACTAGAGTGTTCCAGGCAATGAAAACAGAGTGTGTCTCTCTCCAAAAGAAGTGTGCTGGGATCCAACCAACTTATTGCAGAAAACAAATCAAAATAAAACTAAAAACGAAAACTAAGACGCTCCAAGAACAACACAAAAGTGCATGAAACAATAAAAATAAAGTGTCTAGAAAGAGACCTGGGATTTTTATTAATGAAGAAGGGGATGCCTTGGGCATCCCCAAGCTTTGATAGTTGTACCTCTTGAATATTTCTTGGGGTGACACGGGGTGGCATCCCCAAGCTTGAGATTTTGTCCATTCTTCATCTCATCACATCGTTCTTTCCCTACACTTGAAAATTTCCTTCATACAAAACTTCACATAATTCTTCATTAGCAACATTAGTGTATTCAAGATAATAAGTCTTTGGGTTTAGTTTAAACACAAGTAAAACATCCATTAAAACACAAGCTACTGTAGCAATTCCTTTTAAAAGCTTAAGTGATCAAATAGAACTCAAAAGAAACCGATTAAGAGGCAAATGCAAATAATGGCAGAAATATGTCAAAACAGACCAGCAGGTAAAGACTGATTTTTTGAAGACCTTATGTTGCTCAAATCGAAACGTGTTGAACTAACTAAAGTTATATAATAACCTGGGGCATAAGCTCAGAAAATTACAGCTCAATCCGACATACAGGGATTTTTCACTATGTTTTACAGTGAAGCACATAAATCTGTTTCGGGACAACAACTTTCCTAAATCCTACTTCTCTCTCATTAGAGGTTATTCTTGGCGCAAAAAACACATAAAAAGGATAAGGAGAGGTTATTACAGATGCAATAACTTACAAGACTCAACAAAAGAAAAACATAACGAAATTTGGGTTATCTCCCAATTAGTACTTTTCTTTAACGCCTTTAAGTTAGGAATGATAATTTCGATGATGCTCACATAAGAAATATGAATTAAAGTAAAAGAGAGCATCAAGAAGAAAATTCATAACATATTTAAGTCTAACCCACTTCCTATGCATAGGAATCTTGTATGCAAATAAATTCACAAAGAACAAAGTGACAAGCATAGGAAGATAAAACAAGAGTAACTTCAAAACTTTCAACATAAAGAGGGGAAACTTAATATTATTGAGATGCATAAAAACATGTTTCCCTTTCTCATAATAACTTTTAGTGGCATCATGAATAAAGCTATTTTTTTTTAAATAATACATTTTTTTTATTAATTTTCACAAATAATACGCAAATCTGGCAAATTTCAGTTCTGTCGATCCGTCGTCCGTTGAACGGACGACAGAGCTCCTTCGTCGCTTGATCAGACGACAGCTGGGGTCGTCCGTTGAGGAGACGATTCCCGTGTGCTTCGGCTGCTCGCCAGACGAACATGTCCATCGTCGGTTGAAGAGACGACAGGTTCTGTCGTCCGTTGAGGAGCCGACGCCCCAGTGCTCCCGCCGCTAAGTAATGTTCGCTAAATAATCGTCCGCTCCTTGGCAATCCTTCCCGCCGATTTTTCCCGCCGGTAATCCCCGCCAATTTTTCCCGCCGTTACTCCCCGCAAATTTTTCCCGCCAGTAATCCCCGCCCTTTGTTCCCGCCACTACTTCCCGCCCTCTTTTCCCGCCACGACTTCCCGCGCTCTTTTTCCCGCCACGACTTCCCGCCCTTTTTTCCCGCCTATTCGGTTTGGTGCCTCTATAAATCCGGGCAACGGGATGTATCCTTTAACCCAGTTCATCTCTTCCTCCTCTTACTCTCTGATTTCCCTCTCTCCTTTTGCTCTCGCATTTTCCTCCACTCCTCTCCACTATGACCGACGCGTCTCCCTGGCCTGTAGATATGTCCATTGGGCTTTTCTTCATAGCCAGAACTGTTGAGATAGGCCATAAACCAGCCGACTGGGATACGTTGGTATCGAACCATGATGCTCTCGTTATACTTGGTAAGTCACTTCATCGAAGAGGGTGGAAACTGAAGACCCCAAATCAGGTACGAGCAGAGCTTCTCAGGATCAAGGCAAGGTGGGACAAGCTCACCTTCAAGAGTGAAGCTCGCATGATGGAGGTGGCTAATACACCTTGGTTCTGGATAGAAGATAGCGAAGATGAGGATGATATCTTCATGCCGCCACCGGTTGGAAGCAAGGCAAGAGCTGAGTGGGACAAGAGACAGGAGAAGAAGAAAGAGCAGGCCAAGAAGAGTCAAGCTGACATGACGGAGCAGGTTGTGGCACGTAGGGCCTGGATAGAAGAGAGCGAAGATGAGGATGATATCTTCATGCCGCCACCCGTTGGAAGCAAGGCAAGAGCTGAGTGGGACAAGAGGCAGGAGAAGAAGAAATCGCAGGCCAAGAAGAGCAAGTGTGAGGGATCGTCCAAGGGAAAGGGTGAGGCATCATCGAAGGGAAAGGGAAAGGCATCATGCTAGGGATAGATAGGACTCATATTTATGTACCGCAAGTTATGTTGAACTATGTTGCAAGTTATGTTGAGTAGTTTGTCGAATAAAATCATGAAATAATAGAACGATGTCTCATACATAGATAGGTAAATGACTGATACATAAGTAGATATCACTGGTGTCGACGACGAGGTGGCGGAGGCCTCGGTGTACTCCATCCATATTTGTGGGGTGGAATCACATCACGGCGAGGTGCAGTTGACCCTTCACCTTGATCCTGTGTATTCTGTGTGGGGATAGGTGGTGGAGTACCTTGCTGATACTGACTAAACCAGTCTACCTGCTCGTGCTGTGTCTGCTGATAACGGTCGTCAGTACTGTCCCATGTAACGGAGTCTCCTGCTAGTGTACAAGAAATTAAGTTCTGAACAATGACATACTGCATCTAATAATAAATAGTAGGAAGGGACACGCTTACCCTGAGGATGAGATTGTGGTCCATAAGCAAAGTCCATGTAGGGGATCGGCTGCTGATGCTGCCATTGTTTGAAAGTAATCTGGTTCTGCTGCAACTGGTCGAAAGTAAACTGTGATTGCTGCCACCCCGAGCCTCCAGCCTGGTCTGGAGGTGGTGCTCTCGGTGGCGCCTGCTGTGAGAGTCGTGGACGAGGCCCGTGGCGGAGTGGTGGAGAAATATGCTCCTCGTGCCGTCCCGATCCTCCAGCATGGTCTGGAGAAGGTGGCTGCTCCATGGATCGACGTGGGGCGCGCTCCTCCACCGAGTGACGCGGTGGGCGCTGCTGTGTGGATCGACGTGGGGCGCGCTCCTCCACCGAGTGACGCGGTGGGCGTTGTGCTTCTCGGTGTTGAACGACGTCTGAGACGCTGGTGCACGTGATGGCCGCGTAGATACGCCGCAGCTTCTCCTCGACCCGCCGGGCAAAGGACTGAGCCTGCTGACGGGGCACAAGAGGAACGGACGAAAGCGATCGTCCGTACTGAGCCACCTCAGTCTGTAGCTCCCACGTCATGTCGGCCTGCATTTTTCTCATAGTTAGGTATGCACTACATAGGCACTCATGTTTATTGTGCTCTAAATAAAGTACTTACCGCTGACTGTCTGGACTCCAGTGTTGACTGGCTAGGGTATATCTCATCGTCATGTGCGTGTGGAATGGGACGTAGCCGTGTCATCGACATGTACCTCTGTAGGTATCCGTGGAATAGCTCCATATCAAACGGGCCAGCGTGCCACACTTGTGTTGGTGCATTCTGCCACTCGTTGACGTAAATCCCCACCCGTTGGAGCCATTGAGTGGCAGTCTTGCTACTTCTCCGAGAGTACCTGTCATTAGAATTTGTTAGACCATCATTAAAGAACATAGATGAAGTATAAGATGCATTCCTTATGTACATATATTTACTTACGCGTGCACGACATCTGGAAGGGGAACATCCGGACGCGGGGGATCTACCATCTGGCAAAGACCAAACTGTCGCATGACCCTCTGTTGAGACATCTCCTCAACTTGGCAATCAAAGATGATCTTGGATGTAGTCAGCCAGTACTCTCGATCTCTAGTGCACATAATAGATATGCCTCCAGGATATCGTGCGTGTCGTGTCTGCAGGGTGTACGACTCCCAAATCACGACATCCTCTTTCAGTGTGTCGAACTGCTCGCTGAACGATGGATAGCATCTAACGACTTGCTCTCCCGCGAAACGACACTGCATGACAAAATAGTTCCTGGTTGCCGACTATTTGGTTGACACTTACATCTGGACGGCCGATAGGGAACCTCTCCCACGACCACAGTTGCAGCAACAATGGGCATCCTAGCAAGGCAGAACTGTCCTTGGTTAACTGGCAAGCATTGCACATACCTCGGTACGTAGCTGCTAAGACAGCTGAACCCCAACTCCACTGTGTGCATTCTTCCTGGCAAATGAGAAATGTACCATCCACACAGATGACTGGTCGACAGTGAGTGAAAGCTTCTATGCATATAGCAAATGAGAAGAACACTCGATGAAGTACCCTCAAATTAGGTTCGTGTGGCAATGTAAAGTGTTGGATGTCCACGTAGGTGCCTGGATTCCTAGCCTACAGTGTCTGGAGCATCCTAACAACACAGTCATACCCGTCTCGAAACAAACCAAACCTTGCCTCCAGTGCCCTTTGCTTAGTCCTCCAAGCCTTCCCGTATGAAATATTGTAGCGGAATCTGACAGAAACTTTGTGAATGATAGCATTCACCCCCATGGCTTTGCCCTCCACTATCTCTGTGTACAACAGTCTAGCCAGGAGGGTTGACGTGAGGTTACGATGGTCCTGAAGGACACTTTCAAGTGTGCATGTGTGCATCACAACATCGGTGACCTTCCAGTTTGTGTCATACCTAGGGACATGGGCATGCACCCTTGCAGGACATCCAGCTTCCTCGCAAACCAATGTCAAATATTGTTGTGATGACACCTTCGTTTTCATGACCCGTTGCATGGACATTGACCACTCAACAATTGCTTCCTGCAGATGTCTCTTGCTAGGATATAATGCACCCAGAGAGATGCTGTTCGCGTGATAATGCCACGCCGAATCATGCCCATCGTTCACAGTCATTGCTGCTGTGTTGTCATTATTCCATGATGCCGGAATAGGTTGGCCGATCTCTTCTTGATCAGACTCGCCAGAATCATCAGCCGTATCACTATTGCCTTCTGAGTCTTCGGCTTCCATTTGATGCTGCAACAAACCATCATATATCTCGTCCTCATCAGCTTCGCCACTGAATATGTCTTCCCCTAATCCTTCACCACCGTCCTCTGATACATAACCATCACCCCCGGTGTGTGCATAGCTACTGTGACCTGATTCATATCCGCCGCCACCCTCTTGGCCCTGACTACTCTGGCTATGATCATAACTACCTCCAGCATGACCGGTTCGACTACTCTGGCCATGATCATAACTACCTCCAGCATGACCGGTCTGACTACTATGGTCATGATCATACCCAGCCTCTTTCACCACAGGTAACACTAAGAGACTGGGGTTAACTTCTCTTTTCTGGCAAGCTTACACAAATTTGACCCATTTCTGTTGCGCTTCTATTGGCCTTAAATAAAAATTAGGGGTTTGCCTTGACTTAGTCCATAAAGCATGCACACCGACAGTATGGGTAGGAGGGAGCCCTAAACGAACACATAACCAATCCTTCAACTAAGTAACGGGCACTGTTTCAGGATTCTGAAGCACTTCATCCATAAATCTAAACTCGCTCAAATCAACTCCGTGCTGGTTCATTCTGACGGAACCAGGACCATACAAGAACCTAAACACTACATTATTTGACATGATTTTCGACCTAAAAAATACCAAAAATAGTCAAAAACAGGTACATTGACACATAATACTCTACAAATATCTTGCATCTAACAGACCCCATCAAACGCTACCTATGAACATACACACATGACTGCAATAAGCAAGAAATTAGGGTTTACCCTTGAAGCGTGCGAAGTCCTGCCGTGCAGCTGCCTCAGGTCAACGGATCAGCACCTCCACCATGCACCTTCCTCAAGTCCCAGCACCAGCCTCCACCATGGCCATTGCTCAACAAGAACACCACCAGATCCCTCCACCAAAACGCCTCAAATCACTACACCAGGCTATCCCATTAGTAGATCGGGACTCTACTAGCTTGCTAATGTGTTAGAGCAGCGAGTTTGGATAGAAATCTAGGCTACAAATCGGTGCAACAGCTGAGAAAATGAGAGGAGCTGGGAAGGAACAGCCGAGAGGAAAGAACAGCCGAGAGGAGCAAGCAGCTGGAAGCAGACGACGGGCGCGGGCGAGTTAATATAGGGGGGGAGCGTCGTCCCTTCAACGGACGAACCGCGGCGTCGTCCCTTCAACAGCCGACGCGGCTGACCCCCTGTCACCCGACAGCGTGCGTCGTCCGTTCAACCGACGACGGAGCCGACCCCTGGCAGCCGACATGCTGGTCGTCTTTGGAAGAAAAGAAGACAACCTTGTCGTCTTTTCAACAAAAGACGACATGCTGGTCGTCTCGTGAACAGACGAGGGCGCCGTTTCGTCCGTTCGACGGACGACGGACAGATAGATTTCAAAATTTCCAGATTTGCGTATTATTTGTGAAAATTAATAAAAAAAATGTATTATTTAAAAAAAATTAGCATGAATAAAATTAACAATATAACTATCACATAAAACATTCTTATCATGAGCCACATGCATATAATAATTATTACTCTTATTCATTCTTATTAATTATAGTGGAAGCAAATTCAACAAAATAGCTATCATTATTATTCTTATCACCATAATCATCAAATATAGGAGGCATATTGTAATCATAATTAATTTTCTCCTCAATAGTAGGTGGACTGAAAATATCATATTCATCATTGTAATCATCATATATTGGAGGTTTAGTATCATCATAGCAAATTTTCTCCTCTAAAGCTGGGTTACTAAAAAGATCATTTTCATAAAAACTAGCTTCCCCAAGCTTAGATGTTTTCATAGTATTAGAAACAATGGTGTTCAAAAAAATTGTAATTTCCTCTTTAAACACTTCATGTCCTAACTTAGGAAAAATACTATAAAGCTCTCTAATTTTGTTGTTGTTTTCCATTAAGCCTAACTAGTGAAACCAAGAAACAAAAAGATATAATTACAGAATCTAAAGTAAATAACTTTGAGCACTCACACACCAACAACAATACTAGAAGATAGCTTAGTAGCCAAAGGATGTGGGTACCTTTTACCTTACCTCCC
This sequence comes from Avena sativa, assembly GCA_916181665.1. Lineage (NCBI taxonomy): Eukaryota > Viridiplantae > Streptophyta > Magnoliopsida > Poales > Poaceae > Avena > Avena sativa. Next base: position 1,359,098 of record OV702284.1, read on the forward strand.
GGCAATGGCGCAAGAAAAGAGCTTGATGTCTACACACGCTTCTATTTTTGTAGACAGTGTTGGGTCTCCAAGTGTAGAGGTTTGTAGAACAGTAGAAAGTTTTCCTTAAGTGGATCACCCAAGGTTTATCGAACTCAGGGAGGAAGTGGTCAAGGGTATCCCTCTCAAGCAACCCTGCAATCAAGATACAAGAAGTCTCTTGTATCCCCAACACACTCAATACACCTGTCAGGTCTATAGGTGCACTAGTTCGGCGAAGAGATAGTGAAATACAAGTAATATGGATGATTATAAGTGGTAATTGCAATCTAAAATAAAGATGGTAACAAGCAAATATGTAACAGGACTGATTATAAACGGTGTTTCAATGCTTAGAAACAAGGCCTAGGGATCATACTTTCACTAGTGGACACTCTCATATAAATATCTTCTCTTCATGATGCTACCCTGAACTATTCTCCGGTTGGACAACTCCAATCCATAATAGGGCTACAAATCTCTCCTTAAAGTCCGCATTCCCCATCTAGGTAACCCACACTGTCACCTTGAGCGCTAGATGGTTCCAACAAACACCATAATTTCATATAGACATCCAACTCAAAATATAACTCATGATAAGTATTTCTGTAATCTTTAGTCTAAGTGCCACACGGTGTGCACACTGTCAACTTCACACACATGGGGATAACCAGAGATTACAATTAAAGCACTTGAGTAGCAGAGTATATTTACTTGATTACAAAGCTCATGACCACAATAAGATCATGCATTGAGAGAGATGAACACATAGATACCGGTAGAGCCCTTAGCATCGAGGGAGAACTACTCCCTCCTCATCATGGGAGTCAGCAATGGCGATGGATATGGTGGTGGAGATCGATGGAGATGGCTCCGGGGGCAATTCCCCGTCCCGGCAGGGTGCCGGAACAGATACTTTTGTCCCCCGAATCTCCTCTTCGGTGGCGGCGGCGCTGCGGAACTTTTTATAGAGATCTGATCCGCGTAGGGTTTACGTCTCGGGGAGACGTATATGTAGGCGAAAGGGCAAGGTCGGTGGATCCTCGAGGGGCGCACACCACCTGGTGCCGCGCCCCCTGGCCGCGCCACCGTATGGTGTGGCCACCTCGTGGCACATCTTCGTCTCTCCTTCGGACTCTGTGTCGTTTTGGGCAAAATATTGACTTTGGCTTTTGTTCCGTCCAATACGAAAATATTTCTTTATTAGCTTTTCTAAAACCAAAAACAGCAGAAAACGGGCACTGACACTGCGGCATCTTATCAATAGGTTAGTTTCAGAAAATATATAAAAATACCTCAAAGTGTATACAAAATATAAGAAAGTCGACATAAAATAAGCATGAAACATAAAAAATTATAGATACGTTTACGACGTATCACACATTTAGTTCCTCTCCAAATTAAAGGTAAAAATCTACTAGGCTGAAGGAGCAACTCAATACGTAGCCAGAAGATTTATTTCGCCCTAAATTGATCTTATTTGGAGTAGCATCTCAACACACTACCACCGAATAGCAAAGTTTCCTAACACGGTTTTGTGAGGAGTTGATGAACTCACCGGGCACAAAATATGTCTATTTATTTTCTCCATGTAGTGTCTTTCTATTTTTCTTATTTCCATGTGTTCTTACTATTTCTTTATCTAGTATGATTAATTGCTTGTACCTCGGGTTGTGCAATTAGCAATGGTGCTAGTTATGTGCTCCTCTTAAATGTACGGAAAATGGAGATTCAAACTGAAAAGGCTTCAACTGAGAAGGCTTTAACCAATTTAGGTTAGCGAGGAAAAAAACAAAAGGGCCCAAAGTAAGTGTTGATTGATTGGTACTTTTGGATGCAATTTGAGAACCACAAGGTTGTACCTGGACAAAAATTCCTACAAGATAGACTAGAAAAGGATATCCAGTGTTTTCATAATTTGAAAAATTAGAGGGTCTAAAATACATAAATGCCATAGTGGTGGTAGGTGATTGAACAACAAAGATATGTGTGGAATCAAGTAGCATACGAACAACATGTAGTGTTAGCTTATTAATCTTGTCACGAGTTAGTAGTTTAGTTCAGTGGAGAGAATTTTAAAAAATAGGGATGAATTAGCTAGTTAGTTAGTTGCATGCGTGGAGTTTGTTAGCTAGCTAGATATGTGCATGTGTATGTTGGTCTTGTCGTGTGGCTCGTAGATAAATTATATGAAGAAGAGGTCCAGCTCGTGTAGTCATGTTAGTGCAGGAGTGAATCCAGGAGTAGTTAGTGCATCTGTAAATGCTGTTAGTGGTGTGTGTGGTGGCCTGACCATGCTGCTTATTTAAGAGTTGTAAACAGTTTATTTGGTAATGAGATAGAGAGAGAAAATATAGCCACGGTGGAAACCAAGAAAGTCTCTTTGGCAAAGCTTTGGTGTTCTTCCTTGGTTGTGTGCATATGTTTGTTGGCGTGTGTTCTTGTATTTATGAGAGAAACAAGGGAGTTGAGCGGTGGAAGAAGATGGGGCTGCGAGATGCAGCTCCAACATGTAGCACTACATACTTCCTCTAAGGACCAACTACAGATTAAAATTGATCCTTCTCATCTAGTTATGCCAAACATTTTAACTTTTTGGTAATTTATATCACCACTGATATATGTCATTTTTATTGATACATCCTTCAATGTTGTCATTTTAAATCATTTTTAGATATAGCTACTCGAATTAAAAAATAACAATGTAATCATGATCATATATATATATAAGATGCATGATTTTCTTACCATTCTACTATTTATCATTACAAATATATTTTCTGGTGCTAATCTAGAGCTATATTTTATAAGAATTTTTAAAATTTAATTGAGTTTGAGATGTTGAGAAACCATTTTTTATAGCCGACTCTAACGTATTAAATAACATTTGTATTTGTACTTGTGCATAATATCTTTGAATATCTACAAAACTGGTAGAGTTTTGTAGAGTAAATGAATCTAACAATGAACTTCGTTTAGGTGTATGTATGTGACATCGATGAGTATTTTGTTTTCGAATACTTGCTTTTTCGTCAAATTCACCCTTCTTGTACTCGGAGAGTCAATGGGCCAATCTAGTAGGTTCAGTAGCTAGCAAGATTTCTCCTTTTTTTATTTAGAATTTGTATTGTTTGTAATATGCATGAGTATTTAGTAAAACCTTATGTATGTTATTCATTCAATTTTATTTGCTTACTTCTACAAAAACGTGTAAGATATCAACCCTAGAGGTACCGAGTCCCCGAAACAAACCAAGATATATCACTTACGCGGTCTCAAAATGACTCGAAACAAATCTAGTCATCCTAAAACCAACTCAACCCGACACCCTTTTGTTTCCACAAGCTAATTAGAATCTTTTTTTTTTACTATTAAAAACCGAGTTGGTGGCTCACTTTGGGGTCAAACATTAGGAAGATCTCGACCATCAAAAACCCGCCCTCAAACCATCACAGCCGTGTGTTGCCTTTGCCCAATTACAGTTCTCCCGAGAAAACTACGGCAAATGAATCGTGGGTCTGGTCAACCATATACTTTACTTCCATGTATGTACTCTCCTTCCCATCCGATTTCCTCACACTTCCCATGTCCGCCGCTGTTTCTCCTCCTGCTCCACCTTTTCCATTGCTCCAGCCTCCTCCACCCACCCTGCCTAGAACAGCATGTTCATTGGTCCCCCTCCATCCCCTCCTGGCTCCTGCCCGACCGTGATCTGCAGGTCGACGCAAAGACGAGAAGGATAAGGCGGACAAGCATCGTCAAGGGAGAGTGACTCGCATGTATCCACAGTGCTATGCAAGAGGGTTAGCACCCTCTACCGATGGGTCAGCATTCCAGCGACCTGTTGTGGGAGTGACGACAACGGCCGGCCCTGCGGCTGTGGCTTTGCATCGGCGACGGTGGCCTATAGGGCGGGATAATGCATGGGTGACGGCATGAGATGCATAGGGGTAGCATTCCTCTGGTTAATAATTTGATCAGCTTGGCGGCGTCGCTGGCTACAACCCATCAAACAAATCCACCAAAGACAGAGCTCGGACGTGATCCCCGCTGGGGCATGGCGGCTCAGGGGCACCATGGAGGTCTCGGCAATCCTCTATTGAGTACGTGAGCTAGATTATCCATCGGTTAATCGGACGGGATTTGTGATTGGATTTTATTGGACTCCTCCAGCTGATCAAGGCCAAAAATTTTGGTGTATTTGTTTGCTGCGATTCTAAACGGGGTACGGTGGTCACGTCTGGGATTGGGTGCCTGATGCTGAGAAGCTGCATTGAGAAGAGGGGTTTGGTATTTACCGCAGGTTATAGCCCTCTGTACCATATGTTCATGCCCAAGCCTCTACCCCAGAAGGTCATTTATCCACTTGGCAACTTTTTCTGAACTTTCAAGAGTCTAAGAGCATCTCCACTATAGGCCAAAATTAGATCCGGACGCCGAAATTTCGCCCAGTCGCGTTCACAGGAATCTGTTTTCGTCCGGATTTGGGTCAACTTTGGTCCGAGCTTTCCAGGCCATTCCCGGGATCCCGAAAACGCCCTGAAAATGCCGGACGAAGCGAATTCAACGAGTGGATCCGTCCAGTCAGTATATATTCGCCCATATTCATCCAAAGTTTGGAAAAATTTGTCCATATTCACACATATTCACCCAAAGTTTGTGCATATCGACCATATTCGCCCACATTCGCCCAAAGTTCGCCCATATTCGTCCATATCGACCATATTCGCCCAAAGTTTGCCCATATTCGTCCAAAATTCATCCCTATCGACCATATTCGCTCAAGGTTCGCCCATATTCGTCCATATTCACCCAGAGTTTGTCCATATCGACCATATTGGCCCAAAGTTCCCCAAAACCGCCTATATTCGTCCATATTTGCCCAAAGTTCACCCATATTCGTCCAAAGTTCGCCCATATTCGCCCAAAACTACTTATATTCGTCCATATTCGCCCAAATTTTGCCCGTATTTGCCCAAAACCGTCTATATTCGACCAAAGTTTGCCGAAATTTGTTAAATTTTAGCCAAACGGGAGAACTCGCCTGAAAATGCGAGTGGAAAACTCGGCGTTCCCAGACCGAAAACTAGTTTCGTCCGGACCAAAATATGTCCGGATTTCGGCCTGGAAACGCCCAACGAGTGGGGATGCTCTAAACATTGTTATTACTTTGCCAAAGTGTTGTTTGTAAATACAAGGTAGAAATGAGATCGATTAGTGATTTGATGATGACTTGTCGTACAGCCTGGTGGAGTCATTGCTTGTGATCATGTGGCTCTAACTTGCACTATGGGGCAAGAGAGAGGAAGCATCAGCTGACGTACTCTCGCTAAAACATGCGAGTTTACTGTTACTGTATCTCCAATATCTTTTTCTGCTACCCCCGATTCAACACCAAATCATGTAGACATCTCGACACACACTGATGCACCCTGCTGAGAACTTTCAAGAATAATAAGATTGTTAATATAGCCTGTAGAATACCATCGGTGACTGTCCAGGTAAATGCTTATATGATATTATAACTCATAATTACTAGGCAATGTGTATTGCTTACTTGCATTGCAAACAAAACTTGGTGGAAATTGTTTTTATTTGATTGATATGTGTCACAATGACTTTCTTAAGTAAATAAAGTGGTCTGCATGCAGACATCACACTATGTTCGGTAAATTCAATATAAGACAACAATCATATATGTTTACTATGTCCCAACTAAGACAACTTAGGATATTGACATAAATCTACCCAGATAGTCAAATGAAGGAAATTTTAGTTAGTAAAGGTATCCCGCGAAAAATAAAAATGAGCATTCATTAACTTCATATTTTCATGTGAGTGACAATAGAGAAGTAATTTGCAATATAAATCGTGCAATTTGGTGATCTGTTCTTGCATGCTCTTTATATTGTCGCACGTAGAGACACCCGACAAATTTTAGATGTCAGTCGAGTTGAGGTGTTCAAGGAAGCTAGCAAGAATGCACATGGTTGTGCTTTTGTATTCCTATGAAATACCATTGCTAGGTGAGTTATCACGGCGAAGTCATCACAGAAGTTCTCAAGAACCTTTCAAAGCTAGTCAGACACCAAGTTACTCGTTGCTTCTGATTATGGGTCAAATGTTGTACTCCCCCGTGATGTACCCTCACAACTACGGCTTCATTCTATAGACCCTTTGTGAAGGCAACAACACCATTGTTGCGTAGCTCCTCATGCAGGTATATGACGTGATACTCCTGTCAAATTAGTAATCCCTGTTAAGCATCACATAGTGAAGATACATTGTTATTGTCTGACAAGTGCGTGAATAGGATAGCAGGCAACTTAAGGGTGTGTGCATTCAATGAAAATATTTTGGTTTAGCTGTCTAAACCGTGGGTGTTAGCTTTGTATAACACTAAAAGTTAAATATGCATATTGCATTGTACTCATGTGGATAAAATAGGACACTTAGCAATATATATATCTGTGCAATTATTTGGTGTGAGATACATGGGATAACTGTTAAAATGATTTTTGTATCAAGGATGCCAAAGCATGGCACTATTATTGTTCTTTACTAAAGATGACTTTACTATAGATTCCAAATCCCACTTTTGTTCTCATTGGCAAGAATAATTTGATGTTGATTCAGAGCGTTCATTGAGGAGACATAATTGGTAAGCACGGTTTGTTTTCTTTGATAGTTTTGGACTTGGAGTTTCAAAGAACATTAAGTCCAGCCTGCAATCTACAATTAAATTTCATGCCTCTACCCCTTTATGCATTACTACTTAGCGTGCACGTGCAACACATGTCTTGATCAATTAATATAAATCACAGTGTACTCACCGTGATAACTCACAGTTTACACGTATGAATAAGCTTACAGTTATTGTCATCATTTCAGGCCCCTCTCTTACGTTTCAACTATATATTTTGGAACTATGCTATCATTATATGAATCACATGTTTTTATTCCTTCATTCATTCTCAGTCAAATTAGCAAAAAATCTTACGCTGAATGAGCATTCAACACACATAGCTAAACAGTTACCACTATACATGCAAATAAAGGGTGAGAAAACACTCAAAATTGAAGAGAAATTGATGTAGCAATCTGTCAGTATAGTGAACCAGATTTCGCTTTCAGTTAACAAACCTTTGGAATCATGTCCTCCAGGTTAAGAAAACATATATTGACATGCTGAAAATACCATATATAATATGCACCTTCATGTACCTTTATTTGAACAAACAAAGCAAATAAAATCTGCAGATGGTGACCCTGCCCATACATCAGATCACTTGTGTATGTATCACGGATGGGTTTATAGCAATGCAGCATTGAGAACTTAAAACCTATAGGTGACATCTCACAACAGTGAATTACAGAACGTGTTGTCTTCAGGCATCTGAAACAGAAGCAATATGAGGGGTGGTTAAAAATTTAAACCTGACAAATATTTAAGAAGGACAAAGAAAGAAAATAAGGTTCAAGAATACTGAAGGAAGCATCATGGCTATAGATCCTATGACACATAAAATCGGGTCAATGATATAAGGATATACGCATCCCTCCAAAATATCGATGGTGCAAACACACAAACTTTAAATTCAAATGTTGAGGGCACAGAAAAGACCAAGGTAGTAGTTTTGAAGGAAATCACTAGATCTTTTGAATGAAATCAAGTATAAAACTATTAGAATGATAATATTTACTCGTTGCCATCTGGCAAGTATGGGCCAGCCCTGTCTGCAATGTAGAGTGGCACAATACAACAAGTGAGAAAAAGTTGTTGTCGCTACCGCAAGAGCTCATATATGGCGTGTTACCGACCGATGGAGATGTGTCGCGTAGTTCAATGCTTATCTTGTACCTCCACCTTTCTCTCTCTCTAACTTATCTCCTTGAGAGTCTCCTAGTGCTTGATGGCTCCTCTCACGCCCCTATCTGGCGGCCTCGCCGGTCCGAGATGGTGGAGGAGGGAAGGCAGGTTTCCCTTGTATATTATAGTAGGTGTAATACTAGTTCCAGCCTAGGTGTTGGACTGGTGTTATGCCATCGAGGCTTCTCTGGTTGGAGTTTACGAGCCGCTACTCGTGGAGGGTGGTGGTGCTGATGTTTCTTGTGAAACTCTGGAGGTCAAAGACGAAGGTAAGGAACAATGCCGCCCATGCGTCCCCTTCAATAAATCTCAAGGGCGTAATTCAACTCCATGGAGTTCTGCAAATTTTTAGGTGGGTGGGGGGCATCTTTCAGTCGTGGTGATAGGTGGGTGGAGTATGGAGCATTTGCTGCTTCTCGAGCTGGTGCTCAGAGGGAAGTTGTTGCGCGTGTTCTCATTGGAGTTTGTCAGTGTCGGTTGCATCAAGCCGGTGCTACTTGTGGTGTAGGGAACCACTCCACGCCAGGAAGACATGTTCTTCCTCAGATGTGCTTCCTCTTTACGAGGATCTTCCTCGATCTGAGGCTAGGATGGGATCCATCGTCAACGCTGCCCCAAGTGGCATGTTCCCCGTTGGTGGCGGCGGCCCTCGGTCTATGAGTTGCGACAGGCGGGACCAGCGCCTTAGTCGCATTTCTATTCAAAGTTTTAGGGTTTTAATTTATGTGCCCTATGTTGTATTTCCCTTTTTCTTTAGGGGATCGGAGACAGTGTAATCTTGTACCCACCACTTGACTAATATATGCCTCCAGCCCCCGTTTAAAAAAAAAGAGGTTGTGTCGCGTGAAGCATGGATCTAATGTGCCCAAACCATTAAAGTGTTTGTGCATCCCAAGATGTAGTGATCTCTTTATTTCAAAATATGTATAAATTATATTTACTAGTTTAAAAACATATAAATATATCATTTTTGTATCCTACACAAGCATGCAAAATCTCAAACCATAATTCTTTGTTTTGTGGGCTACACAAAAAATGAATTTTTTTGGAGATAGAGGGCCACGGCTCATCTCCCGTGGGTGCGCGGCCCAGCTCGCTGATACACACCGCGCTGACGCTGAGCTGTGTATAAGAATTGTTGCTTACTGCCGCTGCCGGCCGTGAAAATAAAACCATGTTTTTTCCAGCAGCCCATGGCCCCATGCCTGACTTCAGCTCGCATACTCCACTCGAACGGAACTGCTGTGCGAGTGCACACGAAAGGAAAAAAGTTAGTGGGACAGACCGGGGACCACTACATCCAATCCACGAGTCCACCGCCCCACCCGACCCCACCCCACCCGGCCACCCCACAGACAAACCAAAACCAAACCCAATCCAGCCCCGCGCGCCCCTGTCGCCCTCCGGCTCCAACTCCGAGCAAGCGCGGCCTCCGCACGCCACGCCACCTTTTAACTCTCGCACTTTGTTAATGGCGGCGGACCACCCGTGCACGAGCACGACGTGCTCCCTCCGGTGGTGCTCCACCACCGAACGACCGCGAGCGCGGCCGGGTCTCGCCCTTTTCCTCGTGGTCCTGGCTCACCCGGTGGTCCTCCCCGCCCATCATTTCCGCCCCAATTCGACCGTTGCACGCAGCGCCAGTTGCCCCCCATCATTTCCGGCTTTCTGCCGCTGCCTTCCCGATCCGTCCAATTTCCATTCGCGTCCCGTGCGCGTCGTTGCGTACGCAGCGCAGGCGGTTGAGGATATCCCAACAGGGGATCCAAAATCATGTCTGCATATGGAGGACCAGACACTCACTCTCGAATGTTCCAATACTGGTAACCTGCAACTGTTCGCGAAGAACCCTTTTGCTTCTGGCCTAAGATAACCACCAGCAGATTAGGTTAGCTTAGCTCGCTTAAAAAGGTCGGCCTGCCTAGCTGGGCTACCTATATTTGGCTCGCACAATGTCGGGAAAATTACCTAGAAATTCGCTGCTGAAAGACACCCACGAAAATTACAAACCGCAAGATCCACGGAGAAATTTTGTCTGCATCTAAATCATCTCTAAGAGTCTCACGATTTTTTTAAAAAATTAAATTAAAGGCCCCTCTCTAATTCCTTTCCTGCAAAGCATGAGCTGCATGCAAGGTCATGCATGCGCGTGGGTCGGCGGCAGCAGAGAGCATGTGGCAGCGGCGGCCCCTGTCTGCCTGCCTGTCACGTTGCAACCTGTCCTGACAGGGTTCCTTCGGTTCGGTTAGGCAGTCGAGGCGACCATCAATTAATCAACCCTACTTTACTTAATTTGCAGCCACCTCACCTCACCGGATGACCGGAGAGGCTGATAATAGATCTGGTACCTCTGCCAACTACAGTAATCTTTTTTTTTGTGAACTCCAGCTACAGTAATCTTGATGGTGCACGGTGTCGACTTAATTGGACACTGACTAGATCGGCTTGAGTATCGAGGAAGCCTCGTCCTATAGGTATCAGTTGATGACACGCATCCTCTGCCGGCTGATCGAATGTACTCCCTCCGTTTCAGGGCTTAAGGCGTCCTCGTTTTACGTGTTTTTTTTTTAACCAAGAATTACTCTAAATATGTAAATAGTTTTGGTATAAAACTAGTATCACTAGAAAGTATTTTTCAATACGAATCCAACGATACTAATTATATATAATATAATCAAGATTTTGTTACTCAATTCTTTTGGTCAAACTTTGCTTTGGAAAACGTGTGCGTCTTAAACCTTGAAAGAGAGGTAGTATCTACAGCAGATAACTACAGTGTGCAAGTTTAGAGCAAAACAGTAAACCTATGTATTCGATTCAAATTAATTTATTCAAATTTATCTAGGTTTAAATATAACTAGATATATTTTTGTATTAGATACATCTGAATCAAAATAAATTAGTGTCAATTAATTTGGATAGTTGGAGTACTAAAATATGTCTACGTGCATGTCTTAGAAAAAAGTTAAATATTTTATACTCCCTCCGTCCCAAAATAGATGTCTTAAATTTATCAAAATTTGAATGAATCTAGACACTATTTAATATATAGATTCATCCAAAATTTGAAAAATCTAAGACATCTATTCTTTGACGGAGGGAGTATTTTGTAACAGATGGAGTAGTTATTAAAGAAGATTAGTATATCCGAAAAAAGACTTTAGCTCTCGAGCTCCAGTGCTCTCTTCCTTTAAAAAAAATCAAAAACCATATTGTAACTTTTTTTAAAAATTTAAAATAAATTCTGAATATAGTCAATATTGTATCCTATAAGCATAAAAAATAGCTACATGAGATTTTTATATTACATCCACACTTTTATCATTTTTGTGTATAATACCAAGTATTATAAATTAATATTTTGCATGTTTATGGGTTGGCTACGTTTCGGGTTTTTATAGAACTTTTCTAATATAAAAAATATGATTATGCAAGTATCCACACAAACTTACAAAGTGGGGTGGGTGTCCCTTAAACTTGCATTACCCTCTAAAAACAATAGATTAATAAGAAATTACATAATCAACTGCAAATAGGCCTGATAAAAACTGTCTCTTGGCCCACAAAATTTGTTTGGCCACTAGAGATAGTCATGACGATCCCTATTTTTTTGTTTTCCTATTACTTTTCGCTTGCTAGTCCGCAACCATGAGGTGGGAATCGCCACAAGTCTGTTGTAATGTCGACCGAGACTCGCTTGAGACCCTTCGAGGAGGATGGGGTTGCCTAACTCGGTGTTGCCACTCGGAAGTCGTGTTACATGTAATATGTCACTACTAGAGCAAGGGTGATGCACTGTAATGGTTCCGTGAGAGGCTGATATTACAACACGATACGCAATACAGTAAGTAGACACATTTCTAAACTAGAAGCTCTGGTTCCTCGGGAGGGACCCCACCTAAGGTTCTAGCGGCTATTAGTTGAGCTAATTAACTGAGTTAGACCATCCATAGCTTGGTTGCCGATTTTACAAGCGAGATACATGCGAAGTCGTTAAAGAAAGGGAAGGAGAGACAAGGATTTGGAGGGATAAAATGTAGATTGCATTGATGTTTGTCGATTGTGTACTTAATTTTAATCGGTCGTTGGCCTCGTTCAAGTCTAAAGAAGCTATTACACGTCTACACCAAGGGTTCAAAGTCAGAAATTACTCTAAACTAGAAAAAGAACAAATGTTGGTTTCTACTAGATCTAGACTTCGATTGCCCAAGTCACCCCTCATGGAGCTGCCTTTCCTGTCGTGTTGGAGTAGATTTCGCCTTGTCTTCATGCTGATTTTCGGATAAGTTGTGCTATTTTAGGCACAAGTCATTTTACACTTGATTTTTCTTCCTGGCGCAACTTCTGGGTTTCTCCGGTTGACTCCTTCTCCACGTCAAAGTCAATCGTCATTAGGCATGTCTCTCGTAGCACCAACTCATCTTCCATATCGAAGTTTTCAGAGTCGGTTGCATCAAGCTGGTGCTACTTGTGGTGCGGGGAACCACCCCACGACGGGAAGACATGTTCTTCCAATGAACTGCTTCTTGTCCACATGCGAAAATCAGGCCTAGAGCTAGACGGGGTCCATTTGCCTACACACCTTCTAGCTTTCCAGTTGTCGGTCGGTCCAAAATGGATATTAACATTCCACACAGTCTGGTTTTGCCATTCTCAGGGTGGGGTTTGTTACAATCGCGACAAGAAGATAACGAAGAACGAAAACGAAAAACACAGCAAGGAGACACAGATTTAACGTGGAAAACCTCTCCAACAAAGAGAGGAAAAAACCACGGGCGCCAGCCAGCGAAACTTCACTATATCGAGGAGTGTTTACAAACGCCGGGGATTTCACAGATGCAACTCTCCCAACCGGCGGCTTACAAGGGGTTTATATATCGGTGGAAACCTAGGTCTTCGACGATCCATACCGTACCGCGGGGGGCTGTCGCCCCCCGCACCCCCCACAGGCGTCCCCGTTGGGCACGGTGTGGTTTTCCTCCCGGCGACGGGCCTCGCTCCACTCGTCAGAAGTTGGCCTATACTTTGTAGAATTTGGATCAACATATAACAAACTCCACCTTGAGACATATTCCTCCTTGTAGCATCAACAACAACCATCTCCCTGAACAAACAAAGCAAATACTTTCGGCGCCAATAGCCACTTGGGCTAATCAGTTAAACCAACTAAGTTCGAGCAAAGCTCAAACTTAGCAACAGGAACAGGTTTAGTCATCATATCAGCAGGATTATCATGAGTGCTGATCTTGCATACCTTTAATTTACCTTGAACAACAATGTCTCTAACAAAATGGTACTTGACATCAATGTGCTTAGTTCTCTCATGGAACATCTGATCTTTTGTAAGGTATATGGCACTTTGACTGTCACAAAACAAATTAATGCAAGAATCATCTCCACAAAGCTCAGCAAACAAACCTTTCAACCAAACAGATTCTTTGCAAGCTTCAGCAATAGCCATGTATTCAGCTTCAGTAGTAGATTGTGCAACAACAGCCTGCAATGTAGCCTTCCAGCTAACAGCACAACCTCCAACATTAAACACATAACCTGTGAGGGATCTTCTCTTATCCAAATCGGCAGCAAAATCTGAATCCACATAGCCAACGAGTCCCTCACCGGTCCTGCCAAACTTCAAACAAGCATTGGAAGTGCCAAGAAGGTACCTGAAAACCCACTGAACAGCCTTCCAATGTTCTTTACCAGGATTAGCCATGTATCTACTTATCAAACTCATAGCATATGATAAATCAGGACGAGAACAAACCATGGCATACATCAAAGAACCAACAGCACTAGAATACGGCACCTTTGACATGTACTCAAACTCTTCATCAGTAGTAGGACATTGAGAAACTGACAATTTAAAGTGAGGAGCAATAGGAGTACTAACTGAGTTGGCACCATCCATATTAAAACGATGAAGAACTTTCTTAATGTAACTTTGCTGACTAAGAAATAACAAACCAGATTTTCTATCTCGGGTAATTTCCATACCTAAGATCTTCTTAGCAGCACCAAGATCCTTCATCTCAAACTCACTACTTAGGTGTGCCTTCAAAGTAGTGATTTCTTTCATGCCCTTGGCAGCAATTAACATATCATCAACATATAGCAGCAAGTATATAGGTGACCCATCAACAAACTTGATATAAACACAACTATCATATTTAGACCTCTCAAAACCATGTGAGATCATAAATGAATCAAACCTTTTATACCACTGTCTTGAAGATTGCTTTAAGCCATAAAGAGACTTCTTTAATTTGCACACAAAATCCTCTTTACCAGGCACTATGAACCCTTCTGGTTGGTCCATGTATATTTCCTCATCAAGCTCTCCATGCAGAAAAGCAGTCTTGACATCTAACTGCTCAAGCTCAAGATCACGCATAGCCACAATACTAAAGAAAGTACGAATGGAACTATGCTTCACAACTGGAGAGAACACATCATTGTAATCAATACCTGGAATCTGGCTGAACCCTTTTGCTACTAACCTTGCCTTGTACCTTGAAGGCTCTTTGGGAGATAGACCTTCCTTTTTCTTGAAGATCCACTTGCAGCGGACCGCCTTCTTTTGTTTAGGCAAGCGCACAACATCCCATGTGCCATTTTTCTCAAGCGATTGCATCTCTTCTTGCATAGCAGATACCCACTTCTCGCGGTCAACGGATGCAATGGCTTCATTATATGTAGCAGGTTCAGAATCGTTCTCCACCTGTTCAGCACAACTCAAAGCATAATGTACAAGATTACACTCTTCAATTAAACGACGAGGTGGAACTATGTTACGTCTCGGTCTATCAGCAGCAATAGATTCCTGTGGCTGCTGCAAAACAGTAGGTGAGTGCTGAACAACATCATCATCAATATTTTCCTCATGAGTATCATCAACAACAGCATTATTATCAACAGTTTTCTGCAGGTGCTCCACCTGCACACGAACTCCCTCCTCTCCAATAGCAACAGGAGAGGGATCTGATGGCAAGCTGTCATGATACATAACGGATTCATTGAAAACAACGTTCCTACTCAACAAAATCCTTTTTGTTTCAGGGTTCCATAGTTTATATGCCTTAACTCCTGAACCATAACCAAGGAATATGCACTTGACAGCTCTAGGCTCTAACTTTCCATTATCAACATGAGCATAAGCAGTGCAACCAAAAACTCTCAACTGTGAATAATCAGCAGGTGAACCTGACCATACCTCAATAGGAGTTTTCTTCTCAAGTGGAATAGAAGGTGACCTGTTGATGAGGTAACACGCTGTGTTGGCTGCTTCAGCCCAGAAACGCCTATGCATACCTGTATTAGACAACATACAACGAGCCCTCGAGATGATGGTTCTGTTCATGCGTTCTGCCACGCCATTCTGCTGAGGAGTATATGGGATGGTGTGATGCCTGATCATGCCATCGTTACTGCAAAACTCCTCAAACTCATTAGAACAGAATTCCATACCATTGTCAGTACGTAGTACCTTTACCTTCTTCTCAGTCTGTTTTTCAACCATAACTTTCCACTTCTTAAAAGCATCAAAAACATCAGATTTATTCTTTAGAAAATAAGGCCACACCTTTCTTGAGTAATCATCAATAATAGTAAGCATATAATTAGCACCACCAATAGAAGTCTTACGGGACGGACCCCATACATCAGCATGCACATAATCTAATATGCCTTTGGTGGTATGAACGGAAGCATTGAATTTAACTCTTTTATGCTTACCAAAGATGTAGTGCTCACAGAACTCAAACTTACTCAAGTTGCAACCATCAATCAGCTCTCTCTTGACCAACTCTGCCATGCCTTGTTCGCTCATATGCCCAAGACGCATATGCCATAGATGTGTTTTACCACAATCATCAGAATCATTAGAAGTAACAGCAGCAGCAATACCAGACAAAGTGCTACCTCTAAGAACATATAATTTAGCAGAATTCATATCACCTATCATGTGAATAAGAGAACCTTTTGATACCTTCAGAACTCGATGCCCACCGGCATACTTGTATCCATCAACGTCCATGGTACTCAGGGAGATCAAATTTCTGGCCATGCTTGGTATGTGCTTCACCTCACTCAACGTGCGTGTCATGCCATCATGTGTCCTAATCTTAACAGATCCAACACCAACGATATGGCATGGGTTGTCATTCCCCACACGCACAAAATCTCCAGTCTGTACAGACTCATATGAACTGAACCAATCTTTGTTACAGCAAATATGAAACGAACATGCAGTATCAAGTATCCATTCATCATCACGAGAAGCACAAGCAGCAAAAACAGCTAAGCATTCACCATCAGAACTATCAGAAACAACAGCAGCCTTACCATTGCCTTGATCCTTATCTTTCGGTTGGTAAGTACCGTTCCTTTTCTCCTTATTCTGCAGCTTCCAGCAATCATCAATAACATGATTAGATTTCTTGCAATACCTGCATAACTTGTCCTTTACCTTGGACTTCGAACGACCTCTGCCGTCTTTGCTCTTATCTCGGTTGCCATGGTTGTTAAATCTCTGCTCGGTCCTGCTACGAACCTGCAGAGCTTCAGCCTTGGAGGACGCCCCATCTGCCTGCACCATAGATTTCATCTTTTCCCTCTGTTTGAGGGCATCTTGCACTTCATCAAGGGTTATCTTCTCACGGCTCAACAACATTGTATCACGAAAGTGTGTATAAGAACTAGGCAGCGAGCATAAGAGTAATAGGGCTAGATCCTCATCATCATATTTTACTTCCATAGATTGCAAATCAGAAATAATCTCTCTAAAAAGAGATAAGTGATTCACTACCGATCCACCTTCCTGCAATCTATGCGAGAACAACTTCATCTTCACATGCATCTTACTGGTTAGATCCTTTGACATGCAGATCGTTTCCAGTTTTTCCCATAGGGCAGCAGCAGATTTCATCTCCAGTACTTCCTGCAAAATATTATTGGACAGATGAAGTTGAATCAAAGACAAAGCCTTACGGTCCTTCCGCTTCTCTTCAGCGGACCAGGTCTTAGCATCCTTTTCACCGAATCCATCCAGCGCTTCATCCAGATCAGAAGTTTGGGCGAGAATCGCCCGCATCTTCACCTGCCACAAGGAGAATCTTGTGGTGTAGTCCAGCTGTGGTAGATCGAACTTCAATGACGACATGTCGCAAACCCTAGATTAGAACCTAGGGCTCTGATACCACTTGTTACAATCGCGACAAGAAGATAACGAAGAACGAAAACGAAAAACACAACAAGGAGACACAGATTTAACGTGGAAAACCTCTCCAACAAAGAGAGGAAAAAACCACGGGCGCCAGCCAGCGAAACTTCACTATATCGAGGAGTGTTTACAAACGCCGGGGATTTCACAGATGCAACTCTCCCAACCGGCGGCTTACAAGGGGTTTATATATCGGTGGAAACCTAGGTCTTCGACGATCCATACCGTACCGCGGGGGCTGTCGCCCCCCGCACCCCCCACAGGCGTCCCCGTTGGGCACGGTGTGGTTTTCCTCTCGGCGACGGGCCTCGCTCCACTCGTCAGAAGTTGGCCTATACTTTGTAGAATTTGGATCAACATATAACAGGGTTTAGGGCTTTGGGTAGATGATCCATGCACGTTAGGGGTGAAGTAGTTGGTCTTAATAGTATGTGTCTTCATTGGTAACTATGTTTGAATGCTTGAAGAAAGTTGTACCTGCAGTGCTAGCTATGTTTGAATAGTTTGATGGCAGTCAACTTTAGTGTGAATATTATGATACTTTCTAATGCTCGACATGATGGAAGTCGTGGGGGAGCATATCAATCAGGTTGAGTCAATATTCTAGGTTAGACTTAAGAGATGAGCATAATAGAAAAATGGAAGAAACGTTTCAGCCGGCCAAACTAATGCGAAGACCAAAAGATAGAGTTTTCAACATGATTCTTTTTTGCAAAATTATCGCTCAAACAGCTCCGGTGCGACAAGATGGTACTCCCTTGGTCTCGAAGATTTATCTAGATTGCGAACTCGGACAAATCTTGTACTACATCTAATTCAAGTCAGATGGAGTACTTTTTACAGGGTCGTGCAAGCCTAAGGCTTATTTGGGATGGGGGTTATTTGCACATTCAGGACAAGTTGGTAGGTTTTTCGTGTATTTTTTAGAACTTATACCGCGTCGATGCTCAATCAAGAATTTAATCTAGACGACACACCACACCATCACAAGTCCACAAGCCTCATCCCCCAAAAAAGTTCACAAGTATTACCATTGATGCATCACTCTTGCAATACCGAGGAGACAAGTGTATGTAGTCTCGTTAGGTGATCCGAAGACTTATTTGTAAATTTATTATCAGAACTTTTATACAGCTCTTGATGATTATTAATACTCTATTTGTTTTATATTACTCCGCATATTATTAGGTTTAGTCAAAATAATACATTCCAAAGTTTGACCAACTACATATTAAAAAGTATAACCATTTACAAAATAAAATCAATACTTGGAAACATAATAAAACATACTTTCATATCATATACCTTTGATATTATAGTTATTGATGTTTTGTATGATATACTTGTCTAAAGATTATAAAAATTGACTTTAACTTGATCAAACATGGGGAGTAATATGAAAGATAGAAAGTATGTCACTGAAATATTGGGGGAAAATGATGCATTACTCGATTTGCCAGTTTATCTCGGCGCTTATCGTGATATTAGAAGCATCTACTACACACAAACAAAACAGGGACAAACGAAACAGGGACAGACAAAACAGGGACAAATGATTTGCTTCCATGAACCGGTTCATGACTGGGGCGGGCAGTATTAGTCAGCAATTTGTCTGGTGCAGTGGAGCTGTAGTGATAAGATTATAATCTGCTATGCCGTGTACATGTACCAGCGGTCCAGCACTACTGACAGCCTTAAATAAGAGTAAACCATGGTGATTAAGATTCTCCACCTATCATGGATTACATGTGAAGTCTTCATAGGGGACGGTATGTATTGGTGGTGACGCACAACACACAAACAGTTTGTTGGCAGGGCATCGCTTTATATATTTGAATAATCTGAGTGGGGGTCCAGTCTGGTGAGTGCTGTACACAATGTACATATGAAGCTTATCATTTTTATTTTTAACATTTGTTTTGCGCCCTTAAATCATAGACAAACATGGAGAAAAGTTAGCTTGCCAAAAAGGAAGGCAGCAAATCAGAAAGGCGTCCTTAAATGGCTGGAGAGAAGAACCCTAATTTTTTGCATTCTGAGAGAGAAGTTAGTATGCCAAAGAGAAAGTAGGCAAATGAGGAAGTCACCCTTAAATGCTAGCTAGGGAGAAGAACTTTTTTTTAATCACACATTCATTTATACATACTCCCTTTGTCTAAAAAAAACGATGGCATGAATTTATTTAGACACATACGGATTTAGACAAATTCGATATTTTTTTAGAAGAAGGGAGTATTATAAATTTCAATGTCATCTCGGCCATGATGAAGCATCAATCATGTTTACAGAAGCATTTTTAAATTGTTCAAAATTGCACATGGAGGGGATTTTTTTTTGTTTGTTTGTGCCTCTCCATTGCACAACCAGTTGAAGTCGAAGTAGGAGCCCAAGCAAGCAAAATGACAACCATTCGACACAAATCATCACATGGTAACTGCACGCACCACAAATGGACAATAACTGAAAGGGGCATGAATTTCCAAGATCAGTTACTGTTTCTCCTCGATGTCTAGAAGCTTTTCTCCCTCGAAATTTTTCCTCCAAGAAAAGAAAAAAATTCCAGTCAAAAATCTTGCAGACAAGGAACAGAAGGCCGGGCCACCTGACCTGGCCTCTGTCTGTTCAGCACCAGCTGCACATAGATTTGTTGGTCTTTCTTCTCCACCACCACCTCCACCCCCACTTCCCCCAACCCCACCATCTCTCTCCTCCCATTTTCTCCTCTCTTTCTCATGCCTTGACGCCACCATTGGCAGCCAGCTCGCGCTCGCTCTCCCTCGTCTTCTCCCCTGCCGCTAACCAGAGCAGAGGGAGGCGAAGAGAGAGGAGTGCAGGAGGCGGTGGGGGCAAGGAGGAGGAGGAGGTACAAGATGTTTGACAGCCTGCTCAACTCCAAGTTCTACAACAAATGGTACGCGCGAGCATGGATCCCTTACTTTCTTCCCATCCGGTTCTGGTTCCTGGGAGCTTCAGCTCTTGAACTTGTCTTCTGCTTACTGGTCGAGCTAGCCCGAAATCGAGTGCTCCAGTTTTCTTTTTTGGTAGATGATTTGTTCAGCTTTTCTGATTAGGAGGGCACTAGTTCGGTTTCTGGATTGTGGCGGCCGTGGTGCTTCAGCTGCCCGGAATTTTCAGTTTCTTAGCTGGATTTTTTATCACCTTTTTTTACCTGCAAAGTCAGGATTTTTTCTTACTCGCCTGCTTTTCCCCCTCTCCTATGGCCGCTCTTCTTGTTGATTCGTGCCGATGTTGCTTCCATGTGTTCGTCTGGATTTGCTTGGCTCTTTGATGGGCTGGGCTGAGAATCTATCCTTTTTGGGGATTGTTTTGCTTTTCGGAGCTGCGGCATCCTCGATTTGAATCGCGGCGGTTCAGAACTTCTGATTCCTTGCCGTGTTTTTGCTCCTACTAATTGCTGGGTTTGTTACTGCCGTCTGATGCAGCAAGCACGCGATCAAATGCACCCGGACCAGGCTGGATCTGGTGCGGCGGAAGAAGCAGGCGATGGTCAAGTTCCTCAGGAAAGACGTCGCCGACCTCATCACCAATGGCCTTGAATCGCACGCCTTCGGACGGGTACGGTCTGCATACTCTACTCCCCAACCTGCATTGTCTAGTAAGACAATCACCAGGAGTAGTAATTTTAGAAGGAATTTAACTTGCTGATGTTTCTCAATGTTGAGCATGGGATGTGTATACCTGACGGATATTTTTCCTCCTGGAATGCAGATGGAAGAACTGATTGTGGAGATGAACCAGGCGTCAAACTACGATGTCATCGAGCAGTATTGCGAGTACATAGGGAAGCAGCTCAACAACCTGCAGAAACAGAGGTATCTATGATTTTTATGAGATTGTTAGCAAATGACATGTGGAACAATGCTACGACACCTGACAACTCTGTCTCGGACCATTTGCTGCAATCCACTCTAATTGTAATGATTGATTGAGGATCTATTTGCTTTGCTCTACCTAACTGACGGTAATATGTGTGTCCCTTGTTTTGTGTCCACATACATGTCATGTGAGTTTCTTTGTGATTTCCTAGCTTTCCTATAATGAGGTAATGCTTCAGAACTGTTGCTTAGTTGACAGTAATAGCTTGGCCCTCTGAATCATTTTTCGGCACAATGCACGTCATACTCCAATTTTTTCATGAACATGTGTCCTCCAGGGTCAAAACCTAAAATGAAGCAAATTTAGTCAATGTAGCTAATCAAGCAGCTTAGCGTTTGCTATTTTCTGTAACTTTTTGCATGGTGTTTCCAAAGTTGTTGATGGTCTGGAAACTGCAAAACAGAATATACTAGCTTTTCGCAGGGTTGTTCTGTATTCTGTGTATATACCCAATGGTTATAGCTGCGGATAATTCATAATTTTGTAAAAGTTTACCTGAGCAGGGAGCATAAGCCAAAATTTTATACTAGATTGAGTTTTGTTTATATTTTGTATATTAAATTATCAATCAAGTTAACCATATCAGTTAGTCTGCATGTATTACAGGACTTGGGAATACTTCTGGTTGCATTCAATTACTATTCGGAACTTCCTTGTGTGCTTGATCACTAATCTGTGGTGTTATATTTACAGTGAATGCCCTCGTGAAGCCTTGGAAGCTGTCTCAACACTGATTTTCGCTGCTGCTAGATACCCTGACTTACCTGAACTGTGTGAACTCCGACATGTATTCACAGAGAGATATGGGTCTTCCATTGAATCTTTTGTTAGCTCTGAGGTACATATGATGCTGTCCCCTTTGTGTCTGAGCTGCTCCCTTTTGTGCACAATGCTGATTAACTTAACAATTTTGTGGACAGTTTGTTCAGAAGCTTCAGAACAAGTCATTTACTAAAGAGGAGAAGTTGCTAGTGATGCAAGACATTATTGAAGAATTTGCACTCCCATTTAATATCAAGGCAATCGAATGGAATATATCTGGCGTACCTCAAAATAAAAAGGTATATTTAGTGAACTTACAGAATTATATCATCCAACCTTTTTAATAACTGCTCGAATGATCATTTGCTAATTATAAGCGTTCAGTCATTTACTTGTGATATTCATTTTCATCAGGATCTTCTGAAGAAGGGTTCATTTAATGGTGTAGAGGTTGAAGCGTCAGGGCGCAATGGACACAGAGTAGATAAGCATGCTGTGCTTGAAAGGAAATCTAAATCCATACCTGAAGGGCGTGAGCGGAGGCAGGAAGTTCAGATAAAGCCAAAAGATATTCATGTTGTTCCTGATTGTGCTGGTCAAATCGGCGAGAGAAGCAGGAAGACCCATTCAGATAAACCTACTGAGAAGAAGCATATGGATAATGATGTGCTTCCTTTGGACATGAAGCGGAGGAATGGTCAGGTGGAGATCAAGAAAGATGAGAAAAAGGGTGGTCACTCTTGGAGGGAACTGATGAATGCAGAGGAGCTGGATCTCAATGGCACAAAGAAACAGGAGGTTTCTGCGGCGAAACCTCTTCAAAGAGAAGTCAAGAAAGTAGTTCCTCAATACGCAGAACTGAAGGACACTGAGAAGAAAGTCAGTCGTGAAAAGGCTGATGACAAAGGCTACCGTCCATCCCATATGGCTGGTGGCACTGACCATAATTGGGGACATGCTGATCTGGGGCTTAAAACTCTGGGCCTGGAAAAGCAAGGAACTGAGTCAGCTAGCACCTTGAACGGTAAAACATCAAGCAAGGTTCCTCCTTATTCTAAGCCATACAGAGCAACGATTGAGAAGCCTGCTGAAGAAGACAATATTGGTTTGTATAACCAAGCACGGCATATAGGAGAGTATGGACAGCCAGGGCAAGATAGGCAGCAAATACCAGAGAAGAAGGCAGTCAATATGCGGCCTCCGTATGTTAAGCCAAGCACCGACATGAAATCTGCGCATGAAAATCCGACAAATGAAGCTGCTAATGGGTATAACAGGCATCATAATGGTTCTGAAGCAACAGGTCACCGGAGAGATGGTCTGTTTGATGACGACGCGCCTCGGCCTGTCTCCGTCAGAAGGAGAAGTTCAAGGCCACCTGTACATGGTTCTCCACACGAAGAAGTGGCCAATGATGAGAAGATGGCAAACCAAACACCTGGTGGCCGGACAAGACACTCAAGCAGTAGGGATGGTCCCCGTGACGACTACGAAAGGCGAAAGCACTCTAGCAGGCAGAACGGATCGGCGAGCGGCAGCGACTACCAGACGGAGGAAGACGAGACGGACACCGCGATTGATTTCGGCAACCTCCTGCCACGAGCACCCGGTTCGCATCGGAAACACAGGAGCAGGAGCGCGCATCCCCGTGAAGGAGGAGGAGGAGGCCACGACGACGATGAGAGGATGATGGATAAGCTTCTGAGGCACTACAGCAAGAAGGGCATGGACAGGGAGGAGCACAAGACGAGGACGAAATCCCGGACCCCTCGGCCTCGAGCCGACCTGCCTGCTGCTGATGGCAATGGGGAACGATCGAACCCCAATCTGCCAGAAAGGACCACTTCTCTGCCCATAGAGTCTGGGTCACCGGTCGCGAAGCCGAAGGCTCCAGCTCCTGCTCGATCCGTCTCGCTGCAGCCGGACACGTCTCGGGGAAACGGGCACGTGCACCCGAGAATGCCGGACTTCGACGAGCTGGCTGCGCGGATCAGCGCTCTGAAGAGGGCATGAGCGAGCCACCACTCTGTCTTTGCTCTTCAGCAATCGGCATTGTCTGTGTTCTATCACAGCACCTCATGGTGCGGATCACATGAATCGGAGGATGATCTCATGATGCAGATCACATGAATCAGAGCATGCTCTTTCTTTCGGCGGCCTTGTTTCGACCTTTCTTCCTTCCTTCCTTTCTTTCTTTCTTTCTTTCTTTCGGTGGTATACTTGCATTGCGTTGCATTGGTCCCTGTGTGATGTCTAGTTAGATGATTGGTAGGAGAAGGTGAATGGGAAATCTGATAGGAATATCATACTTATGTGCTGAAGTGGATGTTGTTTGGTGTCGTGTGCTCGATTATCGGTGTATAGATGCCGTTGATGAGGCTATAATGAAGCGATTTTTCTTCCTTCTTTCTGTTTCTGCTGTTACCAGCAGCATGCATTTCTGAATGTGAGTTAGTGTGCATCTCAAGCTATTGTTTGGAGTACAACTCCTAGCTGGAGGTGGATGCTTTACGGTTGGCTACCAGATTTGGCATGAGCAACATGTTCTCTTTCGTCAAACCGGCAGGTGAGTTCGGTTGAATCGGTGCAATTTTCGGTTAGATCTTAGATGATTCTCCTAGGAAGACCATGCATGTGCCTGTCGGCGCAATAATGTAAACAGACCTTCAAATTAGTTTTGGGCGCGTACCAAACTAGTTTTGGATGTAGTAGCACTACAAGTCTACAGCATTGGAGCCTGATGAGGTCGTCATTCTTTCTTCCAACTTCCGAGTCAGGCAACATGTTAGACACACTGCAGCTAGCCCAAGGACCTCATGACGCCGACGACGAAATGCAGGATGTAGCTGTCGCCTCGGCCGCCGTCGAGCATCCCGGCGCAGACGAGCCGCTCCAGCGCGGGGTCCCTCGGCAGCGCCCCGCCGTGGTACAGCACCGTCGCCGCCACCGCCGCGGGCCGCCTGCTCGCGACGCACGCCGCCAGCCTCGCGATCGCCCGGAGGAACAGCGGCAGGAGACCCTGCATCCATCCAAAGTCCAAACAGCAAGATCAGTTTTATACCATGATGAACGATGAGTGGATCCAGTTGCTTACCATCAGCGCCGGCGGAGCACGATCACGCGCGCGCTCGCCATGGCATGCCCATCTCTCTTGCACGTGCCGTGGTGGTTTTTGTGGCGGCCGGTTGATTGATTTTCTTGTTCCTCCACTTTATATTATGTACTGTAACTACCTAGGCCTAGGCTGGCTCTGCTTGCGACGCAAGAATTTCTTGAGATACGCCCCCGATTTATTATTTTCTTGGAACACAAGAATTGATAATGATCGGATAGTTATTGAATTCGGTTTTTGGCGCAAATCTGAAAGAAATGTGATTCCTATGTGGGGCCTGAGCCTGACCGACGGGGTTCGCTAGGCTGTTACTGCTAGTATCTGCGAACGGTTAGCGTTGGCAACAACGTACGGGTACCGTTGCAACCTAAGTTACTCGCGTGTACGTTTACCTGGCACGCATCAAGCTGTGCTCCATGACCATGAGCTCTCGGTTCCTTCACCTGCGACCTTGCCACATGTACCTTTCTTTTCTTTTTGTTGATTTTTTTCTGTTTGGCTAATGAAGTAAGTATCTATTTATAATTTTCGTGACAATGTACATTCCTCTTTCAACATGATTCCTTAACCATTTTTATCGTGGAAACTCCCCGTTCTTCTTGTTTGAACTTTGGTTTTCGATTCACAATAGAAATAGACATGATTCATTCTAGTTTCTATAAGCTTTGGGTTGTTGGGACAGAGACAAATTAGAAGAGGGTGGATGTGAGAGTGATTAATTGATTCTATTCCTGTCGGCGGATTTCTAGAGGATGGTTGGGCCCGGTCTCTAGAGAAGATCCGGAACTTCACCTCGCGCTCTAGTTATAAATCACTAGTTTTCGAGCGCCAAGAAAATCGAGTCCGTCAGCATTGGGTGCTACGATAATATTTGGCCTAGGTTGAAATTTGGCTTCCTTTTTTTTGCCTTGCAAAAAAATTTCTTCCCTTTTTGACACAATTTTTTTGGTTGGTTCCTTATTTGGCCCTCTAGTAGAATTTGACTACTAACAATGTTAAGTAGATATGTAAGATGACGTTTTTGCCCTTGGTGCAATATGTGAACAAGATAGTAGCAAGGTACTTATATATTTGGTCAAGGTTATTCCCCGTGTGAACGCGGAGCAACGGGACAAGGCAGGTTAGGTGCGTCCGCATCTGAACAACAATTCGGAAACTGTGTACTTAGTCGGGTTATGAATTAGTTGGGGGAGTCAGGGTGATACACATAGTTCTACACAATTCGATCATAACCAGGATGTTAGATACAGATAAAACGGTGCTTCGTACTTTCCGGTGCTTCGTGTTAAGCGGCTGCTAGCTGCCGTACCTAGCTAGCTTTACTTACTAAACAATGCATCCATTCATATGAAGCTGGTTGTTTGATCGATTGCGTGTGCCATGCATAATGTCGTGTTCAGTCAGGTTTCTAGTGCTTGCAGAAGCACCGCGCGGGGCATACATATGTGTCTAAAGTACTCATGAATACGTACATGCCTGCACCCGTCAATATATATCAGTGTCTAACTCATCGTGTGTACATGTCGAGGCGTTGGAGGTCTCCTTTTTCTTTCCAAGTCGTCCATCGACCAAACCAGGGGTATACTAGTCCAGGAAGCAAAGTTTTAACGGGAGAAGCTAACGGAATTGACGGTAGGGCCAAATAAGGAACAAAACAAAAAAATTGTGTCAAGAAAGGAAGACAAAAGTTTACATGGCTAAAAAAGGAAGCCAAATTTCAACTAGGGCCAAATAAGAAATTCTCTCTAAACATATTGCTGGAAGAAGCTCTGTAAGTTACATGTAACGCCAAAAGGTTCACTCATTTTGGTGGAGGATAATCAATAACTATATGTGCCATGTCTGCATAATTTAAAGGAGAGACATATGGAAAATATCAGCTTCACTAACATATATGGATATGAGAAGGAAACAATCTACCATGCCTGGTTCGAGTGCTCTTTTTTGGAAATATGCCTTAGAGGCAAATAACAAAAGGATGTTTATTCTTATATTTCATTAGTTCATAATAATTTTATACCGTGATATAAATGTATCAAGTGGAAATATTGGTACACATGTGGTATGTAAACAAACCAAGTTCTTAGTAGTCTCTACTTGACTATTTCATTGGTCAACTGTTGATCAAGGTTTGCTGGTCGTGGAGCATTTATGTCAATTGTCAATGAGATCATATCATTAGGTGAACAATGTGATGGACACTGTACCCAACATAAGTATTACACCAAGATCAAGTCACAAAGTTCATCGCTGAAATAATTAGGAACAAAGTCTCCTACTCCTTTGACCGTGAGATCATATTTAATCACTATCACCCACGGATACTTTGATTGCATCAACCGTTACATCGTAAAAGGGTGATCAAAAAGGTGTATGTCAGGTATTCCAAAAGGATAGGTCGAGGCTTATGCATCAAGATCAGGATTTGTTCTCCTGTGTGATAGGAAGATACACTAGGCCCACTCAGTGAGACTATATCCATATGTAGGGGTTCGTAGCATGGAAAATAAAAAATTTCTACCGTATGAACACACAATCAAGATCTAATCTATGATCAAGCCAAGATCTATCTACTAGATCGGTGCAACAAGTTGATAGAATACTAACCCTCGAAGATCCAAAGCGGTTAACGAGAGCAGATTCTCGTGGGTGATATAGTCGTTCACTTGTCGATCTCAAGATCGTGTAGACGATCCTTCCGGCGTCGCATTTCGGCAGCGCTCCTGCAGTCGGTCACACGTACGGTACTCGATGAAGACCTTCCTCTCCCTTGTTCCAGCAGGCAGCGGAGGTTGTAGTTCTCTCCTCGCGATTTTGGCAGCACGACGACGTGGTGTCAGAAGCGGAGGGGAGATCCCCGCAGGGCTTCGCCTAAGCCAGAGCGGGTATGGTGGAGTAGAGGGAGACTCTGCGATCTAGGGTTTAGAGGCCAAGGTTTAGAGATAGCTAGCAACTAGGGTTTGGCTAGTTGGTAGCGGTTTAGAGGAGATCTAGATTGGCCGCAACTAGAGAGGGGGCGGCGGCCAACCTAGGGTTTCTTGTATAGTCAAGGGGGCGCAATACCCCTCGTTTTATAGGTGGAGAGGCGCCAAGGGGGAGGGAGTCCTCCCCCAACTCCACTTCATGTGGCCGGCCCAAGGGAGAGGGAGGATTCCTTCCTTAGGTAAGAATCCTTCTCTCCCTCCACTTGGAAATATTGTCCCAGTTTGACTTTTTCAAACTGCCCTTTTGACTTTCAAATTAGAGTTTGATTTCTCTCTTTCAAGTGTCCAGCCAAGTGACCTAGGACATGATGCAACCATTCCACTTTGTCATGACACATCCATGTACCATTCCCCTTCCGGATCGGCGAACCTTCTAGACCCTTCTAGAACATTCCGGTGAAAACACCGGAACCATTCCCGAACTCCGGAATTAGACTTTCCTTATATGAATCTTATTCTCCGGACCATTTCGGATCTCCTCGTGATATCACGGATCCCATCCGAGACTCCGAACAACGTTCGGTCTCTTTACTCACTTTGCATATCTACTAAACAACATCGAGTCCTTAAGTGTGTCTCCCTACGGTTAGTGAATTATGCAGACATGACCGAGACTCTTCTCCGATCAATACCCAATAGAGGAATCTGGAAATTCATATGGCTCCCACATATTTATATGATTACTTCGTGATTGAATGAACCATTTACATACGATACCAATTGCCCTTTGTCTCGTGATAGTTTACTTATCCGAGGTCTGATCGTCAGTATCTCTGCATACCTAGTTCAACCTCGTTACCGATAAGTAGTATTTTCTCGTTCCCGTGATATGTGATCCCTTGTGAGCCAGTCACATGCTTGCAAGCTAATTGGATGACATTCCACCGAGAGGGCCCAATGTATATCTATCTGTCATATGGATGGACAAATCCCACTCTTGATCCATGTGCCTCAACACATACTTTCCGAACACTCAATGCCACCTTTATAGCCACCCAGTTACGGTGTGGTGTTTGATGTCATCAAAGCATCCTTCCGGTGATGGTTATTAACATGATCTCATGGTCGAAGGCATTAGGTTACTATGTATCAGAAAGCTTATAGCAAATGAACTATATTAAATGACTTGATCTTTATGCTACGCTTAACTATAGGAGTATGTCCATCACATCATTCTCCTAATGATATGACCCTGTTGTTAATAACATCTCTATGTTCATGATCAGGAAACCATGATCATATATTAACCAACAAGCTAGTTTAACAAGAGGATTTACTAGGGACTCTTTTATGTTTACAAATCACACAAGTATTAGTGTTTCCGGTTAATAGAATTATAGCATGGTATGTAAACATTTATCATAAGCATGAAGATATGATAATAACCACTTTATTATTGCCTCTTGGGCATATCTCCAACAGTCTCCCACTTGCACTAGAGTCAATAATCTAGTTTCAAACCTTTGTCCATTCAACACCTATGGCTTTCCGGTGTTGTATTTACACAATTGCTAGTGGTCAACTGATCTCCAAATCCAACACTTTCAGGTCCGTGTGTAATTACATGTCTTTGCATCTCTACGCATCACTCATTCTCTAATGAGATGGCTTTGTATAAATTTGGTCCTTTGGTGAGACCTTTAGTTCCTTGGGGTTAAAACTTGTTGATAATATTGTCGTACAATATATATGCATAGTACTATCCCGTTGTGAACCACACCTAGTTTGATAACAAACTACTTGACACAAATGACCTCTTTTGCTGCTATAATAGCAGTCATATACTTAGCCTTTTATTGTAGTATCTGTCACAATGTCTTAACTTTGGAACCCATCCAAATCCATTATGGAATTTACTTTCCATCATATTGTGCCACCCTTAGTTTAGATTGAGATAAACTTAATTTGTACTTTGTGACAAAACTGGTATCAATGTAATACTTTTACAATGAACTAACCAACTATTTGTCACTTCTACAAAATAATATATTCTTAGTTCTTCTAAAAGATCATAAGTATATCTTTACTATCGTCCAATAATCATCTTATGAATCATTCTGGTATACGCTCATAACATTTATAGTATAGGACATATCTGGATTTGTACACAACAAAACATGATTGATAAAATGCTCTTTGTGATTATATCTATCAAGTATCAAAAATACTTGAATCTTTATTCAATCCTTCTTCTACAACAAGAACCTTTCTTGTAGTTTCTATATTGAACTCATTCAATATCTCATCTATGTACTTCTAGCACAACCATATTAGCGTCTCAATTTATCCATATAGACATTGATGCCAAATATTTGGGTTCTGCCTAAGACTTTCATCGAGATGAAATTCTTAACCTGTGTCAATAAAAAGATACATCATTTTCAATCAACAATATGTCTTCCCTCTAATGTATTAGAAACCTGTCTTAGCGCTCGCACTTAATTTCTTGCAAATGCAAGCATCTTCATCGTCTCCGATGAAATTAAACTCTTTTAACAGTTTCATCATAGTGAAGATTCCAACTCCATGTTGCTTATTTCAACCATTGAAGTTTGCATATGCTTTTAGCATCCTTTGAATTAACAAAACCCTTTGGACCGTGTCATGCACACGTCCTAGGTAACCATTCTATTAGAAGAACTTGTTTTGTTTATTCAACTACCACATAACAAAATTATATGTAGTGGTTTCTACATTAATCCGTCTAGACTAAATATCGCTTAATGAAAGATCAGATCTTGTCATAATCAACTCTTTGAACATTGTCGTGAACTCTTTCCCGACATGTCGATAATTTCATAGATGTGAAACATCCATGTCTATTTCTTTACAGATCCAAATATGACTATAAGGTCTCGCACCTTTTCAGAGGGTCTTTCAAGTTCAAAGCTTGATCTCTCGTATATGGAACTATCACAGATTTTATGGCTTCAAACTATTTGACGAAGTCAGGGCCCATCATCGCTTCTTTGCATGTAGTCGGATCATTATTGTCAAATAATGATTTAACTCTCAAATCTTGGTATTTGATTGTTTACCCGACCTACTTGGTTCAATAGGAACTTAGACCTCAGTGACCACAACCTTTGAGGCACGTGAGCCATGAGCATTGTTGCTGTCTCCGGAACACTTTTCGGCGCTGCGCAACTTTGCACGTATAGATAAGGTTCTTTTAACCTTATCAAAGTTCTATTGTCCTCCCACTTAAATTTTCACGGAAAATTCCTTTCTCAAAGAAACTTGACGTTCTAAGCGACGAACATTTTTGTCTTTGGTGTTATGGAGGAATACTCAATGATTATTCAAAATAACATACAAAGATATGTTCATCCGATTTTGGTTGCAAACATCTTTCTTATGCATAGCATACCAATGTTTAAGAAAGGACAACTTGGGTTTTATCCCAAACCACAACTTCACATGGTGTCATTTCGACGGATTATGATGGAGCTCTTTTCAGTGGAAAAAACGGTAGTCTCTAAAGCTTTTAATCTTTAAAATATAATGGCAGTTTTATGAATTACACCTTTGATCTTACCATATCAAACAAGGTTTCATTGCATATCTCGATTATTCCATACTCATATGGTGTTTTGGGAAACGCAAATCCATGGACCGATTCCTCAAATCTTTAGGTGTTATGCTAAACTTGTAACTCAAATATATTCCTTTATGATCCTATCATAAATTCTTTATTTTCTTGTTACATGTATTTTGCACTTCATCTTGAAAGTCTTTGAACTTTTCAAATGTTTCACACTTTATCCTCATTAAGTAAAATATTCATATATTCACTCAAATTTTCGGAGAAAGCATATGAAGTTGAAATCCATCACTCTCGACTACACGTAATGGACTTCATACATCAAATATGTATAAATTCCAATAATCTAGTCATTCATTCCCTTTTGGTCTATGAACAGAGTTTTAATTATCTCTAGGAAAGTTTCACTAGCGTCATTTGATCAAAAATCAAAAGACTCCAAAATTCCATCCACATGGAGTTTCTTCATGTTTTCTTTCCAATATAATTTAAACGGCGATGTCACTTCTTAAGTGATCTTTCAATCAATTGTCTTTCGACATTTTTAGCACTGGTTTTATGGATGTGATTTATCCAACGAGATTTGTAAATCGTCCATCTTTTATGGATTATGGCAATTATTTGAACAACCCTTTTGTTCTCATAATACCTGATAAAACAAATCTTAAAGGCAAGTTTTGATATTAACGAGCAACACAACAACCCTTTATTTGTTCTCGTTGAACATCATCACATATTATTTTGCTAGTTACTTAGGCCATTGTAGTTTATGAATTGTGTTGTTTTGTATGATGATTCACACCAAAAAATTCAGTATCCAATACTCAAGAACTACATTGTTTAACAAGCAAAGAATACATCCATAACATGTATATCCTCTTTATATCTAAGCTGAACAATTCTAGTCTTTTCTCTTCTGCCAAATATTTCTTAGATTTCTCTTTCAGTATTTCTTTATCCTTTCAAAAGAATCTATCAACATCAACAGTGGCGCCATACTCATGACACATAGTCCAAAACATATATAGTTAAATACCAATGTCTTTGGACTTGCACTTTGAAGTAGATCACCATCATCAAATACTTGGTGTTCTTTCGAATTCCATTCTTTAGTAATCTTTTAGTGTAGTAAACATTTTACCTATATCAAATATTCATCCTTATCATGGAAATATTCATGATCAAGCTACTTTAGCTTATAACGGTGAATTACGAGTATAATGTTGCTCTCCAAACCTTTTGGAGGATTAAGACGACTAGCGTATCCAACCTTTTGCAAATTCTCATCAAATATGAGAACATGACTTTTGCCATATTATACTCTATCATGTTGCAACCAAAACTTTGTTTCAGATATCACAATATCTTTCACACATGATGGTTTCTGAAACAATTCTTTCAGCTCCTCGATAACCTTGATATTAAAACAATATTTTAAATATCAAGAATCATGGAGACAAACATGATATTTATATATTAACACTGGAATTGTTACTCTTGATTTAATACTAATTATTAAACTTCAAGAAGTAACCAGAACTTACTGAAAGTTTCCAATATGACTTTTAAATTTTAGATTAACACTTCAAAACAATACGATACCAGTTCGTATAGTAATTAACCAGAATTCTATATTTCTATTATCTTAATTATAACTAAGTGCAAGGTGGTAAACGGATGCCAATGACTATAACAACTATGCAATTTCACTTTGATTTAATTTATGATAAATAGTGTTCAACTTTTAATCATATTGCTATTGAACTCCCACTCAAAACAATATCCCTCACATTGTTTTAGTGATCACACGAACCAAATTCACTATACCAAGTACGATCATCATGTGACATGATATAGTTTCAAAGGCGAACAATCATCATGTGACATGATATAGTTTCAAAGGCGAACAATCATCATGTTCATCATATCATCTATATGACTCATGCTTTACCTTTCGGTATTCCGTGTTCCGAGACCATGTTTGTACATGCTAGGCTCGTCAAGATCAAACCTTAGCTTCCGCATGAGCAAATATGGCTTGCTCCCATTGTATACACTCGCAGAATCCAACACACCCGATCATCACGTGGTGCTTCAAAACAACGAGCTTTGGCAACGTGCCTACTAAGGACGAACACTCTATAACTTGATATTTTGTGAGAGAGATCATCTTATAATGCTACCGTCACGAATTAATCAATACAAGATGCATAAAAGGATTAACATCACATGCAATTCAAAATATGTGATATGATATGTCCTTTCTTCGTGTGCTTCCGATCTCCATCTTCAAGCACGAACATGATCTCCATCATCACCGTCGTGGCGTCAAGGTCAATGGCGCCGCTTCATGGTTGTCGTCCACCAGCATCAACTATTACAACTACTTTGAATAATAGACACGCAGGTCTAGACGAAATTAGAAGACAGCCATATGGCTCCTGCCGGTTACCGACTTACAATAAGGATCACTGCATACATCATATATAATCACAATCATGGTCATATCACATCACAACACACCCCTGCAAAACAAAGTTAGATGCCTCTAATTTTCTTTGCATGTTTTACGTGGTTTGGGGCTTTCAATAAGTGTCGTTCTAACTTACGAACAAGAACCACAACGTTGATACTAGTATTGTCAATCACCCATTGTAAATTGAATCTTCACTATGTTGGGAGAAACAGGCACCCGCAAAGCCACTTATGCAATACAAGTTGCATGTCAAGCGTGGAGCAAGTCTCATGAACAATGTCATGTAAGGTTAGCGCGGGACGCTTCATCCCACCATCCCGCAAGATGCAAAGTACACAAGAAGCAATCGACAACAAAAGCATGAACGCCCACAATGACCATTGTGTTCTACTCGTGCAACAGATCTACATATAGACACGGATCTGATACCACTGTAGGGGTTCGTAGCATGGAAAACAAAAAAATTCTATCGTATGAACACACAATCAAGATCTAATCTATGATCAAGCCAAGATCTATCTACTAGATCGGTGCAACAAGTTGATAGAGTACTAACCCTCGAAGATCCAAAGCGGTTAACGAGAGCAGATTCTCGTGGGAGATGTAGTTGTTCACTTGCCGATCTCAAGATCACGTAGACGATCCTTCCGGCGCCGCGTTCCGGCAGCGCTCCTGCAGTCGGTCACACGTACGATACTCGATGAAGACCTTCCTCTCCCTTTTTCCAGCAGGAAGCGGAGGTTGTAGTTCTCTCCTCGCGATTTCGGCAGCACGACGACGTGGTGTCGGAAGTGGAGGGGAGATCCTGCAGGGCTTCGCCTAAGCTAGAGCGGGTATGGTGGAGTAGAGGGAGCCTTGGAGATCTAGGGTTTAGAGGCCAAGGTTTAGAGGTAGCTAGCAACTAGGGTTTAGCTAGTTGGTAGCGGTTTAGAGGATATCTAGATTGTCTGCAACTAGAGAGGGGGCGGCGGCCAACCTAGGGTTTCTTGTGTAGTCAAGGGGGGGCGCACTACCCCTCATTTTATATGTGGGGAGACCCCAAGGGGGAGGGAGTCCTCCCCCAACTCCACTTCATGTGGCCAGCCCAAGGGAGAGGGAGGATTCCTTCCTTAGGTAAGAATCCTTCTCTCCCTCCACTTGGAAATATTGTCCGAGTTTGACTTTTTCAAACTGCCCTTTGGACTTTCAAATTAGAGTTTGATTTATCTCTTCCAAGTGTCCACCCAAGTGACCTAGGACATGATGCAACCATTCCACTTTGTCATGAAACATCCATGTACCATTCCCCTTCGGGATCGGCGAACCTTCTAGACTCTTCTAGAACATTCCGGTGAAAACACCGGAACCATTCCTGAACTCCGAAATTGGACTTTCCTTATATGAATCTTATTCTCCGGACCATTTCGGATCTCCTCGTGATATCCTGGATACCATCTGAGACTCTGAACAACATTCGGTCTCTTTACTCACTTTCCATATCTACTAAACAACATCGAATCCTTAAGTGTGTCTCCCTACGGTTCGTGAATTATGCAGACATGACCGAGACTCTTCTCCAATCAATAACCAATAGAGGAATCTGGAAATTCATATGACTCCCACATATTTCTATGATTACTTCGTGACCGAATGAACCATTTACATACGATACCAATTTCCCTTTGTCTCGCGATAGTTTACTTATCCGAGGTCTGATTGTCGGTATCTCTTTATACCTAGTTCAACCTCGTTACTGATAAGTACTCTTTTCTCGTTCCCGTGATATGTGATACCTTGTGAGCCGGTCAAATGCTTGCAAGATAATTGGATGACATTCCACCGAGAGGGCCCAGAGTATATCTATCTGTCATATGGATGGACAAATCCCACTCTTGATCCATGTGCCTCAACACATAATTTCCAAACACTCAATGAATACGTACATGCCTACACCCGTCAATATATATCAGTGTCTAACTCAGCGTGTGTACATGTCGAGGCGTTGGAGGTCTCCTTTTTCTTTCCAAGTCGTCCATCGACCAAACCAGGGGTATACTAGTCCAGGAAGCAAAGTTTTAACGGGAGAAGCTAACGGAATTGACGGTAGGGCCAAATAAGGAACAAAACAAAAAAATTGTGTCAAGAAAGGAAGACAAAAGTTTACATGGCTAAAAAAGGAAGCCAAATTTCAACTAGGGCCAAATAAGAAATTCTCTCTAAACATATTGCTGGAAGAAGCTCTGTAAGTTACATGTACCGCCAAAAGGTTCACTCATTTTGGTGGAGGATAATCAATAACTATATGTGCCATGTCTGCATAATTTAAAGGAGAGACATATGGAAAATATCAGCTTCACTATCATATATGGATATGATAAGGAAACAATCTACCATGCCTGGTTCGAGTGCTCTTTTTTGGAAATATGCCTTAGAGGCAAATAACAAAAGGATGTTTATTCTCATATTTCATTAGTTCATAATAATTTTATACCATGATATAAATGTATCAAGTGGAAATATTGGTACACATGTGGTATGTAAACAAACCAAGTCACTAGTAGTCTCTACTTGACTATTTCATTGGTCAACTGTTGATCAAGGTTTGCTGGTCGTGGAGCATTTATGTCAATTGTCAATGAGATCATATCATTAGGTGAACAATGTGATGGACACTGTACCCAACATAATTATTACACCAAGATCAAGTCACAAAGTTCATCGCTAAAATAATTAGGAACAAAGTCTCCTACTCCTTTGACCGTGAGATCATATTTAATCACTATCACTCACGGATACTTTGATTGCATCAACCGTTACATCGTAAAAGGGTGATCAAAAAGGTGTATGTCAGGTATTCCAAAAGGATAGGTCGAGGCTTATGCATCAAGATCAGGATTTGTTCTCCTGTGTGATAGGAAGATACACTAGGCCCACTCAGTGAGACTACATCCATATGTAGGGGTTCGTAGCATGGAAAATAAAAAATTTCTACCGTATGAACACACAATCAAGATCTAATCTATGATCAAGCCAAGATCTATCTACTAGATCGGTGCAACAAGTTGATAGAATACTAACCCTCGAAGATCCAAAGCGGTTAACGAGAGCAGATTCTCGTGGGTGATATAGTCGTTCACTTGCCGATCTCAAGATCGTGTAGACGATCCTTCCGGCGTCGCGTTCCGGCAGCGCTCCTGCAGTCGGTCACACGTACGGTACTCGATGAAGACCTTCCTCTCCCTTGTTCCAGCAGGCAGCGGAGGTTGTAGTTCTCTCCTCGCGATTTTGGCAGCACGACGACATGGTGTCAGAAGTGGAGGGGAGATCCCCGGAGGGCTTCGCCTAAGCCAGAGCGGGTATGGTGGAGTAGAGGGAGACTCTGCGATCTAGGGTTTAGAGGCCAAGGTTTAGAGATAGCTAGCAACTAGGGTTTGGCTAGTTGGTAGCGGTTTGGAGGAGATCTAGATTGGCCGCAACTAGAGAGGGGGCGGCGGCCAACCTAGGGTTTCTTGTATAGTCAAGGGGGCGCAATACCCCTCGTTTTATAGGTGGAGAGGCGCCAAGGGGGAGGGAGTCCTCCCCCAACTCCACTTCATGTGGCCGGCCCAAGGGAGAGGGAGGATTCCTTCTTTAGGTAAGAATCCTTCTCTCCCTCCACTTGGAAATATTGTCCCAGTTTGACTTTTTCAAACTGCCCTTTTGACTTTCAAATTAGAGTTTGATTTCTCTCTTTCAAGTGTCCAGCCAAGTGACCTAGGACATGATGCAACCATTCCACTTTGTCATGACACATCCATGTACCATTCCCCTTCCGGATCGGCGAACCTTCTAGACCCTTCTAGAACATTCCGGTGAAAACACCGGAACCATTCTTGAACTCTGGAATTAGACTTTCCTTATATGAATCTTATTCTCCGGACCATTTCGGATCTCCTCGTGATATCCCGGATCCCATCCGAGACTCCGAACAACATTCGGTCTCTTTACTCACTTTGCATATCTACTAAACAACATCGAGTCCTTAAGTGTGTCTCCCTACGGTTCGTGAATTATGCAGACATGACCGAGACTCTTCTCCGATCAATAACCAATAGAGGAATCTGGAAATTCATATGGCTCCCACATATTTATACGATTACTTCGTGATTGAATAAACCATTTACATACGATACCAATTTCCCTTTGTCTCGTGATAGTTTACTTATCCGAGGTCTGATCGTCAGTATCTCTGCATACCTAGTTCAACCTCGTTACCGATAAGTAGTATTTTCTCGTTCCCGTGATATGTGATCCCTTGTGAGCCAGTCACATGCTTGCAAGCTAATTGGATGACATTCCACCGAGAGGGCCTAATGTATATCTATCTGTCATATGGATGGACAAATCCCACTCTTGATCCATGTGCCTCAACACATACTTTCCGAACACTCAATGCCACCTTTATAGCCACCCAGTTACGGTGTGGTGTTTGATGTCATCAAAGCATCGTTCCGGTGATGGCGATTAACATGATCTCATGGTCGAAGGAATTAGGTTACTATGTATCAGAAAGCTTATAGCAAATGAACTATATCAAATGACTTGATCTTTATGCTACACTTAACTATAGGAGTATGTCCATCACATCATTCTCCTAGTGATATGACCCTGTTGTTAATAACATCTCTATGTTCATGATCAGGAAACCATGATCATATATTAACCAACAAGCTAGTTTAACTAGAGGCTTTACTAGGGACTCTTTTATGTTTACAAATCACACAAGTATTAATGTTTCCGGTTAATAGAATTATAGCATGGTATGTAAACATTTATCATAAGTATGAAGATATGATAATAACCACTTTATTGTTGCCTCTTGGGCATATCTCCAACACCATAAGCCGTGCAGCGTGTGACTAGGTCACGAGGATGATAACACGGGAACGAGTAAAGCAGTACTTATCAGTAACGAGGTATAACAAGGTATAATGATACCAATGATCAAATATTGGATGAGACAGGTATCAAAGTAACAAAGGGAATTGGACTCAACGTTTTTGGTCCCAACGACATTGAAATCTTGGAATGCATAGGGTCATTATGGGTATACAGATCCCGCTGATGATCATTGATCCGAGAGACATCTGGATCATGTCTATGATGTTCCCTAACCGTAGGGTAATACACTTAAGGATTCTATAGATTGTTTTGAAATTCATCAGGATCACCAGAACAAAGAACAGAGAAACCGGAAAGTTTCGGGGTAAAGTCTGAAGTTGTTTGAAATGATCAAAAAGGTGTTTTTGATCACGAGGAAATATTAAATGTGATTTTTATATTAATTATGTGAATTAATAAATAAAAATCTTATTTAAAATTAATTTTGGGCAAAACTTCCCTAATGGGCCACTTCCCAGAGATAAGGGCCCATGGGGAGGGCCACCCGACCGGCTTGGGCCACGCGCGAGGTGTGGGTGGGGACCACCCAACCAGCCCTCCCTCCCATGGTGTGTATCCTCCCCTCCTCCCGCTGTTTAGTCCGACCCCAGGACTTGAATAGAACGGGTTTCCTTCCCTTCCCCTATATAAGAAGGGACCTATGAGAGGGAAAAGGACACACAATATCTCAATATTCTCTAAGGAAGTTTCCTTGGGAATCTCTCTCTCTCTCTCTCTCTCTCTCTCTCTTGTTGCTCTTGCGCTTGTGTGGTTCCAAGAAGAATTGTGCACGTAGGAGATGATGTATCTTCAGCACGCCGTCGCGTTGCTAGATCCCGTTCCATCTTCCAAAATCTTGGTTGTATCAGGGAGTCCGGGAGTTGTCATGGAGCACCACATGTGTGCGAAACCACGGGGGTGTTGTCAGTTGTGGCACCTAGACTGTCGTGCAAGGACCTGGAGTGACGTGCGAGGAGCAACACAACCTTGAGGTCGGCGAGGAGTATGACTATATCATCCATGTTCCACATCAACGTTAAGCGTTTTTATTATACATGGGTATATCACTGAAAACCTTCTCCATTATAACATTAATCCTAGATAGATCCGGGCAATTGATGTTGCGCTAGTCATGAATTTTTTCTGATGTGAAACCCTTCATTCTTGGGATCAGACCTTCTAGCAAGAACTGAAACATGCCACCAAGATCAAGTTCCTAATTTGGGCCCCAGATCTTGGGCTACCGACTTGTTAGGTGGTAATGTTGTGTGTGAAGAACATATATGCATGATTTCATGTCGAGCTTTGGTAGTCTGGACCAAGAGGAATTCAATATGAAATGGAGAAGGGTGAAGATCGATTATTTAGTCCGTCGGATTAGTCTTTTCAATGTTAGTTTTATTTTTTTTTCCAAAAGTAACAACTGATCACATCACTTTGATTTCTGGTAAGGCAATCGGACCCACTAAGACAACCTTGTGCATGGACGACATATACTTGAGGGAGTGGTAGTGCTGCATGAAACTATTCATGCAATTTATAGGAAGAAATTATATGGTGTTTTATTTAAAATCGACTTTGAAAAGGCATATGATAATGTTAAATGGACCATTTTACAACAAGTACTTTGTACGAAAGGATTTGATCCATTGTGGTGTAGATGGATCAAAAAAATTGTACAAGGAGAAAGTGTAGGCATTCATGTGAATGACTACATTGGGCACCATTTTCTAGGCAAGGCGATCCCTTATCGCATATTCTATTTAACATTGTTGCAGACATGTTAGGTGTCCTAATTGCTACAACAAAGAAAAATGGCCAGTGGGTGGATTAATACCTCATCTTGTCGAGAGGGGTGTTTATTGTTGGGGTCGAGGGTAGAAAACAAAAAAATCGTATGATCGAAACCCTAATGCCAGGATCTATCTACTAGTAATGCAGTAACAGGCAGGCTTACAGTATTCATACCTTTAAAGACCGAGCGCGGTTAACGTACCGCGAGAAACATGGATGAAGAAGACACCCTGACGCTGACCTCGAGGTCAAGAAGTACTGCGGATCCAACAACTCCTAGCACTGAAAGCACGGTGCCGCCAGAGGGAGTCACACACGTACGATGCTTGACGATGAACCCCGCTTCTCCTAGATCTAACCGAGATTGCAGAAGTAGATCTCCTGGCTCCGAATCCCGCAGCGTGACGGCGCTCCATGGTGAAGAACTCCCTGCTCACACAACCCTAACAAGGGGGCCACAGTCGCAAGAGAGAGAGAGAAGAGATAGACAACACAGGCCTTTTATTTATTTCCAATGTAAATTGGTGTGTTTTAATACTCCTATGAGAACCTCTTTATATAGACGGAGGGAGGGATTCCCTCCACCTTAGGTGCCCCATGTGAGACTAAAATAAACAAGGAAAAGGGCATATTTCGGACTACCCGCCGGATGGGCACCACAGCACCCGGGTAGGCCACCCAGGGCTGGCCCAGGCAGCAAGGGGCAACGGCTGGAGGCGGTGCCTCGCCGGGTCCTTAGTGGGCCGCCTGCCATCCTCGTGGCCCAGCTCTGTGGCTGCGTCACCCTGGCGCCTGGGAAACCAGTCGCTTTTCCCGCGGCCCATGCGCGCGCGGATGGCGCCGGGTGGGCCGGTTGCCCGCCAGCGCGCGTTTTCCGTTATCCGCCTCTCTGGGCGACGTCAACAATCTGCCGCCCATGTGCGCTGCAGATATATCTTTTTGAAGGAAATATGCCCTAGAGGCAATCATAGAGATGATTATATTTCTTATGTATCCATGAGTTATTGTAATGTTCCTTGAATATCCATATCAGACAACTTGTATTTATTGACAATTATTTGAATTGTTTGTGAAACTCTCTACTTGTATGGATATCTAATAGTTGTCCCTAGTCGGAGTTCATGTGAGGACACACATGAATATTAGACTAGCACATTGATTGGTTGATGACTATGTTTCGCAAGTCATAGACATGGAGGTGTCAAACAAATGATATGGACACATGTTATGAACATGGGGTTGGACTGACCCAACTTGAGACTGGCAATTAGTTGCATCTCTCTCTCTATACATCGTGTACGTTTTGTCCTTAGACTGAGGTTGTAGCATGTACTTGAGATGTGGATCGACATACTTTGGGGCTATCAGACGCTACTGCGTAACTGAGTAGTTATAAAGGTAGCTTTCGGGTTTGTCCTGAAGCATGCTGCAAGACATGGTCAATCAAGATGAGATTTGCCCCTCTCTACTTGAGAGAGATATATCTGGGCCCCTCGAGTGATCGGATCCAGAAATGCATGACCGTGCTACATATGGTTAAGATTTAACCTAGTAAAGGCATTCCGAATTACGGTATTGAGAAGGGGAGGTCAGCTTGGAGCTAGACCAAATATCGTGAGGCAAAGGGAAAGACATGTACTAAACCTTGTGATGGTTCGTCCAATATGATCTTTGTATGCGTTTAGGAGTTGGTACGTCTTGCTAGAGGCCGCTACCAACTATTGACAGAATAAGTGTATTCGTGTCATGGCTATACGTATATGAACCTATAGGGTCACACACTTAAGGGGCTGGAAGCCTAATGAGGATTGGATCTGAATTATACCAGGCTTAGGCTACTAATGGGCTGCTAATGTAGAAGCCCACTAGGAACGCCTATATTAGAGAGGGT
Source organism: Avena sativa (assembly GCA_916181665.1). Taxonomy (NCBI): domain Eukaryota; kingdom Viridiplantae; phylum Streptophyta; class Magnoliopsida; order Poales; family Poaceae; genus Avena; species Avena sativa. The sequence continues at coordinate 1,401,565 of OV702284.1, forward strand.
GGAGCGTGCTGACCAGGGTTAGACCATTCTCCTCAGCCGCCACTCCTCACGCCTGTGTTGCACGCGTGGACCTAGCAGTCCGGCGTCTGACGCTTCCACACCGTACGTGTGGATACCTTGGAGACACTGCATATGTAGCGCTTGGACGAGCCGCGCAAGGGGAACTGCTCGTGGGATGAGAACGAGGAGGAGACGTAGATCGTCTGCACTGCTTCGACGCGCTTCATCAAGTTCCACAACTGCGCGTCTAGTGGTAATCCCGTGATCTATGACAACAGTAATCCTGGTTTACGCGGTAGAAAATTTTGATTTGCGCTAGTGTAGCCTATCCGTATCCCTTCACTTTTAGCCTTTTCTTATATCCGTTTCTTTTTAGGAAAAATCCCTCCAGGGTTTTTGCCTAATAATTAATATGCCTTTATTCAAATATTTATTTATAATATATTAATTCATAACTAAAATATAATAAATATATATTTAAATCATCATTTATCCGAAAAACCTTTTTTGTCCTTTTTTAATCTTTTCTCTAAACACCTATGGATCTACCGAGAACTTTTCTTGTCTCTCTATTCTCATTTCTTCAATAATTCTAAACTACCTATTAACGATCTCTAAGTTTCTTCAAGCCCTTAACCGTGCTACCCAACAGTTCGAGAATACTCTAGAGATGGTCAAGACTACTCTCTGACCAATGATCAAAGGGGGAGCTAGATGCCCGTGATGACCACCTATGCATTCCACGAAATTTATTGTTGAACTGTAAACGTGGTTTCTTATTCCTTTTGTCTCTGCTATACCGTTGAAAGAACATGTGACCCCCCATGTGTGGTTTTGGTAATTAATGACATTTTTTATGGACTAATGTGTGTATTAAGTTGCACTTGTAGGATTTGTCCATTGACATCGTTTGGAGCATGTGTTGGCTTCAAGTTCGATAAAATGAGAAGAAGATATGTTGTGCAAGCTCAAAATGTGCCATCTATATAAAATCTCATGTTTGATGCTTGCCATCCTCGGTGATCATGGATCGATGATGAGGAATCAAGAAAGGCATTCCATCTTGAGAAGGTCAAGTTCGCCTACATCAAGCTCAAGTGGAATGATCAAGGCAAAGGTATAATCTTGATAGGTTTTCCTTTTTGCTGGTCTCGTGTTGTGTGTGGGAGACCGGGTTTAGGATAGTAACCGTACTATCAAGAGGGGCTCTCGAATGAGTAACTTGATCATATCGTTCAGAGAGAGCTCAAACCTTTGCGTACTTGCATCATCATATTTGGTTGTTATTTGGTCCTATCCATGTGAGAATACAGAGCTTGTGGTAATCTCTATAACAAGCTCTTGTTCATCAAAATCGGATCTTCCGTCTGTATCTTGTTGCGATTTTGATCTTGGTGGTTTTTCGGTTTCTCATCAAGTGAGGTATATCGCATTATAATACATGATACATTATCACTTAGTTATAACTAATATTTTCCAACGCAATTGGAATCGGGTCGATCGGAGTTACCAATCAAAAGTTATAGCCGTTTGAATGTTTGCCTATTTAATTTAAAAAGGAAAAAAGAATAAGTGTTTTTCCTGAGCCGAGCGGTAGTACCGCTGGGTACTACCGGCCCAGTCTGGTGCGCTGCGAGCCCTCTCAGTGTCGCCCGGCTGTGGCTACCGGCACTACCGGCTTGGCCCGGTAGTACCGTCCGGGTGGGCTGGTAGTACCGGCCGGCCCATCTCGCCCAGCTCTGCTTTTCCTGCCGACCGCCGCCTCCCTGGCCCAACTTGCTCGCCCCGATTCCCTGTTGTCGTCGCACGCGCGCCTGTACGATCCCGCATCGGTATCGCTAGGCCTTGGCCCTCTCGCGCGCAGCCGTCGCTCGCGCTCGCTGGCCCTGCTCTCGCCGCTCACGCACGCGTGTGCTGCTGCGCGCCTAGCTCATGTTGACCCTCATGCATGCAGCCTCTCTCTCTCTCTCTCTCTCTCTGCCACGCGCACCAGCCCCGTTGGCCCATTCGTTGTTTCCCGCGCTGTCACCGCACGCGCGGGCGCCGCCGCTGGCTTCGCTCGCGCTCGCCCGCGCGCGTGCTGCATTGACCATGCGAGCGCTGCCTCGCTGGCTCTCGTGTTGCGCCCACCTGCCGCGATGGCCCTGCAGATTCCCATGCTCGCTCGCTGTTTACTGAAAAAGTGTTCCAATGGCCAGATTTTCTGGGGCCGCTATTTAAGCATTTGCCCGTTTTTCAGTTTGGGTTGCTTCTTTCTCCTCTATTAGTCTAAGCTTTTTCCCCATTTGCTCTTACTCTCTAGCTTGATTAATCTCTTCCCATCCAATGATTCTTGCCCATATTTGAGTGGAAGAGAGAGGAGATCTATATCCACGTTTTGACCAAACCATAGCATCTCTTTGTGAGTGTATCTTTGGGATCTAGATTTTGGGGGATTTTGTGTCCCTCTTTTTGTTCTTTCTCTCTTGTTCCACCAATAGCTTTAGTAGCTTTGTTGGAACTTGAGAGTGAGGAATTGGAGCATCTTTATGGTGTTCTTTCCTCTTACATTTGGTGCATCGGTTTGAGTTCTCCTCGGAGGATTTGGTGAGTGAAAGTTGAGAAGCTTTTTACTCTTGGGTTCTTGAAACCCTAGACGGTTTGTTTGTGTTGCAGGTTGTGGCTTTGGTGGTGTTTGTTGGGAGCCTCCAATTAAGTTGTGGAGAAGTGTCCCAACCTTGTGAGAGGTTCCGGTTTGCCACCGACAAGTGCACAAATAGTGGAAGTGTGGATCGATCCCATTGGGGTGAGATTCACCGGAGAATAAGCGAGGCCTTTTGTGGCGTAGGTGGTTAGATACCACCCCTCTCGAAACAAGACGTACTCCATGTTGGGGGAACTCGATAAAATATCGTCGTCCCCGTGTGCCTCGGTTATCTCTATACCCGAGCTCTTACTTATGCACTTTACATTGTGATAGCCTTCATGCTTAAAGTAATCTATATCTTGCTATCATATAGTTGCTTGTATTGCTTAGCATAAGTTGTTGGTGCACATAGGTGAACCCTAGATGTTCTAGGTTGTGATTGACATAGTAAACGCTAGTTTATTTCCGCCTTTGTCGAGCCACTCTCGAAAAGTTTTAATCGCCTATTCACCCCCCTCTAGGCGACATTTATATCCTTTCAACTATACTGTCCGAGGTTTGATCAAATGAAATCTCCATATCAGGGTTCAACGTTGTTACCAACAATACCGTTTTTTACTTGATCCGATAAGTGAGGTCCCCATGACCTAGTCACACGATGCGCAGCTTTATGAATATAACTTATTCGAGTGGGCCTAGAGTATCTTCCGTCACGCGGATGGATAAATCCCGCTCTTGACTCATACGCCTCAACATGTTCCTCCAGATATCTGATAACACCCTTATAATCATCGTTCCACAGAGTGACGTTAAGTGCCATCAAAGTAACCCCAGGAGACAATGATTAGATATGGTCTCACGGTCTAAGAAAAGAGTCACTATGTTTTCTAATCATCGTAACCTGAACCCTGTGACATGATCGTGATACGATGCTATAGATAGGGTATGTTCGCTATCTCATTCTCTAATAAAATGACTCATTTGTCAATTGGAGCCAAAACACCAACATGATCAGGAAACCTTTGATCATATGTTGACCAATGAACCAGTGGCTAGAGTTTCACTGGTAACTATTGGTTGTTTGTATATCACACGTGTATTAATGTTTCCTAATCAGTATAGTTATAACATGATATTAAACTTAATCATAAACTTTATAAAATATGCCAATAATCATTTGTCTTTAGGGCATATTCCCTTCAGTCTCCCACTTGCACTAGAGTATAAATAAACTAGCTGCATTATTTATCCAATCATTAGTACCATACAAATTGGTGCTTCTAATTATGTTCGCTCATGGAAGAGTTCTAAGTCTAGGAAATGAACATTTCATTCCTTATAAATCCTTTGCAACTTATCAGTGTCATCCTATATGACACTAATCAATTTTATCATCTCCATGATAACTTGTAATGCATGTATAATATTTCAGCAATAGAATGGAGTCTCTGGTTGCAAATACCATTAGTGACTTTAGATAGGTCTCAGGGACTTTCTCATGGGCACTAAGTATTAAAATACACTATGTGAGAGAACGCTTCTCAAAGCTTCAACATGTATACAACACATGGTAGTATTCAAATACTATGTTATAAATGTGGATTTCAAATTCAAAATGCACTGTGCCATTTCGAATATTGGCCATCACGCTTCAACTATGCCTTAGGTAACCTTTTAATGCAGAGATTTACGATCTTCTTCAATTCAACATATAACTTTTCCAGTATCACACCTTATACTTCAAGTATGTTGTCTTTACGAATCCGGAAACATGTCTACAGATCTCACTAGATACTGTAGACAATCTTAACTCATTGTTCAATGATTTACACTTAATCATTTCTGAACTTGTTCTTCTTACCAAGAAAATGGATCAAATTATGTCAAGTGTTTGTCATGATTTCAAAACCAGAATCCTATGTTCAAAACGAGTAAAAGAAGAGTTCTTTGCTAGTTTTTTTTTCAAAATAGCTAATGTGATGAATACTCGTTATTTGGAGGATGTTTGTCTTGGGGACATGCCTATTGCTCAACAGTACCCTTCATTATATAATATTCTTCATAGTAAAAATGTATTCGATCATACTATTTTATCTTAGTCTCCTCTCAACATTGGTTTTAGAAGGAATTTAACTAGAAACAAATAGGATTCATGGTTGCAACTTTGTCAGAGACAAATGGCAATATCTCTGATTTATGAACTAGATTCATTTTAGTGGAGATTAACTGAAAATGGAGTTTTTGCTGTAAAGTCAATGTATGAAGATCTCATGAACATACATCCAAATTTCCCAAAAATAAATTTATGTAAGTTAAAGATTCCACTAAAATAAAGATTTTCATGTGGTTTCTTAATATAATAGTAAAGTTTTATTAACTAAATATAATCTAGCTAAGAGAAACTGCAACGAGAGTCAAAGATGCTTCTTTTGTGACAAGGATGAAACAGTTGGACATTTATTTTTGTCTTTCCCTTTTTCTATCATTATATGGCGGATTGTTTTTTGCATATATAATATTCCACCCCAAACCAATGTCACTGATATATTTGGGAATTGGCTTAATGGGGATAGATAAGACTAATAAAGCAAGAATTCAGACAGACGTCTTAGCTTTATGTTGGTCTATTTAGAAATGTCGAAACAATATTACTTCTAACAAGACTGGAGTTCAACCTTTTTTGCAGGTTATATATATGGCGTCACATTGGATTTAGCTCTGGGCTTTTCTTCTCACATAGCACCAACGCGAGCCTATGGTTTCTAGATGTACCCGTATGGTGATGGTCGCACAAGAAATCTCGAGCCAGGTTTCATGGTGGCATACTAGTAGATTATAAGATGTCTAGCTGTTTTATGCTTTCGATTCTGAGACCACATGTTATCTTTCGATGTTTGGTGTTTGTATCAACCCTGTCTGATCCTTGAGATGTATTTTGGATATTTTTAAACTTATTAATAAAAGGAATGTGTGAATCCTTGGATGCAGGGGCAGGGAATTCCCCATTTCAAAAAAAAATATGTTAGATGGACTAGGGAAATGAAGATAGATCTCCGCCATGTAGGCAACAAGAAGAAGGCAAGACCAGTTTCATCGCTTCCTAAATGGAGAACTCTAGATCGGGGGTTTTCAAAGTGAATGTGGGTGCGGGGTATATCAAGGCGAACGCAGAAAGATCCCCTGGTGTAGCCATTCGTGATCACTCTGGATCCCTGATTCTAGCCCAAGCGCTCTGGTACTAAAATGCAAAGAATCCACACGTTATGAATGTTGATGCATTAAGTGGATGATGTGCGCCTCGCAATCAACATGGGCGTTCGACATGTTGTGAGGGGTACATAATCTTTGGAACTTGTCAAGCTTCGGAAAGAGACAACCACTAGTAGATGACTTGTTGCTAATATATGTCAAGAGGTGAAGAAGTTGCCTGGTATTCTCACTAGTTTGATGTTATTCATTTAAGCCGATTAGCTAATGAGGATTCTCATTTGTGTGCTATAGAGCTATTTCTAATAGAAGAAGACGTGTTTAGTAAATTTTATCCCCCCTTCTTAGCTAGCATACTGTCAAACGGTTACAACCCTTATGAATAAGCAATAAAACTCAAGCAGTAAACCTACTAAGATTGTATGCATCATTTTGATATAGAAACCAAGAGTTTTAACCTACTTTTTGAAGAAAATAAAAACAATAAATTTCCTTAATTCGCCAAAAAAAAATATAAACCCTTGTGTGGCTTCTACTTTCTAAGCTATTTGAAGTTGGGGGCTTCTAGCTGGCGGTCGACCGCCTGTACAATCCATCGCGGTCAGGTTCCGGACCAGAGGCTAGTTTCCGTATTTGTCCAGTCCGGAATTCCTTTTTTCGAAAGAACGACATCAAGGCAGCGTGGACGTGAATTCTTTCCATGTCCGTACAATTCCCTTTCTTTGACACTTTCTTCCTTTGTACTATGGTTTTTTTTTACAATTCCCTTTTTGGGGCGGTGATATTTTAGGGTAAAAATAAGAGGGCGGGGAATAGCACTGCCACTTTCAACAAGATTGAACTTCCACTTTGAACAAGATTTTTGTTATACAATTCTCTTGTTCCCTTTAAACAATTTCACTTATCAAATTTGAACACTTTACAAAACTGCATCATCACAAAAAATTGTGACTATGATGAACTAAATAACTTGATAAGTAGATCATAAACATATTGGTAAGATGTTAATAGACGCCTTTGTAAATAAATCAGCATGATGTTCTGTGACTAGTTAGCGAAAAACCATGGTAGCTTCATCATATTCATGAATATTACTAAAAAAATGGAATACTTTATAGTTTTATAACATGATTCAATAATTTTAATAGATATGGCATAGATTACTTCACTTAAGTGGTGATAAGGTTAGTCTATCATCTCAGTGTTATTTTTGGGACAGCCATTTGTCAAGAAGATTGAGCTGTCACTTTGAACACTTTAAAAATGTCAATGAAAGATCAGATGAGATAAACTAATCTTCAAGAAATTTAACTAGAACAATATACATTTTTCCAAACATGAATGTCAAATTAAATTCAGACGAGATAACTAACCTTAGGCAATTTTAAAATTCTCATTTGCTACAAAAATGCATATGTCCAAAAAGATAAAATACATAAATAAACATATGACAATGAGTAAAACAATCAATCGAAACTTCAGAAAAATACGTTGTTACGAGAAAGTTCAACACGGACTTTCATACATAATACAAAAGCAGCAGGCAGACATAAAAAAAAAGATACCCATGTGATTTGTAGCATTTGACCCATAATTTCATACATTATATAGGATAATACAAAAAGCATCCTAGGCACACATAAAAAAGCTACCATCTGATTTGTAGCAAAAAGATGATTGTTACCCTAGAACATGTGACACTCGAAGTGGTCTTCTTTATTGATCCTGCTGTAGACTGAATACCTCTGGGGCTATATCTACTGAACGCGAAAGACATAGAGGGAAAAGTCTGGACACAAGCATCATTATTCCCTTTAATGTAGACAAAGGAATTAAAACATCCTACATCTACAATTTAACCACAGGTAAGGGGGATGCCTTGTTTCTGGCATGTTCATTTGCTTTAGGCCAGGAGTCGGAGACCATGCGCCACCTAATGACCGGCTGCCCCTTCTCTCGATAGGTCTGGCACGAGACCCTCACCTGGTTGCACATCCCCTGCACACCATCCGCCGACAAGCCTAGCCTCTTCGACTAGTGGACAAAGGTGGCGCAGAGCGCGCCTCGACTGCTGCAGAAAGGCCTGGCCACCACGACCCTCCTGGTGCCCTGGATGCTTTCGAAGCATCACAACGACTGCGTGTTCAAACGAACTCAGTCAAAATCACTGAAATTGAAAATATATATTGCTTTGGATATAAACAAACAAGGTATAATAAATAAAATCTAATACATGCAAATTTTAGTTGGTAATTTTATAAAATCCATATTCATAACTTCATACTTGTCAGGTTGGTTAGTACTGCATAATGACCTTGCTAAAACTAAAAAATCAAAATCCAACAACCATTTACTCACAAGCATCATAGATACCTGCATAGCCTCCCCAAGTTTGGTAACTATGTAGTTGACACATTGATAGATTTATAAGTGTAATGTTGGTGACTACATATTTGGTGAATTTATAAAAGCCACGTTGTTCAATTCATCCATGACAGCTTGGTGAGTCCTCCTTCGTCCCCTTGGTATCTAAACATGTACTAACTATAAATGACTCATAGTATAGTGGGTATCCTAGATTAGCCTCCAACGAAGATGATATATAGCGGGTATGAGTTTATGTACTCATAATCATCATGGGTACCTTTATAAAAACTACATTGATAACTAAATCCTTGTCAGGTTGGTGAGTACTGCACAATAACCTTGATATAAAACCAAAAATAAAAACCAATCAACAAACAATCTACTCAGAAGCATCATGGCTACCCTGCCTAGATAGCCTACCCGAGGTTTGGTAACTACGTAGTTGACACATTGATAGATTTATAAGTGCAAATGTTGGTGATTAGATGGTTGGTAAATTTATAAAAAGCCACATTGATGAATTCATCCATCACAGCTTGGTCAGTACAGCTTCATCCCCTTGGTAATCTAATACAGTCCTAAAAAATGAGTAGTACTATACTGGCTATCCTAGAATAGCCTCCAACGAAAGTTGGTAACTAGGTACTAGACACCTTCATAAAGTTATCAGTGTCGTGTTGGTGTGATTCCTTCTTCATCGCCATATGGTTGGTTACTTTATAAAAACCACGTTGATAACTAAATTCTTGACAGGTTGTTGAGTACCGGACAATAACCTTGATAAAAAACCAAAAATAAAAACCAAAAAACCATCTACTCCCTACTCAGAAGCATCGTGGGTACACACCGATAGATTTAGCAGTGAAAAGTTGGTGATTACATGGTTGGTAAATTTAGACAGCCGCAATAATGAATTCATCAATGGCAACTTGGTCAAACCTGCTTTGTCCCCTTGGTAATCTAAAAAGGTACCAAGCTAGATGTCTCGACTAACGCACTTTCCTTCGCTCTTTGACAAGTAGCTCACTCAGAGTGCTGGCCTGCCTAGCCTTAGGGGGAATGTTAGCATGTATCTTCGCATTCCCTGATCTTCACTCACCAACAGACTGAAAATGAGACACATTGAAGTGGGTATACTAGAATAGCCTCCAACGGAGTTGGTAACTATGAAGTAAACGCCTTCATAAATTTATCAGTGTCGTGTTGGTGTGGTTCCTTCTTCATCGCCACATGGTTGGTTACTTTATAAACACCTCATTGATAACTAAATCCCTGACAGGTTGCTGAGTACTGCACAATAACCTTGATATGAAACCAAAAATTAAAAACCAAAAAACATCTACTCCCTACTCAGAAGCATCATGGGTACCTAGATAGCATACCCGAGGTTATGATAGTTATATAAGTGCAAAAGTTGGTATTTATATTGTTGGTGAATTTAGACAGCCACATTGATGAATTCATCAATGGCAGTTTGGTCAGACATGCTTCGTCACCTTGGTAATCTAAAAAAGTACTGACTAAAAATGAGACACATTGAAGTGGGTATACTAGAATAGCCAACAACGGAGTTGGTAACTATGAAGTAGACACCTACATAAAGTTATCAGTGTCGTGTTGGTGCGGTTCCTTAGGCTGTGTTTGGTAGCCCTGCTCCACACAGAATTTCCTACCTCGGCCTAAATTCAGGTGTTTGTTAGGTCGGGTCCGTAGTTTAGGCACTGCCCACCTCGTACGAAAACGGCCTCTGGGCACTGCCCGATTGCGAAGACGAAAACGAGCTTCGCTGTTGGGCAGGGCTGAGCTCGCCCGGAAAATTTCGTCCTGCGCCCCCCACCTCGCATGAGCCAACAGGGGTCAACCGTCCCCACGCTCATTTGCCCCCAATCCCCCCTCCTCTCTCTCTCACCCAAAACGAGTCCCCGTCGCCTCCTCCTGGACGCCGGCCTCTGTCGCCTCATCCCGGACGCTGGCCTCCGCCACCACCTCCCCTGTACGCCCCCCCGGTCCTCCGCTCCCGCCGATGAGATGCACGAGTCGAGGCACCCCAGCCTCCTCGACGAGCACGAACGGTCCTCAAGATGCACGCACCGCCGGCCCCCGTCGTCCCCCCCCCCCCCCCCCCCGCGTTCTCCTCTCGGGCTGCCCGCCCTCGACCCTCTCGCGCCGGTAGCACTCCTCCTGCGCCCTCCATCCTCTCTCCCATCGACGAGATGCCCCAGCCTCCTCCTTGACGCGCCGACCTCGCCACGGCCAGGGTCTCCAGCGACGACCAACGCCACAGCTTGGGTCTCCAGCGCCGCCATGGCCAGCGACGGCCAGTCAGGACCCGATTGCTTTCTATTTTAATTTACAGGGACCCGATTGCTTTCTATTTTATTCAGGGGGATCTATGCAAATATTATCCCTCCTCAGCATCTCTTCTCCCATAAGACCCATCAAACAACGGCCCGACTCAACATATCTAAACCAACACGAGCTACCCTACCAAACAGATGGGATAATCTGAGCCCATCCTAGCTAGGGTCAGCTTGTATGAGTGCAGATAGCAATTCTCTGCTCGCCCGGGCTACCAAACACACCCTTATTCATCGCCACATGGTTGGTTACTTTATAAAAATCTCACTGATAACTAAATCCTTATCAGGTTGGTGAGTACTGCACAATAACCTTGATATGAAACCAAAAACAAAAACCAAAAAAACATTTACTCCCTACTCAGAGGCATCATGGGTACCTAGATAGCATACCCGAGGTTTGGTAACTATGTAGTTGACACATTGATAGATTTATCAGTGCAAAAAGTTGGTGATTACATGGTTGGTGAATTTATAAAACAGCCACATTGATGAATTCATCGGTGGCAGCTTGCTCAGACCTGCTTCGTCCCCTTGGTAATCTAAAAAAGGTACTGACTAAAAATGAGTCACAATATAATGGATATACTATAATATCCTCCAACGAAGTTGGTAACTATGTAGTAGACGTCTTCATAAAGTTATCAGTGCCTTGTTGGTGTGGTTCATTCTTCATCGCCATGCAAAACATGGTTGGTTAGTTTATAATAAACAAACCAAATTAATAATTTCATCCTTGTCAGGTTGGTGAGTACTACATAAATCACCTTGATAAAAACAAAAAGTAATAACCAAACAACCTTCTACTCCCTACTCACAAGCATCATGGGTACCTAGGTAGCCTCCAAGCTTTGGTAACTATGTACTTGGCACATTGATAGATTTATGAGTGCAAAATGTTGGTGATTACATAGTTGCTGAATTTATAAAAAGCCACAAATATGAATTCATCATTGTTAGGTTGGTGAAACTGCATAATCACCTTGATAAAACCAAAAGGTAAAAACCTTGAAAAATTCATTAATGAACAAGCTGGTACAAAACATTGATAATGACAGCTACAAATTTAGAAATGTATGTAATCAGACAAACCTTCAAGAAAAAATCTGAACCTCACAAAAATCTCCTAGCCGCGACTCAATCACTCCGGCGATGGGAAAACGCAAAGTGCACCAGCAAAAAATCACTCCAGCAATGAATACCTAAAACACATGAAAAAAATATGTCATTATTAATCACCTCGCCCCTTATCAGAAAAAGAAACCTCAACCAATTGGGAGGGGAAGAGGTAAGTATGTGAAGAACATTAACCAAGTATACCATGATATCTTGCAAAAACACATATTACCAGTTGCTCGTCGTATGCTCATGTAGTACTACCAAAAAAACACCTATACCATGGCATCTTGCAAAAAAACATGTTGATAACTACAGACCAGAAAACTTGATAAATACACTAAAAGGGTATCGGTGACAAATAATAACACAGGTTGGTTAACACGGACATAGTACAAACAAAAAGCCACCATTCCTGATAAATGATAAACTAAACTTAATTGCATCAGAAAACACCTCGTGTTCATCTGTTCATCTGAATCCTAACCACCTCGCGTTGCATTCGCATGTACCATCTTCTCTTTACGACACGGTCCACTCCGAAAGAAACCTCTCTGTAGTACGATCAAATGGCTTGACCAGCGGGGAGTTAATTTGATAGCGGAAGGAAGATGACACTAGACTAGACTCTGTATGTAGAGTTACACAGTCCCGTATTACATTTGGGAGCGATGATCCAATTAAAACATGCAAAGAATATGCGCGCATCAAGTAGAGAGATGCGTGCCCGGGTTCAGATGCACCTGACCTGCTCGACGGCGAGCCGGTGACCACGCACCAGTCCCCCTGATCCGTCATGCACGATCAAACCCCCGAAAAGGGACAAATCCCATCTACCGCACGCCACCAGGCACTAGAATTTGACCATGGGCAGCAGCTACAATGTCGTCACGCCGTCCCCTCGGCGTTGACGAGGGCTGCGCACCAAGCACGCGCCCCCGCGACTCGCTCTATCCCCCTCTCTCTCTCGCACTTTTCCCACGCCTCCTCGCCATACAAATACGTGCCTACCGCTCCAGCTCTTTGCCGTCAACTCTGCCACCGGCGCCGGCACGGCGGAGACGCTGCGGCGCGGGGGCGCGTCCTGTCCGGGCTCTGCTCCCCGCACGTCGTCCCGTGCCTCGGTTCCTGCGCCGCGGCCGGCGGCGAGTACCAGCTCTCCTTTCTGCGGTCGACCAAATCCAGAAATCCATTTCACCCATCAGATTACCCAAAAATCCAGAGCTCCTACCCCCCAAATGAAAACTAGAAAACAATGAGAGGTAAGTATGCGAGAATAAAAACTAACCAAATTCGATCAGAACTCGAAGAAGAACCGCCGTCCATTGAAGAAGAACCAGATCTCGGAGGTCGTACCGTCGATTTCGATTTCAATCCCAAAATATACCTCGATGGAGTCGCCAAGCATAAGAAGATCTTCATCTCTTGTCTAGATGCGGCAGGGAGAAGCAACAGTCGCCGGCCGGCGATTTGCAGCAAAGCAAGGAGGAAAAGGGGGAGGAAACGGAGACATAGGACGCGACCCCACAGGCGGAGAGTGGGAAGGAAACGGAGACGACGATTTCGTATTTTTTTGAACAGAGAAAAGGGGAATTGCTACATACGGGATGTTTTCAGAAAAGGAAATATAGACGGTTGCCCAAAAGAGAAATAAGTGGGACTCTTTCACGCGAGAAAAGGGAATTTATTTCGCGCTTCCGCGCGAGCGCTGTCGCGCTTGACTTGACCGCAGCGCGCGGTCGACCGCAGAAGGGAGATACTGCCTACTTGACTTCTAAGCTATTTGAAGTTCAAGCAAGATTTATTTCAGATCAACATGGGCTTTGCATGACGCCCCGCCTAAACACACACGCAGGGCAAACAGAAGAAGGAGACGATTCCTATTCTCCGCCTATTGCGGGCGCTTCCTGGGACTCTGAAGGTTTTCTTCGTGGGCCGGCCCAATTTACATGTGCATGATTCTTTTTTCTTTTTTTCTGTTTCTTTTTTCTCAAGTAGAACAATTTTAAATTTTGAACATATTTTTTAGATCTGAACAAAATTCAAAGTAAAACAAATTCTAAATTTTGTTTTTTCAAAAAAAAATTAAACTTCTTTAATATGAACATTTTTTAAATTTGAATACTTTCCAAAGTTAAACATATTTAAAATTAAAAGTTATTCAAAATTTGATCTTTTTTACTACTATAAAAACATAAAAAAAGAAAACATAAAATAAAAAAGAACAAAAAAAGAAATAATACTATCTGTTACTGGGCTGCATTAAGGCGGTCCACGAAGGAGCTGCTTCGGGCGGAGCGCGGGATAGGACCTCCCGAATAAGGCAAGGCCCTCTCTGTCTCCGAATTTGTGTCGAAACATGTCCTGGCGGCTGGCACCCCTGCCGTGCCGCGTACGTGTCCGACACGACTCGTACTTCCTCAGGGCAAACCCGCGTATATATATACCGCGTCCCCACGCTAGCCTCGCCCTGCCCTGAAACGCGAACACTTTCCGTTCGTTCCGTCGCCTGCCGCCGCGAGATCGTCGTCGTCGAGAGCTCGCTCGTTCCCGTTCGAAAACTTCCTTTCTCGTCGTCGCTAGCTGCAACTCGTCGTCCGCCATGCCGCCGAAGAAGCCGCTCAAGGCGCCCAAGGTGCCGAAGAAAGAGTACGACGAGGTATTGTACTGTACTAATCTACTCCAACTGATCGCATTAATCCTACTTATTTACGTAGTTTTATTTCAGAAGCCGCATGCTCCGTAATTACTGTGGTTTTTTAATCTGTAATTACTGTAGTTGTTGTGGAGCAAATCAATCTCCATGTTTGGAACGACTGAAACTGTCATATAATCTGTAGATGTCGGGTACCATGAAAACGACTGAATCTGTGAAACCTGAGGAACTGAAGCAGGAGGGTCGATCTTCCTCTGCATAATTGTCATTGCTTTGGTAGTACATGCACAGTTTCAGATCAACCAGCGGCTTTATTGTTGCACTAAACTGAGTAGACTGTACTGTTCCCTCCCAACGGTTTACTTCGATGCATAGATTTGTCTAGTTCGTACTCGGTCCTTCCACCGCTGATGAGTGCCGGCCTAGTACAACAGTACACAGGTATTAGGTCGCGCAATTTTCGTACAGTAAGAACTAATACAGCATTTTTTATGTTTTAACAATTTGGGATGAGAACTTCCTTACTTCTGAAGACTGAGATGACTATGCATAGTATCACATGCAGATAAAGTAAGCTGGAGTGCTGATTAGTTTTTTTGTTTTTGCTTCTGTGTGCAGACTGATCTCGAGAACCTGAAGAAGAAGAAAGAGGACGAGAAGGCTCTCAAGGAGCTCAGGGCAAAGGCTGCGCAGAAGGGCGCGCTCGGAGGCTCCGGCCTCAAGAAGAGCGGCAAGAAGTGATCCTTGGCAAAAAGTGATCCTTGGCAAGAAGTGATCCTTGGCAAAAAGTGATCCTGCTACTTGCTAGACTTATATCTCTACTTAGTTAGAGGCTTCTTTCCTGTAGAAAATGGTCGGAGAAATATAACTTTAGGATATACTATATAGTTGGTTTCAGTTTTGGGGATCTCCTTTTCTACTATGACCGATGAGTTTTTTAATTTGCCTGTGGATCTTCTATTGCCATCCTCTTATACGATCTTCATTTGTCTACCTATGGACTGAACCAAGCAAATTCAGACAATGTATCATGCCTGAATTGGCAGGTGAGACTAGAGTATCATGCCTGAATTGGCAAAAAAGAGAGTTTCAGCATTTACAAATTACAATTAGCAAAAAAGAATAGTCATTCAAAAAAAAGATTAGGGACCTGTCAGACAACCTGTGGGCCACCCTGGTCAGCTAATCTGAACAGGAACGATCCTCTACAGCCATAGACCACACAACACTATGATCTGAGCCGTTAATCACGCTCTAGCCCACAGGTCAGACTTCATCAACCAGGCTTAAGTGCTTGCCTCCTTATTAGTAAAGGATGCAGCGGTACGATCCTATAGAACAGATCCTGTTCAAGTAAGGTCGTGCTAGAGAGGTGGAGAGTCCGATATTTAAGCTGGTCTGGCTGCTTGTAAACTTCCGAGGTGGTACTATCTTTCTCCAGGTGCTGTCGCAGTCGCGCCCGCTGGCCTTCCGTATTTTGCTCTGGCAACAACTACGTTTGTCTTGGGCCGAACCTCTTTCTAAGCAGAAGGCCCAGAAATTTACGAAGGTTTCCTTCCATACGAATGATTCTTTGCACGTTTTCACCCAAAACTCCTCAAAGTCTCGTGAGCTTTTCTAAAAAAATAATATCGTGAGCTCTTTTCTCTAGTGAAATTCTAACTTCATTTTTTGAGACAGAGGAATGCTAACTTCTACTAACACACATTACATAGAAGACACATTGCCGGATGCACTCATGGTGCAGCTCCTGAAAAACGCACACACTTTCCGCTCATTCCGTCGCCTGCCGCCGAGAGATCGCCGTCCCTTCTATAACTTTGTTTCTCTTCGTCGCTGCAACTCATTGTCCGCCATGGCGCCGAAGAAGCCACTCAAGGCGACCAACGTGCAGAAGAAAGAGTACGACGAGGTGCCGCACTAGTACTAATCGACAAAAATATAACAGTGTTTTTTTTCGAAAGTTGAGCTATCTGTTTTCGAACAAATCAATCTGTCTTATTAAAGCTTGTTACATAGTTTATCTGGTACCTTGATATGAAAACTGCAGAACTAAAGTAGTAGCAGAATTTATTAAAGCTTGTTACATAGCTTCAGAGATCAACCATTTTTATGCAAAACAATTTCCATTAACCAAACTGCACAACAAGATCGCTGGCAACCAGATCCTGAGCAAAGATAGGAACCCTGCCCGGCCATACGGCTTAGGGCACGATGACCATCTTTGTACCATGGTGTGCAAGAGCGTCGGCCACTTTATTACAAGCCCGGAGGCAATAAGAAATAGAAAATAAGCTAAAGTTCAAACTTGCTAGAGCCTTAATCTCACGAAAGAGCACACCATTAGGTGCAAGATCAGAATCCGTCGAGCGGACGGCTTGAACCAGCAATTGGGCATCGGTCTCGATGATTACATTTGTCATGCCACATTGTTGTGCCACATTCATAGCTTGGATGCATGCTTCTGCTCAAAGTTTTAAATAGCCGGCTATAGCTCGGCTATAGCCGCGCTATATCCTTTTGAGAAGTCTTCGGCTACGGCTATGTCCTTTATAGACTAAATGGAAAATAGCCACTAATAGCCAACTATAGCCGATTTAGCCTTAAATTAGCCTCCAATTTAGCCGCTAAACTTATGCTCTCTGAAGTTTTCTTCTTTTTGTTTCCCTTTTTCAAACTTATGTTAAATATGATTCAATACAACTTGTGAGTTAATTGGTTAAATACTTATTTGTGTTCAATACTTACATGACTTGTAGCTCGAATCTTGTTTGAGTCATTGTATTTCTCATCTTTTGAAAAAAATTAACTGAAATTTGTTCAATTTTTAAAAATAAGCTAAAATGGAATAGCCGGCTATAGCTGCGTTATAGCCTTTCATAGCCTCAGAAAAAGCCACGACTAAATGGAATAGCCGGCTATTTTAAACTTTGCTGCATCTTGGGCATGCAAAACATGTCCTGCTCCAGAACAGATCGTATCACCATCAGAATCACGGATGATAAAGCCCCATCCACTACTCCTAGATTCAGCAGTGAAACTTCCATCAATATTGATTTTTTGGATGTCAAGCGGAGGAGCTTTCCATTGTTGCAGCACCACCACCTTTTCAGGAATCTGCTTTGTAAAAAACTCCAAATATTCATTGGACGACTTGCGGATTTGTACAGCCACCTGCTCCAGCTGAACAGTTTTGCTCTCCAGCTTCAGAGATCAACCTGCGGAGCCGTTGCTGCAGTAAGTTCAGAGGATTGGAAGGTTTGATTCGATGCGTGCGTGTTTATTTTGTAGCTCCCCACTCTCACTGTTGATCACACGTGATGTATATGAAGTACATAGATAGTAGTCAGTAGAGACAAGTCAGACGTAAAAATACTTTTTATGATCCAGTTAATAATTACCCCCTTCTACAGGGGAATTCTGAAACTTGAAACTAATCGGTCATTTTTATTTTCAGAAGGTTCAGATTAGACTTTTGCCTTGAAAATTGAGATATTGGTTGGAGAGCTAGCTAGAATCACATACAGAAACGTTACACATGCTGCAGCATCGACGAGCCTGTGTTTTCATCCTTCCACACGGCGGACCAGCCGGCAGGATTGGGCCGCCACCGTCCAAGCGAAGAGCTGCTGTACGGGAGCCGGAGCAGGGAACGGCGGGAGAGCATCGACGACGGCCGCGATGGCAGAGGAACCCACAACACTTGACGCCAGCCCACCAATGACGCAGGAGCTCGGCAGCAGGGAGGGGCAGGTGGCATTTGCAGATAATCGAGGAACTGTCCCGACTCCCGCGCACGTACGGGATGAGTAATGATTGGAGCGAAACCGGAGAACCGGAAGCTACCGGGACCGATAGAATTTCGAAGGAACCGGCTAATATTAGAGGGAGGAAGGAGGATCTCCAGTAATGCGGGATAAACGGCCAAGAAGAAAAGAAAGCAAAACCAACAAACGGGCATCTACGGTACAACTGCCGCACGCGTCGACGGGTGATTGGCAAAATGTACACTTCTAGAGTGTCGGCGCCCTAATTGATTGTCGTGGCTCGCTAACAGGCCGTCAAGCGATGAAAATCATTTCATTAGAACCAAAAAAATACTAAGGCCTAACTAAGATTTTTTTCAGTTGCAAGTGAGTCGTAAACTTGTAATCCAGATTTTTTAGTTGCATGCTCCCGGCCCCGGCGCAGCGGTAGGGAGGAGTGCGTCGGCGCTGGACGGCCCCCCTCGCCATCGACGTCTTCGCGGCTCTAGCCGGCGGTGGCTTCGTGGGAGCTCGGATCTAGAGGCGGCGACCTCTGCCGGAGTGGGGCGGGTGGCGATCTGGTGAAGGAGGTGTCGTCGATGGGATTCCGTTGGAAGACCTAGATCGGCTCTTTATCCCTAATTGCCTGCTCGATCTGTTCTCCGGAAATCGGCTGGCGGTGTGGGATCGCTGTGTCGGATATAATAAAGGTGGTGGTCCTTTGGTTTCTTTCGCACGAAGACGAAGATCTGCTTGATGTCTGCCCTCGTTGATCTGGTCTGGAGAGGCGGGTTCCAGAAGGCTCCGACGACGAACTCCCATGGGTGTATCCGACCTTGTTTTTCTGGCTTTTTGGTTTTAGCGGGGGTGTTGTGAAGCTTTGTTGTTTCTTTCCACAAAGTGCCATTCTTAGAGTCATGGTGAAGTCAGATGCGGAGAATGTCACGAAAGCGGAAATATGAGGGTAGCGATGGTGATTTTTGTTCTTGTGGCGACGGAGATCTGGCTGCGTGATCTGGGACTCGTTGCAGCGACTGTTGGTGCGGGAAGACAACACAGGGGAGTTCCCAGTCTTATCTTATAGGGTAAAAATCCAAGGTTTGGCCTCAACTGGTTGTGCCTGCAATGACCTTGTTGAAGACATTGTTTTGTGAGCAAGAAGTTTCTCCAGGGTGAAAACCTATGATCTTTGATCGGGCAACGACGATACTTGAGCACCGTTTCCTTCTTAAAGACGTTGTTATTGGAGTGGATGACTACTTGTGTTGTTCTGATGGTGTCACTGTCGTTACTTTGAGAATTAGTTCTCTGTAGTGGGACTTTTCTTTTTTGTAATTCTTTTTTCTTTTTTCTGGGCTATGTGCATCCGTAGGGCCGTTAGGGCCTGCGTTGTTGCAGATGCTGGGTGTAATTGATATCCCTGTGATATTAATATATATTCTTTTCCAAAAAAAAAAGTAAGTTGTAACTCTGTATTTTTTTTGAAGTTACAAGTTTGTTGTAACTAATTATTTTTCTAGTAGCAAGTGGGTTGCAACTCGGTTTTTGTTCTAGTTGCATGTTGGTTATAACTCGATCTTTATTTCGGTTGCAAGTGAGTTACAACTTAGATTTTCTAGTTTTAAGTGGATTGCAATCAGTTGTAAGTTGTTTAAAGTGAATTAATTGCAGCCAATTACTCTTAATAATTTAAACTTTTTTTATGAGAGGGTATCTTTTTTAGGGTAACCCATCTCAGGTTCTGATGGAGTGATGGTCAGCTAGCTATCGTTTGGACATGAAGACCTATGCTAGAAGGCCTTGGATCATCACCTAGCAAATAAGTCGGTATAAATTAAAACAAGAAGCAAGCAGCAGCTAAGGAAGCCCAAAACAAAGGCCCGCCATCCACGTGAAGGTGTACGTACAGACTACGGAGTTCACTTAACATTAGTACACAACCAAAAGACTACTGTATAAGAGTCGAGCTATAAGAGCATCTCCACAGGTGAACTCAGCCTAAAATCCAGACTTTTTTTGGCCGAACCAAACTTGATTTCGGCCTGGGTACTCCCAGCTTCCCACTCGCGTACCCAGGTCGAGTACCCAGGCGAACAGAAAACGGCAACATATTTGAATCTTTATCGTTCCCGTCGGCGAGTGCTCGGCCACAAGGTGTTCGACAGAATCAACGCCCACAAGTTCGACGACAGATTATTATAGAACAGGGAGGAAGACTCGGCTATCTCTCAGTCGTTGATGGGAATGGGATCCTGCGGCGTAGCCGACGCGGTGTGGTCGTCCGTCTCGCCGGGGGACGCTGCCAGGTTGGAGGAAGTGGAAGCAGAGCTCGGCGTGGGGGCGTTCAGCGCAGAGGAAGAGGAAGGCGTGATCTCGCCCTGAAGGATGGCCTGACGTTGCGCCGTGTACCAAGCCTTAACCGGCAAGCTCATCTTCGACGTATCCTCGCCGCCCATCAGGAACTTGAGATCCGTGTTGCGTTTCTTGGTGGCGTAGTTGGCCTTCTTCTCGACGAGGTTGGTCTTGATGAGGGCCACTTCTCCCCTTGGGTCTCGATCAGCTGTTTCCAACGCGTGTCGGTCTTCTCGGCCCTCTTCTCGGCATGCGCCCTCGTGTCGGCGATGCATTTCTCAATCGAAGCCTGGAGACACTTGGCGGGAGGTCCGGCGGCTTTGAGCATCTTCACCTTCTTTTGGCCGACCTCTGGTCTTCCTTCGCCGACAGCAGCGGGAGGGGCCTCCAGGTTGTAGACGCCGTCCTTGGTCTTGGAGAGGCTCAGGCGAGTGTCCCGCCACTTTTCGCAGTTCTCGATCTCCTCGAAGACATGATGGAACTTGAACTTCATCTTCATGTCCTCTCGAAACAAAGCAAGTGCACGACGAAGCGCAAAATGGAAGTGTGTCAAAATGGAAGCGAGTGCACGACAAAGTGTAACATCCCAGCATTTACGAACTAACGAAGGGTAGATTTAGGAATATGGAATGTTGCATGCATCTATTTGTGAAAATATGGGTAAAATTTTCGCTAAATAAAAATCTTAAGTGATCAATGTTTCTTTCTTACTTTGAGATTAGGTTTAGTCTTAAAGGAAGATTGTTATGAACTTTGAGATGATCTTTAAGGAGTTATGTGTTTTAAAATGAATTTGAATTTTTAAACTTGAGTGTTTGAATTATAATTCCAATGATTTAGATATAAGTTTTGAATCTTAAATTAATTAAGATATAAGTATTATAACTTAAATTCTATCCAAAGAAAAACAATAATAAATATGAAATTTATTTCATATTAGCAATATATAAACAAGTTACAAAGAATGTAACTTACTGAAGCCATTCTCAAACTTCACAAGTTACAAAAGAATAAAGAATAAGAATATTCTTTATTAATAATAACATAATCTTTATTACAATTGAAGAAAATGAAAATTACACAATAATAAAAGAAAATTACAGAAGAATAAGAAAATTACATTGAAACATTTTATAACTACTCTATAACTAAACCTAGACTAAATCTTCATCTTTATATATGTACCTACAAAACAAACAGAAAATATCAAGAGAAATAAAAGATTAGTGTTAGTATTATTTCTCTTAGATATGTCAGTGAAATGCACTTGACAAATTCATCATTGAGAAATGTTATAAAAGGGGAAAGTTTCACCAATATAAAAGATTCCATCTTTCATAAATTCAAAGCCAGAAGTCAGATGACAGCTAAGAGGGACAAATTCACCAGCCAGGTGAAAGTAACCTGGTAAGAGTAACTTCAAAAATTCTGAACATATCCATAGGTACATAGCAAGCACATAGGCATGACACACACCAGCATGCATGTGGTGTGTTGTCAAGCTCACAGAGCAACCCAATCTCACAAAACAACAGCACAGCCGTGGGAGGCACTAGTGCATCACACCACTCCACAGCACACAAGAACAGTCAGTGTAGACAGCAGCTAAACCAAGCACCACAGCCAGCAACCACACCAACTAAGGATCAACCAAACATCACCAGGATGGTGACATAAGGAGGGGGATGGATCAGGTGGACAGCAAGATCAAGCCCAGGAGCTAGGAGGAGCAGGCTAGCTCAAGAGCAAGCAAAGTAGTCCAGCAAAACCAGATCAAGATCATCATCATCAACTTACTACACCACCATCAGATTTTGTGGTGAGTTTCATAAAACCTTCACATGATCTAATCATCTTATTCAGAGAGGAGAATGTGTTGTTTTATAAAACAAGCCCCCAGAGAGCACCCAAGAGGGGTGAATCCATCATAGGGATTTCTGAAACTCTAAAGGCAAACAACAAAGTACCAAGATCCAACCAGAGCTCAGAGCAACATCCTTGTTCTGGTTGTCAAACTATATTTTACAATTCAATCATACATATACCTATGATATATTTCTAGGCACATCCCTAAAGGAAGGGTAGCACCTTAGAAACAAATCTTTGGATCCATAGATTGATCAAGCTCACTATCAATTTTTTCCAAGCTTTGATTCAATAAAGAATAGCTGGTACCACTACCAGGACTATCTAGATTAACCAATTAGATAAGATTTGAATCCCTAAGCCTCAGACCAACATCATTTGTCTTAGGGAATTCAGATAAAAGAATCTATATTTATCTTTTAAAGCCAAGATTGTCTTAAGCATAAACTAACCAAATCCATTGTTTAGAATCAAACTTGTGTGCCATACATGATGGTGTCACAAGAACAATCCAATATGAATCAGGAAAGACAGTAAATCATCATAGATTCAGACAATCAACTAACTAATCATTTTCCTGTTAAAACAGGAATCATAACTAGGATATTCCTATGATACACTTCACTGTTTGAGATCATAACCACATGTTAATTTCCAAGCTAACAACACTAAGAAAGTAGTTGTATCTTATCATAATCATGACCATGAATCAAATAAACGTGGAAAGCTATCAAGTCATTGGCTTTACCAAGCATGCTTCCCAAACAACTACATCATCTGAATCAGATGCAATCCAAGCATCAAATCATCTAGTAAACCACCAGAAACATCATAGATCATTTTAAGCAACAAGCCTCAGGCCAATAAGCATTTAGCATGTGTACAGACCATCCAAACATGAATCAATTCATCCAGTACATGAACAAGCACATAGCAGGAACCCTAAATGGATGATCATCTTAATTTGAAACAGACAGTAGCCAAAGAGAACACTGCCAGCATCTAGCATTGAACCAACAAACACAGAGAGGACCAGGGGAGAAGAATCAAACTCACCGTAGGTCCTCGCTGAAGGATAGAAGAGGAAGCAGAGGGGCCGATGACCATGGCAGCACGGGGAGCACCCCAGAGGGGGCGCTGCAACCCACACGGTGCCACGACAGCGACCCTGATCACACCTGGAGGAGCAGAGCATCACCTCGACGCACGATGACCACGACAGCACTTGAATCCATGCCAACCCCCAAACCCTAGGGTTCAGGACGGCATCGATCCATCGCAGGAGAGCCCTAGGCTCGAATCCAATTGGATAGAACGAACGAGCATCGTCGACAAACCCCAATTGCACCACGGCGGCGACCAGAACGTCCGACGGCGGCGGCAATCGACGGTGGCAGCATCGCCGGCCACAGGGTCAGGGTCAGAGGAGGAGAAGATGAACGAGAGAGAGAGAGAGAGAGAGAGAGAGAGAGAGAGAGAGGCAGTGAGGAGTGGGCCGAGCTAGGCCAGACCCTTCGGGGTGGCTCTTTTGTCTAGAATTAATGGGCCACCAGGGCCCAATAAGAATAACTAGCCCAGAAACCTTTTTCAGGCCTGTTTCAATAAAAAGAAAAGACCAAAATACCCTTGGACTTAATAAAATTCTAGAAAATAAAATAAAAGTCCAAAAATTATAAATAAAATATTTTTGGATTCAAAAAATCCAAACTACTCAAGTAAATTAAAATATAAAATTTTAGACATTTAAATTTTATTAGGAATTTTGTAAATTATATATTCCTTATAGAAATTTACAAAATTATTGAAGGATGATAAAATTAATTAAAATTCACTTTCATTATGTATTAATATTGTAGTATTTTAGAAAATACTAAATAAATATCTAATCACCATTTTTAATGTATAATTAATAATTCCTAAAAGAATTATTAAATCAATAAAAGTCGAATAAAAGGGAAATAAAATAAAATAACTCAATATATGTTATAAATATTAAAAACTAATATTTATAAATCCTTTATTACTAAAAAGGAACTTTTTGGGGTAAATGCATATAAAATAAATAATGCATTACATTACTTGCATAATCATTTTGCTTCTTTAAATATTGTCCTTACCGGGCAATAATGATGTTTTTGTAGAACTAGAAGCTCAAGGTCCAGTGCAAGCATCAGACTTCACTACCTTGCCATCACAAGGCAAGTTCATCACTTGCTCATGTCCTTTGAAGAGTCTTTATCAAAGTATTTGCAAATTGTGTGTTATCATATATGCTATAAAAGGAAGAAAATATTATTTTCACAAATAAAGAAATTATAGATATCATACTAAGTGATGATATGATAGAGCAATAGAACTTAGAGTTCTAATTGCAACAATGATGATCAAGTAGGGACTTAATAACCCATGACATCAGTGATCCTAGTGTCGTATATTACGCGTTAGCCATGAGATTTGGAATGGGACAAAGAAGTCAGCTGTATCTTCTTCCTCTCGCATGAAGCCGGATGTGCAGGTCGTGGCTGTTATCCTCGTAGCATGCATATTAATTGGTAATTCGTAGAGGATATGCAGCATATCGGTGGGAACCCTCATCGTCCCACGATAGTTCTGGCATCTAACGGTTTGTACAAACCATTGCCGTAATTCATTATGTGGGCATGGTGTACACCAAGGAGGCATGCGGGGTCGCGGAAGGGGCAGAGATTGGCTTGGACCAACTACTGGGCCCCACATCATGGAATTGTGGACGGGAAAGTACGCCCGGTTGTGCAACAAGGAGTTGATATCTCATGGGTAAAGTAACGCACCTCTGCAGACTGTAAGAACTGTAACTTGTTACTCCCTGTTCCGGGAAGGAGATACGAACGTGGCAGGAAAGGAACTCCATGAAATTTCTGGTCAACCTGTGAAGGCTGATTTTCATAGTTTTTTTTTTCAGAATAAAATCAATCTTTGAAGAAAGATTTACAAAAACTGCATAGTGCCAAGGATATATAATCCGAGGTGGTAGTTAGAGCATCAAACTTCCCACCTTGCATATAATGAACTTGTTGGGTAATGCTGTTACTCATTCTTTCCTTTGATCCCTTACTTAGACTCTAAGGATCCCAAAGACGTGCCAATGTATGCAGCCGAATGTCAAGAAGATGTGTTCTACGAGGAACCTGATCTGTCCGGAGGAGTTGAAGGAGTGGATTACGAGATCCGCTACGGTGTCGATGAGAACGAGTCCAATTAAGTACCTAGTTAGTAGTAACTAACGAAGCCGAGTAGCATGAACTCTATAGAATAAGTTGTTGAGCTCAACTCCTAGTCAGAGTTGCTACTTTTAAATATCCGTTGAACACTTTATATTTTGGTTTGTAAGTTGGATATTTTGGAAGTCTTGAACTTCCGGTATTGTAACAATAATAATGTGTGTAAATTTGTAATATGGACCCGCAATGTTTCTGTTGTACCACTCTGAGGGATGTGATATCTACGGAAAGGTGTTCTGTGGATGTCATGTCAACGATTATAGTGTACTACACATGCAGTGGTATGCTGGGTCACCGCAGTTGGTATCAGAGCAAATTGCTTTGACCTTGGGTTGGAAACCTAGTAAAGGGTATTACCTGTAGGGAAATTTATCAACGATAAAGAATTCTCTAAAAGTAATATAATGGGTATTCAAATGAGAATATTCCGTTATATATTTTAGTGCGATAATTCTTTGTTATGATGCAATATGTCATTGGATACTAATGAAAATTATTTTTCTGATATACAGAGATATGGCACCGAAGTTTCCAAAATAGACTTTGGTAAGAAAATAGGAGACTCTTGATGACTATCAAGGATCATTCACAGACCAACTTCGTCAACTTTTAAAGCTCTTTAGTTGTCCAACTAGAATTCCAGTAAACACTATCACTTACCTCGATGGTCGAATGTTATCCAAGTATTGTGTGAGTATCCAACTTCCAGAGAAGCTTGTATTATATCACGATCTACCTATAGGAGAAGGTAGGAGTCATTTAGCAGCCTATCATGTTGTTGTTGTGGAGGCGATAACTAATATCCAGGAGCAGAAAACCAAGGAGTTAGAAGGTAGCACATTCTCTGTGATACCTCATGATTCTATAGACTCAGAGCCTATACCAGATCATCTTACTTTGGTTAAGAAGCATCCTAAGTTAGCTTCCAAGTTTATGGATAGATACCGGACACTCGTTGCGTCTTTCTATAAGACTCATCAAGTGATTGTTGAAGACAAAAATGACATGTTAGAGGATCTAACTGATCCGGAAAGGAGGAAGCAGTTAGCATTCCAGCTAGAGAAAGAAGCAAGTAGTAGTGCAACACCTATCTTTAAGGATATACCTATAGATCCTGAATCTTTTATACCATATCCTTATTCACCAAGACATGAACCTATACATGATCCTACTATGGATATGCGGTATGCAGTACCACAGGGCTCAGAGGATGGTTCGGATTCAGAACTTCCTATTGAGAATTCGGGTGGATGGAGAATGGGATCATATGATGGATCTCATGAATACCAGATGTCCACAGATGGTTCTGGCAGAAATGTTGGACAATCTAGTTGGATGGGTGCAAGAATGAATCCTAATAATAGTAGTAGAAATACCATGTCAATAGATAATCAGGATGAAGAGGAAGATCCTGAGGAGAGAGTGTTTGAATCATCAACATCTTCTCAAAACCCAGGGAATATACATTATCTAGTGTTTAACTATCTTGCCCACGAGAGCACCTGGGAAGCAGCAGGATCTGCGTATCCTGTTGACAACTCAAGAAATGAAGCTCAGGAGATGCAGGCTGGAGATAATGTTGAATATGTTTCTGAAGACTTTTCAGCTGAGCTGGAGGGAGTCAATGCGCTCAGGTTGAGTAATGACTCAAGTCCTGACACTTCAGATACAGAGTATGTTCCTTCTGGAAGGCCATATGTTCCACAAACTGTGTGACGAACAACATGTCATCACGGTTGGACATCAGGCATGTACGATGAGCGTAGTTACTATTAGAAGGAGACAATTAACTAGTAGTATCGAGTACTGTGTATTGTACCCCAAGTAATAAGGTAGTTCTGTAAATATACCTATATGGTATATGTTGTAATGACTTTGTACCATTATGATATTATGTAAAATATGTGAAATGCATATTTGGATTTTCTTTGGATCTTCATTGTGTGACTAGTTTTGTGCGTAAAGTCGAGCTCAGAACACATGTGCATGATGTAATTATGAGTATTCGCTTTATGTTTCAGGACTAGAGGGTCATGGATACGGGTGTAGGAATGGAAACTGAGCAGCAGCGGATGGAGCGAGAGGCCAAGGAAAAGGCCGATGCAGATGCAGCAAACCAAGAAGCATTACCACCACCACCAATGAGGCCGTTACTAGAGCAGAACTTTATGGAATGAATGCAGATGATGCAAGAAACCTAGAACAAGTTCATGGAAGAGCTGTTGGGGAGAGCAAATCAGAGGGCACCTGAAGGTGGAGGAGTGAGTCTATCGGATTTCCAGAATGCAAGACCGTTACCTTTTGCATCAGCTCCTGAACCAATGGATGCAAAATACTGGCTAGCAGATACTGAAAGGAAGCTGAAAACTGTAGGTTGCAATGATGAGGAGAAATTGAGGTATGCAACTCATCTTCTGACTGGACCTGCAGCATCATGGTGGGAAAATCAGTTAGCCATGCAACAACCAGGAAGAGAGTTTACCTGGGAAGAGTTCAAGCAGAGATTCCATGAATATCATGTTCTGGAAAGTGTTATGGAGTTGAAGCGGAGAGAATTTGAGGAGCTTCAGCAAGGATATACTAGTGTCATTAAGTACATCCAGGAGTTTAGCCAACTGTCTCGTTATGCTGAGGAGGATGTCAACACTGAAGAGAAGCGGAAGAAGCATTTCCTGCATGGATTGAATCCATTTGTGAGGATGCAGCTAAGGTTAGACAATAAGCAAACTTATCAGCAGTTTTTGGATGCATCCATTACTTTTGAAGATGACTACAAGAATGTCCAAGAGGACCAGAGGAAGAGAGCCAAGAAGGAAACTAAGAGAATTCAGGCAAGCAAACCTAAACCCAACCTGGAGTTCAAACCTCGGAATAGGAATTATGGCAACAATAACAACAACAATAACAATAACAAGGGCAGTAGTGGAAATCAATCCAATCCGAGAAGGAATGTTATTTGTAACAATTGTGGAATTCCAGGGCATTTCCAGAGGGAATGCAAAAATCCTGTAGTAATCTGTTACGGTTGTGGTCAGAAGGGGCATATCAAGCCAGACTGTCGGAGCAAACCACCTGGAGGATGGCCTACCAAGGGAGGAGGACAAGTCAGTGGAGGAAATGGACAGCCCAATAAAGGAGGAAATAATGGCAAGAACAACAATGGCAAGAGGAACCGACCTACTCGGAAACTGAACTGTGCAACCCTCGAGGAGGTGGATAATTTGGAGCATGCAGTGATAGGTACGCTCAATATCCTTACCAATCCCGGCAAAGTTCTATTTGATACTGGTGCAACTACTTCATTCATTTCTGAAGAATTTTGTGATAAGTTCGGGATTAGAAGGGCAACGTTAGAAAGTCCTATGACCGTAGTTACGGCATGAGGCAATGTGATTGTACGCCACATAAAACAAGATCAGGTTATCTCGATCTGTGTTGTACATATTTCACAAATATTTATGTGATTCCTTTGAAGGGAATTGCAGTAGTGCTGGGGATGGATTGGATGATGGTACACGGAGCTCAGATAAATTGTGAGGAGAAAACTGTCTCAATCAAAACTCCAAGTGGAGCAAGGATAGTTTACCAAGCAGATAAACACCGTCATGTCATGGTGGATCTGCAGTTGAATTCAATGAAAGAAGTTAAATTAGAAGAGATTCCTATAGTTAATGAATTCCAAGATGTTTTTCCAACAGAGTTACCGAGAATGCCACCAGACCGGGAGATAGAGTTCACCGTTGACCTAATACTTGGTACAACACCAATAGCTCAAGCACCATATAAAATGGGACCCAAAGAGTTGAAAGAACTCAAAGAGCAAATTAATGAGTTAGCGAGAAATGGATTTATACAGGAAAGTGTATCTCCATGGGGAACACCAGTAATCTTTGTGGATAAGAGAGATGGTGGAAGACGGATGTGTGGTGATTATAGAAATCTGAATAACGTGAGTATCAAGAATAAGTATCATTTACCAAGAATTCAAGATTTGTTTGATCAAGTGAAAGGAGCTGGAGTATTTTCAAAGATCGATTTAAGATCTGGATACCATCAAATAAAAATCAAGCCAGAAGATGTTCCAAAAAACAGCATTTGTCTCAAGATATGGACACCATGAGTATCTGGTAGTACCATTTGGTTTGACCAATGCACCGGCAATATTCATGAATTTGATGAACAAGATCTTCATGCCATATTTGGACAAGTTTGTCATAGTCTTTATTGATGATATTTTGATATATTCTAAGGATAAGGAAGAGCATGCTGATCATTTGAGAATAGCATTGCAGACCTTAAGATAACATAAGCTTTATGCTAAGTTCAGTAAGTGTGAATTTTGGCTTGATGAGGTAGAATTCCTCGGTCATGTGATCAGTAAAGATGGAATTGCTGTGAATCCATCTAAAGTTCAGTCAGTACTAGAGTGGACTGCACCGACCAATGTGAAGCAAATTCGAGGTTTCTTAGGAATGGCTGGTTATTATCGGAGATTCATTGAAGGTTTATCCAAAATAGCCGGACCAATGACCAAATTATTAAGGAAGAATACACCATTCAAGTGGGATGAGAAATGTGAAGCAAGTTTCCAAGAGTTGAAGACTAGATTAACCACAGCTCCAATCTTAGCAGTTCCTGAAACAGGGAAGGATTTCACCGCTTACTGTGATGCATCTAAAGAAGGTTTGGGTTATGTATTAATGCAAGATTGGAAAGTGATTGCTTATGGTTCAAGACAATTGAAACCACATGAAGTCAATTATCCAACTCATGATTTAGAGTTAGCAGCAGTAGTTTTTGCACTGAAAGGATGGAGGCATTTTCTTTATGGAGCCAGATGTGAGTTATACACTAACCATAAAAGTCTCAAATATTTCTTCAGTCAAAAGGAATTGAATATGAGACAGAAGCGTTGGTTGGAACTAATCAAGGATTATGATTTAACAATCAACTACACTCCAGGGAAAGCAAATGTTGTGGCAGATGCTTTAAGCAGAAAGAGTGCAGATACTCAGCCTAGAAACAGGGAGTTACCAAAAGAGTTACAAATGGACTTGGAAAGATTAGAACTTCAATTCATCAGAACAGAGGTTCTTGGAGGATTAGCTACTATGCAGGTAGTTGCAGAGCAGGACAATGATCTTAAGAAAGAAATTTTTAGACATCAAGAAGAAGATCCTTTTATTGCTGAGGAAATTCAGAGGATATCTCAAGGGCAAAAATCAGTTTTTCGCCTTGGAGAGTATGGGTCTTTATGGTTTCAAGACCGTCTTTGTGTTCCATATGTGACGGAGATTAGAAATGTCATACTCCAAGAAGCACATGATACACCATATTCTATACATCCGGGGAGTACTAAGATGTATATGGATTTAAAGGAACTATTCTGGTGGAATAACATGAAAAGAGATATTGCTAAATATGTATCAGACTGCCATACTTTTCAAAGGGTGAAGGCTGAACATCAACGTACAACAGGACCATTACAACCCTTGGAAATTCCTGAATGGAAGTGGGAGGAAATAGGTATGGATTTCATTACAGGACTGCCTATGACACCAAAAAGGAAGGATATGATATGGGTAATTGTGGACAGACTCACTAAGAATGCACACTTTATTCCGGTGAATCAAAAGGATAATGCCGAGAAGTTAGTTGAAGTATATGTCAAAGAGATAGTAAGTAAGCATGGAGTGCCCAAAAAGATCGTAACTGATAGGGGATCAGTGTTTACTTCAGCATTTTGGAAGAAATTACATGAAGCACTTGGTTCAAAGTTAGATTTCAGCACGGCATATCATCCTGAGATAGGAGGTCAAACTGAAAGAACAAATCAAATCCTAGAAGACATGTTAAGGGCTTGTGCGTTAGATTTTGGAGGAACATGGGAAGATCACCTACCATTGGCAGAATTTTCTTATAACAATAGTTATCAGAGTAGTCTGAAGGCAGCTCCATATCAGGTTCTGTATGGAAGGAAGTGTAGATCACCAATATGTTGGTATGAACCTGGAAGCAACAAAGAATTTGCGCCAGATTATATCAAGGAAAGACAAGACATCATTGATAAGATCAGGGATAGACTAAAAATAGCCCAGAGCAGGCAGAAAAGTTATGCGGATCAAAGTCGAAGATCATGGCATCCAGAAGTGGGAGATATGGTCTATTTGAAAGTAAGTACAATGAAAGGAGTGAAAAGGTTCGGAGTTAAAGTAAAATTGAGTCCAAGATATATCGGACCATTCAAGATACTGAGTCAAAACAGAACTATAGCTTATGCTTTAGAGTTACCATCAAGATTGGCAAGTGCATAATGTTTTCCATGTGTCACAACTTCGCAAATGTTTGAAAGTTCCAGATGATGCAATCACACATCAAGAGATAGAACTACAAGCAGACCTGACCTATATTGAAAAACCTTGTAAGATTCTGGAAGAAAACTCGAAGAGATTAAGGAATAGAGTAATAAAATATTGCAAGGTACAGTGGGAACATCACCCTGAAAGGGAAGCCACATGGGAGAAAGAAGAGGATTTAAGAAAAGCCTATCCAGAACTATTCAGGTACATCTCCACAAACTTCGAGACGAAGTTTAATTTAAGGGGGGAAGTCTGTAACATCCCAGCATTAGGAACTAACGAAGGGTAGATTTAGGAATATGGAATGTTGCATGCATCTATTTGTGAAAATGTGGGTAAAATTTTCGCCAAATAAAAATCTTAAGTGATCAATGTTTCTTTCTTACTTTGAGATTAGGTTTAGTCTTAAAGGAAGATTGTTATGAACTTTGAGATGATCTTTAAGGAGTTATGTGTTTTAAAATGAATTTGAATTTTTAAACTTGAGTGTTTGAATTATAATTCAAATTATTTTGATATAGGTTTTGAATCTTAAATTAATTAAGAGATAAGTATTATAACTTAAATTCTATCCAAAGAAAAACAATAATAAATATGAAATTTATTTCATATTAGCAATATATAAAAAAACAAGTTACAAAGAATGTAACTTACTAAAGCCATTCTCAAACTTCACAAGTTACAAAAGAATAAAGAATAAGAATATTCTTTATTAATAATAACATAATCTTTATTACAATTGAAGAAAATTAAAATTACACAATAATAAAAGAAAATTACAGAAGAATAAGAAAATTACATTGGAACATTTTATAACTACTCTGTAACTAAACCTAGACTAAATCTTCATCTTTATATATGTACCTGCAAAACAAACAGAAAATATCAAGAGAAATAAAAGATTAGTGTTAGTATTATTTCTCTCAGATATGTCAGTGAAATGCACTTGACAAATTCATCATTGAGAAATGTTATAAAAGGGGCAAGTTTCACCAATATGAAAGATTCCATCTTTCATAAATTCAAAGCCAGAAGTCAGATGACAGCTAAGAGGGACAAATTCACCAGCCAGGTGAAAGTAACCTGGTAAGAGTAAGTTCAAAAATTCTGAACATATCCACGGGTGCATAGCTAGCACACAGGCAGGACACACACCAACATGCATGTGGTGTGTTGTCAAGCTCACAGAGCAACCCAATCTCACAAAACCGCAGCACAGCCGTGGGAGGCACTAGTGCATCACACCTCTCCACAGCACACAAGAACAGCCAGTGTAGACAGCAGTTAAACCAAGCACCACAACTAGCAACCACACCAACTAAGGATCAACCAAACATCACAAGGATGGTGACATAAGGAGGGGGATGGATCAGGTGGATAGCAAGATCAAGCCCAGGAGCTAGGAGGAGAAGGCTAGCTCAAGAGCAAGCAAAGTAGTCCAGCAAAACCAGATCAAGATCATCATCATCAACTTACTACACCACCATCAGATTTTGTGGCAAGTTTCATAAAACCTTCACATGATCTAATCATCTTATTCAGAGAGGATCATGTGTTGTTTTATAAAACAAGCCCTCAGAGAGCACCCAAGAGGGGTGAATCCATCATAGGGATTTCTGAAACTCTAAAGTTAAACAACAAAGTACCAAGATCCAACCAGAGCTCAGAGCAACATCCTTGCTCTGGTTGTCAAACTATATTTTACAATTCAATCATACATATACCTATGATCTATTTCTAGGCACATCCCTAAAGGAAGGGTAGCACCTTAGAAACAAATCTTTGGATCCATAGATTGATCAAGCTCACTATCAATTTTTTTCAAGCTTTGATTCAATAAAGAATAGATGGTACCACTACCAGGACTATCTAGATGAACCAATTAGATAATATTTGAATCCCTAAGCCTCAGACCAACATCATTTGTCTTAGGGAATTCAGATAAAAGCATCTATATTTATATTTTAAAGCCAAGATTGTCTTAAGCATAAACTAACCAAATCCATGGTTTAGAATCAAATTTGTGTGCCATACATGATGGTGTCACAAGAACAATCCAATATGAATCAGGAAAGACAGTAAATCATCATAGATTCAGACAATCAACTAACTAATCATTTTCATGTTAAAACAGGAATCATAACTAGGATATTCCTATGATACACTTCACTGTTTGAGATCATGATGATGATCTCAAACCACATGTCAATTTCCAAGCTAACAGCACTAAGACATTAGTTGTATCTTATCATAATCATGACCATGAATCAAATAAACAGTGGAAAGCTATCAAGTCATTGGCTTTACCAAGCATGCTTCCCAAACAACTACATCATCTGAATCAGATGCAATCCAAGCATCAAATCATCTAGTAAACCACCAGAAACATCATAGATCATTTTAAGCAACAAGCCTCAGGCCAATAAGCATTTAGTGTAGGGGTTCGTAGCATGGAAAACAAAAAAATTCTACCGCATGCACACAAACAAGCCAAGATCTATCTACTAGATTGTAGCAACGAGTCGATAGAAGCACTCACCCTCGAAGATTCCAAAGCGGTTAACGAGAGCAGATTCTCGTGGGTGATGTAGTCATACACTTGGTGATCTCAAGATCGCGTAGACGATCCTTCCGGCGTTGCTTTCTGGCAGCGCTTCCGCAGTCGGTCACACGTTTGGTACTCGATGAAGACCTTCCTCTCCCTTGTTCCAGCAGGCAGTGGAGGCTGTAGTTCTCCCCTCGCGAATCCGGCAACACGACGGCGTGGTGTCAGAAGTAGAGGGAAGATACCGCAGGGCTTCGCCTAAGCCAGTGCGAGTTATGGTGGATTAGGGTTTCCCGGAGATCTTGGGTTTAGAAGTCCGGGAGGAGGAGGAGGTGTCGGCGGCGTCTAGGGCGGCGGCGGCGCGGGTGTGGGGAGGGCTTGGCTCTTTTGTGCTTTGGGGCAGCCCTCCCCCTCTATTTATGAGAGGGGGCACCCTTGGGAGGGGTAGGTTTGAATCCAAACCCAAACCCAAGTTGGATTGAGAAAAGGACTTGTTCCTTCTTCCACTAGGAAACCATTGTTCCAGTTTGACTTTTCAAACTTCTCGTTTGACTTCCAATTTAGAGCTTTAATTCTCTCTTACAAATGCACACACCAAGTGACCTAGGATATGATCCAATCATTCCACTTACCCATGACACATTCATGTATCATTCTCCTTCCGGACCGGTGAACCTTCTAGACCCTTCTAGAACCTCTCCGATGAAAACATCGGAAACTTTCCCGAACTCCGGAATTGGACTTTCCTTATATGAATCTTATTCCCCGGACCATTTCGGATCTCATCGTGATATCCTGGATCCCATCTGAGACTCCGAACAACATTCAGTATCCCTACTAACATTCCATATCTACTAAACAACATCGAATCCTTAAGTGTGTCTCCCTACGGTTCGTGAATTATGCGGACATGACCGAGACACTTCTTCGATCAATAACCAATAGAGGAATCTAGAAATTCATATGGTTTCCACATATTTCAATGATTACTTTGCGAACGAATGAACCACTTACATACGACACCAATTTCCCTTTGTCTCGTGATAGTTTACTTATCCGAGGTTTTGATCGTCGGTATCTCTGCATACCTAGTTCAACCTCGTTACCGATAAGTACTCTTTTCTCGTTCCCATGATATGTGATCCCTTGTGAGCCAGTCACATGCTTGCAAGCTAATTGGATGACATTCCACCGAGAGGGCCCAGAGTATATCTATCTGTCATATGGATGGACAAATCCCACTCTTGATCCATGTGCCTCAACCCATACTTTCCGAACACTCAATGCCACCTTTATATCCACCCAGTTACGGTGTGGTGTTTGATGTCATCAAAGCATCCTTCCGGTGATAGTGATTAGCATGATATCATGGTCGAAGGAATTAGGTTACTATGTATCAGAAAGCTTATAGCAAACAAACTATTGAAATGACTTGATCTTAATGCTACGCTTATCTATAGGAGTATGTCCATCATACCATTCTCCTAATGATATGATCTTGTTGTTAATAATATCTCAATGCTCATGATCGGGAAACCACGATCATCTATTAACCAACAAGCTAGTATTACAAAGTGGCTTTACTAGGGACTCTAATTTAGTTTACAAATCACACAAGTATTAATGTTTCCTATTTAATACTGTTATAGCATGAATGTAAACATTTATCATAAACACAAAGATATAATAATAACCACTTTTATTATTGCCTCTAGGGCATATCTCCAACAGTCTCCCACTTGCACTAGAGTCAACTAATCTAGATTACATGGTAATATACCGAACACCCATGGCGGTTTGGTGCTGGTCATGTTTTGCCCTCGGGAGAGGTTTAGTCAACGAATCCGCCACATTCAGATATGTGTGTACTTTGCAAATCTTTATGTCACCATCTTGGACATGCTCTCGAATAGCGTGAAAATGTAGCTTGATGTGCTTCAGCTTCTTGTGTGACCTTGGTTCTTGCGCATTGGCTATGGTGCCCATGTTATCACAGTAGATAAACATTGGGTTCGGCGCACTTGGAACCACACTAAGCTCTATAATGAACTCCTTCATCCATATCTCCTCTAGTGAAGCTTCCGAAGCAGCTACATATTCCGATTCAGTTGAAGATCTCGCCACAACGCTTTTCTTTACACTCCTCCAGCTAACTGCTGCACCATTCAAAGTAAATACGTATCCAGATTAAGATTTAGAATCATCCAGATCGGTGTTCCAACTAGCATCGGTGTAACCATTAACAACGAATTGTTTATCACCTCCATAAGAAAGAACCATATCCTTAGTTCTTCTCAAGTACTTAAGGATGTTTTTACCGTTGTCCAATGATCCACTCCTGGATCACTTTGATATCTGCTAGTCAAACTAACAGCATATGCAATGTCGGGTCTAGTACATAGCATGGAATACATAAGAGATCCTATGGCTGAGGCATAGGGAGTCTTACTCATCCTTTCTCTATCTTCTGCCGTTGCAGGACTTTGAGTTTTACTCAAGGTCGTATTGGGCAACATGGGCAAGAACCCTTTCTTGCTATCTTCCATTCCAAACCTCTTTAGAACTTTGTCCAAATATGTACTCTGTGACAATGATATTAGGCGTCTCGATCTATCTCTATGAATCTTTATGCCTAATATATAAGCTGCTTCGCCAAGATCTTTCATTGAAAAACTATTATTCAAATAATCCTTGGCACTATTCAGAAGGTCTACATCATTCCCAATCAACAATATGTCATCTACATATAGTATTAAGAATGCTACAGAGCTCCCACTCACTTTCTTGTAAATACAAGCTTCTCCATAAGTTTGTATAAAACCAAAGCTTTTGATTACCTTATCAAAACGTTGATTCCAACTTCGGGATGCTTGCTTCAATCCATATATAGACCGTTGAAGTTTGCATACCTTGTTAGCATCTTTAGGATCGACAAAACCTTTGGGTTGTACCATATACAACTCTTCATCAATGTCTCCATTGAGGAACGCCGTTTTGACATCCATCTGCCATATCTCATAATCATAATATGCAGCGATTGCTAACATAATCCTCACAGACTTTAGCTTCGCTACCGGTGAGAAAGTCTCATCGTAGTCAACTCCTTGAATTTTTCGAAACCCTTTAGCGAAAAGTCGAGCTTTATAGACAGTAACATTACCATCAGCATCTGTTTTCTTCTTGAAAAATCCATTTGTTCTCGACAGCCTTCCGGCCATCCGGTAAGTCCACCAAAGTCCATACTTGGTTTTTGTACATGGATCCAATCTCGGATTTCATGGCTTCTTGCCATTTATTGGAATCTGGGCTCATCATCGCTTCCTCATATGTCGCAGGGTCATCGGTGTTGTCCACCAACATGATACTCATAACGAGATCGTACCAATCAGGAGTGGTACGAGTTCTTATTGACCTACGAGGTTCCGTAGTAACTTTAACCGAAGTTTCATGATCAACATCATTAGCTTCCTCTCTTATTGATGTAGGCGCCACAAGAACCACTTCTGGTGCTACGCTACTCACAAGTTCGAGAGAAGGTTCAACAACCTCGTCGAGTTCTACTTTCCTTCCAGTCACTTCTTTCGAGAGAAACTCCTTCTCTAGAAAGGATCCATTCTTGGCAACGAAGATTTTGCCCTCGGATCTATGATAGAAGGTATACCCAATAGTTTCCTTCGGGTATCCTATGAAGACGCATTTCTCCGCTTTGGGTTCAAGCTTGTCGGGCTGTAACTTCTTTACATAAGCTTCGCAACCCCAAACTTTAAGGAACGACAATTTAGGTTTCTTCCCAAACCATAATTCATACGGTGTCGTTTCAACGGATTTAGATGGTGCCCTATTTAAAGTGAATGCGGCTGTTTCTAATGCATAACCCCAAAACGATAGCGGTAAATCTGTAAGTGACATCATAGAACGAACCATATCTAAGAGAGTTCGATTACGACGTTCGGACACACCATTACGCTGTGGTGTTCCCGGCGGTGTCAATTGTGGAAGTATTCCGCATTTCTTCAAATGCTTGCCAAACTCGTAACTTAGATATTCACCTCCACGATCAGACCGTAGAAATTTAATCTTCTTCTTATGTTGATTCTCTACCTCACTTTGAAATTCCTTAAACTTCTCGAAAGTTTTAGACTTATGTTTCATGAAATAGATATACCCATATCTACTCAAGTCATCCGTGAAGGTAAGAACATAACGATAACCACCGCGCGATGCTACACTCATTGGGCCACACACATCGGTATGTATGATTTCCAATAAGTCCGTAGCTCGCTCCACCATACCAGAAAATGGAGTCTTAGTCATTTTACCCATCAGACATGCTTCGCATCTTTCAAGTGATTCAAGAAGTCCATCGGAATGGAGTTTCTTCATACGCTTCACTCCAATATGACCAAGACGACAGTGCCACATATAGGTTGAGTTATCGCTCAATTTCAAACATTTAGCTTCAATGTTATTAATGTGTGTATTACCACAATCGAGATTCAATAAGAATAGACCATCTATCAAAGGTGCATGTGCATAAAACATATTACTCATATAAATCGAACAACCATTATTCTCGTACTTAAACAAGTAACCGCCTCGCAATAAACATGATCCGGATATAATGTTCATGCTCAACGCAGGCACCAAATAACAATTATTTAAGTATAAAACTAATCCCGATGGTAGATGAAGAGGTAGCGTGCCGACCGCGATCACATCAACCTTTGATCCATTTCCAACGTGCATCGTCACCTTGTTCTTCGCTAGATTCTGTTTATTCTACAGTACCTGTTTCGAGTTACAAATATGAGCAACCGAACCAGTATCAAATACCCAGGCACTACTGTGAGTACTAGTGAGATACACATCAATAACATGTATATCGGATATACCTTTCTTCTTGATGTTGTCGTTCTTCAAATCCGCCAAGTACTTTGGGCAATTCCGCTTCCATTGACCCTCTCCCTTGCAGTAAAAGCACTCAGTATCAGGCTTAGGCCCAGTCTTGGTCTTCTTCGCCGACGCGGTAACTTTCTTACCGCCCTTCTTGAAGTTTCCCTTTTTCTTAGACTTGCCTTGCTTCTTGAATTTGGTGGTCTTATTGACCAACAACACTTGGTGCTCTTTCTTGATCTCCACTTCTGCAGATTTTAACATGGAGAAGAGTTCGGGCAATGACTTGTCCATGTTTTGCATATTGTAGTTCCACTTCTGCAGATTTTAACATGGAGAAGAGTTCGAGCAATGACTTGTCCATGTTTTGCATATTGTAGTTCATCAAAAAGTTCTTGTAACTTGGTGGTAGTGATTGGAGGACACGGTGAATCCCCAAAGCATTAGGAATCACTATACCCAAGCTTTAGAGTTTACTTGCGTGCCCAGACATCTTAAGCACGTGCTCACTGACGGAGCTGCCCTCTTCCATCTTGTAGTTAAAGAACTTTTCAGAAGCCTCATAACTCCCAACTGCCGCGTGAGCCTCAAATATCATTTTGAGTTCACGGACAATATCATGTGGGTCATGGTTCTCAAACCTTTTCTGAAGCTCCGATTCCAAACCATACAAGATAGCACACTGAACTATGGAGTACTGATTCTTCCGAGCGAGGAAAACATTCTTTACCTCATCGGTAACATTAGCTGTAGGCGGGTCACTGTGGCATCCCGCAAAACCACTACTAGAAAATCGCGTTGTTTTTGTGCATTGCATCATCATGACCGCATGCTCATGTCATCATGCCACATTGCATTTGAGCATCGTCATCATCTTGCATTTGATTGCATAAAACTATTTTTGAAAAGCCTGGTTTTGTTTTCTAAACGCCCCGTCTTTTATTCAAACGCCAAACCCGGGTCTCCGGATTATTTTGTTTTGGCTGCTATCGGTTTGCAAACGGACCGTTTAAAAAAAATAAAATGTTTAATTATTTTTAGTGGGGGCAGTCGAACGGGCCGAACCGACCCGAACGACCACCCCCAGAACCAAAAACGGTTCACCTAACCAGCCCCCTCCAAATCCTAAAGCTACCAACCTATCTACCCACCCCTCTGGCCACCTCACCCCACCCAATCCCCACCTGACACCTCACCCTCTCCCTCTCCCTAACCAACCCCATGCCGCCACTTGGCCTCTCTCCCTCTCTCTCCTCTCAAACCTTCCCAACACACTCTCACACACACACGGCCACACCACACGCGCCTGCCACCCTGGCCCGCCTGGGACCCACCCCCTCCAGCCGACAGTCCCGGCCCACCCGGTCCCACCAACCACCTGCCCGTGCCCTGTTCATCCCCTTCCTCTTTTCTTCCTCATCTCTCCCATGCGCCTCCCTCCGGTCCTCTCTCTCTCTGCTCGCCTCGCCGCTCCACCCCGCTCTCCAGGCCGCCGCCCTCTGCCCCAACCGCGCCCCCGTCGCCAGACCCTCCCCGGCCCCGCAACGCTCTCTCCCTCCCCTCCGGCCCCGCCCCGCGCTAGCCCGACCCCGACCCCGAGCCGCCGCTCGCCCTGAGCTCCGTCGCGCCCGGCTCCTCCTCCGGCCTCCGACCCCACGCGTCCTCAGCCCGTCCGCCCCTCCGACCCCGACCTCGAGTCCCCCCTGGCCGCGTCGCCTCGCCCCGTGCGCCGCCCTCCGGCCTAGGCCGCCTCCCTCCGCCTCCTCCGGCCTCCGACCCCGCGCGGCCCCGCCGGTCCGCCGCACGCCGCGGCCCGCGTCCGTCGCCCCCGACCTCGCCGCCTGCAGCACCCCCGTCGCCCGCCCTCTGCTCCCCGCTCGTCTGTCCTCGCCCCGCCCCGAGCGCCGCCGCACCTCGCCGGCCGGGCTCTGCGCCCCTCCTCGCGGCCAGGTCGTGGCCGCCACGTTGCCTGCTCGAGGCCGAGGACCGTCGCCGCCGTGCCCTGCATCCCCGGCGTGCTGCGAGCGCCCTCCCCCCCAAGCTTTGGCCGACGTCGGTCGTCCTCATCGCTTCCGGACCTTCTCCACAGCGAGCCTGGTGAAGGGGAGTCGTCTATGCTCGTCCTCTCCGGCCGTGGTACGTCCCTTGCGACCTCGTTGTGGCCTCCCGAAGCCAAGAACGTCAAGGGCGCCAACAACTGTTGGTTTTGCTCTATCAAGAGTAGTTCCGCTGCGGTAGTGTGTTGCAGAGGTGCTGCTGCTCCAAAACCCGACGCCAATGTGTTGTGGTGGGTTGTCTGTGTCCTCAAGATCTCCGTCCTGGGTGTGTTTCCATAACCGTCGACATGGAACCGAAGGACGACAAGTTCTTCACCCCGGCACATCAAGTTCTTCCTCTCGGATCCGAAGACGCCGTGACCCGGACACCGTGCGACAAGTACTCCTTCCCCCGAACGCCGAGCCCGGACCCGACGACCGCCAAGATCGCCACGAGAACGACAAGTACTTCATCCTGAATGCCAAGACCGACTCGATGGCGCGGACCCGACAAGATCGTCGCGACGACAAGAACGACACCGACCAGGGCGAGGCCGATGCGCCCCGACGCCACGCCAAGTTCGTCTACCCGAACGCCAAGATCTACTCTGCCATCCGAGAACGATCCCGGAGTCCGAGAACGATCCCGTCGAACCCTGGACCCTGAGACCGAACCCCGAACCCCGGAACCCCAAGATCGTCGAGACCCCTAATGTGTGAACCCCTTTCCGAGAACCCTATTTTATAAATGGTCAACTATATGAATTGTTGC
Source organism: Avena sativa (assembly GCA_916181665.1). NCBI lineage: Eukaryota > Viridiplantae > Streptophyta > Magnoliopsida > Poales > Poaceae > Avena > Avena sativa. Next base: position 1,443,723 of record OV702284.1, read on the forward strand.
ACATTAAATCATTCATCTCGCATGCATATCATGTGGTTTGGGGGCCTTATGCCGATTCACCTCTAATTAAATATGGGGCCCATATGCGGGCAAATCCAGTCTCATATTAGCCTCATTTAAATTGCGTAGCGAACCGGTGCTATCTTTTGCCTTGCTAAAACAACATTTAAATTGCGGGGGTTTTCTAAATAACTTGAACCGTTTAATAAATTGTCGGGACCCCGGTTCCGCTTAATACTGACCTACTTGCATCGTATCTTTGCCATGCCATACATCATACATGCATCATGCCGATCTTTTGCCGTAGTATTAAATATTGCATCCGGTGTTTCTGCTAGTGATTTGCTTCTTCGCGGATAAGGCCGTTGAGTTGATGTGAGCTTCGCCCCGATCTTCGGATGAACCTTCGACAATGTTTTCAGGCGAGCATCTCCCCCTTTCTACCTATCTTACTTTTATAGTATTTATTCCCTCCTGTTGATCTATTGCTATCTGTGTCGCGATGCTCTAGTTTCGTACCCGTGATATCCCTTGCAGCCTTATATTGCCTTGGACACATCCTATTACCTGTTGTTTGGTAGATAGTTGGACTTGCGCGTCGTAGTCGCTTGCTCAAATGTTGTTGCGTGCCGTCAAGTACCACAGTTGTTGGAGAAATGCCGCATGATGATGTTGGTGATGATCATGGTTTTACTTATCGTTCACTTTAATTCATGTTTAACAACTAAAATTGAAGTAAGCAGAGGCATCGGTGGGTGATAGAAAATATTTGGTTTCCGAACGCCCACTTGTGTCCCGTAGGACCCCGAGTACTTGATACCTGTTCCTTGTTTTATCGCGCTATCCACATCCGGGAGGTATATGGGACCCCCCTTAGCCAGAGCTTGATTCAGTCTTATTTCTTGGGGCCACAAACTAGTTTGAGGTTTTATTTACTATCCTGTACTTATGCCATGCTTTACTGCCTTATTTAAATTGTGCGACAGATAGCACCTGTACTGTTTAGGTAAGCGGAATGTTTTCGCGGTATCGGCAATCCCAGTTTTGGGTTCCCAGTCGTTTACAGCCATTGTCGCAAACCTTGGGTCCGTCTCGGAGCTAGCTTACTTCGTTGCGGGTAAGACTTCAAGGGGTGGCCCCCTGAAATATTTCTGAATCCTGTGATTGCTTTGTCGTGAAAGCCTCGTTGGGTTTTGATTTGGTTTTTTCGAGGCTGATCGAGTGTGTGTTGCTATTGGTGCACCCCGGCCGGGTAAAACTTTCTGAAAGCCGTGTCCGCGGTTATGGACGACTTGGAGCACAGTATCTCGACCATAGACAAGCATAACTAAAGTTTATTGCTATAAATTTGACTTTATAATGACTAGTAATCAGCTTCACTATAATGGAATGGTTAAATAATACTGCCCACAATTGCTTGTTTGAGTTGTCGCTTGCGACCATTTTACCTGACTAGTAAGTATTGCAACTACAACGGAATGGCTGAATAAAAGTACCAACAACTGTTGGGTTTTGGGTTTATCTCATGCTATCTGTATCTGATTAGTAATTGTTGCAACTATAACGGAATGGCTAACTAAAAGTGCCCACTGCTTATTTTATCAGGATGATTATCTATACCTGACTAGTAATTGCTGCAACGATAACTGAATAAATAAAACTGCCAACCGTGTGAGTTCCTCGGTTGACTTCCTCGTTTGGTCTCGAGGGGGAAACACCAGGATGGGTTTGTTTGGTGTTAGCTTCAGGTTGGATCCGGATAGGTCATTCTTATCCCTCTCTGATAACCGCCAGTTGGATCGAGTCTCTATAGGTTGTTTAGTGCATGCTGCCGCTGCCGCTTCAGTCCACCATACCTTTGTAGGCGAGGACCGCCGAATTCTAGTCTCGCCGTGTACTGGCCTCAGTACTGACGCTCCTTTCTTTTCCTTTGCCCTTTGTCGGCACCCCTTTGTTTAAGCAGGTTTTGAGGTCGACGTCGTTAGCAGGGTTACCCTTCCGGCTTGGCCTGGGCAGGGTTATGGACGCCATTGGTTATTCTTCAGGGCTCTTAGCCCCATTTGCATCTTGTCCGTAGTCGGACGCTCTATCATTTTCAAGGTGATTTGGATCTTTGTATATTATATCTGTATTCTTGACTCATTGAGTCGCTGTTGTATATATCTATTCTGTGGGTCCCATCGAGGACTGTTGTGTAATGTTATTACTTCGTTTTCCACCCGCACGAAAGTGCCTGGTGGGCACCTTTGAATCGTTTCTATGTGGGTTTGGCGGGTTTTCGCTAAAACTTGCATACGTCCGATTCTGAGGGTGTTACAGAGTGGTATCAGAGCTCAGCAGTTGCGATACCCCACAAGTCCAGCCTGTAGGATAACCTAGCTAACGGCCGAAGTAGAGTGTCAAAACTATTTTTGAAAAGCGGTTGGATAGTTCTGATTAGGTCTGATTTTACTCCTTACCCCTCTGCTGTTCTCCTCTTACCTCTACGTGTTTTGAATCCGCTCTCTTCTCTCTCTTCGAGTCCAGGATTTCTCGTGGTTGGGTTTTCCGTCGTACCTTCAGGGTTTCGCTTCCTCCTTTGGTAACGGTGTTCCACCATCCGGTGTTCATGCTGCCTGAGCGATCCTTCATCTGTGGTACCATTCTTTGTTCCTTGTTTGTGCCTTCCAGTGTTTTCCGACACGACGACATCCTCTACGCCAGATCCGATGCAGAGTCTGCATCCCTCCTTTGTTTCCGAACCTCGCTTGTTGAGATCTTCAGTCTGAATCCTGAGAGTTGGTTGCATAATCTGTCTATTCGTGTACATAGTAATGCTTTGAGTGCGGGATGGAATCGCGACCATACCACTACTCTTATCATTTGCTCTGTATATTGAATAGTGGATCGATGCAATTTTACTCCTTCCATGGAAGTTAGAGGTGGCCTTACCTTTAACTTCGTCCGTGGTTTCCGGAGTGTTCTCTTGAGGAACAGGATCAACGACGTCTTGTTGGTGGTGTCGCCGATTTCAAGACGAAGAAAGCACCATTGTTAGTGGTGTCGCGAGGATCTACGCAAAGCGAGAAGACGCAGATCGCCGACCTTCCTTCCGGTACCATGAGGCGGATCTCGAGGGCGAGATCCATTGTTAGTGGTGTCGAATTGTGGCATCCCGCAAAACCACTACTAGAAAATCGCGTTGTTTTTGTGCATTGCATCATCATGACCGCATGCTCATTTCATCATGCCACATTGCATTTGAGCATCGTCATCATCTTGCATTTGATTGCATAAAACTATTTTTGAAAAGCCTGGTTTTGTTTTCTAAACGCCCCGTCTTTTATTCAAACGCCAAACCCGGGTCTCCGGATTATTTTGTTTTGGCTGCTATCGGTTTGCAAACGGACCGTTTAAAAAAAATAAAATGTTTAATTATTTTTAGTGGGGGCAGTCGAACGGGCCGAACCGACCCGAACGACCACCCCCAGAACCAAAAACGGTTCACCTAACCAGCCCCCTCCAAATCCTAAAGCTACCAACCTATCTACCCACCCCTCTGGCCACCTCACCCCACCCAATCCCCACCTGACACCTCACCCTCTCCCTCTCCCTAACCAACCCCATGCCGCCACTTGGCCTCTCTCCCTCTCTCTCCTCTCAAACCTGCCCAACACACTCTCACACACGCGGCCACACCACACGCGCCTGCCACCCTGGCCTGCCTGGGACCCACCCCCTCCAGCCGACAGTCCCGGCCCACCCGGTCCCACCAACCACCTGCCCGTGCCCTGTTCATCCCCTTCCTCTTTTCTTCCTCATCTCTCCCATGCGCCTCCCTCCGGTCCTCTCTCTCTCTGCTCGCCTCGCCGCTCCACCCCGCTCTCCAGGCCGCCGCCCTCTGCCCCAACCGCGCCCCCGTCGCCAGACCCTCCCCGGCCCCGCAACGCTCTCTCCCTCCCCTCCGGCCCCGCCCCGCGCTAGCCCGACCCCGACCCCGAGCCGCCGCTCGCCCTGAGCTCCGTCGCGCCCGGCTCCTCCTCCGGCCTCCGACCCCACGCGTCCTCAGCCCGTCCGCCCCTCCGACCCCGACCTCGAGTCCCCCCTGGCCGCGTCGCCTCGCCCCGTGCGCCGCCCTCCGGCCTAGGCCGCCTCCCTCCGCCTCCTCCGGCCTCCGACCCCGCGCGGCCCCGCCGGTCCGCCGCACGCCGCGGCCCGCGTCCGTCGCCCCCGACCTCGCCGCCTGCAGCACCCCCGTCGCCCGCCCTCTGCTCCCCGCTCGTCTGTCCTCGCCCCGCCCCGAGCGCCGCCGCACCTCGCCGGCCGGGCTCTGCGCCCCTCCTCGCGGCCAGGTCGTGGCCGCCACGTTGCCTGCTCGAGGCCGAGGACCGTCGCCGCCGTGCCCTGCATCCCCGGCATGCTGCGAGCGCCCTCCCCCCCAAGCTTTGGCCGACGTCGGTCGTCCTCATCGCTTCCGGACCTTCTCCACAGCGAGCCTGGTGAAGGGGAGTCGTCTATGCTCGTCCTCTCCGGCCGTGGTACGTCCCTTGCGACCTCGTTGTGGCCTCCCGAAGCCAAGAACGTCAAGGGCGCCAACAACTGTTGGTTTTGCTCTATCAAGAGTAGTTCCGCTGCGGTAGTGTGTTGCAGAGGTGCTGCTGCTCCAAAACCCGACGCCAATGTGTTGTGGTGGGTTGTCTGTGTCCTCAAGATCTCCGTCCTGGGTGTGTTTCCATAACCGTCGACATGGAACCGAAGGACGACAAGTTCTTCACCCCGGCACGTCAAGTTCTTCCTCTCGGATCCGAAGACGCCGTGACCCGGACACCGTGCGACAAGTACTCCTTCCCCCGAACGCCGAGCCCGGACCCGACGACCGCCAAGATCGCCACGAGAACGACAAGTACTTCATCCTGAATGCCAAGACCGACTCGATGGCGCGGACCCGACAAGATCGTCGCGACGACAAGAACGACACCGACCAGGGCGAGGCCGATGCGCCCCGACGCCACGCCAAGTTCGTCTACCCGAACGCCAAGATCTACTCTGCCATCCGAGAACGATCCCGGAGTCCGAGAACGATCCCGTCGAACCCTGGACCCTGAGACCGAACCCCGAACCCCGGAACCCCAAGATCGTCGAGACCCCTAATGTGTGAACCCCTTTCCGAGAACCCTATTTTATAAATGGTCAACTATATGAATTGTTGCACATTAAATCATTCATCTCGCATGCATATCATGTGGTTTGGGGGCCTTATGCCGATTCACCTCTAATTAAATATGGGGCCCATATGCGGGCAAATCCAGTCTCATATTAGCCTCATTTAAATTGCGTAGCGAACCGGTGCTATCTTTTGCCTTGCTAAAACAACATTTAAATTGCGGGGGTTTTCTAAATAACTTGAACCGTTTAATAAATTGTCGGGACCCCGGTTCCGCTTAATACTGACCTACTTGCATCGTATCTTTGCCATGCCATACATCATACATGCATCATGCCGATCTTTTGCCGTAGTATTAAATATTGCATCCGGTGTTTCTACTAGTGATTTGCTTCTTCGCGGATAAGGCCGTTGAGTTGATGTGAGCTTCGCCCCGATCTTCGGATGAACCTTCGACAATGTTTTCAGGCGAGCATCTCCCCCTTTCTACCTATCTTACTTTTATAGTATTTATTCCCTCCTGTTGATCTATTGCTATCTGTGTCGCGATGCTCTAGTTTCGTACCCGTGATATCCCTTGCAGCCTTATATTGCCTTGGACACATCCTATTACCTGTTGTTTGGTAGATAGTTGGACTTGCGCGTCGTAGTCGCTTGCTCAAATGTTGTTGCGTGCCGTCAAGTACCACAGTTGTTGGAGAAATGCCGCATGATGATGTTGGTGATGATCATGGTTTTACTTATCGTTCACTTTAATTCCTGTTTAACAACTAAAATTGAAGTAAGCAGAGGCATCGGTGGGTGATAGAAAATATTTGGTTTCCGAACGCCCACTTGTGTCCCGTAGGACCCCGAGTACTTGATACCTGTTCCTTGTTTTATCGCGCTATCCACATCCGGGAGGTATATGGGACCCCCCTTAGCCAGAGCTTGATTCAGTCTTATTTCTTGGGGCCACAAACTAGTTTGAGGTTTTATTTACTATCCTGTACTTATGCCATGCTTTACTGCCTTATTTAAATTGTGCGACAGATAGCACCTGTACTGTTTAGGTAAGCGGAACGTTTTCGCGGTATCGACAATCCCAGTTTTGGGTTCCCAGTCGTTTACAGCCATTGTCGCAAACCTTGGGTCCGTCTCGGAGCTAGCTTACTTCGTTGCGGGTAAGACTTCAAGGGGTGGCCCCCTGAAATATTTCTGAATCCTGTGATTGCTTTGTCGTGAAAGCCTCGTTGGGTTTTGATTTGGTTTTTCCGAGGCTGATCGAGTGTGTGTTGCTATTGGTGCACCCCGGCCGGGTAAAACTTTCTGAAAGCCGTGTCCGCGGTTATGGACGACTTGGAGCATAGTATCTCGACCATAGACAAGCATAACTAAAGTTTATTGCTATAAATTTGACTTTATAATGACTAGTAATCAGCTTCACTATAATGGAATGGTTAAATAATACTGCCCACAATTGCTTGTTTGAGTTGTCGCTTGCGACCATTTTACCTGACTAGTAAGTATTGCAACTACAACGGAATGGCTGAATAAAAGTACCAACAACTGTTGGGTTTTGGGTTTATCTCATGCTATCTGTATCTGATTAGTAATTGTTGCAACTATAACGGAATGGCTAACTAAAAGTGCCCACTGCTTATTTTATCAGGATGATTATCTATACCTGACTAGTAATTGCTGCAACGATAACTGAATAAATAAAACTGCCAACCGTGTGAGTTCCTCGGTTGACTTCCTCGTTTGGTCTCGAGGGGGAAACACCAGGATGGGTTTGTTTGGTGTTAGCTTCAGGTTGGATCCGGATAGGTCATTCTTATCCCTCTCTGATAACCGCCAGTTGGATCGAGTCTCTATAGGTTGTTTAGTGCATGCTGCCGCTGCCGCTTCAGTCCACCATACCTTTGTAGGCGAGGACCGCCGAATTCTAGTCTCGCCGTGTACTGGCCTCAGTACTGACGCTCCTTTCTTTTCCTTTGCCCTTTGTCGGCACCCCTTTGTTTAAGCAGGTTTTGAGGTCGACGTCGTTAGCAGGGTTACCCTTCCGGCTTGGCCTGGGCAGGGTTATGGACGCCATTGGTTATTCTTCAGGGCTCTTAGCCCCATTTGCATCTTGTCCGTAGTCGGACGCTCTATCATTTTCAAGGTGATTTGGATCTTTGTATATTATATCTGTATTCTTGACTCATTGAGTCGCTGTTGTATATATCTATTCTGTGGGTCCCATCGAGGACTGTTGTGTAATGTTATTACTTCGTTTTCCACCCGCACGAAAGTGCCTGGTGGGCACCTTTGAATCGTTTCTATGCGGGTTTGGCGGGTTTTCGCTAAAACTTGCATAGGTCTGATTCTGAGGGTGTTACAGTCACCCAGCGGTGCATCCAGCGCATAGGTCAAATTACCAGCATTGAGGACAATCCTCAAATTGCGAAACCAATCCGCAAAGTTGCTTCCATTGTTTTTCAACTTTTCTTTCTCTAGGAACGCATTAAAATTGATGGTAGGGTCCGCCATTGATCTACAACATATTTGCAATAGTTTAGACCAAGTTTATGACAAATTGAGTTCTAATTAATAGTAAAATTAATCTAGGTGAACTCCCACTCAAAACAATATCCCTCAAATTGTTTTAGTGATCACACGAACCAAATCCACCACATCAAAACCGATCATCACGAGAGTTGATGTAGCTTCAATGGCGAACAATCAACATGTTCATCATATCTACTATATGACTCATGCTTTACCTTTCGGTGATCCGTGTTCTGAGACCATGTCTGTACATGCTAGGCTCGTCAAGATCAAACCTTAGCTTCCGCATGAGCAAATATGGCTTGCTCACATTGTATACACTCGCAGAATCTAACACACCCGATCATCACGTGGTGCTTCGAAACAACGAGCTTTAGCAACGGTGCTTACTAAGGATGAACACTTTAAAACTTGAAATTTTGTGCTTGAGGGATCATCTTATAATGCTACCGTCGAGAACTAAGCAATACAAGATGCATAAAAGGATTAACATCACATGCAATTCATAATATGTGATATGATATGGCCTTTCTTCTTGTGCTTCTGATCTCCATCTTCAAGCACGAACATGATCTCCATCATCACCGGTATGGCGTCAAGCTCAATGGCGCCGCTTCATGGTTGTCGTGCACCAGCATCAACTATTACAACTACTTTGAATAGACACGCAGGTCTTAACGGAATTTAAAAGACAACCATATGGCTCCTGCCGGTTGCCAACTTACAATAAGGAACATTGCATACATCATATATAATCACAATCATGGCCATATCACATCATAGCACACCCCTCCAAAACAAAGTTAGACGCCTCTAATTTTCTTTGCATATTTTACGTGGTTTGGGGCTTTCAATAAGTGTCGTTCTAACTTACGAACAAGAACCACAAGTTGATGTTTGAACTATCAAGTGCCCGTTGCAAATTGAATCTATACTATGATGGGAGAGACAGACACCCGCAAAGCCACTTATGCAATACAAGTTGCATGTTAAGCGTGGAGCAAGTCTCATGAACGATGTCATGTAAGGTGAGCCCGGGCCGCTTCATCCCATCATACCACAAGATGCAAAGTACACAAAAGGCAATTGATAATAAAAGCACCACCGCCCACAATGACCATTGTGTTCTACTCATGCAACAGATCTACATATAAACCTGGCACTGATACCACTAGGGGTTCGTAGCCTGGAAAACAAAAAAATTCTACCGCATGCACATAAACAAGCCAAGATCTATCTACTAGATTGTAGCAACGAGTCGATAGAAGAACTCACCCTCGAAGATTCCAAAGCGGTTAACGAGAGTAGATTCTCGTGGGTGATGTAGTCATACACTTGTTGATCTCAAGATCGCGTAGACGATCCTTCCGGCGCTGCGTTCCGGCAGCGCTTCTGTAGTCAGTCACACGTTCGGTACTCGATGAAGACCTTCTTCTCCCTTGTTCCAATAGGCAGCGGAGGTTGTAGTTCTCCCCTCGCGAATCCGGCAGCACGACGGCGTGGTGTCGGAAGTAGAGGGAAGATCCCGCAGGGCTTCGCCTAAGACGGTGCGAGTTATGGTGGATTAGGGTTTTCCGGAGATCTAGGGTTTAGAAGTCCGGGAGGAGGAGGAGGTGTCGGCGGTGGCGACGACGCTAGGTTGCGGCGCGGCAGCGGCGGCTATTGGAATTATGCCCTAGAGCCAATAATAAGGATGTTATTATTATAATTCTTGTTCATGATAAAGTTTATATTCCATGCTAGAATTGTATTAAGCGGAAACTTTAATACTTGTGTGGTTTATGAACAACACCATGTCCCTAGTACGCCTCTATGGACTAGCTCATTGATTAATGATGGTTAAGGTCTCCTAACCATAGACATGAGTTGTAGATTAATAATGAGATCACATCATTGGGAGAATGATATGATGGACAGACCCAAATCAAGCAGAGCAATTAGATCGTGTCATCGTGTTCATCTTTGCGAAGCTTTTTCTTATGTCAAATATTGTATTCCTTAGACCATGAGATAATGCAACTCCCTGGTATCGGAAGAAAGCTTTGAGGTCATCAAATGTCATCCTATGAGAGGGTGATCATAAAGGTGTCTCTCAGGTGATCGGAAAGTACTTGTTGGGTTGTATGTATCGAGATGGGATTTGTCCCTCCCAAGTCGGAGAGATATACTTCGGGCCCACTCGGTAATCGATATCAACATCGCTTGCAAGCATGTGGTTAAGGAGTTAATCACAAAGTGATATCGGATTACGGAACGAGTAAAGTACTTGCTATGAACGAGATTGAACTAGGTATGTCGATGCCGACGATCGAATCTCGGGCAAGTAAAATATCACGTGACAAAGGGAATATGTATATGGGATTAATTGAATCCTGGCATCATGGATCATCCAATATGATCATCGAGGAGTATGTGGGAGTCAATATGGGTTTACAGACCCCGCTATTGATTATTGATAGAAGATCATGTCTGCATATTCTTGAACCCGTAGGGTCACACACTTAACATGTCTTGACGCTAGGATAGAATGGATAATTGGTTTTTGAGTTTTTGTTCGGAGTCTTGGATGAGATCCAGGACATCACAAGAGGTTCCGGAATGGTCCGGAGAATAAGATTCATATAAGGCAAAGCAGTTTTGGGAGTTCGGAATTGTTTCAGATTGTTCGGTATTGTACCAAAAGCTTCTAGAACCTTCCGGAGTGGGACCAACGTGGCCCCACTTGTCGGGAGGGGGCATGGGCCTACGAGGGAGTGCTCTAGCCGCATTGGGCCAGGGGCACAAGGCCCCATAGGCCCAGTCGGCCAAGCCCTAGGGGAAACCCTAGGGAGAGCTTCTAGAAGGGGGGAAACTTGCCCCCCACTCCTCCCCCTTGGCCGCCGGCCCTAGGCTTGGAGGAGGGGCAAGGGGCAGCCGCCCACCCCTCTATATAAAGAGGGATGGGGGCGCACCCTCCCCACACACCTCCTCAATCCCTAGCCGCCTTGCTGCCCTCCTCTCTCTCTCCCTCCCGACTGCGTGTATGCGAAACCCTGCCGCAGAAACTCTCCACCGTTTGCACCACGCCATCGTGTTGTAGATCCAACCTATCTCTCCACCCCACTTGTTGGACCGAGGAAGGAGGAGACGTCGAGGTGCCGTACGTGTGCATCTCTCGGAGGCATCGCCACTTGCGGTGTTGGATCGGATCGGATCACGAGGAGGAGAAGCGAGTACGACTACATCAACCACGTTCCGTCGAACGTTCCACTGTGCAAAGCTTCAAGGGTATGAAGATATCATCTATCCCCCCTCATTGTTTGCATATCTTAGATTAGATCTTGGCTTCCCCGTTCGCATCCGTAGAAATTTTTTGATTTACTATGTTGCGAAACCCTTCAGTGGTATCAGAGCTAGATCTATGCATAGATGTGTTTCACGAGTAGAACGCAACATGCTTGTTGCGGGCGTTGATGTTTTCTGTTGCAAGCCTCTTGTTTGTGTACTTCTTATGACGCGGGATAGTGAGATCGAAGCGGTCCAGGCCAACTTTACGCGACCTCGTTCGCGAGACCGGCTCCGCACTTGACGTGTGGCTTGTTCCACACATGCGGCTGGTGGATGCCAGTTTCTTTCATGGGATTTACACCGTAGTTTGGCAACCATAATATCACCGTTGTGGCTTTCCGTAGGTAAGAATCGTTCTTAGCTTGTTACTCCCATAAGCCACGTAAACATGCAACAACAAAGTAGAGGCGTCTAACTTGTTTTTGTAGGGAGTGTTTCTGTGATATGGTATGGCCCAAGATGTGATGTGTATGTTGTATGCAATGATCATGTTTTGTAATGTTTCATGACTTGCATGTCGATGAGTACACAACCGGCAGGAGCCATATGGTTGTCTTTATAATTGTGTATGACCTGTGTGTCAACTTCTTATACGCCATGTAATAGCCTTACTTTATCGCTAAGTAGTTAGCAATAGTTGTAGTTGCTATTCGTGGTGGAGGCAATCATGGTGGAGTGATGGGGATCATGCTGACACGCACAAGATGGAGATCATTGCGCAGAGATTGGCTATACCATGTCACATAAAATTATATGCATGTGATGTTTATGCTTTTATGTACCTTATTATGCTTAGATCGCGACGGTAGCATTATAAGATGATTCCTCACTTAAAGATCAAGATAAAACTATGTTCTCCCCATGTATGCACCGTTGCGAAAGTTCGTCGTGTTCAAGCATCACGTGATGATCGGGTGCTATAAACTCTACGTTCACATACAATGGGTGCAAGCCAGTTTTGCACACGCGGAAATACTTGGGTTTGACTTGACGAGCCTAGCATGTACAGACATGGCCTCGGAACACATGAACCGAAAGGTTAAGCATGAGTCATATGAATGATATGATCGACACTTTGTTGTCCACCATTGAAACCACATCTCTTGTCGTGAAGATCGGATTAGGTGTGGTGAATTTGGATCGTGTTCACTAAACAACTTGAGGGATGTTGAATTTAGTGGGAGTTCATCTAGTAATATGATTAAGTTGAACTATTTATCATGAACATAGTCTAAATTATACTTGCAAATTTTGTAGATCAAATGGCTAAGTCCAACTTCAACTTCAACGTTTTTGCTGAGAAAGAAAAGCTTAAGAACAATGGGTCTAACTTCACCAACTGGTTCCGCAATCTGAGAATCATTCTCTCTGGCGGACAAAAGGACTATGTCCTTGAGAAAGCGCTAGGTGACGCCCCTGCTGTAGATGCGCCGGCTGATGAGAAAGCTGTTTATCGGTCGCGCAAGGATGATTATGGTGTGATTAAGAGCACCATGTTGTTTGCTATGGAATCGAACCTTCAAATCGTTTTGAAGATTTCCCTGGGCCCTTTGAGATTCTTGAGGAACTGAAAACTATGTTTCAGACTCAAGCCCGTTCTGAGAGATATGAGATCTCTGAGAAATTCTTTAACTGCAAGATGGAGGAAGGGAGTTCCGTTAGTGAGCACGCCATTAAGATGTCGGGCTACACTCAACGCCTTGAGCAACTGGACTGCAAGATTCCAGAGGAGCTCAAGATTGACAGAGTTCTGCAATCACCCCCTCCTAGCTACAAAGGTTTTGTAGTTACTCATAATCAGATTGGTTCCACTGATACGATCACCGAGCTCTTCGCTAAGCTGAAAGCTGCGGAGGTGGACATCAAGAAAGATAATCATGTGGTGATGGTCAACAAGCCCCACAGCTTTAAGAAAGGTAAGGGTGCAAAGAAGCCCTTCAAGAAAGGCCGCGGCAAGCACGTTGCCCCTGCTGAGAAGAAGCTCAAGTCTGGACCTAAGCCGGACACTGAGTGCTTCTATTGCAAGGACAAGGGTCACTAGAAGCGCAACTATCCGAAGTACTTAGCGGACAAGAAGGCTGGCACCATCAAAGGTATATTTGATATACATGTTATTGATGTTTTCCTTACTAGCCCTCGTTGTAGTGTCTGGGTATTTGATACTGGTTCAGTTGCTAATATTTGTAACTCGAAATAGGAGCTACGGAATAGACGGCGGCTAGCAAGGGATGAGGTGACGATGCGCGTTGGCAACGGATCAAGAGTTGATGTGATGGCCGTCGGCACGCTCTCCTTAGTTTTACCTTCGGGATTAGTTTTAAACCTCAATAAATGTTATTATGTGCCTGCGTTGAGCATGAACATCATATCTGGATCGTGTTTATTGCAAGACGGTTATTCATTTAAATCGGAGAATAATGGTTGTTCTATTTATATGAGTAACATCTTTTATGGTCATGCACCTGCTATGAATGGTTTATTTCTTCTGAATCTCGAAAGAGATGAAACACACATCCATAACATTGAGGCTAAGAGATGCAAGGTAGATAGTGATAATACTACTTATTTGTGGCACTGTCGTCTAGGTCATATTGGTGTAAAACACATGAAGAAACTCCATTCTGATGGACTTTTGGAGTCTCTTGATTTTGAATCATTTGACACGTGCGAGCCGTGCCTCATGGGCAAGATGATCAAAACCCCGTTCTTCGGAATGATGGAGCGAGCAACGGACTTGTTGGAAATCATACATACCGATGTATGCGGACCAATGAGTGTTTCAACGCGCGGTGGATATCGCTATTTTCTCACTTTTACTGATGACTTAAGTAGATATGGGTATATCTATTTAATGAAACATAAATCTGAAACGTTTGAAAAGTTCAAAGAATTTCAGAATGAAGTGGAAAACCATCGTAACAGAAAAATTAAATTTCTACGATCTGATCGTGGAGGTGAATATTTGAGTTGTGATTTTCTCACGCATCTTAAAGCAAGCGGAATAGTTTCGCAACTCACGCCACCCGGAACACCACAGCGCAATGGTGTGTCTGAACGCCGGAATCGAACTCTATTAGATATGGTGCGATCAATGATGTCTCTTACATATTTGCCGTTATCATTTTGGGGTTATGCATTAGAAACCGATGCATTCACTTTAAATAGGGCACCATATAAATCCGTTGAGACGACACCGTATGAACTGTGTTTTGGTGCTAAACCTAAGTTGTCATTTCTTAAAGTTTGGGGATGCGAAGCTTACATCAAGAAGTTGATGCCAGACAAGCTCGAACCCAAAGCGGAGAAATGCGTCTTCATAGGATACCCTAAGGAAACGATTGGGTATACCTTCTATCACATATCCGAAGGCAAAGTGTTTGTCGCAAAGAACAGATCCTTTCTTGAGAAGGAGTTTGTCGTGGTGGTGGCACGGCAGATGCCATGGGTAGGATAAAGTATGGGGCCAATGGATGCTAGAGGGATCTGGGGAGGGAAGATGTAGTTGATTCTACACACAAACGACTAACATAAAGATCTTTATTTCTCCTCTCTCGGGCTACAAGTGCTCCTTGAGCTGTTTACAAGAGGGGAAGATGAACTCTTACCAGCCTAACGGTACCAAATGAGCCGATCCCTTCTCAGAATCCAAGCCTCTCCTTATAAAGGGGCGCTTTGGCTCCCCTAGGGCTGACATGGCAAGCATATTCGAAGAATATGCTTGTCCCAATATAGTAACTCGGCGGCCTCCTTTCCGTGTCGCCCTTCTAATGACGGCAAGGTTTCAGAGAACCCCACCTGCACACCTCGGGCTCCAGGACTGTCACCTCCGTGACCTCCTTCTGCCCTTCTGCCGCTCTGCGCCTTGTCCTTTGTGTTTGGCTCTGTTCAGATTCTTCCTAGCCTGTGACTAGGGTTTGACTATAGGCACTTCCTTCTCCTGTAAGCTTCATGTCATTCGGTCCTGTGTCGCTAAACTCGGCTTGGCCTTCACCTGCATTTAGATTATTCGGGCTGACCCGGCCGACTTAAACAGTACGTCGGCCGGGTAACGTATTGCTCTTCTCACAAGTGTCCTGCTCGCGCTTACCTCGGTCGACTTTTACAGGATTAGGCCGATTTAGATAGTAACTCGGAATTGGACGGGGAACTTCCTTCTGTCTTTCCCCGTCCTGACCCTATCTGGGGTCACCTCCCTAACATTAGTCCCCGAAGCTGGTATGGTCCTGCCTATAACCTCGGCCGGGCCATATCAGTTTGCCAATACTCGTTTATCCTTGTTTCCGAGTTACTTTTCCGCCGTCCGAGGTATCCGCGCAGATTCTCGCGTACGTCTCATCCTACGTGTAACACTTATCATTGTTTCTCTAGTTTTTTGTTCCTCTACAGTGCCCACTGACAAGCTACAGTAATTACTGCGCCTGTTGTGTCGGTGCTGCAACGCCTCGCGCACCGTTTCTGTCAGGGGGCCTGATCGTCTCCTGCGTCGTGTGGTCGTTGGTGCGGCTCCACTCATCCTCGAGCGGTTACGCCTCACGCACGATCTACACGGTTGGTGCCCGCACCCACGATCCCACTACCGCGCCAAGCCCACACGGTTATAAAGAGGGGCACGGGGCTAGAGGATTTACTTTACTCCTTCGCTTCCCATTGCCCTTCTTCCTCCTTTCGCCCTTGCACCTGTTCGTGCTCCTGCGGCCGTGCACTCGTCGGAATCTTCGATAGTGAGGCCCCAATTCCTCTGCTCCGTCTACCTCGTCCCCGTGCGCTTGCTCCGGCGCTGTCGCCGGTGATTTTCTCTGGTCTCATTGCCTAGATTTCCCTCTAGACGCGTCTGCCGCTCTCTAGATTTCCCGCGGCGGTTCCTTTTCCGCTCCGCCGCCGTTTTCGCCTAGGACCATGACGGGGCCTTACAGTTCTAGGCTTTACTCCGCCGCTAGTTCCTCCTCGGTAGATTCCTCCGGCGACCCTATGTCAAGCTTTGTTAGCGGCGCGCTCATCGAGGATGACGATGCAGCGTCTGGTCCCGAGCGGGGCTCCTGGCAGGGTTCCACCGTCACCCGCCGAGAGATTGAGTGGCTGATCAGAACCCGTCGGATTCCTGCCGAGGTAGCATGTCGCTTACCCGGCAGCGAATCTTCCCCCGTTCTAAACGAAGGCGAGTACGTCGTCTTTATGTCCCATTTCGCTCGCGGGTTTGGTCTTCCTCTTAGTGATTTTGCTAGGGAATTCCTCGATTACTTCGGCCTGCAGCCGCATCATCTTCCGGCTAATGCCATTGCGTCTCTGTCCGCTTTTATCTCGGCCTCGGAAGGATACTTCGGCCTCTGGCCGTCTGTGCATGTATGGTCCAAGTTCTTCCAGATCCGATCCAATGTCGTTCCAGACAAATCCCTTCAACCTTCCGAGAAACTGCTTACTCAGTGTGGAGCCGCGTCCATCACACCTCGGAGGAAATCCGAGTTTCCTCGCGTCGCTTGTCTTGAGTCATGCAAGAAATGGCATAGATCGTTTTTATATGTCAAGAATTCTAGGAAGGAAGATAAGATTCGGCTCCCTGCCTTCTCCATCGGCCCCCCTTCCAAGAAGAATTGGACTTATAATCCCAGGAAGGGCCATGCCCTGGCCGAGGCCTTTGAGATTCGGCTGAAGGAGCTGATCCGCGCCGGGTTCCGTGGCGAGGATCTGATGACTACCTTCGTCAGCAGCCGGATCTGCCCTTTTCAGCAACGCACGCATAAGCTCTGCTATATGAGCGAACCCCTTGATCCCAATCGAGTCTCAACGGTTGAGCTCGATAATTATCTTATTTTCAAGCGTGTCCGAGCTATCTTTAAGACGGAGATGCCGGAGGATTGGACCTGGGGACTGAAGCCGTTCACCCGCGAGCGTCCTCCTCCCGAGGTAGGTTCACGCAGTTGTGTTTTGCCTTTTAATCGCGTCTGTGATTTCTCTTGCTAATTTCTCTGTCTCTTTTCCTGCAGAGGTTTGAGGAGCAGAAGATCGAGGATGCCGAGGTTTTGTCCCTCCCGTGGACCGCAGATCGGAACACCCCGGATAACGGAGAACCTGACTCGGAGGAGTTCGTTCCCAAGTCGGACCTCGCTCCGGCTCGTGCCTGTGGCAAGACCCCGGCCCACGAGGAGGAAGGTGATTCGGACGAGGTCCAAGTTCTTGAGGTAGTCGCCGCAATGCCAATTTCTTATGCATTTCCAGCCTCTACTTTCTCAGCTAATCAGGCCGGTCAGGTTCACGACGCCGAGCCTCTCGCCTCCTGACCTCCTGCTACCTCAAGGAAGCGTACCGCTCCAGCTGGTGCCTCGGAAGCCGCTCCCAAGAAACGAACGAAGAAGTCAGCCCATCACCCTTCAAAGCGTAAAACTATGCCCGGGGTTACTGGGTGAGTTACTTTTCATTTGTATTTCTTGTTTCTCTCTTTCTGTCTTCTGACCTGACTCTCTGTGCCTTTGCAGAGCTCCTCTTTCTGTTAAGCCCAGTGGTCCTAGCATGACGAGTCATACGACTCGGCCGCCTTCTCCTCCGCCTCCTGAAGATACTAGGGTTCCTAGTCCTGCTCGCGCAGACTCTCCTCCCACTCCGAATCAGACGTCATCTCGCCAGGATGCGCCTAAGGTCTCTCCTGTTGATGCCGACACAACTCGTCCAGTAGATATTTCTACTGAGCCTGTTGCCTCCTCCGTGAACCCCGGAGTTTCCCCCGAGATTCTTTCGACCCCCACAGTCTCTACTGCCACTCCGACTCCAGCCGAGGATATCACTATCTAGGCGCCCTCAGAAACCGTAATCCCTCCGGCCCCCAAAGATGCCACTCCAAGTGCCGAGGTAACGGCTCCTGCCGACGCCTCTTCTAAGGCCAAGAAGGCCGTCGTCACCAAAACTCCCTCATATCAGAAAGGGCTTGCCAACTCTTCTCAGCCTATAATTGCTGATGCGCTCCGCAAGGGGGTTTCTTCTGCCAAGACCATTGTCACCCCGGCCGCTGATACTCAGCTCGCTCTTCACAAGAGTCCCGCGGTGGCGGTGGCTACACAACACGTCTGAGGTAAAGTACTGACTCATACTGAGAGTGGGAATAGCCTCGGCTCGTTGGTTGAGTATGCCAATAATTGGAACGCTGTTGATCAGCTCGAGGGGAATCCAAGCAGTCAGCCATTTCAACTCTCCGACATCAGCAGTCGCTTGCATCTGGCTGCCAAGATCGTTCTTGACAGCGATAAGATGAATGAGGTAATTGTTTTTATTGACGTTTGATTAGTCATTCGAATGATATTATATATATTCTAGTCCCCGAAGCTTGCAACCGAATAACTTGTTATTCGTTTGGAAGTTTTATTAGGCTTTGCCTGGTTCAGTTTTGTCTTAGTGTTCGAATATCCAGCCACCTAGGTTCGAATTAAGCTTTGCTTGATTCAGATCTGTTGTTAGCTTTGAATATCCAGCCACCTAGATCTGAGTTATGCTTTGCTTAATTCGGATTTGTCCTAGTGTTCAAATATCCAGCCACCTAGGTCCGAGTTAAGCTTTGCTTGATTCGGATCTGTCTTAGCTTCGAATATCTAGCCACCTAGATCTGAGTTATGCTTTGCTTAATTCGGATCTGCCCTAGTGTTCAAATATCCAGCCACCTAGGTCCGAGTTAAGCTTTTGCTTGATTCGGATCTGGCTTAGCCTCGAATATCCAGCCACCTAGGTCCGAGTTAAGCTTTTGCTTGATTCGGATCTAGCTTAGCTTCGAATATCCAGCCACCTAGGTCCGAGTTAAGCTTTTTCTTGATTCAAATCTGGCTTAGCTTCGAATATCCAGCCACCTAGGTCCGAGTTAAGCTTTGCTTGATTCGGATCTGTCTGAGCTTCGAGTATCTCACTGCTATTTATTTTGTTGCTTAGGTTGCGCATGATCGGCGGACCGCCGAATTCCAAAGGCTGCTTTTCGCACATAAGAAATTGCAAGATAAGTATGAAAAAGTCATTCCCGTGGTGAAGAAAGCTCGTAAGTTAACAAACTTTTGTATTGTCCCTAAAGTTCTCATTGTTTTTGGACTCGATGTGTTAGCCCATTTTTCTAGTGAATAGGTAATATCAACAATCTTAATATCCGTCTTGAGAAGAAAGTCAAGGCCCTGGAAGGTTAGTTACCCTTTTTCTTTACAGATTTCTGTTTGAAATTTATCCCGGGTTCCTTTTAACCTTTTGGCTTTGGTATAGCCGAGTTACAAACTCTTGCAGCGTCCCATCAAGAATGCATACCCATGGCTGATATGATGTTGCATCTTTTAGAACAAGCCGCTACTCACTCGGCACAGCTGAAAGAGAAAGATGACGAGATAATTCGCTTGCGCGCCGAGGTGGAGTCCCTCAAGCTCTCTCAGAAGTCTGAGTTAGAGAAAGTTGACCAGGAGTTCTCTGAAAAGAAGAATCGGCTAGCTCTTCAATTACAGAAAAATAAAGAACTCCTCGAGGCTACCGAACTCAAGACACGGGCGATGAGCGAGGAGATCACTCGCTCTGAGAAGACCAAGGGTGATTGGGCTTGAGATCTTCATAGAATGATAAGCTATATTCATCGTAAGTCTCTGACCGTGGCCGAGTTATCTTCTTTTCTTTCTTACTGTTGACCGATATACTTTTATTTTGCGTATACCATTTTCCAGAAGCTAAGCCCGTGAGCTCTAGAGCGGTGATTAATGCTCGTGTGCGCCGAGGTGTCCCCGCAGATGCGAGCCCAGAATACTCGATGTAAGACTACATGGTTGCCGTTGGTGCTACCGTTGGTCTGATGAAGATTATGGGCAGGGACTTGGTGCAGGCAGCCATCCGGGCCTACCATGTTCTCTGGCCGAATACTTCTGGAACTCCTGATATTGATGAGATCAAGATACTGGTGGAAAGATTGATGGCATCCCAGAACCAGTTAAATCTCTAGAGGGAGTCCGCTGGACGAGCTGGTGCTGATATGGCGCTCACAGTCGTTATGTCATGGTACGAGGATATTTCGCTCGATACGTTGATAAATTTGCGCACTGGCTCCCGTTGGGTTGAGGATCCAGAATTCGTCGCTCGCCGACAAGCTCGTGCCTTCCAGCTTGTTGAGTATGCGGACGTGCATAACTGGATTGAAGGGTCGAGTTTCCTTTCTAATACGGCGGATGACATCGAAATTGAAGATGCCTCTGATGATAATTCGGCCGGCCAGGACGAGAATGAGGGCGACTCGGATACTTCTGGTGATTCCAGCGCAAGCTCGGATGGGGACGGCGACGCGCGATCCTCCTCCAAAGGGACTGGGCATTCTCAAGCTCAAGCTAATGTTTCTCAACAGCCCCGAGCTTCCCCCGAAGTCGCTCCTGGTTCTGTGGAGGGCGAAGCAACTTCGGCCGAGGTGCCGTCTACCTCGGATCGCCTAGTGCCTGACCAAGTCGCTGCCCCTTAGGTTCAAAAAACTTTAAGTTGTTTCTTATCCCCGGTATGCCGGGCGTATGATGTGTGTGAAACAATTGTCCGACTTTCTGTGTGGTATGAACCTCTTTTGCCTTTTGCCACTAAGGCACATATGATGGTGATCGTTATTATTCTGTCTAAACTGATCTTGTTGGTTTAAATCTTTGCTTTGGTGACCTTCAATTTCATAAGTTCGGATTGTGTGTTTGCATTTGTCCCACCGTAGTTCGGCGTTTAATATTGCCTGACCTTTATAAATTTGACGGCCCAATTATTGCGTTCTTGATCTCTATCCGAGTTATAAATCTCGAAGCCCACATTTGGGGAAAGCGAAATAATATCGTTCTGGGTGCCAAAGTTTAATACCCATTTTTGTAACAAGGGATAATTGTGGGGCAATTCCCTAGTCAGTGCTCTAGAAATCGAGATTTTAATGCCTAATTCGATATAATGGATAATATGTCATAGTCCCCGAGTTCCTTGCTCGAGGTCCTGAAGCTTAACACATAACTCAGGAAAAAATGACGCTGAGCAATCCCCGTGTCATTGCTCCAAGTGCATAACTCAAAGTGCCGAGGTTTAGTACCTACCTCAGAATGTGTAACAACATAGGGCAGTCCTCGTGTTACTGCTCAAGGTGCTGAGGTTTAATACATACTCCAAAATGAACAATAATATAGGGCAGTCCCCGAGTCATTGCTCGAGGTGCCGAAGTTTAATACATAACCCAAACTCAGAAACAATATAGGGCAGTCCCCGAGTTACTGCTCAAGGTGCTGAGGCCTAATACATAATCCAAAATGAAAAACAATATAGGGCAGTCCCCGAGTCATTGCTCAAGGTGCCGAGGTTTAATACATATTTGATACTTCGTCCTGAAGCGTCACTTTACAACGTGTCATAGATGACTCCTACGAGTAAAATGGACGAAGTAAAGCTATGTTCCATGGTCTTTTCGATTCTTCGCCGGCTTTGTCTGCCTTGTTCTTTTCTGGTGACTGAGCATCAATTAGGTAATATGCATCATTGTTCAATGCTTTGCTCACGATGAATGGTCCTTCCCATGGGGGTGATAGTTTGTGCATGCCGGCCGTGCGTTGCACTAACCGAAGAACCAAATCTCCTTCTTTAAACACTCTTGGATTGACTTTCTTGTTGTGATATCGTCGCAAGTCCTGTTGATAAATAGCTGATCTTGATAGTGCCAACTCCCTGGCTTCTTCTAGCAGATCGACATCATCTTGCCGAGCAATCTCATTTACCTCAGCGGTTGTATACTGGGTAACTCTTGGCGAGTCGTGTATTATGTCGGCTGGAAGCACGGATTTTGCTCCATATACCAGAAAAAATGGTGTATACCCTGTTGACCTATTTGGGGTAGTTCTGAGGCTCCATAGTACTGCTGGTAGTTCCTCGATCCAACACCCTGCCGACCTTTGCAAGGGTTCGACGAGTCGTGGTTTTATTCCGGACAATACTAGTCCATTAGATCTTTCTACTTGCCCATTAGATGTTGGGTGAGCCACCGAGGCTACATCTAGTCTTATGTGTTTTTCTTGACAGAATCTAGCGAAGGCCCCTTTACCAAAGTTTGTGCCATTGTCTGTAATAACACTGTGTGGGTAACCATATCTCAAGATAATATCTTTGAGGAATTTTACTGTTGTGGGTCCATCACATTTTTTTATTGGTTTCACTTCAATCCATTTTGTGAATTTGTCGACCATGACTAAAATGTGGGTCATCCCGCCCCAGGCCGGTTTGAATGGTCCCACCATATCTAAGCACCATACAGAAAACGGCCAAGTATGGTATCGTTTTTAACTCGAACGATGGCATATGTATCTTGCTGGCATATCTCTGGCAACCATTACATTTTTCCACCAGTTCTTTGGCCTCTTTTAACGCTGTTGGCCAATAAAATCCATGCATGAATGCTTTGGCCACTAAAGCTCTGGACGAGGCGTGATGCCCGCATTCTCCTTGATGTATATCTAGGAGGATCTCTTGGCCTTCCGCCGAGTCCACACATCTTTGCAACACGCTTGTGACGCTCCTTTTATACAACTCATTGTTTATGATTATATAAGCTTTAGCTCTTCTTATTGTATGTCTAGCCAATACCTCGTTACTCGGCAAAGTCGCATCTTTATGGAAGAAAAATATGGGTTGCGTCCATGTTGGTATGATTCTCTCTGGGATAATCTCACTATCTATTTCCATATTTTCCGCCGACATAACTACCTCGGATTTTTCCATATCCATCCATGCATCGGCTGGGTTCATTTTTGGAAATTCCGGGTTACATTCCTTGTCAATTTACATCGTCATACTATCTTCTCTTGATTTTTCCAGAATAAAGATGGATTCGGACTCTGGTGATGGTGTTATTGATGGTTTTCTCAGGTGCTCTAGGGCGATACCTGGGGGAATTGGTTGCCTGGTTGATTCGAGTTTTGACAGCGTGTCGGCGGCGTCGTTTTCTGCCCGAGATATATGATGAAATTCACATCCATCGAAGTATCCACTGAGTTTTTGCACATGGAACCTATATAAGGCCATATTGGCATCTAGCGCATCCCAATTGCCTGATACTTGTTGTACTACTAGATCTGAATCTCCGTAGCATAAGATTCGGCGTATCCCAATCTCTTTTGCCACCTTTAATCCATGGACGAGTGCTTCATACTCGGCTACATTGTTTGATGCGGAAAAATGTATTTGCAGCACATATTTCAGCTGATCTCTTTTTGGCGAGGTTAACACTATCCCTGCCCCCAAACCATTTGTCAGTTTGGAACCGTCGAAGTGCATCGTCCAATAACTCGGATCTGGTAATGGTGGCTCATATTGTACCTCGGCCCAATCCACGAATAAGTCGGCCACAACCTGAGACTTGATCGCATCTCGCCTATCGAATTGCGGAGCATAAGGTGACAATTCAATTGCCCATTTTGCTATTCGGCCGCTTGCATCTTTGTTGCTCAATATGTCGGCTATGGGTGCTTCACAGATCACTTTGATCGGGTGCTCTTCGAAGTAATGTTTAAGTTTCTTCGTTGACATGTATACTCCATATGCCATCTTCTGATAATGTGGGTAATTTTGCTTTGAGGCTAATAGTACCTCGCTTAGGTAATATACTGGCCTTTGTACTGATTTATCATCTTCAATTCGTTCCACCACGATCACAACACTTACTACTCTGTTTGTGGCGGCTATGTAAAGTAACATAGGCTCTTTTGACAATGGAGAGGCCAGGATTGGCGCTGTGACCAACATCTTCTTCAGTTCATGGAATGCATTATCTGCTTGTGGTGTCCAAATGAACTTATCAGATTTTTTCATCAGTTGATAAAGTGGTAATGCCTTCTCTCCCAGCCGACACACAAATCGGCTAAGCGAGGCCAGGCAACCTGTGAACTTCTGTACGTCATTTAGACATCTCGGCAATTTCATCCTTTCTACTGCTCTTATCTTAGTTGGGTTGGCCTCTATACCTCGGCTAGATACGAGAAAACCGAGTAGTTTTCCAGCTGGTACGTCGAAGGTGCATTTTTCCGGGTTAAGCTTCATTCGGAACCTTCTCAAGTTCGCGAATATCTGCCGAATATCATCCAGTAGTGTTTTGCTTTCTTTGGTTTTGATAACCACATCATCTACATATACTTGTACATTTTTTCCTATTTGTTCATGCATACATTTTTGCATACATCTCTGGTACGTTGCCCCTGCGTTACGCAGGCCGAATGGCATGGTGCGATAGCAATAAGCCTCGTACGGGGTAATAAACGCAGTCTTTATTTGATCGGCCGGATTTAACGGTATCTGGTGAAAACCAGAGTTCGCGTCTACAAATGATAACAGATCACAGCCAGCGGTCGAATCAATGACCTGGTCTATTCTAGGTAAAGGAAAAGGATCTTTTGGACACGCCTTGTTCAGGTTCGTGTAATCAATACACATTCGCCATACGACGGCTACATTTGGATCGTCCTTTTTCTTTTCTACCAACACCGGGTTTGATAACCAATCCGGATAAAGCACTTCCATGATGAACCCGGCCGCCAGGAGCCGAGCTATCTCATCCCCTATTATTTTTCTCCTGTCTTCGGCGAAGCGGCGGAGAGGTTGCTTCACCGGCTTTGCTCCTGGCCTTAAATGCAGAGAGTGCTCAGCCAACTCCCTTGGCACACCTTGCAGGTCTTGAGTTGACCATGCAAAGATGTCCCGATTCTCACAGAGGAAGTTTGTGAGCTCGCCTTCCTATTTGGCATCTAGACCGCCACCAATAGTGATGGTGCGTTCTGGGAATTGCTCGTCTATCTGGACTTTTTTTGTTTCTTTAGTCGGCTGGAAGGAAACGCTTCCATGTGGGTTGGCCAATGCCGGCATATTCAATTGCGTCGACTGAGCGAGAGCCGCTACCTCCTGAATCCTTCTTTTTTCTCTTGCGATCACCAATGACTCGGCCAGGTTTGATCCGGCCGAGGCACATTCCATCGACTTCCTGTAATCTCCTGCTACTGTTATCACCCCTTGTGGTCCGGGCAGCTTCATTTTTAAGTAAGTTATGTGGCAGCTGCTCATGAATTTGGCCAATGCTGGCCGCCCGAGTAAAGCATGATAACAAAAATCTAGATCCACTACTTCAAACTCCAAATTTTCCGCTCTGCAGTTATCCCTTGTGCCGAATAACACATCTACTCGAACCTTTCCAATGGGTTCGCATGAAAGTCCTGGCACTATTCCATGGAACGTGGTTCTCGTGGATTGCAGCATATTCTGCGATATTCCGAGTTTATGCATTGTATCCTTGTACATGATATTGATACTGCTCCCATTGTCAATGAGTACTTTTGAAAATTTCACATTAATGCTCGGTCCGACAAATGTCGGATCTAGTACGAGTGCGTAGGACCCTGGATTCGGCATTATTTTGGGGTGATCCTTTATGCTCCAAGTTACTTCTTGATCTGACCAAGGCACATATCTTGGTACTGCCAGCATAACTGCATTTACTTCCATATGTCGGCGCTGTACACTTTGCCTATCTTGTTGTTCTGTTGTGAACACGCAATATGATTGCTGATGTTCCCTGTAATCATTGCGTCCATTATTTCCTGGGTTCGTCCTTCCATACGGACCCTGATTTATCACTTGATGCACTGCATCTCTCCGGTCCGAGTTATCATACCTCGGGGGAGGAGGGGGTAACATTAGTTGCTGTGCATTTGCTCCAGTCAACTGCGGCTGCTGCTGCTGATGTGCCTGGTGGGAAGGTGCTTGCATGCCCGCAGGGTTACCCATTGCATTTTTCATCCAGGCGCATTGCCGAGTTGTATGATTGGCCGGCTTGGCCGGATTTGGAGTGTGAAACTTACACGGTTGATCCAACATGGACTCAAACGTGTACTTCAGCCTTTCCTGCCATTGCTTCTTCTATTCTGGTGTCCACTGTCTCTTCCCTTCATTCCTTGGTGTCCATTGCTGAGGACCATTCTTCTGCCGCTGACTATTTCTGTGACTCCGCTGATCTTCACTACCGCTGCCACCTGATTGGAGGCGTATCTCTAATCCGGTCTTTCCTCTCTTCTTCTTCCTCTGAACTCATTGCGCCTCGATGACCCGGCCGCATCTCTTGCATATTGATATTGATGCTCCTGATGATCTGCCGACATCAGCTCTGGTTGCATCGGATCTCCCAATGCATACGAATCCGCTATCCTGATGGTTTCTGCCAAAGTGGTTGGCATATCTCTTTGCAATCGCTGCCACAAGACACTGGCATAACGGCATCCTTGAGCGAACCAAGCTATCGCTTGTGATTCTATAACTCCCTCGCATGAATTCCTGAGGTTACACCATCGAGTTAAGAATTCTCTGTCTGTCTCATTCGGCCTTTGCTTGCACATGGCTAGCTGCTGCGGCCTGTTTGGCCTTTTGTAAGTACTGGTGAAGTTGCTGACAAAAATCTCTTCAAAATCCAACCAACAGTTGATGCTGCCTAGAGGCATATTATTCAGCCATACTCTAGCCGGTCCTTCCAGCATTTGCGGGACATATCTTACTGCCCATCGCAAGTTTCCACTTGCTATTTTTACAACAGTGGCATAATCAATCAACCAATCCTGTGGTTTGGTGCTCCCATTGTATGTTTTCGTGCCTCTTGCCAGCTGAAAGTTTGGCACTGGCGGCTCGCCCATGATCCGTGGTCCGAAACATGCCGGACTCGGCGCACCCTGCTCTTCTAACAACTCGGACCGGTATAGCCGGTCCAGTTTTACTCTTGCATCACTTGACGGCAAATATCTGTACATAATTCTTTCCTGCATTCCATAGTGGTTATTTCCACCGTGAGCCGCATATTCCATCTCTGAATAACCATCATTGTACCTCTCATTCACCTGATTGTGGTGAGCTGGTCTCACTTCTCTTTACTGCCGATGTTCATATCTTGGTTGAGGATTAGGTGGCGGATCTCTCCTTCCTTCTGTCGGGATATTATTCTCATGATTTCCTCTTTCGAGGTCCCCATTGCCTCGGCTTCCATTGCCTTTATCGGCACGGCCGTGGTTTCTTTCGCCACTGTTACCTCGGCTTCCATTGCCTCTGTTTTCATTTGCTTTTCCGGCTACTGCCGGATCATATGGAAAAATTTGCTTATTTCTTTTTCCCGAAGTTACCGCTCTGTCTTTTCGCGCATTGTTTCCGGGTGAGGATGCTACTACTACAGATAGGGTGGGTGCTGCACCAGCCGAATGAACCATTTGCGAGGCACCAGGCCTTGCCGGGTCTGCCCTGAGCATTTCTTCATTCTGCTGGTTTGCAATGCGCACCAGTTCATTCACTCTTTCTTGCTGTTTCTGCCGGGCTTCGCCGGTCAGTACTTCTAACTCTAGTGCAGCGGCATTTGCCGCCCTTAGGTTCTTTGCCGGGTACTATACCTCGGCAAGCCTAGATCGCCTGAATCTGCCTTATGAGTCTCATGCTCTTTATTGATATCATCCATGAGGTTCTTCCCTCTTAATCTTAATTCATCAACCCGCTCGGGGGTGACGTCAAGCTTGTTTGCCTTAGCATATTCTCGCAGGGTCCTGTTTAAGGACTCCCGCAATGCCGAAACCTTTTTTGCCTCTACCAGTACTTTTTGCCTGGTTTCTTCTAATTCTGCCTGAGCATTAGCCGGATCAAGTATCGGCGCTACAGGCGTAGTCAGATTATCTATAGTTGCCTGGAGAATATTTTCTGGTCTTTCCAGAGGTGGCCATCTTACCCTTGGTGCCTTTGGGGTCGTCTCCTGCACCTCGACTGGGTTGGCTGCTGAAGGATCTACCTCGGTGGGCGGTGGACCTGCCTGCTTTGTGGTCACCTACACACCCGTCATCGGATCCTTGCTTGATCCGGCGCCCGCTGCTCCCATCTACACCCCGGCTGCGACCATCACCTCGACGCTGCTGACGGGGCGCTCTCCGCGCAGACCGTTTGCGGCGCTAAGGGGGGCTCTCTTGCAACAATAACTTGGTGAGGATAAATGCCGGAGGTGTCGACGCCGACGTAGATCTGGTGCATGCCCAAGTTGATGAAGACGCCATTGCGCGGAGGAGCTTTTCCCCTGAAGCTGCATGCGTTATCGCTGACACAGTCACAGAGATCAAATCTCCAGACTAAGCTAGAGACAACGCGCTCGCCGGTGTGGATGAAGTTTCCCGTCCGGATCATGACTCTAGCTAGCACCGCTGCTGGCCCCATGGTGGGCCCCAACTGTCGTGGTGGTGGCACGGCAGATGCCATGGGTAGGCTAAAGTATGGGGCCAATGGATGCTAGAGGGATCTGGGGAGGGAAGATGTAGTTGATTCTACACACAAACGACTAACATAAAGATCTTTATTTCTCCTCTCTTGGGCTACAAGTGCTCCTTGAGCTGTTTACAAGAGGGGAAGACGAACTCTTACCAGCCTAACGGTACCAAATGAGTTGATCCCTTCTCAGTCCTTCTAACTCCTGGTCAACATAAAGCTACCTCAGGAATTCATGCGAGGGAGTTATAGAATCACAAGCGATAGCTTGGTTCTCTGGCCAAAGTGGTTGGCGTATCTCTTTGCAATCGCTGCCACAAGACACTGGCATAACGACATCCTTGCGCGAACCAAGCTATCGCTTGTGATTCTATAACTCCCTCACATATTGATTATTGGAAATGACATTGACATGCTTAACGATGTGAAGAGTTATTTGAACAAATGTTTTTCAACGAAAGACCTAGGGGAAGCTACTTATATATTGGGCATCAAAATCTATAGAGATAGACAAAGACGCCTGATAGCTTTAAGCCAAAGTACATACCTAGACAAAGTTCTGAAAAGGTTCAGAATGGATAAGGCAAAGAAAGGTTCAGTGCCTATGTTGTCAGGTAAGATATTGAGCAGGGCTCAGTGTCCAGCTACGGTAAATGATAGAGAAGTTATGAGCAAAGTGCCTTATGCCTCGGCCATAGGATCTATCATGTATGCCATGCTATGTACTAGACCGGATGTGTCCAATGCTCTTAGTTTGACGAGCAGATACCAAAGTGATCCAGAAGTGGAACACTGGACAGCCGTGAAGAACATCCTAAAGTACTTAAATAGGACTAAAGAAATGTTCTTGGTCTATGGAGGTGATGAACAGCTCGTCATAAAAGGTTACGTCGATGCTAGTTTTGACACCGACAAGGATGATTCTAAATCTCAGACAGGATACGTTTATATTTTGAATGGAGGAGCTGTGAGCTGGAGAAGCTGCAAGCAAAGCGTGATCGCGGGATCTACAGTAGAAGCGGAATACATGGCTGATGCAGAAGCGTCAAGTGAAGGAGTTTGGATCAGGAACTTCATCACAGAGCTTGGTGTGGTTCCAAGTGCCTTGGACCCACTTGAGATATTGTGTGACAACACTGGCGCCATAGCGCTGGCTAAGGAACCAAGATATCATCCAAAGACCAAGCATATCAACCGCAAGTTTCATATAATTCGATATTATATAACAAATGGAGATCTGAAGATTAGCAAAGTACATACGGATCTGAATGTCGCAAGGCAATAATAAGGATGTTTTTATTATAATTCTTGTTCATGATAAAGTTTATATTCCATGCTAGAATTGTATTAAGCGGAAACTTTAATACTTGTGTGGTTTATGAACAACACCATGTCCCTAGTACGCCTCTATGGACTAACTCATTGATTATGATGGTTAAGGTCTCCTAACCATAGACATGAGTTGTCGATTAATAATGAGATCACATCATTGGGAGAATGATATGATGGACAAACCCAAATCAAGCAGAGCAATTAGATCGTGTCATCGTGTTCATCTTTGCGAAGCTTTTTCTTATGTCAAATATTGTATTCCTTAGCCCATGAGATAATGCAACTCCCTGGTATCGGAAGAAAGCTTTGAGGTCATCAGACGTCATCCTATGAGAGGGTGATCATAAAGGTGTATCTCGGGTGATCGGAAAGTACTTGTTGGGTTGTATGTATCGAGATGGGATTTGTCCCTCCCAAGTCGGAGAGATATACTTCGGTCCGACTCGGTAATCGATATCAACACCGCTTGCAAGCACGTGGTTAAGGAGTTAATCACAAAGTGATATCGGATTATGGAACGAGTAAAGTACTTGCTGTGAACGAGATTGAACTAGGTATGCCGATGCCGACGATCGAATCTCGGGCAAGTAAAATATCACGTGACAAAGGGAATATGTATATGGGATTAATTGAATCCTAGCATCGTGGTTCATCCGATATGATCATCGATGAGTATGTGGGAGTCAATATGGGTTTACAGACCCCGCTGTTGATTATTGATAGAAGATCATGTCTGCATATTCTCGAACCCGTAGGGTCACACACTTAACGTGTCTCGACGCTAGGATAGAATGGATAATTGGTTTGTGAGTTTTTGTTCGCAGTCTTGGATGAGATCCAGGACATCACGAGAGGTTCCGGAATGGTCCGGAGAATAAGATTCATATAAGGCAAAGCAGTTTTTGGAGTTCGGAATTGTTTTGGATTGTTTGATATTGTACCGGAAGCTTCTAGAACCTTCCGGAGTGGGACCAACGTGGCCCCACTTGTCGGGAGGGGGCGTTGGCCTACGAGGGAGTGCCCTGGCCGCATTGGGCCAGGGGCACAAGGCCCCATAGGCCCAGCCGACCAAGCCCTAGGGGAAACCCTAGGGAGAGCTTCTAGAAGGGAGGGAAACTTGCCCCCCACTCCTCCCCCTTGGTCGCTGGCCCTAGGCTTGGAGGAGGGGAAAGGGGCAGCCGCCCACCCCTCTATATAAAGAGGGCTGGGGGTGCACCCTCCCCACACACCTCCTCAAGCCCTAGCCGCGCTGCTTCCCTCCTCTCTCTTTCTCCCTCCCGACTGCGCGTAGGCGAAGCCCTGCCGCAGAAACTCTCCACCGTTTGCACCACGCCGTCATGTTGTAGATCCAACCTATCTCTCCACCCCACTTGCTGGACCGAGGAAGGAGGAGACGTCGAGGTGTCGTACGTGTGCATCTCTCGGAGGCATCGCCACTTGCGGTGTTGGATCGGATCGGATCGCGAGGAGGAGAAGCGAGTACGACTACATCAACCACGTTCCGTCGAACGTTCCGTTGTGCGAATCTTCAAGGGTATGAAGATCTCATCTATCCCCCCTCGTTGTTTGCATCTCCTAGATTAGATCTTGGCTTCCCCGTTCGCATCCATAGAATTTTTTTGATTTACTATGCTGCGAAACCCTTCAGCGGCGAGCGGCGGCGGCGCGGGTGTGGGGAGGTCTTGGCTCTTGTGTGCTTTGGGGCAGCCTTCCCCCTCTATTTATGAGAGGGGGCAGCCTTGGGAGGGGTGGGTTTGAATCCAAACCCAAACCCATGTTGGATTGAGAAAAGGACTTGTTCCTTCTTCCACTAGGAAACCATTGTTCCAGTTTGACTTTTCAAACTTCTCGTTTGACTTTCAATTTAGAGCTTTAATTCTATATTACAAATGCACACACCAAGTGACCAAGGATATGATCCAATCATTCCACTTGCCCATTCTATTAACATGGAGTATGTCCATCATACCATTCTCCTAATGATATCATCTTGTTGTTAATAACATCTCAATGCTCATGATCGGGAAACCACGATCATCTATTAACCAACAAGCTAGTATTACAAAGAGGCTTTACTAGGGACTCTAATTTAGTTTACTAATCACACAAGTATTAATGTTTCCTGTTTAATACTGCTATAGCATGAATGTAAACATTTATCATAAACACAAAGATATAATAATAACCACTTTTATTATTGCCTCTAGGGCATATCTCCAACATTTAGCATGTGTATAGACCATCCAAACATGAATCAATTCATCTAGTACATGAACAAGCACATAACAGGAACCCTAAATGGATGATCATCTTAATCTGAAACAGACAATAGCCAGAGAGAACACTGCCAGCGTCTAGCATTGAACCAGCAAACACAGAGAGCACCAGGGAGAAGAATCAAACTCACCGTAGGTCCTCGCTGAAGGATAGAAGAGGAAGTAGAGGGGTCGACGACCATGGCGGCACGGGGAGCACCCCAGAGGGGGCGCTGCAACCCGCACGGCGCCACGGCAGCGACCCTGATCACACCTAGAGGAGCAGAGCATCACCTCGACGCACGACGACCACGGCAACACTTAAATCCATGCCAACCCCCAAACCGTAGGGTTTGGGACGGCATCGATCCATCGCAGGAGAGCCCTAGGATCGAATCCAATTGGATAGAACGAACAAGCATCGTCGACAAACCCCAATTGCACCACGGCGGCGACCAGAACGGCCGATGGTGGCAGGAATCGACGGTGGCGGCATCGCCGGCCACACGGTTGGGGTCAGAGGAGGAGAAGATGAACGAGAGAGAGAGAGAGAGAGAGAGAGAGAGAGGCAGTGAGGAGTGGGCCGAGCTGGGCCAGACCCTTCGGGGTGGCTCTTTTGTCTAGAATTAATGGGCCACCAGGGACCAATAAGAATAAATATCCCAGAAACCTTTTTAGGCCTGTTTCAATAAAAAGAAAAGACCAAAATACCCTTGGACTTAATAAAATTCTAGAAAATAAAATAAAAGTCCAAAAATTATAAATAAAATATTTTTAGATTCACAAAAATCCAAACTACTCAAATAAAATAAAATATAAAATTTTAGGCATTTAAATTTTATTAGGAATTTTGTAAATTATATATTCCTTATGGAATTTTACAAAATTATTGAAGGATGATAAAATTAATTAAAAATTACTTTCATTATGTATTAATATTGTAGTGTTTTAGAAAAATACTAAATAAATATCTAATCACCATTTTTAACGTATAATTAATAATTCCTAAAAGAATTATTAAATCGATAAAAGTCAAATAAAAGGGAAATAAAATAAAATAACTCAATATATGTTATAAATATTAAAAAGTAATATTTATAAATCCTTTATTACTAAAAAGGAACTTTTTGGGGTAAATGCATATAAAATTAAATAATGCATTACATTATTTCCATAATCATTTTTCTTCTTTAAATATATTCCTTACCGGGCAATAATGATGTTTTTGTAGAACTAGAAGCTCAAGGTCCAGTGCAAGCATCAGACTTCACTACCTTGCCATCACAAGGCAAGTTCATCACTTGTTCATGTCCTTTGAAGAGTCTTTATCAAAGTATTTGCAAATTGTGTGTTATCATATATGCTATAAAAGGAAGAAAATATTATTTTCACAAATAAAGAAATTATAGATATCATACTAAGTTATGATATGATAGAGCAATATAACTTAGAGTTCTAATTGAAACAATGATGATCAAGTAGGGACTTAATAATCCCTGACATCGGTGATTCTAGCGCCGTATATTACGCGTTAGCCATGAGATTTGGAATGGGACAGAGAAGTCAGCTGTATCTTCTTCCTCTCGCATGAAGCCGGATGTGCAGGTCGTGGTTGTTATCCTCGTAGCGTGCATATTAATTGGTAATTCGTAGAGGATATGCAGCATATGGGTGGAAACCCTCATCGTCTCACGATAGTTCTGGCATTTAACGGTTTGTACAAACAATTGCCGTAATTCATTATGTGGACTTGGTATACACCAAGGAGGCATGCGGGATCGCGAAGGGGGCAGTGATTGGCTTGGACCAACTACTGGGCCCCACATCATGGAATTGTGGATGGGAAAGTACGCCCAGTTGTGCAACAAGGAGTTGATCTCTCATGGGTAAAGTAACGCATCTCTGCAGAGTGTAAGAACTGTAACTTGTTACTTCCTGTTCCGGGAAGGAGCTCGAACGCGGCAGGAAAGGAACTCCATGAAAGTTCTGGTCAACCTGTGAAGGCTGATTGTCATAGTTTTTTTTAGAATAAAATCAATATTTGAAGAAAGATTTACAAAAACTGCATAGTGCCAAGGATTTATAATCTGAGGTGGTAGTTAGAGCATCAAACTTCCCACCTTGCATATAATGAACTTGTTGGGTAACGCTGTTACTCATTCTTTCCTTTGATCCCTTGCTTAGACTCTGAGGATCCCGAAGACGTGCCAACGTATACAGCCGAATGTCAAGAAGATGTGTTCAACGAGGAACCTGATCTGTCCGGAGGAGTTGAAGGAGTGGATTACGAGATCCGCTACGGTGTCGATGAGAACAAGTCCAATTAAGTACCTAATTAGTAGTAACTAATGGAGCCGAGCAACATGAACTCTATAGAATAAGCTATTGAGCTCAACTCCTAGTCGGAGTTGCTACTTTTAAATTTCCGCTGAACACTTTATATTTTGGTTTGTAAGTTGGATCTTTTGGAAGTCTTGAACTTCCGGTATTGTAATAATAATAATGTGTGTATATTTTAATATGGACCCGCAATGTTTTTGTTGTACCTCTCTGAGGGATGTGATATCTACGGAACGGTGTTATGTGGATGTCATGTCAACGACTATAGTGTACTACACATGCAGTGGTATGCTGGGTCACCGCACAAAGCTAGTGTTCGCGAGTACCTTGTTGTCCATGTGTTTCCCCGCTGGCTTGTGTGCGTTCCACCTCTTCCACGCAGTTGTGCCACTTGCTGCACGCAGTCTGGATGATCGTCCAATGGTTGGTAATAGCCTTCTCCCCTCGTTCCATGTGAATTTTGCGATACTTTGGGTTGCAAAGGCTATGCTCGTCGAACGCTACCTTCACACGCCGTCAATAGTTGTCTAAATTCTGGTTGGCACCGGTGATCGGATCCATGCTCACCGTTTTCCAAGCTTCAGCGAGACAGGTGTCCTCGGCCACGGTCCACTTGATCCGAGCTTCCGCGGAAGTGCCCGGCTTCTTCTTCCCTTTCTTGCCTTTCGCCTACAGCACGGCGTCACCCTCGGCGTCTTCCTGTGTGGGCTCGGCCTGCGTCTCGTCGGCGTCGATGTAGGCGAGGTCCTGAGACTCGATGTTGTGCTCAGCGTTGGCCCGGGTCTGTTCTTCCATGAAGAAGGAGGCCGAGCCTGTTACGATCATTCCCTCCATGTACGTCTGGGCCGACATGTCGGCCGGCAGGGCGATCGGCATTCCGCCGAACATGTTGCGCGCGTCGGCCTCGCCTTGGCCGTAGCTTCCTTGCGCCGAGCTTTCGCCGAAAGGCAGTGGTCCGCGGTGCAGCGCGGGGCCTGCGTATGCCAGAGAGGTGGAGTAGGGGAGGTTGATGTCCATGTTGAAGGCCGAAGGAGGTCACGGCGCCGGGCAGGGAAAGACCACGTTGGGGTTGAACCCGTCGTCGAACTCGGGGGACGAGGAGTATCTCTGCCGAGCAGCCGCCTGGCTCTCCTGGAAGTCGGCCGGAGAGATCGCCGAGAATCCGGCGGGCGAGCCGACGCTTTCCCTGGCTCCCCGGTTGGGTGGGTACGGCGTCGCCATCAACGCCGACCTCGTCATCGCCGCCTGTTTCGCCCTCACGATCGCCTTCTCTTTCGCTGCCGCCTTCTCTTGGTCTTGTCGGAGCTCCGCCCTCTCCTTTCTGCCCTTCCGATCTGCCGACACCATCTTTTTGGCCTGCTCCTTGGACGCCCACGCGGCGTCGGACATGCCCTCCGGCTTCTTCGGTGGCGCTCTCGGCTTCATCGCCTTCTTCTCTGCTAGATCCTCGCCGAGGAACGATCTGGGTTGGACGAAGCTCTTGGGCGGCATGGTGGGCGGGAGCTCGGCGGAGTGGCGAGAGGGGAATGGGGAAGAAAGGCGGGAGGGGAGAAAGAAAAATGCAGGAGCTCGGCGAAGTGGCGGGAGTTTAGCCTTCTCTCGCCGACAGAGCTGGCCCACGCCCGTTTTCGCTGAGGCCGGCATTCCCAGGGCGTATCCGAGATCCTGGGTAGGTCCTGGTAACGCCGGACCAAAGTACGTCCAAATCCGGACGAAAACATGTCGTGACTGGGCCGATTTTCGGCGTCCGGACCTAAATTCACTATGTGGATCAACATCTTAGATAGGCGAGTAGAGATTAGGGTAGGCGAGTGGAGATGCTCTAAGATGCATGATCAGACGGACTTGACCTGGGTGAACCTGGCCACTGCGGTCGCAGACGACAGAGGCAGCTCCAGCGGGCAGGTTACATTCATCATGTGCACGTCGTGGTGCGACGGGTACCTGACATCACCGGCAAGCTTCAGCTCCAGCCGGAACATACACCCTGCCGCGCTCTCCTTCACGAACTCGGCAATCTCGGTGCTGCCCAGCTGCACGCTCTCGCCGGCCGCCGCTACATGGTACACCTCCGTCTTCCCTGGCCTGATATCACGTGGGCTCCCCGGAAGCAGGCTGACCTGGGCGAAGGGCTTGCTGGCGAAGAGTAGCTCGGCGTCGAGCGGGGCATTGGCGCCGGGCTCGGCGTGCATGGCCCAGTTGCGGTTGTGTACTGCGATGGCGAGGGACAGGTCGTAGGCCAGGGCCGTGCCGTTGGGCCCGGCGAGGGCGAGGCGGGCGAGGGAGGCGTCCTTGACGTCGAATTGGACGGGGTGGACGACGGCGAAGGCCATAACGAGAACGAGCGCTACAGCGAGGAGGAGGAGGAGGATCAGGACACAGCAGCACCAACACCGGCACGAGCAGTTCCCGCCGGAGGAATTGCTGCCATGGCTGGACGACGAGGATCCTCCGGAGGAGCAGCAGTAACTGTCACCGCCGCAGCAGCACAGAGAGAGGTACTCGGCGCAGTTGCCCAAGTCCAGGTCGCAGTTGTAGTCGAACATCGTTCCTGGTTGTAAGCAGCAATTAATGGATTGATCTTGGGATTTGATCAAGAGATTGCACGTATATATTCATTCGTAGGAGGCACACCTTCCAATTTAAGTTTCAGAGCTCGGATCGGTGTCGAACTCCAGTTAAGTTTCCATGCGTCGGTGGTAATTGACCCTCAATTCCATCAATGCTAGAAAATATATAGCGAACCAGAAGAAGAAGAAGAAGAAGAAGAAGAAGAAGAAGAAGAAGAAGAAGAAGAAGAAGAAGAAGAAGAAGGCTCCCAAGGGTACGGTCGGAGGCTCCGGCCTCAGGAAGAGCGGCAAAAAGTGATCCTGCGACTGCTAGTCTTGTCTCTCTACTTGATTAGAAGCTTCTGAAGAAAATGGCCGGAGAAAAACTGCTTTAGGATGTATACTTGGTTTCAGTGTTTGGGATCTCCTTTTCCATGACGACTGAATTTTTCTCAGTAAAATACGTATAAATATAAATGTGGATCTTCTATTTCCCATCTTTTTCCATATGATCTTGTTTTGTCTTCCTATGTCTGAACCAGACTGTTGATGTACTTTGGTAACTCTGCAATGGTTTGATACGAACAAATAATTCCGAGGCAATCGTGTGAGTTTCTCTGTCCGACCTCACAGAGAGACCGGGTCATCTGGAGTTCTGGACCATGACCATTGCAGCGTGGCTGAATTGCTAGTGTATCTCGTAGCAGAGGAAAAAGAAATCACGGGGCGAGAGCGTCCAAATTAGTGCGAGTCTTATCACCTGAAGAATTTCTGAATGTGTAGGAAAGGCCTACGAAAACTGGTAGTTGAGCAAGCTCAGAGTTTGTCAGAATGCAAATGTAACGCGGCCTTTATATCAGAACACCAGCTAGGGGCTCAAAATTGTTAGTTTAATAAATCAAAATAATTGGATAACCAAACCTTTATATAGTGAGCTAGCCAAGTGCACTTGTAGTTCATATTTCTTCACAGCTCATGTTTATCATAGTACGATTAGCGGCGATGAATAGTTAACTGTGTCTTCAAAGTGTGGCCTCTCACTAAAACAATAGACCGTGGAAACAGAAGGATCGAAGTCTGAAGCAAAAAACAATACTGGGACCTCGCCACCCACTTCTTCAAACCCTCAGACAACCTGTGGGCCACCCTGATCAGCAAGCTGAACAGGAACGATCCTCTAAAGCCATAGATCACACACTGTGATCCGAGCCGTTAATCACGCTCTGGCCCACAGGTCAGACTTCATCAACCAGGCTTAAGTGCTTGCCTCCTTATTAGTAAAGGATGCAGCGGTACGATCCTATAGAACAGATCCTGTTCAAGTAAGGTCGTGCTAGAGAGGTGGAGAGTCCGATATTTAAGTTGGTGTAACAGCTTCTAAACTTCCGAGGTGGTACTATCTTTCCGGGTTTCGCAAGGCGTTGGCGCAGTGCCGCTCGCTGGCCTTCCCTATTTTGCTCTGGCAACTTCCTTGTGTTGGGCCGCGTACCTGAACAGAAGCCCAATGGTCTATGACTATGTCGTTTCTTCCATAAGATATGTTGGGCTTGTCTCCCATGAGCTCTCGAACCAGCACAAAATCTCTTGTCTTTTTCTAGCAAAGCACAGCATCTAATGATCCTCTTTGTCTCCAAAAAATAAATCAAATTCCTCTTTCAATTCTCAACAAAAGAAAGAATCTAATGATCCTCTTGCTTCCGACTTTCTATTCTTCTCTAACTTGATGGCCATATGCACTCATCTGAGTCATGGTGCTACTGGTGGTACAGGCAATTTTGTCCGATCTTGAGGGAAAATCCATGTGGCCGGCAAGTCGTCTCCGTCCGTGGACACCATGAGCGGCAGAAGCGAGTCCGCTCTCCCTCTGCGCGGGAGGTAGCGCCACTCGAAATCGACCCCTTTCATCATGTACACGCTGAGAGAGTAGCGCAGCGACCTCCGGTCCCACTCCTCGCCCGTGCCGTCCTCCAGGAAGAAGATGCGGTCCGCCCACTCCGCGTGGCGCTCGCCCGGCACGCGCACGGCCCTGGAGCCCCATCGCCCAACGAACAGAGCCTGGCCTCCGCCGCCGCCGAGGGCGCCCTTCACCTCCTTCCACGTCGACGAGCGGAACTCGGCCTCGAACATGGTGATCTCCTCGTCCATCTCGCCGCTGTTCCAGAGCACCCCGGGCGCGCGCGACACCTCTCTGCGGACCATCAGCAGCGCTCCGTCGCCGGACTCCACGAGGTACTGCAGCGTCACGCGGCGCCTAACTACGGCAGACAGGGGACGGCCCACTACGACGCGGTCGAGCCGAGATATGGTCGGCAGCTCGTCGTCGGCGGCGGAGACGGTGACGGCGAAGAGGTCTTCGTTCTGGTCGACGACGTACAGCTTGCCATGGTAATAAGCCATGTCTTTGAGTCGCCGCCATGGTTCGCGGCCGCTCACCGACCACGTCGACGCCGCGCCAGGCCGGCACAGCGCGAGCTTGCCGTGCCTCCCCTGGCCGACGACCGCGGCGACGAGGCTGGCCGAGCAGACCACGAGCTTGAGCAAGGACACCGTCCCCTGGGGCTCGGCGTCTCTCTCGCGTGGGACCCACGGGTGCCTGCATTCGGGTAGGTCCCGCTCCTCAGCGGCCACGATGGGCTCGTGGCGGACACGGACACGGGACAGGCTGGGGAGGAGCAGCGCCACGGGCGCCGAGTCCTGGGAGAACGGGTCCACCAGCGAGTAGGCGCCGTCCTCGCGCTTGAAGACGAGCCACTCGCCGCAGGAGCCGTGGTGGCCGGCGGCGCCGGGCAGGCGGAACGGCCGGGCCTCTGCGGGAAAGCCGCGGAAGGTCCCGTCGGCGAAGCAGAGGCAAGGCAGCAGCGGGCGCGAGTGGTGCTGCCGCGCGGACGAGCGCCACGAGCGGCATACGGCGCCGAAGCAGATGCGGTCGGCATACGACGGCAGGCGGTCTAGGACGTCACCGGCGATGTCCGACGGGAGGTCCGGCCAGCGCGACGCAGGCTGCGCGCACGACGACGAGGCTCGCGCTTTCTTGCATGGTCTGTGCGCCATCGCTCGATCTATGAACTGGAACGTCTCTCTGTTCCGTGTGGTGCTATATATCACGAGCCATCGTGGGTAATCCCTAATCCGAGACGATCTCCATATAACTACTACTCCCTCCGCAGATGTCTTAGATTTATTCAAAATTTAAATAAATTTAAACATTATTTAGTGTATAAATTTATTTAAATTTTAATAAATCTGGGACATCTAAACTGAGGGAGTACTAGCTTCTGCTGATTTCGATCTGCACCGGTAGTGTCGTGTCCATGCGTGACGTGTCCTGGTCATCGTTGACTTTTCTTTCGCTGCCCGCCAATCCAGATCTAATTGGCCCCTCAATTACAGAGAGAGGAAAAGTATCTCGGCAGACCGCAATGCTCCACGTATGGATGAACTAAGGTAAGTACTTTTTTCTTCTCGCCGAAAATTCACACTGATTTGAATGGCACCGGCAAACAACGTGTGTACTCCCTCACTCCGTTTAGAAATATAAAATGTTTTAGATTTGTTAAAGAGATATATCTAAATATCTTTTAGTGTCTAGATTTATTTAAACCTAGATATACATCTCTATTACAAACCTAAAACATTTAGGGCCAGTACAACCCCACAAAAATGACCTCCAACAAACCGAGTCGACGAGAAGCAAATGGAGAAGGACCAACCTCTAGGGCCAGTACATCCGGCATTACAGTATCGCCGACCAATGTGTGCCACCCCTTGCGCCATATCACCATGGACTGAAACTGATGAATATGGACATATAGGGTTTGAGAGCTCCCCTTATATGCCTAAAGGAGCTATTGCACCCTAAGAGTGATTTTTTGTTTTATCATGTGTGGGAGATAGGGTGCATGTATCCAATGTCCATCGGTGCCAGGAGAGATATGTCATATGTGTCGTATTTTTGTGTGTGTTTCAAAGTTTGCCATGTTTAAGAATGTTAAGCATGTTTCTTCGACTTTATTTTAGTTATATTATATGCAGTGGCGGAGCTTGAAAAAAATTCCAGGGGGGGCAAATGACGAAACAAAATTTAAAACAAGGGAACAAAGCAAAATTTATAGACTTGAGACAAATATATATTAGTATTAGACACATTTGTTGCAAAATACATGTATAGAAGATCCATATATATATACAAATTACTAAACAGCAGTACAGACTTTACTACTATACCAAAATATTCTACTTGATCATACTGTTTAGCCTTGAAAAAGTCACTGTCATTTGCCAAGCCATGGAGCTAGGCATTACAGATTAGCTTTTCGATCACCCTTCCTCTTAAATTCAGTTAAAACAACCTCGAAGTTGTACTTCTTGGCAATTTCACGTTCTATGTAAACTATCAATATGTAAACTATCAAATTATTGGCCAGATTTTCATCCGCCGTCTTATTAATGCACGCTCTGAACTTACATGAAGAGTGACAAGTAGCTGTAGTAACCTGACATTTATATGCCAGGTTTTTATTTCAAAAGTAGCATAGCCGTCTAAGGAAGAAAAAACAAGTCAGTACGAATCTCCAGACATGATAGATGGTGGATTAGGGCTGGAATTATAACTCGAAACTCGCGAGCTAAATGAGTAACTCGTGATATCGCTCGACTCTGCTCAAACTCGGTGTCTAACGAGTCGAGCCAAGTTTTTGATTTGAGCTTGTTTGTTCACCCAAGCTAAATGAGCTACTCGCGAGCTACTCATTTAGCTCATTAAACTCGTTCAAATATAGAATTTGAAATTTTCATAGATAAGTGTCATACTATGGATGTTCCTTGAAGCTTCAATGGCGTAGAGTTACTATATTTTTTATTGATCTTCCTTCGTGCTATTATGGAAGTATTATTATTGTTCTAGTTTTAAATTAGTAGAATAATTACTAGTTTTTTTTATATGTGCTCATATTCATAACTTATAACAATCTAAACGAGCTGCTCGCGAACTACTCGTGAGTTTACCGAGTCGAGCCAAGTTTCAAATATAAGCTCGTTCTGTAAACGAGCCGAGTCGAGCTAACTTGTTAGTTGAACGAGCTTTAGCGAGTCGGGCTCGAATTCCAGCCTTATGGTGAATCCATCCACCGTGCGTGGCTGCGTGCCCCCAAAAGGACATTCAGGCAGGCGGCGAACCAAACACACTCGCAGTCTCTGCCCTGCTGCCGTCGCTCTGTGACCTCTGTTCCTCTCCTCTCCTCGCACCGCTCCGAAATCGTTCCCACCAGAACACGTCCAGCGACCACCGCTCCGCTTCCAGGATGCGCTGCCTCCGCCGCGCAGCCTCCCACCTCCTCTGCTACGAGAGGAGCGCCCCCGCCAAGAACGCCCGCGAGGCGTTCGACCAAATGCGTCGACCGCCTACCACCTTCCTGTGTCGTCCGCCGCTCATGCACGCCAGCCACCTGCTCGACGGAATGCGCGGCTCGTGGTTCTGCACCCAGGTGGGGTCGACCGGCACCCACGAGGTCGCCATGGACCAGCAGTTCACTGTAGTCCCTGGCTCCAACCTCTCGGAGGCGGCAGATAGGGTCTGCCACGCCGCCGTGGACCAGCAGTTCACGGTGGCCCCGGGCACCGACGTCTCCGAGATGGCAGAGAGGGTCTGCCGCGTTCTGTCCACTCAGCCAGAACCTACAGTGGTGCCGGCTCTTGACGCGCTTGGTGTACCCGTGTCGCGGGAACTGGTCGCAGAGGTGCTCAAGAACCTGAGCAACGCTGGCGTGCTCGCCCTCACGTTCTTTCGGTGGGCAGAGAGGCAGCAAGGATTCGTGTACACGGCCGAGAGCTTCCACAACTTGATCGAAGCACTCGGTAAGATAAAGCAGTTCAGGCTGGTGTGGAGCCTGGTGGAGACTATGCGGTGCCGTGGCTTGCTTTCCAAGGACACATTCAGGCTCATCGTCAGGAGGTATGCCCGGGCAAGGAAGGTCAAGGAAGCCGTCGAGACCTTCGAGAAGATGGGCAGTTTTGGGCTGAAAACAGACTTGTCAGATTACAACTGGTTGATCGATGTACTGAGCAAATCCAAGCAAGTCAAGAAGGCGAATGCCATCTTTAAGGAGATGAAGAGGAATGGAAAGTTTGTGCCTGATCTGAAGACCTACACTGTCCTCATGGAAGGCTGGGGCCATGAGAAGGACTTGTTGATGCTCAATTCGGTGTACCAAGAAATGCTGGATGCAGGCATTAAGCCTGATGTCGTGGCTTACGGGATGCTCATTAGTGCCTTTTGTAAGTCCGCCAAATGTGACGAGGCCATCAAGGTGTTCCATGAGATGGAAGCCACTGGTGTCATGCCAAGCCCTCATGTTTACTGCATGCTTATCAATGGGCTTGGTTCAGAGGAGAGACTGGATGAAGCTTTGAAGTTTTTCGAGCTTTCTAAGGCCAGTGGGTTTCCCATGGAGCTACCTACATGCAATGCAGTTGTTGGGGCTTACTGCAGATCCTCAAAGTTCGAGCATGCCTTTGGGATGGTTGAGGAAATGAGAAAGAGTGGAATTGGACCGAATTCCCGGACTTATGATATTATTCTGCTGCATCTTATTAAATCTCAGAAGATAAACGAGGCTTATAATGTTTTCCAGGAAATGGGTAAGAGGGGCTGTGAACCTCAGATCAACACATATACAATAATGATTGGTATGTTCTGCAGTAATGAAAGGGTTGATATGGCCTTAAAGGTGTGGAACCAAATGAAGGAGAAGGGTGTTCTCCCATGCATGCACATGTTTTCCGCGTTGATCAATGGACTATGCTTTGAGAACAGGCTGGAAGAAGCTTGTGTATATTTCCAGGAGATGTTGGACAAAGGAATTAGGCCACCTGCTCAGCTTTTCAGTAATTTGAAGCAAGCTCTTAATGAGGGAGGAAGAATTAGTTTGGCACAAGATATGGCTTTCAAGTTGGATACATTACGGAAAACACCTTTCCGTCCTTGATAAAACATGAAATAATGTAAGGCAACAGCTTGACGGCAATAGCTTGACTCTCTAAATCATTTTATGCACAATTCGCCATCCTCCAATGTTGTAATGAACATGTGTCCTCCAGGTTGAAAACCTAAAATGAAGCAAATTCGGTCAGTATAGCTAATGAAGCAACTTAGCATTTGCTATCTTATGTAATCTTTGCATGGTGTTTCCATAGTTGAAGAGGATCTGGAAACTGCAAACTAGAATATACTAGCTTTTCACAGGATTCTGCTGTTGAGTGTTTACATTTAGGATTCTGCTGTTATATGTGCATTTGCCAGTGCTTAGAGCTGCGGATAATTCAAAAATAAATTATCGAAGTTTACCTGATCAGGGAGTGTATGCCAAACTTTCATACTAGATTGAAC
This sequence comes from Avena sativa, assembly GCA_916181665.1. Lineage (NCBI taxonomy): Eukaryota > Viridiplantae > Streptophyta > Magnoliopsida > Poales > Poaceae > Avena > Avena sativa. The sequence goes on from OV702284.1 coordinate 1,487,841, forward strand.
TTTGTTTATATTTTGCTATCTATACGAGTTAATTTTGCTATATCAGTTAAGTCTGCTTGTCTTACAAAACTTAGGAAACTTCTGGTTGCACTCAGTTATAAGTGCAAAAGCTCCTTTGTGTGATTGTTCTCTAATCTTTGATGGTTTATTACCGTGAATGCGCTCTATAAGCCTTGGATGCTGTGTCAACTCTGATTTGTGCTGCTGCTAGATATCCTGACTTACCTGAACTGTGTGACCTCTGACATGTAGTCACAGAGAGATATTGGGCTTCCATTGAACCTTTTGTTAGCTCTGAGTTTCATATGATGCTTCCCTTTTTGTGTTTGAGCTGCTCCCTTTTGTTTCTACATGCTGATTAACTTGACAATTTTGTGGACAGTTTGTTCAGAAGCTTCAGAAAAAGCCATTTACTAAACAAGGAGTTGCAGGACATTGCTGAAGAATTCACACTCCCTTTTAACATCAAGGAAATCAAAGAGAAGATAGCTTGTGTACTTCAAAATAAAAATGCATATTTTAGTGAACTTACCAAATTATATCACCCATCCTATTTATTGAAAAGGCTGATGGAAAGGCTAGATCCCCAGTTGCGAAGCTGAAGGCTCCTGCTCCTGCTCGGTCCATCTCGCTGCAGCCGGACATGTCTAGGAGAAACGTGCACCCGAGAATGCCAGATTTCAACGAACTGGCTGCGCGTATCCGCGCTCTGAAGAATGACATGAGCTGCCTGCTGCCGGTGTATATCAATAAGATCGTCGTTGTCAGCATTGATGAGATCTTGTTTGTTCAGTTCAGCAGCTCTGCTTTTTATCCGCCATGCTGCCTGGAGAAGCCTCTCAAGGCGCCCAAGATGCAGAAGAAAGAGTACGACGAGGTACGTACTACTAATCTACAAACATATAAATACAGTACTCCTACTAATTTGTTTTCTTAGATGAGATTAATAATCTTAGATGAGACCATGCCTAGTTTTTGAAAATTGAGATAGTAGTTCAAACTAATCACATACAAGAAAGTAAGCCGCAGCACTGATGAGCATGTATTTTCTCTCTTGTTTGCAGACTGATCTGGACAACCTCAAGAAGAACAAAGAGAATGAGAAGGCTCTCAAGGAGCTCAAGGACAAGGCTGCGCCGAGCACACTTGGCTGCGCCGGCCTCAAGAAGAGCAGCAAAGGAAACATCAAAAGACGATATCTTGCAGCGGCTAATTTTTTTTAAATAATACATTTTTTTTATTGATTGTCACAAATAATACGCAAATTTGGCAAATTTCAGTTCTGTCGATCCGTCGTCCGTTGAACGGACGACAGAGCTCCTTCGTCGCTTGATCAGACGACAGCTGGGGTCGTCCGTTGAGGAGACGATTCCCGTGTGCTTCGGCTGCTCGCCAGACGAACAGGTCCATCGTCGGTTGAAGAGACGACAGGTTCTGTCGTCCGTTGAGGAGCCGACGCCCCAGTGCTTCCGCCGCTAAGTAATCTTCGCTAAATAATCGTCCGCTCCTCGGCAATCCTTCCCGCCGATTTTTCTCGCCGGTACTCCCCGCCAATTTTTCCCGCCGTTACTCCCCGCAAATTTTTCCCGCCAGTAATCCCCGCCCTTTGTTCCCGCCACTACTTCCCGCCCTCTTTTTCCCGCCACGACTTTCCGCCCTCTTTTTCCCGCCATGACTTCCCGCCCTTTTTTCCCGCCTATTCGGTTTGGTGCCTCTATAAATCCGGGCAACGGGATGTATCCTTTAACCCAGTTCATCTCTTCCTCCTCTTACTCTCTGATTTCCCTCTCTCCTTTTGCTCTCGCATTTTCCTCCACTCCTCTCCACTATGACCGACGCGTCTCCCTGGCCTGTAGATATGTCCATTGGGCTTTTCTTCATAGCCAGAACTGTTGAGATAGGCCATAAACCAGCCGACTGGGATACGTTGGTATCGAACCATGATGCTCTCGTTATACTTGGTAAGTCACTTCATCGAAGAGGGTGGAAACTGAAGACCCCAAATCAGGTACGAGCAGAGCTTCTCAGGATCAAGGCAAGGTGGGACAAGCTCACCTTCAAGAGTGAAGCTCGCATGATGGAGGTGGCTAATACACCTTGGTTCTGGATAGAAGATAGCGAAGATGAGGATGATATCTTCATGCCGCCACCGGTTGGAAGCAAGGCAAGAGCTGAGTGGGACAAGAGACAGGAGAAGAAGAAAGAGCAGGCCAAGAAGAGTCAAGCTGACATGACGGAGCAGGTTGTGGCACGTAGGGCCTGGATAGAAGAGAGCGAAGATGAGGATGATATCTTCATGCCGCCACCCGTTGGAAGCAAGGCAAGAGCTGAGTGGGACAAGAGGCAGGAGAAGAAGAAATCGCAGGCCAAGAAGAGCAAGTGCGAGGGATCGTCCAAGGGAAAGGGCGAGGCATCATCGAAGGGAAAGGGAAAGGCATCATGCTAGGGATAGATAGGACTCATATTTATGTACCGCAAGTTATGTTGAACTATGTTGCAAGTTATGTTGAGTAGTTTGTCGAATAAAATCATGAAATAATAGAACGATGTCTCATACATAGATAGGTAAATGACTGATACATAAGTAGATATCACTGGTGTCGACGACGAGGTGGCGGAGGCCTCGGTGTACTCCATCCATATCTGTGGGGTAGAATCACATCACGGCGAGGTGCAGTTGACCCTTCACCTTGATCCTGTGTATTCTGTGTGGGGATAGGTGGTGGAGTACCTTGCTGATACTGACTAAACCAGTCTACCTGCTCGTGCTGTGTCTGCTGATGACGGTCGTCAGTACTGTCCCATGTAACGGAGTCTCCTGCTAGTGTACAAGAAATTAAGTACTGAACAATGACATACTGCATCTAATAATAGTAGGAAGGGACACGCTTACCCTGAGGATGAGATTGTGGTCCATAAGCAAAGTCCATGTAGGGGATCGGCTGCTGATGCTGCCATTGTTCGAAAGTAATCTGGTTCTGCTGCAACTGGTCGAAAGTAAACTGTGATTGCTGCCACCCCGAGCCTCCAGCCTGGTCTGGAGGTGGTGCTCTCGGCGGCGCCTGCTGTGAGAGTCGTGGACGAGGCCCGTGGCGGAGTGGTGGAGAAATATGCTCCTCGTGCCGTCCCGATCCTCCAGCATGGTCTGGAGAAGGTGGCTGCTCCATGGATCGACGTGGGGCGCGCTCCTCCACCGAGTGACGCGGTGGGCGCTGCTGTGTGGATCGACGTGGGGCGCGCTCCTCCACCGAGTGACGCGGTGGGCGTTGTGCTTCTCGGTGTTGAACGACGTCTGAGACGCTGGTGCACGTGATGGCCGCGTAGATACGCCGCAGCTTCTCCTCGACCCGTCGGGCAAAGGACTGAGCCTGCTGACGGGGCACAAGAGGAACGGACGAAAGCGATCGTCCGTACTGAGCCACCTCAGTCTGTAGCTCCCACGTCATGTCGGCCTGCATTTTTCTCATAGTTAGGTATGCACTACATAGGCACTCATGTTTATTGTGCTCTAAATAAAGTACTTACCGCTGACTGTCTGGACTCCAGTGTTGACTGGCTAGGGTATATCTCATCGTCATGTGCGTGTGGAATGGGACGTAGCCGTGTCATCGACATGTACCTCTGTAGGTATCCGTGGAATAGCTCCATATCAAACGGGCCAGCGTGCCACACTTGTGTTGGTGCATTCTGCCACTCGTTGACGTAAATCCCCACCCGTTGGAGCCATTGAGTGGCAGTCTTGCTACTTCTCCGAGAGTACCTGTCATTAGAATTTGTTAGACCATCATTAAAGAACATAGATGAAGTATAAGATGCATTCCTTATGTACATATATTTACTTACGCGTGCACGACATCTGGAAGGGGAACATCCGGACGCGGGGGATCTACCATCTGGCAAAGACCAAACTGTCGCATGACCCTCTGTTGAGACATCTCCTCAACTTGGCAATCAAAGATGATCTTGGATGTAGTCAGCCAGTACTCTCGATCTCTAGTGCACATAATAGATATGCCTCCAGGATATCGTGCGTGTCGTGTCTGCAGGGTGTACGGCTCCCAAATCACGACATCCTCTTTCAGTGTGTCGAACTGCTCGCTGAACGATGGATAGCATCTAACGACTTGCTCTCCCGCGAAACGACACTGCATGACAAAATAGTTGTTAGTAACTTTCATATTGTAGTACCAGAAGTGCAATTTATTAAGAAATTACACTGACCTTGCGACGGGTACAGTGAGTGCCAAATGTAGGCAAATCAATTTGCTCTTCGTCGAACAGCAGGTCAGATTGGTAGACAATTGTTTCATGTTCCTGGTTGCCGACTATTTGGTTGACACTTACATCTGGACGGCCGATAGGGAACCTCTCCCACGACCATAGTTGCAGCAACAATGGGCATCCTAGCAAGGCAGAACTGTCCTTGGTTAACTGGCAAGCATTGCACATACCTCGGTACGTAGCTGCTAAGACAGCTGAACCCCAACTCCACTGTGTGCATTCTTCCTGGCACGTCGCCTCCGCGATCCCTCTAGCAAAATGGATGTATCGCGCACTAATGGTCGACACGTGGTTCTCAGTGAACATCACCTTCCCGACCAGCCACATAAGGTATGCCTCCAGGCTGCGTGTAATCTGTGGGGCAGTCATCGGAGTGGCCGGGAACCCAAACCTCTGTATCTGCATTGGCAAATAGAACAATTTTCAGTACATGATACTTCTCCAACAAAATAGAACAAATAAATGAAACACACCTGATACTGCTCCAACCATCCAAATTTTGGCCCATGATTGTCATGGCCAAAGGCCAGAGCTCCATCGCGGATGCCAAAGAATCGTTGGGCCATCTCTTGGGCCCAATTTGCCGGTGGATCCACTGGGCCTATGGGCACGCCAGCCAACGGAAGTCCCAGCAAGTACGAGACGTCCTGAAGGGTAGGAGCCATCTCTCCCCATCGAAAATGGAAAGTGTGAGTCTCGGGCCTCCATCGATCCACCAAGCACGTGAGTAAAGACGAGTCGTACTGTAAGCGACTAGTCTGGGACCCAAGTTGTCTCCCTTCTATCTCCTCCATATGAGTGGCCTCAACCAAATGAACGAATGGTAAGAGCCCAGCCCACTTCAATCTACATAAGAAGAAAGCAGAACAGTTTAGTCACATTGGCCCATAAATATCCCAACAACAAGAGAAATAAATGTCACATGCCTCTGAAGCCAATCAGGATGTATGCACCAGTTCGAAATGGGAGTGCGAGTCACTAGGTGCTTCAAGGACCCCGGGTTAGCATCCAGTACCGTTGATCGGTGCTTTCTATCTATGTCAGCATTCAGCAAAGATCCCGCCATCTGCACATATTACAAATTTAAGACATAGTTCCACACATATTACAAATTTAAGACATAGTTCCACACATATTACAAATTTAAGACATAGTTCCACACATATTACAAATTTAAGACATAGTTCCACACGTCTAGTTTCTTCCTCTGCCTCTTCTTCCTCTGCCTCTTCTTCCTCGGCTGCCACGTCCACGAGGAGCAGCTCCACCAGTCCCGAAGATGTGGCAACTGGTGTCTATATGACCAAATTGATTACACAGAAAACATTGCCTAGTAGGGCCTCCGGCTTCAGATTCATCCATATCATTACGGATGCGGACACATTGTCGCCTTCCTCTTCCTGTCCTCATCAGTACAGGATCTGGGATGTAAACCCTTTCACCTGGATTTACTTTATTGAAATTTCCCCATGCCCTATATCCCATCATCTCGCCTGTCCACGTATTGACCACCGCGTCCTTAAGGAAATAAGGAGACACAAACGAGATCGCATCCATACCCACCAGCCCGCATGCAGCTAGTACATGAGAGCAAGGCAGATGCAACAGCTTGGGTTTATTGCACGTGCACTCACACGTTGGCCATGACATGCATGGACCGAGCCTTCTCCATCTTGGCATCCATGTAATGCATGATCTTTGAACAATACCTCGTGTTTGGGTTGTTCATGATATGCATCTGAGCCATCTGGAGTCTGTCTCTGAAATACTTCAGAGTTCCGGTGAAAATACACTCCACAATTGCTGTTAATGGTAGAGCCCTACTTCCTCTCAAGACAAAGTTGTAAGTTTCAGCCAGATTTGTAGTCATGACGCCAAACCTAGCACCATGAGTGTCATGCAGCAGAGACCACCTCTCTACAGGCTCGTGTTGTATCCATTCCTGAAAATTTTTAATCCTTCTGCCAGGCCTTCTCCTAGTACCGGGTTGGTCAAATCCTGGCAAGTCACAAAGGGCAATGGGTTCTTCCTCATGTGGTGCTGCTCCTGTTGTTGCCTGTGCAGCTAACGCCGCTGCATGAGCCGCGACCGCTGCTGCTCTAGTTGCTCTCCTCTGAGTCACATGTTTTTTAGTGAAGTCATCAAGATAGTCACGACACTTGATATACTTCCACTCTTGGTTCTGCTTGCAAAGCTTCTTGAATAGGTTCATAAGAGCCTTGTTCCTGAACTGTGAGAAAAAATTGGCCCCTAGATGCCGCATGCACCAACGACTCTGCATGTCTAGCCATGGAGTTACTTCATCAGGAGTGGGCTGTGTGAGCTTCTTTATCGCGCTTAGTATACCTGGATGCCTATCATGAAGCACGCATACATTCGGTGTATCTCTCACAATTGCTATCTTCAGCTTCCTGAAAAACCATACCCAACTCTCTGTGTTCTCGCTCTCCACGAAAGCAAAAGCAAGTGGAACCACTTGATTGTTTCCATCTTGGCCTATGGCAGTCAATATCTGACCCCTATACTTGCCAGTGAGAAATGTACCATCCACACAGATGACTGGTCGACAGTGAGTGAAAGCTTCTATGCATATAGCAAATGAGAAGAACACTCGATGAAGTACCCTCAAATTAGGTTCGTGTGGTGTGGCATCCCGCAAAACCACTACTAGAAAATCGCGTTGAATTTGTGCATTGCATCGTCATCATCATATGTTGTTTGTCTAAAACTATTTTCGCAAAGCCCGTTTTGTTTTCTAAAACGCCCCATCTTTATTCAAATATCAAAACCGGGTCGCCGGAATATTTTACTTCGTCTGCTATTAGTTTGCAAAAGGCTTGTTGGAATTAAATAAAACATTTAAATATTTTAGTGGGGGCAGTCGAACGGGCCGACCCGACCCGAACGACCACCCCCAGAAAATTAAATCGGTCCACCTAACCGCCCTTCTAAATCCTACAGCTACCCACCTATCTACCCACACCCCCCCTCCACATCACCCCACCCAATAGCAACCTGCCACCTCCCCCTCTCCCCTCCCCCTAGCCTACCAGACGCCGCCACGTCACTCAACCTCCTCTCTCTCCTCTCAACCCTCTCTCACCACACCCACACAACACACACCGCCCGCACGCCGCTGCAGCTGGGCCCCACGCGTGCAGCCCCTCCTCTCCACCTGCCCCAGTCCCAGCACCCTGGCCCACGCTCGGTCCCACCCGCTGGCCCCTGTCCCCCACCGACGCGTCCTCCCTCCTCCCTCTCTTTCCCATCCCGCACCCGCCGCTCTCCTCTCCTCCGTCCCGCACACGCCCCTGCCTCTCTGCTTCCCTTCTTCCTCTTCCTCACCGGCTTCCTCCCGCCGACGAGCCGCGCCTCCGCCTTCTCCTCTGCTCCTCGCCGCTTCTCCATCCGCCCCGCCCCGGCTCGCCCTCCCCCGCTCGCCACCAAGGTTCTCCGCCACCGAGCCTCCTTCCGCCCCGCGGCAACCGCTCAGCCTCGCCTCCGTCCCCACGGACCCGCCGGCGGCCTGCTCCGCCATCCTCTGCGAGCCCGCCCGCCGTCCAGGAGCCCACCACCGGCCCTGTCCTCAACCAGTGGCCGGCGTCACCGATTCCTGCCGCCAGGGGCCCGTCCATCCCGAGCCATCTTCCTTGCTGACCTCGCCTACTCCTTCTGCCGCGGACAGCAGCGAGACTGAGGGCGATCCCGGTGTCCACCTCGACCATGTCCTTCACCGAGCTTTGTCTTGTTCTAGGTGTTGTCTCGTCAGATGGCTGGGCTAAGTGAGCTGCAGTTATGTTTCAGGTGACCTTCAGTTAAAATCAGCGAGATGGCCACGAGTATCTGGTGTCGTTGAAAGCCCACCACCACCCAGATCGTGCCGACAAGACCGGCTCAAGGCCGATGGGCTCGAGGGGTGTACATGGTGCCACTAGATAACCACCAAGTTCGTCATCTGAACCACAAAGCCGTTGCAGTGAACTCGACAAGATCTACCACATGAAGACCGTACCGAACCGGTGACCCTCGACGAACCTTCGGCAAGAACTTCGACATGGCCAAGATCTACCGCAACCGAGTCCGGCACCGACAAGTGAAGTCAGAACCACCAAGCCCTCCCCCGCGGAACGCCAAGACCTACCCCAGTTATCCGAGAGCGTTCCGTCGAACCCGGAACCCCGAGACCCGACCCCGAACCCCGGAACCCCAAGAGCGTCGAACCCTAATGTGTGACCTCTTATCCGAGAACCCTATTTTATAATATATAATAACAACTTGTTGCATATTGAATTGTCATACTCGCATGCATATCGTGTGGTTTGGGGGCCTTATGCCGATTCACCTAATAATTAAATATGGGGCCCATATGCGGGCAAATCTAGTCTTATATTGGACTCATTTAAATTTGTGTAGCGAACCGGTGATATATTCTGCTGTGTTAAACAACCTTTAATCTGCGGGTTAGATAAATAACTTAAACCATATAATTAATTGTCGGGACCCCGGTTCCACTTAATATGACCTAATTGCATTGCACCCTTGCCATGTCATACATTAAACATGCATCATGCCCGATCTTCTGCCGTTGTATTAAATAGTGCATCCGGTGTTTATTCTAGTGATTTGCTTCTTCGCGGATAAGGCCGTTGAGTTGATGTGAGCTTCGACCCGATCTTCGGTTGAACCTTCAACAATGTTTTCAGGCGAGCATCTCCCCCTTTCTACCTATCTTACTTTATAGTATTTATTCCCTCCTGTTGATCTATTGCTATCTGTGTTGCGATGCTCTAGTTTTCGTACCCGTGATATCCCTTGCAGCCTTATATTGCCTTGAACACATCCTATTACCTGTTGTTTGGTAGATAGTTGGACCTGCGCGTCGTAGTCGCTTGCTCAAGTGCTGTTGCGTGTTGTCAAGTGCCACCTTTGTTGGAGTAATGCCGCATGTTGGATGTTGGAGATGATCATAGTTTTACTTATCGTTCACTTTAATTCCTGTTTAACAACTAAAATTGAAGTAAGCAGAGGCATCGGTGGGTGATAGATAATATTTGGTTTCCGAACGCCCACTTGTGTCCCGTAGGACCCCGAGTACTTGATACCTGTTCCTTGATTTATCGCGCTATCCACATCCGGGAGGTATATGGGACCCCCCTTAGCCAGAGCTTGATTCAGTCTTATTTCTTGGGGCCACAAACTAGTTTGAGGTTTTATTTACTATCATGTACTTATGCCATGCTACTGCTTTATTACGATTGTGCGAGGAGCACACTGTACTGTTTAGGTAAGCGGAATGTTTTCGCGGTATCGACAAGCCCAGCCACACTTTCGGGTTCCCAGTCGTTTACAGCCATTGTCGCAAACCTTGAGTCCGTCTCGGAGCTTGCTTACTTCGTTGCGGGTCTACTCAATGGGGTGGCCCCCTGAAATATTTCTAAATCCTGTGATTGCTTTGTCGTGAAAGCCTCATTGGGTTTTGATTTGGTTTTTCCGAGGTTGATCGAGTGTGTGTTGCTATTGGTGCACCCCGGCCGGGTAAAACTTTCTGAAAGCCGTGTCCGTGGTTATGGACGACTTGGAGCACAGTATCTCGACCATAGACAAGCATAACTAAAGTTTATTGCTATAAATTTGACTTTATAATGACTAGTAATCAGCTTCACTATAATGGAATGGCTAATTAATACTGCCCACAATTGCTTGTTTGGAGTGTCGCTTGCGACCATTGTACCTGACTAGTAAGTATTGCAACTACAACGGAATGGCTGAATAAAAGTATCAACAACTGCTGGGTTTTGGGTTTATCTCATGCTATCTGTATCTGATTAGTAATTGTTGCAACTATAACGGAATGGCTAACTAAAAGTGCCCACTGCTTATTTTATCAGGATGATTATCTATACCTGACTAGTAATTGCTGCAACGATAACTGAATAAATAAAACTGCCAACCGTGTGAGTTCCTCGGTTGACTTCCTCGTTTGGTCTCGAGGGGGAAACACCAGGATGGGTTTGTTTGGTGTTAGAATCAGGTTGTATCCGAATAGGTCATTCTTATCCCTCTCTAATAACCGCCAGTTGTATCGAGTCTCTATAGGTTGTTTAGTGCATGCTGCCGCTGCCGCTCAGTCCACCATACCTATGTAGGCGAGGACCGCCGAATTCTAGTCTCGCCGTGTACTGGCCTCAGTACTGACGCTCCTCTTTTTCCTTTGCCCTTTGTCGGCACCCCTTTTTGTTTAAGCAGGTTTTGAGATCGACGTCGTTAGCAGGGTTACCCTTCCGGCTTGGCCTGGGCAGGGTTATGGACGCCATTGGTTATTCTTCAGGGCTCTTAGCCCCATTTGCATCTTGTCCGTAGCTGGACGCACTATCGTTTTCAAGGTGATTTGGACCTTTGTATATTATATCTGTATTCCTGACTCATGGAGTCGCTGTTATATATATATCTGTTCTGTGGGTCCCATCTAGGACTGTTGTGTAATGTTATTACTTCGTTTTCCACCCGCACGAAAGTGCCTGGTGGGCACCTTTGAATCGTTTCTATGTGGGTTTGGCGAATTTCGCTAAAACTTGCATAGGTCCGATTCTGAGGGTGTTACAGAGTGGTATCAGAGCTCAGCAGTTGCGATACCCCACAAGTCCAGCCTGTAGGATAACCTAGCTAACGGCCGAAGTAGAGTGTCAAAACTATTTTTCAAAATCGGTTGGATAGTTCTGGCTAGGTCTGATTTTACTCCTTACCCCTCTGCTATTCTCCTCTTATCTCGACGTGTTTTGAACCTGCTCTCTTATCTTTTCTTCGAGTCCAGGAATTCTCGCGGTTGGGCTTCCGTCGTACCTTCAGGGTTTAACTTTCCCCCTTTTGTAACGGAGGTGCTACGATCATCAATCTGCAACTTGAATGTTGTACCATTCATCCAATCTTTTGTTCTTGACCTCTTTATCCATATGTGTTCCTTGTTGGATATCCGTGTCGTTGAAAAACATATGAGAAGGACGAGCATTGGTGAAGTTGGAGTATACCTTGAGCATGTGTTGTTCATGCCAATGGAACCATCGCGGAACCTAATCAGTGTGTCTTTCATACGATTTCTGCTGGCATCATACCTTTGTTCCGGATACCGCCTAGGAAGATCTTCAGTCTAAACCTCGAGAGTTGAGTTGCCTGATTCTCCTACTCATGTATAGAGTTGATAGTTTGGGTACGGGATGGACTGATCACCCTACCCGACTCTTACTGTTCGCTCTGTACATCGAACGGGTGGATCAATGTAACTTTTCCCTCTTCTAATGGAAGTTAGAGGTGGCCTTATCGTTTGATACCTCTCCCTTCGTCCTTTGTTCTCCGGAGTGTTCTCTCGACGATCAGGAACAACGACCCTTTGTTGGTGGTGTCGCTGATTTCCAGCTGAAGAAGGAACCATCGTTAGTGGTGTCGCGAGGATCTACACGAAGCGAGAAGACGCAGAGCACCGATCTTCCTTCCGGTACCATGAGGCGGATCTCGGGGCGAGATCCCTTGTTAGTGGTGTCGAATTGTGGCATCCCGCAAAACCACTACTAGAAAATCGCGTTGAATTTGTGCATTGCATCGTCATCATCATATGTTGTTTGTCTAAAACTATTTTCGCAAAGCCCGTTTTGTTTTCTAAAACGCCCCATCTTTATTCAAATATCAAAACCGGGTCGCCGGAATATTTTACTTCGTCTGCTATTAGTTTGCAAAAGGCTTGTTGGAATTAAATAAAACATTTAAATATTTTAGTGGGGCAGTCGAACGGGCCGACCCGACCCGAACGACCACCCCCAGAAAATTAAATCGGTCCACCTAACCGCCCTTCTAAATCCTACAGCTACCCACCTATCTACCCACACCCCCCCTCCACATCACCCCACCCAATAGCAACCTGCCACCTCCCCCTCTCCCCTCCCCCTAGCCTACCAGACGTCGCCACGTCACTCAACCTCCTCTCTCTCCTCTCAACCCTCTCTCACCACACCCACACAACACACACCGCCCGCACGCCGCTGCAGCTGGGCCCCACGCGCGCAGCCCCTCCTCTCCACCTGCCCCAGTCCCAGCACCCTGGCCCACGCTCGGTCCCACCCGCTGGCCCCTGGCCCCCACCGACGCGTCCTCCCTCCTCCCTCTCTTTCCCATCCCGCACCCGCCGCTCTCCTCTCCTCCATCCCGCACACGCCCCTGCCTCTCTGCTTCCCTTCTTCCTCTTCCTCACCGGCTTCCTCCCGCCGGCGAGCCGCGCCTCCGCCTTCTCCTCTGCTCCTCGCCGCTTCTCCATCCGCCCCGCCCCGGCTCGCCCTCCCCCGCTCGCCACCAAGGTTCTCCGCCGCCGAGCCTCCTTCCGCCCCGCGGCAACCGCTCAGCCTCGCCTCCGTCCCCACGGACCCGCCGGCGGCCTGCTCCGCCATCCTCTGCGAGCCCGCCCGCCGTCCAGGAGCCCACCACCGGCCCTGTCCTCAACCAGTGGCCGACGTCACCGATTCCTGCCGCCAGGGGCCCGTCCATCCCGAGCCATCTTCCTTGCTGACCTCGCCACCTCCTTCTGCCGCGGACAGCAGCGAGACTGAGGGCGATCCCGGTGTCCACCTCGACCATGTCCTTCACCGAGCTTTGTGTTGTTCTAGGTGTTGTCTCGTCAGATGGCTGGGCTAAGTGAGCTGCAGTTATGTTTCAGGTGACCTTCAGTTAAAATCAGCGAGATGGCCACGAGTATCTGGTGTCGTCGAAAGCCCACCACCACCCAGATCGTGCCGACAAGACCGGCTCAAGGCCGATGGGCTCGAGGGGTGTACATGGTGCCACTAGATAACCGCCAAGTTCGTCATCGGAACCACAAGGCCGTTGCAGTGAACTCGACAAGATCTACCACATGAAGACCGTACCGAACCGGTGACCCTCGACGAACCTTCGGCAAGAACTTCGACATGGCCAAGATCTACCGCAACCGAGTCTGGCACCGACAAGTGAAGTCAGAACCACCAAGCCCTCCCCCGCGGAACGCCAAGACCTACCCCAGTTATCCGAGAGCGTTCCGTCGAACCCGGAACCCCGAGACCCGACCCCGAACCCCGGAACCCCAAGAGCGTCGAACCCCAATGTGTGACCTCTTATCCGAGAACCCTATTTTATAATATATAATAACAACTTGTTGCATATTGAATTGTCATACTCGCATGCATATCGTGTGGTTTGGGGGCCTTATGCCGATTCACCTAATAATTAAATATGGGGCCCATATACGGGCAAATCTAGTCTTATATTGGCCTCATTTAAATTTGTGTAGCGAACCGGTGATATATTCTGCTGTGTTAAACAACCTTTAATCTGCGAGTTAGATAAATAACTTAAACCATATAATTAATTGTCGGGACCCCGGTTCCACTTAATATGACCTAATTGCATTGCACCCTTGCCATGTCATACATTAAACATGCATCATGCCCGATCTTCTGCCGTTGTATTAAATAGTGCATCCGGTGTTTATTCTAGTGATTTGCTTCTTCGCGGATAAGGCCGTTGAGTTGATGTGAGCTTCGACCCGATCTTCGGTTGAACCTTCAACAATGTTTTCAGGCGAGCATCTCCCCCTTTCTACCTATCTTACTTTATAGTATTTATTCCCTCCTGTTGATCTATTGCTATCTGTGTTGCGATGCTCTAGTTTTCGTACCCGTGATATCCCTTGCAGCCTTATATTGCCTTGAACACATCCTATTACCTGTTGTTTGGTAGATAGTTGGACCTGCGCGTCGTAGTCGCTTGCTCAAGTGCTGTTGCGTGTTGTCAAGTGCCACCTTTGTTGGAGTAATGCCGCATGTTGGATGTTGGAGATGATCATAGTTTTACTTATCGTTCACTTTAATTCCTGTTTAACAACTAAAATTGAAGTAAGCAGAGGCATCGGTGGGTGATAGATAATATTTGGTTTCCGAACGCCCACTTGTGTCCCGTAGGACCCCGAGTACTTAATACCTGTTCCTTGATTTATCGCGCTATCCACATCCAGGAGGTATATGGGACCCCCCTTAGCCAGAGCTTGATTCAGTCTTATTTCTTGGGGCCACAAACTAGTTTGAGGTTTTATTTACTATCCTGTACTTATGCCATGCTACTGCTTTATTACGATTGTGCGAGGAGCACACTGTACTGTTTAGGTAAGCGGAATGTTTTCGCGGTATCGACAAGCCCAGCCACACTTTCGGGTTCCCAGTCGTTTACAGCCATTGTCGCAAACCTTGAGTCCGTCTCGGAGCTTGCTTACTTCGTTGCGGGTCTACTCAATGGGGTGGCCCCCTGAAATATTTCTGAATCCTGTGATTGCTTTGTCGTGAAAGCCTCATTGGGTTTTGATTTGGTTTTTCCGAGGTTGATCGAGTGTGTGTTGCTATTGGTGCACCCCGGCCGGGTAAAACTTTCTGAAAGCCGTGTCCGCGGTTATGGACGACTTGGAGCACAGTATCTCGACCATAGACAAGCATAACTAAAGTTTATTGCTATAAATTTGACTTTATAATGACTAGTAATCAGCTTCACTATAATGGAATGGCTAATTAATACTGCCCACAATTGCTTGTTTGGAGTGTCGCTTGCGACCATTGTACCTGACTAGTAAGTATTGCAACTACAACGGAATGGCTGAATAAAAGTATCAACAACTGCTGGGTTTTGGGTTTATCTCATGCTATCTGTATCTGATTAGTAATTGTTGCAACTATAACGGAATGGCTAACTAAAAGTGCCCACTGCTTATTTTATCAGGATGATTATCTATACCTGACTAGTAATTGCTGCAACGATAACTGAATAAATAAAACTGCCAACCGTGTGAGTTCCTCGGTTGACTTCCTCGTTTGGTCTCGAGGGGGAAACACCAGGATGGGTTTGTTTGGTGTTAGAATCAGGTTGTATCCGAATAGGTCATTCTTATCCCTCTCTAATAACCGCCAGTTGTATCGAGTCTCTATAGGTTGTTTAGTGCATGCTGCCGCTGCCGCTCAGTCCACCATACCTATGTAGGCGAGGACCGCCGAATTCTAGTCTCGCCGTGTACTGGCCTCAGTACTGACGCTCCTCTTTTTCCTTTGCCCTTTGTCGGCACCCCTTTTTGTTTAAGCAGGTTTTGAGATCGACGTCGTTAGCAGGGTTACCCTTCCGGCTTGGCCTGGGCAGGGTTATGGACGCCATTGGTTATTCTTCAGGGCTCTTAGCCCCATTTGCATCTTGTCCGTAGCTGGACGCACTATCGTTTTCAAGGTGATTTGGACCTTTGTATATTATATTTGTATTCCTGACTCATGGAGTCGCTGTTATATATATATCTGTTCTGTGGGTCCCATCTAGGACTGTTGTGTAATGTTATTACTTCGTTTTCCACCCGCACGAAAGTGCCTGGTGGGCACCTTTGAATCGTTTCTATGTGGGTTTGGCGAATTTCGCTAAAACTTGCATAGGTCCGATTCTGAGGGTGTTACATGTGGCAATGTAAAGTGTTGGATGTCCACGTAGGTGCCTGGATTCCTAGCCTGCAGTGTCTGGAGCATCCTAACAACACAGTCATACCCGTCTCGAAACGAACCAAACCTTGCCTCCAGTGCCCTTTGCTTAGTCCTCCAAGCCTTCCCGTATGAAATATTGTAGCGGAATCTGACAGAAACTTTGTGAATGATAGCATTCACCCCCATGGCTTTGCCCTCCACTATCTCTGTGTACAACAGTCTAGCCAGGAGGGTTGACGTGAGGTTACGATGGTCCTGAAGGACACTTTCAAGTGTGCATGTGTGCATCACAACATCGGTGACCTTCCAGTTTGTGTCATACCTAGGGACATGGGCATGCACCCTTGCAGGACATCCAGCTTCCTCGCAAACCAATGTCAAATATTGTTGTGATGACACCTTCGTTTTCATGACCCGTTGCATGGACATTGACCACTCAACAATTGCTTCCTGCAGATGTCTCTTGCTAGGATATAATGCACCCAGAGAGATGTTGTTCGCGTGATAATGCCACGCCGAATCATGCCCATCGTTCACAGTCATTGCTGCTGTGTTGTCATTATTCCATGATGCCGAAATAGGTTGGCCGATCTCTTCTTGATCAGACTCGCCAGAATCATCAGCCGTATCACTATTGCCTTCTGA
The DNA here is from genome assembly GCA_916181665.1 of Avena sativa. Classification (NCBI taxonomy): domain Eukaryota; kingdom Viridiplantae; phylum Streptophyta; class Magnoliopsida; order Poales; family Poaceae; genus Avena; species Avena sativa. Next base: position 1,504,286 of record OV702284.1, read on the forward strand.
GTCTTCGGCTTCCATTTGATGCTGCAACAAACCATCATATATCTCGTCCTCATCAGCTTCGGCACTGAATATGTCTTCCCCTAATCCTTCACCACCGTCCTCTGATACATAACCATCACCCCCGGTGTGTGCATAGCTACTGTGACCTGATTCATATCCGCCGCCACCCTCTTGGCCCTGACTACTCTGGCTATGATCGTAACTACCTCCAGCATGACCGGTTCGACTACTCTGGCCATGATCATAACTACCTCCAGCATGATCGGTCTGACTACTATGGTCATGATCATACCCAGCCTCTTTCACCACAGGTAACACTAAGAGACTGGGGTTAACTTCTCTTTTCTGGCAAGCTTGCACAAATTTGACCCATTTCTGTTGCGCTTCTATTGGCCTTAAATAAAAATTAGGGGTTTGCCTTGACTTAGTCCATAAAGCATGCACACCGACAGTATGGGTAGGAGGGAGCCCTAAACGAACACATAACCAATCCTTCAACTGAGTAACGGGCACTGTTTCAGGATTCTGAAGCACTTCATCCATAAATCTAAACTCGCTCAAATCAACTCCGTGCTGGTTCATTCTGACGGAACCAGGACCATACAAGAACCTAAACACTACATTATTTGACATGATTTTCGACCTAAAAAATACCAAAAATAGTCAAAAACAGGTACATTGACACATAATACTCTACAAATATCTTGCATCTAACAGACCCCATCAAACGCTACCTATGAACATACACACATGACTGCAATAAGCAAGAAATTAGGGTTTACCCTTGAAGCGTGCGAATTCCTGCCGTGCAACTGCCTTAGGTCAACGGATCAGCACCTCCACCATGCACCTTCCTCAAGTCCCAGCACCAGCCTCCACCATGGCCATTGCTCAACAAGAACACCACCAGATCCCTCCACCAAAACGCCTCAAATCACTACACCAGGCTATCCCATTAGTAGATCGGGACTCTACTAGCTTGCTAATGTGTTAGAGCAGCGAGTTTGGATAGAAATCTAGGCTACAAATCGGTGCAACGGCTGAGAAAATGAGAGGAGCTGGGAAGGAACAGCCGAGAGGAAAGAACAGCCGAGAGGAGCAAGCAGCTGGAAGCAGACGACGGGCGCGGGCGAGTTAATATAGGGGGGAGCGTCGTCCCTTCAACGGACGAACCGCGGCGTCGTCCCTTCAACAGCCGACGCGGCTGACCCCCTGTCACCCGACAGCGCGCGTCGTCCGTTCAACCGACGACGGAGCCGACCCCTGGCAGCCGACATGCTGGTCGTCTTTGGAAGAAAAGAAGACAACCTTGTCGTCTTTTTAACAAAAGACGACATGCTGGTCGTCTCGTGAACAGACGAGGGCGCCGTTTCATCCGTTCGACGGACGACGGACAGATAGATTTCAAAATTTCCAGATTTGCGTATTATTTGTGAAAATTAATAAAAAAAATGTATTATTTAAAAAAAATTAGCCCTTGCAGCAACCTATCTCTCTACTTAGAATCTTCTGAAGAAAATGGCCGGACATTTCGCGTCTTCTTTTCTGTAACGAATGAGCTTAAGCTACAAATCTGTATGTTGACCTTCTATTGCCATCTATACCCTGACAAATACAACAGGCTGCAACGTGGAAAGTAATGAGTATGGATGGTAGCTTTGTTTGGGTTGGGAATTTGATAAAGGTCTGAATGTGCAAAAGGGAGGTTAATTTTCGGGATCCTTGTTCTTAATACAATACGCCTACGGGTCGTATCAGAATACCAACCAATACAACAGGATCAGATGCGGTTGGTCTAGAAATAAAAACAAATTGGGATACAAAAAAAATTGTGAGACCTGTCAGAAAACCTATGAGCCACCCTGGTCAGCAGAGCTGAACAGGAACGATCCTCTACAGCCATAGACCACACACTGTGATCAGAGCCATTAATCACGCTCTGGCCCACAGGTCAGACTTCATCAACCAGGCTTAAGTGCTTGCCTCCTTATTAGTAAAGGATGCAGCGGTACGATCCTATAGAACAGATCCTGTTCAAGTAAGGTCGTGCTTGGAGGGTTAACATCCCCCATATTTAAGCTGGTGTAGCCGCTTGTAAACTTCCGAGGTGGGACTATCTTTCTCCAGGTGCTGCCGTCTCGCCGCTGGCCCTGCGTGGCGTGATTTCTGCACTTTGTATTGGGCCGCGGCTCCTTCACGCTGAATAGAAGGCCCAAGTTTCTTTTGGGGGACTATCGTTATGACCATGGCTCTACTTTCCGAAATCACTCTCCGCTCGAACAAGCAAAAGCTATGTGAAATGTACTTCTACTGCACACAAGAAAAGACAACAGTCTGTGTTCAAACACTAACAATGCTGATTTTCTTTGACGCATAAAATAGCCCATGTTTCTCGCAAAAGCCGAACTTCAACAATTTACCAGATTTTCACTGGAAAAGGCAAGTTTTGGTGATTTATACCCTATTTTAATACCTAAAACATCTCGCTTGATCCCCCACAAAAACTACTCCCTCCGACCCATATTAATTGACTTGGATTTGTCAAAATTTGAATGAATCTAAACACTATTTAGTATATAGGTTCATCCAAAATTTGACAAATCAAAGTAAATTAATATGGGCCGGAGGGAGTAAAAACATTTCGGCTGTCACACACTCGGCAATTTGGAGCTTTGAAAAGACAAGGTATTACACCGTGCAATCTGAAAGCATTTTGGACGTTAAACTCTCGCTGATTCTCCAAAAGACATACAGTACTAGAGTTACACGAGAGAAACTCCATCAACATGCGTCAAAAAATAAGTACTCCATCAACATGTCTCCAAAAAAATAAGCACTCCATCAAAATGCCTCCAGAAAACGCGTTTCAAAAAAACAAAATGCCTCCAGAAATTACATTAAAAAACCCATCTCTTCCAGAAAATTACAATTCGTGATGAAACATGTAACTGGCTATGAGCATAGAAACTTATTATGGCGATCTAACTAACACAGTGTCTGCATATTTTTGTATCTACATAATCTGAAAATTAGGCATGTTTAGCAAAATCTGCTGAGACAAAATGACTCAATATCTGAATTACTGGAAAAATTCAGAAATCATTCTGCCAGTGATATCCTGCGTTTCAGTTTTTAACTAGTCTTTACGTGTGCCCTTTGAATTTCTTTGAGGATGTCATCAGCGGGTGAATCTATATCATGGTTCTTGCCGTAAAATTTGATAAAATCCATATTTGGCTTCATCAAGTACCTGAAAGTATTTGAGCAAAATAGCCAAATAGTGAGTGTTTGACAAGATATACTCCCTTCGTCCCAAAATAGATGTCTCAGATATTTCAAAATTTGGATGAACCTATATACTAAATAGTATCTAGATTCATTTAAATTTTGACAAATCTAAGACATCTATTTTGGGATGGAGGGAGTACAAATTATCTTACTGTTACTACTAAGGCTGCAGCATCAGAAAATTGTAAGTTTCCCAAAGTTAAACTCCAAAAGGACATGTCTCTTTTCTTTTAAGGACTTGGAGAATATTGCTACTGTCCCTTAGTTTGCTACAGCGGGATCGAGATATTCCATGCATTTCATCACAAAGAAACTAATTATGTTGTCTGAAGATCAAGTTTCCCAAGCATAGGCTCAAGGAAAAAAAACGAAGGATACACGTTGGTCTCTTAGCTGTATATTCATTAACAATAAACAAAGTATTGCAGAGTAGTTCAAAAAGGATAAGATACGCTGGTTAAATTTAACAGATCACTTATTGGCTGCAGATGGACGATATGCCCTACGGTACAATGCAAATCAGTTTTACTTGAAGACATAACTTGATAGCATGCAATCGGCAGGGGCAAAATTAAACAATATAACCGTACAAAAAAAAGGAAATCGAGTGCTCAACAAGATAATGAGAACCATCCTCCTCAACTTTCATATATAGTAAACTCAATGAGCATGAGCAACCGATCTCATCTGTTGTGTCGTTGGTGGATGGCAAGTTGGAGGAAGTGCTACGGAGCAATCAGGGTTGTTGTTTGGGGGTCGGGCGAAATCCCTGCTAGCTCGACTGACACCGACGTGGTGACGCCTGTGAATGCCGCCGTTCCTTCCTGAAGAGCGTTGGGTGTACCCCTCCTCACTCCCCTCCGAGTACCGGGGGAAACCCTAGGATCAGTCCGGGCAACAGCGTCGTTGACGTCGCATTCCTTCTTGAGGGTGTTGCTTGGTACGCGGCGACTCGAAGCACTAGGTTCGCGGTGGGACAAGTCCAGAGGGCGCAGCGGTTGTGGGTCATCTTTGCTTAGTCAATCTACTGTTGTTGGCATTGTTTTCTTTTTTGTTTCTCTCTGTTTTCGTTTGGGTGTGCTGGTGCTGAGGCTCCAGCAGCTATGCCATTGTATCTGTTGTTTGCTATATTAATATAGCGGGGCGAAAGCCTGATTCGAGAGATCTCATCTGTTGTGCCAGTTGGTCCTAGATCTGGATGAAACTCTGCCAGCAAAAATTGTCATCATAATTGGTAATCAAACAAAGGGGATCTGCATCAGTCTAGGACAAATTAAAACTTGTCAGAGAAAAAGCCACAAGAAACATCAAGGGACTTTATAAGTATGAATATAAAAAAAAAACTATGGATATTATAAACAGATGCAACGTGCATGAAAGATAATACCATTAACATACTCACGACCTTGCTCGACAGCATCTCTGGCACAATTTCCGTTTTACCTCTGAAATCAAGAAAAAGTTCTTGCAATGATTGACATATGCAGCACCACAACCAAAAATACAGGACGAGGTATCTGTTCAACTAAAAGCCAAATATAGAATAAACTTCCAGTAGAAAGCAGAAACTTCCGTCAAGTTTAGTTACATTAATCAAAATCAACTGACGTGCAGTGTAAAGACACTTTCTATGATGTCGACCGAACATGATAGCATAAAAGTTCTTAAGTTGGTATCTATAACAGCACCATAGTGTACATAATAAGGACATAAATAACATGATTTATAAACACAAATATCCAAAGCACATAAATCAACTTGACCTACTGATTTTATCAATTGCTGCAGCAATCTTCTGAATCTGAATTGTTCAACTTGAAAAATGTCAGGGTCTATTTTCCCAAACAAATCCTTTTCCATTATGGATCAGAAACTTGAATGTGCGACCAGTGGCTGCAGTGCGCTAGTGCCTACTGATGATAGTTCAAAAAGGATAAGATACGCTGGCTAAACTTAAAAGATCACTTATTGGCTGCGGATGGACGATATGGTCCTAGATCTGGATGAAACTCTGCCAGCATATAATTGGTAATCAAACAAAGGGGGTCCGCACAAGTCTAGAACAAGTTAAAACTTGTCAGAAAAAAGCCACAAGAAAGTTCAAGGGATTTTAAAAGTATGAATATCAAAAGAAACTGTGGATATTGTAAGAGATGCAAAGCGCATGAAAGATACTACCATTAAGATAGTCACGGCCTTGTTTGACAGCATCTCTCTCAGGATCAACTATGATGAAAACTGGCACAATTTCCATTTTAGCTTGTTCCTCTGGAATCAAGAAAAAGTTCTTGCTGCAGCAACTTTATGAGATTTTATAAACAAAAATATCAAAAGCACATAAATCAACTTGACCTACTGATTTTATCAATTGCTGCAGCAATCTTCTGAATCTGAATGCCACTAGAAAAATGTCAGGGTCCATTTTGCCAAGCAAATCCTTTTCCATTATGCTTCAGAAACTTGAATGTGCCACCAGTGGCTGCAGTGCGCCAGTGCCTACTGATGGTTCTTTCTCACTTGTTGAATTCTTCAACTCCAGGAATGAACAGTCAGGGAGAAGGACGTACATGAGGAATCCAATAACAGACACATGCATAGCTTCCTTTTATGCAGATCAAACTCTCATGATACACCGGCCTCCATTTGTATAATGGGTGTTCTGGTAAATAATAGTAGCCGATACGACCATTCTGAACCCAGTGAGGCATTCACTGGAATTAGGAATTTAGGATTTCATATCAGATATGATTTGGAGAAAGTGTGCAGACACTGAGACACATACAAGGGTTTTGCTGAAGGAAGCGAGATAAGCAACAAGAAATCAGCAAAACACATGCACATGATCCACCTGTCACAAGTTTTGTTTGCAAAATCAACAGCCCAATTTGACTTTATACTACAATATAAGAAATCACTAGGCAGTCCTTGTATGACAGCAGACACAAACAACTCAGAATGGTAAACTGGAGTACTAACTTATCTTCAGTGCGGCGCTGCTACTTCTTGTAGTAGTATCTATCCAGTGGAGCGACTGACTGCCCCTCCCAACCCAGCAATGCATCTGATTTCAGGACACGCCGCGCTCACCCCTCTTCCGATGGGCCTGGAGCCGAGGAGATGCAGAGCAGCGCCCGCTCAGATCCCTTCCGCCGCCACATCTTCTCATAAAGCATCAGACCGTATACTGCACAGGATTTCCAATGAACAAACGACATCAATGATGAAACCCCTGTAGTTAATTAACTAGTTAACTAGGATTAAAATCGGTGAACTCTTGGATTTAGCTTTGGTTGGGGTGCGCCAGGCCTGGGCAGTAGTGCAACGCCCAGGCGACACATGAGGGGCCCAGCAGCAAGCTACTGTGGTGGCCCCTCCCCCACAAAAAATAAATTTAATATCGTTGTGGACACATGGCCCACATATCAGATATTAAACTGATAAGAACAGATACTACACTTGATCTTAGCCAAAAGGCCGAGAAAGGTATGCTTTTCCTTGCTGCTCTCCGCCCCCTTTTATAGATCCTTCGACCGCCTCTTCTCTCCGCGACAGCGAGGTGGGACTAAACGAAGGAACGAGCCGGAGAGGTTCCTGCGCTTGCGCCGCAACAAGGCACGCACTCTGCGCCTCTCGTTCAAGGCTACAAAAGAGGCCCAACACGAAGACCACGGCCCATTGTTATGGCTTGCTTTGGCGGTTCGTTTTGCTGGGCTACTCTGACATGTGAGCCCGAGCCGAACAGGAATAAAAAAGAAAAACAGCGCACCATGATATGCCCGTCACGTTTTCCCCTCCTCCTACTTAGCGAGAAGAATAAATTGATTGGCCTATCGGCGTGCAGTTTGCTCAAAGCTTTGCTTCTTTCTTTTGACGAATTTGTCGCAGCCTCAACTAAGGGCAATTGACAAGCAGTAGCTGGTACGTGATGCTACCCAAGCCTGAGCTCGAGCGTGAGAGATCGACGTAGGATTTCCACATGGAAGGCAAAAAGATTGGGATGTTTCTCTGGAGTATTAGCATAAAACCACCCGTTTGATCGCCAAAGACGCTAAACCCGTTTAAGAGGGAATTGGCGCCGATTCTGACAATTCGGCCCACCTAATAGATGATGTGGCACAACATAGATGGTCGTTACTTCGATGTCTGAAAAGGGAGAATGCTCGGCGGTGAATCCAAGGGCGACGACCGTGTCGATGGAGACGCCAGTCTACCAACGATGGCAGCGGTGAATCCTGGTGATGATGACCGTGTCGACGCATACGCCAAACCTTGTAGGACGTACACACCAGCTTGGATTTGTCGAGCGGCGGCTCATTCTACATGCCAAGACATCGTTAAAGCTCCGGCTACGCCAGGACATAAATGTCGGTAGTGCATGCCTTGCTGGAGAAGAGAGCGGCGACAGCTCTCGCAAAGGCCATCATCACCTCATCGGCGAAGAGCGCCCACCGGTGGGCATCCTCTTTGGAAGGCATCGAGTAAGCTCTTCTCTCTCTCTGTGCATGTTTTTCTGGATTTTTTGACACTTGGTTGATTAGATCGGAAATTATCTATCTTTTAGTTGATTACATCTGGATTTATCTATCACTTGTAAGATTTAGAGCATAAAAATTGCATTGGCGGATCTCCGAGCACTGATAGGCATATATAAGATCTATTAGATATTTCCGTCACTTATAAGATTTAGAGAGAACCGTTAGGCACATATGTGTTGTGAGATAAGATAAGATATTCTGCAAGTTCTCTTTTTTTTTAACTTCCAAACTAGGAAGGGTCTAAGACAGGGTGATCCTTTATCTCTGATGCTTTTCAACATAATTGTAGATATGTTGGCCATTCTAATTGCACGGGCAAAAGAGGATGGACAAGTCGGAGGACTCATTTCACATCTTGTTGATGGAGGGGTCTCAATTCTACAATACGCTGATGATACTATATTATTTATGGAACACAACCTACAGAAAGCCGTGAACATGAAGCTAATATTATGTATCTTTGAACAGCTATCGGTTTAAAAATTAACTTTCATAAAAGTGAGATATTCTGTTTTGGTAAAGCAAAGGATGAAGAACACCAGCATAAACAATTTTTTGGTTGTGAGGCTGGTGCTTTGCTTTTTCGGTACCTTGGAGTACCTATCCATTATAGAAAACTTAAAAATTCATATTGGTATCCAGTGGAAACTCGATGTGAAGGTAAATCGGGTTGCTGGAAGGGCAAGTTATTATCATATGGTGATTACTTAGTCCTAATCAATTCTGTTTTGACAAGTTTACCTATGTTTATGCTATCTTTTCTGGAAATTCCTAAGGGGGTAAGGAAACGTTTGGATTTTTATAGGTCTCGCTTTTTCTGGCGAAGTGATGAAAATAAAATAAATAAAATATAGATTGACTAAATGGAATATCATTTGTAGACCAAAAGATCAGGGAGGTCTAGGAATTGAGGTCTTGAAGATTAAAAATAAATGTTTACTAAGCAAATGGCTTTTTAAACTTTTGTCTGAAGAAGGGATGTGGCAAGAATTGCTGCATAACAAATATCTTAGTCAAAAAACCTTGTCTGAAACCCAAGCAAAACCGACTGATTCTCCATTTTGGAAGGGACTTATGAAGGTGAAGAATGAGTTCTTCGCTAGAGGCCATTTCAAAGTAGGGGATGGTTCATGTACTAGGTTTTGGGAGGACACATGGTTGGGAGATACTCTCTTAGCACATCAATATCCATCATTGTATAATATTGTGCAACGGAAGAACGTGACGATTGTGTTAAGCTTCATGCACTAGCCAACGCAACCAACAGTCCGAACTGATGGAAAGGGCTAGTGCAATCCACTTATATACTTCAACACCCCCTCTCACGTGTGACGAGGAGAAGTCAGCACATGCAATCGGAAGAGAGCGACGGCGCGCGAAACTCATGTATGACTCAAGAGGCCTATACGTGGACACAGAGGGGTCAACGGCAATTTTAGGATAAATTGCGAAAGCCAGGACTCGAACTCGAGACCTTAGGCTCTGATACCATGTTAAGCTTCATGCACTAGCCAACGCAACCAACAGTACGAACTGATGGAAAGGGCTAGTGCAATCCACTTATATACTTCAACAGGTTGCACAAGTACTATCTCAAATACCCCTAAAAATTGGTTTCAGAAGGGTACTTGTTGGTAATAAGTGGGATGATTGGTTACATTTATGCCAAAGGCTCGTGATGGTTCAGTTGTCGGATGACCATGATAAATTTGTATGGAACTTGACATCATCCGGGGTGTTCTCAGTTAAATCCATGTATGAAGACCTTATGAATGATCATACTGCCTTTCTTCGGAAATACCTTTGGAAATTAAAAATTCCTCTAAAAATCAAAAAAATTATGTGGTTTCTTAATAATAAGGTTTTGCTCACAAAGGATAATCTGGTTAAAATAAATTGGGTAGGATGTTCGAAGTGTTATTTTTGTGGGTCATAGGAAACTATAGAACACTTATTTATATCTTGCCCTTTTGCTCGCTTTTTGTGGCGAATTATCCAGTATGCTTATGATTTACCCCCTCCGACTGATATTGCGAACATGTTTGGTAATTGGTTACATAGTTTTGATCAGTCATCTAAGGCTAGGATTCGCATCGGTGCTTCGTCCTTATGTTGGTCTATTTGGAGATGCAGGAATGGTATTATCTTTAACAAATCCTAAAAAAATAATATACAGGTTATCCACATGGTGGCACATTGGATACAGCTTTGGGCATTCTTATCTACACTAGACCAGCGGGATATTATGGCTACTAGGTGCAGCCGTCTCCTGATGGTCGCTGGGCACATCTTCAACCAGTCTGCTTGGATGCATTCTGATAGATTGGATTATGATGTTTAGTCCCTCTTTTATTATTTTTTGCTGGTTGATTTTGGTGTCGACCTTAAGCGATCGGTGATTTGTAATACTTTTGAAGTTTGAATTTTTAATAAAAAGATATGTGCATCGACTGATGCAGAGACCGGAGTACATCCCCTTTTTGAAAAAAAAAGTTAGCAACTCCGTGAATGTAAAAGTACAAATAGTCAGCCCATATAGATATGGTTTTAGTATTAGCCACTATGGAAAGCACATATCTAAGTATGTCATACTTACGTAATTGTGCAAAAGGTGCAATAAAATGGTGAAATTTACATGAAATTTCGCCAGTTCGTGCAATGAACTAATTCTAATTTAGAACACGGGTAGCATGCAAGAAACACAAAAATATTATCATGAGAACAAAGTGATATTTTCATTTAAGAAATGAATAGCAAATACTTATTTGAGGGAACCATCAGCATTTCCTTTTCCTTTTTAAAAGAATCTATCAACATTAACAGTGGCGCCATATACATGACACATAGACCAAAGCGTGTATATTTAAATAATAATATCTTTGGACTTGCACTTTGAAGTAGATCACCATCATCAAATGATCGGTATTCTTTCAAAATCCATTCTTTTAGTGTAGTAAACACTTTACATACATATTCTATTGATCCTTATCATGACGACTTTCATGATCAAGCTACTATAGCTTATAAAGGCGAATCGTGAGTATAACGTTACTTTCCAAAACCCTTTTGGATGATTAGGATGTCTAGCATCTCCAACCTTCGCAAATTCTCATCCAATATGAGAACATATATTATACTCTATCATATTGCAACCAAAACATTGTTTCAGATATCGTTATATCTTCTACACATGATGGTTTCTGAAACAATTCTTCCAGCTCTTAGATAGCCTTGATATTTAAAAACAATCAAGAATCATGGAGGCAAACATGATACTTAACATACTAACACTGGAATTGTTACTCTCGATTTAATACCAACTATTAAATTTCACGGAGTAAATAGAGTTTGATGAAAGTTTGCAATAGGACTTTAAACTTTGATTGACACTCAACACAATACGATACCAATTCGTAAAGTAAATATCCAGAATTCTATAGTTCTATTATCTTAATTACAACTATGCATAAGGTAGTGAACGGATGCCAATGACTACAACAAATTATGCAAATTCACTTTGATTTAATTTATGATAAATAGAGTTCTACTAATCCAAATTAGAAATGGATTCCCACTCAAAAACGACATCCCTCGTGTCTTTTTGGTGATTACATGAACCAAATCCACTACACCAAGTCCGATCATCACGTGAGTCGGTGTAGCTTCAAAGGCGAGCATCCATATGGTCATCATATCAAAACATATGACTCATGCTTAACCTTTCGGTCCGTGTTCCGAGGCCATGTCTGTACATGCTAGGCTCGCCAAGTAAGAACCTTAGTATTCGCGTGTGTAACTGTCTTACACCCGAGATATGCTCGTGGATTCAAGTACACCCGATCATCACGTGATGTCTTGAAGCGACGAAACATTGTCGGTGCATACTTAAGGAAGAACACATTCTTATCTTGATATCTAAATGAGTGATCATCTTATTATGCTAATAAAACACCAAACAAGCAATATAAGATGCTATCAAACATCACATGTTTATTAGTGGAATGATATGGTTCCCGCATATGATCTCTATCATGTGCACCGTGGTATGATCACTATCATACCTATATGTGTAAGTCCAAGGTCTATGGAGATTACACGTTATGTGTGTTGTAAGAGTATCATCTCATACTCCTACTTACAACATCACCATATCATAACACTAGCCCAGCAACAATCTAAACTAGACGCCTCTAATTTATCCATTGTAAATTTTACGTGGCTTAGGGATTTTGAGATAGAACCGTTCATACATACGAACGTGAACCACAACGAGGATAACCAACTTGTTGACAACCCATTGAAAAATAGATATTGACTATAGTAGGAGAGACAGACACCCGCTAGCCACTTATGCAAAACTAGTTGCATGTCAAGCGTGGAATTTGTTCATCCCGTTACGGTGTGACGTTTGATGTTATCAAAAAACTCTTCCGGTGTTAGTGATTGACATGATCTCATGGTCTAAGGATTTGGATCACTTCGTAAGTTGTTATAGCAATATAAACTCAATGACTTTGATCGTAATGCTATACTTCGGATGAATGTTCATCACACCATTACACTAATGTTGTGACCTCGTTATTAATAACATCCAATGTCCATGATCAGGAAACCTATGATCATCTTGTTAATCAACGAGCTAGTTTCTAAGAGAGGCATAACTAAGAACTTCCTTTTTGTTTATTAAACACACATGTATTAACGTTTCCGTATTAATACAATTATAGCATGTAAAATAAACATTTATCATAAACAAGGAATACGATAATAACCACTTTATTATTGCCTCTCGGGCATATTCCCTTCATCTACTAGTGGTGGAGCCACCCCCGATTGGTCATCGGAACTACTGTAACAACGACGACCGACGGTGGCGTGCGGTGGCGCTATGGCGTGAGCATGCTAGAGAGTGCGATAGGAGTAGAGGAACGTTGCTTGAGCATCAGTGACTCACCCTGGTTGCAGCGGTGGTGTCGGTGAGGACGGAGGCGAGCTCTTCGACGAGGATTCCGACGAACCTCAGCGGAAAGGAATGGCAAAATTCGTCCTCCCTAGTGATCCCCTTGATGCTGGACTCTAGCCAGAAGATCTACGTAGCACAGGGCTTCTCCATGGCTACTTGGAAAGGAGTGGGGAGGTGCGGAACGACGGCGAGGTTAGCTAGGGTTTTGGCCTTGAGGAAGAAATCGAGAGAGAGAGAGCTTCAGAGAGAGAAGGAGTGGATGAGGATGAGGCAGAGCTGCGTCGTCGTGGCCTCCTTATCCCCTCTGGCGGTTGGCAGCACGAATCTCCACGCCGACAAGTGGTGGCGCTGCTGCCAGCGAGCTGCTTCGGGGCGAGCACGAGGTAGACGACAGTGATTAGGTGGACAAAGGGGTACGCGGGCCTGGGCCGGTGTTGGGCTTCGATGAATCAAGCGGAGGAAGCTGGATGCGACTCACGAGCAATGGATAGGCAGAGGAGATGCTGGGCTGGCCTGCTGCTCGGGCCAGATCCTCCTTTTTCTTTCTATTTCCTTTTTCTATTTTCTGTTTTGATTTCAGATTTGAATTTGCTCATTTGATTTGAATTTTATTTATAGGTTTATTTGCTGAATGATTGCAGCAATAATAAAGTGTATTAAGGTTCTCTTATGAGTTTTTTAATATAATGATATTATTTATTTATTTTCTTTATATAAGTACTTTTGTTATGAATCTTTATTTTCATAACATACCTTGAATTTATTATTAAATCTGTTTCAAAATTTCTTGTTTTAGGATTTGAATTTATTTAGAATCAAGCACATAAGAATGGGCATTTTAATAATAGAAAACAATTAATCCATTATTCTGGAGAAAACAATTAAGGCACTTATATAGATTCTTCATAGTTATCCTATATTTCTATGATTTTTATCAAGACTGGCTATTGGTAGAAATGGTTCATTCAAGGTTTATATTATTGTTTTTATAAACGTGAATGAACATTATGGTTGAAGACACACTGCCCTTATATTTGTGATCACAAATGAGATCATTATATAAGGTAAAGTACTAGGGTTGTTCTTTTTTAGAATGTCTTAAAAATAAGGGTTGATAATTATGATTCCTAGGCACTTATATTGTTCATGTTTTAATATGACAAGATATGCTTGAGTGTTTTGCTATAAGAAAAGATTCCTATAAGGAATTGTGGAAATAGGATGATAAATCAATCAGATCAGATGGGTATTATGTTTGTTTAAGTATTTAAAGCTGAGTCTTTACCAAGAATTCCTAGCTTCCATATTTCATAAGTTTGGACTCCTAATTAAGGAATTCCTTTCCTAGATATATTACTTCTTCATATACATCATTATGGTTAACATGATAAGTTTTACTTCACAAGAACATTATTACCAACTCTTCCACCTTCTAAATCCATTTGTAATTCAATGAGCTTGACACTAAGATCAACATGATCTCCCCATCAGGATCATCCCCTACTCTAAAGTGTTTCTTATGAACCTAATTCCACTTGAATGATCATCCTCTAATTCATTTAGTATTTTCTTCTAACTTCCTTTATATACTTCCTTTATCCTTCATTACTAACATTACTGCATTAATTGTATCTACCAAAATCTCCTTTCCTCAAGTGTCTAATATCCTGTAAGGAGAATAACTCAGTGTTATTCTAACATTAACTTGACCATACTATCTTATGTCTACTTAACTCCAGTATCTTATTTTCCAACTTCCCTTCTTAATATGGTGACTTGTGATGACTAACCTAAGATAATATATCTATACTAGGATTTAATCATGTTCTATCCACCAATGGCCCTTATTCATGATATAATCAATCACTCTTAGTGACTTAAACATGATCATTATAATCCTTTGTTCATTTATGTCTTAGGTTTCCAATTGTCTCATCAAGGCCTTCATCAATTCCATTACAGTTGTATTATAATTATCTTCTTAGTATCTCTTACTGAGTAGAAGATATTATTCATTGACTATACCTTCTTAATCCAATATGATTACTCCTTGTAACTATCTTCAACATTCATCCTGATAATCCTTTTTGTTACCACCTATACCTTTATTTCAAATAACTCTTCTATCCATTTAGAAGTGAGTTAACTCCATCAATTATCATATTGATTTGATTCTCTTTAGTCACTCCCATCCTATAGAGGGTATCTTAAACTAGCATTACTACTTCCTAATCTTACTTATTTTTTATAGACCTTAAGTGAATGCTATGATATGGACAAGAGTTGATAGGTTAAGAATTGGTGAATCAATAGTTGATTACTCAACATTTGATGAACAACAGATATTAGAATATGATTCTATAGAGATAATAAGGATTAATATGGAAAGGAAGATATATGGTGAATGTTCTTGTCTTGGTTTCTTTCCTACTCAACCTCACTTAAGAGTTAAGGTTAGGTATTACCATGATACTCATGGTATAAGTAGATAAGATTAAGATAGGTTAAGATTTGGTTGTTACATTCCTATAATTAAGTTATCTTCATAACTTGGTATTCATGGTTTGTTATAATGAATTATATTATACGATCTCTTAAAGGTTAACATCAAACATTAAGTAATGTGTTGGTGGTTTAGTTTTATTATATTAGATCTACCCTTAGATCAAATCATGTTTACCCCAAATAAGGTTTAGCGAAAGTTATTGAAACTTATCGCAGTCAACTTAATGATCTACTTCAATTTCATCAAGTTAAGAGAAGCTTCAATCACTTTGACAAGTTTTGTTTAAAAGCGCGAAAATTATTCGGATTTTCTATGCATGAATGCAATGCACACACCTGGGTTCAACTTATTTATAAGCTCTAATGTTAGGATGTTACACTCTCCCTCTGCCTACTGTGACTCTCTTGTAAACCAATCTATGGTCATATACTGGATTGACAACATGACGTAGCGATCCTCCGTCAAGGGGACGTGAACCTGGATATATTGTGTGCCAATTTTGCTTCTGAATTCTCTTACGTCGCCTTGCCTCCTCTATGTAACCTACCCCTGTAGCATCTGCCGTGTCAATACCACGACAGTTGACGTTTATCGTAAGCAAGCAGTGCTTGAAGGTGATAATCCGAACGAGATCTCTCAAATTATCCATCGATGAAATTAGAGATCGATCGGATCCAATCTCACGGGTAGTGCGGCCGGCACGGCCATTCGTTGGGAAGGCGTCTACGCGGAGTCGGCGCACTGCCGGTGGCGATTGACGAGCACGCCACGATCGATCAGCTGGTTTTTATTTCAATCATGTCTCTCTTCTGAGTACTTTCATTAATCAATTATTTGTTTGTATTTGATCCCCTTACGTATTGGACATATCTTGTAAGATTGGATAAAAATATTCTCTACTACTAAAGCCACGACAACGCCATGACCTGTATTACACGTCAACATGGCCGGATGCATCGGGAACTCATGTCAATGTCCAACGATCAAGTTCCAAGGCATCCTATTAATTTGGATCAAAGGAAAAAAGACACATATCCATGTGATGCATGCATCCGATCAGTATAAAATAATCTCTCTCTACTCAAACTTTTTTCTAATTATTATATTATAGTCTATGAACTAATTGGTTTACATGTACGAATGCGAAAAAAACCAAGCTGCAACGACATGGAACGTCAAACGTCGACATTATTGGCCGTGGGGTCGACCCTTTATTGTCGCGATCGGCTCCGCCGCATCCACTCCGCTAAAATACAGATGAATTTATCTCCTTAACTCTGTCTACTGTGTCGATTTTGTCTACCGTGTCTACTTTTTCGGATAAACGCCACGCTAGCCTGTCACGAACTTGTCATACTCTAAAATTATCCTAAATGCGGACTCGCTAGGCTCGGGACTCGTCTGTCGTGCACTCGCCCAACGCGGACCACCGTCGCGGATTTACCATGCTAATAGCTAAGTTTCTTTACACTCATATATGCTATGAGTCTAAAACATATATGCATTTTTATTCGATCTCCAAAGCCGACCATGCAATAGCATATGACCCTTTCACGAATAAAAATTATACTTGAGATCGGGTTTAGTATTATCTGATGTTTATTTGCGTATGTCGAAGTAGTGAGGCTGGGTACCAAAATACCGACTTTGCCCCCGAGTTTAACAGATGGCATAGCGTCCTGTTATTCAGCAAACTTTTGATGCCGAAGATCTGTCTACTCATGAAAAGACACGCATAAATCTTACATACTGCCCACCGATCCATATAACAAAAGTGCATTCTATTCAACATCTATAAATCACACGTCTTACAATTGTTCAATATATTATACAAATACACCTATATCTTTTTCTCCTTCTCGGCAAAAAGGCATGGGACTGGATGCCCTTGTGATGCGGCGATACCGACTTCCTCGTCCATGACCAGTATCTGACAACTCACCTAAACGCGGACATACTTAAACACGGACTTGCTAGGCTCGGGGACTCGTCCAGCACGGACTCGCCGCACCCGGAGACTCTCTTCGCAGACTCTCTCAACGCGGTCTCGTCACGCTCGGGGACTCTCCCCTCGCGGACTCGCCCATCGCATACCCGCCATGCTCGGCAACAACCACTACTATTTTTAGAATATGTAACTCTAAAGAGCCTCAAGTCGTCTCTACAAGCCAACCAGAGCCTTGGGGACTACTCCTAGGTGTACTGCGTGTACACATGGTTTCATGACCGCGACTCGCCAACCTCGCGAACCCGCCACGCTTTAGAACTCGTCTAAACGCGAACATGCTTAAATCGGACTCGCTAGGCTCGGGGACTCGTCATCGTGAACTCGCCCTCGCGTACTCGCCACGCTCGGGGACTTGTCATCACGAACTCGCCACTTTGGGGATTCGCCACGCGTACTCGCCATGCTCGACGACTTGTGTAACACCCTCAGAATCGGACCTATGCAAGTTTTAGCGAAAACCCGCCAAACCCGCATAGAAACGATTCAAAGGTGCCCACCAGGCACTTTCATGCGGGTGGAAAACGAAGTAATAACATTACACAACAGTCCTTGATGGGACCCACAGAACAGATATATATATAACAGCGACTCAATGAGTCAAGAATACAGATATAATAAACAAAGATCCAAATCACCTTGGAAACGATAGAGCGTCCAGCTACGGACAAGAGGCAAATGGGGCTAAGAGCCCTGAAGAATAACCAATGGCGTCCATAACCCTGCCCAGGCCAAGCCGGAAGGGTAACCCTGCTAACGACGTGGATCTCAAAACCTGCTTAAACAAAAGGGGTGCCGACAAAGGGCAAAGAAAAAAGAGTAGCGTCAGTACTGAGGCCAGTACACGGCGAGACTAGAATTCGGCGGTCCTCGCCTACATAGGTATGGTGGACTGAAGCGGCAGCGGCAGCATGCACTAAACAACCTATAGAGACTCGATACAACTGGCGGCAATCAGAGAGGGGTAAGGAGGACCTATTCGGAACCAACCTGAAACTGCCACCAAACAAACCCATCCTGGTGTTTCCCCCTCGAGACCAAACGAGGAAGTCAACCGAGGAACTCACGCAGTTGGCAGTTTTATTTATTCAGTTATTGTTTCAGCAATTACTAGTCAGGTGTAGATAATCGTCCGGATAAAATAAACAGTGGGCCGTTTTAATTAACCATTTCCGTTGTAGTTGCGGCACTTACTAGTCAGATACAATTAGCACGAGATATTCCAAAAACCCAGCAGTTGTTGGTACTTTTATTTAGCCATTCCGTTGTAGTTGCAATACTTACTAGTCAGGTACAATGGTCGCAAGCGACACCCAAACAAGCAATTGTTGGCAGTTTTATTTAGCCATTCCGTTGTAGTTGAAGCTGAAAACTAGTCATTATAAAGTCAAATTTATAGCACTACTTTAGTTATAGTTGTCTATGATCGAGATACTGTGCTCCAAGTCGTCCATAACCGCGGACACGGCTTTCAGAAAGTTTTAACCCGGCCGGGGTGCACAAATAGCAACACACACACGATCAACCTCGGAAAAACCAAATCAAAACCCAACGAGGCTTTCACGACAAAGCAATCACAGGATTCAGAAATATTTCAGGGGGCCACCCCATTGAGTAGACCCGCAACAAAGTAAGCTAGCTCCGAGACGGACTCAAGGTTTGCGTCAATGGCTGTAAACGACTGGGAACCCCAAAACGGGGCTTGTCGATACCGCGAAAACACTCCGCTTACCTAAACAGTACAGTGTGCTCCTCGCACAATCGTAAATAAAGCAGTAAAGCATGGCATAAGTACATGATCGTAAATAAAACCTCAAACTAGTTTGTGGCCCCAAGAAATAAGACTGAATCAAGCTCTGGCTAAGGGGGGCCCATAATTCCCCGTATGTGGATAGCGCGAATATTCAAGGAACAGGTATCAAGTACTCGGGGTCCTACGGGACACAAGTGGGCGGTCGGAAACCAAATATTATCTATCACCCACCGATGCCTCTGCTTACTTACTCCAATTTTAGTGGTTAAACAGGGATTAAAGTGAATGATAAGTAAAATCATGATCATCTCCAACATCAACATGCGGCCATACACCAACAACTGTGGCACTTGACGACACGCAACAACACTTGAGCAAGCGACTACGACGCGCAAGTCCAACTATCTACCAAACAACAGGTAATAGGAGGTGTCCAAGGCAATAGAAGGCGGCAAGGGATATCTCGGGTACGAAAACTAGAGCATCGCAACACAGATAGCAATAGATCAACAGGAGGGAATAAATACTATAAAAGTAAGATAGGTAGAAAGGGGGAGATGCTCGCCTGAAAACATTGCCGAAGGTTCAACCGAAGATCGGGGCGAAGCTCACATCAACTCAACGGCCTTATCCGCGAAGAAGCAAAACGCTAGAATAAACACCAGATGCAATATTTAATACAACGGCAGAAGATCGGCATGATGCATGTATGATGCATGACATGGCAAGGGTGCGATGCGATTAGGTCATATTAAGTGGAACCGGGGTCCCGACATTAAACATATGGTTTAAGTTGTTTAGAACCCCCGCAATTTAAATGTTGTTTAACAAGGCAGAATATATCACCGGTTCGCTACACAAGTTTAAATGAAGCCGATATGAGACTAGATTTGTCCGCATATGGGCCCCATATTTAATTATAAGGTGAATCGGCGTAAGGCCCCCAAACCAATGATATGCATGCGAGAATGACAATTAATATGCGACAAGTTTATTATATTATAAAATAGGGTTTCGAGAAGGGGTTCACACATTAGGGTTCGGCGAGCTTGGGATTCCGGGGTTCGGGGTCGGTCTCAGGGTTCCAGGGTTCGGTCTCGGACAACTGAGGTAGATCTTGTCGCATCCGCGGTCTTCGGGTCATTGCCGACGGCCATGGCGTTCGGGATGAAGTACTTGTCGCATCGGGGTCTCGGTGTCCCCGGATCCGATTGAAGATCTCGGCGTTCGGCAAACTTCGAAGTAGACCTTGGAGTTCCGCGATGATCTTGTCGATTCCCTGTCGAAGGCCTTGGCGCTTCGGATCGGTCTTCGGTTCGGGGCCTTAGGGTCTTGGAGTTCGCGTCCGTGTGGCGATCTTGTCGTTCCGTGTAGGCGTCCTCGGTGAAGTGCTTGTCGTTCCGAATCGTATTCAGGGTTCCGCGGGGGAGTCGGTCTTCAGATCGGTGCTTCGAGGTCCCGATGTTCGTGAAGGGGTCTCGACGCTCCACAGTCTTTGGACGCCGGGATGGAGACCTTGGTGTTTCCGTGAAGAAGACCCTGATGTTCGGCTTCGACTAATCGGTGTCAAACTCGGTTTCCTCGGCCCCAGTAAATTCTGGTGTTCAAGATTCTGGCACGAGGCACTGGAGCAGAGGGCGGCTGCCCGCGCACAGGGAGGTGGTGACGAGGTCGCTGGGAGTGGGGCGCGACCCTGGCGGCGGTTCTGCCAGAGAGGAGGGCAGAGGAACAGCGGTACTCGAGGACGCGCGGTCGTGCGCCGGAACAAGGGCGGGCTTGGGGGTAGCAGGCGATGCGTCGGGCCGAGAACCACGGGGAGGCGGCGGCGGTCGGGGGAGGACGCGCGGGGGCGGTGGGGCGTCGCGGCGGAGGCTGCAGGCGCCGGAGAGGTTGGCGGCGAGGGGCGGCCAGGCGGCGGCGCCGGAGGATGGGGAGAGGAGGCGGGCCGACGGTGGCGCTCGAGCGGCTGGCCGCGGGCGGGCGGAACTGGAGGGGGGCGGGGAGCACCGGAGACGGCGCTGACGAGGGGCCGCGGGTCGTCGGAGGCGGGCGGCGGAGGGCGGCCCGCGCGGCGGCGCGTGCTGGAGAGGAGGCGGCGCGGAGGCGAGCATGGCCGGTGACGGATGCCGAGGAGGATGCGAGGCCAGGTGGTGGCGGGGGTCAGGCGACGCGGTGCCGGCAAAGCGGCCGGACGCAGAGGAAAGGAAGGAGGGCGCGAGGCGGCGGAGATGGGCGCCGGCGAGGTGGGGAGGCGAGGCGGATGCCGGCGGGAGAGGAGGGGCGAGCTCGAGCTGCGGCGGTGGCGGAGCAGAGAGGGTAGGGGAGGAAGGCGGTGACCGGAGGCGAGGAGGGGGCGGTCGCGCGTGGGGACGCGGCCGGGCGCGCCGGCACGGGAGCGGCCGGAGCAGAGCGGGGTGGGGGAGGGTTGGAGAGGAGGGAGGAGCGGGAGGTGGAAGACGCGCGCGTGGGGGAGAGAACGCGTGCGGGAGGAGGGAGGTTGGGCAGGTGGTGGGGCCAGGGCGTGGGCCAGCAGGGAGGGGTGGGACTGAGAGGGTGGGGCCGGCTGCGGGGCCAGAGGGTGGGGAGTGGCGTGTGGGTTGGGGAAGAGGGAGAGGGAGAGAGAGGGAGTGGCTGACGTGGCAGGGGGTGATTGGTTGGGGGAGGGAGGAGAGGTGAGGTGGCGAGAGGCCATTGGCTGGGGTGAGGTGGAGGGGGTGTGGGTAGATAGGACTGGGGTAAGAAAAGACTTGGGGTGGGGTCTAAGCTGGACCGATTTTTATTCTGGGGGTGGTCGTTCGGGTCGAATCGGCCCGTTCGACTGCCCCACTAAAATAATTAAATATTTTTATTATTTACAAACGAGACTTTTGCAAACCGATAGCAGACAAAACAAAATAATCCGGAGACCCGGGTTTTGAATTTTGAAAACAAGACGGGGCGTTTTAGAAAACAAAATAGGTTTTTCCGAAATAATGTTATGCAAGCAAATGCAAGATGATGACGATGCTCAAATGCAATGTGGCATGATGACATGAGCATGCGGTCATGATGATGCAATGCACAAAAACAACGCGATTTTCTAGTAGTGGTTTTGCGGGATGCCACAATTCGACACCACTAACAATGGATCTCGCCCTCGAGATCCGCCTCATGGTACCGGGAAGAAGGGCGGCGATCTGAATCTTCTCGCGTCGTGTAGATCCTCGCGACACCACTAACAAGAGGTCGTTGTCCGTGATCGTCGAGAGAACACTCCGAGAGCAAAAGGTCGAAGGTAGAGGTATCCACAAATAAAGCCACCTCTAGCTTCCGTGGACGGATTAAAATTGCTGGATCCACTGATTCGACGTACAAAAGCGAATGATAAGAGTAGTGGTATGGTAGCTACTCCATCCCGCACTCAAACCATTACTCTGCACACGAATAGGCGGATTATGCAACCAACTCTCGGAATTAGACTGAAGATCTCGACAAGCGAGGTTCGGAAAACAAAGGAGGGATGCAGACTCTGCATCGGATCTGGCGTAGATGATGTCATCGCGTCGGAAAACACCGGAAGGCACAGACAAGGAAAAAAGAATGGTAACACAGACGAAGGATTCCTCGGATAGCATGAAGACCAGATGTAGCAACACCGTTACCAAAGGAGGAAGCGAAACCCTGAAGGCACGACGGAACCCAACCACGAGAAATCCTGGACTCGAAGAGAGAGACGAGAGCGGGTTCAAAACACGCAGAGGTAAGAGGAGAATAGCAGAGGGGTAAGGAGTAAAAGCAGACCTAATCAGAACTATCCAACCGATTTTTCAAAAATAGTTTTGACACTCTACTTCGGCCGTTAGCTAGGTTATCCTACAGGCTGGACTTGTGGGGTATCGCAACTGCTGAGCTCTGATACCACTCTGTAACACCCTCAGAATCGGACCTATGCAAGTTTTAGCGAAAACCCACCAAACCCGCATAGAAACGATTCAAAGGTGCCCACCAGGCACTTTCGTGCGGGTGGAAAACGAAGTAATAACATTACACAACAGTCCTCGATGGGACCCACAGAACAGATATATATAACAGCGACTCAATGAGTCAATAATACAGATATAATAAACAAAGATCCAAATCACCTTGGAAACGATAGAGCGTCCAGCTACGGACAAGAGGCAAATGGGGCTAAGAGCCCTGAAGAATAACCAATGGCGTCCATAACCCTGCCCAGGCCAAGCCGGAAGGGTAACCCTGCTAACGACGTCGATCTCAAAACCTGCTTAAACAAAAGGGGTGCCGACAAAGGGCAAAGGAAAAAGAGGAGCGTCAGTACTGAGGCCAGTACACGGCGAGACTAGAATTCGGCGGTCCTCGCCTACATAGGTATGGTGGACTGAAGCGGCAGCGGCAGCATGCACTAAACAACCTATAGAGACTCGATACAACTGGCGGCAATCAGAGAGGGGTAAGGAGGACCTATTCGGAACCAACCTGAAACTGCCACCAAACAAACCCATCCTGGTGTTTCCCCCTCGAGACCAAACGAGGAAGTCAACCGAGGAACTCACGCAGTTGGCAGTTTTATTTATTCAGTTATTGTTGCAGCAATTACTAGTCAGGTGTAGATAATCGTCCGGATAAAATAAACAGTGGGCCGTTTTAATTAACCATTTCCGTTGTAGTTGCGGCACTTACTAGTCAGATACAATTAGCACGAGATATTCCAAAAACCCAGCAGTTGTTGGTACTTTTATTTAGCCATTCCGTTGTAGTTGCAATACTTACTAGTCAGGTACAATGGTCGCAAGCGACACCCAAACAAGCAATTGTTGGCAGTTTTATTTAGCCATTCCGTTGTAGTTGAAGCTGAAAACTAGTCATTATAAAGTCAAATTTATAGCACTACTTTAGTTATAGTTGTCTATGATCGAGATACTGTGCTCCAAGTCGTCCATAACCGCGGACACGACTTTCAGAAAGTTTTAACCCGGCCGGGGTGCACAAATAGCAACATACACACGATCAACCTCGGAAAAACCAAATCAAAACCCAACGAGGCTTTCACGACAAAGCAATCACAGGATTCAGAAATATTTCAGGGGGCCACCCCATTGAGTAGACCCGCAACGAAGTAAGCTAGCTCCGAGACGGACTCAAGGTTTGCGTCAATGGCTGTAAACGACTGGGAACCCCAAAACGGGGCTTGTCGATACCGCGAAAACACTCCGCTTACCTAAACAGTACAGTGTGCTCCTCGCACAATCGTAAATAAAGCAGTAAAGCATGGCATAAGTACAGGATCATAAATAAAACCTCAAACTAGTTTGTGGCCCCAAGAAATAAGACTGAATCAAGCTCTGGCTAAGGGGGGCCCATAATTCCCCGTATGTGGATAGCGCGAATATTCAAGGAACAGGTATCAAGTACTCGGGGTCCTACGGGACACAAGTGGGCGGTCGGAAACCAAATATTATCTATCACCCACCGATGCCTCTGCTTACTTACTCCAATTTTAGTGGTTAAACAGGGATTAAAGTGAATGATAAGTAAAATCGTGATCATCTCCAACATCAACATGCGGCCATACACCAACAACTGTGGCACTTGACGACACGCAACAGCACTTGAGCAAGCGACTACGACGCGCAAGTCCAACTATCTACCAAACAACAGGTAATAGGAGGTGTCCAAGGCAATAGAAGGCGGCAAGGGATATCTCGGGTACGAAAACTAGAGCATCGCAACACAGATAGCAATAGATCAACAGGAGGGAATAAATACTATAAAAGTAAGATAGGTAGAAAGGGGGAGATGCTCGCCTGAAAACATTGCCGAAGGTTCAACCGAAGATCGGGGCGAAGCTCACATCAACTCAACGGCCTTATCCGCGAAGAAGAAAAACGCTAGAATAAACACCGGATGCAATATTTAATACAACGGCAAAAGATCGGCATGATGCATGTATGATGCATGACATGGCAAGGGTGCGATGCGATTAGGTCATATTAAGTGGAACCGGGGTCCCGACATTAAACATATGGTTCAAGTTGTTTAGAACCCCCGCAATTTAAATGTTGTTTAACAAGGGAGAATATATCACCGGTTCGCTACACAAGTTTAAATGAAGCCGATATGAGACTAGATTTGTCCGCATATGGGCCCCATATTTAATTATAAGGTGAATCGGCGTAAGGCCCCCAAACCAATGATATGCATGCGAGAATGACAATTAATATGCGACAAGTTTATTATATTATAAAATAGGGTTTCGAGAAGGGGTTCACACATTAGGGTTCGGCGAGCTTGGGATTCCGGGGTTCGGGGTCGGTCTCAGGGTTCCAGGGTTCGGTCTCGGACAACTGAGGTAGATCTTGTCGCATCCGCGGTCTTCGGGTCATTGCCGACGGCCATGGCGTTCGGGATGAAGTACTTGTCGCATCGGGGTCTCGGTGTCCCCGGATCCGATTGAAGATCTCGGCGTTCGGCAAACTTCGAAGTAGACCCTGGAGTTCCGCGATGATCTTGTCGATTCCCTGTCGAAGGCCTTGGCGCTTCGGATCGGTCTTCGGTTCGGGGCCTTAGGGTCTTGGAGTTCGCGTCCGTGTGGCGATCTTGTCGTTCCGTGTAGGCGTCCTCGGTGAAGTGCTTGTCGTTCCGAATCGTATTCAGGGTTCCGCGGGGGAGTCGGTCTTCAGATCGGTGCTTCGAGGTCCCGATGTTCGTGAAGGGGTCTCGACGCTCCACAGTCTTTGGACGCCGGGATGGAGACCTTGGTGTTTCCGTGAAGAAGACCCTGATGTTCGGCTTCGACTAATCGGTGTCAAACTCGGTTTCCTCGGCCCCAGTAAATTCTGGTGTTCAAGATTCTGGCACGAGGCACTGGAGCAGAGGGCGGCTGCCCGCGCACAGGGAGGTGGTGACGAGGTCGCTGGGAGTGGGGCGCGACCCTGGCGGCGGTTCTGCCAGAGAGGAGGGCAGAGGAACAGCGGTACTCGAGGACGCGCGGTCGTGCGCCGGAACAAGGGCGGGCTTGGGGGTAGCAGGCGATGCGCCGGGCCGAGAACCACGGCGAGGCGGCGGCGGTCGGGGGAGGACGCGCGGGGGCGGTGGGGCGTCGCGGCGGAGGCTGCAGGCGCCGGAGAGGTTGGCGGCGAGGGGCGGCCAGGCGGCGGCGCCGGAGGATGGGGAGAGGAGGCGGGCCGACGGTGGCGCTCGAGCGGGCTGGCCGCGGGCGGGCGGAACTGGAGGGGGGCGAGGAGCGCCGGAGACGGCGCTGACGAGGGGCCGCGGGTCGTCGGAGGCGGGCGGCGGAGGGCGGCCCGCGCGGCGGCGCGTGCTGGAGAGGAGGCGGCGCGGAGGCGAGCATGGCCGGCGACGGACGCCGAGGAGGATGCGAGGCCAGGTGGTGGCGGGGGTCAGGCGACGCGGTGCCGGCAGAGCGGCCGGACGCAGAGGGAAGGAAGGAGGGCGCGAGGCGGCGGAGATGGGCGCCGGCGAGGTGGGGAGGCGAGGCGGATGCCGGCGGGAGAGGAGGGGCGAGCTCGAGCTGCGGCGGTGGCGGAGTAGAGAGGGTAGGGGAGGAGGGCGGTGACCGGAGGCGAGGGGGGGGGGGGGCGGTCGCGCGTGGGGACGCGGCCGGGCGCGCCGGCGCGGGAGCGGCCGGAGCAGAGCGGGGTGGGGGAGGGTTGGAGAGGAGGGAGGAGCGGGAGGTGGAAGACGCGCGCGTGGGGGAGAGAACGCGTGCGGGAGGAGGGAGGTTGGGCAGGTGGTGGGGCCAGGGCATGGGCCAGCAGGGAGGGGTGGGACTGAGAGGGTGGGGCGGCTGCGGGGCCAGAGGGTGGGGAGTGGCGTGTGGGTTGGGGAAGAGAGAGAGGGAGAGAGAGGGAGTGGCTGACGTGGCAGGGGGTGATTGGTTGGGGGAGGGAGGAGAGGTGAGGTGGCGAGAGGCCATTGGCTGGGGTGAGGTGGAGGAGGTGTGGGTAGATAGGACTGGGGTAAGAAAAGACTTGGGGTGGGGTCTAAGCTGGACCATTTTTATTCTGGGGGTGGTCGTTCGGGTCGAATCGGCCCGTTCGACTGCCCCACTAAAATAATTAAATATTTTTATTATTTACAAACGGGACTTTTGCAAACCGATAGCAGACAAAACAAAATAATCCGGAGACCCGGGTTTTGAATTTTGAAAACAAGACGGGGCGTTTTAGAAAACAAAATAGGTTTTTCCGAAATAATGTTATCCAAGCAAATGCAAGATGATGACGATGCTCAAATGCAATGTGGCATGATGACATGAGCATGCGGTCATGATGATGCAATGCACAAAAACAACGCGATTTTCTAGTAGTGGTTTTGCGGGATGCCACAACTTGCCATCGCGGATTCGTCCTCGCGTACTCGCCACACTCGGGGACTCGCCATCGCGTACTCATCACGTTCGGGAACTTGCCATTACGAACTTGCCGCGCTCGAGGACTCGCCCTCGCGTACTCGCCTGCGCTGACTCGACGACTTCATCATCAACGACTTTGCGGCCTCCACGTCTGCTATTCGTCAGCCTCTACGACAGCAAGTTAACAAGACGCTGGTCAAACTTCTCCAGGGGCGACTCCATCCAATGGGGACTCTCCCAGGCAAATAAACTACTTTAGAGCTATTTCTCTATTTCAGGAGCTCGCCAATGACTCGCCATCGACTCCAGCCTGAAATCGTCTGCGCTAATCCGGTGGCTTGAAGTCATCGCCGATTCCCTAACGCGCTCGGGGACTGCTGATGGGAAAATAGCAATCGGGGTATTACCCATGAAGAGGATTCGCCAGCTGGATCGAGTAGACTGAAACCAAGCCCAGAGAGGGTTGACTCGCGGAATACGGCGACTGACGTATACTAGACCCAGGCGACTCGCCGCCTGGAGGCCCAAGATAGCGACTCCAATAGAAAGCCTACCAAAATACCTATAAACCCTAGCTCAGTGCATATATAAAGCCACCAGGGGCACCCCACGGGTACGTGATATTAGACATAGTCTCTTCCTCCACCTACGGCAACTCCATTGTAAATTAATCTATGATCATATACTGGATTGACAGTATGACGTAGCGATACTTCATTGAGGGGACATGAATTTGGGTATATCGTATGCCAATCTCGCTGCCGGGTTTTCCTACATCGCCTTGCCTCCTCTACGTAATCTATCTCCTGTAGCATCTGTCGTGCCAATACCATGACAATTGGCATCTTGATTTATATACAACGGGTGGGGTAGGTCGTGGGACGCGGCCCATATCCGAATCAACACAGTCCACGATCCAAAAGATTTGACTAATTAACACGTCTGTTGATTACTCATAAAGCTCAGTTCAGCAAGATTCTCGTTGTGCGGCATGTTGTGTCATGACGAGACGTGGCGTAGCATCGGAGTGCGCGAGATCTGTTCCTCTTCTCACTCACTTAGTAGTACTAGAACAATCTCCTATATAAGTTGATGCAACTCTTTTTCAACTGTAATATGGGACTAAAACTCAAATAAATGTGAATGGACTAAACAGAATTTCAGAATTTTATTCACTATGGACTAAAAGCCCAAATGCAAATACGTCAAATTCCAACATAGGGTTATCGGGAAATTAGTCGGGTTTCTTCTCGCCAAGGATGCGGCATCACCACCCACTGGGATAGAAAAAATTCTATGACCGGATATATCACCCCACCAAGATAGACCTGCCCGATTGATGAATTGACACCTGGCCATCTGGATCTAAATGGTCGCAAGTCCATATTACTGATTCCCCCCTTGTCAAATTGTGATTCCAAGGTGTACTGGGGTCATGTCGATCAGATAAAGACGTAGGATTTCTGACGAAAGATAGGACCTGGTTGGCTTGAAGGCGGGCATGCGACTGCGGAGCCACGGCGCGACAGTGCAACGCCTTTCCTCCCCCGCGACAGCGACACAGCGGGGCGGCAACTCGAGGCACGGCCGGCGTTGGCGGATCAGCGGCGGCATCTAACCTCAGTGCAAGGTATGGATTTATACTGCGCAATTTCGGACGTCTAAACATTCTGTTTCCCTCCCAAAAATGAACACATAGTCACATGAGAGAATTACAAAAAATATACTCCACAAGTCGTATAGAAAATTTCATTCCATGATGAACCGTGCAACGGGGGATGAGGTGAGGGTATGAACTTATTACGAGAAGAAAAATAGTGATGTGTGTGCATACTTTTTGATCTATATCGCCTCAATATTCGACATGCTCACCAAAACATGCTGAGCTAAAATGCCTGGAGGAGTTCAGGAATCAGTTTGCCCGTCAAATGCTGTGCTTAAAATTTCAACTAGTCTTTACGGGTGCCCTTTCAATTTTTTGATGGTGCCATCAGTGAGGGAATCTACATGTAGTTCTTGCCGTAATATTAGACACACTCCATGGATTCATAAAATACCCGAAAGTAACTAAACAAATACTAAGAGTTTTAACAAGATATAATTTATCCACTATCACTACTAAGAGCATCTCTAACCCATCCCCATTCGGTCGTTAGAGGAGTATATTTTCTCCTCTAACGGCTGAAACCGACTCTAACCCATTTTCATACGGCTTTAGAGAAGAATAATTTTTAAGAATCAGCCTCAGCGACTCGCAAATATACGCGCTGGAGGCCACAAGTCGCATATTTTTTCTCCTCCACCCCGTCGCCACTGCCCTGCCGCCCCGCCGCACCATTCCCGCCGGCGTTGCCTCCGCCGGCCACCGTTTTCCCTCCACGCCTTCCCGAAGCACCGCAACTCCATCCCCCCCCCCAATCAGCCCCTGTCGCGGCTGCTCGCCAATCGCCCCGTAGAGCCGCTACATCGAGGTGGATCCCGTCTCCGGTCGGAATCGAAAGAAAGCTAGTCTCCGGCCACGACGAGGTCGATTTCGGTCGAGAAAAGCCTTGGGAGGGGAAGGAGGCGGTGTAGAGCGACCACGGGCGTCGAGTTGGTGGCCGTGGCCAAGGTCAGTGGCCGGATTCCGACGAACTTCTCCCAGCGGCGGAGACGCTGGTTCGTGGCCGTCCGGTCTATGATAATTGGGTATGAGAAGATCATACGAGATTATTTCAACCCCGATGCCACCTACACGGACAAGCAATTCCGGCGCCGGTTTCGTATGCAAAAAGACTTGTTTATCACCATCACAAGAGCCGTCGAAGCCCATGATGGTTGGTTCAAGCTTCGGAGGAGTGCTACGGGAGAGGTCAGTGCTAGCACGGTGATGAAGTGTTTGGCGGCCATGAGGGTACTTGCATATGGCTGTTCGGACGACGCCATTGATGATTATGTTCGCATTGGAGAGGATACATTTTTGGAGTCTGCGAGAAGGTTTGCCAAAACTGTGATTGAGATCTTTGGGCCAGAGTATCTGATGACACCCAATGAAGAAGACACCGACATGATTCTTGCTGAAAACGAAGAAAGAGGATGGCCTGGGATGATAGGTTCAGTTGACTGCATGCACTGGACCTGGAAGAATTGTCCAGCTGGTTGGAAAGACCAATACAAAGACCACTGCAAAGATGCAACAATCATCCTCGAGGCAGTTGCCTCGCATGATATATGGATATGGCATTCATTCTTTGGATTGTCTGTCTCTCTTAATGATCTCAATGTGTTGTCGAGGTCACCACTATTTTCAAGGCTTGTGAAGGGTGAAGCTCCTCAATGCAACTATGGGATCGAAGGCTATCAGTACACAAAGGGTTATTAACTTACTGACGGGATCTACCCTTCATGGGCCATATTTGTGAAGAGAATCCCCCGACATCTTTGCAATAACCCGAAGAAATCACACTTTGCTACAGAGCAAGAGGAAACAAGGAAAGATGTGGAGAGAGCTTTCAGTGTGCTTCAGAAGCGCTTTGGCATTATTCATGGACCTATCGAGTATTGGAAACCATATGTCCTCTGGAATATCATGACATGTTGCATCATTTTGCATAACATGATTATCGAAGATGAGAGAGACATGGATGATGACTTTAGGTACATCTCAAATGGAGACCCTGTTGTGCCTGAGCATGATCTATCCAGGATCGACCAGTTCCTCGCACTGCACCAAAGCATCGAGAATAAGGAGGCACATAATCAGCTACAGGATGATCTTGTTGAGCATCTTTGGCGTCTCCACGGCAATTAGTTGTGTTTGTTTTCATTGATTTACTTGCAAATGATTTGATTTATTACATTCAATTCGGTTTGTAATATTCAACTATTGGATTTATTACATTTATTTGGGTTTGTAATAATGAATAATTTGATTTATTACACTTAT
Organism: Avena sativa; assembly: GCA_916181665.1. Lineage (NCBI taxonomy): Eukaryota > Viridiplantae > Streptophyta > Magnoliopsida > Poales > Poaceae > Avena > Avena sativa. Next base: position 1,535,632 of record OV702284.1, read on the forward strand.
TTCGGTTTGTAATAGTAATAGTTTTGTTCAAAAGTTTTGATTTGCAAAAAACAAAATTTTACTCCTCTAAACTTTTTGGAAATCGGTCCCACGACGCTAAATTTGCTCCTCTAAAGGAAAGGGGGCATTTTTCTCCTCTAAAGAAAAGAGGATGGGTTAGGGATGCTCTAAGGCAGCAACATGCATCAGCAAATTTTAGGATTTCTAAAGTTAAACTCGAAAAGGGCGATGCCCTGTTTTCTATTTAGAAAAAGGATCTAGGGAGCATTGCTACTGTCAGCTAGTTTGCTAAGCAGAATTGAGATATTCCATGCATTTCATCACAGTTCAACTAAGGACGCACTCTGAAGATTCAAATTTCCCAACAACACCAGAAAGGTGAATATCCACATGGGCCCAAAATCGTTCAAGAAATAGGGGAATACGAATTCTAAAAGATAAAAGTTCATGTATGCAATTCGTCTCTGACACGGCAACACACAAGCACCTGATCACCTCCATATGGTCAAGATGCAGCGGCCCAACTGAATGAGTCCGTCAGTGAGGAGGAGCAAGGCACAGCAACTAGGTGCTATATGCTGAGACAAGGACTGTTTTGCTTCCAGCTTTGTTCAGAGCTAAGCTTCAGAGAAGTTAAGGGACTGAGTTCAGGAAGCAAACCTAATGTCCGCTTGCCTTCAGAAGACCAAAAGTATGACCGATGTAGCTCATTCATCTGAAATAGGCAGATTGGCTGCATGGAGAGCGTTAATTGTACCTGTGTGGCAAGAGGAATATGACAACAAAACAGCAAAAAGGTGAGTTTTTCAGGCAAAAAACGTTGGGACCTGTCAGACAACCAATGGGCCACCCTGGTCAGCAGAGCTGAACAGGAACGATCATCTACAGCCGTAGACCACACGATCAGCATGATCTTAGCCATTAATCACGCTCTGGCCCACAGGCTAGACTTCATCAACCAGGCTTAAGTGCTTGCCTCCTTATTAGTTAAGGATGCAGCGGTACGATCCTATAGAACAGATCCTGTTCAAGTAAGGTCGTGCTTGGAGGGTTAACATCCCCCATATTTATAGACTAGAGTACAAGCTCCAGCAGGACAGACGAGCGGTTCAACTAAGAATCCAAGTTATAGACTAGGTTTCCAATAGAAAGCGGATATTTTTTCTCTAAATTCAGTTAAATAAACTTGCAAGTATATTTAATCTTCCATACGCATGTGCCAAACTTGATTTGCTGAATTTCTCAATTGCATCATCCATCTTCTGAAAGTTCAGCTGGACAGATGTCCGGGCAATGTGTGAATCTGTAGTGTAGCAGAGTCCACATGAGTCATTTTCAGTGCATACTGATGGTTCTTGCTTCCAGCGCTTATTCTATTCATCAACTCTAGGAAAGATTGGTCAGGGAAAAGGATGTTCGTGAGTATTTCCATAAAACATACAAGCTAGCGGGAATACACGGAGATGATAGTTTCCTTTTATGCAGATGAAAAGTTCACCTGCTTCCATTTTGTAAAATAAGGGCGTTAGATACTAGACACAACAATTTTGAACTGAATGGGGAATGGACAGCATTAGGACTCTAGGCCAGATATGGTTTGGATGAATCAAGTGTGCATGACATTGCTTCCACTGATTGTGCTAAGCAAACCTTAATACTCCCTCCAATCCATATTACTTGTCGCAGAAATGGATGTATCTAGCACTAAAACATGTCTAGATACATCCATTTTCACGACAAGTAATATGAATCGGAGGGAGTAGCATTTTTCTTATTTAATTGATTTTAGCCCTTAAGTGCTTCCTAATCATGAGCATGCCACCTTGCCACTATGTAGAAAGCTGGACAAACTCTAACAACTATACTATGATCGGTAACCTCTAATAAGTTTATTTTCCAAAACAGCAAGGCCCAAATAGAAAGTCTTGGCATGACAGCAGACACAAACAAACTCACCGTGGTAATTTGGAAAGAATAATGTTGGGGACCTGTCAGACAACCTATGGGCCACCCTTATCAGCAGAGCTGAACAGGAACGATCATCTACAGCCGTAGATCACACAATCAGCATGATCTTAGCCGTTAATCACGCTCTGGCCCACAGGTCCGACTTCATCAACCAGGCTTAAGTGCTTGCCTCCTTATTAGTAAAGGATGCAGCGGTACGATCCTATAGAACAGATCCTATTCAAGTAAGGTCGTGCTAGGAGAGCGAAGATCCGGCTATTTAAACTGGTGTAATCTTCTCTAAACTTCCGAGGTGGTACTATATTTGGTGCTGTTGTCCCGCTGGCCATGAGCTGTGTTGCTCTCATTTCAACAGCCGCGGGATGGCAATTAGTATTGGGCTGGGCCCCTTAATACTGAATGGAAGCCCAAGCTTTTCCATATTCTGCACTATTAGCGTTGTATGACCACAGCTTTTCACCAATCATTACCAGGCGTTTTCATTTTGTGAAATGTTTACTTTTACTGCACATAAGAAAACACATGTCTTATCGGTGTTCAGAGCTCTGGCATAAGAAAATTGCATGCACAATATTAGTCTGGGAAACAAATGCAACTAAGGGAATGAACTGATCTTAAGCATATATCACACTGAATGAGGTGTGAACCTGGGGAACGAACAGCTCTTAATCATACATAACACTAAATGGAGTGTGAACCTGGTAAAGCGACAAAATTGGGTTTTACTGGTGTGCTTCCTGGGTCGAGCATAAATGCGTGGACGGATGATGATCGTTGGGCATATTCAAGAAAAAAATTGCTGTTTGGTGTAATTAGCAAGATCATATCAGTTAGGGACAAATTTCAACTTCTGATATGAACATAGAGCTAGTGGATTGACACCGATTAGTAATTTTCACAAACCAATTTTTTTGATTTGTTTCAGAAAGTATGCATCATATCATCATGAAATTTGTTCGTAGCTTGGCACTAGATAAGTGGGGACACCATTTATAGAGTTGATTTATGTTAATATAGAGTAGCAGCATTATGATATCAATTTAAGTAACATAGCAAATAGTATCAAATACCAAGCTGTATGCACCAAACCAAGTACGACATCAGTATTAATAATACAGTAGTTCAAAAGGATAAAATACAGTGGCCAAACTAAAGAGATCATCTGTGGGTTGCAGATGGACAATTTTTTAACAGTATTCCTCTCAGTATCAACTGTGATGAAAACTGGCACAGTTCCCATATAGCTTTTGTCCTCTGAAAGTAATAAATGGTTCTTATAATGATTGGAATATACAGCACCTCGACCAAAATACAGGAAAAGAGGAAAAAGAAAGAACTGTCTACTAGAGTACAAGCTCCAGCAGGACAGACGAGCGGTTCAACTAAGAATCCAAGTTATAGACTAGGTTTCCAATAGAAAGCGGATATTTTTTCTTTACATTCAGTTAAATAAACTTACAAGTATATTATTAATCTTCCATACGCATGTGCCAAACTTGATGGTGCAGTTTGCTTGTACAGTAACCAATATCGCATAACCACACCTTCTAAGTAGTAAGGCAAACATAATTAGCATTAATTAACTCCTTATGTTAGTACACGACAGCATCATGGTGCTCAGGACAAGGAAGAAAAGGTGATTGGGTACATAATAAGGATATACTAACAAGTTTTATCGACACAACTGTATCCAACACACACAAATGAACTTGATTTGCTAATTTTTCCCAATTGCAGCATCCATGTTCTGAAAGTTCATCTGGACAAATGTCCGGGCAATGTGCGAATCTATACTGTAGCAGAGTCTACATGAAACATTTTCAGTGCATACTGATGGTTCTTGCTTCACAACGCTTATTCTATTCGTGAACTCTAGGAAAGATTGGTCAGGGAAAAGGATGTTCATGAGTATTTCCATAAAAGATGCAAGCAATGGGGAATACACGGAAATGATAGTTTCCTTTTATGCAGATGAAAAGTTCACGGTATGCCTGCTTCCATTTTGTAAAATGAGGGAGTTCACTTAGATTCTAAGACACAACAATTCTGAACCGAATGAGGAAGGGACGGCATTAGGACTCTATACAAGATAACAAGATATGGTTTGGATGAATCAAGTGTGCATCACATTGCTTCCACTCATGTACAAGTTTTTTGCTGATTGTGCTAAGCTAACCAGGTATGTAACAAGAAGACAGCCTTAATATTTCTTATTTAATTGGTAATTTGGCAAAAAATGTTGGGGACCTGTCAGACAACCTATGGGCCACCCTGGTCAGCAGAGCTGAACAGGAACGGTCATCTACAGCCGTAGATCACACAATCAGCATGATCTGAGCCGTTAATCACGCTCTGGCCCACAGGTCAGACTTCATCAACCAGGCTTAAGTGCTTGCCTCCTTATTAGTAAAGGATGCAGCGGTACGATCCTATAGAACAGATCCTGTTCAAGTAAGGTCGTGCTAAGAGTGTGAAGAGCCCACTATTTAAGCTGGTGTTATCTTCGCTAAACTTCCGAGGTGGTACTATCTTTTGCATTGGTGCTGCCGTCCCGCTGGCTATGCGCTGTGTTGCTCTCATTTCAACAGCCGAGTGATAGTAATTAGTATTGGGCTGGGGCCCTTAATGCTGAATTGAAGCCCAAGTTTCTCCTTATTCTGTACTATTATGACCAATCATTACTAGGCTTTTTCATATAATGAAGTGTTTACTTTTACCGCACATAAGAAACGTATGTCTCATCGGTGTTCAAAGCTCAGATAGGATAATATTTTACCAAATTTACAAAGGAATACACGAGTTTTTTGGATTTGTGTCCTATGCAATCTGTAAAACATTTGGCACGTCAGACACTCGGACGTTTGAAGCTTGGAACTTGCAAAGTATGGATTTACACTACGCAATTTCGGACGTCTAAACATTCGGCTTCTGTCCCAAAAAAGAACCCATAGATATATGAGAAAATTGCACAAATATACTCCATGAGCCGTACAGAAAATTCCATTCTATGATGAACCGTCCAACAGGGGATGAGCGTATAAACTTATTACGAGAATGAAAATAGGGCAGTGTGTGCATACTTTTTGAAATATATCACCTCAACATTTGACATGCTCACCAAACCTGCTGAGCTAAAATGCCTGGATAAATTACCGGGGGAGTTTAGGAATCAGTCTGGCAGTCAAATGTTGTGCTTTAAATTCCAACTACTCTTTATGGATGCCCTTTCAGATATTTGATAGTGCCATCATCGAGGGAATCTACGTGTAGTTCTTGCCAAAAAATTCAACACTCTCCACGAATTCATCAAGTACCTGAAAGTAATTGAGAAAATAGTGAGAGTTTTTTATCGATAAAGGGCGCCTTTATTACTAATAGTGAGAGTTTTAACAACATATAAATTTATCCATAAATTTATCCACATTCACTACTAAGGCAACAAGATGTATCAGCAAATTTTATGCTTCTAAAGTGAAACTTGAAAAGGGCGACGCCCTCTTTTTTATTCAGAAAAAAGTATCCAGGGAGCATTGCTACTGTCAGCTAGTTTGCTACAGCAGAATTGAGATATTCCATGCATTTCATCACAGTTCAACTAAGGATGCAGTCTGAAGATTCAAATTTTCCAACCACACCAGAAAGGTGAATATCCACATGGGCCCCAAATCGTCTGAGAAATAGGGGAATACGATTTCTAAAAGATAAAAGTTCATGTATGCAATTGGTCTCTGACACGGCAACACACAAAGATGACAACAAAACAGCAAAAAAGACAGTTTTTGAAGCAAAAAAAGTTGGGGACCTGTCAGACAACCTATGGGCCACCCTGGTCAGCAGAGCTGAACAGGAACGATCATCTACAGCCATAGACCACACCATCAGTGTAATTTGAGCCGTTAATCACGCTCTGGCCCACAGGTCAGACTTCATCAACCAGGCTTAAGTGCTTGCCTCCTTATTAGTAAAGGATGCAGCGGTACGATCCTATAGAACAGATCCTGTTCAAGTAAGGTCGTGCTAGGAGAGCGAAGTTCCGGCTATTTAAACTGGTGTAATCTTCTCTAAACTTCCGAGGTGGTACTATCTTTGGCTTTGGTGCTGCCTCCCGCTGGCCCTGCGTTGTGTTGCTCTCATTTCTACAGCCGCGTGATAGCAATTAGTATTGGGCTGGGGCCCTTAGTACTGAATGGAAGCCCAAGCTTCTCATTATTCTCTCAGTATCAATTGTGAAGAAAACTAGCACGGTTCCCATTTAGCTTTTGTCCTATGAAAGCAATAAAAGGTTGTTATAATGATTGGCATATGCAGCACCTCGACCAAAATACAGGAAGAGAAGAAAAAGAAAGTGTGTTCCCGTTGCCATGGAACTGTGTACTAGAGACAAGCTCCAGCAGGACAGACGAGCGGTTCAACTAAGAAGCCAAGTTATAGACTAGATTTCCAATAGAAAGCAGATATTTTTTCTTTAAATTCAGTGAAATAAACCAAAATAAACTTGCAAGGACATTTAATCTTCCATACGCATGCGAGCCAAACTTATGATGGTGTAGTTTACTTGTAGAGTAACCAATATAGCGTAACCACATCTTCTAAGTAGTAAGGCAAACATAATGATAGCATTAATTAACTCCTTATGTTAGCACACGACAGCATCATGGTGCTCAGGACAAGGAATAAAAGGTGATTGGGTACATAATAAGGATATAAATAACAAGTTTTATCAACACAACTGTATCCAACACACAAAAATGAACTTGATTTGCTGAATTTCTCAATTGCAGCATCCATCTTCTGAAAGTTCAGCTAGACAAATGTCCGGGCAATGTGCGAATCTATAGTGTAGCAGAGTCCACATGAGTCATTTTCAGTGCATACTAATGATTCTTTCTTCACAGCACTTATTCTATTCGTCAACCGTAGGAAATATTGGTCAGGGAAAAGGACGTTCATGACAATTTCGATAACAGATACAAGCAAGCAGAAATGCAGGGAGATGATAGCTTCCTTTTATGCAGATGAAAAGTTCACGACATGGCTTCTTCCATTTTGTAAATGAGGGCGTTCTCTTAGATACCAGACAAAACAATTCTGAACCGAATGAGGAACAGGCAGCGTTAGGACTCTATACCAGGTATGGTTTGGATGAATTAAGTGTGCATGACGTCGCTTGCACTCATGTACAAGTGTTATTCTGATTGTGCTAAGCAAACCAGGTAAGTAACAAGAAGACAACCTTAAAATAATATTTTCTTATTCAATTGATGTAGCCTTTAAGTGCTTCCTAATCATGAGCATGCCACTCAGTAGAAAGCTGGACAGACTATAACAACTACACTATTAACAGTAAACTCTAATACTTTATTTTCCAAATCAGGAAAGCCCAACTGTCCAATCTAAAAATAGGAAGTATTGGCATGACAGCAGACACAAACAAACTCACCGTGGTAATTTGGCAAAAATAATGTTGGGGACCTGTCAGACAACCTATGGGCCACCCTGGTCAGCAGAGCTGAACAGGAACGATCCTCTACAGCCATAGACCACACACCGTGATCTGAGCCGTTAATCACGCTCTGGCCCACAGGTTAGACTTCATCAACCAGGCTTAAGTGCTTGCCTCCTTATTAGTAAAGGATGCAGCGGTACGATCCTATAGAACAGATCCTGTTCAAGTAAGGTCGTGCCAGGAGAGTGAAGATCCCGCTATTTAAGCTGGTGTAATCTCCGCTAAACTTCCGAGGTGGTACTATCTTTTGCATTGGTATTGCCGTCCCGCTGGCCATGCGCTGTGTTGCTGAGCATTAGCAATTAGTATTGGGCTGGGGCCCTTAGTGCTGAATGTAAGCCCAAGCTTCTTGTTATTCTCTCAGTATCAACTGTTATGAAAACTTTGTCCTCTGGAAGCAATAAAAGGTTCTTATAATGATTGGCATATAAAGCACCTCGACCAAAATAATGGAAGAGAGGAGATAGAAAATATGTTACATTGACATGGAACTGTCTACTAGAGTACAAGCTCCAGAAGGACAGATGAGCGGTTCAACTAAGAAGCCAAGTTATAGACTAGATTTCCAAAAGAAAGCGGATATTTTTTTCTTTAAATTTAGTTAAATAAACTTGCAAGTACATTTAATCTTCCATACGCATGTGAGCCAAACTTATGATGGTGCCGTTTACTTGTAGAGTAACCAATATCGCGTAACCCCACCTTCTAAGTAGTAAGGCAAACATAATTATAGCATTAACTCCTTATGTTAGTACATGACAGCATCATGGTGCTCAGGACAAGGAAGAAAAGGTATCAACACACAGAAACGAACTTGTTTTTCTGATTTTCTCAATTGCAGCATCCATTTTCTGAAAGTTCAGCTAGACAAATGTCCGGGCAATGTGCGAACCTATAGTGCAGCAGAGTCCACATGAGTAATTTTCAGTGCATACTGATGGTTCTTGCTTCACAGCGCTTATTCTAATCGTCAACTCTAGGAAAGATTGGTCAGGGGAAAAAATGTTCATAGAATTTCGATAACAGATACAAGCAAGCTGGAATATAGGGAGATGATAGCTCCCTTTTATGCTGTCATGCCATGGTGAGTTTGTTTGTGTCTGCTGTCATGCCAAAACTTCCTATTTTTAGATTGGATTGTTGGGTTCTGCTGATTTGGAAAATAAACTTATTAGAGGTTACTGGTAATAGTGTAGTTGTTATAGTCTGCCCAGCTTTCTACAGAGTGGCATGCTCATTATTAGGAAGCACTTAAGGGCTAAATCAATTAAATAATTTGGCAAAAAAGTTGGGGACCTGTCAGACAACCTATGGGCCACCCTGGTCAGCAGAGCTGAACAGGAACGATCATCTACAGCCATAGACCACACACTGTGATCTGAGCCGTTAATCACGCTCTGGCCCACAGGTCAGACTTCATCAACCAGGCTTAAGTGCTTGCCTCCTTATTAGGAAAGGATGCAGCGGTACGATCCTATAGAACAGATCCTGTTCAAGTAAGGTCGTGCTAAGAGAGTGAAGATCCCGCTATTTAAGCTGGTGTAATCTTCGCTAAACTTCCGAGGTGGTACTATTTTTTGCTTTGGTGATGCCGCCCCGCTGGCCAGCTGGCCCTGCGTTGTGATTTCAACAGCCGCACTGTAGCAATTAGTATTGGGCTTAGCCCCTTAATGCTGAATGGAAGCCCAAGCTTCTCCATTTTCTGCACTGTGATCATATGGCCACAGCTCCTTTTTGTATAGTGAAATGTTTACTTTTACCACACATATGAAAAGAACATCAATCGGTGTTCAAAGCTCAGACGAGTTAACATTTTGCCATGTTTGACTGGAATACGCGAGTTTTTTATTTATTTATACACTATGCAAGGTATGAATTTACACTGCCCAATCTGAAAATATTTCCACCGCCTAAACATTCCGCTTCCCTCTCAAAAAAACCCATAGTTACATGAGATAATTGAATAAATATACTCCATGAGTCGTACAGAAAATTGCATTCTGTGATGAACCTTGCAACGGGGAATGAGCATATAAACTTGTTACAAGAAGAAAAATAGCAGTGTGTGCATACCTTTTGATCTATATCGCCTCAAACTCGACATGCTCACCAAAACCTGCTGAGCTAAAATGCCACAATAGATTACTGGAGGAATTCAGAAATCAGTCTGCCAGTGAAATGTTTTGGTTCAGTTTTCAACTAGTCTTTACATCAGTGAGGGAATCTATATGCAGTTCTTGCCACAAAATTCAACTAACTCCATGGATTTCTGAAGTACCTGAAAGTAATTGAGCAAATAGTGAGTGTTTTAATAAGATATATAAATTATCCTACCATCGCTACTAAGGCGACAGGATCATGGTGAATAGGACAGGGAAGAAAAGGTGATCGGGTACATAATAAGGATATGAATAACATGATTTATCAACACAAATTGCTAACAACGCACAGAAATCCACTTGACTTGCTGATTTTCTCAATTGCTGCATCCATCTTCTGAAAGTTCATCTGGACAAACGTCAGGGCAATGTGTGGATCAGTGGTATAGCAGAGTCCACTGAAGTCCTTTCCAGTCATGGGTTTCCGGTCTCCCATTATGGTTCAAAAGCTTTGAATGTGCCACCAATGTCTGCAGTCCGTGCTGAACTGCTGATGCTTCTTGCTTCACATCACTTGTTCTATTCTTCAACTATGGGAAAGGATGGTCAGGAAAAGGGATGTCCATGAGAAATTCAATAACAGATACAGGCGGGAATACAGGGAGATGATAGCTTCCTTTTTTGCAGATGAAACTTTCACGATACATATCATTCGTAGAACGAGTGCTCTGTTATAAATCTAGACACAATTTTGAACCCAATGTGGAAGGAACAGCATTGGGACTCTATATCAGATATGGTCTGGATTAAGTGTGTAGGCATTGCTTCCACGGATGTACAAGGGTTTTGCTGACTGTGTTAAGCAAACCAGGTAAGTAACAAAGACGTCATCCTTTATACTGTATATATTTCGTAATTAATGGCTTGAACTCTCCTGTTCTTTCTAAGAATGAATATGCAACTATTATTTGACAACTATGTAGAAAATTGGGCAGACACCATCAAGTACACTATTTTTAGTAAGCTGTGATAAGTTTTACTTCGAAATTAGCAGAGGGTCCAACAGTCCAGTTAAACTTTTGTACAGTACAACACGAAATTCAGTAGGTAGTCTTGAACAACAGACACAAAAAAACTCATGGAAAACTAGAGCAGTAACCTACCTTATCAGTATGACACGGATTCTTCCTTGTATACACATCTGAGTGTCCCTCCGGTCAATAAGCAAAAGTAGATGTCGACCTTCTCTGCTCTACACCCAATAAGCAGACGCACCTTCTCTGCTCTACACCCAATAAGCAGACGCACATTGAGAACGCTGCATCAGAAATAGATTACATTTCAGCATCTTAGAATTATTTGATTAGCTTTGGTTGGGGTGCGCCAGGCCTGAGCAGTAGTGCAACGCCCAGGCGACACATGAGGGGCCCAGCAGCAAGCTACTGTGGTGGCCCCTCCCCCACAAAAAATAAATTTAATATCGTTGTGGACACATGGCCCACATATCAGATATTAAACTGATAAGAACAGATACTACACTTGATCTTAGCCAAAAGGCCGAGAAAGGTATGCCTTGGAACGCTGCCCTCCCCCTCATTTTATAGCCTCCTCGACCGCCTCTTCTCTCCCCCGCAGCGAGGTGGGACTAAACGAACGACCAGCAGCGCAGCGCTTGGACAAACAACGAGCCAGCTTCTGCGCCTCTCGTTTGGGCTTCGAAAACCAACAGGCCCACTAACAAGACCGCGGCCGTGTGGTTTCACGGTCCAGTGCCATGGCTTCCTTCGGGAGTCCGTCTTGCTTCGCTGCCTCTGACATGTAGGGACGGGACGGGAGTTTCCAAAGGTGGCCAGACCGAGCCGAGCAGGAAACCACCGCAGCGCACCGCAAGCCCGTCGCGTCCTCAACTTCTCCCGATCGCAACTCCACTCTCGCGGGAAGAGGGCGTAGCGATCGATCGAATCGATCGGAGGCTGACGATGTACGGCGCCATGAAGGACCAGGCGGTGGCGCTGGTGCGGCGGGCGGTGCAGGAGGACGACGCCGGCGACTACGCGGCCGCGCTGCAGCACTACGTGCACGCGCTCGACTACTTCGCCGCGCACCTCAGGTACGAGCGCAACCCCAAGGTCCGCGACGCCATCGCCGCCAGGCTCCCGGGGTACGTCTCCCGCGCCGAGGAGATCCGCGCGCTCCTCGACGGCCAGTCCGCCGCCGCCGCCGCCGTCCCCGGTGGGCGCGGCGCAGAGGGCGTGGCGGCCGTGATCAGGAAGGGTAGCCAGAAGAAGATAGACGGCGGAGGCGGCGGTGGGGACGGCGAGGACGACGAGCGCGACGCGGAGAGGGCCAAGCTCCGCGCGGGGCTCCACTCGGCGATCATGTCCGAGAAGCCCAACGTGCGGTGGGACGACGTCGCCGGGCTCGACGGCGCCAAGCAGGCGCTGCAGGAGGCCGTCGTGCTCCCCGTCAAGTACCCTCAGTTCTTCACCGGTACGTGGGGCGGCAGTACAAGCTTCTTCGGCGATTTCGCCTCGATTCGGAACGTGTTGATGATTTGGTGGTTGATTGATCAAAATGTGGGCGGAAATTTTGCAGGGAAGCGGAGGCCGTGGAGGGCGTTCCTCCTGTACGGGCCGCCGGGGACGGGGAAGTCCTACTTGGCCAAAGCCGTCGCCACGGAGGCCGACTCCACCTTCTTCAGGTGATTGCTGCTCACCATCTGGATTCACTTTGTCACTTTGTTGCAGTTTCAGTGTTGAGTTCCAACAACAGAGGCACATTGAATTGGCAGGAAAAGAACAAATTAAACTGGCAGTGGTTAATCAATTATCCATCTAAACTAATTGTGTATTCATATTCTTCCAAAATGCCCCGTGGTTCCAATATAATTAGGACTTACTGTAATCCTGTGGGTTTTGCTGCACTATATGGTGCGATCTGTATTTGGAGCCAACGCCTGAACTGTTTTTTTCCCTTTGTGCTATACTGTATAACATCACCATTCTGCTACTTCGACTAATGTTCATCTATGAACGAACTGCAGTATATCTTCGTCGGATCTTCTTTCAAAGTGGATGGGAGAAAGCGAAAAACTGGTCGCAAACCTGTTCGAAATGGCTCGTGAAAATGCCCCATCCATCATCTTCATCGATGAAATCGATTCCTTGTGTGGCCAACGTGGAGAAGGCAACGAAAGTGAGTCTTCTAGGAGGGTCAAGACGGAGCTGCTCGTCCAAATGCAGGTGACTTCTTCAGGCATTGTAGAGCACCTCAATGTCTTCTTTTCCTGAGGAACTAGCTGGAACATTGTTCTTTGATTAATGCATATGTTTGTCTTCCTATTTAAATTTTGCAAATCAACTGCCATCGATCGTAGTTTCTTCAGTAGTTGTAACTCGACACATTTTTTATCTTGCTTGTAATATTACAGGGTGTTGGACATAATGATGACAAGGTCCTTGTTCTTGCTACTACAAACACTCCATATGCTCTGGACCAGGTAGAGAACCTCGTATCAATTATTTACCTAATTGCATTGTGCATCTCTTCTGTGAAGAAAATTACATTGTGCATAAATTATTCTTTTAGTGTTAAACCTGTCATACTTGTGCCCCAGGCTGTGCGGAGACGTTTCGACAAACGGATCTACATTCCACTACCTGACCTTAAAGCCAGGCAACGCATGTTCAAGGTACTTCAGTTAACTCTGCTCCACCTTGATGTTGCTACAACTAAAGTTAACTCTGCTCCGCCTTGATGTTGCTGATTTACCCTTGACATCGGCGTTGCTACTAAGTTCAGTTAACTCAACTTCACCTTTGCAGGTCCATCTCGGCGACACCCCTCACAGCCTAAGCGAGAGCGATTTCGAGAGCTTGGCTCGCCGGACAGAGGGCTTTTCTGGCTCGGATGTCGCCGTCTGCGTATGCCGCATACTTCTCCCAGCCCTTTCTTACTCATCATAATAAACATGTGGTGTTGGGTTACTGATCCTTCTCGCTTGTGCGCTTTGACAGGTGAAGGACGTGCTGTTCGAGCCTGTGCGCAAGACACAGGACGCCATGTTCTTCTTCAGGTCAGACGATGGCAGCACGTGGACACCGTGTGGGTCAAAGCAACAGGGCGCTGTGCAGACCACCATGGAGGAGCTCGCGGAGGAAGGCATGGCTGACAAGGTAAAAACAGCACCAGCATACTATTCTGCATCTTGCTTTGTTCATTTCTCGCTCACATTTTTTCCTATGGTGATGTAGATTACCCCACCTCCGATCTCCAGGACAGACTTCGAGAAGGTCCTTGCAAGGCAGAGACCGACAGTGAGCAAGGCAGAGCTTGAAGTTTATACGAGGTTCACCAGAGAGTTTGGGGAGGAGGGCTGAAGATATACACCCAGATTCTACGTTCTGTAAATGTTTCCTTAGGATAGCTGACTTCACAAATCATAGCATTCTTCTTGTACAGGTTGGTTGGTTATAACCTTAAATATCATACTGATCGGAAAATGCAATAGAATTTCTTGATGCTACTTTCAATAAAAAGACCATTACAGTTGTCTGTGCTTGTTAAGACTGGGTTTGTAAAGAAAAATTAGACATTCAGAACAGGTCTTTCACTATTTTACATGGTGCGTTAGGTTTGGGCTACACTGGGGTTACAGGTATCATATTCCTGTGACATACAAACTTGCTGCAAAGACAATGTCACGCTTGATGGCGTTGGACGCGATCTCCATTTTCTTGTAAAGCGCCGAGTTCCCCATGATCGAAGCCGCATTCCTGAACTCCCTGCATGTTTCATCCAGCCGCACGATTGTTCTTACAATCAGCCCTTCGGATACATCTGTCAGCTCACAGATATCCGCAAAAGGTGTTCCCTGTGCATCGACCAAGCAAAAACTGAGTTAGAATTTCTACATTCCTCTTGGAGAAAGAGTTCATACCAAGAAGTGTATACCTTTGCCCATTCGTAGACAACCTCAACAAGACCAAACTTCAGATTATCACGTGCATACTCCTCAGGATCCACAGGCACCTCATGCCTTTTTTGGAGTTGTCCTAACCTGATTGCCGTGTCATAAAGCCTGGTACGGAGATAAAGAGAACAGAAGGTATTTGAGAAATGTATAATGTAAGCAATTATTTGGAAACCTTTATAGGGGGCAAGACACAAGGTGCGCCGAACAGAAAAGCACTAGCAGAAAACAACAACAAAAAAGCTAACCTCTTTTTGGCATCAGCCAGTTTTGGAGTAAGAGATGGTTCTGATGCATTGCGTTGTTGGAAAACGAATGCAGACATAATGGCCACAGCTTCTTCAGGTTCTAACTCCTCCAACTGATTCTCAAATAAACATTCTGTTGTTATTAACTCCTCGCCAGAATTCATTTCACATGCTACTCGGCCCTTAAGTTGCACAACAAGATCACAATCAATGTAATGGATCTCCTTTAGTACATCGATCTGCACACATAAAAAAAATTAGAATTTACAACACAAATTTAAAAAGGTCAAAAAAAATTGTTGCATGTGATCCACACTCAAACAAATGATATTTCCACTTAAAATCATGGTTACTGCCTTTAGAGCAATCCACGGTAACTAATCAACTAGTATTATATACCACCACAATATGTTTAGCTGGACCACTGAAGCAGTCTGCATGCCAATAATGATACTTCCTTGGATCCATAATAAGTGTTGCTGATTCAGTACAAAGTTGTACTACTAAATCAAGGACACTTATTATGAATAGGAGGGAGTTCTATGTTCTGATAGACTGTATATAACCAAATTCCATGAAAAAACTCCTTACGATTTAGGAGTGTTTGGTTCCCAGCCATAGTTTGCCAAGCCAAAGTTTGGCAATTTGGCATATGTTTGGTTCTTGCCACACTTTAGGGCTGCTACAGTTTATTGTTTGTAGGATCCACTGTCATAGAGTTGATTTTTGCCAACTTTTGCCACACTTTTTTGTGGCTTCCAATTTTTTAGCCACACTTGCCAAACTTAGGCTTGGCAAAATGTGGCTAGAAACCAAACAGGCCCTTGGACTCAAAACCAAACCATTTTTTCAATACAGTAGGATAGGAAACCTGAAACCTCCTATACAGACCCAAACCAGAAGTGATTGGACAAATCAAGAAATTTGATTTTGTTGAGCCACAATAAGAGATATGGTTTCTTAAGGAATATCTTTTTATATACTCCTTCCATCCTGAAATAAGTGACTTGGATTTGTTTAGATTTGCATGTATCTATACATTAAAACGCGTATAGATACATGTGAATTTAGACAAATCCATGTCAGTTATATCTGGATGGAGGGAGTATATAATCTACCCACAATGACAAGAAAAAATATGTAAAAGTCTTACTCTGCCTTGAAACTGTGGCATCTGCTGAAGTGCTTCATCTGACATTTGGTATTTCAGTTGATCCAGCTCATCCTTGTGCACCTTTTGCTCCTTCATCAATAACTTGTGCTCCTTCAATTTTATACAACCATGGCACTTGTTTTTAGACATTTTTTCCAGTAGGTTGATATGTGCATGGTATCTTTTAACATGATCCATGTCTTTCATTTTTAGATCTGCATTGCATAAAAAATAAAGTCAAAAGAGTTTATAAATCAAGCGCAAGAAGTGGAACAAAAGCATCAAGAGATTAAAAGTTTGCTCTTTCCAATAGAAAGAAACACCAAAATAACATTCAGATTGGTTAAGTAAATCATAATGCTGGTGTTGCATCAGGGAACTTAAGACAAGTTCTATTGTAGTAATAAGATAGTGAATACTAACAGTCACATGGTTCATTTTTTGTTTGCCTTCCTATTTGTGGTTTCAATAATTCTTGTTGATTTAAGTCTTATCTTCTCTAGCACAAACACCTCAGGAGTTAAGTGAAGTATAAGCCACAAGAACGTTACCACATAGCCCTGTAATTTATCGTACTTCCAAAATAGACTGTACTGTAAACAATTTGGACATACTATAGTAAACTAATGAACATAAAAATCAGCATGCAGACGAGGTCTTTTTACTAATCTGATTGGACCTCCAATGAAATAGCACACGATTCTAATATGGCAGTTTGCAAAATATCTGTACCTTTAATTGCATCTAGTGCAGGAGGGTACTTTCCATCTGACTGCTCTTTAATAAGCATTTGAACAGTTTTAGTGTAAGCTGTTTTGCTAGTGTCTTCAAGGAGTCCGACTTGATCAATTTTTATTCTGCTTGTACATATACTAATAATCTCTTTATTCTCCACAGTTCTTACTTCAAAACCCCTTCCTGATGCATCCCCCGTATATGGTAGCTTGATATTGATAGCACCTGAACTTTTTCGTGTTTTGGCCGAAGAGAAAAAATCATCTTCCATCCCGCGTTTTCCTTTTGGTGGGATAACTAAATATCCTTGTTGAGAATCCCCTGGTCCCTTCTCATTTTGATTGGGAAAATTAGGGGCTAGTGCAGATGAAATGCAATCACCGGTCAGTACGAAAACAACATACTGCTTTAGTGCAGTGGATGGATTTTTCACGATTACGCCAAGCAAGTGATCATCATCCTGTCATATAAGATATACATTAAAATGCGGAAAAGATGCACTGTTCTGCCAGTAACCATTTTGTAATAACAGTAAACGAAATTAATAAGCCTAATGCACCGCTTTATTCGAAGCCTACTGTGGTTTATCAGCATACATGGTAGAACAGATGATTCAATATTAGAACCTATATGATATTGAGTTGATTAAATGAGTGATGTCTAGAGGAACTTGAAATCAATTTAGTCAAGGTATAAGTGAGGATCGAATATAAACTGTCTAGCCCACCATCCGTGGTGCTAACCAGTAAAACCTCTGGGTGACTTATCGAAATCAAGTGAATTATTATATAGAAGTGACCGACTTCTTGCGTCAATTTGAGTTAAATTATATAGAATTGCCGCAAGGAGCAGTAGTTAATGTAGCTTTTTTTAATGGCTAGTCAACTTAAGTTATTATTCAAACTGGAGGTGCTCAGAAAGAAGCTCAAAGGTGGTAAGCTACTTGGGGTCATGTAAAGGTCAAAGCTTAATTTTGAACTCAAGATTGATTTTGAGCCAAGCTCAACTCAAATTAGTTACTTGTATTTATACTCAAGTCACATAAATTTTAGAATGTTCGGTTGGGATCCTTATTTGTTTAATAAAAGGTAGCCAAATGGAATTCTTATTCATCATAGGATAACGAAGTAAACAAAAATAGATCCTTGAAAGGAATGAACAACAAATGTAAAGCACGCATAAAATGCAACCCAATAAAATGAATACATACAGATTTGGATTTAACCACCACCAGTCTTCCAGGCGCAAGGAACTGCTGGGTAGTGTTCAACTGCATAATTGCTTCCGTAACAAATTCCCTGTGTTCTTCAGCTTCTAAAAACATATCGTAATATTCTTCAATAGAAGGCTCTCCTTTTATGCACCTGGTAATAGAAGAATGAATTAAAAACAGAATAATTTTATGACATGCAATATAATATATTCTACTCCATATATTTAGTACTGATCAAATTGAATTGCATGTTTCACAATTCTACATAGATAAAGACTGAACCACACCAGGTAAGGGTTGGGATCCTTATTTGTTTAATAAATAGACGTTCTATTCACTAAGCTGTAGGTCTATTTATTAACTGTATACAAAAAAAAATACCAAGTATGAAACATATCGGTAAATAAGCCCATCACTGCAATTTCATAGCATCCAAAGATCTAACACAGGACTGAGACTGTAATATGAGCCCTGGGTCAACCTGACAGTACGTCTGGTCCTGCAAGGTGTTGTAGAAAATGACTATATTGCCACATTCTCATATTTTGGGGCAAGATGCACAGTTATGACTGGGAGGTAGAGGTCCAAGCTTCCAGATTCAATAACTAAACCCTTTGCATTTATGTAACCAAGTTTTTAATCGTTTTTTCCTTCTGTAACCAAGTCCTACAGGCATGGTTTTTGAGTCGCGACTCAAAAGTGAGTCGCAAACCCCTGCGACTCAGTGATAGTCGACAAAAATCGCTGTATAGTCGCTGTATAGTCGCGAGTCGCCCTGATTTTTGGAAACCGACTTGGCGATTAGTCGGCGATTAGTCGGCGACTATTCAGCGACTCAAAAACCATGCCTACAGGTGACTAAAAGATTTGGCTATAAGACAATGCTGCATAACTTGGACAGACCAACAAAGGCTAGTCCTCTATGAAAAGATTGCCATTTTTGCTCATCCAGAAAATAGGAATAGATCAATGCATTTGCTAACTATGGTTTTTTCTGCCACCTCTTTACTGTGCCCAATGTCTTACTCTAAAGCTGTGCTGGTTCTGTTCTACAAAGAGTTGTGGTTCCACAAATTGGCTACCCAAAATATAAACCAAACATGAGTACAAAAATCTCCTTGCTTATTAGCTTTCTATGCCAACAAAACTCCACTACTTCCTGTTTCCAATTGTAATTAGGACTTGCATACGAAATGTTGGCACCAATCATATCAACTTGGTAAATATGGGTTGATGTCTCACTCGATTGTCTTTGTAGGTTGACGTAGCATTTGCAGAAGCAGCTTTTCCTTCTGAGGCAAATCCTTCTGTGCATGGAATTCTGCGAAACTTCTCTTAAGCATGTCTTCCACCTACAAGAAAATACATCAATGAAAGATATCCCCACATCCACTGGAACATTTAGAAAAGAGCAAAGTGGCACACATCTAAGAAACGGTCACACCGTCTCAAAATACTGAGTAAAATCAAACTGTGTATGTGTAGGAAAAAGGAAAAGGTAACTTCACAAAGTTTATCATGTATTCAGTATTTTCCAGCTGATAATAACATTAACCACGGCGCGATCAAATATATTTTCATCCTACAAGTTCATTCAGAATCAGTGCCAATTGCAAGTGCCCGCGGCCTTGCATCAAACAGCACTGCAAATAAGCAGACTGCAAATCAAGAAATTTAGTTGAATATATGAGTGGATTTTGTGCTTGTACGTCTATAGGTGCTTCCATTGTCTCAGCAATTCAAATGTACAATGAGTTCTGTGCCCTTGCTCTCACAATATATTTGTGGTAAGAGAATGTGCACAGATCTCAATGCACATCCAATGGTAGAGATAGTGGGAGCACCCACCCATGCAAGGTACGAGGGATTTTCCCCGAATACAGACTCTCTGGATAACATATCCATCAAACAAGGACAGACAATATGCAAGTGTTTTAAGAAGCAAATAACCTGAGATGAGCAGTGCAGCTGTTAGGAATAACAACTTGCGTTCGCATGAGGCCATAACCAGTATAGGGCCAAAGAAAAATATGCAGGAAACATCTTTAAATAATGGGGATATCGCAAAGGCTAACATATACTACATGTCTAACAGCAGCAAGAGCAACATAAGCTCACTTTTCAGTTTCTGGTCTATATTTCAAACATATATCTTCGTAATGCATGTGCTTCTGCGCCCATAAGCTCAAAAATCAGAAGATGGTTTAAGAAGCAAATAAGCTGATTTGAGCAATTCAGCTAGAGGGATGTAGATGTCAAGTTTACGTTGCAGGTTTAAGTCTCCAAAGTTGATACATATATATTTTAGTTCATGTGCATCTGCGCCATGAGCTCAAGAAATCAAACAATAGTTGGCCACAGGCAATATCCCACATTGAAATACAGAACTTAAATTTAGAAATTAACATGGCTAAGCAGGGAACTTTTCCATTCTAGGTATACCTTAAGTTCCTCCACACGTAGAAGATGTAGTATCATAGTGTATGTCAGTCGAAACTGAGATTCCAGTCGAGTTGGTTTTCCAACAATAAGATTTTTCAAATCACTTTCTTCAGGAATTTCATCACGACACATCATTATCACTGTACCTATGGTATCAAGTCCTCTCCTACCAGCTCGTCCAGCCATTTGAATATACTCCCCTGGAAGCAACTTTCGATGTTCCTTTCCATCAAACTTTCTTAAAGTATCAAATACAACCTGTTGAAATTTGCAAAACTTTAGTCAGGGGCACAGAGAAGCTTATCAGACTCCTGACCTTAAAAGGCATGATAAGCTCAAACCTAGAAACTAAGCATGAATTACAATTAGCTTGATTCAAAATTGCACACAAGTAAGAAAAATCACTGTGCATCTGCCTGACTACATTTATGTTCGGACGAACTAAACACTGTGCATAAGTGAACTGCAGAATATATTAGAAAACTAAGCATGTCGAGCTGCAATCCATAATACCATCACTAGATAGTATTGCCTCAATAGACATGCCAAGACAAAAAAAAATGACACTAATATCCCATATCTCACGAAGGTGGATTGTTAAGTGGTAACAACTTCATGCTTCCCACATGAATGCATCGAGAGAAGTCTCTCAAAGTTCTGCACTTGTTAGTTTAAATTTAAACTAATAGGGAAGAGATACCAGTTATCAGCCAGAACAAATGATGTTAGTTCAAACTGCAAGTATAAAGTATGTTTATTTATCATCATTAGCACATTGCCTGCAATTTTATTTTATTTTTTGGCTAGGAGCAATTAGAACTGATTGCAGAGAAATATTAGTTGCCCATACGGACAAATAACAAAGACAATTGGTTAGTTTCATTACCATAGTTCAAATAGAGAAACACAAGTAAAACCATGAATGGAAGTGGTTGAACCATGCTTAGTCTAGGTACAGTAGCAATCTGAAGGCTGAACACAAGATACAAAAACACTAAAAATAACGTATGAGAGAAGAAGCAAACAAGAACTCACCGTTCTTGCTGGAGCATTAACACCCATTGCAAATGTTTCGGTGGAAAACAGTACCTGCAACGAGTTCAAGCAAGTCAAAAGGCTGCCACTCGGTTAATTTATAAAATATAACTGCAGCAAACATGCTACTCCCTCCGTCTCGAAATAGATGTCGTGAATTTGTCTAAATCTGGACATAGGGAGTATTATTCTAAAAGAGAACTGTTTAGCCAGCAGCTTTTTTTAGGGAAGTTTAGCCAGTAGCTGACAACAGTGTTTTGATCTGAAGAATCATTTCGCTGTTAGGCTGCTCACTCAAGTCACCTTCTGTGCATGATACTGGTTTTTTAGTTACCAGCATTGGTTATTCAAACACAGTGCATAATTGCTGGCTAGTAGTCACAGGTAAGCATTTTACACGTTTTTACATCTAGCAAATATTCAACATGTAACCCTTCAGGCTTAGTACTAAGACAAAAACTAAATTACCAAAAAGGGAAAATTTGTTATCCCGGTTAGCTAAGCACAGTAGCTTCTAACATGTAACTGAAATATAAAAGAAAAGATTCACTTTACCCTCACAAGTGTAGTGCTTGGACACTTAACCCTCTCAACTATCAAGCTGGAAATCTGACCCTCCCAGCTTCCAAAAACAATGCACAAAACCCTCTAGATGACATGTGGGGTCATGATGATTTGATTGTCCAATTTACCAACCTATCTACGTTGGAGTTCCATGTTTTCAAAATTGCTGCCACCACTGAAATACCACCATAGAGGGTTATATCCACTGGTTTCGAAAGTTGGGAAGATCAGAGCTCAGCTGTCCAGTTTCATAGTTTACAGGTTTAAGTGCGCCAGGGTAAAGTCTGCTACATGTAAAATGAACTTTTTTCAAATATGAAATGTCTGCTAGATGTTCAAAGTTTAACCTTAATCACACCACGACAAAACAGCATCTCAACTACTTCCTTCACAATAGGAAGAAGCCCAGCATGGTGAACTCCAATTCCTCTTCGTAGAAGGCTTTGTATTCCTACAACCTAACAAAAGATGTCAAAATCTCAAACATCAAAACAAAGCTAAGCCAACAAGACAAAATAAACTTTCTGTGCTATTGGATTACCTGAGGAAGATTTCTGTCAGATCCTTTGAGGCGCGAAAAGGCCTTATCACAAAAGACACGGATTTCACTTTTATCAGAATTACTGGTGAGATCAGCACCAAACATGCTCTCTGCTGATCTATCACACCTGTTCTTTGAGAAACAAAAGATTACCACCTGCAAAAGAACCGTAAAAATGATCATAATAGCTCATCTAAACTGTGAAGTAACATAAAATATACAAGGAAGGTTATGTTCATGGACAAAATGATGAGATAAACTGTTATTTTACAATGAAGTATTAGCTTCAGAATGCACAATGAAAAGTAATATTAACATGAGGTCCAAAAGAACATGTCATCAACTGAAACATGAGAGGAATGTCAAAGCAATCTTGCTCACATACAGGCACAAGTGATTTCTTCAGAAGGTTATTTATAAGCGGCATCCAGAATAAATCTGATCTCCTTGGCCCTGAGGTGCTTTGCTGAGTTGCTGCCGCTCCTGAATTGGTATGGTGGTGCTTTGGGTGCTTCTGATCTCTGCCTTTACTAGATGTGTCTGGATTTCTGCCTTGAGTTCCAGCACGTACCACAGGAGTTCCTGATTTTGTACCAGGTTTTGCTCCAAACTTATTTGAATTTTTCATTTTGAAAGTGTCCTTGGCTTCTCTAAATCCTTGGGTAAGAAATATATCCTTCTCACATACTTTGTATACCTCTCCAGAGTAGAACAGGCAATGCTCGAGGGGAACAGGTCTTTTGTTAGTCCTGGAAAAATATAGTGGTCATACTGTGATGCAAACTGTAATACAAAGTAGATATAGTTTTTAAATGATCTTAAGACCAGGAAGCATGTTATTAGAAAAATGCGGTTAAGGAGGTCAATTACACTGTAAGGCACCAAACTATTTGAGCTCACCTAAACTCTAATATTGTTGAAGCTCCTACACTATCTAATTATGTGCAACCAAGCCAAAGAAAGGTATCTTGTCTTGTATCCTACCCATCAGAAAGGGTAAGCACTGGTCTTCGTTGGCCGTAGCAGTTCTGTATGCAAATTGTTGTCCATATACTAGAAGCAAACAGAGTTCCAGAAATATCCCTCCTTTAGGGGGAAAACGAGAGGGCAAGAAGCAGACTCTCCCCTTTCACTATATACATGTCACTGGACAGGGGTACCTTCTCTATCTCTCTGAGTGCATTTTCATTCTCTCAAGGGACAAATACATGTCACTTGTAGGCAAATATTTCACACCAAATGACACATTTCGCTCCATGAAAGAAGAGTAATCAAATAGATACAACCAGCCGATCATGCAAGCCACGTACCCACTACTAACTTTCATGCATGCACTAACCACTATCACCTATATTATCTCAATGATTCCCACAGTTTGGCCATCTAACAAAATATTGACTCAAGCAAGCTACATGCAGCAACTTAACATACATAACATGTGTACTTAATCTCCTCCTGTATGCACATGTGCGATTAGTTCTCCAGGATCCAAGCATGCACCTCCTCGTCCATACTACTAGTAAGCAAGTTTAGTAGGTGGAGATCATCAATGGATCATATGAGATGTTATTAATTTATAATACACGTGAAAAAATGGCCTAATAGGGTATACCTAATTAGGATATAGACTTGTACCAATAGAAAAGTTATCAAGATTTTTATTGCACAAAATACTATAGTAGAGGGGCTGGTTGAGATTAACAGAACTGTGCATTTTTCTCCACTTAATGATAATATGTTAAACTTACGATGTGACACGAATTTTCTTCTGTTTTGTTCGGCCAATCCAGTCAGCAAATTCAACTGTATTCGGAACCTGGCAGAATAATTAAAAGTCAACCCTAAAGAGAACCTGAACATGAGCGAAATAGTATGGAATATCAAACTTTAGATTTTCATATCACAACAGGATAAAAGTAGTTTTGCAGTATATTCAATATATTAGTTATGGAATCAAACTGTTTCATTAACTAACACTTATTGATTACATCGATCGCTACAAACAGTAATAGTTCTCCTTAAATACTGTAGCAACCCAAAACTTGCATAGTCATAACCAGCAAACAGATTACTTTCTAGCGCATGTATGACATAATCCTCACTGGATCATATGACGAAATTGCATACTACGGAGCTTACACAATCAAACAATCTTGCGTACTACGGAACTTACAAAATCATACTTGCCATAACTACGACCAAATCACCTTAAGATCTTCAGCATCACATGAGAATCCAAAAGCAACTGAATAGTATTAGTATTCCCTGTTATAAACTACTATATACTACATTAATGGCATGCTATCATACTTGACATGACTCAACTATTATTGAGTAATAGTTTCAGCATCAATGATGTATACACCATATTTCCATGATTGCAACAGTGATAACAGAATTGCAGTTTTCACTAAATCGTCAATTCATACCGTTGCTGAAAGGAGGACAATGTTAATGTGCTTCGGGAGCATTATGATAACTTCCTCCCAAACTACACCTCTCTCAGCATCATTGACATAATGGACTTCATCAAAAATTACCTGATTGCATCATCAATCACGTATCAGACACATGAACCATGATCCCTTAAGAAGGTTACAAAATGTATAAATGGAAAGTGAAAAACAAAGCATATAACACCAAGAAAAAAACAGAAATGCAATGTCATACCCATTCAATATCCCGTATAATATCAGCACCTCTGTAGAGCATTGAGCGTAATATTTCTGTTGTCATAATTAAGCAAGTTGCCTCTGGTCTGATGCTAACATCTCCAGTAAGAAGTCCCACATCAAACTTCCCGCAGAAATCTCGGTATTTCTGATTGCTGATAGTTTTAATGGGAGCAGTGTAGACAGCCCTGGTGCAATGCTGCATAATGACACTGTCAATTATCACAGTGTCCACACTTACATTATTTTTATCAAGACATATCAATACATGTTATTTGGAGGGTTTTAATAAACTGCTACAGTATACAGAGAAGTAATAACAGCTAACAAAGTATGTATTACTTAGACATATCAACTGGCATAAGTAGAAGTGAACATGTATCAGGAATATTGTGTACTTCTCAAAGCAACTAGAAAGTAATAGTAAGCTAGAGATCTTCTTCTAACTCAAGCAGATTGCTGACCGCAAATACAGAGTAAATAAGAAGCGTGAAAAGCCGTAGTTTACAAAAATGTAAAGAAACGAAGCAGTAAACTCAGCCATACTTTTGTTGCTAAAGCAAAGGCATACTCTGCAACAACTGTCTTTCCTGCTGATGTATGGGCTGCCACAAAGACTGATTCACCCTTCTCGAGATAATATATAGCCTATTTATGGTGGATATAAAGAATTTTGGTTAGTGATCACATCAAACATTCAGTACCATAATAGTATTCTAACAAACAGGCGATGGCAATTAGGGCTTGCTCTTGCTCATAGAGTAACCCTGATAGGAAGTATTAAATATATATGGAGAAAGGAAACATTTCCTCACTCAAAATTCATATGGCAATCTTTTATGTTTTATATCAGAAAAAAGTCATTTAAGACCAAGAGCCAATAGAAATGGAATGTAGGATTTGGAGCCCACATAAAGTGTAATTTGCTTCCATATGTAATCAATGTGTGAACCAGAAGTATGAACATACGAAAGTATATCTGTGTGTGATGGATAGATGATTTGAAAGGGATGCTGAATTCCTTGTCCATTAACCACTCAGTGTTTCAAACGATAGTGGTAAATTCATACGTGTGCAAGATATTAGTTCTTAGCACCCAATTCTTTTATCATACTCCCTCCGTCCTAAAAAGGATGTCTTAGATTTGTTAAAATTTGGATGTATCTACATACTAAAACGTGTCTAGATTCATTCAAATTTAGATAAATTTGTGACATCTTTTTTAGGACAGAGGGAGTACATTAACTTGAAGCCCTTCAAAATATGGACGAGATTCGTTGGAATTAAGGGCGTAAGAGGATGAAAAGACGACAACTTCAAGTTTGCCAATTTTGATAGCTTCCATGCATAAAGAAAATTTGTGCCATCCTAACTAATTCCAATACAATTTTAAAAATCATTTTTTTAATATAATTTAAAAATCATTTCATACAGTTGGTAGGTGAAATGATTTCTATTCATGGTAATTTACAAGGCAAGGGTGTAGACTGTCAAAGCAAAGATATAGTACCACACTATCACCGATTCACCGATGTATGGACAACTACACAGGCATGTGGCATAGCTGTATCGACCATCATGTGAAAAGAGATGATGTTCATGCTCTTGGACGACATAGCACATTACATGCTCGTCAGCATAAAAAACTTCATATGCTCAGATAAAAGGTACAGATGCTAATGAGTACGTTACCTCCTTCTGGAACTTATCCAACTCAAAGGGATATTCAATTGCCATATCTGGAACAAGTTTGTGGAAGTTAGTCACAATGCCATCATCCCCAACAACAAGTGCCCAATCCTATTATTGAAAAAGAAACAATAACAATCAGGGGTTCAATTTTCTTCAGAAAACCATGGTGCTGTTTCTTCAAAACCAATGAAGATAATGTAATAAGAAAAACCACAGATGAAGTGAGGTGCATTTTTTTATAAGGTGCACCTACCGTGCCCTCCTGTGCTGGCTTATCATCAACTAATCCACTTGTTTCTCTGCGAGTATCTTGCACTTCGGATGATAACATTTTATCCAAGTCGATTTGAGCTTCAGAAACATCTCCTATAACATGAACTTCCTGTTTGTCAGCGTCTGCCTGTGCAAGAGTTTCAGAAGCATTTTGCAACTTATCAACTTCTTGTTCGTTGACATCTGCAAATGGGAAATGGAAAGCTTAACATTAAATTGGATAACACTGATAACATTCAGAAGCACCGGTAGCCTATACATAGTTGTTTTTTCGAGAATGTAGTCTATATGTAGTAATATGGATTTTATCAATGACTTGAAGATGTACGATAGTAATAAATTACCATTGGTTCCCTCATCTCTAGCCAATTGCTCACCATCATCTTCACGGGACACGGTATTGACATCATCTTCCTCCCAAGCTATCTTGAACAGATCATCAAACTGCACCGAGTACTTATCCTGCAGGACCATGGAATTAAAATATAATGCCAAAACTGCAGGGAAATGTGGATGTGGAACTCTAAGCATTTAAGCTGGTTACCATGGTGTCATTTGATGAAGATGCAGGTTGCTCCTCCACCTGCTCCCCATCCCGGAAACACTTCCAATGGCTGTTATACTCCTATAACATAAGATAGGAGTAGCTAATGCCCCAGTTCAGAATAACCACAGCATTCCTTATTAAGTAAACACAAACTTAGATAATACTTAACAAGGATCAAACCTTCAACTGGCCCAAGTCCAATCCCTTGGGGAACCCTGGCGGAGCGATTAGAGCCGGGCCACCACTCATAAGCTCACGCACCCAATCACCATTTCGCGCACCCTCCGGAAATGCCTTCTCCAATGCTGCCGCCTCAGCCGCATCGTCTTGCAGGCCCCCGGGGCGGAACGGCCGACTATTCACTCTCCCCCTCACAAAGTCCTTCGCGGGGCCAGGCATCCGCGGCACAATTCCCCCGGTCCCCGAGTCAAACACTTGGCTCATCTCCATCTGTACAGACTTGGGGTCCCAAACCTGCGGCCCCTCCGACGATGATGGTCGTCGACGGAAAGGCGGCTCCCAAGCAGGGACGAGCATGGTGCGCGGGGCGGACGGCTCCAGAGGCAGCTTGGCCAGGTCGAACCAGTCCACATCCCACACCCTAGCGTCATTGGCCGCGGTGGGGATGTAGAGCTCGGGGTTGAGGTAATTTGCCTCGAGGTACTCCTTCACGCTGCTCGGACTCTCCGGTGGGTAGGCCGGCGGCTGCAGTTGAAGTTACAGCATCAGTGGGTTTAGGGTTCACACTTCGCATTGAGTAAAAAAAAACTCGGAGCTGGTGGGTCGCTTACCAGGACGAAGTCGGGTATAGGGTTGGGAGGGCTGGGGGTAGGGTCGAGGCGGAGGTGGCCGGCGTGCCCGGAGAAGCTGATGCGGAACGGCACCTCGCTCGCCGGCGACGCGGTGAGGTCGTCCATTGAGGCCCCCGCGATGAGGCGGCCCGTGTATCTCTTGACTGAACTTTAGAACCTTAATACGGCGAGATGGAGCTGAGCGGCGGCCGGAGTTGGGGCCACGGGGCGGCACCGGAGATGGGGGCGGCGATGGCGTCGGCTCGGCTGCTCGCAGACTCCGGTGCGTCCGGTCTGGCTAATCGACTCGCCTCGCCCGCTTGGCTACGCGGTGCGACCCGACCAGGTTACGCCAACTGGATCAGGTTTCGGGAGGCCGGAGGGAGGTTTTGGTCCGTTAACGCAAGAATGAGTTTCTGTTCAAAAGTTTCCCTCAAAAAAAAAAGTTCAAAAGTCCCTAATAAAAAAGAGTTCCCGTTCAAAAGAAAAGGTTACCGATAATTCAGCACTAGCTAATTACATGTGTGTTAGGGCTGATAAAAAACACATGAGATGCATTTTTGAGGGGCAAGTTTTTCTTAAGGAAAATGTTCTCACATACTTGAACCTCCGGAATAAACATGTCATTTTGGTGTGCCATGTACTTGGACTCTAGGAGAAACCTCCCTATTTTGCCACATGTCATCTGAATGGTGTGCCCAGTGTGTTTGGAAGCGTCATCATGTGACCTATAAAACTTGAGTTTTGGATTCTAAGAAACAGTTCTCCAATTGTTATGGTTTTCTGAAGGAAAAATCTTTTAATTGCCGTTTTGTGAAACCCTAGCTCTAATAGTTGTGGTTGTATGAAAAAAGATGAACCAGCGGTTTTATGATATTTACTCTACATATGAACATATTTTGAAACAATGATGCAACAAATGATCGCAGTCTTTACTCTAATCGAGATTGGTGCAAGTCCAAACAAAAGAAAGTGGACACTTTTTTTAGGTAATAAAACATCATATATTAAGTATGCAAGCCGTCTTATTAAAATCTTCCAGTCTCCTTAGATACCGTGATAAGAAAAAAGGGTGCGTCTAAAACTTGCAGCTCATCAAACAATTGTTAAATCATCTATGAGAGTTCGCAAAATAAAACTAGGGGTTCATCGACCCAACTACAAGACTGATTATTAAGAAAACTAGATTTAGCTAACTCGTGAGCCACTTGGTTTGCTTCCCTCAGACAAAATTTGAAGAAAGTGGACACTTGTTTAACATAAAAGAAATGCAAAAGATGTGATTAAGCACCATTACACTTATACACCCCCCCCCCCCAATTAAATTTGTATTCT
This sequence comes from Avena sativa, assembly GCA_916181665.1. Lineage (NCBI taxonomy): Eukaryota > Viridiplantae > Streptophyta > Magnoliopsida > Poales > Poaceae > Avena > Avena sativa. The sequence continues at coordinate 1,565,418 of OV702284.1, forward strand.
TATACTAAATCACAACAAAATAATGTACAAAAAGGATAAGTGTAGTATTTCCTATGTTCCAATAAATAAGGCTTATAAATTTAGTCAACAGTCAATGGCTTCCAAATTTGACCACTGTTTTGGGCTGAAATATGAATAAATATAATACGAGATCAATATACATATTCAGCATGAAATATATTTCCATAATGTATTGATTTTATATCGTAGATGTTGATTTTTCTATGTGTTTGTTCAAACTTAGTAAGGTTTGACTTGGACTAAATTTATAAGCCCTGATTATTGGAATGGAGATAATATGATACACAAAATATTGAAAGTTAAAATTTATAGTATGTGGCCCACACAAAAATAACAAGTGGTGTCAAATATATGCAAATATTAGATTCATCAATTTTTTCCTTTGTGTTTCTCTATAAAATAGCACAACCTGTAACTCAACCTTTGTGTATCAATATACTATACCATTTTTTAAAATATTGGCACACCAAAAAACTATATATACCAAATAATAAAAGCAAAAAATGTCCATGTCCTCCGTTTTGAAATTGTCTCTAGAGTTGATGGAAATTATCCACATGTGCCACCCGTAAGCCACATGTTTAATTCCTGATTAATATTTTCTTGGATCCTTTTCATGTCTTTGTTATAGATGCGATCTCAGATTCTTTTTCCTATAATTTTTGTGTGCAAACCGTTCATGGTTGATGTGTTTTTCTCACCATGCAACGATAGATGGAATGAGTATGCAAGGCAAAGAATTAAATGGGACCGTGTTGGAACTTAGGGAGGAGGTATTCTTTAGTATTCATTTTCGCTTTTATAGGATTTCCTTTATGCAATGGAATTTGTTCTTATACTGTTATACCACTTTCTAATCAAACCTTCAATTTCCTGATCATGTAGAATGAAACATATTAGTACTATGATTGACATGAATATACCCTATGGGTGTCTCACATTGGTATACCCGGTCCACCTAGGGAAGGCTCACGTGAAGACTTGTCGTCCAAGAAGATTTCGGGTGGCCCAAGCCCATTACGACTCCTTGAAGGATACGACTAGCTATAGATAGAATTTCAAAGGGTTCAACCCTAATTTATAACCGACTCGTCCTACCCCGGGACCTGACCTATCTATATAAAGGCCAGGAGGGCACGGCGAGAAGGATCTCTTCACCTCATACACACACCTCATGCCAGATCGCATCTGCGCACCCCTATAACCTTCGGTTCTGCCGTAATCAAGAACAGACAAGCAGGAGTTGGGTTTTCCTCCGGGGGCCTGAACCTGGGTAAACCTCGTGTCCTCGGGTTACTTGCTTGTTAACCGTCTCGCGACTTCCAGCATCCCCATCTTCTCCAAAACCCAAGTCCATAACAATGGGCATTGACGAGTCGAACTCTCGTCAATTGTCGCCGTCTGTGGGAATTGGGGACGTTGATCGTGCGATCGTGACGGTCCCATCCGGAGCGATCTATGATTCCTCGGTGACGGAGAATCACATCCTCTTCGGCGCTTTCGACTTCACCGCCCACTTGCTAGCCACCCGCAAAGATTTTGAGTCTGTAGGCGACGAAATCGAGATGCTATTCGGGAGCTTCTGCTTCCATTTGGGGCAGACTGGCACCCTCCGCCTCCTAGAGCGGGTGCCACTTCCATCAATCAGGCCCGCTTCATGGGTCCCACCTATCGACGCCCCTCACATGTTGTCGCTGACGGGCGATTCGAATGACAGCAGCAACTGCAACTCCGATCTATGCAATCCCCCTTCGGATGAAGGAACCTACAGTTCCAGATCTGAAAGCTGCGGGAGCAGCGACCCTCTCCGTGAGCTCTACATGTGCGCCGCCATCCATGGCGGCGACGTCAACGACGGAACCGAGGCACTGCTGAATCCGCCTCCCAATCCCCCTCCCAACACTCAGGTTGAGAACGGAGGAAACAGGGCGAACCCGCCAAATCCCAATGGGAATAGGGCACCTCGAGGCACTAAGGGCATAAATCATGCTCACAACAAAATCCACCTCAACGATGAGGGCTGGGAGATTGATACGTCGTAAATGTATCTATAATTTTTTATACCCCATGCTTGTTTTATATTAACTTTCTTATGTTTTGTTTACACTTTGAGGTATTTGTATACATTTTCTGGAACTAACCTATTAACAAGATGTTGCAGTGCCAATTGCCTGTTTTCTGCTGTTTTTGGTTTCAGAAAAGCTAGTAAGAAAATAATCTCGAAATTGGACGGGACAAAAGTCAAAGTTAATATTTTACCAGAAGGAACACGAAGTCCGAAGGGCAGCCGAAGTAGGGCCACGAGGCGGCCACACCATGTGATGGCGCGACCAAGGGGAGGGCACGCCAGCCCTAGGTGTGGGCCCCTCGGGCGCCCACCGACATTGCCTCTTCGCCTATATAAGCACCCTGATGCAAAAACCCTAAGCACCCGATCAAATCTCCACGAAAGAGTCTATAGCCACCGCCATCTTCATCCCTAGATCAGGGGATCTGAAGCTCTTCCCGGCACCCTGCCAGAGGGGAGAGATCGTCTTGGAGGCCTTCTTCATCACCATGCCAGCCTCCGGAGTGATGCGTGAGCACTTCACCCTTGGATTATGGGTCCATACAATAGCTAGATGGTTGTTTCTCCTCCTTTGTGTTATCATGTTTACATCTTGTGAGCTCCATTCATGATCAAGATCATCTATTTATAATCTTATATGTTGTGTTTGCGGGGATCCGATGGATATTGAGATACTATGTCAGATTGATTATTGATTCTATCATGTTTATGTTATTTGTGATCTTGCATGCTCTCTGTTGCTAGTAGCTATCTTGGCCAAGTAGATGCTTGTAACTCAAAGAGGAAGTATTTATGCTCGATAGTAGGTTCATGCCTCTGGTAATCTGGGAGAGTGACAGAAACTTCTAAGGTTGTAGATGTGTTGTTGCTACTAGGGAGAAAACAACAATCCTTTGTCCATGCGGCAATTGTATTGTTTACTTTACACACTTTGCTTAATGCAATTATCTGTTGCTTGCAACTTAATATTGGAAGAGGTTCAGATGATAATCTAGAGGTGGATTATTAGCCATAGATGCAGTTGGATTACGGTCTATGTATATGTATTATGTTGTAATGCCCAATCAAATCTCGTAGGAATCAAGATGTCTAGTATATGCATTTTCAATCTGTTAATTGCCCTGCTGTAATTTGTTCACCCAACATGCTATTTATCTTACGGATAACACATCTAGTGAACTATGGACCCCGGTCCATTCCTTATCATTGATATATCATCTACTATTTATCGTTTACTGTTTACTTTCTACAAGCAATCACTATCTTCCACACTATACGTTTAATCCTTTGTTTTCAGCAAACCGGTGAGATTGACAACCTCACTGTAAGTTGGGGCAAAGCATTGAGTTTGTGTTGTGCAGGTTCCAAGTTGCTAGCAACACCTTGGGGGTTGTTTCCTTACTCCTACTGGTTCGATAACCTTAGTTTCATAACTAAGGTAAACTTACTGTTGTGCTCATCATACCTTCCTCTTGGGGTTCCCAATGAGTGTTGGAATTATGCCCTAGAGGCAATAATAAAGATGTTGTTATTATAATTCTTGTTCACGATAATGTTTATATTCCATGCTAGAATTGTATTAAGCGGAAACTTTAATACTTGTGTGGTTTGTGAACAACACCGTGTCCCTAGTACGCCTCTATGGACTAGCTCATTGATCAATGATGGTTAAGGTTTCCTAACCATAGACATGAGTTGTCAATTGATAATGAGATCATATCATTGGGAGAATGATACGATGGACAAACCCAACAAGATCTCCGCAACGACAAGTTCTCCTTCCCGGAAGCATTGACGTCCGTGCGACAAGATCTACTTCCCGGATCCAAAGACCCCCGGTACCCGATCCTCTCAAGTTCGTCGTCAGCGGCAAGATCGACCGTGGGAAACCAAGTTCTCCTCTTGTATCCGAAACTCGCCGTCCCCGTCGAACCCTGAGACCGACCCTGAACCCCTTGGAGCCCAAGTTCGCCGAACCCTAATGTGATTCCCTTTCCCGAGCCCCTATTTTATAAATGCTTTATATAAAACTTGTTGCATATTAAATTGTCCATACTCGCATACATATTGTGGTTGTTGGGGGTATTTTGGCGATTCACCTAAATTAAATATGGAGTCCATCTGCGGGATATACTTGTATTATACCGCCTCCATTTAAATTGGTGTAGCAAACCGGTGCCATGTTTTGCCCTGTTAAGACAACATTTAAATTGCGGGGTATCTAAATAACTTGAACCACCTAAATAAATGTTGGGACCCCGGTTCCGCTTAATATTGCCTAATTGCATCGCATCTTGCCATGTCATACATCATACATGCATCATGCCCGATCTTTTGCCGTAGTATTAAATATTGCATCCGGTGTTTATTCTAGTGTTTTGCTTCTTCGCGGATAAGGCTGTTGAGTTGATGCGAGTGTCGGTCCGATCTTTGGATGAAACTTCGGCAATGTTTTCAGGCGATCATCCCTTCCCCTTCTACCTATTTTGCATTTATAGTATTTATTCCCTCATGTTGATCTATTGCTATCTGTGTGTCGTTGCTCTAGTTTTCGTACCCGTGATATCCCTTGCAGCCATATAGTGCCTTGGACACATCCTATTACCTGTTGTTTGGTAGATAGTTGGACTTGCGTGTCGTAGTCGCTTGCTCAAGTGCTGTTGCGTGTCGTCAAGTACCACAGTTGTTGGAGTATTGCCGTGTGTTTATTGTTGGAGATGATCAAGACTTTAATTACTGTTTAACAACTAAAAATTGAAGTAGGTAAATGTAGAGGCACAGGTGGGCAATAGATGTTATTTGGTTTTAACCATTCACTTGTGTCCCGTAGGACCCCGAGTACTTGATACCTGTTCCTTGAATATTCGCGCTATCCACATCCGGGAGGATTATGGGACCCCCCTGAGCCAGAGCTTGATTCATTCTTATTTCTTGGGGCCACAAACTAGTTTGAGGTTTTACTTACTATCCTGTACTTATGCCATGCTTTACTGCGTTATTTACGATTGTGCGAGGAGCACCTGTACTGTTTAGGTAAGCGGAGTGTTTTCGCGGTATCGACAAGCCCAGTTTTGGGTTCCCAGTCGTTTACAGCCATTGACGCAAACCTTGAGTCCGTCTCGAAGTCAGCTAACTTCGTTGCGGGTGTACTCAATGGGGTGGCCCCCTGAAATATTTCTAAATCCTGTGATTGCTTTGTCGTGAAGGCCTCGTTGGGTTTTGATTTGGTTTTTCCGAGGTTGATCGAGTGTGTGTTGCTATTTGTGCACCCCTGCAGGGTAAAACTTTCTGAAAGCCGTGTCCGCGGTTATGGACGACTTGGAGCACAGTATCTCGATCATAGACAACTATAACTAAAGTAGTGCTATAAATTTGGCTTTATAATGACTAGTAATCAGCTTCACTATAATGGAATGGCTAAATAAAATTGCCAACAATTGCTTGTTTGGGTTGTCGCTTGCGACCATTGTACCTGACTAGTAAATATTGCAACTATAACGGAATGGCTAAATAAAAGTACCAACAACTGCTGGGTTTGGGGATATCTCATACTATTTGTATCTGACTAGTAAGTATTGCAACTATAACGGAATGGCTAAATAAAAGCACCAACAACTGCTGGGTTTGGGATATCTCATGCTAATTGTATTTGACTAGTAAGTGTCGCAACTACAACGTAATGGTTAAATAAAATTGCCCACTGCTTATTATACCAGGATGATTATCTACACCTGACTAGTAATTGCTGCAACGATAACTGAATAAATAAAACTGCCAACCGTGTGAGTTCCTCGGTTGACTTCCTCGTTTGGTCTCGAGGGGGAAATACCAGGATGGGTATGCTTGGTGGTAGCATCAGGTTGGTTCCGTATAGGTCTTCCTTACCCCTCTCTGATATCCGTCAGTTGTATCGAGTCTCTATAGGTTGTTTAGTGCATGCTGCCGCTGCCGCTTCAGTCCACCATACATATGTAGGCGAGGACCGCCGAAATCTAGCCTTGCCGTGTACTGGCCTCAGTACTGACGCTCCTCTTTTTCCTTTGCCCTTCGTCGGCACCCCTTTTGTTTAAGCAGGTTTTGAGATCGACGTCGTTAGCAGGGTTACCCTTCTGGCTTGGCCTGGGCAGGGTTATGGACGCTATTGGTTATTCTTCAGGGCTCTTAGCCCCATTTGCATCTTGTCCATAGCTGGACGCTCTATCGCTTTCCAGGTGATTTGGATCTTTGTATTGTATATCCGTATTCTTGACTCATGGAGTCGTGTTGTATATATATCTGTGTTGTGGGTCCCATCGAGGACTGTTGTGTAATGTTATTACTTCGTTTTCCACCCGCACGAAAGTGCCTGGTGGGCACCTTTGAATCATTTCTATGCGGGTTTGGCGGGTTTCGCTAAAACTTGCATAGGGCCGATTCTGAGGGTGTTACAGTTGTCATTTCTTAAAGTTTGGGGATGCGAAGCTTACGTCAAGAAGTTGATGCCGGACAAGCTCGAACCCAAAGCGAAGAAATGCGCCTTCATAGGATACCCTAAGGAAACTATTGGGTATACCTTCTATCACAGAACCGAAGGCAAAGTGTTTGTCGCAAAGAACGGTTCCTTTCTTGAGAAGGAGTTTCTCTCGAAAGAAGTGAGTGGGAGGAAAGTAGAGCTAGACGAGGTTATTGAACCTTCTCTTGAATTGGAGAGTAGCACAGCATCTGAAATTGTTCCAGTGCCGCCTGCACCAACAATAGAGGAAGCAAATGACAAGGATCATGAAGCTTCGGACGATGCTGCTACTGAACGTCGTAGGTCGACAAGGTTGCGTGCCCCTCCTGAGTGGTACGGAAACCCTGTCTTGACTGTCTTGTTAGTAGAAGACAGTGAACCTACGAACTATGAGGAAGCGATGATGAGCCCAGACTCTGAGAAATGGCTAGAAGCCATGAAATCCGAATTGGGATCCATGAGCGAAAACCAAGTATGGACTTTGGTGGACCCTCCTAGCGACCGAAAGGCCGTTGAGTGCAAATGGATCTTCAAGAAGAAAACGGACGCGGATGGTAATGTTACCATCTATAAAGCACGGCTTGTCGCGAAAGGTTTTCGACAAGTTCAAGGTGTTGACTACGATGAGACTTTCTCTCCCGTAGCGATGTTTAAGTCCATTCGGATTTTATTAGCAATTGCTGCATTTCATGATTATGAAATATGGCAGATGGATGTCAAGACTGCGTTCCTCAATGGAAACATTGATGAAGAGTTGTATATGATGCAACCCGAAGGTTTTGTCGATCCTAAGGATGCTGATAAAGTATGCAAACTTCAGCGTTCCATTTATGGACTGAAGCAAGCATCTCGGAGTTGGAACCTTCATTTTGATCAAGTGATCAAGAGCTTTGGATTTGTTCCAAATTGCTACGAAGCTTGCATCTACAAGAAAGTGAGTGGGAGTTCAGTGACGTTTCTGGTACTATATGTGGATGACATATTGATTATTGGAAATGACATCAACATGCTTAACGATGTGAAGAGTTATTTGAACAAGTGTTTTTCAATGAAAGACCTAGGTGAAGCTGCTTATATATTGGGCATCAAGATCTATAGAGATAGACAAAGACGTCTGATAGCTTTAAGCCAGAGTACATACCTAGACAAAGTTCTGAAAAGGTTCAGAATGGATAAGGCAAAGAAAGGTTCGGTGCCTATGTTGTCAGGTAAGATATTGAGGAAGGCTCAGTGTCCAGCTACGGTAAATGATAGGGAAGCTATGAGCAAAGTGCCTTATGCCTCGGCCATAGGTTCCATCATGTATGCCATGTTGTGTACTAGACCGGATGTGTCCAATGCTCTTAGTTTGACGAGCAGATATCAAAGTGATCCAGGAGTGGAACACTGGACAGCCGTGAAGAACATCCTAAAGTACCTGAATAGGACTAAAGAAATGTTCTTAGTCTATGGGGGTGATGAAAAGCTCGTCGTAAAAGGTTACGTCGACGCTAGTTTCGACACCGACAAGGATGATTCTAAATCTCAGACAGGATACGTGTATATTTTGAATGGAGGAGCTGTGAGTTGGAGAAGCTGCAAGCAAAGCGTGATCGCGGGATCTACAGTAGAAGCGGAATACATGGCTGCTGCAGAAGCGTCAAGTGAAGGAGTTTGGATCAGGAACTTCATCACTGAGCTTGGCGTGGTTCCAAGTGCATTGGACCCACTAGAGATATTGTGTGACAACACTGGCGCCATAGCACTCGCTAAGGAACCAAGATATCATCCAAAGACCAAGCATATCAACCGCAAGTTTCATATAATCCGAGATTATATAGCAGATGGAGATCTGAAGATTAGCAAAGTACATACAGATCTGAATGTCGCAGATCCGTTGACTAAACCTCTTCCGCGTGCAAAACATGATCAGCACCTCAGTGCCATGGGTGTGAGATTGTTGCCAAATGTAAACTAGATTATTGACTCTAGTGCAAGTGGGAGACTGTTGGAATTATGCCCTAGAGGCAATAATAAAGATGTTATTATATAATTCTTGTTCATGATAATGTTTATATTCCATGCTAGAATTGTATTAAGCGGAAACTTTAATACTTGTGTGGTTTGTGAACAACACCGTGTCCCTAGTACGCCTCTATGGACTAGCTCATTGATCAATGATGGTTAAGGTTTCTTAACCATAGACATGAGTTGTCAATTGATAATGAGATCATATCATTGGGAGAATGATATGATGGACAGACCCAAACTAAGCGAAGCAATTAGATCGTGTCATCGTGTTCGTCTTTGCGAAGCTTTTCTTATGTCAAATATTGTATTCCTTAGACCATGAGATAATACAACTCCCTGGTATCGGAAGAAAGCTTTGAGGTCATCAAACGTCATCCTATGAGAGGGTGATCATAAGGTGTCTCTCAGTTGATCGGAAAGTATCTGTTGGGTTGTATGTATCGAGATGGGATTTGTCCCTCCCAAGTCGGAGAGATATACTTCGGCCCCACTCGGTAATCGATATCAACACCGCTTGGAAGCATGTGGTTAAGGAGTTAATCACAAAGTGATATTGGATTACGGAACGAGTAAAGTACTTGCTGTGAACGAGATTGAACTAGGTATGACGGTATCGACGATCGAATCTCGGGCAAGTAAAATATCACGAGACGAAGGGAATATATATATGGGATTGATTGAATCCTGGCATCGTGGTTCATTCGATATGATCATCGATGAATGTGTGGGAGTCAATATGGGTTTCCAGGCCCCGCTGTTGATTATTGATAGAAGATCATGTCTGCATATTCTCGAACCCGCAGGGTCACACACTTAACGTGTCTCGACGCTAGGATAGATTGGATAATTGGTTTATGAGTTTTTGTTTGGATGCTCGGATGGGATCCGGGATATCACGAGAGGTTCCGGAGTGGTCCGGAGAATAAGATTCATATAAGGCAGTGCAGTTTTTGGAGTTCGGAATTGTTCCGGGTTAATCGGTATTGTACCGGAAGCTTCTAGAACATTCCGGAAGGGGACCAACGTGGCCCCACCTTCCGGGAGGGGCCATGGGCCTATGAGGGAGTGCCCTGGCCGCATTAGGCCAGGGGAACAAGGCCCCATAGGGCCCAGCCGGCCAAGGGGGTTTTAAACTCGAGATAGACCTTCTAGAAGGGGGGGTTTCCTTGCCCCCACTTCTTATCCTTTGGGGCCGCCGGTTTGGGATTGGGGGAGGGGCTAGGGCTGCGCCCCCCCTCTATATAAAGAGGGGTGGGGGCGCACCAACCCCCCACACCTTCCCCTCCAACCCTAGCCGCCCTGCTGCCCTCCTCTCTCCCTCCCGACTGCTTGTAGGCGAAGCCCTGCTGCAGAAATTCTCCACCAATTGCACCGCACCGTCGCGTTGTAGATCCAACCCATCTCTCCACCATACTTGCTGGACCAAGGAAGGAGGAGACGTCGAGGTGCTGCACGTGTGCATCTCACGGAGGCACCGCCACTTGTGGTGCTAGATCGGATCGGATCGCGAGGAGGAGAAGCGAGTACGACTACATCACCCATGTTCCGACGAACGTTCCGCTGTGCGAATATTCAAGGGTATGAAGATCTAATCCAATCTCTCTCGTTGTTTGCATCTCCTAGATTAGATCTTGGCTTTCCCTCTGTTCGCTTCCGTAGAAAATTTTGATTTACTATGCCGCGAAACCCTTCAATGAGCTCTACATATCTGATCCATCAGAGATCATGCGCGAAGCTGTACGGGGCAATCACATCTTACCTGTTGACGCCTCCCACGACATGCCGATGACCTATCACTGACTCACTGGCTCCTGATCGAGGAGCACAATCGATGGGTCAAGCTACAAGGCGACCTCGAAAAACGCAAGCGGGTAGCTGACGAATCAAGCATGCGGCAAGCTGCGCTCTCCGCCGCTGGTGGCTCCTCTTCACACGGCAACGAGGCCCGCAAGTACCTTTCTCGCCTGGAGCGCATGGACCCCGCCACACGGTGCAAGGTCACCAAAGCACTCGACACGTCCTTCATGATGATGGACTCGCAAGGCAACATCATGCCGAAAACGCCACAGGCTGCGACCATGGCGGCCACCACCTACCTCGCGTCCAACCCGCCACCGGTGGGAGACCCGAAGAACGCGATCCATAAGTCTGCGCTTGCAGGCCTCGGACTCTTCGGAGCTGCGCTCCACGACAAAACACCGGCAGCCAAAGAAAAAGGCCGCGGTGAGATTCACTCGAAGCCGCACACCCTCATCCGAGGAGGAAGAGCATGACCTGCCTCGACGCCACCGGAGCCCACGGCGTAGGAGCAACAACTACGATGCTCGTAGTGAGCTCACACAGCGCAAGATCGACAAATCACGCGCTAAGCGCGCATGCTCAACTGAGTCCGAAGAGGACGACGGGGAACTGTGCGGCGCCAGATGCTTCAGCAGATCCGTTCGGCAGTCAAGGATGCCGAAAAACTTCAAGCTCCCTTCGGATAACCCGAAGTTCGATGGCGCACAGGAGCTGAAAACCTGGCTCGACGATCATCTGTCGTTAGTCAAGCTCCACAGCGGGAACAGAAGCACCACCATGCAGTGCCTCCAGCTACAGCTGACAGGCGCAACCAGGGCCTGGCTCAGCAGCCTCCCCTCCGGCTACATCCGCAGCTGGGAAGAGCTGGCGTACATCTTCATCCGCAACTTCAAGGGCACTAGCAAGAGACCAACCTCAATCAAAGAGTTGTGGGCCTGCTGCCAACGGTCAAATGAGTCCATTCGCTCGTACATACTGCGCTGGTCTGTCATCAAGAACTCTGCCGCAAACATTTCCGAGGAGAGGGAAATTGACGCCTTCAACGATGGCGCCAGGCGTCATGAATTCAAGGAGGAGCTTGGGCGCGTCAATCCCAAAACCATCGATCACCTGATGGACATCGCCAATCGCTGGGCCGATGGCGAGGATGCCTTCAACCGAGCACGTTCGAATGAAGAAGACGACTTCGGCCGCAGGCGCGATTGCCGCGGAAAGAGGAGATCGCGCGTCTACGACAATCGCGAGGAGGTCGACATGGTTGCGGCTGGCTACACCGAACGCCACGATGATGGCAACCGCAACATCGGGTACCGCAGCAGTAACTACCGCGACGGTGGGTGGCCCATCCAAACGTGGCAACGTCGCAACCGTGACGACGAACCTTTGGCATACAACAAACTACCAGGTCCCTGCACCATCCACTTCTACATCGACAAGCAAGATGGTAAGAAGAAGGCCAACCACATGTTCAAGGACTGCCGGGAGTTCTAGAAACTCAGCGAGGGTCTCACCCAGATGCGACGTCAGGCGGTGAATCCAAGATTCGCACCGGCTCCAGGATTCGTAGCCCACGGGGCTCCACCACCACCACCAGGAGGACCCCCGCAACCTGCGGCTGCACCAGCGCAGAATAATGGTGCGGACGGGTACCCGCCACCGTCAGGGTCCATGATGATACAGAAGGGACGCCCAACCAACATGGTGCAAAATAAGATCACCCGTCAAGTCAACTTAGCCGTGACCTCCCTACTAGCCATACCTGAGTACATCGGCGGCTCTGAGTCTTGCATCACGTTTGACCGTTCGGATCACCCGCGCCAAATACCTCGCCTAGGTCACTCCGCCCTGGTGCTTGAGGCCCAGATCACTATTTTGGTACCAAAATATGAACAGTAACATTTCATTGACCGTAGCAAAATCACTATTTTGGTACCATTTTATGTTCTGGATACCAAGAATTTTTTGAATCTTTAAATTTGTAAATTTCAAAAAAAAATCCTCCTGTGAAGGACGAGCTCCAAAATGGCGCTCCCGTTTTTGTAGCCTCAAAAAAACGAAAGTATAGGTGTGATGAACTGATGATGCTTAAAGAACCCACTCTGGAAAGAAATCGAAGCCAAACAAACCTGCCGTCAGATGAGGTCGTGTGATTAATCAATTCACAGCCATCTCAGTGCGGAAGATCATGTCATAAAAAAAGCAGACGATCCTATATTCGCGGGCTCTTTCCTCCCTCTGCGCGCGCTCTCCTAGCTATTCCGTTTCTACCCTAGCTCGATCGATCTATCTATTCTCCGAACGACAACAACAATGCGTGTGCATCTGCGCATTGAAACTTTGAAAGGTTGATCAATCCAGCGCGCATCCCCTGTTCAACGAAAATTCCTTGCTCGCGTACTCACGTGCCGTCGGGCACGAATTCTAAGGAATTAAGGATCGATCGAGCGCGCCGGCCGGCCATGTCGGTGGTGGCGCCGTCGGCTCTGAGCTCGCTGGAGGCGATGCTGCACTCGCTGAAGGGGAGGTCGTGCGGAGGAGGAGGAGGAGACGAAACTCAATTGGACGACGACGAGCGGGATTTGGAGGAGGACGACGCTCTCGAGTCGCCGCCGCCGCCGCCGCCACCGTTGCCGGTGCGGCCGACCGCACGAGGCCGGCTCCCGTCGCTGCCGAGGGTCGCCGGAGCCGCCGCGGGACCGTGGACTCCGCCTTCGTCACCTTCGCCTGACAAGGTACCTTGGCATTGCCGCATTGGCCATTAATTGATCCATTTCAGAAGCTCGTGAGACGAAGTGCGATGCAACAATAATGTCGTTGTCCATTATTGGCGGCAGGGAGACGCCGCGTCGACGGCGGAGGTTTCGGTCGCCGTGGTGGTGGCGGAGCTGGAGAGGAAGGCGGCGGAGGCGGAGGCGCGGCTGCGGCAGAAGGAGGAGGAGAACGCGGCGCTGCGGCGGCGGATCGAGAGCTACCACGTCCGGTGGCTGGAGTACGAGATCAGGATCAATTCCCTCGAGGAGGCCTTCCACGACCAGCTGGCGTCTCTGCAGGTGGCCCAGGACGCGGCCCGGATGGCCCAGGAGTTGCCGTACGACGAGGACGCGCCGCCGGGGAGGCTGTGGCAGACCGGTCGCCGTCTAAGTGCGGATGGCTCCAGGCGGAGCAGCACGGTGGGCCGGCTCGGCGCGGAGTTCCGGCGGGGGAGCCAGGCGCTCGAGAAGGGCGCGGCGGCGCTGGTTGCCGAGCCGAGGCCGCCGTGGCAGCCTGGTACGCCGAGCGCCGACTCTGTCGGGGACCTGAAGAAGCTCAAGGCGCAGTTCCACGCGTGGAAGAAGGATTACAAGGCCCGGCTGCGCAAGGCCAAGGTCGTGATCCAGAGAGACAGAAGGCGTCGGACCAGCTGCTGGATTTAAACACTGAGTAGACTACACGAAAACTACTTACATGTTGTTCTGAACAAGTGCCGAAATATCAAATGTCCCAAATTGTGCCAAAATTACTTCCTCATTGCATAATTTTGCATTAATCAAGGAAGTATGGTTAGATCCTGATTCTGATAGGGGAGCTTTAGAAGTAGTGGTCAGGGATTACAATGGACAATATTCATAGCTGCTGTACAAAGATTTCTCCCCCACGTGGTTGATGCATCCATGGCAGAAGCGTATGCATTAAGAGAAGGCCTTTCGCTAGCTCAATCTATTGGTAGTAATCATTTTATTATCCAAACTGACTGCATGCAGGTGGTTTCTCCGCGACAACTTCGGTTGCGATATCTATGATGATTTTAAGGGCACGTACAACGGGAAACGCTAATTGAGGCGTTTAACAAAATTGATTTTCTAAGTCGCTAAAAAAAGGAAGTTGGGTGGAGAAAATTGCAAAGCGCTCGGTGGCAGAACTAGCAGCGACGCTAAGCAGAATATCAGGATCGACAGAGAATCGGGCCTGATGGCCAGGAAATAAACCCTGGCATCTCTCCTAAGCGCGTCCCCGTTAAACATGCCCTAAGGTCCTTTGGATTAGTTTTGATAATGTTTTCGTAGAGTTTTGTAATAGAGAGGCCAATCGAGTTGATCATGTGCTAGCTAGAGATTCTTTTAATTCTTGTAATTGGGTCGATAAGCTCCCTAGGATTATTTCTAGTGAGCTGGCAAACGATGTAACTCCGTTATCTGATCAATAAAGCATGACGCATGGCTTTTCCAACAAAAGAAAGTATGATCAGATCTTCCAACAAGGGGTGAATTTACTCTGCTGTCAAAGTGACATAGTTGGTCCACTCTCATGCATTGCCCCACACTCTCTCTCCTCTTTTCTTTTCAGATTTGTGTCAGATTTTTTGTCTATTTTTCTTATTTTAGAGCCAACTTAAAACTTATATAGAAGTTAAACCGTAAGTTTTAATATTTTGGTTCCTATCAAAGAGAGCTTCAAAACAATATCACTATTGAATATATTTTAACAATATTTGAAAATCAACGTTTCAAACATAATGAAACTTTGAAAAGCATTATGAAATCTGACAAAAATATTTGTGAAAATAAATTGTTTCACCGCATTTCAAACTTGGTTAACCAAAGTAAAAAATTAACTTTGAGTTCAAACCATAAAATATGTTGACGACAAACAAGATAAGCAAGTTTTATTAGATTTCATTGTCAATCATAACATTTTATTGCGATTTTGAAATTCAGGTTGTTAAATTTTATTAATTTTGGGCTTGTTCAAAAGATGTTATAAAAATAAAAACATAGGTTCAAAATAGAATGTTATTTGAATAATTATTCTGATATATATAATCTTTTAAAATTTAGACTTAGAAATAAAAATGATGGGTTGATGGATGGAAAAGAGAGTATGAGATGCACATGAGAGAAAGAGTGTGGGTACCATATATATGTATTTAAAGAAATCTTAAAGCATAAAAAAATTGAACGGTGCATGCACGCGCTATCTAGCATGCATACTAGAAAGACATTTCTGCGTACTTGTTGGGCTGTTGCACTTTTACTAAGCCCAAATCATTAAGAAGAAAATAAAGGCAAATACTCTTGTTTAACTCGATCGGCACCTCGTTTATAAAATAAGAAACTCGATTAATCTACACCTAAAATAGATCAGACCACGTTCCTGATACGTCGTAAATGTATCTATAATTTTTGATGCTCCATACTTCTTTTATATCATTTGTCTACACTTTGAGATATTTTTATACACTTTCTGCAACTAACCTATTGACAAGATGTCATAGTGTCAGTTTCCTATTTTCTGCTATTTTTGGTTTCAGAAAAGCTAAAAATAAATATTCTCGGAATTGGACGGGACAAAAGTCAAAGTTAATATTTTTCCGGAGCGATACGGAAAATCGAAGCAGAGACGAAGTAGGGCACCAGGATGGACACATCCTAGGGTGGCGCGGGCCCACCTAGGTCACGCCACCAGGGGGTGTGACCCCCCTGTCTGCCTCCTCTCCTTGCCCTTTCGTCTATAAGAAGCCCCCAACTCAGAAACCCTAAATCATCTGGCAGAAATCCACAAAAAGTTCCGTTGCGCCGCCGCCACCAAAGAGGAGATTCGGGGGACAAAGTCTCTGTTCCGGCACCCTACCGGGACGGGGAAGTGCCCCCGGAGCCATATCCATCGATCTCCACCACCATCTCCATTGCCTTTGTTGATTTCCATGATGAGGAGGGAGTAGTTCTCCTTCAAGGCTAAGGGCTCTACTGGTAGCTATGTGTTCATCTCTCTCTATCCATGATCTTGTGGTCATGAGCTTTGTAATCAAGTAGATCTACTCTGTTACTCAAGTGCTTTAATAGATCTACTCTGTTACTCAAGTGCTTTAATAGATCTCTGGCTCTCCCCACATGCGTGAAAGTGACAGTGTATACACCGTGGTGGCACTTAGGCTAGAATCTACATAAATACTCAAGTGCTTCAATAGATATCTGCTCTCCCCACGTGTGTGAAAGTGACAGCGTACACGCCGTGGTGGCACTTAGGCTAGAGTTCATAAATCCTTATCATGAGTATATTTTGAGTTGGTTTTCTCTATGAAATTGTGGTGTTTGTTGGAACCATCTAACGCTCAAGGTGACAGTATGAAGTTATCTAGATGGGGAAGACGGACTTTGAGGAGTGCTGTTATAGCCCTACCATGGATTAGAGTGTCCAACCGGAGAGTAGTTCAGGGTAGTATCATGAAGAGAATATATTTATTGAGAGTGTTCACTAGTGAAAGTATGATCCCTAGGCCTTGTTTCTAAACATTAAAACACCGTTCACAACTAGATCTGTTACATGTTTGCTTGCTTCCAGTCTCTTCCATCCTGTCAAGCTCTTTTCTGGCACCGTTGTCTTATATCCATACCACTTATATTTCACTATCTCTTCGCCGAACTAGTGCACCTATACACCTGTCAAATGTATTGGGTGTGTTGGGGACACAAGAGACTTCTTGTATCTTGATTGCAGGGTTGCTTGAGAGGGATACCTTTGACCACTTCCTCCCCGAGTTCGATAAACCTTGTGAAAGGGCATGTATGCCCCCATGTGTGGTTTTGGTAATTAATGACAATCTCTATGGACTAATGTGTAAATTGAGTTTCACTTGTAGGTTTGTCCATTGGCATCGCTTGGGCCATGTGTTGGTCTCAAGGTTGGAAGATGAAGAAATGTCCAAGGGCTTTGTGCCCATTGGAATCATGAAGAAAGAAGGAGCTTGAAGGTCGATCAAGGAATGTGCAAAGAGTTCCATCAAGATGGATCAACCTCAAGTAAGGATGAAGAAGGACGAGCTCAAGATGCGCCATCTCTAGAAGATCTCATGCTTGAAGCTTGCCATCCTCGTGCTCATGGAATGATGAAGACAAGTTCAAAGAAGAGGTTTCCCCATGGAATATGGGGGAGCATTTTGCAAGTCTTCATCAAGCAAGAGCGAGCAAGAGAAAACAAGAAAGGTGTTCCCACTATAGAAGAACAAGACGGTCTACATCAAGTTCAAGTGGGACGCTCAAGGCAAAGGTATGTTGATAGGGCTTCTCTTTTGCCGGTCTCGTGTTGTTAGTTGGGAGACCGGGTTTAGGATAGATAGCCGTACTATCAAGAGGGGCTCTCAAGCGGGTGTCTCGTGTGCATCGTTCGGAGAGAGCTCAAACCTTTGCATTCATAGCATCATCTTTCTTGGTTGTTATTTGGTTCTTGTCCATGAGAGGATCTAGAGCTTGTGGTCATCATCATAACAAGCTCTAGTTCATCATCTAAGGATTTCACTTGCATATCTTATTGCGGTTTTTGACCTTACGAGTTTTCCGGCTTCACACCTTGGGGGATACTTCACATATATACTTCACACCTTGTTGGATTCTATTCGTCGTTATCTTTCCAACAAAATTGGTTTCATCCCATTTGGAGTTCGGATGCAAAAGTTATTGCGTTTCTGGTTTTCTGGTTTCTGGAATTTCTCTGACCGGAAGTACCGGCTTCCCACCGGAAGTTCCGCTAGGGCATCTTAGCCGCTGAAAGTTCCGGTGGAAGTTCCGGGTCTTCTTCCGCTCACGCTCAGAAACCTTCTGTGTTGAAGCGTTCTATTTGCCGGAACTTTGTCGGATCTTGCCCGGAAGTTAACCGGAACTTCCGGTCTGTTTTGACCGGAACTTCCGGTTGCGCTTCTGGAGCGGGCGTCAACGGGTCTGATGACCGTTGGAGCCAGGCTGGGCGGAACTTCCGCCCCAGTGCCGGAAGTTCCGGCCATGATTTGTTTTTTCAGTTTCTCGCTCCGCAGTTTTCGTCCGTTGGCTGGGTGCCACCGGAACTTCCGGCCTCCCACCGGAAGTTCCGGCCAGGTGTCGCGAATGCCCATAACGGGCAGATCTGAGAGCCCTTTAAAAGGGGCTCCTCTTCCCCTTCGTGGGTACTAGCTTTTCTTCTTGGTTCTTGGCTTTCTCTCTCTCCTCCATTGTCAACCTTGAAGAAGCTTTCCCTCTCCCTTCCCCCTCCTATGATTCTTGCATCTTTTTGAGGGATTTGAGAGAGGAGATCTAGATCTACAATCCCCCCAAGTCAAATCCCTTCTTTGTGAAGGAATCATTGGGATCTAGATCTTGGAGAGTTTTGTGTTCTCCTCTTGTGTTCTTCCTCCCTTATTCCCCCAATAGCTTTTGTAGCTTTGTTGGAATTTGGGAGAGAAGGACTTGCCCTTGCATTTGGTGCATAGGTTTGAGTTCTACTCTTGTGTTCTTCCTCCCTTATTCCCCAATAGATTTTGTAGCTTTGTTGGAATTTGGGGGAGAAAGACTTGCCCTTGCATTTGGTGCATAGGTTTGAGTTCTCCTCGGAGATTCGGCGAGTTAAAGCTTGAGAGCTTGTTTCTCTTGGGTTCCTTGGAACCCTAGGCGGTTGTGTGGTTGGATTGTTGACCTTTTGTGGTCTTGTAGCCTTTTGTGGCGTTGTTGGCCTTTTGTGGCATTGTTGGCCTGTTGTGGCTTTGTTGTTGGGAGCCTTCAATTGAGTTGTGGAGTTAGCCCCAATCTTGTACGGGTTCGGTGACCGCCCTCAAGCGTCCCATAGTGGAGCAAGTGCCCGCCTTTTGTGGTGCGCACTTGGGAGAATAGGGTGAGCCTTTTGTGGCGTCGGTGAGTTGCGTGCTTCCGCATCCGGGGTGAGGCCTTGTGTGGCGTTGGGTGAGCATCGAGCCACCACACCTCGAGGTGAGCCATTTGTGGCGTTCGGAGAGCATTGCGCCATCGCACCTCTCCAACGGAGACGTAGCTTCTTTGGAAGTGAACTTCGGGAAACAAATCTTCGTCTCCGCGTCCATCGGTTATCTCTCAACCGAACCCTTTACTTATGCACTTTACATTGTGATAGCCATCGTGCTTGAAGTATTTATACCTTGCTATCACCTTGTTGCTTGTTTTGCTTAGCATAGGTTGTTGGTGCACCTAGGTGAACTTAGTGGATAGGTTTTGTGCTCAATAAATTAAACGTTAGTTTTATTCCGCATTTACTTGAGCCTAAACCGTAATATTTTTAAAAGCCTATTCACCCCCCTCTAGGCGACTTCCTTTGTACTTTCACCTTGGGTAATCCACTTAAGGGGAACTTGCTGTTGTTCTACAAACCTCTGCACTTGGAGACCCAACAACTGTCTATAAGAATAGAAGTGCGTAGATATCAGTCCCTCTCGCCTCCGCCGTCTCCGCCTTCGCCATTATGGATGACGATATTCCTTCGCCGGAGGACTGGAGGGATTCTGCCTCCATCGTTATGGACGACGCTCTTCCTTCACCGATGGACTGGAGGAATTGGGCGGCTCTTCCGATGCATCGTCTACCCGATCGAGTCGTCCTCTCCGATCGAGCTAATTAACCGATTATGCGTGTGTGTAGGGCGCCGTGATACGTCGGAAACGTATCTATAATTTTTGATGTTCCAGGATTGTTTAGCATCTACTTTGCTTTGCTTTGTCTACACTTTGAGGTGTTTTTATATCTTTTCTGGAACTAACCTATTAACAAGTTGCCACACTACCAGTTGCCTGTTTTTGGTTCTAGAAAGGCAGGAAATCAATATTCTCAGAATTGGGCGAGACAAAAGCCAAAGTCAATATTTTACCGTGGGAGACACGAAGTCCAGAGGGGAGACGGAGATGCGAACCAGGGTCGCCACACCCCCCTTAGGCGCGGGTGGTCCCACCCCACGCCTGGGTAGGGTGTGGGCCCCCTGGCCGCCTCCAAGCCTCGCCTCTTCGCCTATAAGAATCCCCCGATGCATAAACCCTAGGAACCTGATCAAAACTCAACAAAACCTTCTGTAGTCGCTGCCACCATCCTCCCTAGATCGAGGGGGATCTGAAGTTCTTCCCGGCACCGTGCCGGAGGGGAGATCATCCCGGAGGCCTTCTTCTTCGGTATGATGCGTGAGTAGTTCCACCTTAGATTATGGGTCCATGTAGTAGCTATATGGTTATATATCCTCCTTGTGCTTTCATGTATAGATCTTGTGAGCTCCGTTCATGATCAAGATCAAATCTATTTGTAATCATGCATGTTGTGTTTGCGGGGATCCGATGGATATTGAGATTACTATGTCAGATTGATTAATGGTTTTGTCTATTTGATGTTATCATGTCTATGTTGTTTGTGATCTTGCATGCTCTCTGTTGTTAGTAGCTATCTTGGCCAAGTAGTTGCTAGTGACTCCAAGAGGGGGTATTTATGCTCGATAGTGGGTTCATGCCTCTAGTTTCCAAGGTAAGTGACAGAAATATCTTTGGTTGTAGATGTGTTGTTGCCACTAGGGAGAAAACAATGGTCTCTTATTCATATAATAATAACAAGTGGATTGTTTACCTTACACACTTTGCTTAAAGCAGTTGCCTATTGCTTGCAACTTAATACTGGAGGGGTTCGGATGATAACCTGAAGGTGGACTTCTAGTCATAGATGCAGTTGGATGGCGGTCTATGTATATTGTTGTATTGCCCAATCGAATCTCATAGGATCTTTTTGTCTAGTATTGCATTGTTATGCCTTGCTTAGTTCTTGTTAATTGCCCTGCTGTAATTTGTTTACCCTTCATGCCATGTTGTTTATCTAAGGAGAGCACCTCTAGTGAACTATGGACCCCGGTCCAATCTTTACCATTGATACATCTTCCATTGTTACATGTTTACTTGCTGCAAACCATTGCCTTACACACCATATGTTTAATCCTTTGTTACAGCAACCGGTGAGATTGACAACCTCACTATTAGTTGGAGCAAAGTCTTAAGTTTGTGTTGTGCAGGTTTCCACGTTGCTTGCAACACCTGTGTGACGTTTTCTTCCTTCTACTGATTCGATAACCTCGGTTTCTTACTGAGGGAAGACTTGTTGTTGTGCTGCTTCACACCTTGCTCTTGGGGTTCCCAACAGGCTCCACATCAACTGAGCCATCAACAAGTTTTCTGGCGCCGTTGTTGGGGACTGAAGAAGAAGAAGCTCCCACGTGAACCACGCGCCAGCAAATTTTCTGGCGCCGTTGCCGGGGAGGCTAAGGACGTCTTCACAAGGGGTGAAAGAGCATTTGCTATCCCTAGTGATTTTGGTGTTTGTTAACAACACACATGTCGGATTAATGATTTGCTAAGTGTGTCGCAGGTACATTAAAAAGGTCTGCAAACATTCAAAAACTGTCTGCTACCGGACTAGACAGAAGCCTGTGACTAACTGTCAAAAAGTCTCTGCCGCGCCAGGTACTAAAAAGCGGTAGTACCGCATTTTAGTACCTAGCGCGACATAAGCTTTTTTACAGCTTGTTAAAAGCTTCTGCCTGATCCGGTACTAAAATGCGGTAGTACCGCATTTTAGTACCGCTCGGGACAGAGACTTTTTGTACGTTGCAAAAAGCTTCTGTCTGCGCCGATAGCAAAATGCGGTAGTACCGCATTTTACTACCTGGCGTGACAGAGACTTTTTGTACATTGCAAAAAGCTTATGTCTGCGCCGGTAGCAAAATGCGGTAGTACCGCATTTTACTACCTGGCGTGACAGAGAGTTTTTCGTCTGGAAAACTGCTGATTTTTCCCTGTCCGGTAGTACCGGTTGCCACTGGCGGTACTACCGCTTCCCGGTAGCAGCAACTGTAGTACCGTTGTGGGCAGGATTTGACGAAGTTTGAAAAACAGGGGTGCTCCGGTACCAGGTCCGGTAGTACCGGAATTCTCCGGTAGTACCGCTTGAACTTCCGGTACTACCGCTTCAATGAATGCTCCAACAGCCAGATTCTGTGGAGGGGTACACCTACCTTGGGACAAAGTGCTCAGCACATTAAAGTAATTGCCCACCATTGGAGTCCATTGGAGCCACTCAACTCTTCAAGATCTCCTCATCCAACCACCCAAAGTCCTTGATCTTTGGGGAATCGAAGGAGGAGGCCCCGATCTACTACTTCACCAAAAGAGATCTTCATTTCCCCCTCATTTCATTGAGGGCCCCTTTGCTCTAGTGTTTTCTTGGAAACCCTAGTTCTTGTTTTTGTTCTTACAAGCTTGTCTTTGATTGCTTTGATAGCTTGCTTGTATTTGGGAGCCTCCGATTAAGTTGTGGATGTGTGCCCCAAACTTGTAACGGTGCCGGCTTCCACCTTGAAGGTTGCCGATATAGTGGAAGGTGAATCGATCCCATTGGGGTGAGATTCATCGGAGAACAAGGGAGGCCTCTCGTGGCGTTGGTGGTTTGAAACCACCCCCTCTCCAAACGTAGACGTACTTCCCCTCAAAAGGAAGGAACTACGGGAAACAAATCCTTGTGTCTTCGCGTCCACTTTTCGGTTACTTCTATCCTTTACCGCACCTTACTTGTTACTACTTTGTGTTGTGGTAGCCCTTGCATAAGTGTCATATAGGTAAATTGTCCATAGTTGCATTATCTAGAGAATTTACCTTATTGTCAAACCTTAATTTGAAAAAGAAGAAAATTTGAAGTAGCACCTATTCACCCCCCCTCTAGGTGCCCATACGATCCTTTCAATTGGTATCAGAGCCTCGGCTCTTTATTTGGGCTTTACCGCCTAAGAGAATATGGGTAGCCGTGAAGGGGATGGTGATGGTGAGCCGACCACGGTGACCATGGAAGATCTCAAAAACTTGGAAGCAAGATTGAGCTCTTCCTTGGTCAACGAAGTCAAGAAGATGCTTGAGCAACTTCTTAAAGACAAAGAAGGCTCATCACCCCCATCTCCTCAAGAGGATCAACCATCCACATTACCTAAAGGGAATACGTTAGTATCCCCCGAGGGTGCATTGGTAGGGGGTAAACCAGACAACGCTAATTCCTCCACTCACGATAATGGTGGGAAGAGTGAGCACCGTGACTCATGGTACTCTCCCGACCCTCCAATCCCTCACCCTCATGTATACAATAGAGGTGACCCACCTAAGCTTGAAGAATCCGCTACTTTTGCTCAATGGCAATCACTAATGAGAACTCATATGCGCAGCTCTTGCATTAAACTATGGAACATCATCGAGCATGGACTCTTTATTGGGGATCCAACCAACTTGACAAGAAGAGAGATTGTCAATAGTCAACTCAATGCCACTGCTCTACATATGATTCAACAAGGTTTGGGGACAAAGGATTATCCACACATTGAGCACTTTAGCATTGCCAAGGAAGCTTGGGATGCTCTCACTGTGTTGTTTGTCGGAAATGAGAGTATGAGGAGGAACAGATATGATGCTCTAAGCAATGAAGCCGAAGGCTTCTACATGAAAGAAGGTGAAGATCACGAAGATATGTATCGAAGGCTCAAGACCACCGCCACCGCTTTCAGAAATGTGGGTGCCTCACATGTGGATGATGCATGGATAAAAAGGAAATATGTGAGTGCACTCATGCCTTTTGAGCCCACCAACTTGAAGAGATTACAAGGAAGACACAACTACCATCTCATGTCCTCAAATGAAGTTATGCAAGAGATGGCCGCTTTCAAGGTCGCCGCCAAGAATGCCAAAGATGCCCGTGCTCGTGCCCTCGGTATGAGAAATGTGGTCAATGTTGCTTTGAAAGCCAAAGTTGATGAAGATGATAGTGATGAAGGCCTCTCCTTGGACCATCCCGATGATGTCAAGATTGCTCATAGTCAATATATGGCTTTCTATGCAAAGAACTTTTGGAAGAACCCCGCCAAGGCCAAGATGGAAATGCAACGAAGAAGCAATCCAAATGGGAAAAGAGAGAATACCACTAGGTTGAGAACTTGCTTCAATTGTGGTGACCGCTATCACTTTGTGGCAAGCTGCCCCTATGAGAAGAGAGAAGATAATGGTGGTAAGCTTGTGTTGAAGAAGACTCTCAAGGCACCTTACAAGAAACCCTTCATCAAGAAGAATCCCGTCAACAAGAAGTCAGGAGAAATTGTCTTGATCACTCATGAAGAATACTCCTCCGACAATGAAGATGATGAAGATGAGGAAGAAGAAGAAACTTCACATGGTGTGGCTGCTCTAGCTACCACCTCTACTCCGACACTCTCACTCTTCGACTCTCCAAATGAGAACTCTTCCACCAAGAACGTCACTTGCCTTATGGCAAGAGGAACGGAGATACCCTCATCATCCCACTCTACTCAATTAGATAATGATGAAATTGATTATGAAATGTCTCTTGATGTTAAAAAGGAATTAATTGCCTTTGATGAGTTCATGACTAACCTAGAAGGTGATGCTAAACTACATTTTGGGAACATCTTAGATCAACTCTCCCATACTCAAGAGCTTCTAGATGTTAGATGTAAACTTGGGCATGAACATATGATTGAACTAGAGGCTTTAAGCAATGCTCTAGAAGAAGAACAAGAGACTAGGTTGTCCCTTGAGTCAAAACTTGAAGGGCTTGATGAGGCCAATGACATCATTGTTAACAAACTCATCAAAGAGCGTGATCATGCTATGGCTAAATACAAAAGGGCTAAAAAGGACAAGATTGAGTTTGGTGTGGTTCATGAAAAACTTGCCGAGGACTTTAGTTTGCTCAACAAGGCTCACAAGGCCTTGGAGGGTGAACTCTTGTCTCTCACAAAGTCCCATGAAACGCTTCAAACTCAATTGGCCAATATACCTTCACCTAGTAACTTCATTCCATCTAGTAGCACAACTATTCTTGAAGAGAATGCTAGGTTGAAGGGGGAGCTTGCTAAGGCCACATTTCCACAAGGCAACAAGTCTATTGATGATCTTTTGAGCAAGCAAAGGCATAGTGGTGATAAAGGGGGCATTGGTTTTGTCTCCAAAACAAAGAAGAAGAAGAACAAGAAGAAGAAGGACAAGCCCGCACAAGAGACCAACAAGATCATTATGGAGAGTAAGACCACAAATGGTAAAACTATGTCACATGATGATTTTGCGGGAAGTGCTAACCCTCACTATGTTCTAATGCGTGATTACTATGGTGATGTGTATGCAAAATATGTTGGTCCTTATGATGGTTATATTGCTTGGTCTATTTGGGTTCCCAAGACCCTTGTTGCTAACAAAAGAGGACCCATTGAAAAATGGGTACCTAAAAACTAGCTTGATCTTTTGTAGACTTATGCTTCCGGAGGGTCAAAATGGGTGATCGATAGTGGTTGCACAAGTCATATGACCGGAAGCTTGTCTATTGTCAAGGACTTGGTGTCAAATGAAGATCAAATCACCGTCACATATGCCGACAAGTCAAAATCTACGGTAATGGGTTTCGGCAAGGTAGTGGTGGCTCATGACATTACACTCGTGAACGTCATGCTTGTTGAAACCCTTGGATACAATTTACTTTCTGTCCGTGCTCTTGGAAATATGGGCTTTGCCGTCTTTATTGATAATGATATTGTGGTCCTCATGTGGAGCAAGTCTCTCAAGGTCTCTTTTGTTGGGTACGTCAAAAATGACTTGTATGTGGTGGACTTTTCGGGGCAATCCACTGTAGGTCCGATGTGCTTATACGGGAAGGCCGATGTGGGTTGGCTATGGCACCGCCGACTAGCCCATGTCAATATGAGAACTTTGCAAAGTCTCCATAAAGAGGGCCATATTGTTGGACTAAAAGAAAATGTTTCCTTTGCCAAAGATCGTGTTTGCAGGGCATGTGTTCTAGGGAAGATGCATGATGCTCCTCATAAGCCCACGAACCAAATCAAGTCTAACAAGATCTTGGAACTCCTCCATGTGGACCTATTTGGTCCTCCATCTCATGCAAGTCTTGGTGGGAAGAAATATTGTTTGATGATTGTTGACGACTTTTCAAGATACTCTTGGGTTTATTTCTTCAAGTTGAAGAGTGAAACTCAAAGGACTTTTATCGACTTCATCAACTTGGTTCAACGGCAACACAATCTTCCCGTGTTGATTATAAGAAGTGACAACGGCACCGAGTTCAAGTACTACACCTTGAATGATTTCCTTAGTGATGAGGGGATTAAACATAAACAAAATGGTGTGGCCGAAAGGAAGAATCAGACTCTTATTGAGATGGATAGGACCATGTTGGCGGAGTTTAAATCTCCGTACAACTTCTGGGCCGAAGCCGTCTCCACCGCTTGCCATGCTTCAAACCGGCTCTACCTCCGAAAGAAAATCAACAAGACTCCATATGAGATACTTACCGGTAAAAAGCCCAACATATCTTATTTCCGGGTGTTCGGTTGTAAGTGTTTCTATCTCATCAAAGGTGTTTGTTTGTCTAAATTCGAGTCTAAAGCATTAGAGGGTATTTTTGTTGGCTATGGTCTCGAATCTCACACTTATAGAATCTATGACAAGATCTCCGGAGCCGTCATAGAATCTTGTAGTGTGACCTTCGAAGAATATGATGGTCCCCAAGGGGGGCGTGTTGATGCTTGTGATGCAGATGATGAAATGCCTCAGGATGCCATAGGAAGAATGGGTGTGGGTTATATCCGCCCCGTTGAGGAACCCCTTATGGCGGATCGAGAAGAACTATGCTCCACTCAAGTGGAGCCCTCATCTTCACAACCTCAACATGCTCCATCTACCGAAGAGGACATTGAGTCAAGCCAAAGACAAGAAGTGGACCCTCAACATAGTGATCAATGTGTGAACTCTAGTCAAAGGGAGCTTGGTCCATTCGATGGGGTGTCAAGTGGTGCCAAGTCAATTTGTCAAGGTAGATCCATCCAAGCTGTTTTGAGACGTGCTCAAATTGATGCTAGAAGAGCACTTGATCAAGACCAAGGTCAATCCTTGCCTCCAAATATAGAGGATGACTCCAATGATGATCAAGGTCAAGTTGATGGTCGAGACGAGGATCAAAATGATGAAGAGGGTCCCCCAAGAAACAATGAAGAGATCCACGCTCGTCGCGAAGTTAGAAAGGAAAGAATGTTGGAAATAAGAGACCACACCCTCCAAAATGTTGTTGGAGATCTAAGGAAAGGAATTTCCACAAGTGCACTATTGAAGAGGTTCAGAGTGTGGAAGTTAGTTGAGAAGCCAAAGGATTGCCGCAATGTTATTGGAACAAAGTGGATATTCAAGAACAAGCAAGATGAGCATGGGATTATTGTAAGGAACAAGTCTAGATTGGTTGCACAAGGTTATTCCCAAATTGAAGGCATTGATTATGGAGAGACTTATGCACCCGTGGCTCGCCTTGAGTCCATCCGTATCCTTCTTGCTTATGCGGCACATCATAACTTTAAGTTGCAACAAATGGATGTAGAAAGTGCATTCCTTTATGGTCCTTTAAATGAATTGGTATATGTTAAGCAACCCCCGGGATTTGAGGACCCCAACTTCCCAAACCATGTCTACAAACTTGATAAGGCGCTCTATGGGATCAAGCAAGCCCCACGCACGTGGTATGAGCACCTTAGAGAGTTATTGTTTGACTGTGGCTTTGAGGTTGGGAAAATCGATCCCACTCTTTTTACTAAGAGGGTCAATGGGGAGCTTTTTGTATGCCAAATATATGTTGATGATATTATCTTTGGCTCATCTAACAAAGATTTTAATGATGAATTCTCAAAGCTTATGACTAGTAGGTTCCGGATGTCCTTGATGGGGGAGTTGAAAGTATTTATTGGCTTTGAGATCAAGCAAGTTAGAGGAGGAACATTCTTCAATCAAGCCAAGTATACTCAAGATATGCTCAAGAGATTCAAAATGCAAGATTTGAATGGATCCCCAACTCCCATGGCAACAAAAACTCATCTAGAACAAAATCCAAATGGTAAAGATGTGGATCAAAAGGTATACCGTTCTATGATTGGTTCTTTGCTTTACCTTTGTGCATATAGACCCGATATTGTGTTGAGTGTAGGTGTGTGTGCAAGATATCAAGCGGCTCCTAAGGAAAGCCATTTAATGGTGGTCAAGAGAATCTTTCAATATTTAGTTCATACCCCATTTTATGGTCTTTGGTACCCTCAAGGCTCAACATTCGCTCTTTGTGGATACACGGACTCAGATTGGGCGGGAGACAAGGATGATAGAAAATCAACATCCGGGGCTTGCCAATTCCTTGGTAGGTCATTGGTATGTTGGTCTTCTAAGAAGCAAAATTGTATATCT
Source organism: Avena sativa (assembly GCA_916181665.1). Taxonomy (NCBI): domain Eukaryota; kingdom Viridiplantae; phylum Streptophyta; class Magnoliopsida; order Poales; family Poaceae; genus Avena; species Avena sativa. The sequence goes on from OV702284.1 coordinate 1,593,861, forward strand.
CTCTCCACCGCCGAAGCCGAGTATGTTGCTGCTGCTAGTGCTTGCACCCAATTGCTATGGATGAGGCAAACTTTAAAGGAATACGGTGTCCATTGTGACAAATTGCCTCTTCTATGTGACAATGAAAGTGCCATCAAAATTGCATACAACCCGGTGGATCACACAAGGACAAAGCATACTGAGATTCGACATCACGTCATTAGAGATCATGTTGCTAGAGGTGATATTGATCTATCCTATGTATCAACCAAAGATCAACTTGCCGATATCTTCACGAATCCACTTGATGAAGCAAGGTTTTGCTACTTGAGGCATGAACTAAATATCGTAGATTCTAGGAGTTTGACTTGATTATCTTGCACTCTCACCTAATACTCAACCCATGTTTGGTTTAGGTGTAGGCATGGACATAGGGGGAGTGCAGTCCTAATTGATTGGACTATCCCTCCCCCCATTATGCGCAAATTAAACAAAATCATTCCTCTTAATATCATTTTGTGATATGTGAGCTCAATGATGAGTTTCAGTAATGGACCCAAGATATATCTTCGTGGTTTCAAGCCGAGTATACTCAAATATGGTGGCCTAGGCCATCGCCCCCTCTCAATCGAGAGGTTGATGTGCTTACTCGTGTTTGTCACCTTTTGAATTGGTTCTTACTCATGTTTGTCATCCTCTAGTTGGTGTTGATTCTTTTGGTCATGCACTCATATTTGGCTCTCCATATGTTTTTAGTAATTTTTCTTTGAGTGCATTGGCCCATATCCGCGTGTCTCTCTAAACCCATGCCACCCTTATCCCCCAACAAAACCCATCTGCTCTGCACAAGAACTTTCCATTTTTCTGTATCTTGGCTCTCTGTCCTGATGGTAACGGTACTACCGGATCTCATATGCGGTACTACCGCCTAACGGTACTACCGGACGTTACTAGCGGTACTACCGATCCTGGTTGTGTTTCCAGGTTCCTGCCTGAAAACTTCCCAGGTGCGGTACTGCCGGCCTGTACTTCCGGTACTACCGCTTAGCGGTACTACCGCCCATGGCACCGGTACTACCGCTTGTGCGCGTCGGTTAAGACGGAAGACGGGGGAGAGGCACCCCTCAGTGCCTCATTCATCCCTTGTCTCCACTCCTCACCAGCGCCACCACCAGAGCAAGACGACGCCGGAGGAAACCCGCCCTTCCCTCCCTCTCCCGGATCCACACCGGATTCGGCCTCCCTACGGGCTCCTCTCTCTTCCCCACCGTCATGGACACCGGTACTACCGCCCTCCTCATCTTCTTACTTGTTTTCTCCATTGAATCTAGGGTAACTTCGATTCTTGGTTAAAACTCGCATTCTTGAGGTTGTATCGTGTGCTATTTACCAGATCTATCACTTGGTCCGATGGAAATCGTGTTTTACAACAAATTTATTGCCCGTACTTGGATCTCTAGTTCAGATCTGCACTATAGTCGCGGGCCGGTAGTACTGGGAATCTTTTTCCGGTACTACAGCTTGGCGGTACTACCGCTGGTGCAGGTCCGGTACTACCGCCCAATACTGGCAGCAAATTTTTTCTAAACACCAAGCTCCATCCTCTGTGTTGTCTCAGGTTCTTGTGCCCTTACCCCTATGCTATCTCCCTCGTTCCTTCACAGGTGCAGGGGGTTCCCGGGGATCACGCAAGCGCTCCAAAGCTCACTATGAGATAGAGGACTATGAGTCAGAATCCGAGACTGAGTCAGAAGAGGAGGTCATGCCCCAACCTAGTGCCCGTCTGAAACTGCAAACAACTCGTGGTCGTCGGGGGGGGGGTCAAGCAAAGTGCTGGTTGTGGTAAAGCTCCTCCACCTCCTCCTCCTTCAGGTCCTCGCAAGAGTCAAAGTTCCGGGCCATCTGGGCCCAAGCTGTTGTCTGATATATCTGAGACAGAATTTCATGCTCTGCGGGTGGTCAGTCCATATGGGGCAGCTCGCTCTCATGCTCGAGAAAACAGCCTCTTCTATACGGATTTTCAGGAGCGGGTGTTCCATGAGATTCTAATGAGAGATGATAAAACTGTGGTTCCTCAGAAGTGGATCGAGATGAATCATGTGAGGAAGCATCTGGACTACTTTGGTGAGGCCATTGACATTTGCACCAACATTGGCTTGCTTCCCATTATGGAGTTCCGGTGCAACTATGATCCTATGCTCATTGCTTAGTTCTATGCAACCGTTCACTTTGCCAAGAATGCTACTCGGACTCTCACCTGGATGACCGAGGGTGTTGTCAAGCAAGCAACATTGGCTGAGTTTGGGGCTATCCTCGGGTACGAAGACCATGGCAAGGACGTTCCCGTTGGTTTTTAGTGCCACGCCAATGATCGTCCCATGAAGAAAGATGTGCTTGCCCCACTGTATATCCGAGGGCGCGGAATCCCTGGAAAGATCAAAGGGCTCCTCCCTACATATGACATATTGCATCGCATCTTTCGTGAGACCATCGCCCCTCGTGCTGGGAATGTTGATGAGTTACATGCTTTCATGGTGGATATTATGATGGCCACCTATCACCACCGTGACTTTGGCCTACCTATGGATGTGATGGATGTTATCTGGAATGAGATGGTCTGCGCCACTTTTCAGAGGAGGGTGCCTCATTTTGCTCCATACATCATGGCTCTCATCATTAGCAAGTGCCCTGTGATTGCCCGTGACTTGCCTAATCTTCGTCTTGCCACTCACCGCCACAAGAATCTGCTGATCAAGACCCATCTCAAACCACGCAATGCGGATGGGTCAGATTGTTGATGAGGATGGGAACCCGGTTGAGGAGGACTCAGGTGATGTTGCTGATGCACCGCAGGATGCTGCTTTTGTGGTCTCTCGTCGCAAGACCGCTCAGCCATCTTGGGCCAAGAGGTTTGAGGCCAAACTCAAGAAGATATTCTGCTTTCAAGTGGACAATCAGAAACGCCTGTACGAGGCCCATGTCTATGCCAAGAAGGCATGTGCTCGTCAGAAGGAAATGATGGAGGCTCAAGGCTTGACTACTTCCAAGGGCTCCGAGAACAACATTACCCCAGAAGATCAATGGATCTCCAAGCACAGCAACTGGGACGATGATGTCACCTCCTCCTTCCGTGCCCCTCCACCTCATGGTGATGCATGGGACGACTTTGTTGATGATGATGATGAGTGATCTCCGGGGCGTTAGTATTGCTCTTGTCCCTTTTTGACGTCTTGATGCCAAAGGGGGAGAAGTTCACATTAGTATGCGGGAGATTTGCGAGGGAAAGTCACAAGCTCGTTCTTGCCTTTGATTTTATTCGCTTGTGAACTTTATTTGGTTGCCTCTTATTATGTGTGACTTACTATGTGTGAACTAACTATTTGTGCTATGTATGATAAGACTATGTGGTTATCGTATGGATCCATCTTGTGTGTAATATGGCTATTCTTGTTTGGATCCATCCTATGTGACGACATTCCTCATTCCTAATCAATATTGGTCATCACATGTTATTTAGCAAAGGTATGTGCTCTATGTGCGACTTCTACTCCCAGGTAGCTTGTTAGAATGTACGGGGCTTGTTTCTACATATCTAGGGGAGCCCCATCTACATCTTGTCATCACTAGATTTCCCTGCAAAATGTGTGTTGTCATCAAACACCAAAAAGGGGGAGATTGAAAGAGCATTTGCTATCCCTAGTGATTTTGGTGTTTGTTAACAACACACATGTCAGACTAATGATTTGCTAAGTGTGTCGCAGGTACATTAAAAAGGTCTGCAAACATTCAAAAACTGTCTGCCTGGCGCGGTACCAAAAAGCGGTACTTTTTGCTACCGGACCAGACAGAAGCCTGTGACTAACTGTCAAAAAGTCTCTGCCGCGCCAGGTACTAAAAAGCGGTAGTACCGCATTTTAGTACCTAGCACGACAGAAGCTTTTTTACAGCTTGTCAAAAGCTTCTGCCTGATCCGGTACTAAAATGCGGTAGTACCGCATTTTAGTACCGCTCGGGACAGAGACTTTTTGTACGTTGCAAAAAGCTTCTGTCTGCGCCGGTAGCAAAATGCGGTAGTACCGCATTTTACTACCTGGCATGACAGAGACTTTTTGTACATTGCAAAAATCTTCTGTCTGTGCCGGTAGCAAAATGCAGTAGTACCACATTTTACTACCTGGCGTGACAAAGAGTTTTTCGTCTGGAAAACTGCTGATTTTTCCCTGTCCGGTAGTACCGGTTGCCACTGGCGGTACTACCGCTTCCCGGTAGCAGCAATTGTAGTATCGCTGTGGGCAGGATTTGACGAAGTTTGAAAAATAGGGGTGCTCCGGTACCAGGTCCGGTAGTACCGGAATTCTCTGGTAGTACCGCTTGAACTTCCGGTACTACCGCTTCAATGAATGCTCCAACGGCCAGATTCTGTGGAGGGGTATAAATACCCCTCCACCTACCTTGGGACAAAGTGCTCAACACATTAAAGTCATTGCCCACCATTGGAGTCCATTGGAGCCACTCAAATCTTCAAGATCTCCCCATCCAACCACCCAAAGTCCTTGATCTTTGGGGAATCGAAGGAGGACGCCCCGATATACTACTTCACCAAAAGAGATCTTCATTTCCCCCTCATTTCATTGAGGGCCCCTTTGCTCTAGTGTTTTCTTGGAAACCCTAGTTCTTGTTTTTGTTCTTACAAGCTTGTCTTTGATTGCTTTGACAGCTTGCTTGTATTTGGGAGCCTCCGATTAAGTTGTGGATGTGTGCCCCAAACTTGTAACGGTGCCGGCTTCCACCTTGAAGGTTGTCGATATAGTGGAAGGTGAATCGATCCCGTTGGGGTGAGATTCATCGGAGAACAAGGGAGGCCTCTCGTGGAGTTGGTGGTTTGAAACCACCCCCTCTCCAAACGTAGACGTACTTCCCCTCAAAAGGAAGGAACTACGGGAAACAAATCCTTGTGTCTCCGCGTCCACTTTTCGGTTACTTCTATCCTTTACCGCACCTTACTTACTTGTTACTACTTTGTGTTGTGGTAGCCCTTGAATAAGTGTCATATAGGTAAATTCACCATAGTTGCATTATCTAGAGAATTTACCTTATTGTCAAACCTTAATTTGAAAAAGAAGAAAATTTGAAGTAGCACCTATTCACCCCCTCTAGGTGCCCATACGATCCTTTCAAGGGGAGTATTCCACTTCCTTTCTCTTTACTTTGTTTTTAGTTTGCTTAGTTTATTTTTCTTGGTTTTGTTTGCCTCTTTTCAAAAACTCCAAAAAAAAATAGTTTGGTTTTCTTTCTTTATTAAAAAACACGCAAAAATTAGTTCTTGCTCTAGCTGCTGCTGCTGTTTTTGGCTTGCCCACCTTTGCCAAAATGAACTCTGCAGAGAACACCCTGTTGCTCCCCAAGTTCACCCTGGAAAACCTTTCCATAGGTAGTGGCTCCATAATTGGGAAAGATAATATTGAAGAATTCTTTAATTATGTTAGCAAGCATGAGGATATTGAGGATAAATCTATAGGAGATCTTGCCCCTAATTATGAGATTGCTGCAGCTTCTTTAGTTCATATGTTGGAGGCTAGGTTTGTTAGCCTTAACCCCATGATGCAAATTTTGTTCCTAAAACTAAAGAAATAAAAGAATGTTGAAAAGAGAGAATTTATTCTTGAAACTTTACTCAAAGAGTTCCATGATGTTGTTAGGGAAGCCAAAAAAGGTCTTTGAGCGTTTCAATATGCTAGGCTCTTGTGTATATGTTATGGGTACTTCGGATAAAACCAAGCCTATAGAGGAATTTAAGATACCCATACCCTTTAAGCTTGTTGGAATGCATGAAGCCTTTGAAAAGAATTTTGATTGGATTGTTCCTAAAAATCCTTTTGATGAAAGTAGTAAACCAAAGAGAGATGAGAAGGGATCCTCCAAGACTAATTTGGATGAGATACCTCTCATAGTTGAAGACTTTGCAAGTATTGATCTTAATGCTTTATTTGAAAATACTTGATTCTTCTTGCTTCTTGTGCCTAACTTAAAGATGTTAAAGAAAAGTACTTGTTGGTATATAATCCAAGAGTTCCCTTGAGTCTTGTAAGTCATTACTTCTGTAATAACCTCTCTTTATCCTTTTTTTTTATTTTCTTTTTGTTCCAAGAATGACATCTAATGAGAGGTAAGTAAGATTTGAGGAGTTGATGTCCCGAAACAGATTTATGTCCTCCACCATAAAAATGAGGAGTATCTATAACTCGTATTGAGCTGAAAATTTACGAATAAATCCCCTAGTATGTTAGATAACTTTCGTTAGTTCAACACTTTTTTATTTGAGCAACAAAAGATTTTCGAAAAAATCGGTTTCTATTTGCTGGTCTGCTTTGACAGATTTCTGCCATTATTTGCATTTGCTTCTTATTGATTCCTTTTTGAGTTCTCTTTTGGGGAATTGAGATTTTTGAAGGAGTTGCTACAGTAGCTTGTGTTTTTAGTGAAAAGTCTTGTTGTTCCAAAGCTTTGACTAAAGGTCTATTATCTTTTGAATACACTAATGTTGCTAATGAAGATTGTGTGGAGTTTTGTATGAAGGAAAAATTTCAGGTGTAGAGAAAAAATGATGTAATGAGATGAAGAATGGAAAAAAGCTCAAGCTTGGGGATGCCATCCCGGTGTCACCCAAAGAAATATCCAAGAGGTAAAGCGTCAAAGCTTGGGGATGCCCAAGGCTCATGTCTGTCTAGACACTTGGCATCCCCTTCTTCATCAATAAAAAGCTCATGTCTGTCTAGACACTTCGTTTTTATTGTTTCATGCACAAGTTGTGTTGTTGTTCGAGCGTCTTAGTTTTAGTTTGGTTTGCTTAGTTGTTTAGTTTGCTTGAATAAAGTAGTTTGGACCCCCGTCTCGCTTTGTTATTTCAAATAAGTTGCTTGGTGTTGGAAAGGAGTAGGAAGTTCCTGCTTGAAAGTGCAAGAGGAGCTTGCATTGACTGTGAATTAGACTTTATCATGACATGCTAGGTGTTGTTTTAACCTTATGCTTAGTGATTATTGTTGTAGCATGTCTCTTTCCAAATAATTGGGATTGCTTAGTGTGCCTTGAAAGAATTATGCATTATTTTAGCATGCAAAAGCATAATATTGTGGTATTCTCCTTTGATGCTTTGTTTGGGTTGACTTGGCACATGCTCAGACCATGTTATGACTATGAACAAGTCACCATAGCCTCTATGATCATTTAGTCCTTGACTTGTAGTACCACTCTATGCTTTGATTAGTAATGTTTTGTTGCTCTGTATGATTATGGCCATTATTGCTCTCTTAGTTGGTTGCTCCCAGTCTTTTGCTAGCCTCCACTTGTATTAGTAAGTTCTACTCATGCTTCCAACTCCCAAGAAACCAAGTTATTCCATAGTGTCCACTATAAATTCCTATGCATAGTGTGTTACACCATTCCAAGTATATTCTTGTTTTCAGCTACCTTCCAGTTAAAAAGTCTCTTTGTTATGTGAAAACTTAGTGATTAAAGCCCTCACGAACTTGATGGCACACTTTATATTCTTTGCCCCTAATATAATTGAACCATTGTGTCATATGTTGTATATGCTTGCACTTATACATTGGAATTAGCAGAACCGTGCTGTCACGGGGAACATTTTCAACATTGCACTTGTACTTTGTACTCAGTTGATATCATGCTCTTTTATCTATGGATGTCACCGGTGTGAAATAAAGAGGGAACTTGTAAGTCCATGGAGTGTATATTTTGTGTTAGAGAAACGCCTGGGCCGCTAGCCTAAGACATGCCTAATCATGGTGGAAACTTGAAGCATCACCATGGTGAGCTATCTATGAAGCATCCTCAATAAAAAGATATACATATAGTAAATAAAAAGATCGCTGAGATGCTCATTGTCTGCTTGCCTTGTCATTTTGGTTATGGGATAGCTCCTGTACCATGTGCAAGGGGTACCCCGTTGGAGGTTCTCTATGATACACATGTACTTACAATGACAAGAACTTACAGGTAACTGAAGTTGAGTAGCATGAGGTGTGGCCCTCGTATTCAAGGGACTTGAGATTGCCAACTTATACTTTGTCAAGCATATACTCCATAGTTTGTTCACTTTAACCTTAATCACCTCAAGATGCTTATGATAGGGGCAATGAGGGCTGAAAGCTAACAAGTACCATAATTTTTGGAAGCTCTTTTTGAAACTTGAAATCCCTGCTTCCCTATGTGAAGGGCCTCTCTTCCACTATTATTTGAGTCTCCACCTTCTACCTTTAGGCACCATTAAGAAAGCATAGTTGCCATTTTGTGTGCAGTGTCCCAAAACTTATTGATTGATGCATATTGTGATATTACTTGTTCTTGTGCTACTTGTTTCTAGTCATCCTTGTGAACTTTGAAGGTGTCCTTTGCATCTATTTTCTAATCTATGAGGGACAAGCTAAATGCCACTATGTCATGTTTTCTGTATGTGAAGCAAACAAACATTTTTCAATGCATGTTATTCATGATCTTTGTTTGTAGCCTTTCATGTTGCATGCATAGTTACTATGTCCTATTGTTAGAACTCTATCTTTCATGCACATGTTTAGAGTTCTTTGATCCCAGCTTTCAATGCTTGCAAACGGTTTGATCTTGGTTTTGATGATGCATGTCACCTCAAAAATTATTCTTTTATCACTTACCTACTCGAGGACGAGCAGGAGTTAAGCTTGGGGATTCTTGATACGTCGGAAACGTATCTATAATTTTTGATGCTCCATGATTGTTTAGTATCTACTTTGCTTTGCTTTGTCTACACTTTGAGGTGTTTTTATATCTTTTCTGGAACTAACCTATTAACAAGTTGCCACAGTGCCAGTTGCCTGTTTTCTTCTGTTTTTGGTTCCAGAAAGGCAGAAAATCAATTTTCTCAGAATTGGACGGGACAAAAGCCAAAGTCAGTATTTTACCGTGGGCGACACGAAGTCCAAAGGGGAGACGGAGAGGCGAACCAGGGTCGCCACACCCCCTAGGCGCGGGTGGGCCCACCCCACGCCTGGGTAGGGTGTGGGCCCCTTGGACGCCTCCTAGCCTCGCCTCTTTGCCTATAAGAAGCCCCGATGCAGAAACCCTAGGAACCTGATCAAAACTCCATGAAACCTTCTGTAGCCGCCGCCACTGTCGTCCCTAGATCGGGTGGGATCTGAAGTTCTTCCCGGCACCCTGCCGGAGGGGAGATCATCTCGGAGGCCTTCTTCTCTGGTATGATGCGTGAGTAGTTCCACCTTAGACTATGGGTCCATGTAGTAGCTAGATGGTTGTATCTCCTCCTTGTGCTTTCATGTATAGATCTTGTGAGCTCCGTTCATGATCAAGATCTAATCTATTTGTAATCATGCATGTTGTGTTTGCGAGGATTCGATGGATATTGAGATTACTATATCAGATTGATTAATGGTTTTGTCTATTTGATACTATCATGTCTGTGTTGTTTGTGATCTTGCATGCTCTCCGTTGTTAGTAGCTATCTTGGCCAAGTAGTTGCTAGTGACTCCAAGAGGGGGTATTTATGCTCGATAGTGGGTTCATGCCTCTAGTTTCCAAGGGAAGTGACAGAAATCTCTCTGGTTGTAGATGTGTTGTTGCCACTAGGGAGAAAACAACGGTCTCTTGTTCATAGAACAAGTGGATTGTTTACCTTACACACTTTGCTTAAAGCAGCTGTATGTTGCTTGCAACTTAATACTGGAGGGGTGATGACCCACAAGTGTCGGGGATCGCAACAGCCTTCGCGGGTAGTATTACCCAATTTATTGATTCGACACAAGGGGAGCCAAAGAATACTTGCAAGCCTTAACAACTAAGTTGTCAATTCAGCTGCACCTAGAAATAGTTCTTGCTCATAGAAGTTTATCAGTAGCAACAGTTTGTAGTAGCAACAACAAAGCAACAGCAACAATGAAACATGAGCAATAGTAACAGTAACGGTAACAGTAGGATTCGAGTGCGGTAGGCATAGGGATGGATGGACGGGCGCTACATGAACGAGTCTAAACATGTAACTTCAAGATCTAGGGCATTGCAGATAAATAATAACAAGCATCCAAGTACTAAACAATCCTAGGCATGTGCTCCAAATATAGTCATACGTGCTCGCAATGAGAACTTGCACAACATCTTCTGTCCAGCAAGCCCGTAGCAGCGGGGCCTCTAGGGAACTACTGGCAATTAAGGTGCTCCTTTTAATAGAGCACCGGAGCAAAGCATTAACACTCCATGAAAACATGTGATCCTCACACCACAACCATCCCCTCCGGTTGTCCCAATTATTGTCACTTTGGGGCCTTTGGATCCGAACAATGATATGTGTACACAACTTGCAGATAAGATCACAAACAATACTATCATAATGATTCAATAATAAGTTCAGATCTGAGATCATGGCACTCGGGCCCTAGTGACAAGCATTAAGCACAACAAGTTGCAACAAAGTCAAATAGCACTAATAGAGATACTAGGCACTATGCCCTAACAGATCTTATTCGATTACATGATAGAACTCATCCAATCCCTACCATCCCCAAGCCTACAGCGAGGGATTACTCACTCATGGATGAGGGAAACATCGGTGGTTGATGGAGATGCGTTGGTGATGACGATGGTGATGATCCTCTCCAAATTCCCCGTCCCGGCAGGGTGCCAGAATGGAGTTTTTGGATCAGAATCTTGGTTTCTCGTGGCGGCAGCGGAGCGGAACTCTTTCTAGAAAACTATCGACCCGTGTTTTTAGGTCAGAAGGAAACTTATAAGCACGGAGGGAGGCCGAGGAGCTGCCTGGGGTGGCCAGACCTCCCTCAGGTGCGGGGTCAGTGGGCCCGCGCCTAGGGTGGGTCTGGCCCCCCAGGCCTTCCCTCTATCTCCCCTTCTGACTCCGTGGATCTTCTGGTGAGAAATAGTTTTTGGCATATTTTCCGGGATTTTTCCTGATAGTTCATTTTATGCACAAAAACAAGACACCAAGGTAATTCTGCTGAAAACAGCGTCAGTCCGTGTTAGTTGTATCCAAATCACACAAGTTTAGAGAAGAAACAATAGCAAAGTGTTCGAGAAAGTAGATACGTTTTGGACGTATCAGCGAGCGCTACCAGTGCGCCGTGGTCATCCAAAGCAACGTGGAACAACCACCAGGTTCGAGTGCCCACGTGCCACCACCCAACCCACAGGGTAGAAACGGAGAAAACAGGAGGCAACCATCCCCCTACCCAACGAGGATGACCCCGATGCCCATGGAAGAATTCACCTCAATGAGGAACGATGGGACCATGCACGTGAAGCCGTGGCAGGCAACAAGGTCCTGCATGTGGACACTTCACGGGACCTGCGGATGGCATACCACCTGCTCCTCATCGACGAGCATAAAAAGCAGGTGAAGATGCAAGAGGTACTCGATAAACGCAAGCAAGCGGCCTCGGAGTCTAGCGCGGGGCAAGCTACGCTCTCCACCGCTGGGGACTCTAGCTCGCACGGCAAAAATGCCAACAAGCATCGCTCTCGAACACAGCACATGGATTCCGCTGCACGTAGCGAGGTCACTCAAACCCTCAACACGTCCTTCATGGAGATGGACGCCAACAACAATGTCTTCCCGAAGACGCCGCAAGCTGCGATCATGGCAGCCACTACATACCTCGCGTCCCATACACCTCCGATGGGGGACCCGAAGAGAGCTATGCACAAGTCCGCACTAGCCGTACTCGGACTCGTTGGCGCTGCACTCCACGAGGAGGCTCCTGTAGAGCCAAACAAGAAAGTTGCGGTCAGATTCAACCACGGCCCCACGCCCTCAGACGACAAGGAATAAGACGAGCATGATCTGCCTCGACGACGCAAGAGACCAAGACGTCGCAACCGCGACTACGACGCTCGAAACGAGCTCGCCCAGCGCAAGGTCGACAAGTCACGTGCCAAATGCACGTGCTCAGACGAATCTGAAGAGGACGACGACGGAGAACTCTGCGGAGCTTGATGCTTCAGCAGATCTATTCGGCGAATGCGGATGCCGAGAAATTTCAAGCTTCCTTCGGACACTCTGAAGTTCGACGGGATGCAGGACCCGAAAGCCTGGCTCAGCGACCACCTGCCATCCGTCAAGCTGCACGGCGGAAACAAGAACACCGCCCTGCAATGCCTTCAGCTGCAACTAATAGGCGCAACCCAGATTTGGCTCAGCAGCCTGTCCTCGGGCTCCATCCGAAGCTGGGATGAACTCGCGTATAGTTTCATCCAAAACTTTAAGGGTACCAGCAACAGGCCAGCCTCAATCGAGGACCTGCGGACCTGCACTCAACGAACGGGCGAATCCATTCGCTCGTACATACTACGCTGGTCCAACATCAAGAACTCCGCGACAAACATCTCCGAGGAGAGAACGATCGACGCCTTCAAGGATGGTGTCAAACGCCTGGACTTCAAGGAAGAACTTGGGCGCGTCAAGCCCAAGACACTCGACCACCTCATGGACATCGCCAACAGGTGGGCAGATGGCGAGGATTCTGTCCACCGAGCACACTCAGATGAGGAAGATGACTACGGCCGTAGATGTGAGCGTCGTAGCAAGCGAAGATCGCGCGTCTACGACGATCGCGGTGGACCCGACATGGTTGCGGCTGGCTACGCCGACCTCCGCAACAAGAACAACCGCAGCAGCGACGGATACCGTGGAAACAACTTCCGCGATGGAGGATGCCCAACGCAAACGTGGCAGTGCCGCAGCTGAAACGACGAACTCTCGGCATACGACAAGTTGTCGGGCCAATGCACCATCCACTTGTACATCGACAAACAGGATGGCAAAAAGAAGGCCAGCCACATGCTCTAGGACTGCCGCGAGTTTCAAAAACTCAGCGAGGGCTTCGCCCAGATGAGACAACAGATCCCGAACCCTGGGTTCGGACACGCACCTACACCAGGCGACATCGCCCACGGAGCTCCTCCACCACCACCCGTGGGACCTTCGAATCACGCGATCGTGCCGATACAAAACAACGGCGTAAACATGTACCCCGCGCCGAAAGGGTACCTGATGATCCAAAAGGGGCGCCCAACAAACAGGGTGCAAAAGAAGATCACCCGCCAAGTCAGCCTGACTGTGACATCTCCATCCGCCATCCCTGAGTACCTCAGTGGTTCGGAGTCCTGCATCACATTCAGTCGTTCGGGTCACCCCCACCATATCCCTCGCCCAGGTCATGCTGCCCTGGTGCTTGAGGCGCAGAGTGGAGGGTTTGAGATGAGCCGCGTCTTCATGGACAGCGGCAACAACATCAACCTGATGTTCGCTAGCACCCTAGCAGCAATGCGGATCCAGCTATGCAGCCTGGAACAATCCGACACAATGTTCCACAGCATAGTCCCATGGAAGGGCATATTCTCCCTGGGAAAGATATGGCTCGACGTCATCTTTGGAAAACCCGAAAACTTTCTGTGCAAGTGGCTCGAGTTTGAAGTGGTGGACTTGCCATCACAGTACCATGCCATCCTCGGACGCGTGGCATTCGCAAGGTTCCTGGCAGTACCGCACTATGCGTACCTGCTACTCAAGATGCCAGGACCTAGGAGCGTCATCATAGTCCAGGGCAGCTTCACCCGATCCGACCACTACGACAGGGACTTCAACAGAATCTCCTAGTCGTTCGGCATGCAGGAGGAACTCACAAGGCTCCGGGAGGTGACAGACAACAGGGCACCCCCAGTCTATAGGAAAAACGCACCCGACATGTCATTCGACTCAACAGTCAACACGAAAAAGGTGCAAGTCCACCCGATGGATGCCTCCAAGACGGTGTTGATCGCCAATGACCTCATCCCCTCATAGGAAAGAGCGCTCGTTGAATTCCTCCATGAGCGTTGGGAAATCTTCGCCTAGTGTCCTGCGGACATGCCAAGAGTTCCCAGGGAATTCGCCGAGCATGCACTCAATGTGTTTCCAGACGCCAAACCCGTCAAACAGTCCATCCGACGATTGTCCAAGCCACGGGCCGAAGCCGTTGGAGTCGAAGTCAACAGACTGCTCTACGCCGACTTCATCCAGGAGATTAAGGAGAGCGATTGGCTGGGAAATACTGTGCTGGTCCCTAAAAAGGACACGGACATCCTGCGGATGTGCGTGGACTTCACATCACTGAACAAGCACTGCCCAAAGGATCACTTCCCTCTCCCTCGGATCGATCAGATCATCGATTCGACTACAGGATGCAAGAAACTCTCGTTCCTCGACGCCTACTAAGGCTACAATCAGATTTGACTGAAGGTCGAAGATCAGGAGAAAATGGCATTCATCACGCCGTTCGGAGTATTTTGCTACAACACAGTGCCCTTCGGGCTGAAGAACGCAGGTGCCACGTACCAGCGGTGCATGCAGGCGTGCCTGAAGAGCCAGATAGGCCGCAACATACAAGTCTATGTCGACGGCATAGTCGTCAAAACAAGGGAGGCCAATACACCGATGGATGATCTCCGCGAGACGTTCGACAACCTTAATCACTACAAGATCAAGCTGAACCTAGAAAAGTGCGCCTTCAGCGTCCCTTCCGACCAACTGCTTGGCTACTTCATCTCCCAGCGAGGGATTGAGGCGAACCCAAATAAAATCTGGGCCATACTGGCCATCGAGAAGCCAAAGAATCTCAAAGGTGTCTAGCAGCAAACTGGGCGCATCGCGGTGCTGAGCAGATTCATCAGCCGCATGGGTGAGAAGGCCCTGCCTTTCTACCAGCTGCTATGCAAAGTAGAAAAATTCGAGTGGACACCCGAAGCAGACAACGCATTCGAAGATCTGAAGCGGCTGCTCTCCACCTCCCCTGTCCTGGTCACACCAAAGGAACGCGAGCCTCTGCTGCTATACATAGCAGCCACGCATCAGGCGGTCAGCACCGTGCTCGTGGTCGAACGACCCGAAGATGGCAAGACCCATGGGGTCCAACACCCAATCTACTACCTTAGCGAGGTATTGACACCAACAGAGGTACCCTCACTACCAGAAACTCGCCTACGGCGTGTTCATGACGGCTCGTCGGCTGAGCCACTACTTCCAGGAGCATCAGGTGATGGTCATCAATGAGGCGCCTCTGAACAGCAACCTGAACAACCCCGAAGCTACAGGACGCATAGCCCCGTGGGGCTTCGAGCTGTCCCCTCTAGACATAGTCTACGAGAAGCGCCATGCGATCAAATCTCGGGTCCTCCCGGACTTCCTCATCCACTGGATGGAGCTACAACTGCCGGATACCCCGGATATGACGCAGTCATGGACAATGCACTTTGACGGCTCCAAGCGCGAGGCTGGAGGAGGAGCCGACGTCATACTGACCTTCCCGCAAGGCGACAAGATGAAATACGTCCTCCGGATGAAATTTTGGGCCTCCAACAATGAAGTCGAATACGAGGCCCTCATCCACGGCATGAAGATGGCCAAGATCTGCGGTGCAACGCGCCTAGTCATCTACGGTGACTCAAACCTCGTCGTCCAGCAGACGATGAACGAGTGCGACGCTCATGCCTCTAACATGATCACATATCGCGTGCTCTACAACTCACTCAAAGGAGACTTCGACGGCTGTGAGCTTCGGAACATTGAAAAAGAAAGCAACGAAGAAGCCGATAGACTCGCCAACATCGGATCCACCTGCGCACGGGTGGCACGAGGTGTATTCCTTGAACAAATCTGCGTGCCTTCCATCAAAAGGAAATTCCCCAAGGGATCACCAGAAGAGGCAGAGCACTCGGGGGCTGTGCTACCCGAAGGACAGGAAGGACCCGAAAAGCTCGACACTAAGGTCGCATTGGTCAACCTGATGCATGTCATGGCAATCGAGGAAACATGGACGCAACCGTACCTATGGTACCTGATAAACAGGGAACTGCCTGATGACCCGACAGATGCCCGGCGCATATCTCGCCGGTCAAAGGCCTTCACCACCATCAATGGCGAGATGTACAAGCGCAGCATTTCGGGTGTACTCCAAAGGTGCGTCACCATCGGTCCCACGGCAAAACCATCCTCCAAGACATCCACGAGGGCATCTGCGGCCATCACGCGGCAGCCGCTCCCTCGTCGCCAAAGCTCTACGAGCTGGGTTCTACTGGCCAATGGTCATGAATGACGCCAAGGACATCGTCCAGAGGTGCAACGACTGCCAAAGGTTTGCGGATAAACCGCATGCACCAGGATCGGAGCTCAGGCCCATACCCCTGGCCTAGCCCTTCGCCCAATAGGGCCTCGACATGATATGCAAACTGCCCAAATCTTCGAAAGGAGGCCACGTCTACCTCTTGGTCGCAGTCGAAAAGTTCACCAAGTGGATCAAAGCAATGCCCGTCACCAGCCAAAAGGGCAAAACGGCCGTCAAGTTATTCGAGTCCATAGTCTATAGGTTTGGCGTACCGCACAGCATCATCACGGATAATGGGTCGAACTTCATCTCCAAAGAATTCCAGGACTTCTGCGAAGGCCTCGGGATCAACATATCATATGCCTCCATGGTGCAACCGCAGACGAATGGGCAGGTCGAAAAGGCCAACGGCCTCGTAGGCGACGACATCAAGAAACGCCTACTGAGCCAACTCGAACGGCTTGCGGGAGCCTGGGAAGAAGAGCTACCCTCCGTCCTCTGGACCTTGCGCACAACGCCAAACAGCTCAACTGGCTACACGCCCTTCTTCATGGTGCACGGAGCCGAAGCCATGTTACCTGCAAAAGTACGCCATAAGGCCCCACGGGTCGTTGCCTACAGCGAAGCCGAATCTACGACCGCACTCGAAGATGCCATCGACACACTCGACGAGGCACGCGACATCGCCACGGCAAGCTCGACGGTCTACCAGCAGAGCCTCCGCAACTATCACAGCCGTCGGCTGCGCCCAAGGTCCTTCGTCGAAGGAGACCTCGTCTTACGACTCAAGCAAGAGCGGCCGAAAAAACTTGAGTCACCCTGGGAAGGACCCTACATCGTCCCCGAAGTCATCCCAGGTGGCGCCTACCGCCTCAAGCACGTGGAGTCTGGAGTCGCATACTCCAACCCATGGAACGTCGCACAATTGTGACGCTTCTACCCCTAGTTGTCCCTCTTTACTTTCAATAAGGCTACTCAGCCGAACAATGTACCTCCTCCTTACGATATGAATAAAAGCTAAGTGTCTTGCCCGAAAAATTATCCCTTTTTCTCACACTACTTTCTGTTGCAACACACTCGGGGGCTCCGCCTCACCTCACGACTTCGTCGACTGAGCATAACGCATGTAAACCTGAGTAGCTAACCACGTCAGGCTAACGAAAAGGACATGTATACAATCAAGCACCACGTGCTCATACAAATAACCTTACAACAAAGGGCATAACACGCCCAGTCGAAATACATACAAGTTTTACATCTATCTTTTTTACAGGGCTTACCTATTCTAAAGGATCACCTGCGCCCGATGCTCAAAAAGATCTACAATCTCTTCGGCATACTGCCCAACAGCCGTGTAGTGAGGGCGCATGTCCCATAGGCAACCATCTGGTCGAGGGGACGGCCCAACCGCCACAGCCGCAAGATTAACATCAGGGCGATGCAGCCGCACGAGGGAAAGGGCGGCCTTCACCCCCGCAACCAACTGGTGCCGCACTAACTCCCTGACGTGACCCATGTCTCGAAACTTCGCTAGCAAACCCCATAGAGTCGAAGGCGCTTCATCAAGGGGAAACATGACGTGCAGAATCAACGCCAGAGAAGTCTTCACCTGCCTTAGCACTGGTGACACCTGATGAGCACGATCCTGCACAGTCGCAAGGACCGTGGCCCGGTCGCGATCCATCCAGAAAAAGCCTCCGGCTTCCATATCCTGTTGGGTCAAGCAGTTGATCTAAACTGCAACGCGCTCCTTCTCCTCCCTCGGAACAAGGTTGGCACTTGCAGAAAATACAGAGTAAGATGACACGCACAACAGGCGCATCCGAAAAGGAGCAACAGCTCAAGGAAACTTACACTACAGCTGCTCAGCCAACTGCCGCAGCTCCCCCATCAGATACTCCTCCCTGGTGGTAGCTGTAACATCCCAAAAATATAAAACTATGATCATCAAACTCTAATCACTAAAATTAGGGTTAACAAAAACTTTGATTAATTAAAATCATATGAATGCATGTGTGAATGTGATGATTTGATAAATGCATGAATGAACTTGTGGGATTAACCTAAATAGCAAGAAATGGTTTAAAGGTGAAAACAACATCATATAAAACATTTACAAACAGAAACAAATAAAGAGAAAAATCAAAAACAAATCAATTAAGGCAAATGGTCATTTTTGCCAATCTTGCTCACTAGGTCACTTTGAGTGTTGCTAGTCCAAGATTTCAAACAGAAACTTTCCCAATTCTTTTCACCCCTAGCTATACCAAGTAAAAGTGAATCAAATCCCACCTTTCAAACTTGTATAAACATTTGGCAACCTCATTTTCAAAATTGAATCTTTATCATATGTGAAGATCACACATTTTCAAAACCCAACCAAACAAGTGCCCCTTGACTAATCCAACTAACCAGAGACTCCCTAGTATGTGCCTAGCAAACCCACCAAGTTTGAACCCAAAATTCAAATTTGAATTTCTTTCGGCCATTTCATCAAACACCTTGTTTGCAGGAAACAAACAAACACAAAACACTATAGTGTGCAGTAATTTTGGCCAACCTTGTTCCCTCTCTAGATCTCACTACACTCTCAGTAGATGTTCAAAGTAATCTAACTAGCTTTAGCACCACTGTGAGCTTGGCATAGCCATTAATGGTGACCATGCTGAACCTAACTTGCCACCCGCATGTCGACAGCAGGATAGGAGACACACCAAGCCTAGCAAGCATGTCTAGAAGGCACTCCACCGTCCATCGCCACTCCCTGTCCAAGCCTCGAGCACTGCCAGCCCCTGGACCACACTGCCCGAGCTCGCCCAATCTCTGTGCGTGCGAGCCAAGAGCGCGCCAGTGCGCCACCCTCGACCAGCACCCATAGACTGCGCGCCGCCCTCGCCGCGTGCAAACATGATCACCACCGCCCAGCAACCTCGCAGGCATGCCCGTTCGCCGCCACACGGACCACGCGCGTTGTGCGCCATTAAAATCGCCGTCGTACCTGCCCAAAGCGTCGACGCTTTCTGACCGATCAGCACCGCCCCATGCCTCACCACCACGCCGTTGAGCTTCGCCAGGGATCACAGCACCTCCCCCTACCGTCGCCCATGCTAGTAGCACTCTGTGCCGTCGACCATGGTGAGCTCAGCCTGCGCCCGTCGGTCCCCTTCGATGACTATAAAAGGAGGCCACCCCCGCTCGTTTTCTTCACACCAGTTCACTCCCCACCTCTCACTGATCACACCCACTCACTCCCGGAGCAAGGCGAGTAGCGCATCGCCGAAATTTCACCGAAGTTCGCCGCTGCAGAGGAGGAGAGGCGCCGTCGATTGGAGCCACCCCAGGAGAAGCTATCGGTACCAGGAGGATCGACGTCGTCGACTTTGTCGTTCGCCCCCGTCGCCGACCCTCGTCTGAGCCCCGGTGAGCCTCCCACGACCCCCACCTGCCGCGCTAGGGTTCTGTCTCGCCGGCGGTGCCCGACGTGGACGATGAACCAGAGCCGTTCGATTAGAGTTAGATCGTGCGGCCTAGATCACCCTGTATCGCTTCGCCCCTCACTGTCTCACTGACGCATGAGGATAGCCACTTTACCAGCCTGCGCGTGCGCTGTGCGTAGTGAGCCAACCCAGTTAAACCTCCCGCGCGACCCAACAATTCAAATTTAGTTTTATTCATTTAATTTCAAACCTAGTTTGGTACCTAGATTCAAAAATCAACCTAGCTCGATTCACTGAACCAAAATGCATGAAACCAATTTTGTTAGAAAGGTACTGGAATGCTTAATCCAAGCCCGTTGGGTTCAAACCAATTGGATTTGTAGATCAACCATGGTAAAAATAACAAGGCAGAAACATTTTTCAAAATTCAACCATAAGAGCTTTTGAGTTGATTCCAACTCTCAAAAATCACATTTGACCATACCTTTCAGAATATATAAAAATATATAGGTTTACTTACAGAAATAATGATCAAGTAATAAAAGAATGCCACATAGGCATTCTAGTCACTTTAATTAAAGAAAACAAAAGGTTAAACCTTATTAAATTGTGACACCGCTTTAAATCACATTCCCATGTACTGAAATATGTGGTGATGACATGTGTCAACATGATCCCATGTTTGAGTGGAGAATATTAAATCTTAAGTAGTTTTTCAACGAGTAGAAATTACTTTTCTAAAATAAAATAAATAAGACAAGTTCCTTAATCTTGTAATGTTAGTGATGATGCTAGATCATCTAGTGTGAACCATTGTGTGATGATTGGAAATAGTTAAATATTGTTTGGTGATTGTTTACCTCGTATTTATTTATAGACGCTAGTACCGACCAAGGATACGAGGAGGAAGGAGGATACTACGAGGAAGAAACCGAGGAGAACTTCAACCACTGCTCTGCACAAGGCAAGCTAACACTTGCAACTTAGCAAGCTTATACTGATATCTTAGCAAGCTACAACTTGCTTGTTACTATGCCAACTATATGCATTAAGCATATGTGATTATATCCACTTGATACCCAATCCTAGTTTTACTTGCAAGATTAATACTTTATTTTCTTTATCAAAGCTTTCTATTATAGTTTACTTAGTGACTTGTAAGTTCTAGAAAGATAACTGAAGGTAGCATAAAGAGCATAAAATTTGGCCTAAGATAGATAAGCCTGAAGTTATCCTAAGGCATGAGATTGAACTTAGCTAATCCCCACTTGTCTACCACCCCTCATTAGTATGTACCCCCCACTTTTAGATGCTAGTGCTAAGCATAAAACTTGATCAACTTTAGATGGGAATACTTGGTGAGAATGGTTATGTAAACCTTAGAATGATGAGTCATTCTACTGAAATTTTGACATGTGTTTCTGAACACCATATGATTTTGATGATGAAAATGTTAAGGCATGAGCCTTAGCCCTTTATAAAACTGATGGTTGTCTGGATGCGATACCATTCCAATTTTACCGTACAACCACAATACCCGAAAAATTGGGGAGGGCTTAACTGGAAATTTATATACCTTAGTATGGGTCCCCTTGCGAACAAGGTCTGAGCTGAGGCTACCTTGTGAAGATTTTCCACCTATGTAGTACCCAAGATGACAGTTGGTCATGGTTGGGAGGCCAAACTCACAGGAGAGGTGCCTATACTAGGGCGTGTAACTGAAAGGTTAGGATTGATTATCCGCATACTGAGTATGGTGAATTCAGGATTTGTTCCTGACGGATGTATCGAATGTTGTGGTGAAAGTGTACAATCTCTGCAGAGTGTCAAAATATTCGAATAGCCGCGTCCGCGGTTATGTACAGTTGGAGTGCCATACTATTCTATCGTCAGATGTTTTCAAAATGACTTGTGAAATGATTCATGACTTTGACTTGACCACAACAGAGTTGTGATATGAAATTCAAGTTCCCACTTAGGTGTTATAAAACTTTCAACTAGGTTTCTTTGCTTTTAAACTTAGTAGAGGTAAATCTGGATTTTTGGAAAACAACCCTAGAGCTTAGTATATCCTATTCAAACCCACTTCACTTGTTAGTATTAGTTTGCGAGTACTTAAAGAGTACTCATGGCTTTGTCCCTGGCTATTCCCGTGGCCAGACTATGAAGAGGAGTATCAGGATGACAAACCGCAGGAAGGTTATGACAACTAGGATCATCTCCCATCGTCAGCATTGCCTGTGACCATGAAGATGGAGCTTCGCCTACGCTATCGTTATCTTTACGTTATTCCGCTGCTTGAATTGTATTAAGAACTGGATCATGAGATCCTTATTTGTGTAAGACCTTATGTATGGTTTGTAATGGATGATGTGTTGTGATATACAAATCTGTTATGTCTCGCAAAAATGGTAATCCTGGGATTGTGATGTATGGCATACAGGCATCTGTGATTAAAAATCTGGGTGTTGACAGTAGCCCGCTCCGCCTTCGATTTCCACACATCCGCATGGCCTCGTATGCCAAGTATCTCCTTCTCAAGACTGCGGATGCGGTCACGAAGAAAAACAAGCTGCGAGGCATCATCCAAAGATGGTCGCGGCTGCGGAGCAGAATAAGTATCGACGAGATCCTCACCCGAAGGTCCCTAAAGGAAAACATGCAAGAGTATGAACAACACATGACTGAGCAACAACTCGAAGCATCATTTATATACAACAAAAGGCCACTGTGTGGCACAAGGAAACTGTTCGACAAATATTACAGCAAAAGAAGAAGACAACTATCCTAAAGCTACAACGACAAAGCCTAAGTAGTCGCATCCGGAGTGGCCTTAGAGCCAGAGTGCCTGCTCTTGACCTCCTCCTGCTGCTTCGCCGCATACTCCGCCAGAAGGTTAATGAGCTTCGGCCCATAGCGCTTACAGCGAGAAGCGTAGAGAGCGAAGGATACCTCGGAACCGTCGGGAGCCGTTGGCATCTAGGAGGTGACCTGATGAAGATCCAGCTCCACCCCGGACGCCATGGCCATAGCTAACCCCATGGAAGCATCAATGCCCTTCTGCTTGCGTTTGTTGGCCGCAGGCGCATCCGCCAAAGTATCCACGTCCTCAAGGGCAGCGCCCTTGGGAACAGTCTCCTTGTAGAAGCGCCCGAGGATCTCCTTGGCCTTGGCAAGGGAGCCAGCAGCAGTACCGCAGCGGTCTTCGCCGCCGCGACGGTATCATCTAGAGCGCTCCCGTGCTCCAAGGCACTGCGATTGAATTCAATGCCCGAGGCATCTGGAGCAAAAGAAGGACAAAGTAGGAATCGAATAAAGGCATGGAGACAGAGCAGCCGAAAAAAACAAAGACAGGCAAAAGCACTCACCGGAAATGGCCTTGGTAGCAGCCATCAGCTTCTCGGCCACTTCCTTCTCGCGCGCAGCCGCAACAGTGGCGAGCTGCTCTTCGCGATCTGAAGCTTCCCGTTGAAGGTGCTCCTTGGCCGCGGCTACGTGAGCCAACTCCTGCTGAAGGCGCTCCTTCGCCCCAATGGCATCCTCAGCCTTCTTCTCCGCTCGCCCAAGGCTCTTTTTGAGAGCATCAAACTCGCGAAGGGCAGCGTTATTTTCATCTGCAAAAGCACCAAGAACATACATAAGCAACACAAGCTACAGACACGCGAGCAGATGAAAAAGAACAAAATCAATTCAGCACGTACCTCGAAGTTGTCGCATGCTGGCCTCCAGCGCGAGATGATGCTGCACAAGCAGATTCACACTGTGCACAGAGGGCTGCGGAAGGAAGCAAAAGAAAACAATCAAGAAAGAATCAAGGAAAGGGCTCGGGGGCTGCGCCCCGCAACGAGCACAACATCGAGCAAAAACGACCTGACAAAGACTCGGGGGACCCCCCTAGGAAAAGAGGGAAAAAGTAAGTTACATGCTCAGACGGAGCTCCGAAGGTCCCGGTGTAGTCTTCTGGGAGACGATCACTGATCCTCCTGCGGAGAGGACTTCGGAGCATCGCCCCCAAAGGTGGCCACCGTCTGAGAGGGAGGGGCATCAGTTTTGACTCCCCTACGGCCTCCTGAGTGGCCTCACTAAAAGAGCCCTCATAAGAGTGGTTGCAAGGAAAACACCAATTAAAAGAAAGAAGACAAGAAGACAAGAAAGTAACGAATGACATCCAAAGGTACTTACGAGTCCATGTCGCTCAAGTCAAAAATGGGCAGCACCCTCTTCTCTTTCTTCTCTTCCTTCTTCCTCTTGGTCGGTGGCTGCGGTGCTATAGCCTGCACGGGCACGGCCGAGATAGGTGAGGAAGAAGTGCCATCACCTCCGCTGTGGCGCACAAGGAAAGACGGGTCCCTCGGTGTCGGCAGAGTCGAGGCATCCGAAGATTCGCTCGAGCTCCGTGCCCGCTTACGGGTCTGCCCCTCGCTCGCCTCGGGGGCTTCTTCAGTCGGCGACTGCGCCGGCGGAAGCTCAGACTCAGAGTCCACAACTTCGTTGTCCGGTGCAATCGGAAACCTTTCGGGTAGTGGAGGCACCATGCCAGCCACCTTGAGATCCTGCACAATGAAGACATAAACGTTTAGTACAAACAATCACAAGGGAAAGCGCTCAAAAAAAGGCGCTACGCGCACGTCGTAAATCTACACCTGCGGAACTGGTCGTGCGGCACTGAAAGGGGGCGTCCGCGACTTCCCCGGAAGGTCCTCATCGGACTTGTACTTCAGGAGTGGCCGAAGAACTCTGTCGAGGTCCCCCCTGGAGATCTAGTCAGCCAAAACTCTCGTCGGGTCATGGCGGCCAGACTAAAGGAACATCGGATGCGCTCTAGCCTGGAGTGGCTGCACCCGACGTTTGAGGAATGAGCGGATGATGTCCACACCGTTCACCTCCTTCTCCGCAACCACCTGGAGGGCCTCCACCCAACGGTAGAGCTCCTCTACCTCCTCCACCTCGCCCTCCAGGATATGGTTCTTCCAGGATCTCTTCTTCAAGATCTCCTGGGTGGAGTCGAAAGGGGCAAGGCCGAAGTTTTGCCCGTCCACTATGGAGTCGCGGATATAAAACCACTTCCTCCGCCAGTATTGGACGGACTCAGTGTTGGGTATATGCTATATGGGTATCCTCATAGCATGTCTCTTATCCGACTAACCCGGGTGGCCCATAGTCGGTAGCATGGCATGTGGCCTGCTGGGCGGCCCAGTTAGGTGGATCCAGAAGGGAGGCCCATGCCGGATAAAGGAAAGCTACGATGGAGTCACCAGCGTACCCGGAGCCTTGGAGTACAAGATACACAAGACTAGTGATAGACGGTGTAGGACTCTGTAACCTGTCCGGCTAGGACTTTTCCCTGTAACCTTAGGACCTGGCGACTATATAAGTCGGGCCTATGGGAGCCTTTAGGGCACGACGATAACTTACAATCTCAGACAACCTCGCACAGCGAACCTATCTCTGTAACTCGGCGTATTGCCCTTATAGTGATTTATAGCAGGAGTAGGATTCCGCCATCGTTGTGGGATCTGAACCTGGGTAAGCTGTGTTACCTCGTACCCGTCAACCGTCCGCCTTACCCCACGTCTCTAAACACGCACTGTGAGGACCCCTCCATGGCGTACTCGTCGGCAATACCACGACAGTTGGCGCCCACTGTGGGGCAAGAGGCGCTTCAGGCTCTTCAGCGGGCGAGGACCAAGATCTTCGCGGGAATCGGCGAAACCGTAGCCATCGGTCGCGTTTTCTTCTCCGGCAACGTTCCGATCGTCCCTCGTGACGAGTTCTGGATCCCGGCGAAGACGAACCCTGCGCGGTGTTCGATCGTTCCTATCAGAGACATCCACCTCTTCATCGGCGAAACCGACTCGGGCTCTAGTTCCGTGGAAGTCGTAGGAGCGTCAAGACCCGCACGAACCGCCTACGGGCAAGATACGTTCGTGGAAGGATCGATGTCGGATCTCTCCTCGGAGTTTGCCGACAAAGATCGGAAAAATTCAAGACCCACCCAACCTGCCCCTGTGCAGGATATAAAGGTGGAAGATCACTTCAAATCCGCCGGCTTTGTCCGTGCGTCTGGACAGCAGAGATCCAAGTTCGTCGGCGTGGATACCATCTTCGATCTGGCGCGCTGCATTCAGAGAGAAGGCAAAAAACCCCGCGATTACCTGGCCAGATGGCTCCGTATACGAGCCGATCTGGCCCACTACCCCACTGATGATGCTATCTATCACTTTGTGGAAGGACTGGACCATGGCACGCTTCTCCGATATTCTCTAAGACGGCAACAGGCGTCAGGACGCCTTACCTTCGAAGGCATGGTGAACACCGTCAACAACTACGCGCAGGCTGAAGCGGCAGCTCAAACAGCGCTTGCGCTCTTTGACGGAGCCCCTCCGATTCAGCCACCACCAGCACCGCCTCCAGCCGCCATCGTCGTAGCAGCACCACCACCTCCAGTCATCGTCGAGGCCGTTGCACCTCCACCGCCAGTCATCGAGGAAGTCCTGGCACCCTTCGACTCTATCATTGACGCGCTTTATGCTGATTTCAGTGCAGATTTAGAGGAAATAGACTTCAGTCCAGAAGAGCTAGACTCCGCTATGCAGGAGATGGAGGAGGAGTACTCGCGCGACGAGCAAGCGAATAACACCATCATGTCTCGAGGGGTGTTCGTCACCATTGGGACAACGATGGATGAAGATCAACCCGGGCAAGCTCCGCCTACGGCGCTGGAAAAGGGGAAGGGGCCACTTATTGCTGCCGACAATGATCGTGCAAAAGTCATGCCTCCTCCGCCTAAACCAGTGCAGCAGCCGCAGGAACTCGGCACCGGTCCGAGCAACAACAACACCGCAAACTTGCCGCCTCCAGCATCCACGTCGGCAGCAGCCCATGTTACTCCAGCTGATAGAGTGATGTACGACAATCTCCTCGTTTGTGGCATCCCGCAAAACCACTACTAGAAAATCGCGTTGTTTTCGTGCATTGCATCATCATGACCGCATGCTCATGTCATCATGCCACATTGCATTTGAGCATCGTCACCGCATTGCATTTGCTTGCATAAAACTATTTGTAGAAAAACCTATTTTGTGTTTTCTAAAACGCCCCGTCTTTATTCAAACGCAAAACCCGGGTCTCCGGATTATTTTGTTTTGTCTGCTATCGGTTTGCAAAAGCCCTGTTTGAAATAAATAAATTATTTAATTATTTTTTTTAGTGGGGCAGTCGAACGGGCCGATTCGACCCGGACGACCACCCCTAGAACAAAATCGGTCCACCAAAATCCTAAAACTACCCAACCTAGTCTACCCACCCCTCCAGCCACCTCACCCCAACCTATCCTATGTCGCCACCTCACCCCTCCCCAAATCCCCACCAACCACCTTCTGCCACCTCGCCCCACCCCACTGCCCCCAGCGCCACCCACCTCCCACCTACCAGCCCCCCACTTCCCAGCAGCCCACTTCCCACCGAGCCCCCACCTGGTCAACCGCCCACCCGCCTGACCCCCTCTCTCTCTTCACCTGCCCCACCCCCCACCAGCACCCACGCCCCTGTCCCGTGGGACCGTCCAGCCCCACCTGGCCCCACCACCTGTCAGCCCCCTCCTCCCGCACGCGCTCTCCCCCCCACGCGCTCGTCTTCCTCCTCCCCTCCTCTCCTCTCTGGCCGCTCGCTCCCACCGACCCAACCTCCCACCGCCGGTCCGCCGCTCGCCCCGCCCGCCGGAGCCACCCCGCCGCCGCGCCTTCCTCCCTCCTCCGCTCGCCTTGCCGCTGCGCCCCCTCCGCCCGCGGCCGCTCCCCCCTCGCTCGCTCCCGTCCGTCCTCGGCTACCTCCCCCCCCGGGCTCGAGCTCGCCCCGCCTCTCCTCCTCTCTCCGTCGCCGCTCCCCCCTCCGTGCGGTACCTCGCCGGCCCCTTCCTCCCCGCCGCCTCTGCCCTCCTCGTCGCCCTCTGCAGCAGCCCACCGCCGTCCGCAGGAGCTCCCCCGGCCGCCTCCTCGACCCCCTCGGCTCCGGCCGCAGCAGCTCGATCCGGCCGCCCCGCTCCCCTCTGCACCACCGCGCCCGCAGCCCGAGCCCCACCCCGCTCGCGACCACCTCCACCCCGGCCACATCCTCCGCCTCTGCTCCGCCCCGCCTGCCTCGCATCGCCCGCGTCTGCGTCGCCCAAGCCCCGCCTCGCCGCCAGCAGCACGCCCCGCCCCGCCGAGGCCCGAGCTCGCCGACCCGCCTCGTCTGCGCCCTCTTCGCCTCGAGCGCCGGCCGTCCTCTCCTGTGCTGCGCCCGGCCTCGTGCCCTCAAGCGCCGCTCGTCGCCGTCGTGGCCGTCACCTCCGTCGTCGCCGCGCGGTTGCGGGTCCGCGCCCGTGACGCCTGGTCCTTCCCTCGTCGCGCATCCCCGTCAAGCACCCCCCCAAGCTCCGTCGGCCTCCGCATGCGAACACCCGCGTTCCCGCTCAGCGGTGAAGCTATCTTGACCGTGTAAGACGTGGTCCTGTTCTTCGTGTGGTGATGCTCTGATGGTGGCAAGTTGTTGATGTGGCAATGGTGTTCTGTTGGCATGGTTGTGATAACCCAATGAGTATGCAGCGAGGCAACCATAAGACCGAACCCGGTGTTTGGATACCGAACCCCAAGATCGCCTTCCCCGATCCAAAGGTGTCGAGATCCCGAGCCTCCGAAGATCGGCCCGACAACGAACCCGCCGGTACCTCAAGATCTTCCTCGCGGCGTCCGAAGACCCGATCCCTGTCAAATCCCTCTCGGCGAACGCCAAGATATCCTCACGGACGCCATGACCTCCTTCAAGGATCTGATGGCCGAGACCTGAAGACCGATCTAGAGCGCCAAGGCCTTCGCATGGAGTCGGCAAGATCATCCGGGAACACCAAGATCAACTGCGCGGGGCCGACAAGATCGACACCAACCGGGGCGAATCCGATGCCCCGACGCCAGACCAAGCGCTTCCTCCCGGAACGCCAAGATCTACTCCGCTATCCGAGAACGTTTCCGTCGAACCCTGAACCCCGAGACCCGACCCCGAACCCCGGAACCCGAGATCTGCCGAACCCTAATGTGTGATTCGTCTCCCGAGCCCTATTTTTATAAATGTAATATAAAATTGTTGCATATTAATTGTTCATCTCGCATTCATATCATGTGGTTTGGGGGCCTTATGTCGATTCACCTCTAATTAAATATGGGGCCATATGCGGGCAAATATAGTCTCATATTGGCCTCATTTAAATTTGTGCATCGAACCGTTGTAATACCTTGCCTTGTTAAACAACATTTAAATTGCGGGGTAGTTAAATAACTTGAACCGTTTAATTAATTGTCGGGACCCCGGTTCCGCTTAATATGACCTAATTGCATCGCATCTTTGCCATGGCATACATCATACATGCACCATGCCCGATTTTCTACCGTAGTATTAAATATTGCATCCGGTGTTTATTCTAGTGTTTTGCTTCTTCGCGGATTGGGCCGTTGAGTTGATGTGAGCTTCGCCCCGATCTTCGGTTGAACCTTCGACAATGTTTTTCAGGCGAGCATCTCCCCCTTTCTACCTATCTTACTTTTATAGTATTTATTTCCCTCCTGTTGATCTATTGCTATCTGTGTTGCGATGCTCTAGTTTCCGTACCCGTGATATCCCTTGCAGCCATATATTGCCTTGGACACATCCTATTACCTGTTGATTGGTAGATAGTTGGACTTGCGTGTCGTAGTCGCTCGCTCAAGTGCTGTTGCGTGTCGTCAAGTACCACAGTTGTTGGAGTCTTGCCGCATGTTCAATGTTGGAGATGATCATGGTTTTACTTATTGTTCACTTTAATTACTGTTTAACAACTAAAATTGAAGTAGGTAAGCAGAGGCACCGGTGGGTGATAGATAATATCTGGTTTCCGACCGCCCACTTGTGTCCCGTAGGACCCCGAGTTCTTGACACCTGTTCCGAGATCGAGCGCGCTAACCACAGGTGGGGAGATATGGGCCCCCCATCGATTAGTACCTGATTTCAAAGTATTGTACTGGGGGCCACAAGTAGTTTGGGGCTTTATTACTATCCTGTACTTATGCCATGCTTTACTGCTTTATTTACGATTGTGTGAGGAGCACGCTGTACTGTTTTGGAAGCGGAGTGTTTTCGCGGTATCGACAGTCCCAGTTTTGGGATTTGCTGTCGTTTACAGCCACTGTCGCAAACCCTGAGTCCGTCTCGGAGACCGGCCGACTTCGTTGCGGGTGTACTTAGTGGGGTGGCCCCCCGTGCTTGCTTTGGGTCTGGGAACGTCGTGACTTAGGCCCCGCCGACATACCGATGGGTATATGTTAACTGATCTGGCAAAAAGGGTCGAAGTGCTTGTGGATACTTTGGTGCACCCCTGCAGGGTTTAATCTTTTCGAGAAGCCGTGTCCGCGGTTATGGACGACTTGGAGCACAGTGCTTGATCATAGACAACTATAACTAAAGTTTACCGTTATAATTTGACTTGTATCTGATATGATTAGTAATCAGCTTCACTATAACGGAATGGCGAAATAAAAGTACCAACAACTGCTGGGTTTGGGTTTATCTCATGCTAATCGTATCTGACTAGTAAGTGTCGCAACTACAATGGAATGGTTAAATAAAAGTGCCCACTGCTTATCTTATCAGGACGAATATCTATACCTGACTAGTAATTGCCGCAACGATAACCGAATAAATAAAACTGCCAACTGTGTGAGTTCCTCGGTTGACTTCCTCGTTTGGTCTCGAGGGGGAAACACCAGGATGGGTTTTGTTTGGTGTTAGCTTCAGGGTGGATCCGGATAGGTCTTCCTTACCCCTCTCTAATAGCCGCCAGTTGTATCGAGTCTCGATAGGGTGTTCAGTGCACGCTGCCGCTGCCGCTTCATTCCACCATACCTATGTAGGCGAGGACCGCCGAATTCTAGTCTCACCGTGTACTGGCCTCAGTACTGACGCTCCTCTTTTCCCTTTGCCCTTTGTCGGCACCCCTTTTGTTTAAGCAGGTTTTGAGATCGACGCCGTTAGCAGGGTTACCCTTCCGGCTTGGCCTGGGCAGGGTTATGGACGCCATTGGTTATTCTTCAGGGCTCTTAGCCCCATTTGCATCTTGTCCGTAGTCGGGCGCTCTATCATTTTCAAGGTGATTTGGATCTTTGTATATTATATCTGTATTCTTGACTCTTTGAGTCGCTGTTGTATATATATCTGTTCTGTGGGTCCCATCGAGGACTGTTGTGTAATGTTATTACTTCGTTTTCCACCCGCACGAAAGTGCCTGGTGGGCACCTTCGAATCGTTTCTATGCGGGTTTGGCGGGAATCGCTGAAACTTGCATAGGGACGATTCTGAGGGTGTTACATCGTTGAGCCACTAACCGTTGATCATATCCGAAACGTGACTCAGCTTGACGAGAAGCGCCAGCAGCTGCTGGAGGAGGCACAAGCCATCACGGAGCAAGGCGCTAAACTAGATCGAGACCTGGTCAACGCGCAGAAGTCCATAGAGAAAGCTAGAGCAATGGAAGCCGAGTACAAGACTCTGCTGCAGTAGCAGAAGACTAAGAAGGCTCCAGCTCGCGTCATCAACGATCCTAGTGTACGACGCAACCTAGGATGGGCTCCCTCGAAGCCGGCACAGGCCAAGCCATACATTGATAGTGAAGGCAAGCAGGTGATGCCCACCCCACTCCTTAACCTCGCTGTCGCCAAGACCCTTCTGGAGCAGGATAGATCGCCTGAGGCAGTAGAACAGGTCTATGACCTAGTGGCCAAGGCGGTAAAGCAGCAGGAAAAGGCCACCTCTCAGAGGCTTGAGTCTGACCCAGCGCTCTGCCGATCTAGCCAGTACAAACCGCCAAGGGACAGATCTCCTCTGGATGTCGGATCACATACGGGTTCATCAGAACGAAGACGGAGGGATGCGCGCAACAGGAAGGAGGCTATCCCCATATCCTCCGACCACGGAGAAAGAGCCCAACCTCGCCGCCCATCACCACCGCCCCGATCCCCTCGACATCAGGAAGACTACAAGGCTCACCATCGCACAGATATGCCCCCACCAAAGCAGTGCGGCATCGTCATCCGCGACAACGCGACACAAACCCGTCATGATGAAGAGCGCCACCAAGGACATAAGATCAGGCCACACCACGACCCTCCGCATCCGACAAGCAACCGTGACAGGCGTGGGGCGTCGCAGGAGGGTAACAGCAAGAAGGCTAACCCACCGCCACCTCCGCCTCCGTCGCCGCCAAGCAGTCACCATGGCGGAAGAGGCCCGCGTTGTTCACGCAGCCCGTCCCCTGTTGACAACAAGAAGAAGAACCCGGAGCCGTACGATGCACGTTCGCGGATCGATAAGATCCACGAGGCCCGGGAAGGACCATACGTGGGACCACGTTGCTTTGGACCTACAATACGGTCCGCAACTTACCCCAAAGGTTTCCGGATTGACAAGACCATCAAGCCCTATGACGGCACCGCCAAGCCCGCCACATGGTTGTAGAACTACGACAACGCGGTGGAGATTACCGGAGACAACCCCAACGTCGCCGTCAAGTACCTCGCATTAATGTTGGTAGGAATGGCCCATCAATGGATCGACGACTTGCCAGAAAAATCTATCTACAACTGGCTGGATATGCAAGAAGCATTCACCAAGAACTTTGAGGGTACATACAAGCGTCCCTGCACTGTGGGAGATCTACAGCGATGTGTGCAAGAGAAAGACGAGACATCTCGCGCCTACCTCTCCCGCTGGCTGGACATGAAGAATTCCTACGCAGAAGTACACGCTCAGACCACTATGGCCGCCTTCATTGATGGATTGGAAAGGGGCACATTACTCCGACATAAGCTAAAGCGCTTGCAGTACAATCATCAGCTTGACTTGAATCAGATGATTCAGTTAGCTAGTGAGTTTGCAGCTGCCGACAACGATGCTCGTGGCTCTTTGCCGGCAACGGCCGTTCCAACCCAAGCTCGGAGGAACAGCAGTACAAAGCGGAAAACCGCTCCAGAAGAAAAGCAATCTACCGACATGGTCGCCATGACTTTTGCAGGACGAGGAGAAGGCGGACAACATGGCTGAGGAAGGGGAGCAGGCCGCGGGTAGCAACGAGGAAGTGAAACCAACTCGACGCCGCTCCACGTTCCCCAAACATACGAGGAGTACCGCGATATGCCGTGCCTCGTACACCTCGATGTCAACGGCAAGGCCACCCATACCAATCGACACTGCAAGTTCGTCAACGACCTCAAGGAAGACCCGGAGTCCGGCTACAAGCAAAGTCGGAAGAACAGACCGCGAGGCAAGGGCAAGGGGAAGAAGAAGGAGGAGGAGTCCAAGGATTCAAGTGACATGGACGAGGACGTTGACCCCAAGCACGCCGCCAAGAGCGACGACAAGGGCAAGAACCCCTTCGCAAAGTAGGCCCCAGTCTACCACACTTTCCTTGGCACCCCCACCGTCCGACAACAGAAGACCTCTCTAAGGATCCTGATGGCCACTCTCCCCCCAGTTCCCCAATACTTGCGCTGGTCGGAGGTTCCAATCACTTTGGACAGGATGGACCACCCAGACCCTGTGCCCACGGAGAACCAGTACGCCATGGTCATCAACCCATTGATTGACGGAGTTCACCAAGTGCATGGTGGATAGTGGAAGCAGCATCAACATCATGTACCTGGATACACTGCAGAAGATGAACTTGACGGAGGCAAATCTAAGGCGGACCAACAACGTGTTCCATGGCGTAGTTCCTGGTCGGGAGGCTCGGTCCCTTGGGTGCATTACGCTTTAGGTAGCCTTCGGCGATGTTAATAATTACCGCCAAGAGCGCATGACCTTTGAGGTGGTCCCCTTCAAGAGCGTGTACCACGTCATATTCGGCCGCGACATATTCCACACGTTCATGGCCAAGCCATGCTTCGTCTACAACAAACTCAAGATACCCGGACCAAACGGCGTCATCACCGTATCCGGAAGCTTTACCAAGGCAAGGGACTGCGAGATCAATGAAGCAGCTGTTGCAGAAGCTGTCCTCTACAGCGAAGAATTCAAGGAGATCCAGAGCAAGGTCAATGACTCGGAGATGCCCGCGTCGAAGAAGCAGATCTCCGACTCCGCTCATGCGTTCAAGGCCGCCATCGAGACCAAGCCGGTGGAACTTGTGGTAGGCGATGCCTCCAAGACCGTCGCCATTGGGACGAACCTGGATCCCAAATAGGAAAGCGCGCTCGTTGAGTTCCTCCGTGAGAATAGGGATATCTTTGCCTGGCAACTTGTCGACATGAAAGGTGTACCTAGGGAACTTGTCGAGCATAGCTTAAACATAGATCCAAAATGTAAACCAGTGAAACAACCTCTACGACGCTTCGGAGATGAGAAGAGACGCGCCATTGGCAAAGAGATAGCTAGGTTACTTAAGGCTGGGTTTATCCGAGAAGTCCTTCACACCCGATGGGTGGCCAATCCTGTACTTTTCCCCAAAAAGGGAACCAATGAATTAAGAATGTGCGTTGATTACACCGGCTTGAACAAAGCATGTCCCAAAGATCCGTTTGCTTTGCCTCGCATCGACCAAGTCATTGACTCGACGGCTGGCTCGGAACTTTTGTATTTTCTCGATGCATACTCAGGATACCACCAGATCAAGATGAGGAAGTCGGACCAATTGGCCACTTCGTTCACTACCCCATACGACACGTTTTGCTATGTCACAATGCCCTTTGGGCTGAAAAACGCAGGTGCTACCTACCAGCAGACAATGCAACGTTGCCTTCACGACCAAATTGGACGGAATGTTCACGCCTATGTGGACGATATCGCGGTGATGTCTAAAAAGTCAAACGACTTAATCTCCGACTTAAAAGAAACCTTTGATAATCTCCGGAAATACAACATGATGCTCAACCCTAAGAAGTGCGTCTTCGGGGTTCCAGCCGGCAAACTGTTGGGCTTCATCGTTTCCCAGCGCGGAATCGAGGTCAACCCAGAGAAAATCAAGGCCATCTTAAACATAAACCGTCCGACATGCCTAAAGGACATCCAACGACTAACAGGTTGTGTTGCAAAAGTTAGTCGGTTCGTCAGCCGACTTGGAGAGAAGGCTCTGCCGCTGTACAAGTTGCTGAAGAAGGCGGACAAATTCACATGGACAGACGAAGCAGATGCGGCATTCAAGCATCTCAAGGATATTCTTTCCTCAGCGCCCATCCTTGCAGCACCCGAGCCTGGAGAGCCCCTGTTAATTTATATGGCGGCAACCATCCGGGTTATTAGCATCGTCGTCGTGGTAGAGCGGAAGGAACTAGGCTACGAGCACGGAGTTCAACGACCAGTTTACTATGTAAGCGAGGTCTTGACGGAGTCCAAGCAGCATTACCCGCACTACCAAAAGATAGCTTATGGAGTATTCCTTGCTTCTCGGAAGCTGAGGCATTACTTTCAGGAGCACCCAATCACAGTAGTGAGCAAGACTCCACTGTCCGACATTATCAACAACAGCGACGCTACAGGAAGGGTCGCGAAGTGGGGCATTGAACTTGCCGCCTTCGAGATCACCTACAAGAGACGCGATGCTATCAACTCACAAGCTTTGGCGGATTTTATTGCAGATTGGACGGAGATGCCAGATGCTACTCCACTTCTAGAACCAGAGTACTGGGTGATGCACTTTGACGGATCAAAGTTGCTCAACGGCTCGGGGGCTGGTGTACTACTACAGTCACCAAAAGGAGACAAGCTGCACTACGTTCTGCAGATCCACTTTGAGGCTACAAACAACATGGCGGAGTATGAAGCACTCATTCACGGACTGCGTATAGCCAAGGATATTGGCATCAAGCGCATAGTTTGCTGTGGAGATTCCGACTTGGTTGCCCAGCAGGTGGCTGGCACCTGGAATGCGCAGAACCCTACGATGGCGGCATATCGCGACGAAGTGGACGAGATAGCCAAGAGCTTCTTGGGCTACGAAGTCAAGTATGTGCCTAGGGAGCAAAACGAGGCAGCTGATCTACTATCTAAACTTGGATCAGGGCGCAAGCAAATTCCGCCAGGAGTTTTCCTAGAGCATCTACGCACACCATCCGTGAAGGGCGCCGACATCGACAACCCGGATAGAGCTGACTCTTTCGTTAACATGGTGACAAAGATCCCTCCGGCTTGGACAAAACCGTTCATGGAATATCTCGAACATGGAACTTTGCCCGACGACGAGGTCGAACGACGACAAATAGTACGACGAGCAAAGGGTTATACCATAATCAATGGGAAACTCTATAAAAGGAGCACTACTGGTGTATACCTAAAGTGCGTTTCCCAGCTAGAAGGTATGGAAATCCTGCGCGAGATCCATCTCGGAGATTGCGGGCATCACGCCGCTCCTCGATCGTTGGTCGCGAAAGCCTTTCGGCAAGGATTATACTGGCTAACCGCGAAGGCAGACGCCGACAAGCTGGTTGAGACATGCACGGGATGCCAGTATTATGCCCGACAACCACATGTTCCTGCTGAAGAACTACGAACAATACCAATAACTTGGCCGTTTGCAGTCTGGGGGCTAGACATGGTGGGACCATTACAAACGGCACCATGTGGATTTACGCATCTGCTGGTAGCAGTTGACAAATTCACCAAATGGATAGAAGCTAAACCCATCAGAAAGCTTGATGGGGCAACTGCCCTCAGGTTTGTCCGGGATCTAGTGGTGAGATTTGGTCTCCCACATAGCATCATCACCGACAACGGAAGCAACTTGTCACTCGGAGAAGTGGAGGCCTATTGCTGGAACAAAGGCATCCGACTTGACCTTGCATCTGTGGCACACCCACAATCCAATGGTCAAGTTGAGCAATCCAATGGATTAATTCTGCAGGGAATCAAGCCACGTCTTGAGGCACCGCTACATAGAGCAGCTGGAGCTTGGGCGAAAGAATTGCCATATGTGCTATGGAGTTTACGAACTACACCCAACAGATCCACCGGCTACACCCCTTACTTCATGTTATATGGAGCAGAAGCCATCCTACCTTCCGACATCCTCCACGATGCACCAAGAGTTGCCGCCTACAACGAAGATGACGCTGAAGAATCCAGACGCCTAGATGTGGACCTTCTCGAGGAGGAGCGCGTTTTGGCATGCCAAAGATCCGCCATCTACCAGCAGAAGCTACGCAGCTACCATAGTCGCCGCGTTCGGCATCGCTCGTTTAAAGAGGGGAATTTAGTACTCCGACTTAAGCAGAAGAAGTCACACAAATTATCCCCGCCATGGGAAGGACCGTTCATCATAAGCAAGGCGCTGCTCAATGGGTCTTACTACCTTGACAACAATCGTGAGCTCAAGGATAGACCCAACGAGGATCATAAGCGTAAGCGACGTGACCCGGATGATGACTACCCGGAGCTTGACCGGCCATGGAACATAGCACAGCTACGTCCTTTCTACACTTAGCATTTTTTATCTAATCGTGTACCTCTTATATGATCAATGAAATAAAGCTCTTTGGTTCACTCATATTGCCGAGTCTTTTACCTCCTTTAGTGTTCATTTTTGGATCATATAAACCTTTATGCACAAGTCTTGCGATTGCACTTGTGAAAATTCCGCCTACGGGCGTTAGCTTAAATTTTCTGGTCTACACATTCTTTATCGTTTTTTATGTGGATTCTGGAGTAGTGACTTTTGGCACTTATTGTCGGCGATTTTGTGCTCAGGTTATTGACGGTGCCATTGGGCATCATCACCTAAGCGCATGGCTCCGACAATGAGTCTTCCGACTCACGAAAAGTCAAGCATAAGAACCAGAGTAATGGATAAGCCAGCACTTGCTTAAAAAATATATACATGCTGAAACTTGATTCTTAAGTAGCAGGATACGACAACCATTGTTTTCCGCCTTAAGATTACATCAACAAGTTTTTTCCCGTGCACACTCCAGAGGTGAAACAGAAATTACAAAGTGTTTTTCATTCTTTGGGCACAGGAGGCTTGGAGGCCGCATCATCACCAGCCGGAGAATCACCCTCAACATCGGCGCTGTGATGAGACTCGGAGGAGTCCTGGTTGACGTTGTCGATGAAGTTCCTAGGCACGAAGACGTCAACGTCCACCAACTCGGCAACCCTGGTGTCATAACCCGCGAGTGATGACATGATGGCTTCATGATCGATATCCTTGCCGTCATCATCCACGTCGGGGATACCAGATGTCACCGTGTTGATGTCGACATATTCATAGTGTGCCTTCACCATAGACAGCGCCATCCTTGCGCCAGCCCATGCGCATGAAGCTTTCCAGCTCGCGACACGCTCGGTGGCTCGGCGCAGAATCTCCGAGTACTTCGTCACGGAGTCCGAGGCCTTGATATAAATCTGGAGGGGCTTAGCAATCTCCTTGGCTTGGGCGATGGCGGTATTGATGAACTTGCCGGCAAGAACCATGCATTCCTTGTCCGAAGGAGGCGAGCGGGTTAAACCCATGGGCGCTGAAAATTCCGACAAGGATTGCATGAGTTCAATAAAATTTTAAGTATCCAGACTACAGAACTACAAGGCGGAGGACACTTACTGAAGATGCTGGCCTTAGCCTGCCAGACGGTGTCCGCCAAGGATTCCTTTTCTTGTTGGAGGAGCTTAAACGCTTCGTTATGGCGAAGGTTTTGCTCATCAGCAGCTTGCTTCTGATCCTTTAGGATCGCAAGCTCCTACTTAAAGCGATTGATCTCCGCGGAGGTGGAGTCCTGCAGGGCTTTCATGGAATCCTCGTGCATCTTCAGCATTTCTTCCCTCTCCTTCTTAAGGATCTTGTTCTCGCTGTCCAGCTGCTGGATGTGCTTGGACTGCTCGACAATATCCTTGGCCTTGGTAACATGCTCTGCAAGTCGGAGAAAACAAAGTACACATTGAGTACTCGGAGATTATGGGCACAAAAGTAAGACGGAAATGCGCAAAAAGAAAACAGACTCTTGTTTTTGATGATCTGTTCCTTCAAGATGGCAGTTTTACCCTTTTCGGCTTTAAGATTTGCGCGCATCTTCTGATACTTGTCGTTGGCCATGCCCCTCCGAGCATTCTCATTCTGTGGAAACAAATACAAAGTTATATCGCTGTTTGGTCTGCTTGGATCCTCTAGTCGGAGATTCTCCATCTAGGTGCTCGGGGGCTACAGCGAGAGTTTTTAAACTTATCAATATGCTTAGCTTTTCCTTAAAGCCTCTAGTCGGAGCTAATTTAGTTCTCGATTAGAAGCTTGGGGGCTACAGTATAAAGTTTTTAGCTCGGAAAATGCTTAGCTTTTCTTTAAGCATCTAGTCGGAACTAATTCAGTTACAACTAGAGGCTTGGGGGGCTACGGCACTGAAAAATATAAAGACTATGTATGCTACTCTTAAAGCATCTAGTCAGAATAATTTCTTCCATCTAAATGCTTGGGGGCTACAGTGAGAGTTCTTTCTAACTTAGTCACTCTTAGAGCATATAGATGCAAAACCTATGGTTTTCCGTCTACATCCTCGGGGGCTACAGTGGGATACTCATACGAAATCCCAAAGGTAAAGTAAAACTTACAAGTGCGATGATCTTGAGGTTTGTAGCGCTCTCGGCCAGTAGCTTGACAAAGGAAATGTTGTTTCCTCGCAAGATGTCTGCTTGTCGGAGTAGCTCCTCAAGACCGCACGTCGAAGATAACGGCACTCCTCCAGGAACCATAGTTGTGTTACTCGGCATGAGCGCCGGGTAAACAATCTTTGGGAACTCGAAGGGTTTCTAGGGAGCAGAGGCGCCGCCTTCGGCAGAAGTACCAGCTCCCACCACCGCCTTGACGCTACCGATGGCATCCTTAGCCAGAGCTTCATCCATTTGAAGAGCAGCACTCTCCTGCGTTGCCTGCTCGCCGACAACAGCTAGTTCGGTAGAGACGCCAGAGTCCACTTCCATGGCGGAAGGGCCTGGTGCCTCCTGGACTTGCGAGCTTGTCGGAGCAGAGGAGGGCTTGACGACAGGAGTAGCAGGGGTGATGGCGGGGGAGGAGTCGCGATGCAGCATATCTTTGATATTTCTAGAAGCCCCAAGAGTCTTGGAGGACTTCTTTGAGGCTGGTTGTGGCTTTCTTCCTGAAACGTGCAAAATGCATAAGTACAGGAATAAGACAGATAAATGAGACGATGTCGGAGAATGAGAGGCTTACACTAGGGGGGCGCTTTGGCAAACATCCCGGTGGCTTTCTTATTTTCTGCCTCCAGGGCGGCAGTACTCTTTTTGGAGGCTCCACCCTCCGTCTTCTTCTTCTTACCTCCGTTGGCAGCGTCAGAGGTGGAGCTCTTCCGCTTTCGCGCCAATAGGGCATCATCGTCGGACACGACCGTGACTTCCTTCATCTTTGGATCGTAGATTTGGGCAGCCAGATTCTCCTCATCTAGATCGCTAAGCTGTGAAATCACCGTGTTAGATAAGATGGCTATGATAAGACGGAGAAACTGGAGCAATGTCATACACGAAAAATAAATACCTACCTTTGGGCACTTGCCGTCTACGTACATGTCGTAGGTGATGGTGAAGCCATGCTTCTTATCCTTCACCTTGACGATGTCCTTCAGACGGAGCTTGACGGAGTCGCTCGAGAAGTTATCCACGGAGATCCGAAGGGAATCCTTTCGATCACCCGTGTACTCGTGCATGAAAATCGCGCGGTGCTGCAGGGGTTGGATTCGCCTGATGAACCAGCACATGGCTAGGTCCAAGCTGGTCAAACCTACCTCTACGAACCACTCGATCCACCTTATTGCGCGAGAAGCGTTGAGGTCGGAGGGAAGGGAGGCATGGGATCTCCATGTGGAAACTTCAGCGGCGGCTCCATCCACGAAGTCCGGGTACGTCACTTCTCGGCCCGCCAAAGGAATGTCGGGGCCGTAGAAGTACGTCCGCTGCCAGTTTTTGCACGACTTGTGGCCAACGATGTCGGGGAACCGCCGGCCGGGTCGGATCTTGAAGCTTATGGTGCCGCAGTTCCTAAGCTCCTCCCTACTATGTCCGGCTTCACGTTTGACGGTGAAGAAGTACACGAACAAGTCTAACCTAGGCTTAATCCCTAGGTAACCCTCACAAAGTGCCGCGAAGTTGCTAAGCACTAAGATGCTATTGGTGGAGAGGTTGTGGGGTTGGACTTTGAAGTGGTTCAAGACGGACAGAAAGAAGTGAGAGATGGGCAAAGAAACGTCGCGTACCAGCTGGGCCTTGAGGTACACCTTTTCTCCGACTTGGGGAGAAGGTGTCACCTCGCCGGCCGGCGCCGCCCGCTAGGCAAGCCCCTCCGTCGCGGGGAGGTAGCCCTCGGTGACCATCTCTTGGATGTCGCGGCCGGTGATGTCCGAGCCGCGCCAGTCACTTTTGTGCGAGTCTGGCTCCTCTTCTAGAGGCTCCAGCGCCGCCAGATTGTGGTCACCGCCGGTGGTTTCAATCACCGCCGATGCGGGGATGACCAGGCCCTCAGGGGGCACGACGACGGAGATCGCCGGCTTCGCCGTGGCTTCGCTCGACGCCGCCATCGAAGGGGAGGAGATGCTGCTGGCCATGGAGGACTGGGAGGACGCGACTGGTGCAGAGAGAGAGGCTAGGGTTTCTTCGAGGTTTTCCGCAGAGGGCTCGAGGAGGCGTGCGGCTGGAGGAAGAAGATGATGACGCGAGAGAATGGGGTGAAAAAGTGGCAAGTGTCCCACGGTTACTATTTATCTTACTCTGTGTCAAGATTCGTGCAGCTAATCGGACGGTTGCCGCGTAGATGACGTGTTCGTGAACGTGCGCGGTAATTTCGCCACGTCTCCAACCGCCGCCGCCAACGGTTCATATCGCTCGCACGGGAAAATCGGATATGATTGCGTTCTCTGCATATGTGAGTTACGAGGCGTCGCTAACCTACAGCCTACGTCGCCATAACTGACATGGTAGATGAGCCGTCCCATCGAAGATTTCGGCATGGACGGATTTAATCCAACAACGGAAGCGTACGATGGAAGATTCAGCATTTCTCCGACTTACTCATAGAAGACGGAGAAACCTTTGCAGGGTTCTTTGGGAGGACTACAAGATATTGCTTGACGATTTACCGACATCCATCTAGACGGAGCATTCCACGGGAAGAGGCAAGATGGCGCAAGATCTCGGAGTTCTCCGGGGGCTACTGTTGGGGATATGCTATATGGGTATCCTCATAGCATGTCTCTTATCCGACTAACCCGGGTGGCCCATAGTCGGTAGCATGGCATGTGGCCTGCTGGGCGGCCCAGTTAGGTGGATCCAGAAGGGAGGCCCATGTCGGATAAAGGAAGGCTACGGTGGAGTCACCAGCGTACCCGGAGCCTTGGAGTACAAGATACACAAGACTAGTGATAGACGGTGTAGGACTCTGTAACCTGCTCGGCTAGGAATTTTCCCTATAACCTTAGGACCTGGCGACTATATAAGTCGGGCCTATGGGAGCCTTTAGGGCACGACGATAACTTACAATCTCAGACAACCTCGCACAGCGAACCTATCTCTGTAACTCGGTGTATTGCCCTTATAGTGATTTATAGCAGGAGTAGGATTCTGCCACTGTTGTGGGATCTGAACCTGGGTAAGCTGTGTTACCTCGTACCCGTAAATCGTCCGCCTTATCCCACGTCTCTAAACACGCACTGTGAGGACCCCTCCATGGCGTACTCGTCGGCAATACCACGGCACTTAGACATAGAGAAAGAGAATAAAATAACTGTAACATCCCAGCATTAGAGCCTAGAAAATAAGTTGAACCCAGATGTGTGCATTGCATTCATGCATAGAAAATCCGAATAATTTTCGCGCTTTTAAACAAAACTTGTCAAGGTGATTGAAGCTTCTCTTAACTTGATGGAATTGAAGTAGATCATCAAGTTGACTGTGATAAGTTTCAATAAGACCTTTGTTAAAATCTCATCTTGGGTAAGACAAATGTGATCTAAGGGTATATCAAAATATACCATAAGTTAAACCTTAATATAATGTGAATTATATCTGATCAATTAGGTGATCATCTTATAGTATTCATTATAATCATGCATAAGAATCAAGTTAAGGATATAAAACAAATAATAAGAATGTAACCACTATGTCTTAAGTCCCATCTACATACATTATGAGAATCATAATAACACCTAAATCCTAAAAACTCTTTTGATGAGTTGGAATTGGAAAGAGATTAAGTTAAGTTCATCCACTATATATATCTTTCTTTCTATACAATCTTTATGGAATTTATCTCAAAATCCGTTGTTCATCAATGTTGGATAACTTCCCATTGATTCACAACTTCTTTAACTATTAGTCTTTGATCTATTATTTGATCTTATCAGAACATCTACTCAAATCTTCTAATGAGTGCATAGTCCATCAATAACTTTAATCTAATATAAGATACTAAGAAGATAATTTCCAGGCAATAAAAGGTAGGATTGATAAAGCCCTATTTAGCCAACTAAGAACTTCAGTAATAAATGATTAAAGTATTATAATGGTAATGCTTTGGCCACAAACATGGAATGCTTATATTTAGTATAGGTAATATTGGTGGGTAGAACATGGTTGGAACCTTAGTAAAGATAGGTGATCCTAGAGAAGTCTTTGCAAACCCCATAAATATAATTCAGGGATTGAAGTATAAGTCATGAGGGTTAAGTAATGAAGATGGTGTTATTCGCCTAAAAGAATAATCAACTTTAGAGAAAGATTAGTGATGGAAGATAATCAACAGTAGAATAGTAAATACAACCAACCAAGGATATGAACAAATTATAAAATGCCTTTGTATCAAACTCATTGGATTCATCCATAAGTTTAGAA
The DNA here is from genome assembly GCA_916181665.1 of Avena sativa. Classification (NCBI taxonomy): domain Eukaryota; kingdom Viridiplantae; phylum Streptophyta; class Magnoliopsida; order Poales; family Poaceae; genus Avena; species Avena sativa. The sequence goes on from OV702284.1 coordinate 1,637,299, forward strand.
AAATGATGTATTGAATAAGAAGATCTTAATAAGTAAGTCCATCAAACTAACCCTGATGATGGAAAGAAAGAGGTATTATATCTAGGAAAGGAATTCCTTAATTAGAGATTCCAGATTGCGAAATATAATTACATGTTATAGATCATTTTCCTATTTAATCTTGGTAAACAATCAACTCTAAATCTTAAATCAAAACATATTATCCATCTCATAATGTTAAACCATCATCTGATGCTCATAACACTTTATAGAAATATTTCCTAATAACAAATTACATAAGCATATCTCTATTCATTTCAACCATAATTACTATATGTGCCGAAGTATATCTTTATAAGCTCACTGCTATAAAACACTCTAAATTCAAACTTCCTATTAAAAAAGAAGATTTTATCAAAGACTATATACACAAGGAAATATACTGAATTATTAAATCTTAACTCCTAAAAGGAATCAAAGCTTATACAAACCCTAAAGCCAAGGGTAGTACTCATAATTTAAAAACCCTAAACCTCTTTGTTTATTTCAATGGATTAAATACAGTTCATTTTCTAAATAAATGGTAATGGTAATAACCATATCCTTATCCTTCATGATTTTCATGCAACAAATAATGATCCAAATCATGATGTATATAAAATCTATATTCAAACTATGAGCCAATCAGAGTTAAATCTATAAACAAATAAGAAGATATCATTTAAGAAATTCCTAATTAAAATTAGAAGAGAAAAATAATAAGAAGAAGTTTCTTCCAATTATTAACAAAAAGAGTTCTTATTGAGTAAATAAAGGAAATATAAAAAGAAGGCGTAATAAAAGTTCACAAAGGTTACCAAAAATATTTTAATATTACTGCAAATGTCCAGCAGATAAATCATACAAAGAAAGGTTAAAAATCTAATTCAAATTCAAATCTGAAAAGGAAAACAGAAAATAGAAAGAAATAAAGCAAATAAAAAAATAAACCTGGCCGTAGCCCAATACCACTATACCTATCTGACGCCTAAGTGCAGCCCATAACGGCCCAGTAACCAGCCCTGTCCTTTTCCATCTGAGACTGACAAGTGGGGTCAGGAAAGAACCGCGGGTTGAGCTAAAGAAAACGACAGGGGGTTATCTATAAAATTATCATCGTCGTCATCGTCACGCACACAGATAGCTCGCTGGCGGAGCTCGCCGCCGCCCGATGCCGTCATCACCGTCATTGCGCCAAGATACTCACCGCCGCTGCCAGGAGGGGATAAGAAGGCCACCGCGACGTATTGCTTCCATCCCTATCTCCAATTCCTCCTTATCCTCTCAGATACGAGTGAGACCGAACCCTAGCTCGTTGAAGCCACTCTTCGCCGTCGAACCACGTCACCCCACACCATTCTAAGCCGTCATGGAGAAGCACCATCCTTCGTAGATCCTCTGGGTAGAAGCTTGCGTCAAGGGGAGCACTGGAGCGGGTGAATTTGGTAGTTTTCCTCCGCGGCAGTTCGTCGGAATCCTCGTCGGAAAGCTCGATTCCGGCCGTGCATGTCCTCGCCAACCACTCAATCCTCATCAGGGTGAGTTCCTAAATCTTCTAGCATCCTCGAATCATTTGATCTCGTTGTAAATCGCCGTTTCACTGTAAGCCACCGTTGGCCACCGTCGGAGCTCGTCGGAGCCGAGGCTCCAATGACCATTTCCGAGCGGCACTGCCACTCCTAGGTTCAGTAGCTTGCGCTGATTCTAACTAGACCTATTTTGCTTGCTGGGGTGCAATAGATCATCGCCGGTGACCACTCACCGACGGCAGTGGTGGTGCTGATGTCATGCTCACCTCATGATCGAGCCACGTCAGCCGTTTGACTAGTCTTTACCTCGTGTGGTGGATGACATGGCCAAGGGCCCGCATGTCATCGACAGTGAGTAGAGAGGGAGTCAGTAGCAAAAACATTTCTTTTAATCTGAGAGCTGAGGTGGACAATGGCCCACAGGTCAGTGACTGGGGCTAGCTCTGGTCGTGGTGTAAAAAGTATTTTTCTGTTAGGAAATGAATAAAATGTTATAATCCAATTAATAATATTCCAGAAATATAATAAACAATTAAATCTTGTTTAATTAATAACTTTTGATTTATAATTCAGAAAAATATGTATAATATATGAAATTTTCAGAAAAATAAAATCTACAACCTAAAACTATTACCAAATATTGTTATAATAACTATTTAAATGAATAGTATTTAGTAAAAGTTTTATAAGTAATAAAACTTTAATAATTCATATTCCTATAATGATAAATGGTTATAATACAAGTAAAATACCAAAAATCTTGGAAAAATGAGAATTCTAATTTAAAACTATAATCATGTATTGTGAATTCACTTAATGAAATATTTATTATTCATTAAGTAACTATAAAGTAATAAGAATTATAAAAATCATATCTTATTGTTTATAAATCACAAAAATAAATGTAATATACCAAAAAGATCACAAAAATAATATCTACATATTAAAAATCTAATCTTATACTTTTGAGTTAAATGAAAATTAAATATTTTAATAACTCAAATCTAAACTTATTTACTTCATTAATAATTCATATAAAGATAAATAAAAATTATTAATATTCCTAAAATGAGTCAAATAAGTCTGATAAATAGTATAGATCTTAAATATCAATAATATAATGCCATAATAGTTTAAAAATATTAGAAATGTCCCTATTTTATAAGTATCCCCAACCATAAATAAAGATTATCTTCTAAGAAGAATTCCACTAATAATAAACTCCTTAAAGAACAACTTGTGAACAATCAAATCTTTTCTAAACTATATTAACTAACAAATTACAAAAACTACTACAACACTATATAAATTCCTAAGTAGTTAAGTAACATTATCTTGAGTTCATATACCATACTCACTCATCTATAAAAGATAAATGATATTACTCCATACTCACATCCAGACACCATTAACTCAAGTAACAGAATAACATTCTTAACTAACCTAAAGAAAAGATTTTAGATATACAAGATACCAATCTATAAGTACGATGTTTTCAAAACTAGCTATACTTTAAAGTTAACTTTAGTATACAAAATCTTAATGTAACACTATAAGCATTATTATATGTTTTATAGTTAACTTTGGTCTGAAGTAGTTAAACTATAAAGCAACTCAAGCCAAACTATTTGAGCAGACAAATAACATCACTAACTAACCACAAAGTTTGTTTAGACCTTAGAAGGGAAACCTTTTCTTCGAAGGTTATCCTTTTTGCCACTTTAAATAAGAAACCTTGTATAAGTAATCCTATTTAGTATGTCATAATTATGTATACTTTACTCCTACATATGTGTTGTTTACAACCACTCATAAACTCTAATAAAAGTACAACTATGAAACTTATCTAAAAGGACCACACATTCCAAAGTAACCATTTTCGGAATCCAAACCCTAGGACAACATTATTCCCGGGATTTGCGATTAGAACGTGCATCACATTACTTATGCATAAAAGCATATTGCTTCTTTAAACATTACTCCTTACCGCACCAATGATGCTGATTTCAGATTTTTGATCTTATACCGACTCGAAGACCGTGAGTGCATAATCTTGCAATCACAAAAGGCAAGTTCACACTTGCTCATGTCCTTTGATTATTTTCTGTAAAGTATTTTACAATGCCAGTGTTGTCTTCACCTGCATTTGAAAAAGGTCCGAAAACACTATTTTCAATAATAATGGGAACTATTGATTATTGATCCAGGGTGATCAGCTAATCTATTAAACCTGACAGTTGGAATACCACTGTTCAGAACTATATCACCTAGGACTTAACAACCAATGTCTCCAGTGATTCTTGTGCCGTATATTACGCGTTGACCATGAGATTTGGAATGGGACGGAGAAGTCAGCTGTATCTTCTTCCTCACGCATGAAGCCGGATGTGCAGGTCGTGGATGTTATCCTCGTAGCATGCATATGAATTGGTAATTCGTAGAGGATATGCAGCATATGGGTGGGAACCCTCAACGTCCCATGATAGTTCTGACATCTAACGGTTTGTACAAACCATTACCATAATTCTTTATATGGGCATGGTGTACACCAAGGAGGCATGCGGGGTCGTGAAGGGAGCAGTGATTGGCTTGGATCATCTTCTGGGCCCCACATCATGGAATTGTGGACGGGAATTGTAACACCCTCAGAATCGGCCCTATGCAAGTTTTAGCGAAACCCGCCAAACCCGCATAGAAACGATTCGAAGGTGCCCACCAGGCACTTTCGTGCGGGTGGAAAACGAAGTAATAACATTACACAACAGTCCTCGATGGGACCCACAGAACAGATATATATATACAACAGCGACTCAATGAGTCAAGAATACAAATATAATATACGAAGATCCAAATCACCTTGAAAATGATAGAGCGTCCGACTACGGACAAGATGCAAATGGGGCTAAGAGCCCTGAAGAATAACCAATGGCGTCCATAACCCTGCCCAGGCCAAGCCGGAAGGGTAACCCTGCTAACGACGTCGATCTCAAAACCTGCTTAAACAAAAGGGGTGCCAACAAAGGGCAAAGGAAAAAGAGGAGCGTCAGTACTGAGGCCAGTACACGGCGAGACTAGAATTCGGCGGTCCTCGCCTACATAGGTATGGTGGACTGAGCGGCAGCGGCAGCATGCATTAAACAACCTATAGAGACTCGATACAACCGGCGGTTATCAGAGAGGGATAAGAATGACCTATTCGGTACCATCCTGATACTACCACCAAACAAACCCATCCTGGTGTTTCCCCCTCGAGACCAAACGAGGAAGTCAACCGAGGAACTCACACAGTTGGAAATTTTATTTATTCGGTTCTCGTTGCGGCAATTACTAGTCAAGTATAGATAATCATCCTGATAAAATAAGCAGTGGGCCGTTTTAGTTAATCATTCCGTTGTAGTTGCAGCACTTACTAGTCAGATACAATTAACGTGAGATATTCCAGAAAAACCCAGCAGTTGTTGGTACTTTTATTTAGCCATTCCGTTGCAGTGAAGCTGATTACTAATCATATCAGATACAAGTCAAATTATAACAGTAAACTTTAGTTATAGTTGTCTATGATCAAGCACTGTGCTCCAAGTCGTCCATAACCGCGGACACGGCTTCTCGAAAAGATTAAACCCTGCAGGGGTGCACCAAAGTATCCACACGCACTTCGACCCTTTTTGCCAGATCAGTTAACATACACCCATCGGTATGTCGGCGGGGCCTAAGTCATGATGTTTCCCAGACCCAAAGCAAGCACGGGGGGCCACCCCACTAAGTACACCCGCATCAAAGTCGGCCGGTCTCCGAGACGGACTCAGGGTTTGCGTCAGTGGCTGTAAACGACAGCAAATCCCCAAACGGGGACTGTCGATACCGCGAAAACACTCCACTTCCAAAACAGTACAGCGTGCTCCTCACACAATCGTAAATAAAGCAGTAAAGCATGGCATAAGTACAGGATAGTAATAAAGCCCCAAACTACTTGTGGCCCCCAGTACAATACTTTGAAATCAGGTACTAAATCGATGGGGGGCCCATATCTCCCCACATGTGGTTAGCGCGCTCGATCTCGGAACAGGTGGCAAGAACTCGGGGTCCTACGGGACACAAGTGGGCGGTCGGAAACCAAATGTTATCTATCACCCACCGGTGCCTCTGCTTACCTACTTCAATTTTAGTTATTAAATAATAATTAAAGTGAATGATAATTAAAGCCATGATCATCTCCAACATTAACATGCGGCAATTCTCCAACAACTGTGGTACTTGACGACACGCGACGGCACTTGAGCAAGCGACTACGACGCGCAGGTCCAACTATCTACCAAACAACAGGTAATAGGATGTGTCCAAGGCAATATACGGCTGCAAGGGATTGCACGGGTACGAAAGCTAGAGCATCGCAACACAGATAGCAATAGATCAACAGGAGGGAATAAATACTATAAAAGCAAGATAGGTAGAAAGGGGGAGGTGCTCGCCTGAAAACATTGTCGAAGGTTCAACCGAAGATCGGGTCGACACTCGCATCAACTCAACGGCCTTATCCGCGAAGAAGCAAAACGCTAGAACAAACATCGGATGCAATATTTAATACTACGGCAAAAGATCGGGCATGATGCATGTATGCTGTATGGCAGGGCAAAGGTGCGATGCAATTAGGCAATATTAAGTGGAACCGGGGTCCCGACAATATTTAGGTGGTTCATGTTGTTTAGATACCCCGCAATTTAAATGTTGTTTAACAAGGCAGAAGATATCACCGGTTCTCTACACAAATTTAAATGAGGCCAATATGAGACTAGATTTGCCCGCATATGGGCCCCATATTTAATTAAGAGGTGAATCGGCATAAGGCCCCCAAACCACAGACAAGGATGCATGCATGAACAATTAATATGCGACAAGTTGTGTTATATTATAAAATAGGGTTTTCGGGAAGGGGTTCACACATTGAGGGGTCTCGGCGATCTTGGTTCCGGGGTTCGGGGTTCGGTCTCAGGGTTCAGGGTTCGACGACTCGGACTCGGCAGAACATTCTCGAACAACGGGGCAGATCTTGTCGCATCCGGGTTCTCCGGGTCATGTCGACGGTCATGGCGTTCGGGATGAAGTACTCGGCGTCCTCGAGGGAGTACTTGTCGCACATGTGGTCTTCGGGCTCCATGACGATGATCTTGTCGTTTCGATGTCGGGGTCTTGAAATCCGTGAAGAAGGCATTGTCGCCCTTGGGTGAAGAACTTGTCATCCCGAGGGTCCGTGGCTTCGGCGGGACGTTCTATGGATCCGGGGTCGAAGAACTTGGTGTCCGCGAAGGGGCACTCGACGTTTCCGTGTCGGCGGCCTTGGCGGTATCGGGTCCGGTCTTAGCGTCCTGTCTTCGGTGTCGATGGCGAACTTGGGCTCGATACCGGGGGTCCATCGGATTTATCTCGATCGATGTCGATCTTGGGGAAGCCTCGGGTTCAGTCGTCGCGGGGCGATTCCACTTATCCATCAACCACAACATAGTAACTAGCCGCCACCGGACAACACCAACCCGACCTGGTACCAAGCAGAGGACGCACGACGCTGGGATGAAGCCAAAACGGCCAGAGGAGGGCGTCCTGCAGCGGGTCCATCGCCGGAGAGCTCTTGGCTAGAACGGCCGGCCGGAGGCAGACGAGGATCGCCGGGGAGGCGCGGTGGAGAGGCCACGGCGGCAGCGCAGGTCGGGGAAGGGCTCGCGGGGGAGGAGGAGGACGGCCGGAGGGAGGCGCTCGGGAGGTTGGGGAAGGAGGGCGGGCGGCGCAGGAGGGGGCCGGGGCCGGCAAGGCGGAGGAGGGGCGCCGTCGGCGACGCGGCTCGCAGAGGGAGGCGGTCGAGGGCCGGGGCCGGCGAGGGGATGGCCGCGGTGGCGGTCAGGGGCAGACGGAGGCGGCGGTGCGGAGAGGATGAGGCCGACGGGGAGGAGCCACGCGGGGCCGGCGGGACGCGGCCGGAGGCGGGGCCTGCCGCAGACGGAGGGTGGCGCAGGAGACGAGGCGACTGGCGGCAGAGGTCTCAGGCGCGGGAGCGGTGGTTGGGCGGGAGCGAGCGAGCGGGGAGGATGGGGCGGCGGGGTCGGCGAGGGGGAGGAGGGGCGTGGCGGCGCTCTGGCCGGGGCCGAGGCCGGAGGGGGCGAAGAGGGGGGGAGAAGGCGGACGGCGTCGGGTAGGTGGGGGAGGACGTGGGGAGGAAGGGAGAAGGAGAAGAGAAACAGGGAGAGGGGCGGGGTCGGTAGGTGGGGCCGGGGCGGGTCCCGCGGATAGGGGAGAGGTGGGAGTGTGGGCAGTGGGGAGGGGCGCGTGGTGTGCGTGTGTTGGGTGTGTGCTGGGTGGGTCCGGGCTGGAGAGAGAGGGGGAGGGGAGTGGTTTGACCAGGGGGTGAGGTGGCAGCAGATGAGTGGTGGAGGGAGGGAGAGAGGTGAGGTGGCGAGAGCAGATTGGGTGGGGTGAGGTGGCTGGAGGGGTGGGTAGATTAGGTTGGGTAGACTTAGGATTTTAGTGGACCGATTTTTATTCTGGGGGTGGTCATTCGGGTCGAATCGGCCCGTTCGACTGCCCCGCTAAAAATAATTGAATGTTTTATTTATTTCAAACAGACTTTTGCAAACCGATAGCAAACAAAACAAAATAATCCGGTGACCCGGGGTTTGCGTTTGAATAAAGACAGGACGTTTTAGAAAACACAAACAGGTTTTTCCGCAAATAGCTTTATGCAAGCAAATGCAAGATGATGACGATGCTCAAATGCAATGTGGCATGATGACATGAGCATGCGGTCACGATGATGCAATGCACAAAAACAACGCGATTTTCTAGTAGTGGTTTTGCGGGATGCCACAGGAATAAGCTGCCCGGTTGTGCAACAAAGAGTTGATCTCTCATGGGTAAAGTAACGCACCTCTGCAGAGTGTAAGAACTGTAACTTGTTACTCCTTGTTCCGGGAAGGAGCTGCGAACGCGGCGGGAAAGGAACCCCATGAAGGTTCTAGTAAACCCGTGAAGGCTGACGGACATATCTTTTCAGAATAAAAGCAACCTTTGAAGAAATGTTTATGAAAACTTGCATTGCCTACGACCTACGGTCTGTGGTTGTAGTTATAGTGCATCAAACACTCCTTTTCTAGTGAATTTGCTGAGTACGCTCATACTCAAAGTATCTTCTTAACCCTTGCTAGATTCTGAAGCCATTAAGAAGATGTCTACATCAAGATATGCTCCAGAACTTATCAATACCAGCTAAAGCTCTTCAATGAAGACCAGGAAGACAACATAAATCTCAACTCAAGTGAAGACGAAATTACTGACTAGATAGAAATACAATCTCTAGCCAAAGAACCTACCTCTGTAGTGCGTTGCAATAGCGGCAATGCTAATTCCTTAGTTAAATACTAATTTTAATAGTATAATAATTTTGCATATTTATCTTTGATTCTTCTTCGTAAAAGAAGTTCTTTCTCTCTCTTTAACCTAGAGTGTTCTCTGGATCTTATGTAAAAGAGTGAGTTGTAACCTTTAAGCCATGTATTGGACCCGCTGTGCTTCTGTTGTGCCATTCTGAGGGATGTAGTACTAGTGAACGGTGTTTCATCGGTGTTATGTCAACGACTATAGTATACTACATCATGTAGTGGTATGCTGGGCCACCGCAATAATAGTAGATCGAAGAGAAATGATGCAGCCGCCGATCGGATAAACTCCATCGGAGCCGGACTGCCTCTTCACGGAATAGAGCTTCCAGAAGAGGCCAAAGTGCGGCTCGATACCGAGAGGCCGCGAAGAACAAAAGCGACAAACATCACCCGAAACCCTGCAGGTGGACGGGGAGTTACGTCATCACCGGGGATCTTGATGGCCTCCTTATCCTATGGGATTAAACCCGCATCACGAAGCTTGCGCAGGTCACCCTCGCGCGTCTCCGAGCGCTGCCATCCACCATCGGTGATACAAGCAGTGGTGCCTTCTCCGGTGGAATCCTTCTTCGATTTCCCCATCGTGGCGCGTCGACGGCGACGGTGTGCGCGCAAGAATGAGGAAGGGAACAATCGGAGAATGGCCAGCGCGTAAAGGGAAAAGCTCAAGAAATGGAGGCAGTGAAAAGCAAATGGCAAAGGGTGATAACAAACTACAGTTTTCCCCCACAGTTATAAGGACGAAGACGATGAACAGGGACCGTTCATCTGGAAGCCCTAACGCCAGGATCAGATCCAACTGTACACGTGTCAACACAGCAGCGAACCATCGCTCGCATGCCGTACACTACGCACAGAAACCGAGGAGATGTTGTAATTCTCGCCACGTCGGGCATGAGTAGTCAACTCCAAGTCAGAAAGTGGGACCCACGTTCGTGCGGTCACGCCACCTCTGGCGCCGCAGACGGTTGAGGTCACCGATCGTCAGCACTAACATCATCAAAACCACACTAGCAATAGTTACAAAACTGCGGCTGACAGCCAAAAGTACTCACTTGAATCTACGATTCGAGCAACTACTCGGGGGCTACTCCTATCAGGAGCGCTGGCCACGCACCCGAGGTATGATTAAGGTAGCACACAAATGTTGATTCTTCTAGTCCTACGTCGAGTCTATGACTCCACTACGGACTCGGGGGATACTCCCATAGGGAGGATTGATTCAAGCATCCAAAAAAATTGTGTCCTACGGACCTGAAGCCAACAACGGATGAATTAAAGTCTCTGCTCGAGTCTACGACTCGAACAGACACTCGGGGGCTACTCCCATAGGGAGCGCTGCTCGCGCACCCTATGAACTCTTCAACTGCGATCCTTCGAATCAAAATGCAAAAACTTTTTGGCAACTTTGCCCCAACCAACGCTAAGTGAGTAACATCCTCCTTGGCCACCCGAAACATCTTCGCGGTGATAAAATTTCGGATATTGTGTCCGCGACGCAAATATAAGACCTACAGATGCCATCTGATGGCCTGGTAACGCACTTGACTGCTCTCTACTAGTAAAAATCCGTGCAAACAGGCGCGATGAAAATCCCGACGGACGCGTTGGGTACATCATTCAAAAACTACTGGGATTCGACTCCTATAAGACCTCAACGGCCTGAGTCGAATTACGCCAGCATCTGTTCTAGGTTCGAGTCTAGGGACTCAAGTCTGAAGAAGATCGTGTTGTTTTGTCCTAAGACAGTTAACTGACCCTGATCCGCCAGGAGATTCAGGCACACGCATCAACAATCCCTACACACTAAAATCATTCTTTTCTATGATGAACAGAAACAGCTGCACCCGAAAGATTGAAGAGTCCTCAGCCAAATCTGCGATTCGACTGAACAATCGGGGCCTACTGCATGGGTATACCCTACGAGTACACGACATTAGCATACCTGGTCCAGCCCAAGGAAGGCCCACAGGAATATACGCGGCATGTGGAGATTTTAGGGTGGCCCAAGCCCATGACATCTTCAGATCCTTGGAGAGAAAGACTAGAACAGATAGAATATTCAAAGGGGCAAACCCTAAACTTGTAACCGACTCGATCTGTGCCCGAGACCTACCTAACTCTATATAAAGGCTAGGAGGGCACGGCGAGGAGGGCCAATCCTTTTCCACCGCATACACACCTCCACACCAGATTGCATCTGCACACCCATGTAACCTTCGGTTCCGCCGTAATCAAGAGCAGACAAGCAGGAGTAGGGTTTTCCCTCCGAGGGCCTGAACCTGGGTAAATCTCGTGTCCCCTGGTTGCTTGTCTGCTAACCGTTCCGCGATCTCCAGCACCCCCATCTTCTCCAATACCCAAGCTCATAACAATGTGCATTGATGAGTCAAAACCTCGTCAAAGGGAGAGACCGAGGAGGCGACCAGGGTGCCCAAACCCTAGCCAGGCGCGGGGCTGGGCCCACCTGCGCCTGGGGTGGGTCTTCCCCCCTGGCTGGCCCCTCAGGCTCTCCTCTGGACTTCCTGTTCCCCATGGAAAGTAATTGACTTTGACGTTTGTCCCATCCAATTCCGAGAATATTTCATTACTAACTTTTCTAAAACCAAAAACAGCAGAAAACAGGCATTTGGCACTGTTGCAACTTGTTAGTAGGTTAGTACCAGAAAACATGTAAAAAGTACCTCAAAGTGTGGACAAGTAAAGCAAAGTAGATACTAAACAAGCACGGAGCATCAAAAATTATAGATATGTTTCCAACGTATCAGCATCCCCAAGCTTAACTCCTGCCCGTCCTCGAGTAGGTAAGCGATAAAAAGGATAATTTTTTAGGTGACATGCACCCTCACAATAAAGATCCAACCATTTGCAAGCATTGAAAGCTGGGATCAAAGAACTCTAAACATGTGCATGAGAGATGGAGTTCTAACAATAGGACATAGTAACTATGCATGCAACATGACAAGCTACAAACAAAGATCATGAATAACATGCATTGAAAAACGTTTGTTTGTTTCAGATACAGAAAACATAGCATAGTGGCAATCAGCTTGTCCCTCATAGAGTAGCAAATAGATGCATAGGACACCTTCAAAGTTCACAAAGGTGACTAGAAACAAATAGCACAAGAACAAGTAATAACACAATATGCATAAATTAATAAGCTTTGGAACACTGCACACAGAATGACAACTATGATCTATTAATGGTGCCTAAAGGTAGAAGGCGGAGACTCAAATAATGGTGGAAGAAAGGCCGTTTTATAAAGGAAATAGGGATTACAAGTTTTAGAAAGAGCTTCCAAAAATTATGGTACTTGTTAGCTTTCAGCCCTCATTGCCCCTATCATAAGCATCTTGAAGTGGTTAAGGTCAAAGTGGCAAAGCTGGAGTATATGCTTGACGAAGTATAAGTTGGCAATCTCAAGTCCCTTGAATACGAGGGCACACCTCATGCATAGTCAACTTTGGGTCCAGGTAAGTTCTTGTCATTGTAAGTATTTGCATATCATTTAGAACCGCCAATGGGGTACCCCTTGCACATGGTACATGAGATTTCCCATAACCAAAATGACAAGGCAAGCAGACAATGAGCATCTCAGCAATATTTTATTTACCATATGCATAGCTTTTTATTGAGGATGCTTCATAGATAGCTCATTATGGTGATGCTCCAAGTTTCCACCATGATTAGGCATGGCTTACGCTAGCGGCCCAGACATTTCTCTAACACAGGATACAAACTCCATGGACTTACAAGTTCCCTCTTTATTTCACACCGGTGACATCCATAGACAAAAGAACATGATATCAACTGAGTACAAAGTACAAGTGCAATGTTGAAAACGTTCCCCGTGACAGCACGGTTCTGCTAATTCCAACTTATAAGTGCAATCATATACAACAAAGGTGTCACAATGGTTCAAGTTTATTAGGGGCAAAGAATATAAAGTGTGCCATCAAGGTCGTGAGGGCTTTAATCACTAAGTTTTCACATAACAAAATAGTTTTTAATTGGAAGATAGATGAAAACAAGAATATACTTGGAATGGTGTAACACACCATGCATAAGAGTTTATAGTGGACACTTTGGAATAACTTGGTTTCTTGGGAGTTGGAGGCATGAGTATAACTTACTCATACAAGTGGAGGCTAGCAAAAGACTGGGAGCAACCAACTAAGAGAGCAATAATGGCCATAATCATGCAGTGCAACAAAGCATACTAATCAAATCAAAGAGTGGTACTACAAGTCAAGGAATAAATGATCATAGAGGCTAATGGTGACTTGTCATAGTCATAACATGGTGTGAGCATGTGCCAAGTCAACCCAAGCAAAGCATCAAAGGAGAATACCACAATACTATGCTTTTGCATGCTAAAACAACGCATAATGTCTTCAAGGCACACTAAGCAATCCCAATTGTTTGGAAAAATATATGCTACATCAATAATCACTAAGCATAATGCTAAAAGAACACCTATCATGTCAATTCTAAGTCACAGTCAATGCAAGCTCCTCTTGCACTTCAAGCAAGAACTTACTACTCCTTTCCAAACACCACGCAAACTTATTTGCAAAACAACATAGCGAGAACGGGGGTCCAAACTACTTTATTCAAGCAAACTAAACAACCTAAGCAAAGCAAAAGAAAACTAAGACGCTCCAAGAACAACACAATTGTGCATGAAACAATAAAAACAAAGTGTCTAGACAGACTTGAGCTTTTTATTGATGAAGAAGGGGATGCCTTGGGCATCCCCAAGCTTTGACGCTTGTACATCTTGGATATTTCTTGGGGTGACACCATGGTGGCACCCCCAAGCTTGATATTTTGTCTATTCTTCATCTCATTGCATCATTCTCTCTCTACACCTAAAATTTTCCCTTCATACAAAACTTCACACAATCTTCATTAGCAACATTAATGTATTCAAAAGATATTAGACCTCTGGAAAAGCTTTGAAACAACAAGGATTTTCACTAAAAACACAAGCTAGTGCAGTAACTCATTCAAAAATCTCAGTTCACCTAAAGAGAACTCAAAAAGGAATCAATAAGAAGCAAATGCAAATAATGGCAGAAATCTGTCAAAATAGACCAGCAGGTAGAAACCGATTTTTCGAACATATTCTGTTGCTCAAATCAAAAAGTGTTGAACTAACGAAAGTTAGCTAACATACTGGGGGATTTATTTGTAAATTTTGATCTCAATTCGAGTTAGAAAGACTCCTCGCGATTTCTTTTGGTGGAGGACAAAAATCTGTTTCGGGACAGCAACTCCCCAAATCTTACTTCCCTCTCATTAGAGGTCATTCTTGGCACAAAAATCAAACAAAAAGGATAAGGAGAGGTCATTACTGAAGTAATAACTTCCAATACTCAAGGAAACTCTTGGGTTATCTCCCAACAAGTACTTTTCTTTAACGCCTTTAAGTTAGGCACAAGAAGCAAGAAGAATCAAGTATTTTCAAATGAAGAATTAATATCCATACTTGCAAAGTATTCAACTACGAAAGGTATCTCATCCAAATGGGTTTTGGAGGATCCCTTCTCATCCCTCTTTGGTCTACTACTTTCATCAAAAATATTTTTAGGAGCAATCCAATCAAAATTCTTTTTAAAGGCTTCATGCATTCCAACAAGCTTAAAGGGTATGGGTATCTTAAACTGTTCTTTAGGCTTAGTTTTATCAGAAATACCCACAACATCTACACTTGAGCCTAACATATTGAAATGCTCAAAGACCTTTTTGGCCTCCCTAGCAACATCATGAAAATATTTTGATAAAGTTTCAAGGATGAATTCTCTCTTTTCAGCATTCTTTTCTTCTTTTAGTTTGAGGAACAAAAATGGTATGAAGGGGTTAAGGCTAACAAACCTAGCCTCCAAAATATGAACTAAAGAAGCTGCAGCAATCTCATAATTAGGAGCAAGCTCTGCTATAGATTTATCCTCATGCTTGCTAACATAATTAAAGAAATCTTCAATATTATCTTTCCCACCTATTGCAAGATCTTTCAGGGCGAACTTGGGAAGCAACATGGTGAGCTAGAGCAAGGTGGCAACTAGAGCAGGAACTAATTTTTTTGGGTTTTTTGGAAAGAGGCAAACAAAACCAAACTAAAAACAAAGTAAAGAGAAAGAAAGTGAAGGACTCCCCTTGTGAATACGTCCTTAGCCTCCCCGGCAACGGAGCCAAAAAAGATTGATGCAGCACTGAGTTGATGTAGGAGTGCTTTCTTGGGAAACCAAGAGCAAGGTGTGAAGCAGCATAGCAGCAAGTTTTCCCTCAGTAAGAAACCGAGGTTATCGAACCAGTAGGAGGAAGGAAACGTCACACAGGTGTTGCAAGCAACGCGGAGACCTACACAACACAAACTCAAGACTTTTCCCCAACGAATCAGTGAGGTTGTCAAGCTCACCGATTTGCTGTAACAAAGGATTAAACGTATGGTGTGGAAGGTAATGGTTGTTTGGAGCAAGTAAACAAGTAACAGTGGAAGATGTATCAATGGTAAAGATTGAATCGGGGTCCATAGTTCACCAGAGGTGCTCTCCTTAGATAAACAACATGGAATGAAGGGTAAACAGATTACAACAGGGCAATTGACAGGAACTGAGCAAGGCATAACAATGCAATTACTAGTCAGAAAGATCCTATGAGATTTGATTGGGCAATAAAACAAGATACATAAACTGCCATCCAACTGCATCTATGACTAGAAGTCCACCTTCAGGTTATCATCCGAACCCCGTCCAGTATTAAGTTGCAAGGAACAGACAACTGCTTTAAGCAAAGTGTGTAAGGTAAATAGTCCACATGTTCAATGAACAAGAGACCGTTGTTTTCTCCCTAGTGGCAACATCACATCTACAACCGAAGAGATTTATGTCACTTCCCTTGGAAACTAGAGGCATGAACCCACTATCGAGCATAAATACCCCCTCTTGGAGTCACTAGCAACTACTTGGCCAAGATAGCTACTATCAACGGAGAGCATGCAAGATCACAAACAACACAGACATGATAGAATCATAAAGACAAAACCATTAATCAAACCAACATAATAATCTCAATATCCATCTGATCCCCGCAAACACAACATGCATGATTACAAATAGATTAGATCTTGATCATGAACGGAGCTCACAAGATCTATACATGAAAGTACAAAAGAGGAGATACAACCATCTAGCTACTACATGGACCCATAGTCCAAGGTGGAACTACTCACGCATCATACCGAGAGAAGGCCTCTGGGATGATCCCCCCTCCGGCAGGGTGCCGGGAAGAACTTCATATCCCCCCGATCTAGGAACGATGGTGGCGGCGGCTATAGATGGTTTCGTGGAGATTTGATTTGGTGCTTAGGGTTTCTGCATCGGGGGCTTCTTATAGGCGAAGGGGGAGACCGAGGCGGCGGCCAGGGGCGCCAAACCCTAGACAGGCGCGGGGTGGGGCCCACCCGCGCCTGGGGTGGGTCTGGCCACCCTGGCCGGCCCCTCCGGCTCCGTTCTGGACTTCTTGTTCCCCACGGAAAGTAATTGACTTTGATGTTTGTCCCGTCCAATTCCGAGAATATTTCTTTACTAACTTTTCTGAAACCAAAAATAGCAGAAATCAGGCATCTGGCACTGTTGCAACTTGTTAGTAGGTTAGTACCAGAAAACATGTAAGAAGCACCTCAAAGTGTGGACAAGTAAAGCAAAGTAGATACTAAACAAGCATGGAGCATAAAAAATTATAGATACGTTTCCAACGTATCACCTAACAATCTTATTCTATTACATGATAGAACTCATCCAATCCCTACCATCCCCAAGCCTAAAACGGGGGATTACTCACTCATGGATGAGGGAAACATCGGTGGTTGATGGAGATGCGTTGGTGATGACAATGGCGATGATCCTCTCCAAATTCCCCGTCCCGGCTGGGTGCTAGAACGGAGTTTCTGGATCCGAATCTTGGTTTCTGGTGGCGGCGACGGAGCAGAACTCTTTCTGAAAAACTATCGACACCCCCCCCCCGTTTTTTAGGTCGAGAGGCAACTTATAGGCGCAGAGGGAGGCCGAGGGGGTGCCTGGGGTGGCTGCACCCCCTAGGCGCAGCCAGTGGTGGGCCCGCGCCTGGCAGGGGTGTGGTCCCCCCAAGCCTTCTCCGTCTCGTCTTCTGGCTCCGTGGATCTTCTGGTGAAATATAATTTTTGGCATATTTTCTAGGATTTTTCCTGATAGTTCATTTTCTGCACAAAAACTAGACACCAAGGTAATTCTGCTGAAAACAGCATCAGTCTATGATAGTTGTATCCAAATCACACAAGTTTAAAGGAGAAACAATAGCAAAAGTGTTTGAGAAAGTAGATACGTTTTGGACGTATCAACTCCACCCAAGCTTAGCTTATTTGAAATGGATCGTATGGGCACCTAGAGGGGGGGGGGTGAATAGGTGCTAACCAATTTTTAATACTTTTTCAATTTTAGGCTTGACACAAAGTAAATTCTCTAGATATGCAACTACGAGAATTTACCTATATGTAGACCTAACTACTAAGCACGTAAAAGAGGAGCGAGGAAACCGTAGTGGAGCACGCGGAGACACAGGGATTTGTTTTACCGCAGTTCCTTCCTTGTTAAGGGAAGTACATCTGCGTTGGAGGGGTGGGCGGTTCTAAGACCACCACGCCACAATAGGCCTCACCCTATTCTCCGATGGATCTCGCCACGAGAGGCCTGATCCACCTTCTCCACTATTGGATCCCTTCGAGGCGGGAACCGGTGCCTTTTACAACACTATCGGGGCACACACCCACAACCGAATTGGGGGCTCCCGGGATGACAACAAGCTGCCACAAGAACAAGGTTTATCAATATAAACAAAAACGAGGATCTAGATATTTGCAAGAAATACTAGATCGTAGGTTCTCCAAATGAATGGAGAGGAGATGAAGCGCTTGATTGCTGATGATGAAGATCGAGTTCTCCTCCTTTGATTCCCCAAGGGATGGGGCCTTTGGGTGGATCTAGGTGGAGCACTCTTGTATGAAGCTTTCAGATCTGATCTGTTCTTTTTCGAGATGAATCAAGAGTTCTGGCAGGAGGGGGATGGCTGGCTTAAATACCCCCTCCCCAGATCTGGCCGTTGCACAACTTTGGGGGCGGATTATCCGCCCCCCCACTTGGGGCGGATTATCCGCCCCCTGGGAAAACTCCGCCCCAAGGGCGCATTCTCCAGGGGAAACTCCGCCCCCTCTCTGGGGCTTGCGCCTTGGTGAAGCTTGGTGAAGTTCTTGGGGGCCGGATAATCCGGCCCCCCTGAGGGCGGATTATCCTGCCAGGCCGGAAAGTCCGGCCAAAACTCCGCCCCCTCTCTGGGGCTTGCGCCTTGGCGATGAGCAGGGGGGGCGGATTATCCGGCCAAAATTCCGCCCCCCTTCTGGGGCTTGCGCCTGCTTGGGCAAAGGGAGGGGCGGATTATCCGCCCCTGGTGGGGCCGGATTATCCGCCCCCAAAGGCAGAGTCCTTTTCCCTTTATTCTCAAATAGAGCTGCAACACTTCAACACACATTAACTGATCCTTGGTATTGTTATCTAACACACAAAACACTAGGGATTAAGAAATGTTCTTTCAATCTCCCCCTTTTTGGTGTTAGATGACAATACTAGGATTTGCAATAAAACCGGCAAATGCCACCTTAAATAAAGAAAGACGCTCCCCCTAGATGTGTGCATATTTAAGATTTGTATTTGAATACAAATACACACACTAGGGAGAACAATACTTTAAGGTTTGGGAAAAATGTCATACCACCGAAATGAGAATATAGCCAAGGCATACATAGATAATCCCATGAATTCATATGCCATTAAATATGCTCCATAATTCCAGAATTCCATGGGGTCCATGATAGATAAATCCAGAATTCCATGAATACCAAACATAGTGGAGTACGACATAGTCTTACACAAACAACCACAAATAGCAACTGAGTTCACCCTAGAAAAAGGCACAAGCAAGCAAATAAAAACGACTAAAATCGAAGATCTTGTGCCCAACCCATGCAAATCCACGAGACTTAATAGAACTACTTCTCCCCCTTTGGCATCGAAACGCCAAAAAGGAAGAAAAGCGATGCTAACGCCCCTGGAGATCACTCCTCCTCATCCTCGTCATAGGGGGAGAAAGGCTTGGGTTGAGAGCATCAAACTGAGATGGTACCACACACCCAAATTTGCAAGAATCAAATCAATCAAACGCCAAATGTGAGTGTGTTTTCCATAAGAACAAAAGATATGCAAGAAAATCCAATGAAACCCATGAAAAACCAACTCTTCTCGAGGAAGAGGGCGGTGGCCGAAGCCACCATGTTGGAGCGCATGGCATGACACCGCGAAGATGTATCTTGAGTTCAAAACCAATGCTCATCGATGACCCACATACCACAAAATGATATTAAGGGAAATGTTTTTACTTGCTTTCGGCATTATGGGGGGAGGGTTGGCCCAATAAATTAGGACCACACTCCCCCTATGTCTATGCCCGAATCTAAACCAAATACATGAATAAGAGTAAGTGAGTGTGCAAGGGTAGTCAGGCCAAGCTCCTTGAATCTATGATATTTAGCTCATTCCGCAAATAACAAAAATCTTGCTTCATCGAGGGGCTTCGTGAAAATATCAGCAAGTTGGTTCTTCATGCTCACAAAGGATAGAGCAATATCTCCATGAGCAACATGATCCCGAATAAAGTGGTTGCGAATCTCTATATGTTTTGTTCTCGTATGCTGCACGGGATTGTAAGCAATTTTGATAGCACTTTCATTGTCGCATAAAAGAGGCACTTTGTCACAATTGACACCATATTCCTTTAAAGTTTGCCTCATCCATAACGATTGAGTACAAGCACTTGCAGCAGCAACATATTCAGCTTCGGCGGTTGAGAGTGAAATACAATTCTGTTTCTTTGATGACCAACACACTAGAGACCTGCCCAAGAATTGGCATGCACCAGAGGTTGATTTCCTATCATCTTTGTCACCAGCCCAATCTGAATCGGTGTAACCACATAGATAGAAACTGGAACCCTTGGGATACCATAACCCAAAATTTGGGGAATGAACCAAATATCGGAAGATTCGCTTGACTGCCACTAAGTGGCTTTCTTTAGGAGCGGCTTGGTACCTTGCACACACTCCTACACTTAACACGATATCGGGCCTAGATGCGCAGAGGTAAAGGAGAGAGCCGATCATGGATCGGTATACCTTTTGATCCACATCTTTACCCTTGGGATTGAGCTCAAGATGACACTTTGTTTGCATTGGGGTAGCAACACCATTGAGATCCGTCATCTTGAACCTTTTGAGCATGTCTTGGATGTACTTAGCTTGATTAATAAAGGTTCCCTCTCTAAGTTGTTTGATTTCAAATCCAAGAAAGAACATGAGCTCACCCATCATGGACATCTCAAACCTGTCAGTCATAAGCTTTGAAAATTCATCGTTAAAAGCTTGGTTAGTAGAGCCAAAAATAATGTCATCTACATAAAGTTGGCATACAAAAAGCTCCCCATTGAACTTCTTAGTAAAAAGAGTGGGATCGATTTGCCCAACTTCGAATCCACGGTCTAACAAAAGCTCTTTAAGGTGCTCATACCACGCACGTGGGGCTTGTTTAAGGCCATAGAGCGCCTTATCGAGTTTGTAGACATGGTTCGGAAATTTAGGGTCCTCAAACCCCGGGGGCTGCTTGACGTATACTAACTCATGTAGAGGACCATTAAGGAAAGCGCTCTTAACATCCATTTGCTGTAATTTAAAATTATGATGGGCTGCATATGCAAGAAGGATACAGATGGACTCAAGGCGAGCCACAGGAGCGTAGGTCTCGCCAAAATCAATTCCTTCTACTTGAGAGAATCCTTGAGCCACGAGTCGTGCTTTATTCCTCACAACAATGCCATATTCATCCTGTTTGTTCTTGAAGATCCACTTGGTGCCGATAACATTGCGGCAATCCTTTGGCTTTTCTACGAGCTTCCAAACTTTGTTGCGTTCGAAGTTGTTTAATTCTTCATGCATTGCAACAACCCAATCGGGGTCTTCAAGAGCATCAAAAACCTTCTTTGGTTCAACCATGGAAATGTGAGCTTGATGATCACAGAAGCTAGCAAGCTCTCTTCGAGTGGATACCCTTCGTCGTAGATCACCAACAACCTTGTCAAGAGTGTGACCTCTTAGTTCAAGGTTGCGATCAGCACGAGCCTTGCGACGAGCCTCAATGTCCTTATTGTTTCTAGGAGTGGATTCAATTGTTGTATCCTTGTCTTGATTACTGCCTTGCCCTTGATCTTGGTCACCGGTACTGCCAGAAGATTGTTGCTGAACATTTTCTTCGGGCCCGGATAATCCGCCCCTTGGAGGGGCCGGACTATCCGGCCTGGGAGGTGAAGTACCAGAGCCAACTCCCTGAGAAAGCCTGACTGGAGTTGGAGACCCAGGGCCGGATACTCCGCCCCTGGGGGCCGGAGAATCCGGCCTGGGAGCTTCAGAGATGTTGATTTCTCCCTCGGATCCCCTGGTACGAGTTGGAGTGCCAGGGGCGGATTGTCCGCCCCTTGGAGGGGGCGGATAGTCTGGCCTGGGACTTCCAGCTTGTCCAGTGGACAGATGATCTTCAGCAGATTGTGGTGTTGGTGCAGGATTGTCTTCAACAGTAGGAGCTTGTTGATCTTGTGTAGATGAGGGCTCCACATGTGTGGAGCATTGTCCTTCCCGATCCGCCACAAGGGGTTCCTCAATGGGGCGGAAAAATCCCACGCCCATTCTTCTTATGGCATCTTGGGGTATTTCAACATCTGCATCACAAACATCAACTTGCCCTACAAAGGAGCCGTTATTTTCATCGAACTCCACACTACAAGATTCTACAACAATCCCAGTGAGCTTGTTGTAGACTCTATAAGTGTGGGATTCGGCACCGTAACCAACAAAAATACCTTCTAAAGCCTTGGATTCAAATTTTGACAAACGAACACCTTTAATAAGAAAGAAACACTTACACCCGAATACCCTGAAGTATGAGATGTTGGGTTTGTTGTCGGTAAGTATTTCATATGGGGTCTTGTCCAAGATCTTCCGAAGGTAGAGCCGGTTTGATGAGTGACAAGCAGTGGATATGGCTTCAGCCCAAAAATTATAAGGAGACTTGAATTCAGCTAGGATAGATCTTGCCATATCCATCAAAGTCCGGTTCTTCCTCTCGGCTACACCATTTTGTTGAGGGGTGTACGCAGCGGAATATTGGTGTCTAATCCCCTCTTCGCTAAGAAACTCGTTTAAAGTGTAGTTCTTGAATTCTGTGTCGTTGTCACTTCTAATTGCCAAGATGGGAACATTGTGTTGACGTTGAACTTCATTGGCAAAGTCGATGACAGTTTGTTGAGTCTCACTTTTCAGCTTGAAAAAATATACCCATGTATATCTTGAGTAATCATCGACGATGACCAAGCAATATTTCTTCCCACCAAGACTTGCATGAGAAGGAGGACCAAATAAATCCACATGGAGTAATTCCAAGATCCTCTTTGATGACACAATAGTCTTCCTCTTGTGGGGAGAATCATGCATTTTCCCTTCAACACAAGCCCTGCAAACACGATCTTTGGCAAAAGAGACATTGTCTTTTAGTCCAAGGATGTGGCCACCCTTTTGGAGACTTTGCAAAGTTCTCATGTTGACATGGGCTAAACGGCGATGCCATAGCCAGCCCACGTCGGCCTTTCCGAATAAACACATCGGACCCGAAGTGGTTTTCCCCGAGAAGTCCACCACATACAGGTCATTTTCGACATATCCAACGAAAGCGACCTTTAGAGACTTGCTCCATAAGAGTACCACCAAATCATCATCGATAAAAACAGCAAAACCCATCTTGCCAAGGGCACGAACAGAAAGAAGATTGTAGCCAAGGGTCTCAACAAGCATGACGTCCACGAGAGAGATATCGTGGGCAACCACAACCTTGCCAAGACCCAATACCTAAGATTTAGACTTATCACCATAGGAGACTGTGATATTATCAAGATTTGGACACATCTCCGTGATGATCTCCTTGCTTCCGGCCATATGACTAGTGCAGCCACTATCCAGCACCCATTTCGACCCACCGGAAGCATAGCCCTGCAAGAAAATTACTTCTTGGTTTTAGGTACCCATTTTTCAATGGGTCCTTTCATGTTAGTAACAAGGGTCTTTGGGACCCAAATAGACCAAGCGATATATTCATCAAAAGGACCAACATAATAAGCATAAACATCGCCATAGTCATCACAAAAGAGTTCATAATTCGGATTGTGAGACCCTGCAAAACCAATATCATTAGTCTTGTCTTTTGTGTCAACCTTCTCAGCTTGGTCTTGTTCTTCTTGGTTTTCTTCTTCTTGGACTTGGTGACATACCCAAGTCCCTCTTTACCATGATTTGACCTTTGCTTGTCAAGGACTTCATCAAGCACACCTTTGTCCTTTGTAGTGATGTCCTTGATCACTTCTTTTTCCTCACTAGCATTTTTTTTGTTACTATATGTTGAGTTGGACGAGCTAGAAGATTCATATTTGGCCAATCGACTTTGAAGCTGATCATGTGACTCATTGAGAATAGAGAACTCGTTTTTCAACGCCTTGTGAGCATTGTCAAGTTTCTCCAATTCCTCGGAGAGTCTATCATGAGCATCCCCAAAGTCAATCCTTTCCTTCTTTAACTTCTTTGCCTTGGTGACAGCATTGTCACGTTCCTTAACGAGTTTATTCACAATTTCTTCATGTGACTCTTCCATAGACTCAAGTCTCTCTTCAAGAGATACCCGAGCTTCTTCTTCTTCAAGAGCATTTTTTAGGGATGCAATTTCCATTGCATCCTCCCTTTCAATTCTGCCCTTTTCTTCGAGGAGTGCTTAGTTTTGGGCTAGTTGATCCATAAGAGCCTCAAAACAAACTTTGTGCTCACCTTGCAGGTTAGTATAGAAATAGTCCAAAGCAATAATCTCTTCCTTAACCTTAAGACTAGCAGGATCATCCATGTCTATCATAGTCTTGGGAAAAGAAGAGTTGGAAGAAGTTACCTCGGAGCTTCTTGCCATGAGGCAAGTAGCATTCTTGATGAGTCGGAGAGAGATGTTGATGTAGATGTAGTGGCTATAGCAGCCACCTCTTGAGAGCTATCGTCATCGTCCTCATCTTCACTCCCCGATGAATATTCTTCTTGAGCCACTAGAACAATCTTTGGTTGCTTCTTGAAAGGAGCATTCTTCTTTACAAATTGTTTCTTACGTGGAGCTTTTGATTTGTCCTTGAAAATGAGTCTTCCCCCATTATCCTCTCTACTTTGATATGGGCACTCAGCCACGAAGTGCAGCCGGTCACCACAATTGAAGCATGTTCTCAGCTTAGGACCATTTTCTTTTCTTCCATAGGCTCCACTCTTGCGATCTAGTTCAGCTTTAGCCTTGGCTGGATCTTTCCAAAAGTTTCTTGCATAAAGAGCCAAGTATTGCCCGTGGATCCTTTTTATATCCTTGGGACAGTCCAGACCTTCTACCGCATATTCATCATGATCAATCACACTAGTCTTCAAGGCCCTGTTTATCCCCTTTTGCATCCCCATAGCTCGAGCACGAGCATATTCAGCATTCTTGGCAGCCACTTTGAAGGCGGCCATTTCTTGCATTACCTCATTGGATGACATGAGGTGATAATTATGCCTACCTTGGAGACTTTTCAAATCTGTGGGCTCAAATAGCATAAGAGCACTGACATACTTGCGCTTGATCCAAGCATCATCAACATGAGCTGCACCGTGGTTTCTGAAGGTTGTGGCTATTGCCTTGAGCCTCCTATACATGTCCTCGTGGTCTTCTCCATCCAGCATATAAAATCCTTCAGCTTCATTGCTCAAGGCATCATATCTATTCCTTCTCATACTTTCATTTTCGATGAAGAGCTCGGTGAGAGCATCCCAAGCTTCTTTAGCTGTGCTAAGATGCTGAATGTGTGGCATGTCTTTATCTCCCACACCAAGCTGTATCATGTGTAGAGCTGTAGCATTGAGTTGGCTATCGACCACTTCTCTCCTTGTGAGATTGTTAGGATTTCCAACGTGAAGACCATTTTCGATGATCTTCCACAACTCTATGGAGGAACTGCACACATGAGATTTCATCAAAAGTTGCCATTGAGAGAAAGTAGAAGCTGACAGTTTGGGTGGATCACCCCTATTATGTATATGTGGGTGAGGAATAGGCGGATCAGGGGAATACACATGAGAAACCTCATTGTATCCATCCTTACCGCTATCCTTTTTCGAGGAGGAGCTCTTACTTGTATCATCACCTACCACTTCGTTATCTTTGGAAACAGTTTTACCCGTTTCCTTGGATTGCGGAGTGGTATCCTCAGAGTTAGATGGAGGTGATGATGCGGATGTGGAGAGACGCATTATCAATTGACGCATCTCTTCCATCTTAGCCTCCATAGAACTCACCAAGGTTGTTTCCAACGTCTTGAGATCGTTCATGGTGACTACCTCCGGAGCATCACTCCCATCTCCCTTGGAACCCATACTTCTCTTAGGCTGTTAAGCCCGAAATAAGAGCCGAGGCTCTGATACCAATTGAAATGGATCGTATGGGCACCTAGAGGAGGGGGGGTGAATAGGTGCTAACCAATTTTTAATACTTTTTCAATTTTAGGCTTGACACAAAGTAAATTCTCTAGATATGCAACTACGAGAATTTACCTATATGTAGACCTAACTACTAAGCACGTAAAAGAGGAGCGAGGAAACCGTAGTGGAGCACGCGGAGACACAGGGATTTGTTTTACCGCAGTTCCTTCCTTGTTAAGGGAAGTACATCTGTGTTGGAGGGGTGGGCGGTTCTAAGACCACCACGCCACAATAGGCCTCACCCTATTCTCCGATGGATCTCGCCACGAGAGGCCTGATCCACCTTCTCCACTATTGGATCCCTTCGAGGCGGGAACCAGTGCCTTTTACAACACTATCGGGGCACACACCCACAACCGAATTGGGGGCTCCCGGGATGACAACAAGCTGCCACAAGAACAAGGTTTATCAATATAAACAAAAACGAGGATCTGGATATTTGCAAGAAATACTAGATCGTAGGTTCTCCAAATGAATGGAGAGGAGATGAAGCGCTTGATTGCTGATGATGAAGATCGAGTTCTCCTCCTTTGATTCCCCAAGGGATGGGGCCTTTGGGTGGATCTAGGTGGAGCACTCTTGTATGAAGCTTTCAGATCTGATCTGTTCTTTTTCGAGATGAATCAAGAGTTCTAGCAGGAGGGGGATGGCTGGCTTAAATACCCCCTCCCCAGATCTGGCCGTTGCACAACTTTGGGGGCGGATTATCCGCCCCCCACTTGGGGCGGATTATCCGCCCCCTGGGAAAACTCCGCCCCAAGGGCGGATTCTCTAGGGGAAACTCCGCCCCCTCTCTGGGGCTTGCGCCTTGGTGAAGCTTGGTGAAGTTCTTGGGGGCGGATAATCCGGCCCCCCTGAGGGCGGATTATCCGGCCAGGCCGGAAAGTCCGGCCAAAACTCCGCCCCCTCTCTGGGGCTTGCGCCTTGGCGATGAGCAGGGGGGGCGGATTATCCGGCCAAAATTCCGCCCCCCTTCTGGGGCTTGCGCCTGCTTGGGCAAAGGGAGGGGCGGATTATCCGCCCCTGGTGGGGCCGGATTATCCGCCCCCAAAGGCAGAGTCCTTTTCCCTTTATTCTCAAATAGAGCTGCAACACTTCAACACACATTAACTGATCCTTGGTATTGTTATCTAACACACAAAACACTAGGGATTAAGAAATGTTCTTTCATTATTTCTTGTCCTCAAGCAATTTAGTTGAAAATTGAGTGCGATAAATGAACTTTCACGAACACATTTGCTTCATATGATGTAAATATTCTCAGCACAGGATTAGATGCTTAGACAATTCATAATAAAGAGTATGCAACTAAGTCTACTCAATAATCATTGCAAGCTATGAAGATAAACCAACTCAATAATAATAAGTAGCATGAAACATCAACATAAGCAACATTGCAATGTTCATAGTAAGGTATGATAGAGTGGTATCTCGCTTGCCTTTGTTTGAAGATAACAATATAAATTCCAAGGCACCTCTGAAGTTCACATGAAGACTAGAAGTAAATATATCAGAGGTACAAGCATCAAAGTCATGACATAATTAACCAAGTTTTGGAACAAACACAAAAATGACAACTATGCTCTCAAGAAGGTCCTCATAGAATAAGTGGTGACTCAACAAGGTTGTGAAAATGGTTTTGAAAGGTTTGAAAGGATTCCCAATGCTGAAAGGAAGGTACTCATTAGCTTTGAGCTCTCATTGCCCCTATCATAGGCATCTTCATGTGGTTAAGGTGAAAGTGAGGTCCACTCTGAATCATATGCTTGACAGACCATAGACTGGAAATCCCATGTCCCTTGAGTACGAGGACCGCTCCGCATGCTACTCAACTTTGGTTACCTATAAGTTCTTGTCATTGTAAATACATGCATATCATAGAGAACCGCCAACTGGGTACCCCTTGCACATGATACAGGAGCGATCCCGTGATCAAAATGACAAGGCAAGAATACAATGAGCATCTCAGCGATCTTTTTTATTTACTATGTGTATAGCTTTTTATTGAGGATGCTTCATAAATGCTCATTATGGTGATGCTGCAAGTTTCCACCATGATTAGGCATGGCTTAGGCTAGCGGCCCAGGCGTTTCTCTAACACAATGTATAGACCCCATGTACTCACAAGCTCCTCTTTCATTTCACATCGTCGACATCCGCAAACAAAAGAGAAAGGTATCAACTGGATGAGATATCCAAAAATGTTGAAAGCTTTCCCCGTGACAGCACGGTTCTGCTGACTCCCAGCATATAATTTGCAAGCATATAACTTTTATGGACAGGTCACAATGGTTCAGGATTATTAAGCGCAAGGAATAAAGTGTTCCATCAAGTTCGTGAGAGCTTTACTAACTAACTTTCTCAAAACAGACAAATATTTTATTTTGGAAGAAAACACGACATATAGAATATGCACTGAAGTAGCAAATGTTGCTGATAGGTAGGTATAGTGGACACAGCTGGCAATATTGGTTTTGGGGAGTTGGAAACACAGGTAGACCTCAAACTCAGTGCAAGTGAAGGCTAGCAATAGAGAGGGAGCGACAAACGAGAGCGCAATAACTGTCATAATCATGCTTGCAACAAAACAGGACTAATTATGGCATGAAAGTGATACAAGAACTCTGAGGCAAAATAAATCATCAAGGCTTACTGACTATTGATTAGTCATATGCATGCGTGGTCATGTGCCAAGTCGATTCACATAAACAGTCAGAGGAGGATACCACAATATCATACCAAAATATGAATAAAACAATGCAAGCAAACATTCATATGACATGCTACAAACTATTAACAAGCTGAAGCTAATCACGAGCAAGTAAGAACTACTAAGTATCCATAATGACATACACCTTACATGAACAGACTAAGCATGCTCACAATGATGAGTATATATACAAAAATGAAACAAATAGAGTTTGCTACCAACCTCTTACCACACCTCAAGTTGTCTTAATCTTTATTATTGCCCTTCACTTGTGTGACTTGAATAATGCATGAAACCAAAATCCACTGAAGAGGGCTGAACCCTGCAAAGAACTCACAAAACCAAAGAACAACAACAAATATTTTTGGTGTTTTCATTTTTTTTAAAGAAAGCAAACAAAGAAAAACCAAACAAGAAGCAAACAAAGCAAAATCTTTTTGGATTTTTTATTTAAGGCAAACCAAAGAGAAGAAACAAACCAAGAGAAACAACGGAATATTTTTGGTATTTTTGTGTTTTTGAGAAAGAAGCAACAAGAACCAAAAAGAAAGCGAAACAATGGATATACAAAGAACCGACCGAACATGATATATAGATAAGCGTGACGTCGGTATACCTCCCCCCAAGCTTAGGCTTTTGGCCTAAGTGGGGCTCAATAGCGCGAGTAGTAACTCCAAGTTGGTGGGTCATCATAGGAATGATCGTAGTCAGGCGCTTGTGATGAAGAAGAAGACGCGCCCCAATCATAAGAAGGCTGCTGGTATGAAGACTCTCCCAAGTTAGAGGGCTGAACCGAATCGTCTTCGGCATCCTCTTCAACATTATCCTCTTGCTGGGAGAGCTCCGCCACATATGTGTCAAACTCTTCCTCCGTGAGCGATCATCCTTGCCTGTTATCAAAATTAAACAAAGCAGGTGCAGGCAAATAAACTATTTTCTCAGTCCTACCATTTCTCCGACCTTGCTGGGCAAAAGATAATTCATACGGTAAACTTCTCACATTAGCCCCCCAAGGAAACAAAACCATGCTGAATCATGGATTCGAGATCAAGCCTCTCTATGGGGAACCGATAATCTGAATGGTGAGGCTCTAAACCATGGAAAGCTAGCAACCTAGAAGCAACGAGACCTCCACAAATTCCACCCTTCTCGCTGTTGGTGGTGAGACGGTGAGCTATCAAAGCATCCAGGCTATAAGATCTATTCCTATTCAGAGCAGCTGTGATAAAAGCTAGATCAAAAGAAGATAACTTCCTAGCAATCTTTCTAGCAAGAACACACTTGGTAATAAAATAGGCAAAATATCTAATGGCTGGGAACTGAATGTTCCGAATTTTACCACTTTCCTTTGAGAAGTCGAAACCTTGGCAAATCTCAGCATATAAATCCATAAGTGACTTGGGCCTCTCCTTGATATTCTCACAAGATCCCCACCGAGGTACTCTAATTGCTGCATAGAAATCAGCAAAAGTCAGGTCGACAGGTATATTATAAATTTTGTAATGGACCATGGGATTAGATGTAGACCAAGTGAACCAAAAGTCCTGCATAAAAGCCATGATTAGCTTAACATATTGGAATGGTTCACCTTCAACAAAGTGTTCCAACCCTGCATTTGTAAACATATTTTGGAAATCTTGGAGGATCCCCGCAGTGCTCATAAATTCATGGCATAGATAAACGGAAGGGAAGACTCCTTCCTCACGATGAACCTTCATTGGCTCAGGCACCATCAAATCATATTGGTTCAATGGATAAGCACTCATCTTCATTGCTGAAATTTTTAGACAACCATCAAACCAAGTGATTTCCAAGTTGATAAATGATGAGCAACTACTATAGTAACTTGCTAGAGGACTACACATGCATCAAAATAAAGTTTCTAAGCATAGAACACGCATGCAAGCTCAAACAACCTGACACCTATAGCAGCAAAATACTCAAGATACAATCTACCAATCACAAATCTAATTGGACAAGTGGAGGAGGCACATACCAAGGAGCAATCCCTCAAAAAATCAGCACTTAAGATGGGCTGAACAAGGAGATCGAAAATCGCGAGCAAGAACAACAAGAACTCGAGCTTGAGAAAGTTTTCCGGTGTGTTTTCGGGAGAGAGAAAGAAGATGGCTTTGAGGAGGCAGCTTGGAGGGGCCCAGGTGGGCCAGACCCCCAGGCGCCGCCCATAGGTAGGCCGCGACTACCATGGGTGTGGTGGCCCCCTGGGTCACTTCAGGTGTCCCTCTGCCCCTTTTTTCGAGAAAAAATTATTTTGAATTTTCTGGGATTTTTCGGGAAACTTTATTTTTGGCCAATTTTCAAGGTATGAAAATTGATTTTCTCGTAGAAACTGTTTTTTCAGAAGAAGCAAAAGCAAAACAAAAGCCAAACTACAGGAGCTCTAATAAATTCTAACAAACAAACAACTAACAAAACCAAAGCTAGCAAAAGAAAGGCAAAGACTGGGAAGGATAAAAAGTAAAAGAAAGCAAGAATAACCACAGTGGAAACATTATTTTGTTCATTAAAATCCTTTTGTTAACAAGGTTGATCAAGTCTTGTTACCAAAACAATCTTATATGAAACAAAACTTTGCCTCCCACAAGGTGATTATGTTACCTCATACTTGATAGCAATGGTCCCAATCATGATAGTTTCAAAATTTTCTTGTGGAATGGGACAATATGTTTCTCCAACCTTGATGCTCTCAATATTTTCAATGGAATTCAGGCAATAGCTCTTAGCAACCTTCTTGGGGAAATATAAAATATGCTCTTTGTCATTAATATTAAAAGTTACTTTTCCTTGATTGCAATTGATGACAGCACCCGCAGTATTAAGAAAAGGTCTCCCAAGAATAATAGACATATTATCATCTTCACGCATTTCAAGCACAACAAAATCAGTTAAAACCATGCAATTATGAGTAACTTGAACAGGAACATCCTCACATATACCAATAGGAATAGTAGTTGACTTATTAGCCATTTGCAAAGATATATCAGTTGGTATCAACTTTTCTAGCTGGAGTCTCTTATAGAGAGAAAAATGCATAACACTAACTCTATCTCCCAAATCACATAAAGCAGTTCTGACATAATTATTCTTAATAGAGCAAGAAATAGTTGCTATACCTGGATCACCAAGTTTCTTTGGAACCTTACCATTGAAGGAATAATTAGCAAGTAGAGTAGAAATCTCCTCATTAGGATTCTTCCTTTTATTAGAGACAATATACTTCATATACTTTGAATAAGGAGGCAACTTAATAGCATCAGCCAAAGGAATTTGTAAAAATAAAGGTTTCATCCACTCACAAAACTTGTTGTAGTGTTCTTCCTCCTTTGACTTGTGTTTCTTACCTGGAAAAGGCATAGGTTTCTGCACCCAAGGTTCTCTCTCTTTACCATGTTTATTAGCAATAAAATATTCCTTTGTGTACCTAGTGTTCTTAGTGTGCTTCTCAGGTTCTTCCTCAACTTCCTCCTTATCAGGAGCATCATTTTTATCATTACCACTCTCATTTTCAGCATCAGAGATAGATATACTATTATGATCTACAGCAGGTTCAAGTGGTTCCTCAACTATCTTATATTTCTTTTTCTTTCTCTTACGAGGACTACCACTACTCTCACCTTGTTGGGAGTCCTGCTCAATTCTTTTAGGGTGTCCTTCAGGGTATAAAGGATCTTGAGTAGCTATACCACTCTTAGTTCTAATTCCATAAGTATGTTTATGTCCTGAAGCATTAACTAGCATATCCTTTTGTACCTTAGCAAGTTGATCAAGTTGGGTTTGAACCATTTGAAAGTGTTTACAAAGCATTTTAATATCATTAGAAGTTCTTTCCACAATATCTTTCAACTCATTGATAGCTCTAGAGTTTTCCAATAAATGATTCTGAACTTGTTTATTAAAATGACATTGTTTTACAATAAAAATGTCAAGTTCCTCTAAACATTGATCAGGAGTCTTACCATAAGGAATATCACCTTCATCAAAGTGCTGGAGAGAGTGTACCTCAATAGTAGATGAATGGGGAATTGGCTTACATAATTCTTCTATAGGAGGTAGATTCTTCACATCTTCAGCTCTAATACCTTTCCCCTTTAGACACTTCTTAGCTTCCTTCATCACTTCAACATTTAATGCAATAACCCCCCCCCTCTTCTTTGGTGTTGGTGTTGGAACTGGTTCAAGCATAACTGGTTCAGGATTAATATGTTCAGGTGTATTTAGCTCAGTTGAAGTCCAATCATCAGAGTTCTTGCTTATTTTAGCCATCAATTCTTCAACATCTGTAGGAGTTCTTTTCTTGAAAACACAATCAGCAAAGCTATCTAGGTAGGTCCTAGAATCATCAGTTAGTC
Source organism: Avena sativa (assembly GCA_916181665.1). NCBI lineage: Eukaryota > Viridiplantae > Streptophyta > Magnoliopsida > Poales > Poaceae > Avena > Avena sativa. Next base: position 1,670,070 of record OV702284.1, read on the forward strand.
CATTATAATAAATATCAAGAAGCTCATTTTTAGGTAATGGACATCCAGGATGTGCATGGATCAAGGCACAGAACCTTGTCCATGACTCAGGCATTCTCTTGTTTTACCTGTTTAAAATCAAAAAGTCTCTGCAAAGCAGCATGTCTAGCACTAGGAGGAAAATATTTCTGAAAGAAAGAAGCAATCAAGCAACCAGGGTTATCAATGGAACCAGGAGGTAATCTATTAAACCAAGCCCTAGCTTCTCCTTTTAGTGAAAAAGGGAAGATCTTAGTAACAAAGTACTTGCGCATCTTAAAATCATCACAGAACAAAGCACTCATAGTAGAAAGCTCATTCATATGAGCCACAACACTCTCATTTTCAGTACCACACAAAGGTTCTTTCTCAACAATATCTAAATAAGACAGATCAAGAGAGAAATCATAATCTTCATCTTTAATATCAACGAGAGAAGTGGCAAACTTAGGATTAGAGGACAGTTTAGGCATAATAGTACGTCTAGCAAGGAGACTCTTCATGGTACTAGTACCATGTGTGTTTCGACACTCTTCAACAAATTCATCAGTGAACTCAATGTAACCATCATTAATATCATAACTCTCACTAGACTCAGGTGAGCTAACAGGTGTAATAGTGTCTTCACTAGGAGTTTCGGTATTTCCTAGACTATCCATAGTAGCATCTAGGAAAGGACCTAATGAACCACTCGCATCAAGCACAGTAGAAGTAACATCATGAGCATCAAAAGCAGTTTCAGACTCAGCAGTAGTAGCAGTGTGTGTAGCATGAGTATGTGGTGGTGGTGTGACAAGCTTATTTATAACAGACGGTGAATCAAGAGCAACAGAGGTGTTTAGGACTATACCTCTTCTTGTAGTGGATGGTAAAATAGGGAACTTTCCATCACGAGACTTCCCCATGGTGAAAGGAGTAGCAGTGAAAAATAATAGATCCAACTGAACTTACAAATAAAGCTATGCTCCCCGGCAACGGCGCCAAAAAATAGTCTTGATGACCCACAAGTGTAGGGGATCGCAACAGTCTTCGCGGGTAGTATTACCCAATTTATTGATTCGACACAAGGGGAGCCAAAGAATACTTGCAAGCCTTAACAACTGAGTTGTCAATTCAGCTGCACCTGAAAATAGTTCTTGCTCACATAAGTTTATCAGTAGCAACAGTTTGTAGTAGCAACAACAACAATGAAACAAGAGCAATGGTAACAGTAACGGTAATAGTAGGATTCGAGTGCGGTAGGCATAGGGATGGATGGACGGGCGCTGCATGAACGAGTCTAAACATGTAACTTCAAGATCTAGGGCATTGCAGATAAATAATAACAAGCATCCAAGTACTAAACAATCCTAGGCATGTGCTCCAAATATAGTCATACGTGCTCGCAATGAGAACTCGCACAACATCTTCTGTCCAGCAAGCCCGTGGCAGCGGGGCCTCTAGGGAACTACTGGCAATTAAGGTGCTCCTTTTAATAGAGCACCGGATCAAAGCATTAACACTTCGTGAACACATGTGATCCTCACACCACAGCCATCCCCTCCGGTTGTCCCAATTATTGTCACTTTGGGGCCTTTGGATCCGGACAATTATATGTGTACACAACTTGCAGATAAGATCACAAACAATACTATCATAATGATTCAATAATAAGTTTAGATCTGAGATCATGGAACTAGGGCCCTAGTGATAAGCATTAAGCACAACAAGTTGCAACAAAGTCAAATAGCATTAATAGAGATACTAGGCACTATGCCCTAACAATCTTATTCGATTACATGATAAAACTCATCCAATCCGTACCATCCCCAAGCCTAAAACGGGGGATTACTCACTCATGGATGAGGGAAACATCGGTGGTTGATGGAGATGCATTGGTGATGACGATGGCGATGATCCTCTCCAAATTCCCTGTCCCGACAGGGTGCCAGAACGGAGTTTCTGGATCCGAATCTTGGTTTCTGGTGGCGGCGGCGGAGCGGAACTCTTTCTGGAAAACTATCGACCCCCCCCGTTTTTTAGGTCGAGAGGCAATTTATAGGCATAGAGGGAGGCCGAGGAGGTGCCTGGGGTGGCTGCACCCCCTAGGCGTGGCTAGTGGTGGGCCCGCGCCTGGCAGGGGTGTGCCCCCCCAGGCCCCTTCTCCGTCTCATCTTCTGGCTCCGTGGATCTTCTGGTGAAATATAATTTTTGGCATATTTTCCTGGATTTTTTCTGATAGTTCATTTTCTACGCAAAAACTAGACACCGAGGTAATTCTGCTGAAAATAGCGTCAGTCCGTGCTAGTTGTATCCAAATCACACAAGTTTAGCGGAGAAACAATAGCAAAAGTGTTCGGGAAAGTATATACGTTTTAGACGTATCAGGGGGTTCGGCTGATAACCTGAAGGTGGACTTCTAGTCATAGATGCAGTTGGATGGAGGTCTATGTATATTGTTATATTGCCCAATCGAATTTCATATGATCTTTTGTTTGGTATTGCATTGTTATGCCTTGCTCAGTTCCTGTCAATTGCCCTGCTGTAATTTATTTACCCTTCATGCCATGTTGTTTATCTAAGGAGAGCACCTCTAGTGAACTATGGACCCCGGTCCAATCTCTACCATTAATACATCTTCCACTGTTACCTGTTTACTTGGTGCAAACCATTACCTTCCATACCATACATTTAATCTTTTTTTTACAGCAACCGGTGAGATTGACAACCTCACTGTTAGTTGGGGCAAAGTCTTGAGTTTATGTTGTGCAGGTTTCCACGTTGCTTGCAACACCTGTGTGACGTTTCCTTCCTCCTATTGGTTCGATAATCTCGGTTTCTTACTGAGGGAAGACTTGCTGCTGTGCTGCTTCACACCTTGCTCTTGGGGTTCCCAACAGGCTCCACATCAACTGAGCCATCAACAAGTTTTCTGGCGCCATTGTCGGGGACTGAAGAAGAAGAAGCTCCCACGTCAACCACGCGCCAGCACGCCGTTGCTAAGGATCCTCCACGTCACGACCTGGTTTTACATGAAGAATGACAAATTCATCACGGTGACCAAGAAGATCCCTCTGTTGGACCAGTTCGTGCTGTCCAGTGGCTTCTTCGGCAAAGAAGGCGTGGGAGCCCTCCTCAAGCACTGCCCGAACCTCCAGCTGCTCGACGCCGGTGGCTGTTATACCATGAGCATGATTGGCATAAGGTTTTTAGAAAGGTGCAAGAGCGGGATCAAGGATCTCCGGATGCCACAAAGGGCCAACGATGGCTGCAGCTGCCGCACCCGATATGCTTAGAGATATGCTGATAAGCACGATGAATGATGGGTTGTAGATCGATGCGCATCTAAGCTTCATAACAACAAGTCAAGTTACTAAATTATTTTATTCGTTTAGTATTTGCTATGTGGTATTTGTTTAGTCATTTTATCAACTAGAGTTTTGTGGTTTTATGTCTACTTATCTTAGACTAACATTAATTGTGTGGATCACCCAACCTTAGTTGTGTAACATATGTTTGTGCATTTGCAACCTCTTCGCAACACTTTCTTCTTGTGGTTTGTCGGAACCGTGCAAAAACTGTTAGATCGTTTTGAAACCTCAATGCAACAAGACAAAATATGCTATGCAATGAATCCCTATTTGGTCACAACAAATTGTAGAGAAGCAACATCATGCAACATGGAAGAACACACTTGCAACATTAATGCGACATTGGTAGTAGACACCAGAACTAAAGTCGCAAACAAAAAACCAGTTTTCAACATATCGAAAGAACGTATGCAACATCACAAATTAAAAAAGGCTAACCATGTTCTTCGCCAACTCCTACTAGTTGCACAGATTCTATCTCACCAGAGTATTGTTATTACACCATACAGGAAGTTTAACCTCATTTGGAGCAACTTGTCCCTTATACGTGTGAGCTTTGCCTATTATTGTGTAGTGTGATATTTTATTTTGCCCTCAGCCACCATGTTTCGTCATTCTTTTTTTATTTGAATTTATGTTTCATCATTCTTGATCAATGAAAATGCACAACTTTTGTCCGTTTTAAAAAAGAACATTTGGGACACAACACCATTTTTCAAACTCAATTCTTTATACAAACTAAACTATCTAAGAATTTTTGTTCCGCAAACTCATTTACATGACAACTCAGAAACATGACTACCTAACCAAATTCCTCATAGCCAAAAATCCACTTTTTCTTCATAATATGAACCTTCTTTCAATCAGAATTTTGTGGAACCGCAAATACTTCTTGGACCACCAATGATAAAATTTATGTTTGTCTATTAAATCATCTTAGATCGATGTACTCTTCATCCACTACAATGTGCTAGCCCTCGACCCAATGGTTTAGTATGAAAATTTAGCCATGTTTGGCTTTATTTGTGGAGTTAGGATTCAGACTAGGTGTGTGATTTAATTTACCAGTGAATTGGTTAATTTGCTCTGCATTATCTAAATAATTTTACCAGGGTCTAGATAGCAACCAGTAAGTTGACAAAGTCGAGACAAGTCAACTAAGGTCCAAACAACATGTCATGTTCAACAAGTCAAATGAATGAGGAAGATGAAGAGAAGAAGTCAATACATGAATACCTAAGCAAAGAATCCCATTAGGTGGAAGTACATGTGGGTCGGGCTAGCAAACTATGTACCCTGCACCACACTGTCTCAATAGTCCACTATAGACCAGCCAAGAATGCCTCCATTACCCCTTCCACTTATCATCTCAAGGTAGACTTGGTCATTTGTAAAGGACACCTAGGATCTACATAGCCACCCATGAGACACTCTGAGTTCAATGAAATCAGGGAAAGGGCAAAAGCTCCAAGACTTCCGTCAGGGAGCCTAGGGTGGTAGAATCCGAGAATACTTGCTTCGGGAAGCCTAGGGTAGAATCCAAGAATACTTGTTTCGCCTTGGATCAATGTTGAGGAAGAGTCTTTTGGAGTCGGACCCTAGTAGACTTGCTTTTGATCGAGCCTTCTACCAAGCCACCCTTGACGCCTTCTTAACGTAGAATTAAATTGCACTCCAATTATACGACTGAACCTATTAAAAAACATAGTTGTGTCGATGGTTATTATTGTCCAATGTCCTTCACTGTAAGAAGGTTGTACACTCCCTCTACCAATACTGTATAACATATGAAAAGATACTCTCTTTATGTCGTCATTTTAACAACAACAGTCTCTTATAAATTTTCTATATATAGTCACGGGAGATCAAATTATGTGGGGTGTAGGTTAGTCATTTTGTTTTGGTAATCTAAATCATGCATTTGGTTTATCTGTTTGTATTATATGATATTGAATGTCAGTATGATTAAAAGTTAGACATAAGGATGAACCAGTATGAGAGAGGACATAGAGGTGCTCAAGGCGGCATCGAAAAACCAATCTTGGGTTCCTTCCCTCCGCCGGTGACGCCACCGTTCCATCCCGTCTCTGGCAGCCTTAGGGCCTTGGTGGCATGGAGGACCACGACCCCTCACCGGCGGGAGGTCTCCTTGTTTTGTTTAGATAGTTTTCAGTGTCTTCTTCAAGATGTTAAGGCGGCGGCTGCGTCCTGAAGTTAAAATAAGGTTCTCCCTATCCTATTCTCGTTCTGGTGGTGTGTCTAGCATCGGGGTCGTGTGTCTGACGGATCTCTTTGAATCCAGTTTTTTTCGTATTCGTTGGTATAATTTGAGGTCAGTCTCTTTCGATCTATGTTTGTCATCTTCGGTGATGGTTGCTGCTCTAGTGTGTTGGTCCTTTGGGGCCTTAACATGACGACTTCCCGTCCGTCTACTATAACAAATTCTACTACGACAAGTTTTATCCGGCTCCCGTGATGGAGGGCGAGGATGGCGGCGCGCCTTCGGCTCGTGCTAGTGTATGTAGTCGTCGCTAAGTGGTCCAATGTCCTATTTGTAATTTTTACTACTTTTTAACACTTATACTGCTGTTGATAATTATTAATAGATCGGTGAAATTTCGTAAAAAAAAACTAGACAGAAGAAGATGGAGATGATGGGAGGTAGGAGTATTGTTGTTTCTACAACCTCGCGCAATTTATGTGGTGCAAGATGCACTTGCACCGTCGACAGTTCTTTTAGGACTCGCGTGATAACCATTTCATTTCCCTGGTGATAGTAGAGACATGTAAATCACCTTAAGATCCTTTCGGATACAACTTACTAGGATCTCAGTTCATAGGAATTTCTCTTGCATGGAGCCTTTGGTTTCAAGCAATGATCGAAGTTCCAATGGATCCGTCAAGATACCTATCGACTTAATTTATACCGTGAACATGAGGCCTCCCGCGGGCACCCGTGCCCCATGCACGCACTCCAAAGAACCCACACGATTCATAGCAAGGTATTTTGTGTCGTATAAAAACGGAATATGATTTTAGTGAAAGATGGCGTTTTCATCGACAGTGACTTTGTAACCCGATCTGCTGATTCAGTCTCTCGGAAATGAGCGCTCCTAGAGTTAGGGTTGCATGCGTGCGAGACGAGTTTGGACGCGTGTTGTGAGCGCCTTTCAAACAAAAAAAAAGAGCTTCTCGACTAGTAATACGAGTACCAGATTATTTTAATTTGGGTGAAGCTATCGGCAAGTCTAATCCATCACATCATATCTGTCAGTAAAAAGACCATCCGTTAAACCCTGCGCTTTCGCGGTGGCTTCTTCACGTCTCCAAGATATTTGGGGGTCACTATGCGCGTCAGCCCATTTTGTCGCTAATGAATACTGTAAAGTTTTATTTAGGGTCAAACTAACAGGAAAGGCAAGGATAGGATCTCCTCGATTAAAAAACGGCACGAATTGGGTCGATGGCCTTCCAAATCCAAAATGGTGTGAAACGGGAGGAGAATCGTTTTTTTTATGTACTGGATTGGATTGGATTGGAAGGAGCGAGCAACAAGGCGGTGCGAAAAGCAGCTGGCGTGTGTCGAGAAGGGGGCGAGAGAGGGGAGAGAAGCGGCAACGAGGCGAGCGCGGCCCCGCGGCCGGCGACCAGGCACAACGCACAAAGCAAACGCAACGCCACAACGGTGCGGACTGCGGACGCGAGCCGGGGAGGGAAGGAGGGAGGGAGGAGGAGGGCAGAGACTAGAGAGGCCGACCGACCGGCGCACCAAACAAAGCGGTACTGCTGCTGCGGTAGGGTAGTAGTACTAGTACTAGTACTGGTACGTAGTCGAATAGAATAGAGGGCGGGGCCAGCGGGCGATTGGAAGGAAGGGAGAGAGAAGGAAACGCAACGCGCACCGCACCGGCGAGACGCCTCCACACGTCTCTGCGCCCCCCTCCTTCGCCGTCTCGCCCGCCCCGCCTAGTAGTGAGACCCCAGCAGCACGCAGCCCAGCCCAGCCCATCCCATCCATCCCCTTCCAATCCCCCTCTGCCGGACGCGGAGTTCCGGGATGATGGAGAGGATTTGGCGGCGCGCGGCGGGGGCGGAGGAGGAGGACCGCATCTCGGACCTCCCCGACGCGCTGCGCCTGCAGATTCTCAGCCTGCTGCCGCTCAAGTCGGCCATCCGCACCGGCGCGCTCTCCTCGCGCTGGCGGGGCCTCTGGGAGCACCGCTGGCCCGTCCCCTCCTCGCTCCGCCTCCGCTTCCCGGGCGCCGGGGACCAGCTGGCCGCCCTCGACCGCCGCGGGAGGCGGCGCGCCGACGTCTTCTCCCTCACCTTCCACGCGGGCCAGCTCGCGCAGCCCGACCTCCGCCGCTGCCTCGAGTACGCGGCCGCCTGCGGGGTCGAGGACGTGCAGCTCCGCCTCGACGGCGGGCCCGGCGGCAGCGGCCGCGGCGCGCGCGGGGGCCAGCGCCGCGCGGGGGTCCTCACCGTGCACTTCCCCGTGGGGAGCCCGCTCCTCGCGCGCCTGTCCGTGCGGGGCCTCCACGTCACGGCGTCCGCCAACGCCATGGTCGGCACGCTCGAGGTCATCCACCTCCACTCCGTCTCCATCACCGACGCCGCGCTGCGCCGGGTCGTCGCCGCATGCCCCTGCCTCCGCGAGCTCGAGCTCCGCTACTGCCGACACCTCCGCCGCATCGACTTCACCACCGTCGGGGTCGGCAACCTCAGGACACTCACCGTCGTAGACTGCTCCCGCACCACCGAGCTAAGGGTGCCCATGGCGCCCCACCTACGCTCCTTCCGCTTCAGCGGACCCTTCCTCTGCAGCAACATTTTCTCCGGCGTCACGGAGGGCTTTCAGCACCTCTACCTCTGCTCCGGCGGGCCGGAGACCGGCCTGCCGCCCACCAACCTGCCCTCTGCGATTCCCCGCCTCGCCAACCTCACCACGCTCACCATATGCAGCATTGCCCTCCAGGTTCGTCTGGCCATTTCCTTTTTTGTATTAAACGACTCGCATTCCATTGCCTATATGTACTTATTATTATTATACTTGTTCTGCCTGCAGTATGTTTCTGCCACAGTAACCAGCGTAACCAAGGGGAGCAGCCTCTCCAGATTGAAGGAGCTTCAACTGCTCATGTTCGGGATGGCCAACTCCAACCTCGCAGACATTTTTAGCTTCCTCAAGACCTGTTCCTGCCCTCACTTGGAGAGGCTCTTCGTGCAGGTTTGTCCATCTCTATGCGCAATGCATTTGGTTGTACTTCAGTCACTATATTCATTTATATGCTTCTATGTCTGGATGTCTAGAAGTCTCGATTCTCACGCATTCCATATTACAGCTGCCAACAAACACCCATGATTCGTTCACGAAGAATTTCCTGGATGTGGCAGAGGAAGAACCGCCCGAAGGCGGATTAGAAAACCTTGAGTTGGTCAAGATGACAAACTTCAAGGGGCATCACAATGAGATGCGTCTGGTCGACTTCCTGCTGAGGAACGGCAGTTGCCTTAACAAACTGTTCCTGGTTGCTCCTAAGGAGGAGCACCCGCAAGGGCTCCAAAAGATCCAATCAGATGTGCTGCCCAATTTTCTAAAGGAGGAAATTCTTGAAAAAGCTTCTGCAAACACCCAGATATTTTTCAGTGAGCCTGGCAGTTCCCAGGTCCAACCATTGCACTCGGAGATCTTCATCAGATTTTAGCTTGACATTAGCAACAGCGCTGTAGTTCAATTGCTTCTTCTCAGTTATTACATTTTTAGCTGTTAGGCAACATACATGAATGGAAATCTGGAAGACATGCAGAGTTTGGTATAACATATTCGCGAATTTGTATTTCAAATATTTTGGCAAGATGGTTGATAGGTATCCAGATCTACTTCTTTTTCCTCTTGTACTATCGCCCTGTTCCTCCCAAAATTGTCTGATGATTTGCATGGTCATCCATCTCTTTGGAGTTAGCTTATGTATACATTGCTGCTGGGAAATCATGTATTCCCTCTGTCCCAAACTAAGTGACGCAGATTTATCTACATTCACATGTATCTACTCACTAAAACATGTCCAATACATGCGTACATAGACAAATCTGTGTCACTTAATTTAGGACGGGAGGGAGTATATAAAATATATATCCTTAGGAACAGGACTGACTACATTTTGTAAGGGAATAGCTGGAGAACTGATTTCAAATCCTGGACTATGGATTGATCTTGCTATACATTTGGATTCGTAAGTTAATGTGTGATATAAGATACCTTACTGTTTGTCCGCTCGAGGCAATCTCCCATGGTTAGTCTGAAAATAGCTATTACCTTGATTTTGTCCAAGTTCATGACTTCATTTATGTAAGTACAGTTTGTACACAAGCCATCTGATGAAGCAAAGTTCTCATAATCTATTGCCTTACCATCAAAGATATGGTATGGGAGATAAAGTTGTACTCCCTCCGTTTCAAAATATAAGATGTTTTAGGTTTGTGAAGAATTTTTTTTCACAAACCTAAAACATCTTATATTTTGAACGGAGGGAGTATAAACTAGTAAACTACAGCTGCCATGAATCTTATATCTGTTTTTTTATTGGTTATAAGGTACGCCTATGTTTTGAGCTTAGATAGTACATGCAGCATGGAAAGTACTTTGTCATATAGATATGAATCATATGGTCATCCGAACTTCAATTAATAATATGGCCACTCTTTTAGATTGTAGTCATGATGTATGTGCAACCTTTAAGAGATGCTATACCTTATCTTCCTTCAATCTCTTTAAGCCATCTTATTTACCTCAGCATACCACTTGAGTTCCTGAAAAGGTTCCTTCAGGGAAATACTACTAAACATTTACAGAATCTACTGCTCTCTTCATGGTCATATTCTGTATATATGTTTGTCGTGATTGATGTTAGTAGTTGGTGAACAGATTTCAGTATAGCAGCTTGGCACCCTGGCAGGAGTAGTATTGTAGAGAATTATTTCAAGAAAAAAAACTTCATGAATACCCTTGCTCTCATCGTATTCAGTATACCTATTCTTTATTCAATTGAACTGATGCAAAGGGCAGCAATGTTGGAGATCTTCCTGCCAATATGTAGAATCTTACATTCTGATTTTAAATATGCGTGCTCTTTTAGGCTTGGAGATTTTGGAATTGTAGCAATGTTTATGCATTTCTGTTTTATGTGGAGACTGGTGTGGTAATAGCTAATTCTCCTACTTCTCATTTTCCCTGCGAACATAATATAATTGTATGATCCACATGTGTTATCTTCCCTTTTTTGTGAAACAATTACTAGAATAGATCAAAGTTGATGTTGTCTTTTCCTGGAAGAAGAATTGCAGATAGTGGGAACTAGCTTTACTCAAAACTGGCAACAATGACTTATCAGGCACTCACAGATTTGAGACAGTGCACTGATGATATCTGTGCAACTAGTCAATATCTGGGAAATGGCTATCTAGCTGTGTGTCAATATCATGCTGATGATTTTCTTGAAGTATACTAATAGTGCAGCCAAGAAGGTGGTGTAGTTCATGAGGCTAACTTGGGGACCTGGGTGGGACATGACATCTTTAAATTCCTAAGGTGCTCTTACATGAAAGTGAAAAAGTCATACCACATTTCAGTGCTTTGGTTTTGCACCTTATCCTGCAAGCATGCCACGTGGAACTGTAGAGCCACACAGCATTGAGATTTCTGAAAGGATATGGATAGTGATGTGAAGGTATCCACTATCTTACTAGTTAGAACCTATAATATGCACTTGCATGCTTGAAAGCAGTGATATTTGTGCATTTGTTTGCTTATGGTATATTTAATCCCCTCTAGGATGGGATCATGTCTCCTGAATTTAGTGGTTACTGATGTAAAGCTTTCCTTGGGCTTCTTACTGACATCCAGCTATCTGGAACCAGCTGATTACACTTGCTCTGATGCTAAGGTGTGGAGTAATATTTACTTTTAAGAAAAGACATTTTGCATTCTAAGAAGCTGATCATTTTCAAGGTTGAAGGAATAAATAGATGTATCCGTCCTAAAAAAAGTGATTATTCGAGTATTTAGATACTGCAACATGTTGGAATGTGAATTATATGGTTATGTTATTTAGTTGTGTGACAAATGTTTGATGAACTCTCATACATCTTAATTTCTTCTTATAGAGGATGTTGTATGGTGAGCTTGTCATGCTTATATATCTGTCTGGAATCTATTGTATATAACCTTCAATTCTCATGTTAACATTACTACATTGCTTCGTGTCACTGTCTGAGTGCAGCATACTCGTCGTGTAACCTGTTATCCTCTTGGCAATGAAATCACGCATGAGGTACATCCTTTGTTCATGAATTTGCACACTCACAACTCTTGTTTGCAATACTAGAAAATGGTTCTTGCGCATGATGCTTGCTAACTCGGGTATGACTTGATAAAGAATTCCCTGTTGCAAGGACGTATAAATTACCCCAGCTGGCTAATATTACCTAGGAACATAAACTGAGGCTTACCTTCCTTAGTCAAGAAACATCACATACAAAAGTTAAGACCTTTGTAGGGAACTTCTCATAAGTAGATATTTTTTTCACATGTGAGAACTTCATATGATTTTTTATCTTGTACCTTCTATATCAGTTTGTTCATTTTGTTCTTTGTAATCTTAGTAATAAAGTATACATGTGTGTAACAATGAGCTGTAGGCTTTATAGCCTTTTCGGTAATAGAATATTAGTTCTCTGTGTATCATAATCAAATTTCATAAGGCATTTTTTCATGAGTAAAAAACATTCAGGTTGGTTTTGCCAATATTTTTTTTTAAATCGTTCTGCACACTAAATCAGAACTTTGGACCTTTGCATTGTGCATTGTGATTTTGTTGTGGTTAGACATCATATGTTAGTTTATTAGTTTACAGAGAACTAGTTGAGATATGAGAGCATACACTGGTAAACAGACACTTCTGATATATGTACAATCAGGTGTACTTGTGCAAATTCCTCTTATGTCCTTTTGCCATTTGCAAGGGCAGTTGAATGTGTTCATGATCTTGTAGTCCAGTCATAAATGCTTGTAAAATGGATGGCTCATATTTGCTGAAGGTACTTGTGGGTACTCAAGCATGCCTGAGGACCAAGCAAGATTGTGATAAAGATGTCCTAGCATGTAATAATTGTGAAAGAACTCATCAGACATAGCTGGTGAAATATCTTTACCTTGGCTCTGTTACAAGGTTTTCTTTTTCGTTTGCGCTGTGCTGGTATTGGGATTCTCTCTGATATTGTTTTTTCATTGTGATGAGCCGGGCATGTTGTTGGAGTTCAGATCGGAGACGTGGACTGGAGAAGTCTCAGAGCAACAGCCCAGGTCACCTCTATCTCCAACCTTCGGTGCATAGTACATTGTGCACTACTACTCCCTCTGTCCTAGAAAGGATGCATGCATCTAGATGTGTTATAGTATATAGATACACACAAATCTAGACAAATCGGCGACATTTTTTTTGGACGGAGGGAGTACTATTTATCTAATACTAAAAATTAAAATAACGAGCAACAGTATATTGAGTTCTGGATGTAAGAGCGCTCATTCAGTGTTTTTTAGTACAATGTTTCTGTCCTTTCATGCGCTATTCTGTTATGGTTCAGTTGGACTATACTGTTCCCCGTATTAGAACTATGTTTAAAATTTGTTGAGTCTGAGTCTGGTTTATGTGAGTTCAGACTACTTTCTTGCTATGCTTCAGATCTTAGTCAGTGGGCTATTTGCTACATGGGGTATTTTAAGTGGCTATTTAGAGTAGAATTAGTCCTCACCTCCTAAGATGTTCTAGGTAGCCAGCGTGCAAACACCGCTTATAAAAGGCAGGCTACAAAGTTATGGGTAAGCTTGTAAATTAAAAAGAGACTACCCAATTGCTGGAAGTCTTGAATCCTCTTGATGTCCTCTTTATTCACTTGGTGCCCCATTTCTCTAAATTATGTGCACAGTTGCCCCCTTTCCCTTTAGGCATACTTTATTATTTTCCTTGCTCTTCAAAGCTACCCGCCCCCAAATGGGTGGATATGACTTCCAAAAGCCCATCCATGTTCTTACAATGTTGCTCAGTGGATGGTTTTGTGAAGAACTCTGTTAGATTGTTGTAACCGTTGAAGTAGGTTACCTTCATCCTTTGTTTTGCATATTGTACTCCTTTGGCTAGCAAAGTCTACCCATGACAGATGAAAGGGGGCCGTTGGAAAGCTGCATGGTCATATATCTGGACCCTGGAGACAGCTGGGAGTTATTATCATTGAGCAGGTACGCTGGACACTGACAATTTAATTTGCACATTCGAATAAATTATTCATTGGAGACTTATATCCAGATCCCACTATACGAAGTTTATGTCTGTACACTAAATTATAGATTTAACCCCAGATTTCAGTTCTTAGGGTTTACTTCTACGTTTAGTGGAGTTGCTGCGTTTTTGTTTTCAATTTTTTCTGTACAGTACAAAATATTGGGGCTCTTCCGGGTTACAAACTGTAGCTATTAGCCTCCTACCATTTCTCTTTCATGTTTGGTGCAGTGGTCGAAGGATGGTTAAAAAGGGCTTTATTTTCTCTTGAGCTCTAAATTTTCTTAACATTCTTCAAGATTAAAATGACAAGAGTAGAGAAGGACATTGTCGAAGACTAATCCATTCTGAAGTCTGAAGGAGGGTACATCATCACATCAGGTGGGGGTAGTGGTGTGGTGTGCGGCACTGGGCCGCTGATACTACTAGGGCACTAATGAATAGTGGTGGTACAGTCTCTACTTGCTTCTGGTCCATTTCCGCTCGGTGCTCACACCAACCAGGTGGGCCCTTTTCCATCACGCGCGTACCTCCTCATTTCTTCTCATCAACGTTATCTCCTCTAACTCGTTAACTAATGTGAAACACGTGCTGGATAGCTGATTTTATTATTCACATTTTACTTTTCTTACTTAGCTACTTTTGGTGCTATGAAACACGAGCTTCGGCAATCCTGGCCCAACCTGAACGCGTGAGGTGCAGGCTGACTTCCTCCCGCTAACATCTGACAGCAGAGGCTACGCGATACTGGTATTCAGGCCATTGCTTCTCAGTGCAGCGTGGATCATAATGTGTCCAGATTCTTCGGTTGAGGGATGATCTGACACAGCAGAGGCTAGATCCTGACAGAATAGGCGACTATTCCGAGCTGGCGATAGCAGTGCTGTTTGCTCCACTTGTCTATCTACTGGACAACACGGGCGAGCACCAGGTCCGTGTCAGAAGATCGAGCAGGCTGGACGCTGAAGGCGACGTCTATGTGCATGTTGCCATCACGATGCTTCATGAATGTCTCTACTCGTTGGGCGTTTTCAGGCTACGAACGAAACTAGTTTTTGGCCTGTAAATGTCGAGTTTTCCACTCGCATTCTTAGATGAGTTTTCGCATTTAGCTCAAATTTCGGCAAACTTTGGACGAATATAGGCGGTTTTGGGCTAATACGACGAACTTTAGGCGAATACATAAGTAGTTTTAGGCGAATATGGGCAAACTGAATATGGATGAACTTTGGACGAATGTGGACGGATATAGACGGTTTTGGGCGAACTTTGGGCCAATATGGTCGATATGGACAAACTTTGGGCGAACTTTGAGCGAATATGGTCGATATGGATGAATATGGGTGAACTTTGGGCAATATGGTCGATATTGGCGAACTTTGGACGAATATGAGCGAACTTTGGGTGAATATGGTCGATATGCACAAACTTTGGCCGAATATGGACGAATCGAACTTTGGGCGAATATAGACGAATTTTGGGCAAACTTTGGATGAATATGGGCGAAAATATGCTGACTGAGTGGGTCCACTCGTCGAATTCGTTTCGTCCGACGTCACGTTCCCGGATCCTGAAAACAAGTCCTGGAAACGCGACTGGGCGAAATTTCAATATCTGGATCGGCTTCCTGAGATTGCTAGTGGAGATGCTCTCACGGCGGTGGCAAACTGGTTCGCACCTGAGCAGGATGCTCATGGTGGAGGAAGGTTCAGTTCCTAAGACAAGTGAGGTTACCCCTTAGAAGGAAGAAGACCGGGAAGGTTGGATATGCCGAGCTGCTCCATTCCATGGCTTCATACAATGCTGATATTTGACAAACATTAATCTACATGGGGGATGATATAACGATGACTTGCACTGAACTTTTTTACTTAAAAGAGAGGGCCTCGATATCGACCATGGTAACGAGCTTGGATCGGCGCCTCGTCTTTATCGGTATCAACAACTTTTTCTTCGGCATCTATAGACTCAGACCGTGTCAACGACTTCTTCTTTGCGTACTTGGTTCTAGCAAACCAGATTATGCCCCCGACATGCGCCTAATTTAGCAAAATTATGGCTGCACTCCGTCCTCAACGACCAGGACTGCATCGTCTCTGCCATCGACATCCTTGACGACTGTCTTGAGATGTCTCTGTCATTCTTCTTGTACACTATGTGTATGACGCTTCACGTGCGGCTACCTCGACACCAGCACCCGACCACGATGTCAACCATGGCAAACCCTCGCACGACTACCTCGACCAAGATTGCAACGCCCAACACTCTCGGCACTCGACATCAACATGCCTATCACCTCCCCGCTACTTTGTCCACGAAGTTCCCGCTATTGCAGGGATGTCAACCCATTGGTTTCTACTTTGGTTTCTCTGTGACGCTATCACGATGACTCGAGGGATGTTAGAGTATATATCCGGTTATTGAAAATATTATGTAGAGATAGGATATACCTGTCCATGATGCATAATAATACATCCATCGCATTACCGGCAAACATATTTGTTCTCAAAAGTACCGCCTAATATTTTATCAAATCTCCATTGGTTTTTACCCTAAGATCGACACAATTGCTAATCTAGTTCTCATGGGCACCTGACCAAGACGATAAATGGACAAAGAATCCCATTCAGGGAAAGGAAATAGAAAGCGAAAATCAAAATATTTTTTTTACGAGAACAGCGAGAGCTATGCTTCTTGCCAGGGGCGGATTCGCGCCTGGTGCTACAGGTGCTGTAGCACCGGCCGAGTAGCTAAACTACAACCAACATGTACTAATTTTCAAGACTAAAATTAAGAAAAGCCTACTAATTAACATCACTAAAGAAGCATTAGCACCGGACTTGGGCGCCTTCCAGCTCCGCCCCTGCTTCTTGCACTAAAAAGGAGAGGGAAACAAACCCCACCCTTTACAAAAGGGAGAACACGCCCATAGGCTCACTGAAGAAAGCAAAACTAAAAAAAATCTAGTGGCCGGCTAATACCCAGGCCCGCCTTTTGCTAGGATAAGAGCATCTGTCCCTCCAAACAGCGTCTCAAGAGGCTTTGAATGTGCTGGATAGGAAGCCACGCCCAGTTGCTCGTGTCTGAACCATCTCCATCCAACATAGCCCGAGTATCGTGTTTGGCATGCCAAGATCGTCCCGCCCCACAGGAATCCTTGAGGGCATGTTGGACGCAACGCGCTGATGACATGGCGTCGGAAGAGCAAGCCGGGTACCACCTGCCAGCAACACATCTAATTCTCTCCACTTCCCTAAGCGCCTCTGACCCTTCACAATTCGCCGCCGTTGTCGCTCATTTCGATGTTGGTAAATCCCCTACACGTGCCATCCCCTCACCTCCTCTTTCACTGTCCAATTTCGCCGATGTAGGCGTTCATCGACTTGCACCCGATACGACAGGCACCTTGCGTGCATGCCTTGCACACTAGGTATTCGGTTGTTTGCTTCTGTAGGCTGCATTTTTGGAGTTGTTTTCTGTTGGAGGAGGAGGTTACCGAGGACGCCGACGATTAGGAGCAACTGGTGATCCTAACTTTTCTTCTCCAACTGCAAGTCGACGAGTAGAAGAGGGTTCGTCCGCAACATGGAGGATCAAAGCATGGGAGAAGGAAAAGCGAGACAATGATGACAAACATGCATTTGGTGTGCTCCAATATCGATTTGCAATTGTTAGGTACCTGCTTTTACTTGGTCTTAAGATCATATATGGAAGGTGATGAATACTAATGTGATCATGCATAACATGATCATCGAGAGTGAGTGCAAGCATCCAGTGAATGATGTTGGACTGTATCACACTCACGGTTCTCTTGCCGTTGTTGATCACCAGGTACCCGTAGAATTTTTAGACTTCCTCGCCAGACATGCAGAAATCCGTGACCTAAATGGTCATCACCAATTGCAAATTGATCTCACAAAACATTTGTGGAGGCTAAAAGGAGAGCCCCCTGTGCCATTTTATTGATCATGTTGAACTTCAAATTATTTGAATTGTACAAATTATTTTAGTTCCATTGTTGTAGAACTTAAATTATGTGTTAGAAAAACAAAAGAAAAACAATTTGGGACGGCCTCGGCTGGGACAACCATCCCCATGAGTGGAACCATGGAGTCCCCCAATCGCACGATCCGGCGTTTTTGTCGGACGCCGTTTAGGGGATGCAGCTGTAGATGCTCTAACCATAAACTCCGCTATGATCAGCCCGCTGCAATAGCCGGCATCGACTCGCCCATGAAAAATTGTTGTTCTCTCTCTTTCCAAATCTGCCATAAGATATAAAAGACACCAAAATGTCTCTTTTTTTGCTCATCCACTTTGCCTCGGGGAGCTTTCTTCCACCAAACACAAACTGAAGATGTGGCTGCTACCTGTACGGCCTTCGGATTTGAACTCTAAAATTGCGCCCATACCTCCTTAGCGAAAGGGCAAGTGCAGTGCGAGGTGCACAGCCGTCTCAAATTGCTGATCACAGAGACTAGTCATTTGATACCAAGCAGATTAATACATATTGCACGCTGTGATATAGTGAGGTTTTGATATACGTGGTCGCTATGATTTGGTCCCACCACATGGATGACTAGATATTTTCCCTTTTTCTTCGATTAATGTGAACTTTTCTAGGGAATCAGATTAGTGTTGGTATTTCTAAGAACTCTATAATTAATATAATAATAGATAAATATAGATAGGCAAAATTAGTAATGCCACTCACCAATATGTTCTCGGTTGCTTCTATTCCTCCCACTTCGTCTTTTTCTTCATGTATGTATGTGTTATATGCATTGGTTATTATCCCATCATTCATGTGCACATGACTTCTTGCAAATTTCTAGAGCAATTTTATTAATCGAAAATCAAATTAAAGAAGCAACACATGAAGAAACTAAAGAACATATATTAGGATAAATTGATTATCCTAAATTTTCAGATGAAATCTTAAGAGATCGAAAAATACAAAATGATCTTTAGGGTTTTCTGTAACCAGCGAAGGCAGCAGCCACTGTCCAACTCAAGCATCGCCGAGACGCACGCCGAAAGAGATATTGAGCCTCCATCAATGCAAATTCCAAAAAATCACCATCTCCAACGAGACTTGGTGAGTCGATGAACATGCCCGCTGAATATAGCGATACACATGTCGCTGTGGCACGTCGATTGAGCACATTCCTATGCTGTCTTAGATCAATATCCGCCGCGTCGCGCAAAACCCGTCGATATTTACTTTTTACAAGTGCACATAAAAGATGAGATAGAAGCCGGTACCACAACTGCCATAAATGACTTGCCGGTGTTGGCATTGTGTAGTTGGGCATTCTTTGGGATAACACTCCCACCGATACTACTCTCATAGGAGAGTGAAGGTGTGAGTGTTACCCAAAAGAATACCCAAACTAGACACCGAATGTAGACGGATGGGCTGTAATCACCAGCACGTTGCCATAGTTGATAAAGACGACATGGTCAATCGTCTAGGGGAACTAGACACATGCGTTATTTATCATATAGGATATGGCGCTAAATTTAGACTAAGCATGCATAAGACCAGCAAAACGAAAGCTGGGCACTAAAGTTTGTGTGGATGGGCGCTCTATTCTCTTCGCCTCATGATATTTTATCTTTCTATTTTTTGCTTGGAACGAATGAACTATGTATTTATGCTATGGTGCCATTTGAAGTTCTTGAAATGCTTTCCAAGGGGCTACCCTCAGGGCCGGTCCTGAGATTTCGGTGGCCCAGGGCGAAACTAAAATTTTGGACCCCTTATTATAATATTTTATACATATATGAGATGATGAAAAATAAATATTTAAGTATACTCCCATCTATAATATTTATATAAAAATAATAATGTTGATATGATACCTTAAAATTTTCTCCGATTTTTTTTAGAAACAAAGTCTGTGACGATGGAATCAATATCAATCTCGTCCACTAACTTTTCTCGATTCATAGAGTTGTCAAACCATTTAACCTCTCCTGGGACATTATAGATCTCAAATAGTTCTTCAATAATTTCAAATTTGGAAAACTTCTTTCAGCTGATGCAACAATCATGGGCATAGTACCGACATTATCTTCTGGATCAACATCAGTCTGTTCCCCTCACAAGAACTAGCGCCAACTCATATTGATTCCTCAAAGTACTCGTATTGATCTTCAAAAATATATAAAAAGATCCTCTCTGTGATTTTATTAATTTCTTCTCTTATTGTCTTCTTTTTATTTTCTAAACACCGGATTCGGGCGCCATAATTAGTTAAATTGGGAGCAAGAACAAACAGATTGATTAATACACCGGTCACTAGTAAGTTAGCGAAAGGAAAAAACGTCTTTTATATTGTGGTTTTAACAAGGGAGTACCGAGTACATGATGTACCTGGTGCTTGGTGAGGCGACGACGAATGGCGCAGGAGGCAGGACGCGAGTCTTCCTAGGAGTTGGGACTGAGCCGTCGTTGATCGATCGATCGTTAGTTCGTCACTCAAGCCCTACCGCCGCGGCGTGAAGGGAATATGTCCTGAGAGGCAATAATAAAGTGTTTATTATGTGTATTCCAAGTATATGATGGATGTTTATTTTTCATGCTATAATTGTATTAATACGAAAACGTTAATACATATGTGTTTAATAAACAAACAGAAAGTTCTTAGTTATGCCTCTCTCATAAACTAGTTCATTGATTAACAAGATGATCACAGTTTCCTGATCATAGACATTGGATGTTGTTAATAACGAGATCACAATATTAGTTTTATGATGTGATGAACATTCATCCGAAGAATAGCATTACGATCAAAGTCATTGAGTTTATATTGCTATAAACAACTTACGAAGTGATCCTAATCCTTAGACCATGAGATCATGCCAATCGCTAACACCGGAAGAGTTTCTTGTTGACATCAAACGTCACACCGTAACTGGGTGATTATAAAGATGGCTTCAAAGCAACTAAAGTGTTATGTTGAGACTCATGGATGAAAAGTGGAATTTGTTTATCCCGATGACGGATAGATATACTCTGGGCCCTCTCGGTGATATCACGTTGGTTAGCTTGCAAGCAAGTGATTTGATCACTAGAATGTTATATCACGGGAACGAGAAAAAAAGTGCATGTCAGTAACAAGATCAAACTAGGTATGGAGATACCGATGATCGAATCTCGGACATGTAATATATCGTGAAACAAAGGGATTAAGATACGGGCATAAAAGGTTTCGACGATCACAGGAAAGTCATCGTTGAATGTGTGGGAGTCAGTATGGATCTCCAGGTCCCGCTACTGATTATTGATCAGAGAAGGGTCTCGATCATGTCCGCATTATTCGCGAACCGTAGGGTGACACACTTAAGGGACACTGACATCCAATTGGATCAAATGTTTCATGCTGGAAAGAATAAACAAGCGCAGGAATTTATTTCAGTAGATACCGAAACAGGTTTTCGGGTGAAATTGCAGAAAATGTTTTTGCATGTGAAATAGAATTCTAGCAAGGGGTTATATGTGAATGTTTTTCATTAAATTAATTGACAAAATTCTAAAGAAATAAAAAGAGTTTTATTTAATGAGAGTTTGCATTAAATTTGGTGGAAATTTAATAGCAATTTTGAGTGGGATTTTGAGTGGAGGAAATTGAAGAGGTTTTCATGAGTGGAGTGTCCACCCACATGAATGAAGGAGGGGAGGGGCAGCCCACCCCCTTGGATGCCCCCTCCTCCTATAAAAGGCACCCCTCTCCCCCTCTCTCTCTCTCACTCACACCTCCTCGTGAAGGATCTCTCTCCCCCTCTAGAATTTATCCCCCATGGTCTCGGACTAGCGAGATACATGTTCCCGGTGGCTATTCGGCAAGAAAGGGTTGTGCTTCTGCTGCATCGCTGGAGCGAGGAGGCGGAGGTTGCTCGGTTTCTTGTACGTGTGTGCGAGCACGGATGCGCTGCTGCTTTGCGGCGCTAGGACTTCCTCTCGATCTTGAGATCGGCAAGAGATCGTCTACATCAACCACGAGTTCAACTCGTTAAGCTTTGTCGGTCTTCAAGGGTATGTTCTCTACGGATATACATCCACCCGTATTTGTATCTATTAGATAGATCTTGGTACATAGTTCCCATCGTAGGATTTTTTTTGTTTTCTATGTTGCGAACCCTACAGTGGTATCAGAGCCGGATCTATGCGTAGATGCTTTACACGGGTAGTACACATATGAGTATGTGAGAGATGATGATCATGTTGTTGCTTCTTAGTTGTAATTTTGGATATTGGTGGCATAGTGGGATGAAGCGGCCCGGACAAACTTTACATGTCCTCGCACATGATACCCGTTCCACGCTTGACATGCAACTAGTTTGCATAAGTGGCTAGCGGGTGTCTGTCTCTCCTACTATAGTCAATATCTATTTTGCAACGAGTTGTCAACAATTTGGTTATCGTCGTTGTGGTTCATGTTCGTAGGTATGAACGGTTCTATCTTCGAAAAGCCCCAAGCCACGTAAAATTTGCAATGGATAAATTAGAGGCGTCTAGTTTAGATTGTTGCTAGGCTAGTGTTATGATATGGTGATGTTGTAAGTAGAAGTATGAGATGATACTATTACAACACACATAACGTGTAAGTTCCATATACCTTGGCCTTACACATAAAGGTATGATAGTGATCATACCACGATGCACATGATAGAGATCATATGCGGGAACCATATCATTTCACTAATAAATATGTGATGTTTGATAGCATCTTATATTGCTTGTTTAGCGCTTTATTAGCATAACTAGCACAAAACCCGTGCGTTGCTACGGCACAACACCAAATCAAATTAATAATATTTCATAACGTCAAATTCGCAGTCGATCGAATCCAAATGTCATGAAGTCTTTGATCGACATTTCATTTGTACCGCACAATGGCATAGGCTCGTAGTGTGCCAAGGCTTCCTCCTAGCTCGCAACGTAGTCGACGCCCTCTGTAGATCGATGTTACTCGTGAAGTTTGAGATTGGTGGATAGGTCCAGCGACTCTAGCCGCACACGCGTGTTGAGATTGGCATCGATCCCGCCTTTTGGATCAATAGGTGTGCCCGTCTTCCCTACTCTGTGTTGATTGCGACAATAGATCCACGGGATCGTACTGAAGCTAGACGCCATTGCTGTTAGTGATCATTACAGCAGGCGTTGTCTGGCCGTGTGCGTCTAGGGCAGACGTGGCTGTGTTGCGGTCGTTCATGCATATTGGACGTACAAGACTTTTTCATTGAAGACCGGACGTTTGGATCTCGCATCTGCCCGATCGACAAACACCGATTCCATCAGGAAAGCTAAGAAACGACCAGGACACAATTTAGAAGCCCGCGACACGCACAACTCCAAGTCGGTTACTACTCCGATAGCTCTCGTCTATGTTTACGTAGGTAAATTAAATCAGCCCGGCGATGGATCTTCATCAGGCTTGCAATGGAACATGGATATGGTATGTGTGCTATCAGGCAGGAGATTCGGGCAGTAGCCAGAATTATTTTATCTATCTTCTATTCTAATTGCTAACCGTCCAAGACTTCATGCATTATACGCTCGCTTATTACTTGGAAAAAGACTCCACGAACTACGTGACTCGTGATCTATTAGGAAATACATGATCTATACGTGACTCGTGAGTCGTACATGACTCATGACTCGTGACCAGCTGAACGTAACTTTATTAACGTACGGATGAAAACATATTTTTTTTCTTTTTCACTTATCGGTGGCATTGGTGGGTAATTTATTTTTTGGTCAAAGGGTAAAGTCGTCCAAAAAAGTGTAGATACTACAAGAAACACTCCTTCCTTTATTATTAGGTATAGATAAGATGATCCCTCATTTAAATATCAAGATAAGAATGTGTTCTTCCTTTAGTATGCACCGATTATGTTTTCGTCGCTCCAAGACATCACGTGATGATTGGGTGTTCTTGGATCCATGACCATATTTCAGGTGTAAGACAGTTACACACGGTAATACTAAGGTTCTAACTTGGCGAGCCTAGCATGTACATACATGGCCTCGGAACACAGACCGAAAGGTTAAGCATGAGTCATATGGTAGATATGATGTCCATTTGATGCTCGCCTTTGAAGCTACACCGACTCACGTGATGATCGGATTTGGTGTAGTGGATTTGGTTCATGTAATCACCAAAAAGGCACGAGGGATGTCGTTTTTGAGTGGGAGTTCATTCGTAATTTGGATTAGTTGAACTCAATCTATCATAAACTTAGTCTGAACTTTACAAATTCTGTTGTAGATGACACCGCCTGCTTTTAATTTCAATGTGTTCATGGAGAAAGATAAACTTGCAACGAACGGTAGCAACTTTATCGAATGGGCCATGAATTTGAGGATTCTCCTCTCTGCTGCACAAAAGCAATATGTGCTAGAAGCGCCGCTAGGCCCCCACCTTTTGAGGATGCCCCTGACGAGGAAAACAATGTCTATCAGACTCGTCAGGAGGATCACAACTTAGTTCATTGCAGCATATTGTATGGGCTAGAGCCGAAACTTCGAAAGCGTTTCGAAAACGGCAATGCATTTGATATAATAGGTGAGTTGAAAATGATTTTCGACACACATGCTGCTGTAGAGAGCTACAATGCTTCAGAAAATTTCTTTAGCTGCATGATGGAAGAGCACAGCTCCGTTAGTGAGCATGTACTCAAGATGTCGGGTTACGCCGATAAGCTTATGTCCTTGGGAATATCGATTTCCATTGACTTAGGCATCCATCATGTTCTGCAGTCTCTGTCACCTAGCTATAAGAGCTTTATGATGAACTATAATATGCAAGGCATGAAGAAGTCTCTCCCCGAGCTTCTGTCAATGCTTAAAACTGCAAAAGTGGAGATAAAAAAGGAACATCAAGTGTTGATGATCAATAAGAACACTGGTTTCAAGAAAGACAAGAAGGGAAAACGGAAGGGAAGTAAGGGCGGCAAGCCGGTTGCCGTGCCTGAAAAGAAACCCCGAGTTGGACCTAAGTCTGATACCGAGTGCTACTATTGTAAGGGGACTGGCCACTGAAAGCGCAACTGCCCCAAGTATTTGGCAGACAAGAAGGCCGGCAAGGCAAACAAAGGTATATATGATATACATGTTATTGATGTGTACTTGACTAGTGCTCGCAGTAGCACCTGGGTATTTGATACCGGTTTAGTTGCTAATGTTTGTAACTCGAATCAGGGGCTACGGAACAAGCGACCGCAAGCAAGGGGTGAGGTCAAGATGCGTGTCGGCAATGGATCAAGCGTTGATGTGATAGCCGTCGGAACACTACCTCTCCACTTTGACATCGGGATTAGTAATAAACTTGAATAATTGTTATCTGGTGTCAGCACTGAGCATGAACATTGTATCTGGATCGTGTTTGATGCGAAGTGGTTATTCATTTAAATCCGAGAACAATGGTTGTTCTATTTATATGAATGAAATCTTTTATGGTCATGCATCGATGATGAATGGTTTATTTCTATTGGATCTCGATAATAATATTACACATATTCATAATGTTGATGCTAAAAGGATTAAACTAAATGATAATATATCTGCATATATGTGGCACTGCCGTCTAGGTCATATTGGCGTTAAACGCATGAAGAAGCTCTATTCGGATGGACTTTTGGAATCACTTGATTTTGAATCATTTGATACATGCGAGCCATGCCTTATGGGCAAGATGACTAGAACGTTGTTTTCCGGTTCAATGGAACGGGCGACAGATTTATTGGAAATCATACATTCTGATGTATGTGGTCCAATGAGTGTGTCGGCGTGTAACACCCTCGGAATCGGCCCTATGCAAGTTTTAGCGCTTCCCGCCAAACCCGCATAGAAACGATTCAAAGGTGCCCACCAGGCACTTGCGTGCGGGTGGAAAACGAAGTAACATCATTACACAATAGTCCTCGATGGATCCCACAAAACATATATACAACAACGACTCCAAGAGTCAAGATTACAGATATACAGTACAAAGATCCAAATCACCTTGAAAACGATTCAGCGTCCGAGTACAGACAAGATGCAAATTGAGCTAAGAGCCCTGAAGAATAACCAATGGCGTCCATAACCCTGCCCAGGCCAAGCCGGAAGGGTAACCCTGCTAACCACGTCGATCTTAAAACCTGCTAAACAAAAGGGGTGCCGGCAAAGGGCAAAGGAAAAAAAAAGAGCGATCAGTACTGAGGCCAGTACACGGTGAGACTAGAATTCGGCGGTCCTCGCCTACATAGGTATGGTGGACTGAAGCGGCAGCGCAACATGCACTAAACAACCTATAGAGACTCGATATAACTGTCAGCTATCAGCGAGGGATAAGAGAGACCTATTCAGAACCATCCTGTTACTACCACCAATCATACCCATTCTGGTATTTCCCTCTCGAGACCAAACGAGGAAGTCAAGCCGAGGAAACTCACACGGTTGGCAGTTTTATTCATTCTTTTCATGGTGGTTATCAAACTTACTGGTCATATCAGATACAAGTCAAATTTATAACAGTAACTTTAGTTATAGTTGTCTATGATCGAGAACTGTGCTCCAAGTCGTCCATAACCGCGGACACGGCTTCTCGAAAAGATTAAACCCTGTAGGGGTGCACCAAAGTTTTCACACGCACCTACACCCTTGTTGTCAGATCAGGTAGGTACAAGATCACAAAACATACACCCAACGGTATGTCGATGGGGTTTCGGACACGACGTTTCCCAGACCCAAAGCAAGCACATGGGGGCCACCCCTCTAAGCTACCCGCAACGAAGTCGGCCGGTCTCTGAGATGAACCCAGAGGTTTGTGACAATGGATGTAAACGACTGGGAACCCGAAAGTGTGACTGGGCTTGTCGATACCGCGAAAACATTCCACATTTGTTCCTAAACAGTATAGACGCTCCACGCGCAATCGTAAATAAAGCAGTAAAGCATGGCATAAGTACATGATAGTAATAAAATCCCCAAAGTACTTTGTGGCCCCCGGTACAGTACTTTGAAATCAGGTACTAATCGATGGGGGTGCCCACACACCCCACCTGTGGTTAGCGCGCTCGATCTCGGAACAGGTGTTAAGAACTCGGGGTCCTACGGGACACCAGTGAGCGGTTAAAAACCAAATATTGTCTATTACCCACCAGGGCCTCTGCATTATTTACCTACTTTCAATTTTAGTTATTAAACAATAATTAAAGTCTTGATCCTCTCCACCATTAAGCATGTGTCAACCACCCAACAACGATGGAACATCGACGATGCGAAGCAACATTTGAGCAAGCAACTACGACTCGCAAGGCCGACTGTCTATCAATCTACAGGCAATAGGATGTGTCCATGCCAATATAGAGGCTGCAAGGGATATCACGGGTACGAAAACTAGAGCATTGCAACACAGACAGCAATAGATCAATAGGAGGAAATAAAGACTATAAATGTAAAATAGGTAGAAAGAGGGAGAATGCTCGCCTGTAAACATTGCTGAAGGTTCATCCGAAGATCGGATCGACACTCGCATCAACTCATTGGTCTAATCTGTGAAGAAGCAAAGCACTAGTAGAAACACCGGATGCAATATTTAATACCACGGCAGAAGATCGGGCATGATGCATGTATGATGTATGGCATGGCAAGGATGCGATGCAATTAGGCAATATTAAGCGGAACCGGGGTCCCGACAAATATTAGTGGTTCAAGTTATTTAGATGCCCGCAATTTAAATGTTGGCTTAACAAGGCAAAATATCGCACCGGTTCGCTACACAAATTTAAATGGAGCCAATATTAGACTAGATTCGTCCGCATATGGCTTCGATGTTTAATTATTAAGTGACTCGACAAAATACCCCAAACCACATGATGAGATGCGAGCATGAATAATTTAAGTGCAACATTATATATGTCATGTACAAAAATAGGGAGGTCTCGGATACGATCATACAAGAGGTTCGACGATCTTGGTTCAGGGCTTCAGACGGTTTGAGGGATCGGTCTTCAGATCCGGGGTTCGGGCTCTTCGGATCCTCATGATCGAGGCTTGGTCTTCGAACACCGGAATCGGCTTCGGACTCCGAGAAGATCTTGTGGGCTCCCCAGCTCCTGTGCCAATGAACTTCGTTCGGAACCGAAGGTCTTCGGAAAAGCTTGTCGACGACCAACTTGGGGGTGACGTCCGGTCCCTTCACAACACCAACACGGTACGAATTCGGACATCACCACAACATTACCACATCTTCATGCATCAACCCCAGTGCTCCACCAAATCCGAACAACATTACCATAACACACACGACCCACCGTTAGTTCGGGGCATGTTCAGCAATAACAGATGAAGTCACATAACAGGGACAGAGCAATAGCAGGAAAACACATGCCTTAGAACAAAGTGTCGAGGCCCGGCAAGGTGAGCAGCGGGCGCACTGCAGAGAGGAGGATGACACAGAGTCGAGGCTGAAGCAGGGGTGGCGCCTGCAGCGGGAGGAGGCGAGCTCCAGGGGAGAGGGGGACGCTGTAAGCCGGGTCCCTGGCGGTGGCGCACCAAGGGAAGGCTCGAGCGGCTTGGGGAAAGATAGGTCGAGGGCGAGCGGGCGGCCGGCGGTGGCGCTGTGCCAGAGAGAGCGATGGCCGGGCACAACGGTGAGGAGGCGCAGGCAGGCGGACGAGGTAGAGGCCGACGAACTCGGGGGAATGCGCGCGCGGCGACGGAGCCAGAGAGGCGGGCCGACGAAGGCGCGGTAGCGAGGTGGAGGCTAAGAGGGCGGCGGGGAGCAGGGCCGGCGACGGCGCTGCTGGCAGCGAAGGAAAGGGATCGCGATGGCGGCCAGAAGCAGAGAAGGAGGCGGGCTCGCGATGGGAGAGCGGCGCGAGGTGGGAAGGCAGCCGAAGCGGGGTGAGAAGAAATGAGGGTGGGGATCGTGGGTCGGGGATGCGGGGCGCTGGGTCGGTCGCAGGTGGGGCTTGCAGGTTGGGGCCAGGAAGAGAGGCAGGGGCCGTTTTGTTATGGGGTGGGGTAGAATGGGAGCGTGAGCGAGAGGAAGGTACTTGCGGGTCAGGGTTGGTTCGATCCGGGGTGGGTGGCGGCGGCAGGGTGTGGAGGCAGTGGAGGTTTGGGTTAGGGTTTTGGGTGTGGCGGCTTAGAGGATTAGGGTTAGGGTTAGCCTGGTGCTAGGTGGCTGTTGGTTGGGCCTAGCCGATGGCTGCCTCCCCGGTTTTAATAAAATCTTTTTATAAATTATTTTTAGCAAAAGGTTTGGATAAATAAAATAAACTTTTATAATTTGAAATGAAGCGAAAGGTAATGTAGAAATAAACTAGGGTTTGATAAAATGTTTTTAGACAAATAGGTGCATGATGACGTCATGATGATGCAAAAACAACATGCAATTTTCTAGTAGTGGTTTTACCTGGGGTGCTACACAGCGCGAGGTGGATATCGTTATTTTGTTACTTTCACGGATGATTTGAGTAGATACGGTTATATCTACTTGATGAAACACAAGTCTGAAACCTTTGAAAAGTTCAAGGAATTTCAGAATCAAGTGGAAAATCATCGTAATAGAAAGATCAAATTTCTATGGTCCGACCGTGGAGGTGAGTATCTAAGTTACGAGTTTAGCACTCACATGAAAGAGTGTGGAATTGTTTCACAACTCACACCTGCCGGAACACCACAGCGAAATGGTGTGTCGGAACGTCGTAATCGTACTTTATTGGATATGGTTCGATCTATGATGTCTCTGACGGACTTGCCATTGTCATTTTGGGGTTATGAACTAGAAACTGTTGCATTCACTTTAAATCGGGCACCATCGAAATCCGTTGAAAAGACACCATATGAATTATGGTTTGGAAACAAACCTAAGTTGTCATTTCTTAAATTTTGGGGATGCCATGTTTATGTGAAGAAACTTCAACCGGATAAACTCGAACCCAAAGCAGAAAAATGCGTCTTCATAGGATACCCTTAGGAAACTATTGGGTATTCCTTCTATCACAGATCCGAGGGCAAGGTTTTTGTTGTCAAGAATGGATACTTTCTAGAGAAAGAGTTTCTCGCGAAAGGTGTGAGTAGTCGGAAGGTAGAACTCGAAGAGGTTATTGAACCTTCTCTTCAAAGTATGGCGAGTAGCGCAGCGCCGAAAGCCGTTACGGAGTTGGCTTCACTAGTTGAAGAGGGAACTAATGATAATGATCATGAAACTCCGAAAAAGAGTACTACCGAACCTTGCAGGTCTAGCAGGACGCGTGCAGCTCCCGAGTGTACGAAAATCCTGTCATGAATTTCATGGTTGATGAAAATGATGACCCTGCGACGTATGAAGAAGCGATGATGAGCCCGGATTCCAACAAACGGTTAGAAGCCATGAAATCCGAGATGGAATCCATGTATGAAAATCAAGTTTGGAACTTGGTGGACTTACCTCACGACCGAAAGGCCGTGGAGAATAAATGGATTTTCAAAAGGAAAACTGATGTTGATGGTAATGTGACCGTCTATAAAGCTCGATTTGTCGCAAAGGGGTTTCGAAAAATTCAAGGAGTTGGCTACGATGAGACATTCTCTCCTGTAGCGATGCTAAAATCAGTTAGGATTATGTTAGCAATTGCTGCATATTTCGATTATGAGATATGGCAGATGGATGTCAAAACCGCGTTTTTCAATGGTAATATTGAAGAAGAGTTGTATATGATACAACCAAAGGGTTTTGTCGAACCTAAGGATGCTAACAAGGTGTGCAAGCTTCAGCGATCCATCTATGGATTGAAGCAAGCATCACGAAGTTGGAATCTCCGCTTTGATGAGGTGATCAAAGAGTTTGGATTTGTCCAAACTTATGGAGAAACTTGTATTTACAAGAAAGTGAGTGGGAGCAATGTGGCATTTCTGATACTATATGTGGATGACATATTTTTGATCGGAAATGATATTGATCTTTTAAACGGTGTTAAAAGTTATCTAAACAGCAAATTTTCAATGAAGGACTTAGGTGAAGCGTCATACATATTAGGCATAAAGATCTATAGAGATAGATCTAGGCGCCTAATAGGGCTATCGCAAAGTACATACCTTGATAAGATTTTAAAGAAGTTTAAAATGGAAGATAGTAAGAAGGGGTTCTTACCTATGACACAAGGCACGACATTGAGTAAGACTCAAAGTCCGGCTACGGCGGAAGAAAGAGATAAAATGGACAAAGTCCCCTATGCTTCAGCCATAGGCTCTATAATGTATGCCATGCTATGTACAAGACCGGATGTGGCACATGCTATTAGTTTGACTAGTAGGTACCAATCGGATTGAGGTTCGGAACACTGAAAAGCGGTCAAGAATATCCTTAAGTACTTGCGAAGAACTAAGGATATGTTTCTTGTATACGGAGGTGAAGAAGAGCTCGTCGCTAAGTGTTATGTAGACACTAGCTTTTACACCGATCTGGATGACTCTAAGTCTCAATCCGGATACGTATTTCTCATGAATGGCGGAGCGGTTAGTTGGAGGAGCTCCAAACAACATGTGGTGGCGGGATCAACAACGGAGGCCGAATATGTTGCTGCTTCAGAAGCGGCTCAGGAAGTAGTTTGGATGAAGGAGTTCATATCCGAAATAGGTGTGGTTGAAAACGCGTTGGACCCAATGGTGATATATTCTGACAACAATGGTGCCATTGCCAATGCCAAAGAGCCAAGGTCTCACAAGCATTCCAAGCATATTAAGCGCCGGTTTCACTCCATCCGCGAGCATGTCAAGGATGGAGATATAAAGATTTGTAAAGTACATACGGATCTCAATGTAGCAGATCCGTTGACTAAAACTCTCCCTAGAGCAAAACATGATCTACACCAAAACTCCATGGGTGTTAGATACATCACTATGTAACTAGATTATTGTCTCTAGTGCAAGTGAGAGACTGAAGGGAATATGCCCTGAGAGGCAATAATAAAGTGTTTATTATTTGTATTCCAAGTATATGATAGATGTTTATTTTGCATGCTATAATTGTATTAATACGGAAACGTTAGTACATGTGTGTTTAATAAATAAACAAAAAGTTCTTAGTTATGCCTCTCTCATAAACTAGTTCGTTGATTAACAAGATGATCACAGTTTCCTGATCATAGACATTGGATGTTGTTAATAACGAGATCACAACATTAGTGTAATGATGTGATGAACATTCATCCGAAGTATAGCATTACGATCAAATTCATTGATTTTATATTGTTATAAATAACTTACGAAGTGATCATAATCCTTAGACCATGAGATCATGCCAATCACTAACACCGGAAGAGTTTCTTGTTGACATCAAACGTCACACCGTAACTGGGTGATTATAAAGATGGCTTCAAAGCTACTAAAGTGTTATGTTGAGACTCATGGATCAAGAGTGGAATTTGTTCATCCTGATGACGGATAGATATACTCTGGGCCCTCTCGGTGATATAACATTGGTTAGCTTGCAAGCAAGTGATTTGATCAGTAGAATGTTATATCACGGGAACAAGAAAAGAGTGCATGTCAGTAACGAGGTCAAACTAGGTATGGAGATACCGATGATCGAATCTCGGACATGTAATATATCGTGAAACAAAGGGATTAAGATACAAGCGTAAAAGGTTCCGACGATCACAGGAAAGTCATCATTGAATGTGTGGGAGTCAGTATGGATCTCCAGGTCCCGCTACTGATTATTGATCGGAGAAGGGTCTCGATCATGTCCGCATTATTCGCGAACCGTAGGGTGACACACTTAAGGGACACTGACATCCAATTGGAGCAAATGTTTCATGCTGGAAAGAATAAACAAGCGCAGGAATTTATTTCAGTAGATACCGAAACAGGTTTTCGGGTGAAATTACAGAAAGTGTTTTTGCATGTGAAATAGAATTCTAGCAAGGGGTTATATGTGAATTTTTGTCATTAAAGTAATTGACAAAATTCTGAATAAATAAAAAGAGTTTTATTTAATGATAGTTTGCATTAAATTTGGTGGAAATTTAATAGCAATTTTGAGTGGAGGAAATTGAAGAGGTTTTTGTGAGTGGAGTGTCCACCCACATGAATGAAGGAGGGGAGGGGGCAGCCCCCATGGCCGGCGGCCAACCCCTTGGGTGACCCCCTCCTCCTATAAAAGGCACCCCTCTCCCTCTCCCTCTCTCACTCACACCTCCTCGTGAAGGATCTCTCTCTCCCTCTAGAATTTATCCCCCATGGTCTTGGACTAGCGAGATACATGTTCTCGGTGGCTATTCGGCAAGAAAAGGTTGTGCTTCTGCTGCATCGCTGGAGCGAGAAGGCGGAGGTTGCTCGGTGTCTTGTACGTGTGTGCGATCATGGATGCGCTGCTGCTTTGCGGCGCTAGGACTTCCTCTCGATCTTGAGATCGGCAAGAGATCGTCTACATCAACCACGAGTTCAACTCGTTAAGCTTTGTCGGTCTTCAAGGGTATGTTCTCTATGGATATACATCTGTCCGTTGTTTGTATCTAGTAGATAGATCTTGATACATAGTTCCCATCGTAGATTTTTTTTGTTTTCTATGCTGCGAACCCTACATGGTGATCGCGCCTGGCGAGTGGCTCTCGTCTCGATCGGCCGATCTGATTCAGGGACGAGGGAAGCGACGGGAGTACGAGACTCGGGAGGGCAAGCGACGTCGACAAGGACTATGGGCTTGTGGCAAGTACGAGACTCGGGAGGGAGACGAGCAGATACGAAAATATTTCTATGGGACCTGGTCCACAAATTTAGAGGCATGGACCAACTTCAGCAAACAACACGTGTCCAAAACAGAGAAAAAAAATAAGATTAGCAACAGTTTTGTAGATCTAAATTGCCACATGTCAATTATACGAGTTGGTCCACTTGTAGACCAGGTCTACATAGAATTATTTTCTATACACGACATGGTTCACATACTCGGGAGTCAGAAACGGGAAGCGACGGGATGGAGGCCGAGTCAAGCGGTTTCCACCAGACTACATTTTTTTACAATGATACTAGGCCTATAATTTTTTGGGCCCCTAATTTTTTTGGGCCCGGGGCGGCTGCCCCGCTAGTCCCCGTAGTCCCCCTAGGCCCCCTAGGCCCGGAGTATGTTTTTGTGTATACTTTATAAATGTATACGGACAGGTACTATCGCATGTTGATCACATAATTAGAGGGGAATCCTACGTGTTGTTGGGTGCATGTTTATGTGACAATTAGGAGACTACTGTATGAAAAAGGGTTTATTGCAGCTATATCACCTAGTGCCACCGCGACTCGGTGAATTGAAAAAATACAACTACTATCGTCGAGTAAGACAAAAAAAATTAAGTGGAAGTGTTAACTAGTTTTAGTCTCACATGCTAGTTGAAAGTGTCAAAGGTCATCAGGAGGTTGTAGGACCGGATGCGCAGCTGCTGCTCAAGCACCTTATCCACCTGCATCACGCAAGCCGGCAACATGGTCGTGGTTGCCGCATTTCAGTAGAACATCATGCCGATAGTAGAGCTGGAAGTAGGGATGGAAATGAAGTGTAAAGTTTTGGGCTTTTTCATGAGAAAACAAAAACAGTGAGGATATTCGAAAACGGAACAAAGGGGATATACGAAACGAAATTTAGTGGAATGAAAATGGAAATACGAAAGCGAAAATGTGTAAAGCAAATCAACGGAAGTCGGGATGAAAACAGAGCAAAAACATGTTGTCTTTTCGATAGAAAAGTGGAATCTGATAGGAAACTTAAATGAAAAATGTAACTATAGGAAACATAAATGAAAACAAAAATTTGTAAACAAAAACGTAAGTGGATACAAAATGGTGTTCTCCGGTGGAGCAAAAAAAATTAGAATTTCCATTTGTAGCAAATGTGGAACTTTCCATTTAGTGTGGCTGTCATGGATATGCTTGGACCAGTCCGGCCACCGTTGCCCATCTCTGTGAAAACAGGCCCAATCCAACCTAATCCAATATCCTTTGGGCCTTCTCCCTTAGAACAAGTGTAGCCTTGCAATCTAGGGTTAATGACACTACACCGTCGCCATGATGTCATCATGTCGCCCACCCATCCTCTGGTGTCATACCATGTTTGTACCATATTCGCCATATTTGTTTTAAATAGTTGTTGTTTTTCTATTTCATTTTCGTGGATTTGTTATCACTTCCCCAAAAATATGAAAACAAATGTGACATCACTAAGTTTCATCTGTTTCCTCTCCCTTTTCATCCTTAGCTGGAAATTCTGGCGCAGTGCCCTCGATGAACATCGTGATTTTGGGTAGAGGGCTATTGATCGAACAACAAAGTGAACACTAATACTAACAATGGATGAAACATCGAAGATCATGACAATTAGCACAAAGGCAACGAAAGCATCATCATATGAAAAGCCTTAAAACTGCAGTGTGGTCGAGCTGCAGAGAGCATGCAACGAGAAGGGCTGACGTGGCAAACAACATGGGTGCTTCTTCTCCGGCGCCGATGGTTCATGTTAATAGAATTTAGCCTAATTTTTTCTTATAATGTCGGTCGTTATTTTTATTGATAGATCTTATTACCTATTGGGTTTATGTCGGATTACTACTATGACATGTAGCTCCATCCAGTTGTTTGAAAGGGAAATCATAGTGCAAGTGGAAATAACATTTTTTGCGAACATGCTTGGTACAAGAAAGTTTTCTGGCAACGGTTGTGTAGTTGACCAACACGAATCTCAGCAACAACATCCAGTGTCTAAAGGAGTTCAACTAAGCTTAAAGCTATTTTCAATTCAAATTAGATTTTTTTTGACAAGTACACGTGTAAAAGTACATGCGAATGTTTTCAGCAATTACATAATAAAGTCTAAAAAATAAATAAATCATCGAGATCTTTAAACTCTTTCTTCTTTCATAACACAATCTTGTATTTTTTGAAGTCATCCACAGAAAAACAACATAAATATATCAAACCATAAACATGTAAGGTTAATAGTCTGCTGCCCAGGGGATAGCTGCCCCCCTCCTGGATGCACGCCATGTCATGCGCTGAGATACGTGCGTAGTAACCTTAAGATAAGAAGTATCATTAAGCAGTCTGTAATAAAGCTGACAGGACACAGTGAAAATATTTTCAAAAGCTAACACGATACAGAGGAGAAAACATCTCCTCAATATACGTGTACTTTGTTTAGTTTTGATTCATATGGACTGATACGCAGTTGCAGGTTTTTGTTTTTCTATAAGCATGCATCGCCACCGCATGCATGGCAGAAGCAGCTAGTGCTATTACATAATTTTGTCTGGAAGCATATGTACTGGCTGGAATGAAAACTCGCATGTACCAACCAAATCATCGGTCTTCCGATAATCTAGTAAATATACATCCGAAGGCGATCTGAAGTAAGGCCTTCTAACGTAAGGCTGCTTACATATGCTTATTTTCCCCCTCCTCCGCTGCGCAGGCCACCCACGACCGATCGGATCGGAGGGGCCGTCTAGCAAGCTGCGCGTACGTCCGGGCGTGGTAGCCACCCACCATCATCGATCGATCTCTGCTGCTTGATCCCCTCCCGCGCGCCGGCCCGCTGAGCTAGGCCGACGTCGTTGCTGCCGCCGGCTGGCCGGGCAAGATGCCGGGGGCCGTGATCGTGCACCACCACGCCAGGTACAAGACGTACCCTGGCGACGTGACCGGCTTCGTCTTCTACTCGTGTCTCGTCGCCTCCGTCGGCGGCTGCATCTTCGGCTACGACATCGGCCTCAGCGGTCAGTAGTTAACTTCATCCGTTCTTTTCTGCGCCGATGCCGGCGCCGGCGAATGAATAATTGAATATGAATTTGAATGAAAATGGATGCAGCCGGTCTGACGTCGACGGAGTCGTTCCTGATCATGTTCTTCCCGGACATCTACCGGCAGCAGAAGGAGGAGGTGATCACGAACCAGTACTGCAAGTTCGACAGCCAGGAGCTTTCCTTCTTCGGCTCCTCGCTCTTCCTCTCCGCCGCCCTGGCGTCCCTCTTCGCCAGCCCCATGGCCCGCGCCTTCGGCCGCAAGTGGACCCTCTTCTCCGCCGCGTCGGCCTACGTCACGGGCGCCTGTATGGGCAGCGTGGCGACCACCTTCACGGTGCTCCTGATCGGCCGCCTCCTCCTGGGCGTGGGCGTGGGCCTGTGCATCCACGCCTCGCCGCTGTACATCTCGGAGATGGCGCCCGCCCAGCAGCGCGGGATGCTCAACATCCTGTTCCAGTTCATGATCACCATCGGGATCCTGTCTGCGAGCCTGACCAACTACCTGACGGCGAGGTTCATCGGCGGGTGGGGCTGGCGGGTCGGGCTGGCCATGGGCGCCGTCCCGGGCGGCATCATCGCCCTGGGCTCCCTCGCCATCCCGGACACGCCGATATCTCTCCTCAGCCGCGGCGAGGCCGAGGAGGCGCGCGCCGTGCTGTCCCAGATCAGGGGCATCGGTCCCGACGACTCGCGGCAGGAGTACGACGACCTGGTGTCCGCGTGCGAGGACAGCAAGTCCGTGGCGAACCCGTGGCGGGAGCTGCTGTTCGGAGGGAGGTACAAGCCGCAGCTGGTGATCTCGCTGTCGGTGCCCTTCTTCCAGCAGCTGACGGGCATCAACGTGATCATGTTCTACGCGCCGGTGCTGTTCAAGACGATGGGGTTCCACGGCGACGCGTCCATCGTCTCCTCCGTCATCACGGGGCTGGTGAACGTGTTCTCCACCTTCGTGGCCCTGATGACCGCCGACAAGGTGGGGCGGCGGGCGCTGTTCCTGCAGGGCGGCACGCAGATGATCATCTCGCAGATCCTGGTGGGCACCTTCATCGGCCTCCAGTTCGGGCTGAGCGGGACGGGGGCCATCTCGGAGCAGTACGCCATGTGCATCGTGCTGTTCGTGTGCGTGTACGTGGCCGGGTTCGCGTGGTCGTGGGGCCCCATGGGGTGGCTCATCCCCAGCGAGGTGTACCCGCTGGCGGTGAGGTCGCAGGCGCAGAGCATCACCGTGTTCGTCAACATGTGCTTCACCGCCTTCATCGGCCAGATCTTCCTCACGCTGCTCTGCCACCTGAGGTTCGGCCTCTTCTACTTCTTCGGGGCATGGCTGCTGCTCATGACGGTCTTCATCGCCGTGCTGCTGCCGGAGACCAAGTGCGTGCCGCTGGAGGAGGTGTCGCACGTATGGAGGAAGCACTGGTTCTGGAGGAAGCTCGTCGTCGACACCAGCGCCGACGCGCGCGGCGCGGAGATGAGGAAGAGGATAGCGCTAGAGATGAGCTGAGCTGATCCCTCCGTCGTCGTATCCGTTCTGGAGGAGCGCCATGTATGGAGGTGCGTGTGTGTATAGGCAGATCAGAGGGTTGGTACGGTGCAGGCGATCGATCGATGGGTTAATGGGTACACGGATGGACGACGGACCGACGGATCGAAGCCAGTAGAGTGCAGAATTGCTCATGCTCATCGATCAGTCGATCGCCCAGCATGCTAATTGAACTAGTAGTGTTTAATCATTGTGTTGTAGAATTGATCATAGGAGACTCATGTTGTAACTAATTGTTTCATCTTTGTTTCATACCACTTCTTAGTAAGTTGTTGTAACTCAAGTACGGGGAATATATCGAGCACACGCTCCTGATTTTGGTACAAAAGTAAAATAATATCATCACCTCATCTATTATAGCACGTAAAAAAATATATAGGTGCACGGATTTAGAAACGTCATAAGAGTAGTATTTTTCTCGGATACCAAAAATTTAAGGCTTTGTTTGGGAGCTCCATTTTTTTAAAACCACGGTATTTTAAAGGAAAGTGCTAGGCGTCCCCGGACGATGGGGGAGCTCCCATTGTCCTGCTTCCCGTGTTGACACGTGTCCATTTGCTGCAAAACATCCCGCGTTTGCTGCATATGTCCCCGCTTTTGCTTCCGAAGCAAAAAAAAGGTTCGTTTTAGAAATAGAACGTCTCGTCCGAGACATCGCCGGAGACCGTGCAGCAAAAAAAATATGCTAATGCAGCAAAACAAACTTCGCCGGAGACATCGTCGGAAACAACTCGTTGATGACCCTCGCCGGAGACCATGCAGCAAAAAAAGTTTTCGGCGAAGTCGGTTTTGCTGCATTAGCACAATTTTTTGCTGCATGGTCTCCGGCGGGACGTTCTATTTCTGAAACAAATCGTTTTTTTGCTTCGGAAGCAAAAGCGGGGACATATATAACAAAAGTGGACCGTTTTACAGCAAAAACAAAATTTGGGACGATTTTGGGAATAAACGCAGGGGAGGAGGACGATGCGGGGATCCACATCATTTTCCTATTTTAAAACTGAAGTTCTTCGGCGCGTGGGCAATGGATGAGTAAAATGCATCTACAGTCCTGAAACTCACTGGCCACGCACGAAACGGTCACGGAACTCACGGAATGCCTCAAAACGGTCCCATAACTTGTCCAGGACGTCCATATACGGTCCTGGATACGTATTTTGGTGATGTGGCGAAGCTTGCGGGCCCAGGAGAGACCCACGACGGTCTGCGGGTCCCATGGCATTTATGGTTTGCGGGCCCAGGAAGCGGAGGCGTCGTGGTTTTACTCCCAGAAATCCCCTGTTTGCTCTGTTTCCTGCGGAGGCGTCGAGGTGAGCGGCGACGGTGGCGGTGGAGGAAGGTGGTCGGTGCCTGGACACTCTAATCGACATACGAGACCAACGTTTTCGATATCGGCGGTGAAGGTGATCCTGGCGGCGCAACAGTTGAGCACCTTCCGCGACGGAGATGGCGCCCGTGAGGCGAACGGAAGGAGACCCCCTTCCGAAATACGGTTAGTGTGATTCTACTTCCTATTTTTCTCGATTTTGAGGTTGATTTGGTGTTGATATATGTGAGCATTTTGTTGGTAGATCGATTTTATTCTGTATTTTTGCAGTCGATTGTTCTGTTCATTTAGGGTTCTAGTAGCGCAAAAGGTCTGAATTTTTGGCGATTTTTGCTAATGTGCAGAGGCAGGCAGTGATTGTTTCACTTTGGAGGTGATCCATGGAGGGTTTTTTGTTGGTTATGGTAGCAATAGGGCATACGTTGATGGTCACAAAGTTTGCTATGACGATTGTGAGGCAGATACTTGGTCAAGTCTGTGGCTTGACGATATAATAGAGAATTTGGGATATGAATCTGGTGGTAGGATTGCTGTGTACTGGTTGTTGCCAGGGATGCAGATAAATGAAGATGGATTGCGGCTGATTGCTGAGGACAAGGATGCTTTGAGCATGACTGCAATGGTTCAGAAGGGGCACAGGTATCTGATGGTTTATCTTGATCATGACCCAGCAAGGAATGTAGTGCAATGGGATGATGTTGTTGATAATCCTGTTGCAAACTTACCACCTGTGATTAGTCCTAGCAAGAAAACTGATTCAGTACAGAATGTAATTGTTGGTGTTCATGATGGTGAAGCCATTGTTACTGTAAGGAAGGAGAGGAGAGCAAGCAGACTAGTTGATTATGAGGAGGATGGAGGTACTGACAATTCTAGTGATTCTGATTATGAGCCAGACATTGTTGATAGTGACAATGACATTGAAGAAGGAGATGATGATTTGTACCAGCAATCTGTAGATCAAGAACCAAAGGATAAGAAGAAGCAAATTCAAGAAGGAGAGATGTCTGATGATGATTTTTTTGAGCCTGCACAGTCAGATGATGAGAGGGAGATATTCAAGAATTTCAAACCCTTTGCTGCTGAAGATATGAGTGATCCAAAGTTCCACAATGGCCAAGTGTTTCGAACACCTGAGGAGTTCAAAAAGGCTGTTAGAGAGCACAGCTGCAAGCATAGAAAGAATATCAAATTTACAAAAAATGACAAGACACGAGTGTTAGCTAAATGTGTGGAAGGATGTCCCTGGGAAATATATGCTTCTTATGATTCTAGGCCAAAGGCCATAATGGTGAAAAGGTGTGAACTGAAGCACACTTGTGAGAGCACGTGGCAAGTGACAGCATTCACAACTAAGTACATTGGAAAGCATTATGTTGAGGAGATCAGAGCAAATGAGAAGATGACACTCAGGGGTCTAGGTCAGTTGGTTCAGAAAGATTGGAAAATGACACCCAAAAGGGGCAAGTTAGGAAGAGCAAGGAAATATGCTTTTGATATAATCTATGGTGATGAAACTGCACAATACAACCAACTTTGGGATTTTGGACAGGAGTTGAGGAGATCCAATCCAGGGAGCACATTTCTTCTTCTACTAGATGATGCTGGACATTTTCAGAGGTGCTATTTCTCTATTGATGCATGCAAAAGAGGCTTCCTGGCTGGCTGTAGACCCATAATCTTCATAGATGGATGTCACTTGAAGACAAAGTTTGGTGGAATTTTGTTAACTGCAATTGGAATGGATCCAAACGATTGCATCTTTCCTGTAGCTTTTGCAATTGTGGAAGTTGAAAACACAAGCTCATGGAAGTGGTTTCTGACTGCTCTGAAACAAGACCTAGGCATAGTCAACACTGCTCCTTGGACCATCATGTCTGATAAGCAGAAAGTAAGTTTCTTGTCTTATACTTCTTGTCTTCTGCTCCATGTTCTTCTTTATTTGTCTTGTTCCTCAATTAATTAATTCATGCTTGCAGGGACTAATTAAGGCTGTGAATGAGTTGTTTCCACAGTCAGGCCATAGATTTTGTGTAAGGCATCTATGGCAAAATTTCAACAAGAACTTCAAAGGTGAAGTGTTGAAGAACCAACTTTGGAAATGTGCTAGAAGCACCACAGCTGCAAAATGGCAGGAGAACATGGATGCCATGTTGGTTCTTAGCAAGACAGCACATGACTGGCTAGAGGAGATGGACCCTTCCACATGGGTAAAAGCATTCCAAAGTGAATTTCCAAAGTGTGATGTGTTGTTAAACAACAATTGTGAGGTTTTCAACAATTACATATTAGAAGCAAGAGAATTCCCTATTCTTGCAATGATTCAGAAGATCAAGTCTCAGATTACTACAAGAATTTACACCAAGCTAGAAGAAGCTCAGTCCATGACTGGTAGAATTTGTCCAAAAATTAGGAAGAAGTTGGAAAAACATGTAGAGTGGTCCAACATATGTGAAGCAAAGCCATCTGGGCATGGAATCTTTGAGATAATGGAGAGGGGAACTCCTTACATTGTTGATCTTCAGAGAAGAACCTGCAGTTGCAGGAGGTGGGAGTTGTCTAGAATTCCTTGCTGGCATGCTGTGGCAGCATTGAGACATGACAAAATATCACCAGAAAGTGTTGTCAGTTCATGCTACACCATTGAGAGATATTTGAAAGCCTATGAGCACATAATTTGGCCATGTAGAGATGTGAGAGAGTGGGAGAAAGTGGATGGAAGGACAATTAAAGCACCTAAAATTGTGAAGAAAGTTGGTAGGCCACAAAGGAATAGAAGGCAACAACCTGAGGAGAAAGAAGCCACAAATGGACAGAAGAAAATGAGCAAGCATGGAGTGGTGATTCACTGTAGCTACTGTGGAGAGGCAGGCCATAACAAAGGTGGCTGCATGGATTGGAAGTTAGGTTTAGTTCCTAAAAAGAAAGAAGAAAAGAAGACAAGGGCAGAAC
This sequence comes from Avena sativa, assembly GCA_916181665.1. Taxonomy (NCBI): domain Eukaryota; kingdom Viridiplantae; phylum Streptophyta; class Magnoliopsida; order Poales; family Poaceae; genus Avena; species Avena sativa. Next base: position 1,712,358 of record OV702284.1, read on the forward strand.
ATGATGTGTCAGATGATGACTTTGAAGATGTTGCACTTGTTACTAAGGTGACATATTGTGCACTTGTAATCTTTTTAGCCTTATTTTTTGAATTCTTATCTAACTGTAATTTCTTCTTGCAGGAACATCACTTGCAGACAATGGCATTTGTCCAAAAGGACACAAAAACTTATGAGCCTGAAGTGCTTACTGCTTTATTAGATGAGGTAATGTAGTACTACTGGCTTACTGCTTACACCTTTTAGTTCTTTATTAACATTACAGTCCTGAAACTCACTGGCTACTATATTGCAGGGCACATCAGCACAAAGAGTGGCATCTGAAGCTACTCCTTTACCTGATTGTTCTTTCATCCAGGAGAACATCCTCAATGAGCCACCAGTTCAACCAACTACAGCAACAAAGGATTGTAATGTCCTTAGAAAAAGACAAGTTCTTGCAGCAGCTAGGTTGAAGGCTGTAGCTGAAAGAAGAGATGTAGCTGATCAGGCCAAATTTGAAGCTGCCATGGCCAAGCTGAAAAAAGAAGAAGAAATAAGAGTTGCAGCACTTGAGAAGAAGAAATCTGAAGCTTTAGCTAAGAAACTAGCTGCTGAAGAGAAGAGAAGGGCCGAGAGGGAAGCAAAGCAACAAGCTGCTGAAGAAAAGAAGAGGATTACTGCAGAGAATAGGAAGAAAGCTCAAGAGGAAAAACTTGCACTAGCTGACAAGAAGAAACTAGAACAAGAAGCTAGGAAAAAGGTTGCAAAGGCAGCCAAAGTTGCAAAGAAAAAAGAAGAAGAAGCAAGAAAGCAAGCAACACTACAAGCAAAGAAGAAAGAGCAAGAGGCAAGAATAAGAATTGAGCAGGAACGAGTTCAGAACATGCAACAAGAAGAGGTAGAAAGGCAAAAGGCTTGGGAAGAGCACCTCATCAGAGTCCAAATGGCAAGAGAACAATCACTGAAAGATGATCAAGACAGAGCTGAGTTGCACAGGATTGTAGCCTCGAAGGAGAAAAGGAAACTGGAAGAGGAAGGCAGGAGCAGCACCTGGACAGCTTTCAAGAAGCCAAGGAAATCATCTATGTTTGATTACCTCAAAGGCCCTCCTCCTGGCAAACCTGGCCATGGCAATTTCTGAGAAAAATCTTCAGATATTTAGCTACATTTCCTTCTATGCAATCTTGGAAACTTCTGTCAAAGATCCATGTTGGAAACTTCTTTCATTCTGTTTGTGCTACTTCTGTTCTTTTGTTTAAGTGTGTGAGACTACCTATGTTAGTGAACTGAAGTTGTTATTGTTGTCAGCATTTATGTTTCTCTAAATGGTGCAATTTCTGATTGTTATGTCATATGAATCTTAACTATAATCACAATGTCAAACAGAGCTCACATAACTGTGCAAACTGAGCTCAGCAACAGATAGCCAAATTTCCAAATTCATTTCATATTACAAGTACAGTTCCTGAAGCAGTACACAACCAATAAACATAACACATTACTGCCTCCACACAACCAGAAGCATCAAACACACTACTGCCTCCACACAACCAGAAGCATCAAACACACTAAAATTCCTAAACCAAAAATCACTAATTTCAGCAGAAACACTATCTCCATCAGTTGCCTATGGATTTCATTGCTTCCACCAGGCACACAAGCAATCTTTGATTGATTTGTTCGACCTTGAACCTTTCTAGCTGAGCTACTCCCATTGCTCTGAGCTTCCCCAATGCTCAACAAATGTGTTTCATACACATCCTCCCACTTCCAAAAATTGCACCCACCATCATGAGCCTGGAGCAACGAAATCATAAACAAAGAAGAGCAATCAGAATCTAATGCTTCAAAGAAGAACAAAGAAGACCAAATAAATGAAAAACCTACCCCATGATTCGGGCACTTGTAGAAATGCCTGAGAAAATTATCCTCTGTCTTCGAAACCCAATGCTTCACTCTGCGGATGTTGCACTTGTCGCAGATCACTAGCGGGAAGCGCGGCAACATATCCTCCGACGAGATCACGCCATTGCCGCCCATGACGAACAGGAGAAGAGAGGAGGAGGACGGAGCCGGAGTCGTCGTCGTTCGGTCCCGCCGCGCCGGTGGATGGTGGTGTGCTCGATTTAGGGTTAGAGAAAGGGGAATTGCGGCCGGAGCTCGATTATAACGGTAAGATCCAGACCCGCAGACCGTCGTGGGTCTCTCCTGGGCCCGCAAGCTTCGCCACGTCACCAAAATACATATCCAGGACCGTATATGGACGTCCTGGACAAGTTATGGGACCGTTTTGAGGCATTCCGTGAGTTCCGTGACCGTTTCGTGCGTGGCCAGTGAGTTTTAGGACCGTAGATGCATTTTACTCGGCAATGGATACTACAGTCACTGCATTCCTCTTCAGTTTTGGCAAAACCGCGAGGCGTTTGGGAGCTTTATTACCATCCCTTTTGACCAATTATTACGTTGCATGCATGATCTCTTTTGACTGCCAGATGCATGCATGGCTGTTGCGGTGCCGTCGTAGCAATCTATTATTACTAGTACCTCAAATCTTGCTTCTAGCATTCATGAGAATTCCTAAGTTGTAGCGGTGCCGTCGTAGCATTCGGCACTCACTCGAGTATGGCGCGCGGCCGTCGGCAAGCAAATGATCCATGATAGTACTAGAAATCATGGGTTATACCCCTTCTCAAGAAAAAAAAGGGCGCATATTTCCTGGTAGGCTACGGCTCATAGCCAGCGGCGGACGCAACAAAGAAGTGGAAGATGGGCACGCTTCAAAAAAAAATTCAACACTAGAATTTGTGCAATAAAAAAATGCAAAATAAATAATATAAGTAGACAATTGATTTACAACATTCTAGTTCAATATAAATGTTTAAAATATTCATCATTCCAATACAAATAGTCCAAAATATCAAGTGAGTCTTACAAGCCAAAATATAACATAATAGTCTTACATGACATCAAGATAGCTATTTGGAAACTCTACGTTCTCGCATTGTCATGAAAGTATCAACTATTCCTTCTTCACTTACCTTTAAGAACACGTCTCGCTCAATAAATGTCACTAAGCAATGGTTCAAAAGATCATTATCCATGTTATTTCTCAACTTGTTCTTCACAAGACTCATTGCAGAAAATACCCTTTCAACACTAGCGGTGGCCACGGGTAAGACCAATATCAATTTGAGAAGCAAGTAGACTATATCATAAACAAGATGCTTTTTTGTTTTAACAAGCTTAATAGAGACCTCACCTAGATGATTTACACATTTGAACCTATCATCTCTTCTCATATCTTCAATAAAAGTATCAAGTTGAAATTCAAGTCTCATCAAATCAACACTTGTTATTTCATCGGGGTAAAATTTGGAAAGTTTCATTACCTTTTGTTTATCATAAGAAGCAAATGAATTCACGGGATTCAAAGCCGACATGCAAATAAACAACTCCATGTTGATCTCATCAAACCGGTTGTCAAGCTCTTGAATAATTTGGTCAACAACACCAAGGTACATTTCTCTTCTATAACGATCATGATTTGTTTGTACTTCATAATACCGACGTGATCTTCCATGAGCCACATAATTATCTTTCGGTGAAGGAATTTCAATGCCATGTTTGTTGCAAAACAATGTCACCTTTGCAAGAAATCCCTCTCATTCTTGAGATCTCATACGGTTGCATTTAATCCTTTGCCAATCTAACAAGTGCCATTGCATTAACAATATCTTGATCCCTCTTTTGCAAGGATTGAGACAAGTCATTTGTATAGCCAAGAATAACAAGCATCAAGTAAAGATTGAAAACAAAGTCAAATGATTCAAAGGCCGCAACAACTCCACATATTCTTGTCCACTCGCTCTTTTGTGAAGGATTTTTTCCAATCCTTACAAGCACTTCAAGAATTGTGGAATACATGTCAACAATATCTGGAATACCTTTCTCCTGGATCATATGGAAGGAAATGAGAATCATATGACCTTGTAGAAGGTTGTTGGGGTGATGGTGGATGTGGTATTCCATCTTCCTCAATCTTGGAATCGGATTGGACCGAAGGTGCGGGATCAAGACATGTCAACCAAAGCCCAACATCTTCGATTTGTTCATCATCTACCACCAACGATGATGAAGGAGGCGCAATCTTCTTTGCTTCATGTTTCTTGAATAGTGCCGCAATTTAGTTTTTCATCTTCATATCCAATTCTAAAATTACCAAATAAAACATATAAACAATATGGTAAAAAAATATCAAATTAGACAAATTAGTGCATCAGATATTCAGATCGAACAAATTTAGAGACAATTTAAACCTTACATCATACAAATTTGGGAAATTAAATCAGGGATTGAATAGAAAAGAAAGCCCCAATTTATACAATTATACCGGCTGGCGCCTGGCAGCTAGCTGCCTGGGCCTGGGCAATTGGCCAAATTGGCTGGAACGGCCGAATGGGAGGCGACCGAACCACCGGAGTCGACCGGCCAGCGGAGGCACAGTCTCGTAGGTCAGCGGCGGCGGCGGCCGGAGGGGCGAGCGGAGGAGGCAGGACCGCAGGACTGCAGGCAGGCGGAGGGGCGAGTGGAGGAGGCGGCCGGTCGAGAGCTCGAGGCAATACCCCGGAGGCCGAACGGTCGGAGGACGGGTGGAGACAGTACGTCGAGGGCTCGAGGCAGTCGCTCGCCAACGCCAAGCTCTCCCCTTCCACTTTCCGACTCCCGTCCGCGTTGAGACAGTAGCTCGCTCCGCTCGTGTAGTCGTGATGGTAAAAATGTCCCAAAAAATCTGGGTGGGGCGCGGCCCGTCCCCTGCGTCCACCAGTGCTCATGGCTCATGCTCCTGCTGTTTAATATGCCAGGAGCTCTTTTCTCTCGTTTCTCAGTATTCCAGAAAAGAGGTCGGGACTTATTTTTTTAATACTGAGAAAATATTGCAGTTTTGGGCATATTGAAGTATTAAAATTACAGTTTTTTGTTGTAGCCAAACGCCTTGAAGTATTTAAAACCTTAGTATTTTAATAAACTGTAGTATTCTTATAATACTTTAAAAATACTTTGCTACCAAACGAAGCCTAAGTATTTTAGCCCGAAATTATCTCCAGCAGCATACTCAAAACGCCACCAATATCAACAATTCTTGAGTAGGTATCAATGTTTCTATCCCAAATGCCCAAATGTGGGTATCAAATGGGTGAATACCAATATCCAGAATTCATGCGCGAGAGAGGCAACATATGCATTTGGTAGCCTGCAAGGCTTTTTGGGCCCATACTGGTAGTGCCCAGGTGGGCAGTGCCAAGCTGAAACAGTCTATGGTCCAATATATGTAGTCTATTTGATAGTATACATACATTTTCTCTGCATCAATAGAGAGAAAAGGCCAATATGTTTGGTTAAACCCGGTGGCCCAGTGACAACACAAACAACGTGTTTGGCAGCCCACAGTTGAATAGCTATGTTTACCTTGTAAATTGGAGTGGTGAGGTTACCCAACACTCAAGCAGTTCATAATACTTCATCACTAGAAGCTCATCATAAGCAGGTCATCATTGAAAGCTTTACTATAATACTGCCTCCGACCACAATTTCATCGAGCCCTAGCTAATGGAGGGATGTCACCACCACCCAAAATATACAAGCTCTTTTTGAAGGAGTTCATCACCAACATCTCACAAAAGTACTATAAGATGAAGAGTAGGCCTAAATATAGTTCTTGTGAAGCCAGTTTCTTAGCCAGATTGTAACATCCTAAAAATATTAATCAAGATTATCAAGTTCTAATCATCCAAGTTTAGGGTTAACAAAAACTTAAAACCAATATGAATGCTTGTGTGTGTGTGATGAATGCATGAATGCTTGTATTGACATGATTGATTGCTATGAATGGCAAGGATTGGTTTAAAGATAAAAAACAACACCATCTAGATCATTTCCAAGCAGAATCAAATAAAGAGAAAATAAAAAATAAGATATATAAGCAAATGGTCATTTTGACCAAAGTTAACCACTAGACCACTTTAAGTGTTTCTAGTATAATTTTTCTAACAGAAACAAATCCAATTCTTTTCGCCCCTTGCTAGACCAAGTGAAAATGAACCCAAACCCACTTTACAAACCAATAGAAACAGATTTCAAATCTATTCAAATGACAATCCAAAACTGAATCAAGTGTAGGTACTAAGATCACCATTTCTCAAAAACCACTCAAACCAGTTCACCTTGACAAACCTAAGCAACCAGATACTACCAAGCATGTGATCAGAGCACCCACCAAATTTTATTCAAAATTTTCAAACTAAATTTCTTTTGACCACCATTTTATCAAACACTTGGCAGACACAAATTAAACCGCCTAACTTATACGATTTGGAGCAGTGTTTGATCAAACAATCTTCCTCAAATCAGGAGGCAGCCCACCGTCCACTGCCACCCCCTGTCCATCCCTCGAACGCAGCCAGGCCCTGGACCACAGAGGAAACGCTGCACCCAGCTCTTCTCTACCATGCCGAGAGCGCGCCAGAGTGCCGCACCCGACCAGCTCGCGTACGCCGCGCGTGCACACACTCGCCTTAACCCCAGCTAGCTCCCAGACATCCCCGTTCGCCGCCGCGCGACCCGTAGTGCATGTGCGTCGCCAAAACCGCCGTCGGTGCCGCGCAAAGCATGGACGTTCCCGACCGTTCTCAACCGCCCCTTGCCGCGCCATGAAGTCCTTGAGCATTTCCAGGATACCGCGCACCGTCCTACACCATCCGCCATGCCGTTAGCTCGCTGTACCGTCGACCCCGATGAGCTCTGCCCATGCCGCACTGCCTCTCTAGATCGGCTATAAAAGGAGGCCACCCCAGCCTCAATTCGCCACCATCTCACTCTCCACCTCTCACAGAACCTCCCACACCTCTCCCCGGAGCAAGGCGAGCTCCGCATCACCGAAATTTCACCAGAGTGTGCCGCGGAGGAGGAGAAGCGGAGCCGTTGATTGGAGCCGCCCCAGGAGCCGCCGCGACCACCGTTCGAACCGTCGTCGTCGACAACGTCGTTCGCCCCCAACGCCGACCTTAGATGGAGCCCTGGTGAGCCTCACACGACCCCCACTTCCGTGTTAGGGTCCAGTCTCGCCGGCGTTGCCTGACGGAGACGACACACCCCATCCGTAGGATCTAATCTAATCGCACGGCCCAGGTTGAAACTTACCGCTTCGCGTAGCTAGAGCCGCTGACACGTGTGACCGCTCTGGTAGCAGCCCACTTCGCGCTTGCTGTGCCGCTGGGCCGGCCCATTTAGCTCTCTCGCGCAACCCAGTAATTCAAATATAGATTTTCTAATTTAGTTCAAATCTAGTTCTGTCAGTAGATTCAAAAACTAATTCAGAGAGATTCACTAAACCAAATTGCATGAAACCAATTTTTTTAGAAAGGTATTGAAATTATTAATCCAAGACCATTGGATTCAAACCATTTGGAATTATAGATCACCTATAGCAAAACAACAAGGCAGAGACTTTTCTGCATTCAAACATTTTTAAAAAATCAACCATAAATGCTTTTGAGTTGATTCCAACTCTCAAAAATCATATTTTACAAGATCTTTCTGAATATAAAAAGATCTATGTTTACTTGCAGTAATAATGGACAAGTATTAAAAGAATGCCCCATAGGCATTTCTAGTCACTTTAATTAATTAAAATAATAATGTTAAACCTTATTAAATTGTGACCCACTTTAAATCACAATCCCAAGTATTAAAATATGTGGCGATGACATGCGTCAACATGATCCCATATTTTAATTGGAGAATATTAAATCTTAAGTAGTTTTCAATGAGTAGAAATTACTTTTATAAAAATAAAATAAATAGGACTAGATCTTTAATTCATGTGATGATTGTGATGATGCTAGATCATCTAGTGTGAACCTTGTGTGCCTAATAGTAGTAGTTAAGTATTATTTGGTAATTGTATACCTCGTATTTATTTATAGACGCTAGTACCGACCAAGGATACAAAGAGGAAGGAGACTACTACGAAGAAGAAGGAGAGGAGAACGTCAACCACTACACTACTCAAGGCAAGCCATCCTAGCAAGCTAAGCTAAACCATGCAAGCTAATAATTGCAAGCCCCACAATACCAATTAACATATGCAATGCCTTAGGCATATTTGGTTATACCACTTTATTATACCAAATCCCAGTTTTACTTCCAAGCTTTATTCTTTTATTTCTTTATCAAAGTTCTTTATTACTTCTAGTTAGTATTTATTGAGTTTTGGAAAGATATTATAGGTAGCATAAAGAGCATAAAACTTGTCCTAAGTTAGTTAGAACTAGGTGTCATACCGAGGCATGAGATCTAGATTTGGATAGTCACACTTGATTATCACCCCTCATTAGTGATTACCCTCAACTTTAGTGGCTAGTGCTAAGCATAGAACTTGATCACTTTAGATGGGAACACTTGGTGAAAATGATTATGAAAACCTTAGAATGATGAGTCATTCTAATGAAATGTTTTGGACATGTGTTATGAACACCAGATGATTTTGATGATGCAAATGTTGAGGCATGAGCCTTAGCCCTTTATAAAACTGATAGTTGGGTTCGGATGCGACACCATTCCAATTTTACCGTACAATCACAATATCCGAATTTGGGTAGGGCTTGACTAGAAGTTTATATATCTTAGTATGGGTTCCCTTGCGGAAGAGGTTGGAGTTGAGGCTACCTTGTGATGATTGTCCACCTGTGCAGTTCCTAAGATGACAGATGGTCATGGTTGGGAGGCCAAACTCATAGGGGAGGTGCCTATACTAGGGTGTGTAATTGAAAGGTTAGGATTGATTATCCGCATACTGAGTATGGTGATTCAGGATTGTTCCTGACAGATGTATCGAATGTTGTGGTGAAAGCGTACCACCTCTGTAGAGTGTCAAACTATTCGAATAGCCGCGTCTGCGGTTATGGACAGTTGGAGTGGCCATACTATTCCGTCGTCAGATGTTTTCAAAATGACTTGTGAAATGAACTATGACTTTGACTTGACCACAACAGGGTTGTGAACATGAAAAATAAGTTCCCACTTAGGCGTTGTAAAACATTAAACTAGTTTTATTTACTTCTAAACTCAGTTAGTGATAAACCTGGCCTTTTGCAAATAAACCTAGAGCTTAGGATTCCTACTTGAACCAATTTACTTGTTAGTGATAGTTTGCGATTACTTAAAGAGTACTCATGGCTTTGTCCCTGGCTATTCCTATGGCCAGACTATGAGGAGGACTACCAGGATGATGGACAGCAGGAAGTCTATGACAACTAGGATCATCTCCCACCGTCAGCATTGCATGTGACCCTGAAGAAGCTTCGACCATGCTACCGTTATTATATTATTCCGCTGCATTGATTGTATTAAGACTGGATCATGAGATCATTTATTTGTAAGACCATTATTATGGTTTGTAATGGATGATGAACTATGGTACCATTATGTTATGTCTCGCAAAAATGGCAATCCTGGGATTGCGTTGTATGGCATAACAGACATCTGGGATTAAAAATCCGGGTGTTAACACAGATCCTCCTGTTAGCTTGACACATCGAAGCGTACAACCATCCCTAGACCTTGTTGTTGGCAAGATGGTCCATAGACTTGATCAGTAAGTAGGGAGCATACTGATTCTTGTCAACATTGGCCGAGGAGGAGTGAAAATGAGCTCCATCTGAGCATAGTTAACCATGGGGTTGTTCAAGATATCCATAAAAAATGTTTGGGATCAAGAAAACTTTATTAGTGAAGCACCCTAAAAACTCATAAAACAAGAAAAAATAGTAAGCAGTTCATCCAAACCTTAGCAAGTCCTGTCATCCTCACATTGTCCATCAGGAAGGTCATTGTGTCCCGACACCAACGGACTCCGTCGGTTTCTTTGAGCATGCACAACAATGCCCACTTCTTCTTCCACTTCCTCAGATGGTTGTAAATCTAAGATGCGGTCACTGTCTTTCTAGTGAAGTCAAAAACATCATTGCATGTATGTTGTAGGTGGATCTCTTTGACACTGTTGTCACACCTTATCCCATTTCTGACCAACTCACAAAGCATGTTTAGGATGAATATGGATAGAGAAGGATCCCAATGCATGGGAGGTTGCTGTCGATAGAGCACTCGAATCGGGACTGGATTTTTAGGCTCAAAATATGTAGAAGTGAAATGACATAGATATGGAGACCTATCGAGCAATCTGTCCTACGATAATGAACAACATACTAAGAATTATGGCTAAAAAAATATAAAGGTTGAGAATCTATAGTGCATGACATCACTAACAAAGAAGAACCGAATACGCACTAAGCATGTTGTTTACATCTAGCATCAAGACATAACAGATCTACCAGAGCTACTGCACGCGTACAGATGAGGCCATATATAGGAACCATGCCAGATATTTCTTACATCTGGATCCAGCCGATGCAGCACATATGTTGGGGACGAGGGGGATGCTGGCAAGATGAGATTCGCCGTGGGCGAGGGACTGCCTCGCAAGATTACCGTCGCCATGGACGAGGGAGATACCGATAGCAAAAATTTGACCGTGCTCCATGGTGAAGCTGGTGTCCCCACCATCACCATGGTCGTCGACAAAGCTAACAGGGCCACCATCCTCGATCTCGACATGGAAGACTCACCCTCATCGTCCTAGATATGATGGTGAAGGAGCACGAAGGCGGGAATGGTGGATTTGGATTGGGGGACACATTGCCTTCTCTAAACAGGGATCCGAGTGTGCGGGTGATGACCGAATTTCTCCCATCGGATTTTCACTATCGTGCACAAGCTCCCTCCATCTCCCTTCCTGCACGACCTCCACTTTCGTGTTCTTTCTTCTGCGCCCAACCAGGCTCTGGGGTGCTTTAGGGTTCGGGTTGGCACAACCAAAGGGCGGTGGGAACCAAACAGGCCAAAATCGTCGCATGTGAACCAGGATGGACATTTTGGAGCCTACCAAACGCGCCCAACGAGATTGTTGCGGAAATTTTACCTGCCTAAGCAGTTGTCCCTGCCCTCCGTCGTCTAGTCAATTCTGGCCTCTAGAGTCCACTATGCTTCCTCCCGCGTGTTGTTCGCACTTTCTACGAACTCCGTCGTGGTGAGCTTCCTTCCGTGCCTCGTGCACTACCTTTGGAGCTTGGTGATGCTAACCTAGCTCCCTCCACCACCAAGCTATCAATTCCTACCGAAGGAGATCTTTAGTTAGCATCATCTTTGTCCTCTCTGTTTGTCGCCCCCACCGCCCCAAGTCCACCGATCCCCACTCGTACCTACCATTTTGTGTGGATATACATGACCTTTGGTGATCTCACCCAATTCAGCACCACCGTCGTCATACATGGATCCATGATAGCTCGGCCAATTCGGGCTACCGCCCTCGCCCACAAGTCCATAGGAGCATCCGCATCGGCATCGACAGACAAGGGTAGATCCACATCGCACATGTTAGTACGGACGCCCATGTACACACACACACTTGTGTATGGGTTGTGTGCGCATACCTTACAGGGCTTGTTCTTGCACTTGAAGCTATAACTTTGGGTGTGGAGGCAAGTGTGTATGATGTCGTGTTTGCTGCTCCCCTAGAGTCCTATTATGTCTTAGTGACCCACAGGTCCCACATTAGTACTTTGAATCCACATGTGGGTTATACCAGCTCGTGATTTAGAATATGTCTTATGAAGTTTACACACACCATTGGTACGTATACCTGTTGAGCCCGGGTAGAACAACATATCAAGATACTATTGGATCACGTGTCAAGATAAGTTATCACCATTAATCGGGACACTACTGACCACGTGTCGAGATAAGGTAGTAACACAACTCAGTTCGCATCTCCAAGACATTGTACCACATGTCCACCTATGATTGACCTGATTATCACCATGTTATTGGTCCAGGTGGTGTGTAGAGGCGATGATTAGGGTTTTGTACATACCATGAGTTCTTGTGTCTTCATCTAGAGGTTCCTCATGGACACCCGCCATGCCATGTTGACATCACACTAGACGAGAAGAGTGACTCTACAATCATTATTCTAACATAGCTAACATAGTAAGGTCATCGACAAAGGGAACCACCACCATATCATTTAGTTTTGTCATGATGAATTTAGTTGGGTGTGCCATGGGCCCACTCATGATAGCCGGGAATTTTCAAAAGGTTACAATATTTTGGTCAAACCAACACATGGTCCACCCGTGACGCGAGATACATAACATCTCCCAAATGGTAACAACCGGGGAGGGGGTGACAAATTTTGAGTCATCTTTCACGTCGGTTGAAAGCTCTCATGTAGCATCACTTGTTGTACTGATGCCAACTAGCAGGAGAAGGTCCTACTTCTTTGTATGTTAGGTTCTATATGCAAGGATTGCGATGTGTTAGTAGTGTTACCGAACCAGAGTAACTCCTCCCTTCTCTGATGGTGTTTGCTCTGATACCAACGGAGATCATGCTTGTGTACGGTAGGGTATGCCGATACTTTATTATTTGATTTGGTGAATTGTTTGTGAGTCGGTTGTTAAGCATGTTCTCGCTCTGGGCAAGTCCTTCCAATAAACTCGAGAGTAGGGAAATTGTGGTGCCTACAAGTATGTGTAGGGGTTCGTAGCATGGAAAACAAAAAATTTCTACCGCATGCACACAGACAAGCCAAGATCTATCTACTAGATTGTAGCAACGAGTCAATAGAGGAACTCACCCTCGAAGATTCCAAAGCGGTTAACGAGAGTAGATTCTCGTGGGTGATGTAGTCGTACACTTGCCGATCTCAAGATCGCGTAGACGATCCTTCCGGCGTTGCGTTCCGGCAGCGCTTCCGCAGTCGGTCACACGTTCGGTACTCGACGAAGACCTTCCTCTCCCTTGTTCCAGCAGGCAGCGGAGGTTGTAGCACTCTCCTCGCGATTCCGGCAGCACGACGGCGTGGTACCGGAAGTAGAGGGGAGATCTCGCAGGGCTTCGCCTTAAGCCGGAGCGAGTATGGTGGACTATGAGAGAGGCTTGGCGATCTAGGGTTTAGAAGCACCAAGTAGAGGGAGCTAGACTGGCGGATAGGGCAAGGGGATTGCGCCAAGTCAGCGGCTTGGGCAAACCCTAGGGCGGCGGCGGCTATGGTGGCCGGCGGCGGCTAGGGTTAGGTTTAGAGGGGCAAGGTTGTGTGTCTAGGAGGGGAGCCCTTCCCCTCCTCTTATAGGTGGAGGGAGGCGCGCCTGGGGAGGGGAGTCCCTCCCCAACTCGGACCCAAAGTGGGCCGGCGGTGGGAGGAGGAACTCCTCCCCCAAGTCGGTTTCAAACCTCCTTCTCCTCTTTCCCAAAACTAGCCGTTTGACTTTTCAAACTAGGATTTGAATAAACCCTCTATTTGGTACAGCGATGACACCAAGTACATAATGCAATCATACCAACTTGATATAACACATTCATGTACCCTTCCCCTCCGGAGTGCCGGACATTCCGGAACCTTCTAGAACATTCCCGATGAAAACACCGGAACCATTCCCCAACTCCGAAACAGGACTTTCCTTATATGAATCTTATTCTCCGGACCATTCCGGATCTCCTCGTGATATCCCGGATTCCATCCGAGACTCCGAACAACATTCGGTCTCTTACTCATCATTCCATAACTACTCAACAACATCGAATCCTTAAGTGTGTCTCCCTACGGTTCGTGAATTATGCGGACATGATCGAGACACTTCTCCGAACAATAACCAATAGAGGAATCTGGAAATTCATATGGCTCCCACATATTTCTATGATTACTTTGCGATCGAATGAACCACTTACATACGATATCAATTTCCCTTTGTCTCACGATAGTTTACTTATCCGAGGTTTTGATTGTCGGTATCTCTGCATACCTAGTTCAACCTTGTTACCGATAAGTACTCTTTTCTCGTTCCCGTGGTATGTGATCCCTTGTGAGCCAGTCACATGCTTGCAAGCTAATTGGATGACATTCCACCGAGAGGGCCCAGAGTATATCTATCCGTCATATGGATGGACAAATCCCACTCTTGATCCATGTGTCTCAACCAATACTTTCCGAACACTCAATGCCACCTTTATAGCCACCCAGTTACGGTGTGGTGTTTGATGTCATCAAAATATTCTTCTGGTGAAGGTGATATGCATGATCTCATGGTCGTAGGAATTAGGTTACTATGTATCAGAAAGCATATAGCAATTGAACTATTAAAATGACTTGATCTTTATGCTACGCTTATCTATAGGAGTATGTCCATCACATCATTCTCCTAATGATATGACCCTGTTGTTAATAACATCTCTATGTTCATAATCAGGAAACCATGATCATATATTAACCAATAAGCTAGTTTTAACAAGAGGCTTTACTAGGGACTCTTTTATGTTTACAAATCACACAAGTATTAATGTTTCTTGTTAATACAATTATAGCATGGTATGTAAACATTTATCATAAGTATGAAGATATGATAATAACCACTTTATTATTGCCTCTTGGGCATATCTCCAACAGTCTCCCACTTGTACTAGAGTCAATAATCTAGTTTCAAACCTTTGTGTATTCAACACCTTTGGATTTCTGGTGTTGTAAGTACACGATTGCTAGTGGTCAACTGATCTTCGGATCTGACACTTCCCTGTCCGTGTGTAATTGCATGTCTTTGCGTCTCTACGCATCACTCATTCTCTAATGAGATGGCTTTGCATAGATTTTGTCCGTTGGTGAGACCTTTAGTTCTTTGGGGTTAAAACATGTTGATAATATTGTCGTACAATATATCTTCATAGTATTATCCCTGCTGTGAACTACACCTAGTTTGATAACAAACTACTTGACACAAATGCCCTCTTTACCTGCTATTATAGCAGTCATATACTTAGCCTTTTGTTGTAGTATCTGTCACAATGTCTCAATTTTGGAACTCATCCAAATCCATTATGGAACTTACTTTCCATTATATTGTGCCACCCTTAGTTTAGATTGAGATAAACTTAATTTGTACTTTGCGACAAAACTAGTACCAATGTAGTACTTTTATAATGAACTAACCATCTATTTGTCACTTCTACAAATAATATACTCTTAGTTCTTCCAAAAGATCATAAGAATATCTTTACTATTGTCCAATGATCATCTTATGAATCATTCTGGTATATACTCATAACATTTAGAGCATAGGACATATCTGGATTTGTACATATCACAGTATGATTGATATAAATATTCTTTATGATCTCATACATCAAGTATCAATCTATACTTGAATCTTTGTTTCACTTACCAAGTGTCAATACACTTGAATATATCATCAATATTGAACTCATTCAATCCTTTCTGTGCAACAAGAACCTTTCTTGTAGTTTCTATATTGAACTCATTCAATATATCATCTATGTACTTTTGGCACAACCATATTAGCGTCTATTGATGCCAAATATTTGGGTTTTGCCTAAGCCTTTCATCGAGATGAAATTCTTAATATGTGTTAATTAAAAGATACATCATTTCCAATCAACAATATGTCTTCCACATAATGTATTAGAAATATGTCTTAGCGCTCCCACTTAATTTCTTGCAAATGCAAGCATCTTCATCGTCTTTGATGAATTTAAACTCTTTTAACAATTTCATCATTGTGAAGATTCCAACTCCGTGATGCTCACTTCAACCATTGAAGTTTGCATATGCTTTTAGCATCCTTTGAATTAACAAAACCCTATGGACCGTGTCATGCACACGTCCTAGGTAACAATTCTATTAGAAGAACTTGTTTTGTTTATTCAACTATCATATAACAAAATTATATGCAGTGGTTGCTACATAAATTCGTCTAGACTAAATATTGCTATGAAAGATCAAATCTTGTCATATACAACCTTTGAACATTGTTGTGAACTCTTTCCCAACATGTCGACTATTTCATAGATGAAAACATCCATGTCTATTTCTTTATAGATCCAAATACGACTGTAAGGTCTTGTACCTTTCCAGAGGGTCTTTCAAGTTCAAAGCTCGATCTCTCGTATATGGAACTATCACGGATTTTATGGCTTCAAGCCATTTGTCGGAGTCAGGGCCCATCATCGCTTCTTTGCTTGTAGTCAGATCATTATTGTCAAATAATGATTTAACTCTCAAATCTTGGTATTTGATTGTTTACCCGACCTACTTGTTTTAATAGGAACTTAGATCTCCGTGACCACAACCTTTGAGGCACGTGAGCCATGAGCATTATTGCTGCCTCCGGAACACTTTTCGGTGCTGCGCAACTCTGATCATATAGCTAAGGTTCTTTTAACCCTATCAAAGTTCTATTGTCCTCCCACTTAATTTTTCACGAAAAATTCCTTCTCAAAGAAACTTGACGTTCTAAGCGACAAACACTTTTGTCTCCGATGTTATGGAGGAACAGTTATTCGAAATAACATACAAAGACAGGTTCATCCGACTTTGGTTGCAAACATCTTTCTTATGCATAGCATACCAATGTTTAAGAAAGGACAACGTGGGTTTTATCCCAAACCATAACTTTATATGGTGTCATTTCAACGGATTATGATGGAGCTCTTTTCAGTGGAAAAACGGTAGTCTCTCAAGCTTTTAATCTTTAAAATATAATGGCAGTTTTATGAATTACACCTTTGATCTTATCATGTCAAACAAGGTTTAATTACATATCTCGAACACTCCATACTCTTATGGTGTTTCGGGAAATGCAAATCCACGGAACAATTCCTTAAATCTTAGGTATTATGCTAAACTTGTAACTCAAATATCTTCCTTTATGATCTTATCATAAACTATTTATATTCTTGTTACAATGATCTTGCACTTCATCTTGAAAGTCCTTGAACTTTTCAAATGTTTCATACTTCATCTTTATTAAGCAAATATACATATATTCACTCAAATTTTTGGAGAAAGCATATGAAGTTGAAATCCATCGCTCTTTACTACACATAATGGACTTCGTACAACAATATGTACAAGTTCCAATAAGATAGTCATTCGTTCCCTCTTTGGCCTATGAACGAAGTTTTTAATTATCTCTTAGGAAAGTTTCACAAGCGTCATGTGATCAAAATCAAAAGACTCCAAAATTCCATCCACATGGAGTTTCTTCATGTTTTCTTTCTAATATAATTTAAACGGCGATGTCACTTCCTAAGTGATCTTTCTATCAATTTGTCTTTCAACATTTTTAGCACTAGTTTTATGGATGAGATTTCTCCAACGAGATTTGTGAATCATCCATCTTTTATGGATTACGGCAATTATTTGAACAACCCTTTTGTTCTCATAATACCTGATAAAACAAACCTTGAAGGCAAGCTTTGATGTTTAACGAGCAACACAATAACCCTTTATTTGTTCTCGATGAACATCATCACATATTCTTTTGCTAGTTACTTAGGCCTGTTGGGAATATGCCCTAGAGGCAATCATGTATGATGAGTTTTCCCATTGTATTCATAAGGATATTAAGTAGTCCTTGTATAAACATCTGATGTGTATCATTGAATATGTGATTCGGTTGTGGGACTATGCATTCATGTTGTTTGTACTAAATATCCTTGGTCATTGAGGTTGTGCTGGACACACAACTTAGACCAATGTGAAAGTTGGCTTGATGACTCAGTTCCACTTGTCATGGGCATGGAGATGCTATTCCAACTTACACAGATTCGGCTAAAGAGTTTAGCGAGTCGGATTGACCCATATTGAGGTACAACGAACTAGTTGTCATTTGTATATCTCAATCAATGTAATACTTAGACCTGAGGTTGTTGCATAGTCCGAGTTGAGGATCACCGACTTAGGTTCTGTCAAACGCTGATCCGTAACTGGGCAGTTATAAAGGCAGGGTTCGGGTCGACTGAGAATCAAGCTGCGTGATGTGGATAACCAAGATGGGATTTTGCCCCTCCACTCGGAGAGATATTCTCTGGGCCCTCTCGTGAGATATGATTCGGAAAGCATGGCCATGCACGACTCGGTTAAGTGTTAACCGAGGCGATCGGCTAAGAGTTAGTCGGGTGAACCACTTATCTCGGATCGAGAAGAGAGTCGGACTATTTAAGGGATGACATATATTCGCCTATAGTCTGACAAGGTATATCGTGAGGCAAAAGGGACTCAGACGTAAGTCGCATTGGAAAGTCAAGTCGTCATGACTCTTTGGTACTTGGGAATCGGCATGTTCTGCTAGGAGACGATGCCGATTGATCGATTGTGAGTCGGACTCTAATCGTGTCCAAGTAACCATGAGCCTGCGGGGTCACACACTTAAGAGCGGGAGCAAGTTCGGATTGGATCCGAATCTGTAATCTGGTTGGGTTGGACCTAAACCGGATTAGGACTGAGTTAGTGAGTTGGACTCACGGTGACTAGTGTTATATGGGCTTTAGTGAATGGGTCGCGCGAGCCGATCCCACGTTCACTCCCTATATATAGTGGAGCACCGTAACCCAGAAAGGTTAATCGTTGTTCGGTTAGGTCATTCCATGTGTTGGAAACCCTAGCTCCACAGCAGTCCAGCCGCCGTAACGAACCTAGCAGTTCGCCGCCGGCGCTCCTCCTTGTACGTGTGGATACCAGCAGAGGTGCTGTGCGATCAGCACCAGGACGATCGGATCGTGAGGACTGCACTGCATCAGCCGACGCGCTTCATCAGTAATCCGCAACCGCGCGTCTAGTGGTAAACCTCGTGGCCTTCTACCTCAGCTAGGTCTTGGGATCACCACGTTAGAGGAAAAAGTTTTGTTTTATCTCTGCGTGGCCCAACAGTGGTATCAGAGCGATAGCTTCTGGTTTTAGGCTCGAGATCTCGCATATGTGATATGCGGTAGGATGTAGATGAGATCTATGTGCTGTTTGGTGGTCGATCTATGAGATAGATCGGTTTTGTACGAGGTTGATTGGATCAAATGTACTCGGGGAATGGTAGATCTGATTTCCGTGATCATACTGCTGAGGTCGTGGAACAACATACCCCTACCGGTCGGCTTCCGCCATCGGGGTAGACTGTGACACGTAAATCCAGAAGCGGTGATCGAAGATCAAAGAGTTTGATCGAATCGGAACGATGGTCGGAACCCATGTTCGGATCGTAGATGGGACCGCCGGCTTCGCCCTGTCGTAGTGCCTTAGATGTCGTTGCGAGTTTCACAACGCCGGTAGATATTGTATCTATGCATAACTTGTTTTTGCAGGAAGTTGTGAATGGTATGGTTCATGTGCATGTGATGTATGTGTGTAATCCATACGTGATCTGCGAATCACGGTTTATGTCAGCCGGCTGGAGCCTAGGTGCTGTCATTTTATTATATAACGACCTGCGTGTCGGATTCTCTATGTAATTCACTTTACTAAGCTAGTGTAGCTGTTTGAGAACCCGGAAGGCATGCAAGGCGTTGTACATGTCGGCGACATGGAGTAAGACGGCAAGTGACAAGAGTTGGCACGAGTCGGATTACAGGCTTTGTGGAGATGGAGATCGCCATGAAGAGAGCCATACCATTTCACATTATAATTGCTTTATTTTGTGTTATTGTCATGTCTCAATTTTACCTCTATTAGATAGTCGGTAAAATTTAATCCCTCAAAGAAGGTCTAGTCGGTTTTTCCCGCCAGTGTTTGCACCATCACATGTCGGACATTTTTGGTAGTGGGCTCATAAAATTGAGGTGCTGCCAATTCTTTCCGACTAGGTGTGTTCGAGTCGGACTCTTACTGCAGAAACACTCGGTAAGCTAGACGGGTCTATCACAACGGTTGTGGGACTCGGGGAAAAGTCGGATGGGAGCCGGGGCATGTGATGCCACCCGTCCAACAGGAGTCGCATAAGATGCGATTGACAAGGAGTTGTCTACCTAGATCACTTGGCGGCTAGCGGTGATGCTAAAGCTCACTAGCCGACTTGCTTATTTAGGATCCTGAATCACTAAGTAACCATCGGAGGGGTGTTGGTTCTAGTGGGAGCATAAAATATTAAAATGTTTAATATGCTTGCTCTTTTATGAATACATGTCTTAAGTGTTTTTGCATATTTTCTGTTGTAGATCATGGCACCAAGTAGCAGTCACTCTCAGATATCCGGTTTTGCGTTGAGAACCATTCTTGAGAAACATAAACTGAACGACACTAATTTTACCAACTGGTATCGAAATCTAAGAATTGTTCTCAAACAAGAAAAGAAGGACCATGTCCTAGACAACCCACTTCCAGATGAGCCGAATGAGAATGCGACTGTCGCAGCCACCAATGCCTACCGTCGGGCTAAGGATGAGTCCACGGATATTAGTTGTCTTATGCTTGCTCACATGGAACCGGACTTGCAAAAGCAGTTCGAGCATGTTGAGGCCTACGATATGATCGAAAGCCTCAAAAGTATGTTCCAGGCTCAGGCGAAGACTGAGAGGTATCAAGTCTCTCAGGCTTTGCTGAGTTGCAAGCTTAAGGATGGTGATCCACTGAGTCCGCATGTGATCAAAATGGTTGGTTACGTGCAGTCTCTGGAGAGGCTTGGCTACCCCATTAGCGAAGAGTTCGCTACGGATATAATTCTGAACTCTCTTCCTAGTGCATATGGGCAGTTCATTTCGAACTACCATATGCATGGTATGGATAAGAAGCTCACTGAATTGCATGGGATGCTCAAGCAGGCAGAGGCGGATCTCAAGAAGGGCACCAGTCAAGTGTTGATGGTGCAGAATAAGGCTAAGTTCAAGAAGAGTTCTTGGACTAAGAAGAAGGCTAAGTCAGGAGGAAAGCAGGCTCAGGACCCGGTCCCAAGCGCTTCCTCAGGGACTAAACCATCTCCTTTAGCCGGATCCACTTGCTTCTACTGCAAGGCGGATGGCCACTGGAAGAGGAACTGCAGCAAGTACTTGGCCGACAAAGCCAAGAGTGGAGGTATGACTTCCGACTCAGGTACACTTGTTTGCAATGTTATAGACATATATCTTGCTGATGCACCTAATAGTTCTTGGGTATATGATACCGGATCAGTTATTCACATCTGCAACTCGTTGCAGGGACTGGTAAGAACTAGGAGCGTAGCAAGAGGCGAGGTTGATATTCGAGTCGGCAACAAAGCAAGAGTTGCTGCGTTGGAAGTCGGCACGATGCAACTTCATTTACCTTCCGGATTCATTATGGAACTAAATAATTGTTATTATGTTCCAGTGCTCAGTCGAAACATTATTTCTGCTTCATGTTTGATGAGGCAAGGCTATGAGTCGAATATCAAGAATAATGGTTGTTCTTTGTATTTGAATGATATGTTTCACGGCTTTGCACCCGTCCAGGACGGGTTATTTATTTTGAATCTTGATGGTGAGTCGGTTTATAACATAAATGTTAAAAGGTTGAAACCAAATGATCTGAATATGACTTACTTTTGGCACTGTCGGCTTGGTCATATAAGTTGGAAACGCATGAAGAAGCTCCATGATGATGGACTCCTAACTTCGTTCGACTTGGAGTCGTTCGAGACATGCGAATCTTGCCTACTCGGCAAAATGACCAAGACACCTTTTGCAAAGAGTTGCGAAAGGGCGTCCGACTTGTTGGGACTAGTACATAGTGATGTATGTGGACCAATGAGCACGACAGCCAAGGGTGGTTATGAGTACTTCATTACCTTCACTGATGATTTGAGTAGGTATGGATATATCTACTTGATGAAACATAAGTCGGAAGCCTTTGAAAAGTTCAAAGAATTCCAGAATGAAGCACAGAATCAACTCGGCAAGAAAATAAAGTTTCTTCGGTCGGACCGAGGAGGCGAGTACATGAGCCATGAGTTTGATGACCATCTGAAAAGTTGTGGAATAGTTCCTCAACTTACTCCGCCAGGAACGCCACAAAGGAATGGTGTTTCGGAAAGGCGGAATCGGACCTTGTTAGACATGGTACGATCAATGATGAGTCGGACAGATCTGCCTTTATCATTTTGGGGTTATTGTCTAGAAACAGCGGCGTTCACACTAAACAGAGTACCATCAAAATCGGTAGAGAAGACACCGCATGAGATGTGGACAGGCAAAAAGCCGAGTTTGTCTTTTCTTAAGATTTGGGGTTGTGAAGCTTTTGTCAAGCGACTCCAGTCGGACAAGCTTACAGCCAAATCGGATAAGTGTATTTTCGTGGGGTATCCGAGGGAAACCTTGGGTTACTACTTCTACAACCGAGAAGAGGGCAAAGTGTTTGTCGCTCGGAACGGTGTCTTCCTTGAGAAAGAGTTTCTCAGTCGGGGAGTAAGTGGGAGCACGGTGCAACTCGAAGAAATTCGAGAGGAACCGGCTAGAAGCGAGTCGGCAAAAACCTTGGAGGTCGAGCCGGTCATGGCAGCTGAGCCGATAGCCGCACCTGTACTACGAAGATCGGCAAGATTACGAAGTGTTCGTGATGTGTTACTGTTAGACAGTGATGAGCCGACAAATTATTCGGAAGCGATGGTGGGATCTGATTCCGAGTCATGGCTTGGAGCCATGAGATCCGAGTTAAAGTCCATGGATGAGAATCAAGTTTGGAACTTGGTTGATCTGCCAGACGGTGCAAGACCCGTCGAGTGCAAATGGGTCTTTAAGAAGAAAACTGATATGGATGGAAATGTTTCCGTCTATAAAGCACGCCTTGTCGCGAAGGGGTTCCGACAAGTTCAAGGAGTTGATTACGACGAGACTTTCTCGCCCGTAGCGATGCTTAAATCAGTTCGGATCATGTTAGCTATAGCAGCCTATTTCGACTATGAGATATGGCAGATGGATGTCAAAACGGCTTTCCTTAACGGAAATTTAACCGAGGACGTGTATATGATACAGCCTGAGGGTTTTGTCGATCCGGCTAATACTGACAAGGTGTGCAAACTTCAGAAATCCATTTATGGGTTGAAGCAAGCATCTCGGAGTTGGAATATTCGCTTTGATGAGGTAGTCAAATCGTTTGGCTTCATCAAGAGTGATCATGATTCTTGTTTATACAAGAAGTTTAGTGGGAACAAAGTAAATTTTCTAATCTTATATGTGGATGACATATTACTGATTGGAAATGATGTCCAGATGTTGCAAGAAACCAAGGAATCATTAGAAAGGAGTTTCTCAATGAAAGACTTGGGTGAGGCAACATACATCCTCGGAATCCGGATCTATAGAGATAGATCAAGGAGGCTCATTGGATTGAGTTAGAGTACTTATTTGGACAAAGTGTTGAATAAGTTCAACATGGAATCGTCTAAGAAAGGGTTCTTACCGATGTCCCATGGTGTAAAACTTAGCAAGACTCAGTGTCCTTCGACAACTGATGAGCGAAGTCGGATGAGTGCGATTCCATATGCTTCTGCAGTCGGATCCATCATGTACGCCATGATTTGTACTAGGCCGGATGTTTCCTATGCTCTAAGTGTTGTGAGCAGATACCAGGCTGATCCTGGAGAGATCCACTGGACAGCGGCTAAAAATATCCTAAAGTACTTGAGAAGGACTAAGGATATGTTCTTGGTTTATGGTGGTGAAGATGAACTCAGTGTAAAGGGTTACACGAATGCGAGTTATCTCACCGACTCTGATGATTCTCGCTCGCAATCCGGATACGTGTTTATTATAAACGGAGGTGCTGTGAGCTGGAAAAGTTCCAAGCAAGAGACTATGTCTGCATCTACAACAGAGGCTGAGTATATTGCCGCCTCGGAGGCAGCAAAGGAAGCTGTTTGGATGAGGAATTTCCTCATGGATCTTGGTGTGGTTCAGGGCTCGTCCAATCCGTTGGACGTGTATTGTGACAACAATGGTGCTATTGAACAAGCCAAGGAACCTAGACAACACCAGAAGAACAAGCACATACTCATGCGGTACCACCTAATTCGCCAGTTCGTGGATCAGGGTGATATCAAGTTATGCAAGGTACACACAGATGCAAATATTGCGGATCCGTTGACAAAGCCATTACCACAGCCAAAGCATGAGGCGCACCTGAGAGCCATGGGCATTAGATGCTTAGACATGTGATGTCGGAAGATTGACTCTAGTGCAAGTGGGAGATTGTTGGGAATATGCCCTAGAGGCAATCATGTATGATGAGTTTTCCCATTGTATTCATAAGGATATTAAGTAGTCCTTGTATAAACATCTGATGTGTATCATTGAATATGTGATTCGGTTGTGGGACTATGCATTCATGTTGTTTGTACTAAATATCCTTGGTCATTGAGGTTGTGCTGGACACACAACTTAGACCAATGTGAAAGTTGGCTTGATGACTCGGTTCCACTTGTCATGGGCATGGAGATGCTATTCCAACTTACACAGATTCGGCTAAAGAGTTTAGCGAGTCGGATTGACCCATATTGAGGTACAACGAACTAGTTGTCATTTGTATATCTCAATCAATGTAATCCTTAGACCTGAGGTTGTTGCATAGTCCGAGTTGAGGATCACCGACTTAGGTTCTGTCAAACGCTGATCCGTAACTAGGCAGTTATAAAGGCAGGGTTCGGGTCGACTGAGAATCAAGCTGCGTGATGTGGATAACCAAGATGGGATTTTGCCCCTCCACTCGGAGAGATATTCTCTGGGCCCTCTCGTGAGATATGATTCGGAAAGCATGGCCATGCACGACTCGGTTAAGTGTTAACCGAGGCGATCGACTAAGAGTTAGTCGGGTGAACCACTTATCTCAGATCGAGAAGAGAGTCGGACTATTTAAGGGATGACATATATTCGCCTATAGTCTGACAAGGTATATCGTGAGGCAAAAGGGACTCAGACGTAAGTCGCATTGGAAAGGCAAGTCGTCATGACTCTTTGGTACTTGGGAATCGGCATGTTCTGCTAGGAGCCGATGCCGATTGATCGATTGTGAGTCGGACTCTAATCGTGTCCAAGTAACCATGAGCCTGCGGGGTCACACACTTAAGAGCGGGAGCAAGTTCGGATTGGATCCGAATCTGTAATCTGGTTGGGTTGGACCTAAACCGGATTAGGACTGAGTTAGTGAGTTGGACTCACGGTGACTAGTGTTATATGGGCTTTAGTGAATGGGTCGCGCGAGCCGATCCCACGTTCACTCCCTATATATAGTGGAGCACCGTAACCCAGAAAGGTTAATCGTTGTTCGGTTAGGTCATTCCATGTGTTGGAAACCCTAGCTCCACAGTAGTCCAGCCGCCGTAACGAACCTAGCAGTTCGCCGCCGGCGCTCCTCCTTGTACGTGTGGATACCAGCAGAGGTGCTGTGCGATCAGCACCAGGACGATCGGATCGTGAGGACTGCACTGCATCAGCCGACGCGCTTCATCAGTAATCCGCAACCGCGCGTCTAGTGGTAAACCTCGTGGCCTTCTACCTCAGCTAGGTCTTGGGATCACCACGTTAGAGGAAAAAGTTTTGTTTTATCTCTGCGTGGCCCAACAAGGCCATTGTAGTTCATGAATTGTGTTGTTTCGTATGACGATTCACACCAACAAATTCAGTATCAAATACTCAAGAACCACATTATTTAATAAGCAAAGAATATAGCCATAACATGTATATCATCTATATACTTAAACTGAACAATTCTAGTCTTTTCTTTTCTGCCATATATTTATGAGATTCTCTTTCAGTATTTCCTTTTCTGTTTGAAAGAATCTATCAACATCAACAGTGGAGTCACACATATGACACATAGTCCAAAGCGTGTATAATTAAATACCAATGTCTTTGGACTTGCACTTTGAAGTAGATCACCATCATCAGATGTTTGGTGTGCTTTCAAATTCCATTCTTTAGTAATCTCTTGGTGTAGTAAACATTTTACCTACATCAAATATTCACCCTTACCATGGAATTATTCATGATCAAGCTACTTTTAGCTTATAAAAGATGAATCGCGAGTATAATGTTGCTCTCCAAAACTTTTGGTGGTTTAGGACAACTAGTGTTTTCAACCTTTTGCAACTTCCCATCAAAATATGAGAACATGTCTTTTGCCATATTATACTCTATCATGTTGCAACCAACACTTCGTTTCAGATATCACAATATCTTCCACACATCATGGTTTCTGAAACAACTCTTTTAGATCCTAGATAACCTTGATATTAAGACAATTCTTTGAATATCAAGAATCATCGAGACAAACATGATACTCATACACTAACTCTTGGAATTGTCACTCTTGATTTAATACCAATTATTAAACTTCATGAAGTAACCGGAACTTACTGAAAGTTTGCAATAGGACTTTTAAACTTTAGATTAACACTTCAAAACAATACGATACCAGTTCGTAAAGTAACTAACCAGAATTCTATAGTTCTATCATCTCAATTATAACTAAGCGCAAGGTGGTAAACGGATGCCAATGACTACAACAACTATGCAATTCACTTTGATTTAATTTATGATAAATAGTGTTCAACTTTTAATCATATTGCTGTTGAACTCCCACTCAAAACAATATCCCTCACATTGTTTTAGTGATCACACGAACCAAATCCACCACATCAAAACCGATCATCACGAGAGTTGATGTAGCTTCAATAGCGAACAATCAACATGTTCATCATATCTACTATATGACTCATGCTTTATCTTTCGGTGATCCGTGTTCCGAGACCATGTCTGTACATGCTAGGCTCGTCAAGATCAACCTTAGCTTCCGCATGAGCAAATCTGGCTTGCTCACGTTGTATACACTCGCAGAATCTAACACACCCGATCATCACGTGATGCTTCAAAACAACGAGCTTTAGCAACGGTGCTTACTAAGGATGAACACTTTAAAACTTGAAATTGTGTGCTTGAGGGATCATCTTATAATGCTACCGTCGTGAACTAAGCAATACAAGATGCATAAAAGTATTAACATCACATGTAATTCATAATATGTGATATGATATGGCCTTTCTTCTTGTGCTTCCGATCTCCATCTTCAAGCACGAACATGATCTCCATCATCACCGGTGTGGTGTCAAGGTCAATGGCGCCGCTTCATGGTTGTCTTCCACCAGCATCAACTATTACAACTACTTTGAATAGACACGCGGGTCTTAACAGAATTTAAAGACAACAATATGGCTCCTGCCGGTTGCCAACTTACAATAAGGAACATTGCATACATCAAATATAATCATAATCATGGCCATATCACATCACAGCACACCCCTGCAAAACAAAGTTAGACGCCTCTAATTTTCTTTGCATATTTTATGTGGTTTGGGGCTTTCAATAAGTGTCGTTCTAACTTATGAACAAGAACCACAACATTGATACTAGTATTGTCAATCACCCGTTGTAAATTGAATCTTAACTATGTTGGGAGAAACAGGCACCCGCAAAGCCACTTATGCAATACAAGTTGCATGTCAAGCGTGGAGCAAGTCTCATGAACGATGTCATGTAAGGTTAGCCCGGGCCGCTTCATCCCACCATCCCGCAAGATGCAAAGTACACAAGAAGCAATCGACAACAAAAGCATCAACGCCCACAATGACCATTGTGTTCTACTCGTGCAACATATCTACATATAGACACGGCTCTGATACCACTGTAGGGGTTCGTAGCATGGAAAACAAAAAATTTCTACCGCATGCACACAGACAAGCCAAGATCTATCTACTAGATTGTAGCAACGAGTCGATAGAGGAACTCACCCTCGAAGATTCCAAAGCGGTTAACGAGAGCAGATTCTCGTGGGTGATGTAGTCGTACACTTGCCGATCTCAAGATCGCGTAGACGATCCTTCCGGCGCTGCGTTCCGGCAGCGCTTCCGCAGTCGGTCACACGTTCGGTACTCGACGAAGACCTTCCTCTCCCTTGTTCCAGCAGGCAGCGGAGGTTGTAGCACTCTCCTCGTGATTCCGGCAGCACGCCGGCGTGGTATCGGAAGTAGAGGGGAGATCTCGCAGGGCTTCGCCTTAAGCCGGAGCGAGTATGGTGGACTATGAGAGAGGCTTGGCGATCTAGGGTTTATAAGCACCAAGTAGAGGGAGCTAGACCGGCGGCTAGGGCAAGGGGATTGCCCCAAGTCGGCGGCTTGGTCAAACCCTAGGGCGGCGGCGGCTATGGTGGCCGGCGGCGGCTAGGGTTAGGTTTAGAGGGGCAAGGTTGTGTGTCTAGGAGGGGAGCCCTGCCCCTCCTCTTATAGGTGGAGGGAGGCACGCCTGGGGAGGGGAGTCCCTCCCCAACTCGGACCCAAAGTGGGCCGGCGGTGGGAGGAGGAACTCCTCCCCCAAGTCGGTTTCAAACCTCCTTCTCCTCTTTCCCAAAACTAGCCGTTTGACTTTCAAACTAGCTGTTTGACTTTTCAAACTAGGATTTGAATAAACCCTCTATTTGGTACAGAGATGACACCAAGTACATAATGCAATCATACCAACTTGATATAACACATTCATGTACCCTTCCCCTCCGGAGTGCCGGACATTCCGGAACCTTCTAGAACATTCCCGATGAAAACACCGGAACCATTCCCTAACTCCGAAACAGGACTTTCCTTATATGAATCTTATTCTCCGGACCATTCCGGATCTCCTCGTGATATCCCGGATTCCATCCGAGACTCCGAACAACATTCGGTCTCTTACTCATCATTCCATAACTACTCAACAACATCGAATCCTTAAGTGTGTCTCCCTACGGTTCGTGAATTATGCGGACATGATCGAGACACTTCTCCGAACAATAACCAATAGAGGAATCTGGAAATTCATATGGCTCCCACATATTTCTACGGTTACTTTGCGATCGAATGAACCACTTACATACGATACCAATTTCCCTTTGTCTCACGATAGTTTACTTATCCGAGGTTTTGATCGTCGGTATCTCTGCATACCTAGTTCAACCTCGTTACCGATAAGTACTATTTTCTCGTTCCCGTGGTATGTGATCCCTTGTGAGCCAGTCACATGCTTGCAAGCTAATTGGATGACATTCCACCGAGAGGGCCCAGAGTATATCTATCCGTCATATGGATGGACAAATCCCACTCTTGATCCATGTGTCTCAACCAATACTTTTCGAACACTCAATGCCATCTTTATAGCCACCCAGTTACGGTGTGGTGTTTGATGTCATCAAAGTATTCTTCCGGTGAAGGTGATATGCATGATCTCATGGTCGAAGGAATTAGGTTACTATGTATCAGAAAGCATATAGCAATTGAACTATTAAAATGACTTGATCTTTATGCTACACTTATCTATAGGAGTATGTCCATCACATCATTCTCCTAATGATATGACCCTGTTGTTAATAACATCTCTATGTTCATAATTAGGAAACCATGATCATATATTAACCAACAAGCTAGTTTTAACAAGAGGCTTTACTAGGGACTCTTTTATGTTTACAAATCACACAAGTATTAATGTTTCTTGTTAATACAATTATAGCATGGTATGTAAACATTTATCATAAGTATGAAGATATGATAATAACCACTTTATTATTGCCTCTTGGGCATATCTCCAACAGTATGTGGCAAGAAAATCTAGACGTCTTCCTCTACGAAGTTCGTCCTCCGATCTTGGAATAGTAAAGGATGGGGTGTGTCCCGATTGTGTGCTTTCAATGGAGTCTTTTGATGGGTTTGTTGCATGCAAAACAAAAAAATCCTATGGAATAGCGAGAGGGAACCACGCAAGATCTATTCTACTAGACGCAAGTAACAAGTAGATTAGATCTAATCTACTTACACTCAAAGAACATGAGTGGTTAACGATCCAGAGATGGTGGATGTTGTAGTCGTTCACTTGCGTCGGTTCAAACTGATGTAGATCTTGAACTATTAGATCATCGTACCAAACAGACGACACCTCTGAAAGGATAGAGATGTCGCCTAGAGGGGGGTGAATAGGCAATTTCAAAACTATTATGGTTTTGGCTTGATAGAATGCGAAATTAAACTAACATTTATTTTACAAGCACAAAACCTAAATACACTAGGCTCATCTAAGTGCACCAACAACAAAATAAGCTAAGCAAGAAAGCACAAAATATACCACAAGTGATAAGCAAGATATAAGTACTTCAAGCTCGATGGCTATCACAAGGAAAGTAAGCTCGGATATAGAGATAACCGAGGCATGCGGAGATGAAGATGTATTCCCGTGTTCACCATCTTTGGGAAGGGGGCTACGTCACGTTGGAGAGGTGTGAGGTTCCACGAAGGATTCCTCACGCGCCACAAAGTCTCACCTTCTTCTCTGAGTCTATCCCACGAAGGAATAAGCCCTTTCCTTATGGCTAGCTTTTCCTCCACTCCGGAGATGGCAAGATCCACAACCACTTCACAAGCTCCACGAAGGAGAAGCCCGGGTCTCTTCACAATCTTCCACGAAGAGAACACCACGGCACCAACCTCCAAGCCAACTAGGAGGTCACCCTCCAAGAGTAACAAGCTCACGGTCTCTCACTCGAACAAATCGAAATGGAGAGCTCAACACTTATGCAAGAATGCAAAGCAAGAACAGCAATGGTGCTCAAATCCTCCACTCTCAAATCCCACCGAAGCAACAAGTGCTAGCGAGGAATTAGGGAGGAAGAACAATGGTGGAAATAAACAAATGACTCCAAGATCTAGATCCAATGGGTTCCCCTCACTTAGAGGAGGAATTGATTGGTGGAGATTGTAGATCTAGATCTCCTCTTCCAAAGCCCTCAAAAAGATGCAAGAATCATAGGAGGGAAGGGAGAGGAAAGCTCAAAGTGGTCAACAATGATGGTCAAAAATGTGCTCAAGAGCCCTAGAACTTTGGGGAAGAAGCCCCCTTTTATACACCTTCAAGGGGGATGACCGTTGGAGGCAAAACATGCTGGACGGACACGTTCCGGTGGCGAAACCGGCGCCGCCGGATCAGCCGCCAGAATTTCCGGTCAAAACCGGAAGTTCCGGCAAAAACCGAAACAGCATACTGGACCGTTTTCCGGCGGTCGCCGGAAATTCCGGCCACAGGCCCGGTCCCGCCGGAATTCCCGCCGGAACAAAACAGGGCACACGAAAACGGCAATAACTTTTGCGTCCGGACTCCGATTTCGATGATCTTGGGCTTGTTTTGACGAGGACAACAAGCCCTACAAGATGATGCAGAGAAACATCATAGTCCATCAAAGAAGGATAGAACCAAATAAATAAAGGTAAGAAGCCTCCCTACACGAAGACCGATAAAACCTTCAAAGTCGAAAATGCCATAGAAGATGCATACGAATTCCGTTTTCGATGAACTTGGGCTTGTTGAAGAGCTAGAGACAAGCTCAAGAACCTCACATGGAGAAACACCAAGAATCAACAAAATAGAAAGATGCAAAGTATGCAAAGGATTGAGATTCCTATGATGATGATGATGTGATCAAGTTACCCAACCGAAAGCCCCTCTTAATACTGTGGCTATGTATCCTATAACCCGGTCTCCCAACAACCACCTTGAGACCGGTAAAAGGAAAACCTAGCAAGGCCATACCTTTGCCTTGCACATCCCGCTTGATATTGATGACAACACTTCAATCTCCATCCAAGTCGGAATGCATCACTTGATCTTTGTTGCTTCGTGAAGACTTCTAATTTGCTCCCCCATACACCACTATTGGATAGCTTCATTAATACATGTCTTCACATGTCCATTATCACCAATATGGACGGCGAGTTTCAAGCAAGTGATCTTCTCGAGATGCTTATCTTGAACTTGCCCTTCTCAACCATACCACAAGATCCATGTGGTACATTCTTTATGCTTCATGCGTTGACCAACATGAAATCACTCTTCACTCTTTGTATAGGTCAACCATGTATTTTCTCATGCTCCATCTCAATATCTTGATGTACATAAAGAACTCTTAATTTGATTACATGCTCTAAATCTTAGTCAATCATAGCTCAACTAATGAGGCTATCATGACACCGTCTTAGAGCCATATCTTGAATTCTTCTATTGAAATCACACTCTCAAGATCTTGATCATATTATATTCTTCTCTTCAACTCGATAATCTTGATGCCAATACTCAAGGTATATATCTTTATCTTCATGGCATCCATACTTGAATCCAACATATAGACTACAAGCATGACCTATGGAATATTTCTTCATATAAAACTCAGTGAAAACATTAGTCCATAGGGATTGTCATTAATCACCAAAACCACACATAGGAGCAATTACTCCTTCAACCTCCATGGTGTCCACACGTTCCGCTATGGTGATGTCTCCTCCTTATTAATCCCACAAGAGAGAGAATATCTTCATGAGAATCTGGCTGCATAATGGCTGTGCTAGTATGGTGTAAATGGATTTCTAGAGGGCTTCACTTGTTCTAATCCGGAGGAGGAGAGAATCCACGAGAGAGAGAGAGAGAGAGAGAGAGAGAGAGAGAGAGAGAGAGTCGGCCAGGAAGCATTGGTTGCATTGAACCTTGCCCCTTCCCCTCCTTTTATAGGCGGCGGGGGAGAAGGTTCGGCCCCCCTCCAAGACACAACAGACGATGATGACCAAAGTGAGAGTGGATAGTCCCCCTCCCACGTGTCCCCTTTCCAATTAAGGTTTAGCCAGGGTTTGGCCGCA
The DNA here is from genome assembly GCA_916181665.1 of Avena sativa. NCBI lineage: Eukaryota > Viridiplantae > Streptophyta > Magnoliopsida > Poales > Poaceae > Avena > Avena sativa. The sequence continues at coordinate 1,744,927 of OV702284.1, forward strand.
TGGTCCTTTGGTGGTCGTGGTGCCTTGGACCACTAGGTCCAAGGTTCCCTCATTTGGGCCCGTGTGTGGGCCCTACCATGGACCCTCCAGGAATATTCTAGAAGATTCCAACACTTTGAAATAGGCCGTTTCCTGAAACCCTAAATAGTAAGTGCTAGATACTTTTCTCTACCTTTGGACCATTCCAAAGCTCCTCATGATATAAAGGATCTCATATGATATTTCGAAACAATAATTGATTACACCATACACATTCTCAACGGCGACTAAGATGTCGCCTAGAGGGGGGGTGAATAGGCGATTAAAACTTTTCCGAGAGTGGCTCAACAAAGGCGGAATAAAACTAACGTTTACTTTGTTAAGCACAAAACCTAGAACAACTAGGGTTCACCTATGTGCACCAACAACTTATGATAAGCAAGACAAACAACTATGTGATAGCAAGATATACACGTCAAGCACGAAGGCTATCACAAAGTAAGGTGCATAAGTAAGAGCTCGGGTATAGAGATAACCGAGGCACGCGGGGACAACGATATTTTACCGAGTTCCTCCCACCATGGAGCATGTCTCGTTTGGAGAGGGGGTGGTATCAAACCACCTATGCCACAAAAGGCCTCTCTTATTCTCCTATGAATCTCACCCCAACGGATCGATCCACACTTCCAATATCGATGCACTTGTCGGTGGCAAACCGGAACCTCTCACAGGGTTGGGGCACTTCTCCACAACTTAATTGGAGGCTCTCAATAAACAAGCTTGGAGAAAGCTGCACAACTTAATTGGAGGCCCCAAGTAATCCACAACCTGCAACACAACAAACCGTCTAGGGTTCCAAGAACCCAAGAGTAAAAAGCTTCTCAACTTTCACTCACCAAATCATCCGAGGAGAACTCAAACCGATGCACTAAATGCAAGAGGCAAGAACACCACAAAGATGCTCCAATCCCTCACTCTCAAGTTCCAACAAAGCTACTAAAGCTATTGGTGGAACAAGAGAGGAAGAACACAAAGAGGGACACAAAATCCCCCAAATCTAGATCCCAACGATACACTCACAAAGAGATGTCTTGATTTGGTCAAAATGTGGATCTAGATCTCCTCTCTCTTCCACTCAAATATGGGCAAGAATCATTGGAGGGGATGAGGAGAAGAAAGCTCAAGAAGGTCAACAATGGAGGGGAAAACTTGCAAGAATGGTTGATGAAACATTGGGGAAGATGCCCCTTAAATAGGTCCCTCCAAAATCCAACCGTTGCAGCCCAAAAACACGATTCCCGGTACTACCAGACTTTTTCCCGATACTACTGAACTTTCTCGGCACTACGGTACATTCCCTAGGGTTCCTGGGGCGCCAAACGCATTTTTCTCTGTGCTCCCCGGTACCAAAAATGGTACTACCAGACCCGGTACTACCGGATTCTGGTTCGGTACTACCGGTAATGTCAGAACAAAAACGGCCATAACTTTTGCATCCGGACTCCGATTTCGATGATCCTAGGCTCGTTTTGAAGAGGACAACAAGCTATACAAGATCATACAGAAAAACATCATAGTCCAGCAAGGGAGGATATAACCAAATGACGAAAGGTTTAACCTCTCTCAAAAATACAAGCCGGTAAAACCTCCAACATCGAAAACGCAAATAGATAATGCGTATGAACTCCGTTTTCGATAAACTAGAGATTATTATGAATATTACGACAAGCTCTAGAACCTCACATGGATAAGATCCAAATAACAACCAAGAAAGGATGATGCTAAGTATACAAAGGTTTGAGCTCTCTTCGAAAGATATGATCGAGTTACTCACTTAAGAGCCCCTCTTGATAGTACGGTTATCTATCATATAAACTGGTCTCCCCAACTAACACCATGAGACTGGTAAGAAAGAAACCCTATCAAGATCATACCTTTTCCTTGCGCATATTCCACTTGATATTGATGTAGACGATCTTGTCCTTCTCAAGATGGAACACATTTCTTGATTGCTCTTGCATGCACTCGCTTGATGAAGACTTGCAAGTTACTCCCCCATACAACATGGGGAAACCTTTACATTGACCTTGTCTTCATTGATCCATGATCACTGAGGATGACAAGCTTCAAGCACGAGATCATTTAGATATGGAACATCTTTAGCTTGCACAACATTTATTCTAACTACATTTGGATGATGTCTTGAAGATACACATGAGGAACTCTATCTTCTTCTTCAAGACACCCTTAATCTTCTTTTCTTTATTCTTCTCCTTCATTTCTTATTTCTTTATTGTGTTGGTGTCTTGAAGGTACACAAGAGGTATCGCTCCATATATTCTTCAAGACACACTTTATATAGGCTCAACTCTCACATGACCAATCTTTGGATCAACTTGAACACCTTGGTCATCACTTGATCTTCTTCTTCCAACCTTTAAGCCAATATATGGTTCAAGCATTGCCTATGGACAATTCCTACAAGTGAAACGTATACACATATTAGTCCATAAAGAGTGCCATTAATTACCAAAACCACACATGGGGGCCCACATGCTCTTTCACTAGCGACACCAAAGGTTAAGTGTGTGACCCGATGGGTTCGATAACATGCAAACATGATCGAGACACCTCTCCGATCAATAACCATTAGCGGGACCGTGATGCCCATAGTGGTTGCTACACATTCAACGAAGTTCTTTTCGGTTAAACCACAATGTCAAAGATACAATCAATCCAGTATACGATTCCTTTTGTATCGCGATATATTACTTGTACAAGATTCGATCATCGGTATCACTATATCTAGTTCAATCTCATAACCGACAAGTTGTCTTTTCTCGCACCGTGGTATAGGATCCCTGTGACCAATCACACTAGCCATTGAGCTCTTAGATGTTATACTACCGAGGACCTTACAACTTCGTCACACGAACGAACAAATCCCACTCTTGATTCACACAACCCAACAGACACCATCGGAGATACCTGAAAGCCACCTTTATATCACTTAGTTATGAAGTGACGTTTGATGTCCACAAGGTATTCCTTCGATTCTCGGGAGTAACATGATTTCATAGTCTGAGGAAACTATACTTAACATATTCTGGAAGCGATAGCAAACAAACTAGACGAGGCGATCATAAGCTATGCTTATTATTTAGGTATGTCCATCACGCCATTCTTCTAATGATGTGATCCCATTATCAAGTGACATTCATGTCCATGGTTAGGAAACCTTAACCATTGCTTGACTAACGAACTAGTATACGAGCTTATTAGGAACTCTGTGTTGTTTACTTATCTACACATGTATTTAGTTTCCAATATATACAATTATAGGATGAACAATAAATATTATCATGAACAAGAAAATATGAATAATAACAGTTTTAGTATTACCCTTAGGGCATATTTCCAACATCTTCTGGTCGCATCTTGAGAGATGGGTGGCGACCGTGGTTCTTAAAGCTTTTTGGCGAAGCTTTTACTGTTCTTCAGATGATGGTCATCTTTGCGTTCTTCTCCAGGGAGTAACCCGTTTTCGGCAGAGGAACATGACAACAGTCAGCAACCTTGACAAGCACATAGGCTTTTGCGGATGTTTATGTTCATTAGTTATTTGTAATCATTTTATTGAGCCTTTTGCATGTATTTTTATTGTTCTTGGGATGATGGTGTTCTTAAGCCTTTTTGGTATGTTTTAGTTGTATCCTCATGATATACGTCTTTATTTGTACTCATCTCTATAGTTATCATTTCGTTTTAATATAGATGCAGCTATGATGTATGTTTAGTAGTACTCTGCCTTTGGAATACTTTTTGGTGACAATCTGCTATTACAGCCAACAAACCGGTATCGCCGACGGAAAAGATGAGCTAGGTAGATGGGTATCTCAGCGAAATGATCACACATGAGAATCTTGTGGCCGAGAGCGTGTTGCACGGAATGCGCAGATGGTCGACGGTCGATCTTCGTCGCTTCTTCCTCCTACCATCCATCTCGCGGATAGCGAGGATCACACTCATTTGCTCGATGTCATTGTCGAAAAGCAAATCTTCAATGTTAGAGTCTTCCGAAAACGACCGAGTCGTCAAAGAAGAACTACGCTCTACGCATCAACAAGTTGATACATAAATTCTATGTCAAAATCGCTCGAGCTCAAGAACTACGAACAAATACCTTTGGATCGAAGGGAGCCTAGCGGGATACCGTCGATTCGAGGGGTGGTGGAAACACATCCCTTCCACCACCGCGCGGAACAGAATCCTGCCTTGCAAAGAGGTAGCAGCAAAACGAGCAGAGGCATTGGTGGGCCCAGCTGCTTATAGTATCCGGATCCGGCCCACCATCGCGAAACCCTAGCAACTAGCAAAGCGTCCGATCCGGCCGACCTATAAAAGGCATCAGCCCCAGTCGGCCATTCCCCTTTCACTGGTCGGCAGGGACGAACCACCGTCTACTCCACTCCCAGTCTCCCACTCGCCCTCGTTCCGTCGCCGGGCGCCATGGACTTGGGCTTGAGCAACATCCTAGAAGAGCTGTACGCCTGCCTCCCGGAAACCCCCTTTTCTTCCGGCGCCCCTCTCCCCGCCTCCGCCTCCGCCTCCGCAGACGGCGGGGTGGAGGACCGCATCAGCGCCCTCCCCGACGACCTCCTTCGCAATGTGGTCTCCCGCCTCCCGGTCAAGGACGCCGCCCGTACCTCCGCGCTCTCCTCCCGCTGGAGCGGCCTCTGGAGATCCACCCCGCTCGTCGTCGAAGACCGCTACCTCCGCATCCATCCGCCGGCGGGCGACCGGAGCGCCCTTCCCGCCGCCGTCTCGCGCATCCTCGCCTCCCACCCGGGCCCCTTCCACTGGGTCAACCTCTCAAGCAACTTCATGGACAACCAGGAGGAAGCGCTCGCAGGCTGGCTCCGCCTCTTGGCCGAAAAGGGCGTGGAGACCCTCGTCCTCGTCAACTGCCCCTGGCCCCTCGACGTGCCCCTGCCGGCGTCCATCCTCCGCTGCGCCTTGCTCCGCCGCCTCTACCTCGGTGTCTGGCAATTCCCGGACACATCTCGCCTCACCGTGCCCCCACGCGGCCCCGACGTCTTCCCCCACCTCCAGGAGCTCGGCATCTGCCACACCATAATGGAGGACCGCGACGTTGAGTACCTGCTCGCCTGCAGCCCTCAGCTCAAGATCTTCGCGCTCATCATCAGCTACTCCTTCCCCTCGCGCGTTCCAATAACCAGCCACAGCCTCTCCTGCATGCTGTTCTGGCTCTCCATGGCCCAGGAGCTGGACGTCGTGGCCGCCCCAAAACTGCAGCGTCTCATCCTGTTCTGGCCTCGAAAGGGGCGCACCACCATGGTCAAGATCGGACATGCTCCTACACTCACCGTGCTTGGCTACTTGGATACGGCGAACCACGTGCTTCAGATCGGCAACACCATCATCAAGGTCTCGATCGCTCGCATTCATCCCCTCCCTCTTTTCCTCTACTCCGTGCCGTGCTAGACAGATTTATCTTTGATGCACGCCATGTTTTGGTCTGATTCTTCATGTGATTCAATCCAATAGCTGTACGTTTGTTGTGTTTGGTTTGCAGAATGGGGTAGCAAATGTGATCCCAAATGCTGTGGTTCCAACCGTCAAGGTGCTAGCTCTGAATGTGGATTTCAAAGTAGCCGAGGAAGTGAAGACCTTGATAAGTTTCTTGAGATGCTTTCCCCAAGTCGAGACTGTTTGTGACTATTTTGTTAGAATACAGAGGGCAGGATATGTATATATGCCAAAAAAAATAGCCTATGCTTGTTTTCTTATACTTTTTCCAAGTGGAGTGAAGTACCTAATGCAGGGGATAAGCACTCCTTAGACTTCACTTTTCTGGACCATCCGGTTTGTGGAGTTTGTGACTTCTACGGCTTGGATTACTGTGCATGAACTGTGATGACCTTCATATTGGTTCAGATGGAACATTGAAATTTATTCTTCACTACCCATGTGATATTGCTTCCACCATACCTCTGTTCGTGTCCCTTGCAGCTTCTCTGCTATTAATATTTTTTTTTGTGAACTCTGCTATTAATATTCAAACAACACCGTAATCTATTTTGTTTCATGCCTCTTGGCAGGATGATGAGCAAGTGCAGCAAAAACTATGTATTGCAGGATCTTCATGCAATGTTGGGACCTGTCCAAACCATGATTTTGCGAGACCACTTCCTCATGTTCCTCGTGCTTATTCAGGTATTGTTCTGTGTCTCTATTTATGTTCTCTTATCACTCCCATCATTACTGCAATGAGTAGGTCGTACTCTGTATATGTTGAAATGTCATCTGTAATTCCTTTGGGCCGTAGATATTTTTATCTCGATATAACCACTGAGTTGCAGTTGAAGTATCATGGTGACTTACCCAATGGATTTATGCTATTGTGGTGAGTCATGTTGTTTTGGTTAATTATTTATTGTTTCTTCATATTGGAGTTTACAAGGTATCTGCAACCTCCTCGCTGTTTTGCATGTCATAACTGCTCCTATGCTTCAGCATGGGAAGAGCAAAATGCCTCCTCTGTGTCTCTGCATGTATACTGTCCCGGAATCGCGAGATATACAAGTTTCGCATGTTACTAAATAGATATTACCTCCGTCCTAAGACTTAAGACCTATAACTTTTTTTTAGAAGTCAAACTACCTAAAGTTTGACCAAGTTTTCAGAGAAAAATATTAATATTTACAATACGTAATCCCTACCCTTTCATACATCATGAAACATATTTTCACATGATATCTATATAATATAATAGTTTTTTCTAAAAGTTTGGTCAAACTTTACATGAATTGATTTTTCAAAAAAGGCCTTAAGCATTGGGATGGAGGGAGTATTTGCCAGTGTTAGGTTCTCATGTTCTTCTAAACATTAGAGGCTTCTCATGTGCAAGAGTATCCACAAAACTTGCTAAACAAGAACCTGCCAACTGGGACTATGAAGTGAGGCAGTTTCTTGCATATTATGAGCTCTCTGAAATACTTCTTAAACTTTGGATTTTATTGGTCAGCCATAAACTCCTATGCATAGCCATATGCAGGCCAATAGACTAGCTGCGTGAGCAGTAGCCATCAACGCTTCGTTTGGCGTGTGGTTTTTCCCTTTAGCTAAACTATCAGTTATTTTTTCGCGAAAACGCAAAAGCTTTGCGTTTCGATTCATTGATAGAAAAAGAGTTATGTACAACATATACAAAGGCTCACCGAGAGCCAACACCCCATACAACTCTACCCACTAGATCTACGGGGCTCTGGGGATCAAGGCACGTAGGCCAATCGCACCAGCAGCAGCCCAAGTCCTAGCCTCAGACCGAATTATATCAAGAAGGCTCCCCAGGTTAGGCACCGCATTGTCGAATACTACCGCGTTCCTATGCTTCTAAATCCACCACGCCGTTAGCATTACGAGCGAGGAGGTCCCCTTGCGAAGAGCTCGGGGGGGTAGATCTCGACGTCTGCAGCCACCAGTCCACGAAGTCCTCTTCCCCATCGGGGGGCCTGCCGTGGATCGGATCCAAGAAAGCACCTCTTGCCACGTCGCCTTGGAGAAGGGACAACCAACCAGGAGATGAGTCATGGTCTTAGCCGATTGGTCACATAGGGGGCAGCACGGAGGGTGGGCGAGGCCCCGCCTCGCTAGCCGCTCAGTTGTCCAGCAGCGATCCTAGCAGGCCAGCCAGATAAAGAACTTCACCCGCGGGGGCGCCCAAGTTTGCCAGTTCAACTTCCAGGATCGCGAGGAGATGGACTCCTGGAAGAGGAACTCATAGCAAGATTTGGCAGAGTACTGGCCATCGCTGGTCCATCTCCACAGCAAGCAGTCGGGCGCATCCATCAGCGCGTAATCCCGCAACCGGGTCCAGAGTTGGATATATTGCCATAGGGCAAGCGGACTGATCGCGCCCTGGATGTCCGCGATCCACCTGCGCTCCTCGAGAGCCTCTCTCACCGTGCGGCGCTTCCTAGCGTGCTTAGGGATTAGCGCAAAGAGCTCAGGCGCTGTCTCACCGATGGTTTTTCCCTCCAACCATTTGTCCGTCCAGAATAGAGCTGTGGCTCCATCCCCCACCTGCATCCTGGTGGAGGCGTCGAACGCCTGGAGCTCGGACTTGGAGAAATGCATGTCCAAACCGCGCCAAGGCCGCAGCGGGTAGATAGTTATTTTGCTATTACTGTAGATAGTTCAAACCAATACTTGGACTTAACTTATAATTTAAAACAATACTCTGCACTATCCAAGAGCATATATTATTTCACGGAAATATTGCCTGGGTGTCGCCATATCCAACAAGTGTTTCACGTGCACAGAATTGATGCAACTCTTTCCGTGTTTTACCGTGCTTGTGGCAAGCAGTTCCGGATATCCGTTTACTGTTGATGCTGCTTCTTTTAGGTCACTGGCAATAGGACATGGTCTCAACAACAATATGTGCTTATAAAAGCAAGACTTAAACTGAACTATGTTGCATTTGGTTTAACTATTGAACACTTTACCAATGGATGATAGAGCAACAGTTTTGGAAAGATTTTTTAAATAAATTTAGCCAACTATACTTCTTTTGCTTTAGAATATATTTCGTCATAAATTTCCCCTATGCTTGCTGCCAGATTCAATATGCACGTACAAATATCTGGAAGATTAAACTGATATTTAATGGTTAGGCTAAAAGGTAGGATTGGATGGGTTGGTCGGTCCATTTGTATACCAGTAAAGACTGAACCAACATTAATTTTCTCATTCAGAGCCCCCCCCCCCCCCCCCCCCCAGGAGACTTTCTAAATGATGTTATCTCTCCCATTATCTTGTTGTCTATCTTCATCAGCAACCAATAGTTATACATATCATCTCGGAATAAAGGACATCAACGACCTGGGTGATATCACGCTGGAGCAGATCTCCAATTATCCCAGCAGTATGTCTCCTTTGTTGAGAAGCTGGACCATATTCAGTACGTATGCGCTCAATAAACTTAAAATTCTTAAGATTTGTCTAAAAATTTGTTAGATGGCTGACTGTAGTGCTTTATACCTTCATCGTTATTTTTACTCTATCTGGTTAAGATTTGTAAAACCTGACAGTTTATGGTGGTTGTTGTTTTGATATTGTGCTTTTTGGCTTGCAATTGCATACTAAAAATTAAAGGAGTGTCTGCGTACCATTCTCTAATAATCCTTACTTCTGTAGGTTAGTGGTAAACAACACCAACAAGTAAAAGGGATCAAGTTTAGTACATTAAAAATGTTCTCCAGCTATGTTATACTAATTCTTGAGAGTATGCATTTTTATGCAGCTCTTACTACCTCTGACCGTCTTAACTATTACTCATTGTTTTACTTTACTATTCTAAAGAAAATTAATTTGCGCTTTCAATGTGAGCGTGTATGTGTCTTTTGTAGTACCTATGTTATCCAGGTTTCACTTTTAGTTAGACCATTGGAATCATCTCCTCTAGGCCTAACTTCACCAGATGTGTTAACAGATGGCTTTGCGATCTTGATTTGCATGTCTCAGGCCTGAAGGAGATGATTCCAATGTATGTCTCTCAATTTTTTAATGGTATTCCTCTACCTAACAATGTCTCACAATTTTTTAGTGGTCTTCCTCTACTAACAATGTCTCGTATTTTTTTTTCTGCATTCTTGATTTGCATGTCTTTGGGCCTGAAGGAGATGATTCCAATGGTCTTACAGTGGGATTGTTTCTTTATTTCAAATGTGAATGTAATGTATGTCTCTCGATTTTTTACTTTGGCTTATCTGATGGACTTGTGTAATGTGCTTTCATGGGTCTAGATTTCCTGGTTGCTTTCCTGAGTGCTCCTCCATGGACAGAGCTTAGCTGATGGCTTTTTAGATAGCCGGATTTTTGTAATGTCAAAGTGGTGAAAATAAAGTAAAGAGAACTGGGTCGACTTCTCTACAGGTTTTACTCTGAATTAGTTTAAAAACCATGAGAAATATACACGTGTCCATTTATCCAGTTTTAGTGCCACACTTGTAGAGTGGTTTGTTCAAAACTATACTAGTTGTTCTTCTTTGGATAATAGTCAAATTCATTGTATCTATGTTTTTCAAGTTTAGCATATTCATGAATGATTTCCATGTAAACCCCATGTCTTAGTCTTCACTTTTTTTTGCAGCATGAAAGTCGTCGTTTTATGGATATGGGATATATGTGAGTAACAGGTCATACTGTTCATGGTGTCGAATTAAAAAGGAGTCCATGTGGAACTGAAATTAAATCTACAGACTAGGCTCCTTCGGGTATCTGAGGCGAAATGGCATATGTTTGTTGAATCTTGTATTTTATATGTTTCTATCACTTTCCTTTTCATGATCCAGTGAAGCAATTCTGGGTTGATGACTTCTTCCTCTTCTAACAATATGATATGCAACATCCATCTATAGGTATATCAACTCTAAATGTCAAAAGAAGGTCTCCAGAAAGTTTTTCTGCAGGAACAAGCCAACAACAAAATGTAACTGCCATCCTTTTCTGATTTCAAAAACATGGTTTATGTGCTGGATGGCCTCACTATTCTCCCTGCCTGCTCGTTTTACAGGTTACATACCAATTAATGCATACTGCTAATTCACATGAATGAACAAGCTATTCTCCAAGCTTCACAATTGAGTAGATAAATGGTTGCAATTTAGAATGGTATTTCTGCTCTTTCCAATTGAACTCTTAGAGCTGTTTTCATGTGCTACCATAGCATTTATGCTTTTCTAAACTTGCACGACGATTGAATGAAGCGCATTACCTTCAAGTTTGCTAAAGATAACTGAGTTTCTAATTTGGCTGAAAGGTGAAAGAAATAAGCTAACCAGAGCACTATGTAGCAGGTGCATTAACAATTTTTATTTTGTTGTCTTGTAGTTAATAGGAACATCATATCTTGCAAACTTTTTACCTTTATCTCTGTAGTGGTGCTGATGTATGATCTGGCCGCGGTTACGATGTGATATGGGAGGCTAGATGCAAATCTTAGTGATATTTAAAGGCAATCCACTATCTATGTGTTTTTATTCATGCATTGAAACCAGATTGTAGCCGGGTAAATGTTTATGTTTGATCTGAAGCATATCTGATTTGAGCTATATACTCATGTTCATGTGTTGTTGGATGCAGTTTGACAGATTCTGGTGCTATGGTATTGTCTTGTGGTTTGACAGTCTTCACGGACACATTCTACAAGGACAAGCACGTAGTCCTCTCCACCTCTCCGTTCTCACGCCAACTCACTGGTCACAAACAATCCTTCACCTCCGCCCATCACAATGAAAAATGAAGAACCAGTGGCTGATTCATCTCTATCGAGATAACAAACCGACATAAAGCTATAGAACTAAGCTAAAGACTGCATCACAATTGATCTATGTCTGTTAAAATTATTTTATTTATTTCTTATTAGTAATATTAACATATAAAAATTGTTAGAAAGTTTCATCTTTATGGAGTGCATGTTTTATTGAAGATGGTACATGTAGGAAACATTATCAATAAATTAGATAAAAATACTCAAAAAATGATGCCTCGCATTTTGCGAGGGACACTATGCTAGTTTTTTTTTAAAAAATAGTCTGTTTGTAAAGAAATTCCATAGACACAACTGCATTTCGAAGTGAAACAATTGTAAGACAAAAGACAGAAGGAAAAAAGTTGGATAAACTCTCAAAGAGTATTATAATTTGCAAAGGAGAGATCAAAGAAAGTTTTGCGTAAAAGTTTGAAAGATCCTCGAAGAGAAAATATTGTATGTTATGGAAGGAATTTTGCCCAATCCCTTTACTATGTACCAATGGTTAACAATCATTGGGGCCCCTATCGTTTGTGGGCCATATATGTTGATATTGGTAATGTATACGTTGATACTCTTCCTATATACTTGTTTAAGCACTACAAAACATGACTTTGACTAAACCTAGTACGTGGAGTAATATGGAATGGCTGGAGTACTTGTCCTCGAAGGTGGTCTAATCCACTTCTAAAGTATACTAGTCACAGCCGTGGGCGGTGGGTCAGAGTTGCTGCAATTTTCGCTGAACAATATAGAGCATGACTTGGTGGGCAACAGTCGTGTTGAAGTATAACCCAAATTCTAACTTCTAACAAGTGGAACGAGACCCATCGCCAGGTAGGATTGGACCGAAATGAAGCGGAGTCTGAAATTAGCACATACTGCACCCAACAAGGAGCCTGGAGGGTGGGGGTGTAGCTCCCTGCAATACAGGTCGCTGAAGACCTAGATTTTGACCAATATATAAGCCAGCGGCTGGGATAAGTCCCATCTGTGAAATCCCGACGTTGTGTAAACACTCTCCATATAGTGAAGTTTTTTGCTGACTCGCGCATGTGCTGGTTTTCCTTTTTTGTTGGAGAGATTTTTCACGTTAAATTATGTGCCCCTTAGTGTGATTTTGTTTTTGTTCATCATCATTTGCCTATCGCGTTTATAACACTAGATGATACCCCGCGTGTTGCTACGGGGATTACATGCAAATGATATAAAGCATTTTGAATAAGCTATTTTGTTAAACAGTATAGTTAGTCAAACGTGCAACGACAATGTGGCAGATATAATTGCACTTGTAATAGATTGTTATGTGAATCAGAAAGTGTGTTGAGATATCTGCGAACTATACAGATGATCCATGAGATGCATGCAGAGATGATTAAAAAGGTGAGAACAAATTTGCATAATTAGTAAGTAAAGTAACAATACAAATTGCATTTCTAATTTATTCTGATAATATTCCAAGCAATCAACATTTGTCGCCGGTTCTTGAAAAATAATATTCCAATTACCATGCATTTGGTATATTCATCAATTTCTTTGAGAAAGGCAAGAACAAAAAAAGGTAGTTTACCTTCCAATTAGACATCTGGTGGCATAGTAAAATATTCCTATTTGAATGTTACGAGATACAAAATATAGTAGACGAATTGAATGTCCACATTCAGAATACCAAAGGGCCCCTTGTGCATTCATTTTCGATAAATTGTTATCTCTACAATATCTAAAACATACGAAGGGGTTCCGTTTTCTGCCAATGCCATACTACGTCTTCGTCAATCGTCCCGCCTCCATGGTCGCGCATCGGGAAAAAACACTCGCATTGTCCGCCGCGGATTACTCCCCCTCTCTCGTATATCTCGCGTGTCGCTCCGATCTTCTCCCTCCATGCGTCCATCCCGCGGGGCTGCCCTACCTCCACGCCTCCACACCACACCCGACGCCGACGCGTCCGCTCTTCGCGCTTCACCCCTTAGCTCGCCAAGCTCGTCGCCGTATGGTGCCGAGAAGTTCCTGTAGCAAATCGCCAAGGTGGGAGAAGGGATCGTCTAGAGGTTCTACCAATAGAGGATCGACGGATCTGAGCGCCATCCCTTGTCGTTGGTCACCTCCGTGAGGTAGTCCCTCCTTCCGCGCGCTCCTCTTTCTCCCCCAGCGGCAGCCTTGGTGCTCGGTTTCATTAGTATCTTGGATCGATTGATGAAGATCTGGGATTAATTAGGGCTTTGAAGCCAATCGTATTGTCCTGTCTCTTTATTAATAGAGGGGGATGAAGAATTTGATCTGATCGAGTTTGAATCCGACTGGTTTAATACTATAATATAGCAGCTTAATATTACCGTGTTGTCTCCCATCCAGATCGCTGCTGTCGTATTCCCCCTTACAAGACCGCTCCGCCACCCCCAAGACACCACTGCAGCATCCTCTGACAATGGAGGTGAGCTTCCTCCTTTATATTATTTTGCACGGTTCAGGTCTTACACAAAATTCAATCTCAAGCTTGGTGTTCCCCAAAGCATGGTGTGAATATCCACTATTCCTCGATTTTCATGTTCTATAAATCTCTCCTTCAATATTCCAAAGCACCCCGTTCTAATATTCTGTCTAACATATGCACACTTCAAGGGGTGGTTCTTACGAAAAAAAATTAGGTCTCGTACTTTCATTGGCATCTTAGATGGAAAATAGCTTGGCAATGTCTTGACGTTAGAAGTGTTTTGTACTTCCATATGTAGTTTGATTTGGAACGTTGATCTGCTTGCTGTTCTTTATGCACGTCTTGATGCTACGAAGTGAATTCTTCCATTTGTTCAGTATTTATTTGTTAATATAGGTGAATATGATCATCTGTTCTTTGCACTATATAGATTAATTAAATAATTTTGTGTTGCCTGACCTATCATAGGCAACATGGTGCTCTTTAAACAACTTAGATTTATATGGTTTCAGATCTGGTGTCTGCTTGCTCATTTATATATCTTTGTTTTGCTCGTAGATGTGCGTTTCCTTGCACTTTTCCCCTTTCTGTAAGTTGTCCTCATTCGGTTTCCATGCTTATAGTTTAGTTGGCAGTTTACTAGCACCCACGAGCATAGTAGGAAAGAACCAGGGACACGGTTGACACGGTTTGTATTATTCACGTTTTCAATTTATTTTCAGGTTTATGTGCAGATGTGTAGTAAAAATGATATTAGTGCAGATCTATATACAACTTCGCATTAGATGCCCCTTCACAGTCATCTCCTGCTAGACAAGGTCACTCTTTCTCTTACATAATTGTTATTTACCATAATAGTTTTGATTAGTTCTACTGTAGTGCAATCATATGTATGTGAGGTGGCTGATAAACTAAGTTGATGCTTAATAAATATGTTAGAAGTCTATTTGATGCTTAGGTTAGTAAAGGTTCCTGCTTATACCAGTTGATGTTGTGTTCTGATGCATGATGGTGTTCGAGGGTCCCTGACTTTAACCTACAGCCCGTTGTAATGCATGTAAATCACATTACGTAAGCAACTTGTTGCCTTCGAGCAAAGGTTTAGATTGGTACTATATCTGGCATCTTGAGCCCCAACAACTTAAAATTCTCTTTCCACGGAAGGCTAACCGAATGAACATTTCTTTATATATCTGATCGGGTAAATGCGTTCAGCCAATTTGTTATTTCTGTACAGAGAGGAGATTGATTCTATAATCAGGGGGAAGATGGTGTTTACTATTGTCTTGTATAAGTGCTAGATCCAGGTAGGTGATCTGTGATCCAAAATGAACAAATTAAATTTATAAGAACTACTGATACTCTTAGTGTGTCTTTTTAAACTCACATCTCCATTTGGAGAGGAGACTCGTCAGCTCCTCTATTATTTATCTATGTAGGGTATTCCCAATTTTTTCAGTACCCATCTGTCATATGGGTTCCTGGTTTTTCTCCTTCAGTGTTGGTACGATGAAGACATGCAAAATGTGTGCTTAGTTTCTGAGATGAAAATTTGGTGCGGATGGCCATGTCAGCCTACTTCGCTTTCAGATAGTTGGATCTTCCTTAAATTACCCATTCAATTTAAATCGATTTAGGTGTCTTGTAATTGTGGTACTTCATTTGATTAGTGTAAAACTGTTGTAGATTTGAGATTGGGTTCCTTTTATATTGCCTGCTTTACGAAGTAGTAGGTGTTTGAAGTATTGTTTTTGCCTTAAAAGAATTCCATTGTATTTGTATGATTATGTAGTTCTTGCAACTGAATTAGTGATTTCCCACATCAACCAGTTTTTTTGTACTATATCTATTTTATTGAATGCCATAAAATTTGTAGCCAAAATTCATCTACCTAAATCCACCGGTAACTCTCATAACACAAAACACGTGTGTCATTTTTCCCCTTTGTGCTTCTAAGTATGTCACTAAAATTCAGCTGTGCAATTTTAATTGTTTCTTTTTTTTAGGCTCTGGAGCAGTGTTAGTATGCATAGCAATACTAGAGCATTTCCCATGAAGTCAGCGAATTATTATCCTTTATCTCCAGCACAAAAAAACAGGTGCCCAAATTTTATTGATTGATATTCATCTCATCTAAGTTTCTATAATCTTGCCTCTGTTTCCTTGCACTAAATATAAGCCAACCCTTGTAACTAAGATAGAGATTCCAATTAAATTACATTGGGTTGTGACCTGTGTGGTGTGCGCTTCTCTGTGTTGATTTGTAGGTATGTGAAGTGAAATCATATGTACAAGACCTAGACGTGGTAAGTTGTGTGATTACAGTCTTTAACTGGGTTTACTTTGTCAGGAATATGCAACTTGTATTTCTCTGGGGGGCAAAGGCCACAATATATAGTACAGGTACAGGGCAAATATGCAAGAAGCCCCCTAACATATGGGGGAAATACAATATACAGATATATACATCTAACACCCCCCCCCCCCCCCTCAAACTCATGGTGGATCCACAACACTGAGTTTGGAGAGTAAGAAATCATGCTGCGCTCTGGTCTGTGCCTTCGTGAAGAAATCCGCCAACTGTAAATCGGAAGGCACATACTGAAGCGCAATAACCTGAGCCTGCACCTGAGCACGTGTATAGAAAGCATCAACACTAATATGCTTGGTAAGCTCATGCTTGATCGGATTGTTGGAATTATGCCCTAGAGGCAATAATAAAGTTGTTATTATTATAATTCTTGTTCATGATAATGTATATATTCCATGCTAGAATTGTATTAAGCGGAAACTTTAATACTTGTGTGGTTTGTGAACAACACCGTGTCCCTAGTACGCCTCTATGGACTGGCTCATTGATTAATGATGGTTAAGGTTTCCTAACCATGGACATGAGTTGTCGATTAATAATGAGATCATATCATTGGGAGAATGATGTGATGGACAGACCCAAATTAAGCGAAGCAATTAGATCGTGTCATCGTGTTCATCTTTGCGAAGCTATTCTTATGTCAAATATTGTATTCCTTAGACCATGAGATAATACAACTCCCTGGTATCGGAAGAAAGCTTTGAGGTCATCAAACGTCATCCTATGAGAGGGTGATCATAAAGGTGTCTCTCAGGTGATCGGAAAGTATCTGTTGGGTTGTATGTATCGAGATGGGATTTGTCCCTCCCAAGACGGAGAGATATACTTCGGGCCCACTCGGTAATCGATATCAACACCGATTGCAAGCATGTGGTTAAGGAGTTAATCACAAAGTGATATCGGATTACGGAACGAGTAAAGTACTTGCTGTGAACGAGATTGAACTAGGTATGACGGTACCGACGATAGAATCTCGGGCAAGTAAAATATCGCGAGACGAAGGGAATATATATATATGGGATTGATTGAATCCTGGAATCGTGGTTCATCCGATATGATCATCGATGAATGTGTGGGAGTCAATATGGGTTTCCAGACCCCGCTGTTGATTATTGATAGAAGATCATGTCTGCATATTCTCGAACCCGCAGGGTCACACACTTAACGTGTCTCGACGCTAGGATAGATTGGATAATTGGTTTATGAGTTTTTGTTCGGAGTCTCGGATGGGATCCGGGACATCACGAGAGGTTCCGGAGTGGTCCGGAGAATAAGATTCATATAAGGCAGTGCAGTTTTTGGAGTTCGGAATTGTTCCGGGTTAATCGGTATTGTACCGGAAGCTTCTAGAACCTTCCGGAAGGGGACCAACGTGGCCCCACCTTCCGGGAGGGGGCATGGGCCTATGAGGGAGTGCCCTGGCCGCATTGGGCCAGGGGCACAAGGCCCCATAGGGCCCAACCGGCCAGCTAGGGTAAAACCCTAACTAGACCTTCTAGAAGGGGGGGTTTCCTTGCCCCCCACTCCTCCTCCTTTGGCCGCCAGTTTGGGCTTGGGGGAGGGGCAAGGGCAGCCTCCCACCCCTCTATATAAAGAGGGCTGGGGGCGCACCCCCCCACACACCTTCCCCTCCAACCCTAGCCGCCCTGCTGCCCTCCTCTCTCCCTCCCGACTGTTTGTAGGCGAAGCCCTGCTGCAGAAATTCTCCACCTTATACACCACGCCGTCGTGTTGTAGATCCAATCCGTCTCTCCACCATACTTGCTGGTCCGAGGAAGGAGGAGACATCGAGGTGCTGCACGTGTGCATCTCACGGAGGCACCGCCACTTGTGGTGCTAGATCGGATCGGATCGCGAGGAGGAGAAGCGAGTACGACTACATCACCCACGTTCCGACGAACGTTCCGCTGTGCGAATCTTCAAGGGTATGAAGATCTAATCCAATCTCTCTTGTTTTTTGCATCTCCTAGATTAGATCTTGGCTTTCCCTCTGTTCGCATCCGTAGAAAATTTTGATTTACTATGCCGCGAAACCCTTCAGTGGTATCAGAGCTAGATCTATGCGTAGATGTGTTTCACGAGTAGAACGCAACATGGTTGTTGCGGGCGTTGATGTTTTCTGTTGCAAGCCTCTTGTTTGTGTTCTTCTTATGACGCGGGATAGTGAGATTGAAGCGGTCCAGGCCAACCTTACGCGACGTCGTTCGCGAGACCGGCTTCGCACTTGACGTGTGGCTTGTTCCACACATGCGGCTGGTGGATGCCAGTTTCTCTCACTATAGTTGTCATGGGATTAACACCGGAGTTTGGCAACCATAATATCACCGTTGTGGCTTTCCGTAGGTAAGAATCGTTCTTAGCATCTACTCCCATAAGCCACGTAAAACATGCAACAACAAAGTAGAGGCGTCTAACTTGTTTTTGCAGGGAGTGTTTTCTGTGATATGGTATGGCCCAAGATGTGATGTGTATAATGTATGCGATGATCATGTTTTGTAATGTTTCACGACTTGCATGTCGATGAGTACACAACCGGCAGGAGCCATATGGTTGTCTTTATAATTGTGTATGACCTGTGTGTCAACTTCTTATACGCCATGTAATAGTTTCACTTTATCGCTAAGTAGTTAGCAATAGTTGTAGTTGCTATTCGTGGTGGAGGCAATCATGGTGGAGTGATGGAGATTATGTCGGCGCACACAAGATGGAGATCATTGCGCGAAGATTGGCTATACCATGTCACATTAAAGTTATATGAATGTGATGTTTATCCCTTTGTGTATCTTATCATGCTTAGATCGCGACGGTAGCATTATAAGATGATTCCTCACTTAAAGATCAAGATAAAAATTGTGTTCTCCCCGAGTATGCACCGTTGCGAAAGTTCGTCGTGTCCAAGCATCACGTGATGATCGGGTGCTATAGACTCTACGCTCACATACAACGGGTGCAAGCCAGTTTTGCACACGCGGAAATACTTGGGTCTAGCTTGACGAGCCTAGCATGTACAGACATGGCCTCGAAACACATGAACCGAAAGGTTAAGCATGAGTCATATGAATGATATGATCGACACTTTGTTGTCCACCATTGAAACCACATCTCTTCTCGTGATGATCGGATTAGGTGTGGTGAATTTGGATCGTGTTCACTAAACAACTTGAGGGATGTTGAATTTAGTGGGAGTTCATTTAGTAATTTGATTAAGTTGAACTATTTATCATGAACATAGTCTAAATTGTACTTGCAAATACTGTAGATCACATGGCCAAATCCAACTTCAACTTCAACGTTTTTGCTGAGAAGGAAAAGCTTAGAAACAATGGGTCTAACTTCACCAATTGGTTCCGCAATCTAAGAATCATTCTGTTTGGCGGACAAAAGGACTATGTCCTTGGGAAAGCGTTAGGTGACCCCCCTGCTGCAACTGCGCCGGCTGATGAGAAAGCTGTCTATCAGTCGCGCAAAGATGATTATGGTGTGATTAAGAGCACCATGTTGTTTGCTATGGAACCGGAACTTCAAAATCATTTTGAAACCTATCCCGGGCCCTTTGAGATTCTCGAGGAGCTGAAAACCATGTTTCAGACTCAAGCCCGTTCTGAGAGATATGAGATCTCTGAGAAGTTCTTTAACTGCAAGATGGAGGAAGGAAGTTCCGTTAGTGAGCACGCCATTAAGATGACGGGCTACACTCAACGCCTTGAGCAACTGGAATGCACGATTCCAGAGGAGCTCAAGATTGACAGGGTTCTGCAATCACTCCCTCCCAGCTACAAAAGTTTTGTAGTGACTCATAATCAGATTGGTCCCACTGATACGATCACCGAGCTCTTCGCAAAGCTGAAGGCCGCGGAAGTGGACATCAAAAAGGATAATCATGTGTTGATGGTCAACAAGCCCCCCACCTTCAAGAAAGGTAAGGGAGCAAAGAAGCCCTTCAAGAAGGGCGGCGGCAAGCGCACTGCCCCTGCTGAGAAGAAGCTCAATTCTGGTCCTAAGCCGGACACTAAGTGCTTCTATTGCAAGGACAAGGGTCACTGGAAGCGCAACTGTCCGAAGTACTTAGCGGACAAGAAGGCTGGCACCATCAAAGGTATATTTGATATACATGTTATTGATGTTTTCCTTACTAGCCCTCGTTGTAGTGCCTGGGTATTTGATACTGGTTCAGTTGCTAATATTTGTAACTCGAAACAGGAGCTACGGAATAGACGGCGGCTTGCGAGGGATGAGGTGACGATGCGCGTTGGCAACGGATCAAGAGTTGATGTGATGGCCGTCGGCACGCTCTCCTTAGTTTTACCTTCGGGATTAGTTTTAAACCTCAATAAATGTTATTATGTGCCTGCGTTGAGCATGAACATTATTTCTGGATCTTGTTTATTGCAAGAAGGTTATTCATTTAAATCGGAGAATAATGGTTGTTCTATTTATATGAGTAACATCTTTTATGGTCATGCACCTATTGTGAATGGTTTATTTCTTCTAAATCTCGAAAGGGATGAAACACACATCCATAACATTGAGGCTAAGAGATGCAAAGTAGATAGTGATAATACTACTTATTTGTGGCACTGTCGTCTAGGTCATATTGGTGTAAAGCGCATGAAGAAACTCCATTCTGATGGACTTTTGGAGTCTCTTGATTTTGAATCATTTGACACATGCGAACCATGCCTCATGGGCAAGATGATCAAAACCCCATTCTCCGGCATGATGGAGCGAGCGACGGACTTGTTGGAAATCATACATACCAATGTATGCGGACCGATGAGTGTTTCGACGCGCGGTGGATATCGCTATTTTCTCAGTTTTACCGATGACTTAAGTAGATATGGGTATATCTATTTAATGAAACATAAATCTGAAACATTTGAAAAGTTCAAAGAATTTCAGAATGAAGTGGAGAACCATCGTAACAGAAAGATTAAGTTTCTACGATCTGATCGTGGAGGTGAATATTTGAGTTATGATTTTCTCACGCATCTTAAAGCAAGCGGAATCGTTTCGCGACTCAGGCCACCCGGAACACCACAGCGCAATGGTGTGTCTGAACGCCGGAACCGAACCCTATTAGATATGGTCCGATCGATGATGTCTCTTACTGATTTGCAGTTATCATTTTGGGGTTATGCATTAGAAACCGCTGCATTCACTTTAAATAGGGCTCCATCTAAATCCGTTGAGACGACACCGTATGAACTGTGGTTTGGTGCTAAACCTAAGTTGTCGTTTCTTAAAGTTTGGGGATGCGAAGCTTACGTCAAGAAGTTGATGCCGGACAAGCTCGAACCCAAAGCGGAGAAATGCATCTTCATAGGATACCCTAAGGAAACTATTGGGTATACCTTCTATCACAGAACCGAAGGCAAAGTGTTTCTCGCAAAGAACGGTTCCTTTCTTGAGAAGGAGTTTCTCTCGAAAGAAGTGTGTGGGAGGAAAGTAGAGCTAGACGAGGTTATTGAACCTTCTCTTGAATTGAAGAGTAGCGCAGCACCTGAAATTGTTCCAGTGCCGCCTGCACCAACAATAGAGGAAGCTAATGACAAGGATCATGAATCTTCGGACGATGCTGCTACTGAACGTCGCAGGTCGACACGGTCACGTGCCCCTCCTGAGTGGTACGGCAACCCTGTCTTGACTGTCTTGTTAGTAGAAGACAGTGAACCTACGAACTATGAGGAAGCGATGATGAGCCCAGACTCTGAGAAATGGCTAGAAGCCATGAAATCCAAATTGGGATCTATGAGCGAAAACCAAGTATGGACTTTGGTGGACCCTCCTAGCGACCAAAAGGCCGTTGAGTGCAAATGGATCTTCAAGAAGAAAACGGACGCGGATGGTAATATTACCGTCTATAAAGCACGGCTTGTTGCGAAAGGTTTTCGACAAGTTCAAGGTGTTGACTACGATGAGACTTTCTCTCCCGTAGCAATGTTTAAGTCCATTCGGATTTTATTAGCAATTGCTGCGTTTCATGATTATGAAATATGTCAGATGGATGTCAAGACTGCGTTCCTCAATGGCAACATTGATGAAGAGTTGTATATGATGCAACCCGAAGGTTTTGTCGATCCTAAGGATGCTGATAAAGTATGCAAACTTCAGCGTTCCATTTATGGACTGAAGCAAGCATCTCGGAGTTGGAACCTTCGTTTTGATCAAGTGATCAAGAGCTTTGGATTTGTTCCAAATTACTACGAAGCTTGCATCTACAAGAAAGTGAGTGGGAGCTCGGTGACATTTCTGGTACTATATGTGGATGACATATTGATTATTGGAAATGACATCAACATGCTTAACGATGTGAAGAGTTATTTGAACAAGTGTTTTTCAATGAAAGACCTAGGTGAAGCTGCTTATATATTGAGCATCAAGATTTATAGAGATAGACAAAGACGCCTGATAGCTTTAAGCCAGAGTACATACCTAGACAAAGTTCTGAAAAGGTTCAGAATGGATAAGGCAAAGAAAGGTTCAGTGCCTATGTTGTCAGGTAAGATATTGAGCAAGGCTCAGTGTCCAGCTACGGTAAATGATAGGGAAGCTATGAGCAAAGTGCCTTATGCCTCGGCCATAGGTTCCATCATGTATGCCTTGCTGTGTACTAGACCGGATGTGTCCAATGCTCTTAGTTTGACGAGCAGATATCAAAGTGATCCAGGAGTGGAACACTGGACAACCGTGAAGAACATCCTAAAGTACCTAAATAGGACTAAAGAAATGTTCTTAGTCTATGGGGGTGATGAACAGCTTGTCGTAAAAGGTTACGTCGACGCTAGTTTTGACACCGACAAGGATGATTCTAAATCTCAGACAGGATACGTGTATATTTTGAATGGAGGAGCTGTGAGCTGGAGAAGCTGCAAGCAAAGCGTGATCGCGGGATCTACAGTAGAAGCGGAATACATGGCTGCTGCAGAAGCGTCAAGTGAAGGAGTTTGGATCAGGAACTTCATCACTGATCTTGGCGTGGTTCCAAGTGCATTGGACCCACTGGAGATATTGTGTGACAACACTGGCGCCATAGCACTCGCTAAGGAACCAAGATATCATCCAAAGACCAAGCATATCAACTGCAAGTTTCATATAATCCGAGATTATATATCAGATGGAGATCTGAAGATTAGCAAAGTACATACAGATCTGAATGTCGCAGATCCATTGACTAAACCTCTTCCACGTGTAAAACATGATCAGCACCTTAGTGCCATGGGTGTGAGATTGTTGCCAGATGTAAACTAGATTATTGACTCTAGTGCAAGTGGGAGACTGTTGGAATTATGCCCTAGAGGCAATAATAAAGTTGTTATTATTATAATTCTTGTTCATGATAATGTTTATATTCCATGCTAGAATTGTATTAAGCGGAAACTTTAATACTTGTGTGGTTTGTGAACAACACCGTGTCCCTAGTACGCCTCTATGGACTGGCTCATTGATTAATGATGGTTAAGGTTTCCTAACCATGGACATGAGTTGTCGATTAATAATGAGATCATATCATTGGGAGAATGATGTGATGGACAGAACCAAATTAAGCGAAGCAATTAGATCGTGTCATCGTGTTCATCTTTGCGAAGCTTTTCTTATGTCAAATATTGTATTCCTTAGACCATGAGATAATACAACTCCCTGGTATCGGAAGAAATCTTTGAGGTCATCAAACGTCATCCTATGAGAGGGTGATCATAAAGGTGTCTCTCAGGTGATCGGAAAGTATCTGTTGGGTTGTATGTATCGAGATGGGATTTGTCCCTCCCAAGACGGAGAGATATACTTCGGGCCCACTCGGTAATCGATATCAACACCGCTTGCAAGCATGTGGTTAAGGAGTTAATCACAAAGTGATATCGGATTACGGAACGAGTAAAGTACTTGCTGTGAACGAGATTGAACTAGGTATGACGGTACCGACGATCGAATCTCGGGCAAGTAAAATATCGCGAGACGAAGGGAATATATATATGGGATTGATTGAATCCTGGCATCGTGGTTCATCCGATATGATCATCGATGAATGTGTGGGAGTCAATATGGGTTTCCAGACCCCGCTGTTGATTATTGATAGAAGATCATATCTGCATATTCTCGAACCCACAGGGTCACACACTTAACGTGTCTTGACGCTAGGATAGATTGGATAATTGGTTTATGAGTTTTTGTTCGGAGTCTCGGATGGGATCCGGGACATCACGAGAGGTTCCGGAGAATAAGATTCATATAAGGCAGTGCAGTTTTTGGAGTTCAGAATTGTTCGGGGTTAATCGGTATTGTACCGGAAGCTTCTAGAACCTTCCGGAAGGGGACCAACGTGGCCCCACCTTCCGGGAGGGGGCATGGGCCTATGAGGGAGTGACCTGGCCGCATTGGGCCAGGGGCACAAGGCCCCATAGGGCCCAACCGGCCAGCTAGGGTAAAACCCTAACTAGACCTTCTAGAAGGGGGGTTTCCTTGCCCCCCACTCCTCCTCCTTTGGCCGCCGGTTTGGGCTTGGGGGAGGGGCAAGGGCAGCCTCCCACCCCTCTATATAAAGAGGGCTGGGGGCGCACCCCCCCCACACACACACACCTTCCCCTCCAACCCTAGCCGCCTTGCTTCCCTCCTCTCTCCCTCCCGACTGTTTGTAGGCGAAGCCCTGCTGCAGAAATTCTCCACCATATACACCACGCCGTCGTGTTGTAGATCCAATCCGTCTCTCCACCATACTTGCTGGTCCGAGGAAGGAGGAGACATCGAGGTGCTGCACGTGTGCATCTCACGGAGGCACCGCCACTTGTGGTGCTAGATCGGATCGGATCGCGAGGAGGAGAAGCGAGTACGACTACATCACCCACGTTCTGACGAACGTTCCGCTGTGCGAATCTTCAAGGGTATGAAGATCTAATCCAATCTCTCTCGTTTTTTGCATCTCCTAGATTAGATCTTGGCTTTCCCTCTGTTCGCATCCGTAGAAAATTTTGATTTACTATGCCGCGAAACCCTTCACGGATCACGTGCAACACTAATAGCACCTGTACTGTCAGACAAAACGAGACTGGGTGTGGTAATAGAGACCCCAAAATCCGCAAGTAACCACCGTAACCAGGTCACCTCAGCAGTCAACAAGGCCATAGCACGCAACTCAGCCTCAACACTCGAACGGGAAACCACTGTCTGTTTCTTCGTCTTCCAAGCAATGAGCGAACCACCAAGAAAGACACAGTAAGCAGAAAGTGAACGGCGATCCGAAGGATCACTCGCCCACGTAGCGTCCGAATAGCACTGGAGCTGGAGGGAGCTGGAACGAGGAAAGAAAAGGCGACGAGTGATCATACCACGAAGATAACGAAGAACACGAAGAAGATGACTATAGTGAAAAGTGGTAGGAGCAGAAACAAACTGACTCAGAATATGAATAGGATAAGAGATGTCAGGACGAGTGACAGCAAGATAAACAAGACTCCCAACAATATGACGATAACACGTCGGATCAGAAAGAGGATCACCATCAGTAAGTTGAAGCTTAAAATTAAGATCCATAGGGGTCTCAACAGTGCGCTCATACCCAAGAGCAGCACGAGTATGAAGATCCTGACTATACTTTTCCTGAGAGATGTAAAAGCCATCAGAAGTGGAGGAAACCTCAATCCCAAGAAAGTATCGAAGTGGACCAAGATCAGTCATAAGAAACTGATCACGAAGACGAGCCTTAACAAAGGCGATATACTCAGGATCATCACCAGTAATGATCATATCATCAATATAGAGAAGAAGAAGAGTGCGTCCACGAGAAGAAGTGTGAACAAACAACGCTGGATCATGAGCACTAGGGGAGAAACCAACAGCAGTCACTACAGAAGCAAAGCGCTCAAACCAGGCACGAGGGGCCTGTTTGAGGCCATAAAGAGAACGTCGAAGACGACAAACCATCCCCTCGGGAACAGAATACCCAGGAGGAGGCTGCATATAAACCTCCTCACTCAACTCACCATTGAGAAAGACGTTATGAACATCAAGCTGGGACACAGACCAGTGACGAACAGAAGCAACAACAAGAAGAGTACGCACAGTGGTTATATGAGCCACAGGAGCAAAGGTCTCATCATAGTCACGACCATGCTCCTGCTGAAAACCACGAGCCACAAGACGCGCTTTATAGCGCTCAAGAGATCCATCAGAGCGAGTCTTAATCTTATAGACCCACTTACACGTGACAGGACGAACACCGGGAGGGGGAGAAACAAGATCCCAGGTGCCAGTGCGCTCAAGCGCAGCAATCTCCTCAGCTATGGCCAGCTGCCACTCAGGATGATGCTCAACATCTCGATAAGAAGTCGGCTCAGAGGCAACAGAAAGACCATACTAACTAGGAGAGTAACGGTTGGGGGCACGACGCTGACGAACAGGACGAGTAGAGGAAAGATCAGCAGAGGAAGACAACGCAAGAGACGACGATGAAGAGGGAATAGTAGAGAAAGACTCCGGAGAACAAGGAGAACTAGGAGAACTAGACGGAGCAGAGGAGGACGGTGTCGAAGAAGAGACAGCAGGGGGAGGAGATCCTGAAGAAGACACAATAGGGGTAGAAGGAGGTGTGTCAGGAAAGAGAAGAAAAGAGATATCTTCCACCGGGTATGTACCAGCGGTGGGACGAGGATAGAAAGGACGCGTCTCATCAAAAGTAACATCACGAGAGATACGCATCCGACGACCAACAGGGTCCCAATAGCGATAGCCCTTATGCTCATCACTGTATCCAAGAAAGACAAACTCAACAGACTGAGCGGTCAGTTTGGTGCGTTCGCGAGGAGCAAGGAGAACATAGCAAACACAACCAAACAAGCGAAGCATGGAGTAGTCCGGAGACTGTCCAGATAGGCGCTCAAGAGGGATACCACCCTGCAAGGCGGCAGAAGGCTGAATATTGATGAGATAAGCCGACGTAGCGACAACCTCAGTCCAGAAATGCGGCAGGAGAGAAGAAGCAATCATCATAGCACGGGTGGTCTCAAGAAGATGGCGATGCTTACGCTCAGCAACGCCATTCTGAGCATGTGCGCCAGGACAGGAGAACTGAGCAAGGGTGCCCTGCTCAGCAAGAACACCGCGCAACATCTGGGAGATATACTCACCAGCAGAGTCAGCACGAAAAACACGGATGGGGGTAGAATACTGTGTACGGACCATGGCCGCAAAACGCTGATATATGGAAAGCACTTCACTGCGAGAGCGCACAAAATACAACCAAGTGTACCGAGAAAAATCATCGATGAATAAAATATAGTAGAGATGGCCCCCTTTCGAAGCGAAAGGAGCCGGACCCCAAACATCGGAATGAACTAAATCAAAAGGTCGCTGAGATACAGACGCGCTAGTAGGATAGGGAAGCTGAATCTGTTTACCCAACCTACAGCCCTAACAATGCAAAGACCCATCTCCTGAGACAGACCCCAGAAGACCACGATGAACTAATGACGACAGGCGAGAGTCACAGAGGTGACCAAGACGATTATGCCACTGCTGAAAGGATCTGGTAGTGGAGGCGACGACCGGAGAAGAACTGGCAGATGAAGTGGCAGCGGAAGGAACACGAAGCCAGTCTAACTCCCAAAGTCCTGAAGAGTCACGGCTGCGAGGGCCAGCTCCAACCAGGGCCTGTGTGCGACGGTCCTGAACAACACAAGAATCGGCATCAAGAATGACACTACAATCAGAGTCAGCAAGCTGGCTAGTAGAGAATAGATTCATCTTAAGAAGAGGGACATGAGAAATATCAGGAACAGAAAAAGAAGTAGAAAGGGTGCCCCGACTATAAACAGGAAGAGAGGTACCATCAGCCGTAAAAACACGGACAGGAGAAGGGAGAGAACGAAGAGTAGACAGAAAATAAGACTCAGAGGTCATATGAAAGGAAGCTCCAGAATCCAGATACCACGGAGACATACCTGACTGTGTAGAAGGTGGTGGTCGCGCAGTGCCTGAAGAATCAGTCACAGAACCAGCAGTGCCCGTCGAAGAGGAGCCTGTAGCAGCAAGCAGACCGCGAAGACTCCTGATAATGTCCTGATCAGAGATAGAGCAACTGCTGAAGACCCGGAAGGAGCCGACTGCCCACGAGCCTGGTGTTGCTGACGTAAACTGGGGTCCCGAGTATAACAGGTGGCCCAAGTGTGGCCATCCCTGTTGAAGTAAGAGTAGTGACGAAGAGAATCAAGCTGACGCCAGATAGCAGCACTCTGAGTATAGAACTCATCAATAGTGGAATCACCCTGCTGAAGAGCATGCTCCTGGCGAACCACGGATAGGTAAAGAGCATCTCCAGACGGCTGATAGCGCTGACGAAGTTGTGCCCACTGAGCAGCAACAGTAGGGAGACTCATGAACTCAGCAACATACTGGGGCAGAACACTGGAGGTGAGAACAGCAGCAGCACGCGCATCTTCATTGACCCACTGAGTGTAGGTAGTCAGAGCGTGGCGATAGGTCTCGAGATCAGCAGAGTACTGTTTGAACTTCAGGTCATAAGCAGCAACAGCACTATCATCGGCACTCTGAGCAGCATCCTTGGCCTCCTGAGAAGCATCAGCACCAAGAACAATCGGCGTCGGCGGAAGAGGAGCCACAGGAGTAGGGGGCATGGCGGACAGGGGACCTCGCCGGAGAGCACACCCCAAAGACGGAGACCGCGCATGTGAACGCGTATAAAGGCAGCGAAATCAGGATAATTTGCGCCATCGAAGATCACCGGGCAGCGAGGAATCACAACATAGCCCGATGCAGAAGACATCTCACTCAATTTTTTTTTGGTCAACTCTCAGATCCAATCAGGAACCGACAGGCGCCCAGATCCGATCGGGAAGCACCAGGGCAGAGGGCGCACGCAACGCGAGGCAGGGCGTTGTCGGGCGCGCGTCACGTCCAGCCACGTCGGGGCGTCGTCAGGCGAGGTGTCGTCAGGCGCGCGTCGTCTTCAGGGAGGCGAGGAAGCGCGTGAGGGGCAGGACGCAGGCGCCAGGAGGCAGGCGCGCGTCACACGGTCGAAGCAAGGCGCGGGCGTCGAGGACGCGGGCGTCGTCGCGTCAGGGAGTCAGGGAGCCTGCGCGTGCCGCGTCAGGGAGCCGATCGAGGCAGGGAGCCTACGCGTGCCGCGTGGAGAGGACTCGATGCAGGGAGATCGAGGCACAGACCGCGTCAGGAAGCAGATCCCGCGTCGGACCGCGTCAGGAAGCAGATCCCGCATCGGGGCAGAGGTCCCGCGCTAGGAGGCACAGACCGCGTCGGGGCAGAGGTCCCGCGCCGTGTTAGAAAGCAGATCGGGGCGACACAGAGAGGGCGATGCAGAGATCCAAATGGAATACGCAGACGAACGGGCGGCGACCGGCGGCGGCGACGACGGCAAGGCCGTCGGCGACAGGGACGGTGGCGGCTGACGAAGTTGCAAGAGGGAAGAGGCTAACCTAGCTCTGATACCATGTCAGGAATATGCAGCTTGTATTCCTCTGGGGGCCAAAGGCCACAATATATAGTACAGGTACATGGCAAATATGCAGGAAGCCCCCTAACATATGGGAGAAATACAATATACAGATATATACATCTAACACACTTGACGGAGATGGATTTTTGAGTCATCACAGAGTTGGAGGAGTGCCAATTCTACTTGGACGATCCTACTGGAGCAGTGCCAATTGACTTGGAGAATGCAAAGTTACTAGAATTTTACTAAAGGTAATCTAATATTTAATGTTCTTAAGTTGACCCTTCTCCAGTATGTCCTTACAACTGCATGCTTCAGTTCTTGTTGAACCTCGTAATGTGAAAATGTACTTTTACAATATTCAACACTAGCCAGATGGTTCCCTGTGCAATTTGATATGATATGTATTCCCGAATGTCATTACTGCATTTTCTACTATGAAGTTGATGTAATACATAAATTACAAACTAACTTTATGACAATGTAATCCGCAAAGATTTGTTGTATCTTGACAGAACCATCGTCCTACTCAATGATAGGCTAAGCAGAAGTAGCATTAGCACTCAAGAACATATGTTTCCCTTTAAGAAATCTTTGAAATATTTGAGAGGTATGGTGTGTTAGGAATTATTTTCAGAATCAAGGATAATAGTTGGAAAGGATCTGCAACTACCCCTTTATAAGTTTTACCGGTGAAGATTTCTTTGCTTGTCCTAAATCCCTATGATCATCTACTAAATTTGAATTGTTTCTGTTTCTTGCAGACTGGTTGAAAGTAGGGAGCCAATACCATTTCTCGTTGCCAAAAAATACCTAATTAAGATTAATATATAGCCCGTTCTCTGGTGGACAGAACCAAACTGAGAGCAAATTCAAAGACTTGTGTATTTATTTTTAAGGTATTTTGTACTCTTGTTGGCATCATTTGTTTACTATTTACTGCAGTGTTATATTGGTACAATTAAGGCCAAGAAGAAAGTAAAGGGAGTGAGGTTAATGCGTAGTTCTCCTTTTGAAACCCAATTTTTTTGTTGTGTACATGAATATAGTACTTAAAATTTAATTAAAGTGGTCTCGAGACTACATAGAAAGCCAACATCAAAGTTGCTACAAAATGATTTCTAATGATGCTCAGTCCCTTGAAATCTTATTTATCAAAAAATAAGGTGATCTGGTTTGTCAGCATGCATGTTACATCTGTGTATAGGCATTCATCCCGTGTTTAATTCCTGAATTAGGATTGGTACTTTGGGAAGTGTTTACGCTCATACCATGAATTGGGAATTCAGTATATACTTTCTTTGGAATTGCTCTTTACAAAAAAAACATATACTCCCTCCAATCCCAAAATAGATGTCTTAGATTTGTAAAAATTTGGATGAATCTATATACTAAATAGTGTCTAGATTCATCCAAATTTTGACAAATCTGAGACATCTATTTTGGGACGGAGGGAGTAATATAGATCCCTTATTCTTGATAAGTCAGTATTTCATACAATGAAGAACTCCTTGCTTCTCTAGAAGGATTGTTCTGAATGATATTATTGTTTTTTGATCACACGTGATGTTTTTCTACTCTTGGGTTTTCAGTTAAATTGCATGTATGGATGCATCCTTAAAGTCATTGGTGCATTTCTTATATGCTCACATGCACTTTGTTTACTAGACTTGGGACATCATATTACAGAAAACTATTAGTTCCACCATGATCGCCAGAGCAAGATTCGGGATCGGAGATGGCTCAGTTAACTCCTTTTTGCGGTACACAACAAGTCAAAATTACTGTAATATCTATCGAGTAGTCAATCTGTGTAATCTTATAGGCACTAAATCATGTTTATCACATGACCCACTTGCAATCGGTTTCCTTGTGAACATCTTGTAATTTTGTTATTGAATAAAACTTATAGCTCTGATGATAAACGCTATTTTCTTGAATACACGTCTCATGCGAGTTGAATCTATTTTGTTTACTGCCGTAGCTGAAATGCAGAAGGAAAGGGCCGCCCATAATCCTTTGATTCTCCCCTGCACGAACAAAAGTCAAAGGGGTGAAATGAATATATCATTGTTCATTATTATGGATGAGTGTTGCACAAGCAAGATTGGAAGTGGAGGTGTATAGAGAAATACTACAGGACCACCAAATTCACACCTAAACTTTAAAGAATAATTTTCTTTTATGAGGCACAACATCCATAGATAGCTAACAATATAAAATTCAAAGTTGTTTTAGACACATTGAGACGAGTGTGGAGACAATCAAACAAAGCCGGCTCTGTTTTTTATGCTTATAGAAGCTGTCTCCATAGTGAAATGTTTGTAAACCAGAATCAATTATATATTTATATGTTGTTGCTTTCATGCGTACTATATATACTTACATTTTCTATTGATTTACATTTTATGCAAAAAAATGCAATATTATATGGAATGCATGTGAATTTGCATGTTTATTATTTTTACACATGTGGCAGACAAATATATATTGTCACCCGTAGCAACGTACAAGCATTTTACTAGTATTGTTAAAATTTGCTGGCATGGCTTCTGAAATAAAGGTAGGGGCACAACCACTAACTCTAAATAAGAAAATAGACTTTGCTACATGTAAGATAGTCAGTGAGAACTTAGTGAGGAAGTACCACGCCGTTTACAACAAAACTGAAGACTATTGTATAAGCTAATGTTAATCTCCAGAGCGAGAAAATTGGGACCATGCCAAGGCTGAAATTGATTGGTAGAAAAATCAACTTCAGGCAGATTTACTAAGTGGTATTTTATCGAATACCTGCACGGCAGAAAGAGAATCACTAATCAAGAAATTTCGGACCATCAAACTGAATGAATATGCATCAGGCATGGATGAGTCACGAAATAGAAATAAAGGAGAATTTAAATATTTGCTTACACAACACAAAAAAAGAGAAACACACATCTAATACACTTGCTCCGTCGACGGAGTAGGGGAAGGTGTAAACAAATATTTTTGGTGCCTTGCAGAATGCTATTTCTGCTGATACTCAAGACTCAGCTGGACCAATGATGATTATGTTGACCACCAGACTCGGGGAGCTATGTTGGCACTTGCCAGTCCTCAGCGCCGTCCTTGATTGTGAATCCGATAGAGCGTGTAAACCATGAAAGACACAGGAAAGTTGCAAGAGGGCAAATTACAATGTATCTAATTAATTCAAGGGATATTCTAGGGTAAGAAATACATTAGAACAGCATGATTACGAAAATAGAAGATGCATTTGCTCATCCAATGTAAATTAAAAATTAATAGCAAGAGATTAGAGATTGCTACCAATGCAAGTAGGTATTGCGCTGATGGCAACTTTCTTCCTACTTTCAGCTAGGAAAACGGAGGATCCAATAAATCCAAATGAATAAGGAGGCTTGAGCTAGAAGCAGACAGAATCCAATCAAATCGGTTGGAGGGCAAAAGCCTTGATTAGATTTCCAGCCTAAGCACAACCTGCTAGGTTGGAAAAATAGATTGAGTGATTAAAAAAAGAGAAATTTAAATAGGGAGAATCAACATACCAGCTTGGAGGCCTCTGCAAGAGGTGGAGGATTCGAATGGCAGTATGCTTTTGTTTTTAATCTGGAGGCCGCGATGGCCGGTGAGTTTTATCGAGTAGTTTCTACTCGCTGAATGATGGGTTTATCAAGCGGTTTGATGAGCATTTGTAAGGAGGAGGCCTTAATTAGATCATGGTGGGAATAATCGTGGCGAGGAGGCCGGACGGTCATGAAGGCGGAGTTACTGGCCGTGATTAGCCATGACAAGAAGACGAACGGCGACTATTTATTTTTTCAATAAACAATGACAATTTTTTTCCAGGACGAACGGCAGAGAATCCACGAACCCACATCAGTGCACCAAGCCCATGTACATAGAACTTTCAGCCCATATGCAGAATTATCTCATGCCGGACGGACAAAGTCAGGAGCGACGCTAGGATAGAAAAAGAGGTGACGTGGCTACACAAGCCAAAAAAATAAGATAGTAGAGAATTGCTATTTAGATATAGAAGATGCCCAAGAAAACATGGTGCAGTCATCCACAAAGTCGCGTAGAGGACGTGAGAGATCCCTCGTCTCCGGAAGGTTTCGTAGATCCTGGTTTAGGATTTGGGATTGGACCGGCTTACTGATAAGGAAAACGCTTCACTTTCTCCGGAGGTTTCGGCGTTCGCATCCTCCGCCTCCAACGTGCGCCACGCGCCAATCCACGTGTGTGAGACAGCGACGGTTCGGGGCCACCAAGCTTGCCTTATCACTTCGGGTTACTCTTCTCCACATGTTTCCTTCGTGTTTCCCTTCTTTTTTCTTTCTCTCTCTCACAAACATGGTTTCTTAAAAGAGCTTCGCAACACCATTGCCATGGAAAGCTCGGGCTGTTGCTCGGCTACCGTCCCGGCCACGCGCCTCCGTGGGATCCTCCTCGTTGTTGTTGCTGTCTAAGCCCTCTCTCCCTCCAAAAACCAATGCTACAAGCGGTATACAGCGGTATACCAATGCCGGTGTATGTAGCATATGTGACCACCGTATGTAGCAACGACCGGCGTACTCAGCAGCATATGTAGCAGCGGTGGCCGGCGTATGTAGCATATGTGACCACCGTATGTAGCAACGATCGGCGTACTCAGCGGCATATGTAGCAGCGGTGGCCGGCGTATGTAACATATGTGACCACCGTATGTAGCAACGACCGGCGTACTCAGCGGCATATGTAGCAGCGGTGGACGGCGTATGTAGCATATGTGACCACCGTATGTAGCAACGACCGGCGTACTCAGCGGCATATGTAGCAGCGGTGGTCGGCGTATGTAGCAGATGCGGCCACCGTATGTAGCAACAGTCGGGGTCGACCGACGTGCACAGCATCATATGTAGGAGACACAACTACTGTATGCAGCTGCGACGACCACTGTATGTAGCAACGGGTCAGCCGGCGTCCAGCGTACGTGGCAGCCGGCGCATGCAGCTGATGTGGCCACCATTTGTAGCAAGCAAACATACAGTGATGGGCTAACCTCCCAGCAGGACGCCTGGTGTTTGTAGTAGTAGCAATCGATGTTCATAGCATTAGTGGATGGCCTTGTAGCAAATGAGTTAGTGCATTGGCTACATCAGCAAGGGAGAGCTGGCGGTGGAGCGCGGCTTGCAGCGACCAAGCAACGGTGGAGTCTGCCTTGCAAGGGGCAGCGGCTTTTGGCATGCGGCCCGGCTCCTTGCTACATTGAGAGGGAGAGGACGGGGGAGGTGCAGGATGAACAAGCCAAAAGCCGCCGGAGAGAACGAAAAAACGTGATGGAGAAATTGAACGGAGGAGGAAACGGGAAGGTAAGAATAAGGAAGAAGGTCGGTGGGCCCATAGAATTACCGATGGTAGCTTCTGATTTTCAGCCACCGAGGGACACGTGTCGGCACCGGAAGGCGGAGGTTCCCGAAAATCCTCCGGAGGACGCTCAGTCCTTCCCTACTGATAACTTCCAAAGCCCTTGCACAACGATACATAGAGGTAGAGGGAGAGGGGTGAGTGGAGATTTTTTTTTGCGTCTCCCCCAGTCTAAGTTCTCCCTACATATTAAATACCTCAAAATCAATATTTGCAAGTTTTATAAACTCGTGAATCAGAATCCTAAAAGTAGCCAATGGTGTACTCAATCCGGTCTATATTAATAAGAGTAAAATTCACTGTTAGTACCTCAATTTGGCACCCTTTTTCGATACGGGTCATCGATCTTAGGAATATGCAAATTACGGTCACTAAATACGGCGGATGTGTCATGATGGTCACTGGGCTTGTGTATAGCAATGTATTCGCTTGTGTATACATGTTGGTGCAGTAGCCTGTCGAAGAAGCCGGCGTTAAAGACGACGTGCACGAGGTCCAGCTTGACGACCGGGAAGACGCGCCGTGATGACGAACTTGAGCAGTCGCGCGGAGCGCTTCCAAAAACCTTATTCGCCCTCTCCCATACAGGATCACAAAGGCGAGTGGTTCCAAAGACCTGCTCTCCCGACCGCCGGTGCACGCCCGCAAGCGGGATGGAGTAGACTACGGTGGCGGCGCAAGCAGAGAGGATCCGCTAACTGTTGACACGTCTGTTCCCGCAACCCGCGGCGTGCACGTCGTGACGAGACGAGGCGAGCGTGCATGCGAGCGGTGGCGTCATCGCGAAGGAGCGCGCGTGTAGCTCTCTTATTGTCACTCACTTATAAAGTGGTGCAACACTCCACCTTATAAGGTGGTGCAACTCTCCTTCAACTTTTTATGTGAGACTAAACTTTAGCTCCCACAGCTTTTATCACACACATGTGAGCTGCCACCAACTTGGCCAAATCACATATAGGCTTCCACATACATGGGCTTTGAGATTTAGAAAAAATCTAAAATCATACATGGGTTTAATAATTTAGTCCATTATTTCTAACACATAAGGGCACGTACATCGCGGACGTTAGAAGCGGCGCTAGGATTAGATTCCTTGCAGTTTTGGCTGATTCTAGGAAGCTAGCAAGGTCGACGTATATTGAGCCGTCGGGCGCTCCGTCTTCTTTTACACGTAGCGATACGCTGGCGGACTGTGCAAACAGGACAAAAAAATCGTATTTAGCGACTTGGTTAGCGCCTGTATTGAAGGATGGGACACTCGGCTATTTTTTCCCGGTTCTGTATTGTTTTTAATCTGTTACTAGATAAATGCCGTGCGTTGCTACGGTCTCTTAGCATTTTTATCTTTAGACATGTTTACATATAAACATAAAACATCTAAAAAAATTAACTTTTATAATTCAACATCATATGTGTAGAAAGCAATATTTTTCTGGTGGACTCCAACGGTCTCACGAAACTGCACTCTACAAATTTCAACATTTTTTACTCGATTGTTTTTTATCTAGTTTCCAAATTGGTACCAGGACAATGAATTTTTTTTCACAAATGATAGAACAGTAATCAAATATCATTAATTTCTTTTGCTAATTTTACAATCTAATTTTAATGGTTACCTATTATTTTGATATCAATAGCCGAGTGTAATGAAATTTAGGTTTAGAAAGTAGCTCAGGTGTTGTAAAATCTCATGTGATAAATTCAATCAGATTGAAAATTGTCAGGTAGTACTGTTTTTATTTGGTCCTTATGGCTATGAAGCAACCATGCTTTAGTTAAAAAAATATTTTTACGATGAAGAAATTAACCCTCGAGATAGTGAGTAATCGGAGACAATTCTACCTCCCAACTAAAAATACCTAATTTCAGGAAACGTTGTATATAGTACCGATTTGTTTTCTGATATAACTGATAAGGGCAGCGTGGTGAGGTTGAGATGATTTCCTGATTAGGGAGAAGGGTCGCACGGCGCGATGCGTTCGTCTCGGGAAGGAGAAGTCCAGGGATTCGTTGACTCACCAGATCAACTTGGCGGTGGCACGTCAAGTAAATACCTACAACTGCCAAGGGCAAATCCGTCCAATAAAAAATCGGAACCAAAAACTGCGTAGACGAACCTACCTGTGTATAAATTAGTAGATAGATAGATAGATAAGCGCCCACCTAAACGTCTGGCATAAAACATGCCCTAATGTTACGAGGTTTGAGTTACCAAATATAGAGGCGAATGAACCGCCTCGCATACAAAACACGGCAGACAAGCGAACTTTGTTACTACAAGGATCTGCTGCTCCAAATCTACACTTACACTATGTACAACAAGCAACTGCGTTATGCAGTAGTACAAACTTACACAGGCACGGTGCTATCATGCATAGCAGCAGTAGCGAACTGGCCATCACAGACAAGAAGCAGTAAACAAACCACCAAACTAACTGAAGGAGCGTGCAGCATGCAGACTAGTGTACAGAGTCCGGCCGGGCCGCGGCCACGGAGACCGCGGGAACCCGGCCGGCGGGAGGGAGACCTGGCCGGTCTCACCTCACTTGGGTCCCCAGAGCAGCAGGTGCATCACCTTGGTCGTCTTGCCGTCTTCCCCGCGCCGCCCCAGCTCCCTCCCCGCCGTCGCCGCGCCGCCGGCACGGGGCAGCTGCTCAACGCAGGCACCAAATAACAATTATTTAAGTATAAAACTAATCCCGATGGTAGATGAAGAGGTAGCATGCCGACCGCGATCACATCAAACTTTGATCCATTTCCAACGCGCATCGTCATCTCGTTCTTCGCTAGTTTCCGTCTATTCTGCAGCACCTGTTTCGAGTTATAAATATGAGCAACCGAACCAGTATCAAATACCCAGGCACTATTACGACTACTAGTGAGATACACATCAATACATGTATATCGGATATACCTTTCTTCTTGATGTTACCGTTCTGCAAATCCGCCAAGTACTTAGGGCAATTCTGCTTCCAGTGACCTTCTCCCTTGTAGTAAAAGCACTCACTATCAGGCTTAGGCCCAGCCTTGATCTTCTTCGCCGGCGCGGTAACTTTCTTACCGCCCTTCTTGAAGTTTTCCTTTTTCTTAGACTTGCCTTGCTTCTTGAATTTGGTGGTCTTATTGACCAACAACACTTGGTTTTCTTTCTTGATCTCCACTTCCGCAGACTTTAACATGGAGAAGAGTTCATGCAACGACTTGTCCATGTTTTGCATATTATAGTTCATCACAAAGTTCTTGTAACTTGGTGGTAGTGATTGGAGGACACGGTGAATCCCCAAAGCATTAGGTATCACTATACCCAAGCTTTTAAGCTTGCTTGCGTGTCCAGACATCTTAAGCACGTGCTCACGGACGGAGCTGCCCTCTTCCATCTTGCAGTTAAAGAACTTTTTAGAAGCCCCATAACTCTCAACTGCCGCGTGGGCCTCAAATATCATTTTGAGTCCACGGACAATATCATGTGGGTCATGGTTCTCAAACCTTTTCTGAAGCTCCGATTCCAAACCATACAAGATAGCACACTGAACTGTGGAGTACTGATTCTTCCGAGCGAGGAAAACATTCTTTACCTCATCGGTAGCATCAGCTACAGGTGGGTCACCCAGCGGTGCATCCAGCACATAGGTCAAATTACTAGCATTAAGGACAATCCTCAAATTGCGGAACCAATCCGCGAAGTTGCTTCCATTGTTTTTCAACTTTTCTTTCTCTAGGAGTATGCCCATTATATACCATTCTCCTAATGATATGATCTTGTTGTTAATAACATCTCAATGTTCATGATCAAGAAATCACGATCATCTATTAACCAACAAGCTAGTATTATAAAGAGGCTTTACCAGGGACTCTAATTTAGTTTACAAATCACACAAGTATTAATGTTTCTGGTTAATACTATTATAGCATGAATGTAAACATTTATCATAAACACAAAGATATAATAATAACCACTTCTATTGTTGCCTCTAGGGCATATCTCCAACAATATGCAACATCCATCTATAGGTATATCAACTATAAATGTCAAAAGAAGGTCTCCAGAAAGTTTTTCTGCAGGAACAGGCCAACAACAAAATGTAACTGCCATCCTTTTCTGATTTCAAAAACATGGTTTATGTGCTGGATGGCCTCACTATTCTCCATGTCTGCTCGTTTTACAGGTTACATACCAATTAATGCATACTGCTAATTCACATGAATGAACAAGCTATTCTCCAAACTTCACAATTGAGTAGATAAATGGTTGCAATTTAGAATGGTATTTCTGCTCTTTCCAATTGAACTCTTAGAGCTGTTTTCCTGTGCTACCTTAGCATTTATGCTTTTCTAAACTTGCACGGCGATTGAATGAAGCGCATTACCTTCACGTTTGCTAAAGATAACTGAGTTTCTAATTTGGCTGAAAGGTGAAAGAAATAAGCTAACCAGAGCACTATGTAGCAGGTGCAATTAACAATTTTTCTTTTGCTGTCCTGTAATTAATAGGAACGTCATATCTTGCAAACTTTTTACTGTATGATCTGTCCGCCGCGGTTACGATGTGATCTGGGAGGCTAGATGCACATCTTAGTGAGATTTTAAGGCAATCTGCTATCTATGTGTTTTTATTCATGCATTGAAACCAGATTGTAGCCGGGTTAAATGTTAATGTTTGATCTGAAGCATATCTGATTTGAGCTATATACTCATCTTCATGTCCTGTTGGATGCAGTTTGACAGATTCTGGTGCTATGGTATTGTCTTGTTGTTTGACAGTCTTTGCGGATAGATTCTACAAGGACAAGCCCATTGTCCTATCCACCTCTCCGTTTCTTCACGCCAACTCACTGGTCACAAACAATCTTCACCTTCAAAAATCCCATCGCAATGACAAATGAAGAATCAGTGGTTGACTCATCTCTATCGAGATAACAAACCGACATAAAGCTATAGAGCTAAGCTAACGACTGCATCACAATTGATCTATCTCTGTTAAAATTATTTTATTTATTTCTTATTAGTAATATTAACATATAAAAATTGTTAAAAAGTTTCATCTTTATGGAGTTCATGTTTTATTGAAGATGGTACATGGAGGAAACATTATCAATAAATTACATAAAAATACTCAAAAAATGATGCCCTCGCATTTGTGAGGGCCACTATGCTAGTTTTTATTAAAAAATAGTCTGTTTGTAATTCTGTAGACGCAACTGCATTTTGAAGTGAAACAATTGTAAGATAAAAGACAGAAGGAAAAAAGTTGGACAAACTCTCAAAGAGTATTATAATTTGCAAAGGAGAGATCAAAATAAGTTTTGCGTAAAAGTTTGACAGATCCTCGAGGAGAAAATATTGTATGTTTTGAAAGGAATTTTGCCCAATCCCTTTACTATGTACCAATGGTTAACAATCATTGGGGCCTCTATCATTTGTGGGCCATATATGTTGATATTGGTAATGTATACGTTGATACTATTTCTATATACTTCCTCCGTCCTAAAAAGAATATCTCAAGTTTATTTAAATTTGTATGTATCTATATACTAAATAGTGTCTAGATACATTCAAGTTTAGACAAACTTGAGGCATCCTTTTTAGGACGGAGGAAGTACTTGTTTAAGCACTACAAAACATGACTTTGACTAAACCTAGTACGTGGAGTAATATGGAATGGCTGGAGTACTTGTCCTCGAAGGTGGTCTAATCCACTTCTAAAGTATACTAGTCACAGTCGTGGGTCAGAGTTGTTGCAATTTTCGCTGAACAATATAGAGCATGACTTGGTGGGCAAACGGTCATATGAAGTATGACCCAAATTCTAACTTCTAACAAGTGGAACGAGACCCATCGCCAGGTAGGGTTGGACCGAAATGAAGCAGAGTCTGAAATTAGCACATACTGCACCCAACAAGGAGCCTGGAGGGTGGGGGTGTAGCTCCCTAAGGTACGGGTCGCTGGAGACCTAGATTTTGACCAATATATAAGCCGTCGGCTGGGATAAGTCGTATCTGTGAAATCCCGACATTGTGTAAACACTTTTCATATAGTGAAGTTTTGCTGACTGACGCCTGTGGTTTTTCTTTTTTGTTGGAGAGATTTTTCACGTTAAATTATGTGTCCCTTAATGTGATTTTGTTTTTGTTCATCATCATTTGCCTATCGCGTTTATAGCATGCCCAGGAAAACATGGTGCAGTCATCCACAAAGTCGCATAGAGGACGTGAGAGATCCCTCGTCTTCGGGAGGTTTCGTAGATCCTGTTTCAGGATTTGGGATTGGACCGGCTTACTGATAACTTCCAAAGCCCTTGCACAACGAAACATAGAGAGATAGAGGGAGAGGGGTGAGTGGAGATTTTTTTTTGTCGCCCCCAGTTTAAGTTCTCCCTACATATTAAATACCTCAAAATCAATATTTGCAAGTTTTATAAACTCGTGAAACAGAATCCTGAAAGTACTATATTAATAGCGTTCTATATTAATAATCTTAACTTTGTTTAGATACGGATGCATCTAGTCTAAATACTTAACTAGATAAATACGAATCTATATAAATTTAAGGCCATTAATATGAATCGGGAGTATCCATATAATCTAAAAACCGCACCTTCCTACCTAGTATACCGTATACCATGTTCTTGTCCGTCCAACTTGCAACCATCTTCACAAGAACTCCTTCCAGATATCTCCGATCCAACCTATCCTAGGCTTTCCTTTAGATATTCACCATCTCTTTTCTCTTTTTTCTTGAATCTCTGAAACTCTTGTCCCCTTGCTTTTTCTTTACAAGTACTTATAAAAATCAGGCGCAGAGAAACTAGGAGACCGCATAATGTTCATATAGTACTACAAGGTTTGAGTGACCAAACATAGAGGCGAATGAACCGCCTCGCACACAAGACACGGCAGACAAGGGGAGTTTGTTACTACTACAAGGATCTGCTGCTCCAAATCTACACTTACACTATGTACAACAAACAACTGCGTTATGCAGTAGTACAAACCACCAAACTGAAGGAGCGTGCAGCAAACTAGTGTACAGTCCGGCCGGGCCGCCGCCACGGCGAACCGGCCGGCCGGCGGGAGACCTGTCCGGTCTCACCTCACTTGGGTCCCCAGAGCAGCAGGTGCATCACCTTGGCCGTCTTGCCGTCTTCCCCGCGCCGCCCCAGCTCCCTCCCCGCCGTCGCCGCGCCGCCGGCACGGGGCAGCTGCTGCTGCCGCTGCTCGCCGCCGCGCGCCTGCGACGCCAGGAGGCCCGGAAGCCCCCACCCGCTCTCGCGCCCGTTGCTCATCTTAGCACACTCGCTCGCTCGAGCTTCAGGCTCTCTGCACGCGCACTCGCGGACAGCTGAGTGTCTCGCTGGCTCTCGCAGCTGGTCTTATAAGCGGCGAGGGAAAAAAAATATCTCGGGCTGTGGATGCATGATTGAGGGGACGGAGTGGCCAGGAGCATCCGGCTGGTCGGGCCCGATATGTTCCTTCCTTTCCACGGCGGCGAGGGGAAAAAACTACCATGCCGTCTCCGGATCTTTCTCCATCTCTGTATGTGGTGTCGCTACGTTAGCTGGGAGGTCCAGCCATCGGAATAAATTCCGAGCCCATTCATTGATCGGTCAGCCACGCGTCGCCTTCGCCGGTGCGGCGAATTTCCACAGAGCTGGCGTGTGTGGGGGCACTCCGCACTCCGGTGATGCCGTGGGTGCGGCGAGCCGGGTCGTCGCCATCTGACTCTGACGATCGGGCCAGAGGATCGGTGATATGCGCCTGTGGGCGCGTTTGTAGGTATCGGGAATTTTCTTATCGGATGATCGGAAGCGAGCTGACGATGGCCCCGCCCATTATCCTGTTGTCCAGAGGATCTTGCATTTACATGGCTTTTTTTATTTTCGTTGTTTCAGCTTTTTTAAATTTGAACATTTGTAATATGAACGAATTTCAAACCTAAAACAATATTTACTAAAAGTTGTTTTAATAATAATAATTTGTTTAAAACGA
This sequence comes from Avena sativa, assembly GCA_916181665.1. NCBI lineage: Eukaryota > Viridiplantae > Streptophyta > Magnoliopsida > Poales > Poaceae > Avena > Avena sativa. Next base: position 1,787,908 of record OV702284.1, read on the forward strand.
AGAAAAAATCAAATAATCATGAACCAAATTCAAAAAACGATGTTAACCATGAAGACATATCCCTATAATCTAGTGTTCCTCACTAGCATACCGTCGTGCTCCCACGTGATGAATTATGGGTACCCGTGAGGTCGATGATCCAGGGATGGCAGTCACCAGCATGATGTCCCTGCTCTCCTTCCCCGGTCATACGAGGAGCCCGACCACATGAGGAGCCCAACACTTAGGTTCTTACACATGAGCTCTGTGTCCCATGGCTGGAGGTTGTGCATCGACCATGCTAGGCTGGCTTTCCCGTAAGAATCCGGTGAATTATAATACTTCCTCCGTCCCAAAATAGATGTCTTAGATTTGTCAAAATTTAGATGAATCAAGACACTATTTACTATATAGGTTTATCCAATTTTTGACAAATCTAAGACATCTATTTTATGACGGAGGAAGTAGGAAAAGTGTAGAAGTGTTAAATGTGCATTTGCATTGCATGTATCTGAAATTCTAGGGCCAGTTTAAAATTTCAAAATCTTAGTTTGAATTTGGCTCTAGTGCGGTTTTATTTAACCAAATGGTCACTAGGAATTGTACCAAGTTCGGTTTTGGATTTCAAAACTTTTGAATGAGTTCAAATTTGAGATTTGACCTAAGTTAAACTTGAGGCCGTCTCGGTGCATCCATGCGCATTTGGTTGTCTGGCAGGCTGGGACAGAATCTGGCTCCGCCACATTTGGTTGCTTCGCCGGCTGGAGCCAGACCATCCAGCTGCAACTCTTCTTCGACCATTTCGGCGCTTGCATCGCCTGCCGAAGCACTTCTTCGACCCTACTGCACCGGCCGCAGCAATGTGAGTGTTTCTCCGACCTCAAGCGACCCTCGGGTTCTCCTCGCCAGATGTTGACATATTTCCTGCTTTCAGTTTTCTGGCTCCGGCAACCCCTACCCGGGGGCTCGACGGTTGGCCTGACCTGTTAATTTTGTAAACCAGTTTAGTAGTGTGCGATGGTGTCAAAGTCCCACTCTTCTTCTCAGCTATAGACTGCAACCCGGCTATCTAGATAGTAACAGCAAAAGTTTGAGGCATCCCACATGAAAAACGGCGAAAGATATGACATCTTGGACGTTTCGGCCAAGGGCCTAGTTTGCTCCTAGTACCGTGCACAATGTATTATCAGCTTCCCCTTTGGTTCCTTCTCCATACCGCAACCCGGCTGTCCGACAAGGACACAACGTAAACAGCAGAGCGCACGGGAAAGTGACTAAGTGTTCAGAAAAGCACGAGCTATTTTTTCAGCAAGTAAAACCATCATTCATTTGAGAACATATGTACTGTATGTTAATATACTGACAACAAATTCATTTATGTGTGTTTGTTTTGCAAGACTGTGTTGAGTTGGACCCCAGGTACAGATAATATTCAAAGCACCTGACTTCGTCAGGTACTTCGAATCTCGGGGACTACATTCATCGGGTGCGCTCGCGCGCCCCCGGTGTAATCAAGTGCTCTCGTACGGATGAAGGTGTTTAGCTGGACAGCAAGTTCAAGGCATTGAAAAAGGTAAGAACGAAAAATATTCGGAGTACCTGTCTGCGTCAACTACTCCGAATCTCGGGTGCTACACCCAGCGGGTGCGCTCGCGTGCCCCCGTTGGAGTTGTATTGCTTCCCGAGCTAGAGGTGTCAAGCCGGACGCCATTCATATCGACTTCATCTACAACGACAATTTCAAGTTGTGTGGACCCCTGAAAGAGGAATTCATAGCAAGATTTGGACGAATACTGCGCATCCACCGTCCACCTCCATAGGATAGCGTCCGGGACGATCGAGAGTTGGACGTCTCATAGCGCGATCCACAGCTGAACGTATTGCCATAGGCCCGCGAACTTAGCGCGCCCGGTATATCGGCAATCCAACAACGCCCAGTCAGCGTCTCTCTCACCATGCGGCGCTTCCGAGCGCGCTTCAGAATCAGCGCGAACAGGTCCAGGGTGATCTCCTCGATGGTCTTACCATCCATCCACCTATCTTCCTAGAAGAGAGTCGTGTTACCATCCTCTACTACCATCATAGTGGAGGCATCGAACACCTATAGCTCGATCCTTGAGAAATGCATGTCCACACCTCGCCATGGCCTCTGAGGGTCCGTGCGCATCCTCCAGAGCCAACGTGACCGAAGACTAATAGCCGTCCGAGCGAGGTCAGGGATCCCCAGCCCTCCGAAGCTCAAAGGTCGGCAAACTTTGTCCCAGTCGACGTGGCAATGACCTCCGTTCGCATATGTTCTCCCAACCCAAATAAAACCTCTCACAATCGTTCTAGGGCTACTGTTCGTGTTGATCAATACATCTAGTAGGTTAGAGATTCACGTGATTATAGTTGTTGTTGTCATGATTTATATTCTAAAATTAATTGTGAAAATTATGCATAATAATCCAACAAATCACTCGAGGGTTTAGACATCATGGCTCTCAACGTTATGAATGTGGCTTTTAACGTGAGATGTGCATGGAGTCGGCGAGCTGAAGATGGTCGAACAGGGGTGACAGGCCCTTTTAGCCTCCATAGAGAGATGGTCGAACATATAGCGAGGGAGGTTTCTCATCTTATTAAGCCAGCTAGAAGGATTGTTGCCGAGGCTTTGGCAAATATCGATTAGATGGACGTTATAAAAAGCCGCTGAATATCAAAAGTTTGAACTTGGCGTAGCAAATCCTGGAGATTGAATGTCCAAATTTGAATTTAAAACTTGAGAAGAGTATGTCGACGAGGCCATGAGCTCGCCACGTGGTTACGAAGGACGGTGGGTCCCAAAAGCACACTTAACAGCCCACGGTTTCACAAAAGACTGAAATAATTCTTATTTTTCCTTGTGCAGCGGAGAGAGTGCAGTACAGTTTTCAGCTTTCTCGTACCGCGACGTCTTGTCCGCCGCCCCGTTTCGTTGGAAACCAAGTCCCAAACCGGCGGCTCGGCTCTCTGTTTTCCCGTAGGCCGCTCCTCCGTTTCGCCGCCTGTTTGGCGCCTCCGATGGCGTATAAAAATCAGCCTCTCCCTCCCCAACAGAGATCGCCGACGAGAGACGACATCCACATCGGCACTAGCTGTAAACCAAGCGCTTAGAGAGAGAGAGAGAGAGAGAGAGCAGGCAAGGGCAGGTGTGATGGCGTCGGCGGCGAGCAGGAAGGCGCCGTCGCTGGTGGTGGCGGCGAGCGTGGGCGCCGTGGAGGCGCTCAAGGACCAGGCGGGCCTCTGCCGCTGGGGCTACCCGATCCGCACGCTCTACCGCAGCGCCGCCGCCGCCGGCGAGCCCAGCATCCGCGCGCTCTCCGCCTCGCTCCGCGAGGCCCGGCCGGCTGCGTCGGAAGACACGAAGCTGCGCAAGGCGCACCACCTCGTCTGCTGGGGCCCCAACTGATCAGTTCCTCCTTCTCCACCTCGCCATACTAGTACAGCGTGCCTGATGAGATTGATTTTTGAAGATGGATCTGTGATGAGGGAAACAAAGAACGGAGCGGTGTTCCGCCAGAGAGAAAGCAGAGGCGTCACTGCGTGCAGCGCCGGTGAACCGCTCCGGCGGCAGTTCACGGCCCGACGGTTCATCAACGCTGCACTCAATGGCGCCTCCGCGTCTCTTCCCCCTCTTCCTCTCGCGTCTTGCTCGTAGTAGATTCCATTGATGTGTGTTTTTTTTCTGAATTTATGTTTATGTTAAGTACCGCATGCCCTCCATGCTCTGGCTTCTCTTATCATCAATGTGAATCACTAATCGGTACCAGATCGGGTGGCAGTGGCAGTACACTAGTACTACTGCTCTCTCTCTCTCTCTCTCTCTCTCAGCCAAGCTGAATAGGTAGATAAGCGTACTGGAAAAAACTAAGTCAAAAGTACAGTGTCTTGACAGCATTTCCGAACCTGCAGATTACTTCCAAATTTCATTTTTCTTTTCTGTGGCTAGCCTGGAAACGCATCATTTTCATTGAGAATAAAAGGGCTATGATGATAGGGACCAACTGTTTTTACAAGATCTGCAAAATATGAGTACAATTCCTGAAGACGTAAACGATTAGTAGAAAAGAAAAAACACTACCATCCTCAAGAGCGGACCTACGACCTCAACTACTAAGCACATACGTCACTTTGTACATGGTCAAGAGCTGGAGAATGATGAATTAGCTAATGAGAGGAAGGCTGCGAGGGATACAGGTAGATCCACCAAGCCACCACTTGCCGCTCGTGTGAGGCAGAGACGACCAAGCAACCATATGCTGCAACCGTCAGAACCTTCCAGACTGAGCGTTGCCAAGGCACCTGTGATGAACAAAGCCGTTGTAGACAAGGCACCTGGCAAAGCACGGTCCTCGGTTGCAGTCTGGTTCTGGCAATGCCAGCAAGCTATGCTTCAGTATCCAGTAGTTCTCGGTTCACCTTCTCAACCAAGAAGTTCCTTATGTCTGGTGCTGGCAGCATCTTCGATCAAGCTGTGCGTGAGCAAAAAATGGCAGGGAGATTCCGGAGCGGGGATAGAGGAGGACGACGGCAGGTGTGGACGGAGATGAACAACCTCCGTCCTGTCTTGATTTTGAGAAGATAAAAAATACTAGGGACGTTTTGGCAAAATTGATAGTAATATATTACAGCCGTGTCAAATTAAACGGGCCGGGGAGTATTAGAAGTGTTACCTTGTCTCAAAAACAGAAGGGGAATGAAATACTTGAACTAGTTCATAAATGCAACCAGTTGTAGAATATAGAGCTGTAAACGGTGAACATGCGAAGTGCCACAGCGGCACTACGGTTGAGATTTAGTACTTCCTCCTCCGTCCAGAAATAACTGATTTAAGTTTGTCTAAATTTAAATATATCTAAACATGTTTTAGTGTATAGATACATTTATATCTATCCAAACTCAAGTCATTTATTTCTAGACGGAGGGAGTACTACTAATGCTGGTCCTTAGGCATGTTTGGGACAAAAGAAACAATTAAAGAAAATAGAAAACACAAGTATTTGACGGTTCCTACCAATTGTAGTTAGTCCAGCATGCTCGTGTCTAGAATAAAAATTGACTTTTCTTTCTCAACTTCAGGACAGCTGTAGTGGAAAATTCCATACAGTGGCCAAAAGAACAAAAAATTATGATACTCCCTTCGATCCAATTTAATTGACTCGGATTTGTTTAGATTCGGATATATCTAGACATGTTTTAATGTTAGATACATCCGAATCTAAACAAACTTAAGTCAATTAATTTAGATTGGAGGGGGTACCTATAGTGGCCATGCCATAATGTACGGCCTCACATGACTGTCAAGTCTCTTCTGAAAGAGCTTGTCCAGCTCCGCTGTCTCCATGCACAAAGATAGAAGTCATAGAACTATGGAGGAGACTACACATTGTCGAACGTTTCACCAGTATAGCGAAGTAAACAAATCAATAGACAGATACTTGAACTACACTTTCGGGTCTGCCCTTTTAATCCAAGCCGACGATCTCCACAAAAAGATGCAGTCTCTTAATCCCAATACCATAAAAGAAAGCCCCCTTTTTAACTCTGAAAATAAGCACCTTTGTTGAACAATAGTACAAGAAATTCTGAAATACTCCCTCCGCCTCAAAATAGATGTCTCTGGTTTTTTAAAATTTGGATAAATCTATATACTAAATAGCGTCTAGATTCATCCAATTTTTAAGAATTTGAAACATCTATTTTGAGACGGAGGGAGTACATTTTTTTCTGAAGACTTGTCAGTTCATTAAACAGATAAAAATGATACTCCCTCCGATCCATATTACTTGTCGTTGAAATGGATGTATCTAGCACTAATGTCTAGATACATCCATTTTAGTGACAAGTAATATTGATAGGGAGTAGATGCTTTGCACTAAAGAACTCAATTAAATGAAAAAGGTAGATCAACACACGTTCATCTAGAACAACATATTTTGAATCTTACTGAAACATGCCTAAAAATGGTTAAAATGCAGTGTTATATTCCATAGAGATGGATAGGGATTATATTTCATTCATATATTAAGGTGAACGAGGGGGGAAACAAAATAAACGATCTAGTATTTAGCTAGGAACAGTCCAAACAAAAATACATCCAACTAGCAAGAAATTGAGAATCAAATCAATGACGACTATAACAATTAGAACTAGAATATCTGTCTTAAAGATGGAAATGGAATGTAATACTTGAACCAGTCAAACAGACTACAGAGTTGTAGACAATAAATAGGTGTATTGCCAAACCTGCACAACTGCTAAACTTGGCACTAATAGCAGGTCCTTGGGTGTGACTGAGAAAACAATTATATAACAAAAATAAAAACACAATCACACATTTCATGAAAACTAGAACATACACATAGCCCAGCTTGATTGTGTCTCAAAATAAAAAGAAAAATGGTCTTTTCTTAATCATCTTCAGAACATAAATAAATACTGTTAAATTCCATACAGCGGCTGAAACAACACAACATCATGATACCTTGTCCACATTTGTCATGCACCTTCGAGTCGAGGGTGCTCCTTGTTGTCTACCAAAGATTTAGGCCATGCCATGATGTAGGGCCGGACATGACTGTCAAGCGGCTTCTGAAAGAGCTTGTCCACCTGCACTGTCTCCATGCAAAAAGATAGGAACCACGAAGGAGAATCAGCAGCATTGAACGTTTCACCAGTAGATAAGTACACAAATCCATTGATGGTATCCACAATATGCAGCTCAACATGTTCTAATGAACACCCGATGGCCTGAACAAACGCTTCTAACCGAAACCTCTTGTCTAGCACCCATCTCTCAACGCCATCGTCATCTGATCTCCAGAACCAAACATCTAGATCAAAGTCAACTGGGCAAACGAGACAAGGCTTCCCATCCTTGGCCTCGCCAACCCTAAATATGTAATCTTGGTCTTCCAAGCATGGCGGCAGATCCATCTGAGAGAATTGTAGTGTTGTGGTGTTCAGCACGAGTATGAAGGAATCATTACCGTGTATCCAATAGATGAACCCATTCACCATCGTTCCACCTTTAAGCCAGTACTTGTCCCCAGGATGTGGCGTCACAGGCTCCGACCACGGGGAGATCTGGCACTCTCTGCTTTTCGATGAGAACACGGCGGCACGCGCCCGCGACTCGTCGTAACAGGTGTTGACCAGCCGGAACGATCCGTCACCTTCTTCGGAGGAGAGGATCCAGCAATCAAGGTAATTGGAGTGGCCATGGCAGCCGTCGAAGATCTCATCGGGCGTCGGGGGGATGAGATCCAGAGCCCGTGTGAGGGGGTTGTACGCGGCGAAATACCCCAGGCAGCCGTGGCGGAGGAGCACGTAGCCATCGCGGCAGTCGGTTACGACCCACCCAGGGGAGGCGTCGTATTCGTCGGGGAGGCGGGTGAGGAAGAAGTCGGCGCCGCGGACGGCGGCAGCGAGGTCGGGGTCGGAGCGGCGGCGGATGGGGGCGAAAGCAGGGATGGCGGGTCCGTCGGGGTCGAAGAAGAAACCGAGGAGAGGGGGTGGGCGGGCCGCGCGGAATTGGCGGCGGAAGGCACGGGACGTGCCAAAAGGCCTGCGCCGGCCTGGGCTCTAAACTGGAGCACGCGTGCCGGCATGGTACGATCGTTTAGGTTTGTATTAGCATAGTGCAAACTTTGTACCAGACGAGTACATTTATTATGGATTAAAAGAAATATTATTTTTTAAAAATATAGCCCGAGGCCTATTTAGCTAATGTGACGTGTCTGGATCAGGAAGCTGGGCACTGGGACTGGCACCACACGTCCCGCCAAGTAAACAGGCCATGTCAGGCGCGTAAAAGCCGGGTCGTGCGTGTGTCGTTCTAGGCCCGCATGTTGGGCTGGTTTGTTGTGCGGCACCACCACCGGGGGCCGGTCTTCCCCGTGTGTGTGCGCAAACGGTGACGGGTCTCTTTTGTTCGTCACAAGTTAGTAAATTTCTAGACAGATTTACCCATATCCTGAACCGGGAGGATGTCAGGGGGGGGGGGGGGGGGGGGGGGGGGCGCTATGGGAGGGGATGCTCAAGCGCAGCGGTACATTCTCATCAAGTCTGACAGCGACCACGAGTCAGCTGTTGTTTGCCCGCCGAACTGCAGGTCCACAACTACCAAGTGCTATCTGAATCGATGTATTGCATGCGTGCAATTTTTCTGTCTGAAGCGCATGTCCGCGTCCCAGTATGCCGGCGTTTGTAGGCTGCAGACACTCTTCCTCGATTCTGCAGTCTCGCCCAAGCAAACGCCCGTCGGCCATGCGCAGGGGCCATCGAATCGAAGGTCACTGTCCCTACCTCATGCTAAAATTTTGCAGATGCGGCAAGTCTCACCCAAGCGCCTCCCGCCGGCCACGCGTGCCCCCATCTCCCGCTGGCCATGGACAGGAGGCGTCGAAGCAACTATAGGAGAAATAGTACTATAAGCAAATACAACTTCAGCTTTTCGAGGACTCCAGCTATTCAGATCATTGCTAGCTCATTTTAAAATTGTACAACTCCAGTTACTTTGATCTTGCTGTTAGATAGTTGTACCTAATTGCTTCACGTTGGTGTATATATAAATATGTGTGTCTAAAAACGATACGGAGTATTATAAATTCATTTATTTAATGATTATTTTAAACTAATAGTAATAAATGATATTTCTATATTTTTTCTAAAAGAAGGTGCTAAACAAGTGATCTGTGCTAATTAAGTTGTAGCATAATCAGACAAAGCACAGTGAATCAGCCTTTAGAGTGTGTGGGTATTTCAGACTTAAACATAAAATTTTACCCGCAAATGAACATAAAATTAGTTTCCCTAAAATAGGTGCTAAGCATATTACTTGAACTAATATAAAGTTCAAGCAGAAAAGTTATTCGGGTTAGGCAGTTAAACATCGACTTGAACAGCTACCACCCCGAAGAGCGAGAGCGGAGTAGGACACGGAGGTGTGCAGGCATGGCCAGTGCAGAGGCGCGTCGACCGGCGGTACCGCTGTCCCCAACCCCAACGTCCGTGCCTCGGTTGTGCAGGATGCTGGGAACCCGGCGGCGATATGGCACTGGCTCCACTTCTGTCCTATTCGGTTCTCGAGTTTCACTCTATCTCACTACATCTGCACGACAGTGCCGCATCTGTGACCTCTGTCTCGGTTCGTTAGCGCTTTGGTCCTGCTTGTGCTATGAGCTTCACTTTTGTCCACTCCTGCTGCTGCATGTTTTGTGGATGTATGGATTATGCGATAGTGTTGCTGTTGTTGCTCCGGTGCTCTGCAGGTTCCCCCTGCCGGCCTAATTTCGGTCCTGCATCCGTTCGTTTCGTTCTATGGGGAGAAGACAACCAAAAATTCAGAAGAAAAAAGAAAGCAGTCGAGGGTGGGCCCATTGTGGGAGGAGCTGGAAGACATCCACAGAGACGTTTCAGGTAATAGCTTCGAGTTTTTTCAGATGGAGAAATCAGGCACTCAAGTGATTTTCGACTTGATGATTTTATACTTTTGGACACATGATGTATACAAATAAAATTGAAATAAGTGATGAGTTCTACCTTTATTTCTTTTATTAGGATGGCTGTATTGTGAAACATCTAAGAAAACTGAAATTAGGGTGAAAAGAAACATATTTGTAAAAATTATACAACCAAAATTGGGCTATACTTCAAACATAAGATGTTTGATTTACTCCCTCCGTCTAAAAATAACTAACTTGGGTTTGTCTAAATTCAAATGTATCTATACACTAAAATGTCTTTAGATACATTCGAATCTAGAGAAATCTAATCAGTTATTTCTGGATGGAGGGAGTATTTTATACCCGTTGCAACGCACGGGCACTTTTGCTAGTTTCAATAAAAAAAGTTTGAGTCAAAAAAATGTTTTCAGGCCCGCGTTCATCCTCCTCTATGTCTGGCGCTATTTTTTTTTAAATAATACGTTTTTTAAAATAATTTTTACGAATAATATTACGAATTGAAAGATTTACAATTCTAGCATGGTGTCGGCATTTGAAAAGCCGATAGGAGCCTAGTCCTATCGGCTTTTGAAAAGCCGACCAGCAGTGGTGGAGCTACAATGTAATTTCTGGGCGGGCCAAACTGCACAAAAGCATCATTTTTTTCAAAAACAGGAGCCATTTTTCGGCCGGCCCAGCAAGAATAGCAGAGGCTTGACTATATCCTGGGCAGGTCGTGGCCCAGGTCGGTTTCAACGTAGCTCCGTCAGTGCCGACCAGTCCCGTCTATTCTTCACACTGCCTCTATAATCTATCGGCATTTCAAATGCAGACAGGACTGGTTGGCTTTTCAAAAGCAGACGAGTCCTGGTCTGCCTAGCAAGAATAGCAGAGGATTGACTATATCCTGGGCAGGCCGTGGCTCAGATCGGTTTCAACGTAGCTCCGTCAGTGCCGACCAGTCCCATCTATTCTTCACACTGCCTCTATAATTTATCAGCATTTCAAATGCAAATAGGACTGGTTGGCTTTTCAAAAGCAAACGAGTCCTGGTCGGCTCTGCGCTAGAATTGCAATTTTTCAATTCATGTATTATTTATGAAAATAATTTTAAAAAACATATTATTTTAAAAAATTAGCATGTCTGACACCTATGGAAGCAACAGAACGCACGGGTTTTCAGGGGGATCACTCCCTCGCACCAATTAGGCTAATCACGATTTTGTAGAGATTCCGAAAAATTAGGCTAATATATCTATTTGTTGCCCCAATTTATTCCCCTGTAATTACTCCCGCTGTTTCTTCTTTCTCTCCCATGCGTTTTTCTTGTGTGAAAACAGTAGAGTTAGATGCATGGCCGTGTGAAAATGACTGCATGGCCGTTGTTTTGTATTAATTATCGAATCCATCAAGACAAAATTTCTATGTCTCTCATTTTTCGCAGCCAAAAACAACCACGTAGGTTCTAGAGTTTTGCTAAATTTGTCCTATAATCCAGAATAGAGGGAGTAGGCATCTGGAGAAAATAGTCAGAGAAATTTTGGTCCCCTCCCCTCTAGATGCCATCTTCGTGCTGAGTGGTGGGGTAGCTCGAATCTTTCAAAGTTTTGTTTTCTTTGACAACGTCCAGCAGTGATCGTGCTGTTTTTGATAAAGTTAGTCTAGTTTTCTTTGGCGGTGCCATGGAGCTAGAGAAATTTGAGTATTCGCAGATCCTATTAAGATCTGACCAGTTTATGTTATTGTGTCATGTTTTTTTTGTCGATTTTATTCTTCCTAGAGTTGGAATCTTTCCTCAACATTATGATGAATATTTTGTGGTTCGATGGTTTGAACTTCTAGGGGTTCATCCCGGTCCAAGTATGTTTATCACTCATGACTTCGCATCTTTTTGGATGGGTGACCAAGGGTCTTTGAGAAACCTTTATCGGTAATCACCTAAGCTATCTGTCTGGAAACAAAAGTTTCTACCACCATAGTCTAAAATCATTTTTTACCTTTCCTCCTAAAAATCCCCCGGCTGATCCGGGCTGTACATTCTACCTTGCACTTGTAACTCTGTTGTACTCATAAGGTCTTGGGTTTTATCTGACCTTCATATATGAAAATATATACTTCAAAAAAAAAAGTTCATGTAGCTGAATGAGTGCCAATATCGTTGCTCTGGTCTAATTGTAGTCTATTTACTTAAGTCTTGTGGTATTTCATCTTGCAAAAATTGGTACCATGGAAAAGATGTCTACAAGATATTTCATTGAGTTACTTTGCAATTTGTTGGAAAATGGATCCAAAGCAGAGTAGCTATAATCACTCGTGGAGCTATGTAGGGGCAAAACCGGGTCATGGCCTGTCCTGAAAATTTGCCAAAATGACTATACCACTGCCTTGATAGCTCGGCGGCTAAAACCTAGATCACTGATGCTAGCACAACTACAGACCAACTGCTTAAGCAGAGTCCAGTAGTACTGCACGAGACGAGGACCGTCGGTGATTTGGCCATTCCAAGACACTAGCACGTGTTTTTTTCTTCCCCAAATTCTTAGTTAGGCATTAGATAGGTTGAAAAAAATCGCCTGAATTAGCCTTCAATACCACCAACACACTAGTTAGTATGTGATGTGGGTTCACTAAATTGCACTACTTCAATCACGGCATCAATAACCCATTGTAAGTTTTATGTGTACTGCATAATGTGCTTATATATATGGACTGAATTGAACTTGCTTTGGTTAAACTATACACAATATATACACCACACTTTATGTTTAAATGCACTGCCCAAAGATATTATATGCAATGTTGTTCGCAATTTAGTTTACCTATTGTTAAGGTTGCTACGCTCATCATTTAGCTTATGTGAATTGTGCCCCCATGCGATTCCTTGGATTAAAAGATTTGCCTACATCTTCCATCATTGAAGTTGTTGTGTCCGATGTCGTATTCTACTTACGACAATAGATGATATTCGTATATGACTAAGTTCAAGATTACTCTTAGCATAGTGATTTCTATTGGTTAGCAATCGCATGAGATAATAACAGTTCTGTAGAAACTATACATACTGTGTTCCATTCAATGTATTCGCAAATCCATCACAATTTGAAAATTGGTGAAGTATTTATAAATTTTCATATAACTATATATGTTTTCTGTTGTGGATGATGATAGGTGAGCTTGGGTATGGAAGAATATGAGATTAAAGAAGGGTGGTACAGCGGGACGAGCAGTGTGAGCTTGAGGTGTAGTTGATCATCCATTCATCCTCTGAGACGAGTTAGTTAGTGACCATTGTCTTGGTAAGATACCTTACATGTAGATTTCACCCATAAGTCGTGAGTTTACACACAGCCTATGGCCCGGTATAGTTAGGCAAGCATTTAGTTTGTGTACAGTTTTGTTTATGAATAGAATTCCCAAAAAAGTAAAATAAATCTATGTTGTACACGTTGAAGATGGCAGACTATGAACATATTTATCTCAAAAAGATGAAATCGTGTAAATACATCTTTATTCTCCAATTCACAAAAGCAGTAGCCTTTAAATACACCAAACGGAAGGATGCTGCAATCCAAGAAAAAACAATCAGAAGATATCTCTATGTATGAAGATCATGGAACCTATCTACTCTTGATCCAGAAACTCCCTCAAGGGCTTCTCCAACTGCTTCATCACAGCCTCCCACCCTGCATGCGTCGGGTGCATATCGTCCCAGTAGAAAAACTTGTTGGAATTATCACACACGCTGTAAAGAAGCTCCGAGGAATCGCCTTGTTGTCCACAGTAACCCTCTGAATCAAAACTCTCGCAACACGGTGATAGCTTGCGCTTGAATTGCTTGGACAGCTCTTGCCCTTTACCTACATGTACATCAAACAAAAATTATCCATATGAAACTCAATCACACAATCAAACCAATACATTGGAAACCTTATAAGTAGTGTTGGACGCATGCATATATGTATGTACATGTACTTACCGGATACATTATCCACAATGTTAGTAAAGGCGGTGTAGAGGTCGACAACATGGACATTCTTCTTTGCTGCCATGGCCTGTTTCAGGTTATCGTTATGGAGGAACGCGCCCAAGTTTCCGAAGACATCGCACGCGGCGTAGCTGTTGGTCCTTGTTTGCGACGGCGTGCAGCCGACGGGGTGCAGGTTGTTGACGAGAACCTTCCTCACCCCGAGCTTCTGCAGCTGCTCCACGCTGGCCGCGATCTCCTTTGTCACCTTCCCAACATAAGCATTGATCTTCATAGACACATGTAAAAGCTAATTAGCAAATATCCAAAGTGTATGTGTGCGTTTTGGCGCTAGCTAGTAGTTACTCACATCGTTGGAGGTAGCCAGGCCGGTCACGCCGGCGCTCGCGTAGTAGTCGTTGCCGGAGATGGCCACCAGCGCCACCGAGCGGCTCAGCTGCTTCTCTGAGATGGTCCCGTCCTTGACCATCTTCCTGAAAGTGTCGACCTGCTTGGCGAGGGTGGGGACCTTGGGTGCGGATGTGGTATCGAACACCCCGGCGCCGCCGTGGGCGAAGGTCATGCCGGACGGGTCGCAGGTCTTCTCCGCCGTGCGGGCATGCGCTGGTGGTGCCTCCTCAAGCCCTAGGATCGTTGCTGCAAGTATACAAATGAATAAATCTAGACGGACGTATGTATGCACTTGCTAATTCACAATCATACGCAATCTAGACTTACCAATGAAATCTGACTGGATTTTGTAGTTGGAGAAGCGCCCCGACGGAGTATTTGGTCGTGGGTTTCCGGCGGCGTCAACGTAATTGGAACCGTAGGGATAGGCCCACTGCCGCGACATCTGGGTGACCGGGTCGGTCAGAGGGAGGTTCCCGTTGTCGGCGAAGTCGTCCCCGAAGACGAAGAAGCTGTAGCTCGACGACTTCTTCTGATGATGGCCGCCGGCAGGGGCAGGGGCAGGGCGGGCCTCCGCGGCATTGGGACATAGAACAAGGACGATGAGGAGGAGCAGGCCGAGGACGGCCCGATGAAGTTTCTTCATGGCCTCCGCTGTGCTTGTCCTTCGATTTCGAAGGCGGATCGTCGAACTGCTTTCGGTGGCCCGAGCTGAACTTGCTGCTCGCGAACCAAAAAGCTCGATGTCAGGAAGGCAGAGCTTAGGCTTGTCTTCTAACGATGCGTCGGCTCTTCAGTTTATAGGAAGCTCGAACACCAGGAAAGTAAGTCGTAAACGGACTAGCGGTCTCGATCGGAGTCGGAGATCTGTGTTTTTGCTAGACGTACGCACAGCACAATCGGAAAAGGAGTGAGGGATGCGCGTCACGTACGTATAGCACAGTCGGACATGGCCGGGGTTCAGTAGCCAGGCCAACGGACCAGCTGCTCTTCATGGCCCCCTTCATTCGTGTTTCTCCTTGAACTGAATACACGTCGATCTAATTAAAACTAGCCGAATACCGGTGCCTTGCCACGTAACAAAAGAAATAACTTTACACTTAGACATAAACCATTGATAAACAAGGATCATGACGACACTTTAAGATCCGTTAGTCAAATCCTTCTTCTCCTACCTCCCCCTAGATCTCGGGACAAGATTCCTTTTTAATTGTGTCGAGTTGTAAACCTTGAAAATTATCCCCATATTTGAAATTGCTTGTTATTTTATTTCCTGCACCATCATAAAATCATGCATTAGCACTTAATATTTTGTCCATAAAATATTTTATTAAAACATTTTTCTCTACATTACTTCCTCTTTTATTCCAATTAAAACTATATATTTTCTGGTATTTTAAATGTCTAAAAACTATCTTTAAAAAGTTATAAAACAAAACAGAAAAATACGTGTTGCTAGATAAAGGGGAGGCAGGCCAGCCAATTGGCAAGGCTAGGTCTACTACCTCCCTGTAGCCCCGCGGCCCACCTCGGCCAGCAAGACACAAGCCAAGGCCCAGTCCGGCCTCCTCCAGCCGAAACCCTAGAGGGAGAAGGAGCTCCCTTTTGTAGTTTTGCAGCCACACCCCCGTCACCGGTCATTTCCATCAGCCCCCTCTTTCTTTCCTTTTTTTCACTCTAGTCCTCCCACCAACTACCAGAGCCCTGCTCGATCCACCCCTTGCATCGCGATCCTTAGTGAGCGAGCGAACACGTCGTCGCCTCCCGCTCATCTTCCCCATGAATCTGAGGCCGCGCTCAACCTCTGGACGCCGGACATCGAGCATCTGACCCCTTCGTCTCCCTCTCCTTCCCAGCATAGAGAACCACCTCCTCTCCCTCCCCTGCTCTCTCCGTTTTTCCAATGGATGAGGGGCAGCACGCCTCCCGCCGGTCCACTCTGACCCGCGAGCACCGCTGACTCACTCCTCCGTTGATCCCTACAATCCAGTGGGCCTCTTGCTAGCTCCCTCTCGCTCACGAGCCCCTCCCTCTCCCACTCAAGCATAGCCTCTGCCGCCATCGGTTTCCCGCGCCAGCCGCCAGTTAGCAGCACCCTCCTATGACTCTACTCTAACCCCGATGGCACTGGAAGTCAGGGAGGCACGGGTTTGAACGGTGGTAGGGGATCTGGGCCGGCCGGGTGCTACTGGAGCGTGGGCGTCTGGGTCACCAGCACATGAGGGATTGGTCAGGGGCGGAGTCAAGGATTTGAAATTGAGGGGGGGCAAAGATAGTGATGATCATATATAAGATTTTTTTCCTCATGAAGACAACAACTACCTATCATTTTGTGTTGGAAGAAATGTTTGGATAAAAACATAACAATATATCAAAGTATCGGTATAGAACTGATATTAATATGTAGCACTAAATCTTAGACAATACAAAACAAAAGATTAGTTTATATTTGATAAACTTCATCTCTAGAGTATAAAGCCTAACAATTCCATTGCAGGTGACCTTCCTATTATTATTTCCCAATTATTATTCAATAAGTTGTCATCATCACCGAGTAAACATCAAACAAAAGACGCATATTTTTTTAAAAAATTAATCAATTATACTATATGTTATGAAATATATCGACAAAATACTAATGATTTGGTACTTTCAGTCAGAGTGAGGAAGATTAATTCCTATACTCGATGGTACAATATGCTTGTTGCTGGCATTGCGGCATGATTAACATAGGTAGAAACTGACAAAACAACATGGCTGGCTAGCATGGTTCCGCGGCCACGGCATCGTGTGGCGTCTGGCTACTGAGTAGGAGTGAGAGATGGTGACAGGCATCCAGTCAGTTGATCTGAACGATTGCATATGGTACTAATAAAACGAATTCACAGGCTACATTTGGCTTTCGGTATAGAGAAGCATGACAAATCAATTAAATTTGGGCTTAGTGTTATTAAGCCTATAAGACCATTAGTTTAGTACTAAAATCTGCACCTATGTACTGAGGGGGGCGATGATTAGGGGGGGGGGTCTAGCCCCTGCTAGCCCCCCCTTGGCTCCGCCCCTGGGGTTGGTCGCCTGCGGCGAGGAAGGCGGTTTGCTCTCGCGCTTGATGGAGGCAGGGCTGCCTGATGTCTATGCACTTTTATTCGTGTAGACAGTTGTTGGGCCTCCAAGTGCAGAGGTTTGTAGAACAACAGCAAGTTTCCCTTAAGTGGATTATCCAAGGTTTATCGAACTCAGGGAGGAAGTGGTCAAAGGTATTCCCTCTCAAGCAACCCTGCAATCAAGATACAAGAAGTCTCTTGTGTCCCCAACACACCCAATATATGTGCACTAGTTCGGCGAAGAGATAGTGGAATACAAGTGGTAACGGTGCCACAAAAGAGATTCTGACTTGTTGACGTGGGGTAACGGTGCCAGAAAAGAGCTGATGGCGTGGAGGAACAGGCTAAAGGTGTTATGGGGTAACCCTGGGGTTGGCCCGATCTTTCACGAATTCCACGAGAAACGAGGGGGAAAGAGGTGGTCGGTGGATGAAATCGAGGAAAGCGATGAAAACCACGAACACACACACACCAAAACACGATACACGCCTACTCCTCACGCCGGTGGCAACCGGTCCAACATAATCCCTAGGATCGGTGTTGGGCGAAGCTCGCTCTCCACGCCAACAACGGGGGATGAGGTGCTTGGTGAGACCTTGACGACTTGGGGGCGAGACACCGAGAACCCAAGGCCTTGTACAACTTGAACGCACTTAGAAATTAGAGATGGGCAGGGAGACGCCGCGTACCAACTGTGCTTTGAGGTACACCTTTTCTCCGGCTTGGGGAGAAGGTGTGACCTCGCTGGCCGGCGCCGCCCGCCAGGTGAGCCCCTCCGTCGCGGGGAGGTAGCCCTCGATGATCAACTCTTTGATGTCGCGGTCCGTGATGTCCGAACCGCGCCAGTCGCCTTTGTGGGAGTCGTTTTCTTCCTCCAGCAGCTCCAACGCCGCTGGATTATGGTCGCCGCGGGTGGCCTCGACCACCACAGATATGGGGATGACCAGACCCTCTAGAGGCACAACGACGGAGCTCGTCGGCTTTGCCGCGGCTTCGCCTGACGCTGCCATCAAGGGGGAGGAGCTGCTGCTAGCCATTGGGTGTGTTTGGAAGTGACTGGCGAGATTGGGAGTTAGGGTTTTTCGTGCGAGGCGTGGAGAGCTCGAGGAGACACTTGCCTGAGGAAGAATAAGATGCAGGGGAGAATGAGGTAAAAAGTAAATTTTCCACCATAGTTACTATTTATGATATCGAGCATCAAGATTCATGCCGCTTCATCGGACGGTTGCCGCGTAGACGACGTGTGCGGAGAAGTGCGCGGAAATTTCTCCACGTACCAACCGTCACCGCCAACGGTTCGTATCGCTCGCGCGGGAAAAGTGGACATGATTGCGTTCTCTGCATGTGTGAGTTACGAGGCGTTGCTGACCTACGTCTATGTCGCCCTAGATGACATAGGCAGATGAACCATCACATCAGAAGATTCCGGCATGGACGGATCCAGTTCGGCTACGGAAGAGTACGATGGAAGATTCAGCAATTCTCCGACTTGCAAGTTGAAGACGGAGAAAACCTTGCAGGGTTCTTTGGGAGGACTACAAGATATTGCTTGACGATTTGCTGACATCCATCTAGACGGAGCATTCCACGTGAAGAGGCAAGACGGCGCAAGATCTCGGAGTTCTCCAGGGGCTACTGTTGGGGATATGCTATATGGGTATCCTCATAGCATGTCTCTTATCCGGATAACCCGGGTGGCCCACAGTTAGTAGCATGGCCCATGGCCTGCTGGGCGGCCCAGTTAGATGGATCCATAAGGGAGGCCCATGCCGGATAAAGGAAGTCTACGGTGGAGTCACTATCGTACCCGGAGCCTTGGTGTACAAGACACGCTAGACTAGTAATCGACGGTGTAGGACTCTGTAACCTGTCTGACTAGGACTTTTCCCTGTAACCCTAGGACCTGGCGACTATATATAAGTCAGGCCTATGAGAGACTTTAGGGCATCGATACACATAACCTCATACAGCAAACCTATCTCTGTAACTCGGCGTATTGCCCTTATAGTGATTTATAGCAGGAGTAGGATTCCGCCACCGTTGTGGGATCTGAACCTGGGTAAGCTGTGTTACCTCGTACCCGTCAACCGTCTGCCATCCCCCATGTCTGTGAACACGCACTGCGAGGACCCCTCCATGGCGTACTCGTCGGCAATACCACGACACCGAGTTCTCGGGACACTCTTTTCCATCCAAATTCGGCTCAAATTCGTCCAGTTTTTGGCATAGTTCGGCTTAGTTCGACATAAAATAGACCATAGTTCGGCATAAATTTGAAAATAGTTTGGAGTACAATGAAACTACAACATATTTTGGCCTAGTTCGTCTAGTTCATGCTCGGCATCTACGTGTTGCCCATGTGTATCCATAGGTGCTCAGCCAGATCATTGATACGTCGGAAACGTATCTATAATTTTTATGCTCCATGCTTGTTTAGTATCTACTTTGCTTTGTTTTGTCTACTCTTTGAGGCGTTTTTATATGTTTTCTGGAACTAACCTATTAACAAGTTGCCACAGTGCCAGTTGCCTGTTTTCTTCTATTTTTGGTTCCAGAAAGGCAGAAAATCAATATTCTCGGAATTGTACGGGACAAAAGCCTAAGTCAATAACTTTCCGTGAGGGACACGAATCCAGAAGGAGGGACGGAGAGGCACCAGAGGGTGGCCAGACCCCCTAGGCGCGGCCAATCCTGGCCCGCGCCTAGGGAGGGTGTGGGCCCTCTGGCCGCCTCTTCGGCCTCCCCTTCGCCTATAAGATCCCCCCGATGAGAAAACCCTAAATCATCCGAGAAACATCCACTAAAACCTACACAACACCGCCGCCACCGAAGGGGAGATATATGACCTAATTGTTGCTCCCCCGCTGTTTGCATGGAGATTGTCGCTTGTGGCGTGCTGCATTAGCCCAGCCCAAAGAACAAGACTTGCGTGTCTGCAGAGGAAAACCCGGTGACGACCGTCGTCTGTCAACTCACCGTCCTGGGGTCTTACTTACGGCTGCCTAGAACTATCCGCCTATTCTATGCACAATTTATGTAGCAACGCGGGCTATCAGATATATAGAATAGACAATTTCAATTATGTCTTATGACCTAAGATAACTCCCTGTATAATATCATACTATATAGTTTTTATAAATGGTTATTCCTACTGAATTGTTAGTTTAGACCGACACGATGCGGCTAGCCGCTATATCTCATAGTTCTATAAAGAGACTGAAAAAAATAAGTACTTTCCTACATTGTATGTACTTTCCACTTGTCCTCTACTTATTGCTCATTACTATGCCAACTCCTTACTTAAATTCGCTTTTGCATATGTTGTATTGACTTATCTTCTTTTAAATCCTATATTCATTAGTTGCATGCGGGTGTTGTGTTCTTATGGATGCTTTGTTTTCGATACAGGTCAGGTTTAAGTCATAGATTTGCCTTATCTAACTTCAGTTATTATTCATTCGTGATGTTTACCACCACGGAAACATGATATTATTTCAAATCATTTATCAAATTTGAATTTTCATGCTATGGCCAACTATTTGGTAAATATTTTTTATCACTTAGAATTGTAAAATGGCTCAAAATCAACAGGATCGTGTGCCAAGACGCACTCCTAAATCTAGTCTAGATAAACCCAGGTCAATTATCCCTAACAAGAGTAGCATAGATCAAGTGTAACTCCAGAATCCCTCATTACTGCATCTATGCTTTGACAATTCCATAATATAGTTATAATCTATTTTCTCTCCTACATCTATATTCATACGGATAGCCAACTAAGAAAAGACCAGAAGTGCCCCCTCCCTGCCTCCCGTGTCGCTCTTGGGCGACACCGGAGGCCCCCAAACCCTAGTCGCCCTAGCCCGTCACCACCCGCCTCTCCTCCTCACCGTCGTCGGTGGCGGCCTACGACCGTCGCGGGCGGCGGCGCGGCTTCATCCGGTCCTTTCTTTTTCAGTTTTCTCCTTGCCTTTTTTGCTTTGTTTCGCCCTCCCTTCCCCACTCGACGCCGGCCATTCTGGACGCCACGGACCCCTCCCGACGAGCTCCAGCCCGGCCAATCGCGACGCTGCGCCACTCCAACACGCAGATCCGGCGAGCCCCTCCCCCTGTGATTCCCACAGGCAGTGGTCCGCCCAGATCTCGATCTGGAGCGTTCGGCCGCCGCCACTCCTGGAGCTCGCCCCTGCTAGACAGCGCGTCCGGCAGGAGGCATGTCGGTGGTCTACAAGATCCCGTCGATCCTGAACTGGGCTCCGGTGAGGTTTGAGTGGTTGGTGTTTGTTGTGTGGTGGTCGGCGGTGATGCTGATTGGGGAGGTTGTTGTGCTTCGAAATCCGGCTCTCTAGTGCTGTCGGCGTCGTGTCCGCCAGTTTCCAAAGATCGGTGTCCGAGAAAGTGCTTCAGTAGTCAGTGCGACTCGCTGAGCCGTTGGGGCCGGAGCAGGGGCTCGCGGTAACCCCCTTCCCACTACTGCGACCTGGTGGTGCCCGTCTGTCTTCATGGTAGAGTCTGGCCATTAACCCCTCCGCCAATCGGCAACCGCTGCTCGGATAAGAAGGTCCCCGTCGCAGTTTGGCTCTCATTGGTGTTTCTCTGGCAATGTGATGCCGGTCAGTTTGCCATCTTTTGTTTGGCGTTGCAGCTTTCCCATTCCTACTCCCTAATGTTGTTTTGTCACTCGGAGTGTCCGACGAGGAACACGATGATTGTTTGTGGTTGGGTAGCTGCGTTGAGCAAGAAGAAAGGTTGCGGGCGAAAGCCTTGCTCGGTTCGCCGGTGCTGACGATGATGACACCTGAGGGTGCCGTTTACCTCCTTGGAGGAGTCGTCGTGAAAGCTTTCCTTTTTTCCCTCTTCTTGATCTTTGGTCTCCGGGTGAAAACCTAGATCCTTTTGGATTGGGCAACATCGACACTTTCATGTCGTCCCCTTATTGAAGGTGCTGCTTTTAGAGTCTTTGACTAGCGCCAATGTTCTATAGTCAGATGTTGATCTTGTGCATCACTTTTGCCAAAGAACCCCCTTGAAGTTGATGTTGTAAGGATTTCGGTGCTGGTTGGAGTCGGACCCAGCAACGCCCTAGGCTCCTTCTGGTATCACGGATGAGGAAGTAGACATCAAGCCTGGGATAACATCTACTAGCTATTTTGCTTGCTGTAGGCTTTCTCTTTGTAATCTTTTTAGGTGTTGTTCTTCTCCGTTTGAGCTCTCTTTGTAAGACCAGCTGAAGGGATACGGGTAGGCTACACTAGTGCAAATCAAAATTTTCTACCGCGTAAACCAGGAATACTGTTGTCATAGATCACGGGATTACCACTAGATGCGCACTTGCGGAATTGATGAAGCGCGTCGAGGCAGTGCAGTCGTTCCACTTCTCCTCCTCGTCCTCGTCCCACGAGAAGCTCTCCTTGCGCGGCTCGTCCAAGTGCCACAGATGCAGCACCTCCGAGGTATCCACACGTGCAGGGTGGAAGCGTCAGACGCCGGACTGCTAGGTCCGCGTGTGCAACACATGCGAGAGGTGTGGCGGCTGGGTGGAATGGTCTAAGGTCTAACCCCGGTCATCTCTCCCCACCCTCTCTTATATAGGGTCCCTAGTAGGCTTCTACATTAGCAGCACATTAGTAGCCTAAGCCTGGTCTAATTCGGATCCAATCCTCATTAGGCTTCCACCCTTAAGTGTGTGACCTTATAGGTTCATATACGTATAGACATGACACGAATACACTTATTCTGTCAATAGTTGGTAGCGGCCTCTAGCAAGACGTGCCAACTCCTAAACGCATACAAAGATCATATCGGACGAACCATCACAAGGTTTAGTACATGTCTTTTCCTTTGCCTCACGATATTTGGTCTAGCTCCAAGCTGACCTCCCTTTCTCGATACTGTGATTCGGAATCCCTTTACTAGATTAACTCTTAACCATATGTAGCACGGCCATGCATTTCTAAATCAGATCACTCGAGGGGCCTAGAGATATCTCTCTCTAATAGAGAGGGGCAAATCCCATCTTGATTGACCATGCCTTGCAGCATGCTTCAGGACAAACCCGAAAGCTACCTTTATAACTATCCTGTTACGGTGCAGCGTTTGATAGCCCCAAAGTAGGTCGATCCACATCTCAAGTACATGCGACAATCTCAGGTCTAAGGACAAAACGTACACGATGTGTAAAGAGAGAGCCGCAACTAATTGCTAGTCTTAGGTTGGGTCAGTCCAACCTCATGTTTATAACATGTGTCCACATCATTGCTTTGACATCTCCATGTCTATGACTTGCGAAACATAGTCATCAACCAATCGATGTGCTAGTCTAATATCCACGTATGTCCTCACATGAACTTTGACTAGGGACAACTATTAAATAACCATACAAGTAAAGAGTTTCACAAACAATTCACATAATTGATAATCAACATAAGTTGCCTGATATGAATATTCAAGAAACATTACAATAACTCATGGATACATAAGAAATATAATCATCTCTATGATTGCCTCTAGGGCATATTTCCTTCACCAGCCACACTGTTGAGCCGATTCAAAGAAAAAAGCGTCAGAGTAAGAATCGCTAGAATTTTGCCGTAGTGTATGGAACCGTTTGTAGGGCCTGCTATCAAGTAAATAACAATTCACTTTTTTACTTTTTGCGGGCATTCTCCCTCACAAGCCTGTCAGGATGGTCCACTACACATGCAAAGAAGCAAACCATAGAATTGAATCGCTTTTGTTGTCAGGTTTGATGAACCGATGCCCCACACTATATTGAATCGATTCAAAGGTAGGAGAGAGAGAGTGTGTTAGGAATCGCTTCTTTTTCACGGTGTGGCTGGTCTAAGCTGGTAACCCAACGGTGATGTAATCCTGGATGGTTGAGGGCTTTGTTAATTCAAAGTCGGGCTCTTTAAGCCTTCAGTGTTAGCGACCCAAAGGTTAGCCCACGCTCAACCAGTGTATTTGGAGGCCCAAGGCCTTTTTCAGCCCAAAAGCCGCGACTAAAGGGAGAGGTTGCCCAGCTATATAAGCTAGTGTCGGCCTCCTTCAACTAGCGAGGTGAGACTAAACCCGGGCGCGTTCCACCAGACCGTCCCCAGCCGTACCATCCGTTCGAATGCTGACATTCAGTCTAAAAAAAAATCAATATTCATACGCATTTCTAACTTTTTTTTTCAACCAAGCGGATTGTCTCGGGAGCTAACGCATTGAAGTTTAGAAACACGACCTAAGTTTGTGCAAGGGACACGCGGCGTGCGCCATGTGAGTCCTTCCACTCGAACCGCCAGCACGCCTTCTGGGTGGGACCCACGCCAGCAAGTACCTATACCTCGCAGTCTGAGCATTCTCTATTCTCCTCATCACATATCCACAGCTCACTCGTGGAGCTTCCAGAAAACAGCAAAACAATCATAGACCTACTGCTTATAAAAATACACACAGAGGGCTTAATAACCAGCAAGAATAACTTCAACTTTTGTTTGCTCAACTGGTATGTGGCATCTGAAAGCTTGATCTCTGTCACCGACTCTGCTCTTTCTCGAGTAATTTCTCGATCTGTTTGGGATGGTTGCTTGGCTTTTCTTGGGTTCTGTTTTCCGATTGGTGTTTCTCGAGCAATCAGTTTTCGTGCTCTAGGAGAGCTTGTCGAGAATATTGATCTGTGAAGCACCTACATGTTGTGCTGAAAAATGCACTGCCACCCTTGCTGCTCTGACAAAGAACATGCTGCTTTAGCATATGTTGTCTCATGAACATGTTCTAGATCTGTATTTGTATTTTGACCAACCGGTTCATCCTGCATTTTTATTTCTCTTGGCGAACATCTTGCATGTGGGCACGGGCTATTTATTCAGGATTGTGGCTTTAAGAGCACAGATCTATGGGCCTTTAATCAGGTTTTGTTGAATCCAGCCTTCCTGTTTGTGAATTCCTGCATGTTGACCTCCTGAACTGTTCCATCCAAAGCTGTTCCGTAGGTACTGGGCTTCGTTTTACAGTGTTGAAGCTAAGATTTTGTAGATAGATGTTTGATCTTGAATCAGTGTTCAGTTTTCCAAAGGAATGTTCGATCTGCGTGGTTGATTTGTTGAAGAGATTTTTATCTGTAACCCTGCAGCTACGAATTGTGCGTTACTGAATCGAACTGAATTCCGCGTCTTTTTCTGTGATTAACTCCTTGTTTCAGAAGCTACACTGTCTGCCATGCCTGACGGCACACTTTCCTGTACCAGGTATTCGCCGCCGCCGCCGCCGCCGACCACGCAAAGATGTATCTGGTGAAGGACATCAGCGGGGCCATCGGCCTGATGGCGGCGGCCCTGGTGCTCCTGGGCACCTGGCCGGTCGTCCTCGCCGTGCTGGAGCGCCGGGGGCGGCTGCCGCAGCACACGTACATTGACTACTCCATCTCAAACTTCCTGGCCGCAGTGCTGGTCGCCTTCACCTTCGGCCAGATCGGCGGGGACACCCCGGAGACGCCCAATTTCCTCACCCAGCTCACCCAGGTAAATTATCCCAGTTGAAATTATGAACATGCCTCGCAAAAACAGGTAAATCTGTACTACTGAATTTCAAGAAACGTGTTGGGTTTCAGTCTTTCAGGCCTCCTGAAGTTTAACATGTGTGAAGCAAACAACTTGCGTTGGTGGCGCATCAGGCTCTGTTCAGAATTTTATAATGTAGTGAAAATGTTCTAACTGTCAATTGAACAATGCAGGATAACTGGCCGTCGGTCATGTTCGCGATTTCGGGAGGCATCTTCATCACCCTCGGAACCCTAGCCACGCAGTACGGCTGGGCATACGTCGGGCTTACGGTCACTGAGGTCATGGCCTCAAGCCTGAAGGTTGTCATAGGTAGTACATACACTGTCAGCTTTATTACTCTCTATAAACATGGATGTTTTCCTGCCGCAGCTATTCCAGTATGAATTTTCAAAATCCTAAGATACCTGACTTGAATTTATCTTCCAGGGACAACACTAAACTATTTTCTCGACGGTCGGATCAACAAGGCGGAGGTTCTCTTCCCTGGCGTCGGATGCTTTCTGATTGCAGCCTGCCTAGGCTCGCTTGTTCACTCTTCCAATGCTGCTGACAACCAGGAGAAGCTATCAAACTCCAGAAACTTTACTGGGTACAATTCTCTGCTTACTCCCCGCAGCACTCATGTGGTGTAAACAACGAGTTTCTGTCTTTTTGCCTAAATTTTACTTGTACACATCTAGATCTAATATGTTTCTAGCTGGAACTCTGCATTAATTTTTCATGCATGGCCTTAAAGTATTGTACGATTAGATACCTGCAGTGTCAGTATTATCCCCTTGCAGTATTACTGTATCTGAAGAACACTTGTTAAAATTCCTCACAGGAACACTGCAAAAGAAGATCTCACTAGACACCTACTCGAAGAAGGTACTTGCTACTACTGGTCAGATACTCAGATCAATGGACCATTTCTGTCATTAATTCCGAGATTAAACCTGAGCTGCCGGTCTTGATATCTTTTCGATATACAGAGGAGCCAAATGATTGTGAAGAAGCAAAGCCATATTTACCAAAGCCTGTAGAGAAAATCGAGGCTGGAACAGCAGATTTCCTGATTGATCTCGAGGACAAAAGATCAATCAAAGTAAGCACCTGCAGAAATACCAATTTTTGGTTCATAACTACTCCCTCTGTTTCAAAATATAAGATGTTTTAGCTTTGTGAAGCAAATGTATCTAGACTTGTTTCAGTGTCTAGATTCACTCTAAACATGAGTGAACCTACATACTAAAACAAGTCTAGATACATTCTCTCCACAAACCTAAAACGTCTTATATTTTGAAATAGAGGGAGTAGTTGATTCATCATGATTAAACTGCGGTGTCTTAATGCAAAAACGAACAAATCAATGAACAATCGTATACTTGTGAAGAACATAATTTACTGTCACGCAATAATAATCAGAACAATGAAATGGAAAAAGGAGTACTGCATTTTTCTTTTGCCGACATGGAGATGGACAACCCTGTCCTGTGGTGTTCAGGTTCTTGGATCCAGCACGCTGGTGGGCCTGGGGATCGTCACCTTCGCGGGAGTGTGCTACTCGCTCTTCACGCCGGCGTTCAACCTGGCGACCAATGACCAGTGGCACACGCTGCGCGACGGTGTGCCGCACCTGGTGGTGTACACGGCCTTCTTCTACTTCTCCCTCTCTTCATTCGTGGTCGGCGTGGCGCTCAACATCTGGCTCCTGTATCGCCCCATGGCCGGCGTGCCGCGGTCCTCGCTCCGGGTGTACATCGGCGACCACGAGGGGAGGGGGCTCGCGCTGCTGGCCGGGATGGTTTCCGGGCTGGGCAACGCGTTCACGTTCATGGCCGGTCAGGCGGCCGGGTACGCGGCGGCGGACTCCGTGCAGGCGCTGCCGCTGGTGAGCACGTTCTGGGGCGTGGTGCTGTTCAGGGAGTACCGGAGGTCGTCGAGGAGGACGTACACGCTGCTGGGGAGCATGCTCTTCATGTTCGTCGTCGCCATGGCCGTGCTCATGGCCTCCTCGGCGCACAGGAAGCCACTTTGACAGTCACAGCCTGGACTATGACGCGTAGCCAAGGCAGGGCTACACTAGGACGGACGGGATGCATGGTCTGTATATGCCCGCCTACGGCGAGCAAGCCGTCATGAAAAATCGATGAGAACAATCTATTTTCAATTTGTGATATGTATGTATTTAGGAAATGATGTTGTGCTCAATCTATTTTTTCTGTAATAATCCATATTATATTATGAAAATTCTACTATCAGACCGGACCGGTTGCTGAATTGCAAAATCCAGCAGAAAATGTGAACACGTGCTGAGCTTAGAATTGTATCAAAAATTTAAAATGTTTTATAGATCAAACCGCTTTTCTGATTTAATATCTGTTTTTATCGTTGGATTAATCGCGACGAGATCTTCAAAACTAGATCACATGTTAATATGTTTCAATAAAAAAAATTCGGAGCAAAATATTATCCACCCAATAACACATAAGTTATCCACCATATAAATGTATGTGTTGGGTAGAAGCATTCTCGCATATCCCAAACACGTAAGTTATCCACCCAATAACATAGTCGGACACGGAGTTCAGTAGGCCGCTCATTGCGGTTTCTCCTTGAACTGAATACACATGAATACACAAGATCTCACTAACTAAAATTGCTGAGTCGTTAAGCTAAAATTAGATAAGTTGATTAAAAAATACATTCCTCTTTAATCCATAAAGTTTACTATATTACAGAAAAGGCCTTCAAATTAGGCTACCCAATTAAGTAAGCACCTTTGTTTAGTACTCGTACAGAAAAGTCCCTAAAATTAGGATCTAATTATAAATAAGATTTTCTCAGCCAAAAGTTAAATAAAATGATAACTATCTAGACATTTTTTTGCCTCATGTTGATTCGCGTTACTAGTGTAGAGTATGGGGAAAACTTCAGTGGAAATACTTGATACTAGAACCGAAAATGCAAAGTCAGTACAACTCACTCATAGAGAACAACAAATTTTGGATAGTATCGAATCTCCCCTAAATGTATAAAATGCAATGTACTGTATTATTTTCTTTCAAAATAAAATAAGGTGAACTCTCAGAAACCAAACACAGCATCTTCTACATAATAAAACAGGCCGTGGTTGCTGCCAAAAGCTAACCTGAAGACTAACATCATTTAATAAAACTACCGCGAGCACTAACATCATTTAATCATTTTTCACATCGGTTTGGGGTGAAAAAGACTACTCAGTTTGCAAAAGGACCTCCAGTCAACCTCCCGTTGCCCCCTGCAGTTATTCTCTATCCTTCAGTTTCTCCTCAAGACTCCATTTTCTAATTTTGTCTGCATGAAGAATCAGAAGTTTAGGCATGACTCACCATATGAAGAACCATGAAAGTACCAGAAATTCTCTTCTGTTCAGAGCAAAGCTTGATTTAAGAAAAATGCCAGATTGTTCAAACATTAGAGATGCAATGCTAACAGTAACTAGAAACTTTCCTGTTTTAAAATTTGTGCAATCAAGCACCAAACAGCACAGAAATCGCACCAGGTATATCTCTAAGAATACATCCACATTGGATTATATCCCACACAAACCCACAAGCGAACATGACAGAAACAAATGATAAGTGTTCCCATAATTTGGCAATGCATCTCACCCTGTCATCCTCTGCTTGGGAGATTTATCTTTCGTTTAAATGATATTGCTCAGCACTAGCAAAAAAACTACCCTGATCTCTAAAGGCAGGAATTTATGCGGGAACCGATGTAGTCAAGTTCAGCATATTGCAAAAGGAATTAACGGTGAAGTGGCCAGAAGTGGTGAGGGTCAGTTTAGTGAATCTTTGTGGTCAGTCAGTCATACTGGCGCACAATTGTTTCAATATCAACTGGCATTTGCAAAGTTTCTTCCCCAAAAAGTTCCCCCAAATTGAACTACGCCTCACACTTCATATAGCATTTCAGAAACAGAAATACCTACACTTCACATTATAATGTAGTAAGGAGAGACAACGAGGCCTCCATCTAGCCACCAATCTTCCCACAATCAGGTATTGTATAGTTTATCCCCTTACAATTCTTATATTATGAATATCTTTTATGTCCTCGAAACAGGCTTTCGCCCCGCTTTATAAATAAAGCCCAACCATCAAATCCGATACAAAATTCAAAGCAAATGGGAAAAAATAAAAAAAGGTCTGATGGGGCAGCAATACACATCAGCCCAAAGAGAGGGAAAGAGAAAGCGAAATAATGAGATACGAACTCCCAGAGAGGGAACTCGGTGGACTGGCGGCGAGTAGTGGTGTGCTGACACCAGCAGGTCCTGAAGCATGCCGTCCAAAAGCTCCCTGTTCTGCTGCCTAGATAGCGAATGCCACTGCTGAAGAAAAGCAAGAAATTTAAAAATGGAGTTAGTAGCATGCCACCGGATGACACGCTCGATAACCATCTTGTTATGAATCGTCCCCTACCGGTACGGTTTGCCTCATTTTCAAGAAACTCACCAAGGTCTTGAGCCTGCCAAGCAGGCCCAAGAGATTCTCGGACAAAGCTCCATAGAAACTGGGCTGCGGGACAGGTGAACATGATGTGGGTGCCCATTTTCAGGTGCCCCACAGAGCGAGCACAAGCCATTGCCCGACCCATGCCGTTTGGACACCTCTACTCCCAATGGAAGACGATATCTTAGAAGTTGCCACACAAAGATCTTGAGACTAAGGGGTAGTGGCGCTTTCTAGAGAGGATTCGTCCATGGGAACACGGGCCCTCTAAACAGGGCCAGATAAGCAGAACTAACAAAGATGTGGGGACATACGCCAGGGGACCCTATCTAGGCCATTCGAGAGTGACTATGGGAGAGTTGCTCTCAAGGCCTCAAAAGCCATCGTCTCCTCAATGCCAAAGGTTCTCCGGAACGGGATGTTCCAGATCCCCCCGGTATGTTGAGGTCACCAGAAGCAATGAATCGGCGCATGAAGCAAAGAGGGAGGGGAACTCATATGTAGGAGGCCGCTCTAACATCCAGGGATCCAGCCAAAACATGGTTCCTTCTCCATTTAAAGTGGTTAAGGAAATCCCTAGTTGAATCTCATGTTTGATGTCATGAATGGATCTCTAGAACTGGGATCCCTCCGGTGTTCGCACGCCATGAGTGGGCGTCTACGGAGGTATTTGGCCTTAATAAGATGTAGCCAAAGACCTCCATCCTCAGTGAGGATACGCCATACCCATTTTAGCATATGGGCCACATTAAAGCGGAGCGAATCTAAAATGCCTATGCCCTAGCTCCTTGTGAATGCAGAGATCTGCCCATTTAACCATGTGGTACTTTTGGCGCCCATCCCTTGCCAACCATGATAACCATGAATTCCTTCACGGAGAAAGTATATAGGCCCATAATATACATGAGTAGGCTAGATAAGCAAGAGTCACTAAGGACAGTCTTGCTTCCCTTAGATGCGAGCCTTGCTTGCCAGGGCTCAGCCTTGGATCTAGGGTTGTAAATGGATAGAATAATTTACGCACCAGATCCTATTTAAGGTATTTATATCCGATTTTAAATAATCCGTCGGATAAGGATATCCGATTCCGAAGTGGCATTCCGGATACGATGTAGGATAGAGTATAAAAAATAGCATGCAGATATGAATAATCTGAAAATTAATTTAGGGTAATCCGACCGGATAATGTGATTTTCGAGTCAAAAGTCAATTTCAACTTGACAAAATAGTAATTATTTAGTTACCGAGTTTATTTGACGAACAAGTCTAGCTCTGAATTTTATTACCAAATCTCTACTTTATCAACTAGTTGATTCTTGCGAGGCTTAAAGGTCAATTTGCTCTCGAAATCCGCTATAAATATCAACCATGATAGTATTTTTCGACTATTTTTATTTTCGATACGAATCCGCTCCTTTTCCGATTCGAATCCGTAGTCCAAATTATCCGTATTCGAATTCGCAACCGATCATTGTCCGATCCGCTCGGAATTCAAGAAAAAAGTATGGTAAAGGATATGGTACAAGCAAAATCCGATCCGATCCATTTAAACCCCTACTTCGATCTAACCCGCACAACTAAGGGGGCAAGATCCTTGATTAGGACCCAGGTATCACAGATGGGCATCCCGAGGTAGGTGATAGGGAAATCAACCAACCTACAATTTAGGTTGTCCACAATACTCTGTCTGTCCTCATCGGAGTATCCCAGGATCATTACTTCGCTCTTGTCGAAGTTGATCTTGAGTCCCGACATGGTCCCAAAGCAAAGACCAGGAACTTGAGATTAGTGATGTCAAGTTCCGTGCCCTCTTTCATGATCACGGTGTCATCTGCATACTGGAGATGGGTGACACCACCTCCAGGAATACGATGCCCTACCACACCAGTGATGTGGTCGGCGATCTTGGCTCTATCCAAGATCTCCGCAAGGGCATCACCTACGGATTTAAAGAGGGGGATATGGGATCTCCCTGACTCACTCCACAGGACGGTCTAAAGTATGGGCCTACTTTCCCATTGATATTGATAATTGTGTGTTTCCACTCATGACAAATTGCATGATCCAGCAGATCACTCTATCATCAAAACCCCTCTACTCCAAGACCTGATAGAGAAAGGCCTAGTCCAACCGATCATAGGCTTTCTGGAAGTCTAGCTTTAGGAACACGCCCTTATGGCGTCGTACCTTAACCTCATGAAGTGCCAAGACCCTGTCATGGATGATGCGTCCTTTCAAGAAGGCAAACTGTAGGGGGTGGGTTAGTCGCTCCATAACTATGGCGCAATCTTTGTCGCGCATACTTTCGCAAAGATCCTCTAGATCACCGTGATCGGTCTAAATTGAAGGACGTTTGTGGCCCCCAAAATTTTGGGGATCAAAGTTATCACGCCAAAAAATTTAAGTCGGGACATAACCAATGTACTAGTGTAGAACTCCTGGAACATAGGCATTAGTTGCTCCAAGCGAATATTCCATCATCCAAACTAATCTTCCTCCGATCCTAACCCATTGGGTGGGTTCATCTGGCCCGGGGGCCGAGTTAGTCTTCATATCCTTAATAGCTCTCATGACCTCCTATCAAGGATTACGAGTTGACGAGTCAAGCCGAGTCATTGGGGTACCGATTTGTAGACTAGTCGAGACTAGTCAACATGTACTTAAGCAGTAGCTAGTAAAAAATTCTATCATGTATGGCAACTAGATAGGAGGTTTAATAACTAAAACTGACATAAGTTCAACACAAGTTACATAACACGATAATGCTAGAAACTAGAAATTCATGTAGCAAAGTCTAGAATAGCTAGGCTTCCCAATTTTCTTCCTGAGCACCTCACTTATCCGGCTAAAATTGAGTCGATCGACTCAAACAGTAGGACTAGTCATTCGACTCAATGGACTCAAGGAAATAGTCGAGTCGACCAACCGAATCAACAGTCAGTTTAGGACTTGTAGACTAGTCGTTTCGTTGGACTCATAATCCTTGCCTCTTATGGAGGAATGGAAGGGTAAGATCCGCATTCTCGTCCGTAATAACCCTATCCCTAGATGGCCATAGGCCACCTGCTAATGCCACCCTTGGGTGGGGTCCCGCCATGAAGAGCTCCTTATAGAAGAAGTAAAATGGGAGGAGATATCCTTGGAATCTTCCAAGAGATTTTTACAGAGTTATCCTTGGAATCTTCTAATAGATTTTTGCCGTCCCAAAGGCATGGTAGAAACAGTAATTCTCTGTTTAACCCCTCTAAGAAGGCTGTAGAAAGAGACAACGTAAAGACTAATGAGGCATGTTGCTAAGGTATGACTTAACTAGAACAGGCCAACCATCACTAGTGAAGATCATCCCTAGCCATCAAACGAACCTGATCTTTACCTTATTCTTAATGGGTTTCCAAGCCAAAATTCTTATTTTAAATTTCGTCAGCAGGAATTCCTAGGTATAAAATATTTAATGGGAAGAGGCAACGACAAGCAGAAGCTCTTACAAGCATCTAGCTATCAACAGTACAAATGGAAACACCAAAGTATCAAGTCAAAATGAAAACTGTACCAATTCAGAAATGCAAGCAGTCGCGCAGAGCTGTAGACAGTGCTAAATGGACAGGGGATGAACAAAAGTAAATAAATAAGTATAATGCTGAACCGGCAGTACTTCTAAATTTAGTACTTCTGTTCCTTGTACATGAAGAAAATAAGTGCCTAACGACAATAAAATGCAAGCAAACATTTGGCGAATGCTAAAGCTATAGATAGCCCAGTTTGGCCGTGTCTCAAATTAAAAATGCTTTACTCATCTTAAAGATATATCATTACTGAACAATACCATCTAGTGGCCAAAAGAGGGAAATGTTATGATACCTTGTCTAGGTTGCATCAAGCATCTTCGAGTTGAGGGTGCACCTTGTTCTCTATCAAAGATGGAGGCCATGCCATGATGTAGGGATGGACATGGCTATCAAATCTTCTCCGAAAGATCATGTCCACCACTGATGTGTCCATGCACACAGATAGGAACCAACAAGGAAAATGAGCATCAACGAACGTCTCTCTGGTAGAGAAGTACACGTATCCATCGATAATGGCCACAACCTTCAGTTCACCATGTTCCTCCAGCGTACCCCCAGTGAAATCGACAATCCTCTCCAATGAAAACCTCTTGTCAAACATCCACATCTCAATGCCATCAAGACCAGCTCTCCATACCCAGACAAAGAGATCGAATTCAATTGGGCAGACAATGCAAAGCTCACCGTCCTTGTTCTCGCCAATCCTAAATATGAAATGTCGTCCTACCAAGCTCGGCGGCAGATCCATCTGAGAGAATTCTAGTGTCGCGGTGTTGAGCACGAGGATGTAGGCTTCGTTAGCGTGTATCCAGTAGATGAACCCATTCACCATATTACCAACTTTGAGCCAGTACTTGTCCTCAGGATGTGGCGTCACAGGCTCCGACCACGGGAAGATCTGCCACTCCCTGCTTTCTGATGAGAACACGGCGGCTCGCGCCCGGGATTCGTCATGATAGGTGAAGACCAGGCGCAGCGGTTCGCCGGCCTTTTTGGAGGATAGAATGTTGCACCCAAGGTAGGTGACGTCCCTGTGGAAATCGTCAAAGATTTCCTCAGGCGGCGAGGCGATGAGATCCAGGGCCCGCGTGAGGGGGTTGTAGGCGGCGAACTGCTCCGTGTTGCAGTTCCGGAGGAGTACGTAGCCGTCGCGGCAGTCTTCTATGGCCCACCCCGGGAAGGTGTCGTCGTCGTCGTCGTCGTCGGGGAGGCGGGTGAGGAAGAAGTCGGCGCCGCGGACGACGGCTGCGAGGTCTGGGTCGGAGCGGCGGCGGAGGGGGGCGAAGGTTGGGATGGAGGGTTCGTCGGGGTCGAAGAAGAGGCCGAGGAGAGGGGGTGGGCGTGCGGCGCTGAAGGAGCGGCGGAAGGCAGGGGACGAGCGGACGGCGTCGAGGAAGGTGCGGCAGCTGAGGGCAGCACGGACGAGGCTCGGCAGGGAGGGGAGGCGGAGGAAGATCTCGCGGAGGAGATCGTTTCCGAGATCGATTACCGTGGTGGGAGCGGGCGGCGGCGGCGGCGATTGCTGGGAGGCCATGGCTTGCACAGGAAAAGGAGGAAAGGAAGGATGCTCCGCCACGGCCACGGCAAAAACAAAATGGTACTGTTGTATAATTATTTTTTATGTTAATTTTATTTCTATTTCCAAAATTAAAGGCAAGCTGTGTTGGAGTGGAGATTTTTGCTCCCAGCCAGTGCTCCTGCTATTTTTGAAAATCGAAAATAATAATTATGAGTTTTAAAAAAATTGAAAAAAAATGGATTACCTAATGATTTTTTTACTCCTACAAACATGCAAAATATTAATTTTAAATAATTTATGTCCTTAGCCCACAATGAAAATAATTTCGTATTACAATTTTGCATGCTCATGGGATACAACATTGACTGTGTTCAAAAGTATTTTCAATTTTATTTAAAACTTATAAATCTGCCTTTTGAATTATTTAAAATAAAGAAAGCACTAGAGCTTGGGAACACGAGAACGAACCGACTCCCGTCCGCTCTCGCTCGAGGGCGACACAGGAGGCCCAACCCTAGTCGCCGCTTGGTTTCCCTCCCTCCTCCTAGTTCCACCTTGCTGTCGTCGAGGGATGTCGCCGGCTTGGTCTGCGCGACTGACAACGGCGGCGGGGTGCCTCCTCGCGTGTGTGGGTGTCGTGTCGTGTGTGTGCATCTTCGGTCCAGGCGGGCCGGACTAACCGCGGGCGCTGGCGGCAGTGCGGGTTGCAGCGAAGGCAGATCTGGAGGCGGGGGGTCGCGGTGGTTGCTCTGCATCCCTGTGACAGCGTGATGGAGTCTGGGATCTCGACCATGCCTTGTTGCAGGCCAGTCATCTCGAACATCCCGCGTCGACGAATTTGTAGTCGTTCTCGTTCTCGGAAGATCTGCGCCAACGTTGCTCGGCCACCGCTGGAGATGGCACCTCGGGCTTACGCAGATCAAGATCTGGGCATCGATGGGAGGTTGGTTGGCCTAGGGTTTCTCTTGTGCAAAGACAAACACCTTCCTGAGGCTGGTCCTTGATCTGGCTTGAGTGGGGAGTTCCGAAAGGCTTTGCCGATGAATGTAATAGCGCTCCTATGCACATTTTAAAAGAAAACTAGACAAAAACTGATATCATTGATATACACATGTGTCCGGTTTATAAGGGAAACCAGACAAGAAAAATCCACCAGTCATTTTCAGAAGAAAAAAAAGACGAAAATCCGCACACATGGCCACACTACTTAGCTGAAGTAGGTCTGAAAAATCCTGAACCCTAGTTATATATATATATACAATACATAAGGACTTATAAAGAGTAAGATGACGAATTTGATGCTCTTACCCGCCAAAAAAGAGTTTGATGCTTTGAATTAAAATGGCATGTCGCTAGAGAACCAAAGGCGCATGATCCACCATAAAAGGCGATCGTTTCGCTAGAGAAAGCAAAGGCGTGATTGAGTGCAGCGTCCGTGAAACTGTGCCGTGATTTCACCAAGCCTTTGTCTTCGGTTCTCTTCCGTTTCAAGCTTCCAACTCTATCTCATCTCTGAGCCAGCGAGTGTCGGTTTGCCGAGTATATTGTGTGCTATATATGGACTATAAATAATACTCCTTCCGTTTAGAATTATAAGATGTTTTAGGTTTGTGAATGAGATGTATCTAGACACCTTTTAGTGTCTAGATTCGTTTGAACCTATACACTAAAAGATGTCTAGATACATCTCCTTCACAAACCTAAAACATCTTATATTTCTAAACGGAGGGAGTATAAGATGTTTTAGATTTGTGAAGAGAATGTATCTAGACTTGTTTTAGTGTATAGATTCACTTTAAACATGAGTAAACCTACATACTAAAAGAAGTCTAGATACATTTGCTTCACAAAGTTAAAACATCCTATATTTTGAAACGGAGGGTACTATTGAGGTTGATCATTTTCAGACCTACTTCAGCTAAGTACTGCCAAACTCTGTTGCACTATATTGTACTGCCAAACTCTGTTGCACTACCGAATAAGCAAGCATCATTGTTAGAGATCTCGGCAATGGGGTGAGTAGTACATGGCCTCCATTAATTCCTGGCCGGAAAATAGACACTACAGAGTGGTGGGAGTAGTACAAACTGTACTGCATTAGACGAGGTAGAACCACACCTCTTCTACTTGTCAACTCGGCGTGTAATTAGCCTCTCTTGATTACCTCAGCCTATGCCTGTCGTACGCAGTAGCCTAACAACAGATCAAGTGCAGTGAAATTTCACTGCATTGTTTTTAGGTTGAAGAAAAAGTGCAGCAGAATCCATAGAGTGGTAGATGACCATTAAGTCATTAACCTGCATACGACCGTGCGGATTACAGAACTGATAATCATCTTTATATAGGATTCAGTACACAGCAAAGGAAACGATAAAGGATTCCCATTAAGAATATGGAAATATCTGGCTAAGAAGTAAGAAGAAACCAAGAGGTTTGCTTCAGATCATCAGTGTAATGATGCCCAGAGCACAAATCACCCCCACTGTAATAGCGATCCCACAAGGTTTCAAGCCTTTACAGACATATTCCCAACATCCACCGACACCTGAGAGTAACGAAATAGACAAACGGATCGATGCTCGACGCTTCTTAATACCTCTGGCATTCAATCAAATGCAAACTGGAAAAGTAACAACTGGTGGCATAAAAGGACTGTAAGGTGAAAAGGCTGCTATAGATATCTATTGATGGGCATGCATGATTCAAACATCACACACAGCAAGGCACTTTTGGCACAGATATATGAATGACCAAAAAGTTCAAAATGCAGAATTGGAAATATGAATAATAAAAAAAAACCAGAATTACGTTTCCAGGCTCGACATGCAATAGTTATGGTCTATGTCCAGAATCCACATACACGTTTGTTCACACTCACACATGAAGACACATATCACATATTTACATCCATTCTCTAGTTCACAACTGCATGGCATCATTTCCTTTATGGCTATCCAATAACTTCAGTCACAATGGACAAAAATTTCTGTAGCCCAAAGGCTCCCAAAATTGACGTTATTTTAGGGTGAATAGAATGGAATAGTTCCACATTTAAGAGGCGTTCTAGTGTTCAGTTGAGAAATGGAATGAAACGAGGTGGTTCTTCAAAAGAGAATATTCCCTCTAGATCCAGAATACATTCATTCCACCAAATTGGTGGAATCTCCCCGTTCCTCTATGCTGAAGCCACCCAAATGTTCTCACTCTCTCTATTCTTTTGCCATTATTTTTGCTAACTGCACCCAAACATAAAACAGAACCATTCCATTCCACTTTTTTGGCCCAACCGAACATAGGATGAAACCATTCCATTATAAATTTTTTGTTCTAGCCAAACACAAGAACGAAACCAACTCATTCCAGTGGAATGGAACCATGACATTCCATTCCACTTCGTTCTCGAACTGAACACACCCTTAGTAACAAGGAATATACAATATCAGAAGAAAATACAGAAATATAAAGGAGCCACATGAGGGAAAATTACAAATGGTACGCAATTGATCTACTAGAACAGGGTACACCTGATAATCCAATGATATGTCTGTCAACAAGTCATTAACTCTGCCTGTTCCAACACATCATGCAGCTGCCGCGATCCTGGCTGCTGCAATTCTCCACATGGTTTATAGGTAGCAAAAATGTATTGTTGATACCATGGCGATGGTGGCTGTATCTCGCCCTGTGGACTTTGTGCTAGCAGACTTGTAATGGGGCCAATTACTCCTGCGGATGCTGACATTGCAAGGGTGACTGCGGCTCCTGTGGTCCTTGAATAATTTTCTCGGGGACAGGGAGTGGATGTGAATCACCTTGCCACACCCAAACCACATCCTTAAGTGCAGGCCTTATTTCCTCTTTCATCAGTTGTCTATACTCTATCGTGTCGCCGTTGGTCTTTTTTAATTCAACCAATAGCAAAGAAGGCGCTAACTCAAAAATCTCCGCGTCAAGCTCAAGAATTCCCTTCTTTCCTTCCTTTGGTGCCGCCAATTTCAAAAAACCATTTTCTTTCTTCTTAATTTTAAGCTCCAATCGTTTGGCCAGTTCATTCAGCTTGGCTAATATAGCTTCTGCTGGCTGCCTACTGGTAAATATGTCCTCCCTTCGGCCATATTTTTCAAAGATATTGGATAGATCAAATCCCGAGACGAGAGAGATGAGGTCAAATGCATTCAAGTCTGCGAGGATTGATGATGCTTCATTAACTTCTGAAATACTGCACTCTGTCGAGTGAGAGGCTGTGGCTTCATCTTTGTAAACCTTGTCTCTTGTTTCTTGT
The DNA here is from genome assembly GCA_916181665.1 of Avena sativa. Classification (NCBI taxonomy): domain Eukaryota; kingdom Viridiplantae; phylum Streptophyta; class Magnoliopsida; order Poales; family Poaceae; genus Avena; species Avena sativa. Next base: position 1,827,227 of record OV702284.1, read on the forward strand.
TTGATCTTCAGTGCATTTACCTCACTGGGTTTTCTGTACCACACAGTTTTCTTTATCATCGAAACAGAAGCTCTGGTACTTGGATCTGGATCAAGAATCATAGATAGTAGCTCCTTCAACTCCGCAGACAAATGACGAGGGCATGTATATTCAGCTCTGGAGATCTTCATATACATATCTACAATATTTCTGCTCTGGAAAGGATGGTAACCAGTCACCAGCACAAAAAGAATTACTCCGCAGGACCATATGTCAGCTTTCGCACCGTCATAGCCTTTTCTGCTAAGCATTTCAGGTGCAATATAAGATGGAGTCCCACAGGTGGTGTGGAGGAGGTCATCTTCTCTTCTGGACTCGGCTAGGGCGCATAGACCAAAATCAGAGACTTTTAGGTTTTCATTCTCATCGAGGAGTAGGTTTTCTGGTTTCAAATCGCGATGATAAACACCTCGGCTATGGCAGTAGTCGACAGCACCGATCAATTGATGAAAATAATTCCACGCAACATCCTCACTTAACTTTCCTTTGGTTGTTTTGTTGAAAAGCTCGCCACCTTTAGCATACTCCAAAACAAAGTAAATCCTGTTCTTGCTAGCCATTACCTCAAAAAATTTCAGGACGTTTGGATGCCGTACCAATCTCATGATTGTGATTTCCCTCATTATTAGACCCGTTAGCCCAAACCTTGAAACCTTGTTCTTATCGATCATCTTTATTGCAACAGCTTGTCCAGTAACAAGATTCCGAGCATAATATACCTTGGCAAAGTTCCCTTGTCCTAAGCGTCTCCCTATTTTGTAACGGTCCATCAAAATTGTTCTCCTATACTCCATTTCACAACCCTGCGTACAAGAAAAATTCAGTTGCACACCTAATATGTTTACAGACATGTTTATATATATATATATATATATATATATATATATATATGGGAAATAGCCTGCTAAACACGGGTATAGCTGCGCATAGCCTATCCACCGTTGATTCTATCCTCTTTTGATATAGGGAGCACATGTATCCAGACCCAGGATTTGTCTAAGAACTAACGTCGTTAGTGTTCTTTTGGCATGCATGCATGAAGCCCTAGCAAAACAAAGTTTATCTAATTTCGTTTGCATGAGGCAAACCCTAACGAGCAACATGCAAAACAAAGCTTGTCTAATTTCGTTTGCATAAGACAAACCCTAACGAGCAACATGCAAAACAAAGCTTGTCTAATTTCGTTTGCATGAGGCAAACCCTAACGAGCAACATGCAAAACAAAGCTTGTCTAATTTCGTTTGCATGAGGCAAATCCTAACGAGCAACATGCAAAACAAAGCTTGTCTATTTTCGGTTGCATGAGGCAAACCCTAACGAGCAACATGCAAAACAAAGCTTGTCTAATTTCGTTTGCATGAGGCAAACCCTAAGGAGCAACATGCAAAACAAATCTTATCTAATTTCGTTTAGGTGAGGCAAACCCTAACGAACAACATGCTGAGAAACCCTAACTTATTTAGTCAACCTTAACTTATTTAGTCTCTCTTCAACTTTCCTTGCTCATTTGAAAAACTAGGTGGAACCGGTTATTGCTTTCTTCCCTCTACCTCATCCCTCCTCGTGCACTTTTGTTTGACAAGCTATTGTTTTACATTGTTATTATGGACCGGTTATTGTTTTACAAAAAAATGTGGAGGGATGCGCGCGACGAGTAACTCTCTCTCGCCAAAAAAACAAGACACTAAACCACTTAGATGAAAATTTAGGGTTTGCATAGTACCACAAACCTTCACTAGGGTTTGCTTACTATGTAGAACTCATTTTAAGCCTTGTTGACTTATCTTTCCATTTTAGATGTTAAAAGTTTCTTTGCCAAACAGCGAGCTAAATTTTTTAGGGTTTCACGAGCCCCTAGGCATTGCATGCATGTACACACACGCGGTGCTGCAAACGCCGTTAGGGACCGTTACTACTTTCAAGAGCCAGCCATTACCATCTAAACTAGTAGTGTATGTGATCTCTTTATTCAACGGTCCTAAGCCTATGCGCAGCTATGTCCATGTGTAGCAAATCTGCGTCTATATATATATATATATATATATATATATATATATATATATATATATATATATATATATATTATATGAGTAAAAATGTACTTGGGTATTCAGAGACGGTAAAGAGCTCTTGAGCTCACATAAGCACTAGTAAAAGAGATCATACTTGTTTATTACATTAGCACTCGTATTTATTTTATAGCACAAAGTTGCAAGAGTGAATGATATATGCAACATTTATTTGTGATTTTTCCCAGAAATTTTCGAATTATGCAAATGCACATTATTTCGAGAACATCAGATGTGCACATTTTGAAAGAATAGAGTTTGAAGAGTTTGCATGAGCTATCTATTTAGAGACCTCTTGAATATCGGTCTTTTGGAATTTTAATAGTTCAACTGTACAACTAAGTTTCAGGTGAACACACCTCTTGACTTGCTCCCGCTGATCCCTCCAACATATCCCATGAGACGCTTAGTTCCTAAGAATTACAAGTGAGTTACTCAAAAGCTGAAATTTTCAGAATATGTTTCCTCAAACACATATCTAGTGTGACAATGTGCACTAGAAGGAAGACACCCTGGATATAAAATTAGTAGGTCCCCATGGGTATTTATCTCAAAGTTGAACTACGCATCGGTGACCACACTAGTTTCACTCATTCCGAGTGGGGCCTAAGTGGATAAACAAACATCTCAAATACACATGTAAAATCCACATACTAAGAAATATGGAAATGCCTTTTTATATCTATGATTGGAGAGCACAGTAAAGATAGTGTATGCTTACGAGGCGTACATGAATACCTCTCACAAAAAAACATACATTCAGTCACCTGTGCATGCATCCAGATTAGTCTCCGATAAAAACGAACCAACAGATCACATGCTCTCACAAGTCACAATAATCAAATAAATCAACTCAGATACTTTTTTAGTAAAGCCAGCGCAGAATCAAGTCCTAAGCCTACACATCTTTTTTTTTCTAGAATATAGGTAGGTTCAATTTGGTCAGGACTCAAAATCCTCCAGGTGATATAGGTATATTTAGTTGATTTACTAGTGATTTTCTGTACTACGATCATAATCACGGAATTATGGTACTCCCTCTGATCCATATTAATCGTTGCTGATATAGTACAACTTTGTAGTAAACCACTGACAATTAATATGGACCGGAGGGAGTAGAAATTTCTATGTGCATCATATTATATAATTCAGAATAAAAAATAAATCATCATAATTTTCAGGTGGATTCTGTATGAAGTCAAGAAAGAAATAAACTTTAGAAGAAACACACCCTGCTAGTGATGTTTTAAAACAGTGCACATGAGCATGGGAGAGTTTTAGCCATTCATGCAGGTCTTTCTCTTTTGGAAGTCAGTACTTTAGTTTTACATAAGTAGGTTTAGAGGAGAACTCACGTTATAGCTTATCTCTCCCGGTATCCATTGATGTAGCTCGCTTGAGTCCTTTTCTACCTGTTGAATAACCAACAAAACAACTGTTACAATCGCGACAAGAAGATAACGAAGAACGAAAACGAAAAACACAGCAAGGAGACACAGATTTAACGTGGAAAACCTCTCCAACAAAGAGAGGAAAAAACCACGGGCGCCAGCCAGCGAAACTTCACTATATCGAGGAGTGTTTACAAACGCCGGGGATTTCACAGATGCAACTCTCCCAACCGGCGGCTTACAAGGGGTTTATATATCGGTGGAAACCTAGGTCTTCGACGATCCGTACCGTACCGCGGGGGGCTGTCGCCCCCCGCACCCCCCACAGGCGTCCCCGTTGGGCACGGTGTGGGCCAACTTCAGACTCGTTACACTCGGCCCAAGCCTCCCGGCGACGGGCCTCGCTCCACTCGTCAGAAGTTGGCCTATACTTTGTAGAATTTGGATCAACATATAACAAACTCCACCTTGAGACAAATTCCTCCTTGTAGCATCAACAGCAACCATCTCCCTGAACAAACAAAGCAAATACTTTCGGCGCCAATAGCCACTTGGGCTAATCAGTTAAACCAACTAAGTTCGAGCAAAGCTCAAACTTAGCAACAGGAACAGGTTTAGTCATCATATCAGCAGGATTATCATGAGTGCTGATCTTGCATACCTTTAATTTACCTTGAGCAACAATGTCTCTAACAAAATGGTACTTGACATCAATGTGCTTAGTTCTCTCATGGAACATCTGATCTTTTGTAAGGTATATGGCACTTTGACTGTCACAAAACAAAGTAATGCAAGAATCATCTCCACAAAGCTCAGCAAACAAACCTTTCAACCAAACAGATTCTTTGCAAGCTTCAGCAATAGCCATGTATTCAGCTTCAGTAGTAGATTGTGCAACAACAGCCTGCAATGTAGCCTTCCAGCTAACAGCACAACCTCCAACATTAAACACATAACCTGTGAGGGATCTTCTCTTATCCAAATCGGCAGCAAAATCTGAATCCACATAGCCAACGAGTCCCTCACCGGTCCTGCCAAACTTCAAACAAGCATTGGAAGTGCCAAGAAGGTACCTGAAAACCCACTGAACAGCCTTCCAATGTTCTTTACCAGGATTAGCCATGTATCTACTTATCAAACTCATAGCATATGATAAATCAGGACGAGAACAAACCATGGCATACATCAAAGAACCAACAGCACTAGAATATGGCACCTTTGACATGTACTCAAACTCTTCATCAGTAGTAGGACATTGAGAAACTGACAATTTAAAGTGAGGAGCAATAGGAGTACTAACTGAGTTGGCACCATCCATATTAAAACGATGAAGAACTTTCTTAATGTAACTTTGCTGACTAAGAAATAACAAACCAGATTTTCTATCTCGGGTAATCTCCATACCTAAGATCTTCTTAGCAGCACCAAGATCCTTCATCTCAAACTCACTACTTAGGTGTGCCTTCAAAGTAGTGATTTCTTTCATGCCCTTGGCAGCAATTAACATATCATCAACATATAGCAGCAAGTATATAGGTGACCCATCAACAAACTTGATATAAACACAACTATCATATTTAGACCTCTCAAAACCATGTGAGATCATAAATGAATCAAACCTTTTATACCACTGTCTTGGAGATTGCTTTAAGCCATAAAGAGACTTCTTTAATTTGCACACAAAATCCTCTTTACCAGGCACTATGAACCCTTCTGGTTGGTCCATGTATATTTCCTCATCAAGCTCTCCATGCAGAAAAGCAGTCTTGACATCTAACTGCTCAAGCTCAAGATCACGCATAGCCACAATACTAAAGAAAGTACGAATGGAACTATGCTTCACAACTGGAGAGAACACATCATTGTAATCAATACCTGGAATCTGGCTGAACCCTTTTGCTACTAACCTTGCCTTGTACCTTGAAGGCTCTTTGGGAGATAGACCTTCCTTTTTCTTGAAGATCCACTTGCAGCGGACCGCCTTCTTTTGTTTAGGCAAGCGCACAACATCCCATGTGCCATTTTTCTCAAGCGATTGCATCTCTTCTTGCATAGCAGAAACCCACTTCTCGCGGTCAACAGATGCAATGGCTTCATTATATGTAGCAGGTTCAGAATCGTTCTCCACCTGTTCAGCACAACTCAAAGCATAATGTACAAGATTACACTCTTCAATTAAACGACGAGGTGGAACTATGTTACGTCTCGGTCTATCAGCAGCAATAGATTCCTGTGGCTGCTGCAAAACAGTAGGTGAGTGCTGAACAACATCATCATCAATATTTTCCTCATGAGTATCATCAACAACAACATTATTATCAACAGTTTTCTGCAGGTGCTCCACCTGCACACGAACTCCCTCCTCTCCAATAGCAACAGGAGAGGGATCTGATGGCAAGCTGTCATGATACATAACGGATTCATTGAAAACAACGTTCCTACTCAACAAAATCCTTTTTGTTTCAGGGTTCCATAGTTTATATGCCTTAACTCCTGAACCATAACCAAGGAATATGCACTTGACAGCTCTAGGCTCTAACTTTCCATTATCAACATGAGCATAAGCAGTGCAACCAAAAACTCTCAACTGTGAATAATCAGCAGGTGAACCTGACCATACCTCAATAGGAGTTTTCTTCTCAAGTGGAATAGAAGGTGACCTGTTGATGAGGTAACACGCTGTGTTGGCTGCTTCAGCCCAGAAACGCCTATGCATACCTGCATTAGACAACATACAACGAGCCCTCGAGATGATGGTTCTGTTCATGCGTTCTGCCACGCCATTCTGCTGAGGAGTATATGGGATGGTGTGATGCCTGATCATGCCATCGTTACTGCAAAACTCCTCAAACTCATTAGAACAGAATTCCATACCATTGTCAGTACGTAGTACCTTTACCTTCTTCTCAGTCTGTTTTTCAACCATAACTTTCCACTTCTTAAAAGCATCAAAAACATCAGATTTATGCTTCAGAAAATAAGGCCACACCTTTCTTGAGTAATCATCAATAATAGTAAGCATATAATTAGCACCACCAATAGAAGTCTTACGGGACGGACCCCATACATCAGCATGCACATAATCTAATATGCCTTTGGTGGTATGAACGGAAGCATTGAATTTAACTCTTTTATGCTTACCAAAGATGCAGTGCTCACAGAACTCAAACTTACTCAAGTTGCAACCATCAATCAGCTCTCTCTTGACCAACTCTGCCATGCCTTGTTCGCTCATATGCCCAAGACGCATATGCCATAGATGTGTTTTACCACAATCATCAGAATCATTAGAAGTAACAGCAGCAGCAATACCAGGCAAAGTGCTACCTCTAAGAACATATAATTTAGCAGAATTCATATCACCTATCATGTGAATAAGAGAACCTTTTGATACCTTCAGAACTCGATGCCCACCGGCATACTTGTATCCATCAACGTCCATGGTACTCAGGGAGATCAAATTTCTGGCCATGCTTGGTATGTGCTTCACCTCACTCAACGTGCGTGTCACGCCATCATGTGTCCTAATCTTAACAGATCCAACACCAACGATATGGCATGGGTTGTCATTCCCCACACGCACAAAATCTCCAGTCTGCACAGACTCATATGAACTGAACCAATCTTTGTTACAGCAAATATGAAACGAACATGCAGTATCAAGTATCCATTCATCATCACGAGAAGCACAAGCAGCAAAAACAGCTAAGCATTCACCATCAGAACTATCAGAAACAACAGCAGCCTTACCATTGCCTTGATCCTTATCTTTCGGTTGGTAAGTACCGTTCCTTTTCTCCTTATTCTGCAGCTTCCAGCAATCATCAATAACATGATTAGATTTCTTACAATACCTGCAGAACTTGTCCTTTCCCTTGGACTTCGAACGACCTCTGCCGTCTTTGCTCTTATCTCGGTTGCCATGGTTGTTAAATCTCTGCTCGGTCCTGCCACGAACCTGCAGAGCTTCAGCCTTGGAGGACGCCCCATCTGCCTGCACCATAGATTTCATCTTTTCCCTCTGTTTGAGGGCATCTTGCACTTCATCAAGGGTTATCTTCTCACGGCTCAACAACATTGTATCACGAAAGTGTGTATAAGAACTAGGCAGCGAGCATAAGAGTAATAGGGCTAGATCCTCATCATCATATTTTACTTCCATAGATTGCAAATCAGAAATAATCTCTCTAAAAAGAGATAAGTGATTCATTACCGATCCACCTTCCTGCAATCTATGCGAGAACAACTTCATCTTCACATGCATCTTGCTGGTTAGATCCTTTGACATGCAGATCGTTTCCAGCTTTCCCCATAGGGCAGCAGCAGATTTCATCTCCAGTACTTCCTGCAAAATATTATTGGACAGATGAAGTTGAATCAAAGACAAAGCCTTACGGTCCTTCCGCTTCTCTTCAGCGGACCAGGTCTTAGCATCCTTTTCACCGAATCCATCCAGCGCTTCATCCAGATCAGAAGTTTGGGCGAGAATCGCCCGCATCTTCACCTGCCACAAGGAGAATCTTGTGGTGTAGTCCAGCTGTGGTAGATCGAACTTCAATGACGACATGTCGCAAACCCTAGATTAGAACCTGGGGCTCTGATACCACTTGTTACAATCGCGACAAGAAGATAACGAAGAACGAAAACGAAAAACACAGCAAGGAGACACAGATTTAACGTGGAAAACCTCTCCAACAAAGAGAGGAAAAAACCACGGGCGCCAGCCAGCGAAACTTCACTATATCGAGGAGTGTTTACAAACGCCGGGGATTTCACAGATGCAACTCTCCCAACCGGCGGCTTACAAGGGGTTTATATATCGGTGGAAACCTAGGTCTTCGACGATCCGTACCGTACCGCGGGGGGCTGTCGCCCCCCGCACCCCCCACAGGCGTCCCCGTTGGGCACGGTGTGGGCCAACTTCAGACTCGTTACACTCGGCCCAAGCCTCCCGGCGACGGGCCTCGCTCCACTCGTCAGAAGTTGGCCTATACTTTGTAGAATTTGGATCAACATATAACAACAACACCTCATCCACCAGCTAAGAACATCAAAAGTGTGAAACTGGAAAAGTACAAAAGATCTAAAAAATGAGCAGGAGGGAATCAAGTGCAGTTGGTAAACATACCTGCACTACTGATGAACTACCTCCACTAGCTCCGATAGAGCAACCCCTACTTTCTGTTTCATCAAGCCTATCAATTATACATTGTGTAGTTGGCCTCTTTGCTGGACTTTCATCAATGCATTCCATTCCTATCTGAGCGCATACTCTTACTTGCTCCATATGTATGTCATTGCGTGATTTCTCAAACCTAACCTTCCACATATCAAGTACCTACAAAATTGCAGTAGTGAGTTATGAAAATAGGAACATCTTTCGTATGGACAATATTAAATTCCAGTACGGTAATCTATGAAAGTTATTTCTGTTTTTAGTCAGATACAAGGCCATCCGGATTTGCATTTTTAGGTACGATCAAAACAAGTATAATATTGTTTTCCAAAAATAAACAAGTTATTTTCCTACAAATAATAGTTCTATGTCTATGTATTTCCTATTTTTTATTTTTTTCTGTTTCTATTCATTTCTCTAAGGATGTTAGGTCGCATTAAAGTCTAGGTTCGTTTTTGTTCTTTTTGCATATTCACGTTGATACTCCTTGCAAAATTGTTGTTTTGATCTCTTGTAGATACTAGACTACTAGCTAGATGTTCTTCTTGGTTACGAAAGGCACACAAAACTGTGTGAGTTCACGAGAATGAATGCGATATCAATAATTGTCGTGAGACTATAGCATGATAGCATCTAGTATTCATATTAGAACGACAACATAGATTGGTCTTACATTCTCAATATTATTATATCCTTTGTTGCCTGTCATTATCTCTATAATTATGACACCAAGACTATATATGTCTAACTTGAAGGTAATTTGCTTATCTTCACGGAACTCCGGTGCAATGTATCCCCTGCATTAAGATTTATCAAATTTGATCAATAAATAAAAAATGGAGCACCATACAAATCCTAGTAATTGAAAAATAAAGATATATCGACTTCCATGAGCCATAGAAACTCACAAAGTTCCAAACAACTGTGAAGTAAAAATCCGGCTTTCCTTCTCACCAAAGCGCCTCGAGAGACCAAAATCGGCAATTTTCGGAACCATACTATCATCCAATAATATATTTGTACACTTAAGATCCAAGTGGGCAATACGTTGGTTCACATGGAGATAATGTAAACCTTTGCAGATCCCTTTGATGATTTCATAATACTTTCCCCATTCAAGCACACAAGATGGCCCTATAATGGGGTGAGAGAAAAAGAGGGGTTGAATATCCAAGATACTTTGCTTAATGGAATGATAGTGCATGACACAATGAAGAATCTGCTATATCGTTTTATAATTCTAATTGCCTTGTTAACAATAAGATACCACAATTGGTGCTTGAGCCATATAATGTTTTTTTAAAGCGAGAAAGATGGAAACATATGTACATGCTATGATCTTACCAGTGATATGCTTATCAAGACTCCCTCTAGGTAGATACTCGAAACAGAGCAACCTTTGTCGCTCATCGGCAAAAATAGATGATCCCTGGAAACTTATCAATGTAGCTCGTGTCTCGGAACAATATCCCAGAAACCGCACAATATTTTTGTGCTTCGCCTTTATTAGACATTTAACCTCTTCTTTGAATCGTTTCTCATCAATATCAAATGTTTCAAAAAGCTTTTTCACAGCCACCGTTCCACTACCAAGTTTTCCCTGCAGTGACAAGATGACTGGTCAACATCAATCTCAGTTTTCAGATCAATTATGATTAATATTGGAGCTCTTGCAAGATAATGTACCTTATAAACGGTCGCAAACCCACCTCTGCCAATTTTCATATTATCTGAGAAACCATCAGTGATGTGTTTTAGAAGTGAAAAAGGCAAATCTGTTGGCTTTGCACTTGCATCAAGTAGCATGCGCTTCAGGACATCATGTTTAGCATTGGTTTCTTGATCCATTTGTTGTTGTTACCAGAATACCTTTAAAATATGGGAAATCACATTACTATGAGGCACCCAGAACTAGCTCCCTAAGAATCAAGTATATGTTTCTAAAAAAACGCGAGTATAATCAACAAACAGCAAATTAAAGAGCAAAAGCATGTCTTCTACTTTGTAAAATGGTAAACTCACAAAAGTGACTCTACTCCTTGGTTTGGGAGTGCTATCATGCTTCCAAGTGAAGAAAGGGTTCATCACAATTATTTTCAGTAGGTTCACACGATATATTTATTAACTACTCCCTCCGTTCCATAATTCTTTTTTTTCAAAATGGGGGAAGATTGCCCCGGCCTCTGCATCCAAGAGATGCGCACAATCTTTTTATTAGATCATTGACAACACCTTACAAGAGAAAGTACACAGATCAAACCAAAGCCACAAAACTAGAGACAGCTCGCTACTCCCACAACCATGATGAACGGGGTGTCCATGAACATGACCAACACCCTGATAGCACACAAACACGCATCATCAAAAAACTGAAGCCCTCGACAAGTTGCCCAATGGCAAGCAAATGGCACAACCGGTCCGGCAGACCCTCAGCGCGTATCAATACACGCTACAAAAGTCCTCGCCGCCGCCGTCTTCCGCATATCCATCTTTAGGAGGAATCACTGCAATGACCCGAGGCATGCCACCATGACGCCAAACATCTCCACCATCCTGCACGAATCCACCACGCACACGCGGTCGATATTGAATCCCCCTCGGCACCATGTCGCTGAGTCCCGCCGTCCGACGCAACTTGAAACCACCGGGAGATCCGTCGTGCGTAGCACCTACCGAACAAGCATGACTGAGCGTAGCACCTGGCGGTTAGGCATGCCATGACATCTCCACCGGAGTCTCCGTGCAAGATGAAGCTGCGCCACCATCGTTCGATCTGGTAAAGTCCAGATCTTAGTGTTTCTCCCGGAGCAACACAGTGAGTAGATGGTAGCTGCAAGGACGATGCCTTCACCAAGGTAACAGCGCGTAAACGCCTGCCATTGCCCTCCATGACCGGAGTCGAGCTCGGTTTTGATATTGACCGGGCCATAACTCGTCGCTGGGACTAGATTTGGAATGAACACCATAACCAGTCCTGGCCGACCAAACTCCAGCAAAGAAGGAGGCCGCCGCCACCATGTCCAGGGCTGCTGCCCTAGGCGTCCTTGTGCTGAGATAGTAGCCTAGAGGCGCCTTCATCCCGTCGTCGGAGGTGAGATGCAACAGTCAGCAGATTGAATCGTGGCCCCTCCGAACCCATCCACCGCACCGCCACCTGCTGATCTCCGGACGCCGCACAACGGCATAACACAACGCCCATAGCCTCCGCTACTCCGCGGCACCGCCACCGATCAGCCGGAGCAGAACCACCGCCGCCTCGATCTGAAGGTTGGCCCAGGAGAGCCGCTGCTGCCACCGTGCCACCAGGGCTTTGCCCGGTGACGCCCCTGGCAACGACGGCGGGAGAGGAGGAGACTACGCGCAGGGGGATTGGAGGCGGCCGGCGGTGGTGCCCCGGCGCGGCCGCACGGGAGCGGGGGTCGGGCCATAATTCTTTTCGTGATATAATGCGCATGGAGAACTCGTCGATGGACTCACCGTCTTTGAAGGTGTTGGCCTCTAATTCCTCTGGAATCGAATCTTTCTGATTCGATTTATATTCTTATATTCGGGTTACAGGAAGGGTAAAACATGGTGCACGATCCATAGTGCTCGAGAGCTGACTCTACTAATAACACAGCCAACTGACGAAACTGAATAACTCAGGCAACGGGATTGGGGACGGGATGTCGCCAGATAGTAGGAAGAGAGCAAAGGGGGTCGCGTTCATGTCAAAAAAAAAAAAAAAAAGGAAGAGCAAGGGGGTCGCTCAGCTACTACTACTGCTGGTTGCAAATAACACGAAGATATTTCGAACAGAGCTAACCATCATCATTTGAACAAACACGAAGATATTTCTTGCTGAAAAAAACACGGCCTGGTACTATAATTACCTGGAGGAGCCCCGCTGTGTAGTCCAGGCGGCCGGATCGAGCTTCCGGTCACAGATCACTTCTGAAACCAGCAGAGAGATGAGATCATGGGAATTGCGAGGAGAGGAGAGGAGAGGAGAGGGGCTATTGCGTGGACTTTCCCAGATATGAGATCTCTGCAGTAGGCGCTAGCTGCCTCCAAGTATATATCGTGAAGGGAAACATTATGCTATTCGGCTGCTCCGAGGACGCGGTTCGTCTCCCCATGTGGATGCGGGGAATGTTGCTTATTTAACACAGCGGTAGGTAGTTGAACGAACCTACCACGCGGACGCGAGGACCTCAACGAGGAACTCGTCTGCGGCTATCGTAAACCCAAAAGCACGTTCCATGAATCTGCAAAAGATGGTTCGTCATGTACTACTACGAAAAATCGAGATAAAAAAGTGCATTGTCTCTGTACTAAGAAAATTACAGTTTCAAATACATAATACAACATGAACGACATTAACACAGGAGTACAATTTGTACTCTATGCACATGGCATGATCAGATAGCGACATCTCCCTGCCTGCTAACAGGCTGAAAACTAACGGCCGGTCACGGGCCAAGCCTCGCCACCAGAGGCATCACAGCTTTGGCAATACGCAATCTCAGATTTTGTTTTGTTTTATTTCCTAGTGCAATTGATGCAGCCAAGTTGATCCTGTGATCACCTCAGCCTTGGAGATACTACTCTGGAGGAAATATATCGCACACACAAGCAGCCAACAACCAGGCCATGAACAATTCAGCATCTGCCTCCTACATGAACCAATAATTCATACTAAGATGTTAGTAAGAATAAAATAGACATGAAACTGAAAAAACCTAGAAGTTCTCTACTGATTACCTCATATCTTCAGTTATTCAGAAGCATGAACAAAAAGAATAGAAGAAAAAATTACAAAATAAGGGCGTAAATAAAACAGCAGGTCACTTCATTGTACTTAGATGATAAAGAGTTTATACACTAGTGGAAACGAGGCCTTTGGTTGAGGTCGGAAATAGGTTTTAACACCGGTTCTTCTACGAACCGGTGTTAAAGGGGGTGCCCGTACCAGCGTGATCCAGAGAGCAAAAAGGAGCACCCTGCCACGAACCGGTGTTAAAGGCCCTGCACCAGTCGACCGCGCAACCCCCCCTTTAACACCGGTTCGTGGCTTGAACCGGTGTTAAAGGGTGTGCGCCTATATAACACAACGCAACCCACACCCCTCTCTCTCTCATTTTTCACTCTCTCATTTTGGAGCTTAGCAAGAGGGTGAGAGGTGTGCTAGTTTGTGTTTTTTTCCTATGCATAAGAGGTGTTCGGTGAAATGCCCGAGAGCTCGAATTAAGTTTTCTCGTTGCTCTTTCCTTCTCGGTCGAGGTTGGCAACTTTATCCTTTCATGTGTCATTGATGTACTATATAAGTGGTCATCTCCCTATTAATTTTTGATATACTATATAATGCAGATGAACCGGCAATGGATGCACGGTGATCGACGCACTTCCGAGTACATTACGGGCCTCCAAAATTTCATTGTTGTGGCTAATGCAAACCGTGGTCACAATGGTTTTATGTGTTGTCCATGTGTTCACTGTCAGAACAAAAAAAGACTACTCAAATACCAGAACCATTAACGCCCACCTGCTTCGATCCGGTTTCATGCCCAGCTATAATTGTTGGACCAAGTACGGAGAAAAATGGATTGTGATGGAAGACAACGAAGAAGAAGAGGATGATGACAACTATCATAATATGTATCCTGAATACTTTGATACTGCAACGGGGGTAGATAATGAAGATGAAGAGGCAGCAGATGGGCCCGCTGATGACGGTCTTGGTCGGGCCATTACTGATGCAAAGGAAGAATGTGAAACTGAAAAGGAGAAGGAGAAGCTGGAGCAGATGTTAAAGGATCACAAAACATTGTTGTACCCAACTTACGAAGATGGCCATAAAAAGCTAGGTATCACACTAGATTTGCTGCAATGGAAGGCAGAGAACGGTGTGACTGACAACACATTTTCAAAGTTGTTGGTAAAAATGAAAAATTTGCTTCCAAGAAATAATGAATTGCCCGACAGTACATACCAAGCAAAGAAGGTTGTCTGCCCTCTAGGATTAGACGTGCAGAAGATACATGCCTGCTTTAATGACTGCATCCTCTACCGCGGTGAGAAGTACAAAAATTTGGATGCATGCCCAGTATGCACTGCACTGCGGTATAAGATCAGACGAGACGACTCTGACGAAGTTGAGGGCGAGGCCCCTAGGAAGAAGGTTCCTGCTAAGGTTATGTGGTATGCTCCTATAATACCACGGTTAAAATGTCTCTTTAGAAATAAAGAGCATGCCAAGTTGTTGCGATGGCACATGGAAGACCGTAAGAAAGACGCAATGTTGAGATACCCCGCTGATGGGTCACAGTGGAGAAAAGTCGAGCAAGAGTACCCGAACTTCGCACGTGACGCAAGAAACTTAAGGTTTGGTCTAAGTACAGATGACATGAATCCTTTTGGTGAGCAGAGCTGCAGTCACAGCACCTGGCCTGTGACTCTATGTATCTATAACCTTCCTCCTTGGTTGTGCATGAAGAGAAAGTTTATTATGATGCCAGTGCTCATCCAAGGCCCGAGGCAACCCGACAATGACATTGATGTGTACCTAAGGCCATTAGTTGAAGAACTTTTACAGCTATGGGCCAAACCAGGTGTACGTATGTGGGATGAGCACAAAGGGGAGCCATTTGACCTACGAGCATTGATTTTCGTAACCATCAATGATTGGCCTGCTCTTAGTAACATTTCAGGGCAGACAAATAAGGGATTCAAAGCATGCACGCACTGTTTATATGAGACTGAAAGTGTATATTTGGATAAATGTAAGAAGGTTGTGTACCTAGGGTATCGTTGATTTCTTCCGAACCTGCATCCCGTAAGAAAGAAAGGCAAGTATTTCAAACGTCCGGCAGAACCCCGGAGGAAGCCTGTCCTCTGTACCGGTGAGGAGGTATTTGGTATGGTCAAGGACCTAGAAGTAAACTTTGGAAACGGTCCTGACAGTCTATCTGTTCCGAATGACGATGTCGGACACGCGCCCATGTGGAAGAAGCAATCTATATTTTGGGACCTATCCTATTGGAAAGTCCTAGAGGTCCGCTCTTCAATCGACATGATGCACGTGACGAAGAATGTTTGCGTAAACCTACTAGACTTCCTGGGAGTGTATGGGAAGACAAAAGATACACCGGAAGCACGGCAGGACCAACAACGTATGAAATACCCTGAAGAGCCTATGCATCCCGAGAACGAGAAGGGTAAAGGACGCCACTTAACTCCTGCCAGCTACGCTCTTACCAGAGTAGAGAAGGAAATCTTTTTTGAATGCCTGAGCAGTATCAAGGTCCCGACTGGCTTCTCGTCGAATATAAAGGGAATAATTAATATGGCAAAGAAAAAATTCCAAAACATGAAGTCTCATGACTGCCACGTGATTATGACGCAATTGCTTCTGATTGCATTGAGGGGGCTTCTACCTGAAAATGTTCGAGTACCCATTGTGAAGCTATGTGCATTTCTCAATGCAATATCTCAGAAGATAATCGATCCAGAAAGCCTACCAGGGTTACAGACAGATGTGGCCCAATGTCTTGTCAGCTTTGAGTTGGTGTTCCCACCATCCTTCTTCAATATTATGAAACATCTCCTGGTTCACCTAGTAGAAGAGATTGCCATTCTCGGTTGTGTATTTCGACACAATATGTTCCCCTTTGAGAGGTACATGGGAGTCTTAAAGAAATATGTTCATAACCGTGCTAGGCCAGAAGGAAGCATCTCCAAGGGCTATGTAACATAGGAGGTCATTGAGTTCTGTGTTGATTTTATTCCTGACCTTAAGGCGATTGGTGTTCCAGAATCACGACATGAGGGGAGACTGCGTGGAAAAGGCACCCTAGGATGTAAAGCAATGATATGTAGGGACAGGCATTCTCTCAATCAAGCACACTACACGGTTTTACAAAGATCTATCTTGGTTGCCCCATATATCAATGAACACAAGAATTTTATACGCCTCAAACACCCGGGACAGTCTGATGAATGGATTATAAGTGAACACATGGCGAGTTTTGGCGGCTGGCTATAAAGATTTTTCACGAATAACACCACTGTTGGAGATCAGCTGTACTTGTTGGCCAGGACACCATCTTCGACTGTATGTACTTTCCAAGGGTATGAGATAAATGAGAATACATTTTACACGATAAACCAAGATAAAAAGAGCACCAACCAAAACAGTGGTGTCCGCTTCGATGCAGCAGAAGACAATGGGAAAAACACCACATATTATGGGTTCATAGAGGAGATATGAGAACTTGACTATGGACCTAATTTAAGGTCCCCTTGTTTCGGTGCAAATGGGTCAAGCTAACAGGAGGAGGGGTTGAGGTAGACAAGAAGTACGGAATGACAACAGTGGATCTCAGCTATCTTATGAAGGTAGACAAGAACTTAGACGAACCATTCGTCTTAGCCAATGATGTGGTTCAGGTTCTCTATGTGAAGGACATGTCTACCAAACCGAAAAAAATAAAAAAAATAAGCAAACAGATACATCACACGATGAGTCAAAGCGTCACATAGTTCTTTCAGGGAAAAGAAACATCGTGGGAGTGGAGGACAAGACAGACATGTCAGAAGATTATAATAAGTTTGATGAAATTCCGCCCTTCAGAGTGAAGACTGACCCAACCATCCTGTTAAACGGTGCTGATATTTCATGGTTACGACCGACGCGATCATAAGATTGACTATATGTATAAATTGAGCCATTTTGGCACAGATATGTATCTCAACATGGAAATCAATGTCATATTTCTTCTGTTAACACTATATGTATTAAATGAGCCATTTTTCTTCCCGCCAGTTATTCCCGCCATTTCTTCTCGCTAGTTTTTCCCGCCAGTTATTTTCCTGTCATTTCTCACTATATATATGTAGGGCTGGCCTCCATTTTTATTGCACATCTCTAGACTCATATCTGCAACCTCATCACTCTTTCCCATGGCTTCCACCGTACCACTAACCCCCAGGGAGGCGGAGGCGCTTTTCACCTCGAACTACCCCTGCCCGCCGGGCTACTGCGTCCCCATCGGCTGGATGCTGAGCGCCGGAGGCGTGCCGGTTTCTCCTGTCCCTCTAGGTGTGGCGCGCCGGATGAACATCACGAACCACTACTACTTCGAGCTCATGCCGGAGCAGCAGAGGAATCCCAACTGGCATCCCGACTATTTCCCGACTTGGGAAGCCTTCTTCAGGGATCGGCATGAGAGGACGCTCGCCAGGCACGAGGAGGACGGGCCACCTCCTCCGAACTTCAACGAGGCCGGCCGTCGGCTGTGGTGGCGTGGTCGGACTCTCTAGAGCGTCATGGCCTATGACACTGCCGTCGACTCTAACCCCAGTCTGCGCTACCCTCAAGTTCAGCCCACGCATACTCAGCCTTCAAGGTTCAACTACGGCGACCCCGATGACGACAGCGACGACGGCCGCGGCGAGTACAACGACTACAGTGGCGAGTATTACAGGTGTAGGCAGAAGCATGACTGAATCACTCCAACATTCCAAAAAAAGTTCGGCCGATTGTGACTTAATATGGCCATGTATCTTATTTTTTAATTCTTGTATGTATCTTAATTTCCAGTCGTGCTTTGTTAGTTGCGTTATGTACTTTAATTCCAGTTCTATCGTAATAAAATTTTCTTCCCGCCCTTTTCCTCCCACGCATTCTGCCCGCCCTTTTCCATATGTTACTAGTTTGAATAGTTAGAATTTTTTTTTGTAAAACAAAAAATGTTTTAGGATTAATTATTCAAATACAAACAATTTTCATGTTGAAAGTTTTGTCAGATTCCGAAGTATACAAAAGATGCTAAATTTAAATATCCAAACAATTCAAAAATGTTAATATAAAATAAAATATGATTTTCTCTAATAAAATAGGGTTATATTCCTTTTCAGATGCTTAATATTTCTTAAGTTCAAAGTTTTAGGGTTTGACTATTTTATTTTTGTCTTAATTGAATAATCAAAATTTATATTTAAGTGTTTTAATCATTTTGAAAATTTTCATCTACAATAACTATAATTTTTTTTATATGAATGGATAGATCTTATTTTTTGAAAATTATGATATATTATTCATATTTTTCTGAGTTGCAATGAAAAAGATATGAATTTTCTAAATTCTATCCTATTTTTTGAATTAAAAATGCCCCCACCCCTTTAATGTAAGAAATAAATGCCCCCACCTTTAACACCGGTTCGAGCCATGAACCGGTGTTAAAGAGGGGGGGGTGCGCGCGAAACGAAATCTCCCCCTTTAACACCGGTTCATGGCTAGAACCGGTGTTAAAGGGAGGGTGCGCGCGCGAAACGAATTACCCCCTTTAACACCGGTTCCAGCCACGAACCGGTGTTAAAGGGGGGGTTATAAAGCACGCCTTCCTCGTCCTCTTCCCCCGCAGCCTGATTGATCGAGCAGAGGAAGAAGCAGAGGAGCACGCGCAGAGAAGAACGCCGGCAGACTGCTCGCACCATCGCCGTCCACGCCGCCCGTCCACTCGCCGTCGCCGTCGTGCCGTCCGCCGCCGTCGCCGCCGCGTCCGTCCACGCCGGCCCGTCCACTCACGCGCGGGAGCCGTGCCATTCGCCGCCGCACCCGTCCACGCCCGTCGCCGCCGCCACCCCCGTCCACTCGCCGCCACCCCCGCGTCGGCCACCCTCGTCGAGTTTGCCGGTGGTGAGCTCCATGCATGCATATATATGTGTATTGGATTTATTATTTGTGTGTATATGTTTTATTTGTTTTAATTATTTGTATGTTCTATATGTATATAAATGGGGCATATATGTATATATTGTATGTATTTTGTTTGTAAATATAAATGGTGCATCTATTAATTGTGTGTAATTGTATGTATTTTGTTTGTATATAAATGGTACATGTATACAAATGGTGCATCTATTTGTGTGTAATTATATGTATTTTGTTTGTATATATATATGTATATTATATCCTAATGGTGCATTATTTCCTAATATGTACATTATGTCCTAATGGTGACGTTGGAGCGGCCGCCCACCTGATCGTGCGATGTATATATATATATCGTTGTATGAATATATGCATATTTGATTGAATATATAGTGTATTGTAGCGACCTCGGATCGGTAAGGATCCTAAGTCCCTGTGATTAACATGCTAGTCCCTGGATCAATAGCTAGCACTCACAGTCGATGAAATATCATGTAAAACATAAGTCTTTATTACATGAATCGAATAATCCAGAGTTTACATTATTAAAACAGAAGCGATATAAATACAACTTGGAGTCCCATCAATGCCATAGGCAGGTTGAGTGAAGACCCGCGATCCTAGCGCACCTTTCAACGATCTCCGAAATTCTGCACATGAAACGTGCAGCCAACAAGTTGGGTCAGTACTTTGAATGTATTGGCAATTTACACCAAGGAAGGAAAGCCTAACTCTACATGCAAGGCTAGTTTAGGCTGTAGAGTTCATTTGCTCAAAGCTAGTTTTCTTAAGTAGAGAGAAGAAGAGAAGATTTTCCCTACTTTGTAAACATTTGCTTAGATAAAATAGGGTCGAATGGCACACGAGGATATTACTCACCAAGTGTCCAAACAACCAAACACTTGGATATTACGCACCAAGTGTCACTTGGATATTACACACCAAGTTCCCAAAATCCCACCCATTGGCGATATTACTCACGCCATGGGGTTTTAAAACTTGGTTTAGAAAAGAGAGAGGAAGATCCTTCAGAGGCTCCATCCTTCAGACGCTCATTGTTGTTCTGTTACCGTGAACACGGCTGATCGATCAGATTGCAATACTCTCGAGAGTTTGTGCACTTTACCCACAATCCACGATCAAGTCCTTTTACAGATAAGACCATGGCGAGGCTTTCCCTTAGTAGCCCCTCTACCTTCTGGATCCAACCGTGCCAAGAACCTCCAAATGTTGGTACCCAGGTGAGGTTTCCCACTAAGTACTAGGCCAAGACAGAGCCCATAATGTATACTGGAAGCTTCTGAATTCTGAAACATGGCAGACTTCTTTGATTCCTGGTCGGCCGTCCTCCACCAAAATCTCACTCGTTGTCCCGACAATCATTCCGCCCAGAAGAAAACTTAGTTTTATTTTGAAGTGGATTTGAGAAGAAAAGTTTGCTCAAGAGAGCCTTTATACTTAGAAAAATTCATTGTCTTTCGAACCCCCCAACGGTACTTTGTATATATAGCATAGCAAGCAATACCTAGCAAAAACAGGGGTAACCTATTAGGAGGGGAAATCCTAAGTATAGGGCTACTCATGGCATACTACAACATCATCGCACTTGCAAAATAATACTAAGGAAAAATTCTACTAGAACATCCTACACATGCATACTACAGAATTTTGAAGATCACATGCATAGAATCAAAACTGCGACAAAGATATGAACAAGTGGTGTAACTTGCCTTATGTTGATAATATGGGTATTGATTGTATTTCTCCGCAGCAGTCGCACTCTCGGAACAATCTAATGCAGGAATAGAGTAATTCCAATCAAAACCATTGCAATATACAATACAACAATGATGATCACAAACATGCATGATGATTTAACATGACACAATGGTTATAATTAGTTTTATGAACATTAATATATCATAAGATGCATGTATGATTTCATTTAATGCAATAGGGTATTTATCATTAAATGTTGAGTTCTATAATTGGTTTTAATAGTTTCGTTGCAACTTCCGTCCTAACTGTCGAATCTAATAGTATATTAATTTCATATATGAAATTATGAATCCATATATACCTTATTTGCATTTTTTGGATCTACAAATAATTTATTATGATTTATTTAGTCCAAAAAGTCTATTAAACTATTTAAATTATTACAATACAACTATACTGTAGAAGTTAGATCTAATCTTGTATTAATATTCTACATAATATTTTGAATCCGTAGATATATTATTTATAATTTTTGGACATGTATTTGATTTTATATGAATTTTATAAGATTGCCTAATATTCTGCTATTTTACTATTTCCTTAATCAATTATTTAATCGGCGCTGACTCGAATTTGACTATGCTGACGTGGCTGCTGACCTGGAAGAGTGACGCGTGCGTTGACACGCTTGCTGACTGGGCTGCCACGCGGCGATGGATTATTGGCCGAAACCGGTTGGGAGATTGAATCTAATCTTGGCCGTCCTCCTCAGATCCAATGGACAGAAACGATTTCTTCCTGGATCGCGGCGTGAACGGCAGAGACCGCGGCGGACGGTGGTCAACCACGGCGATGGCGGTTAGACGGTGGTCCTACGCGGAACTCCGGTGATCTCCTGTACTGAGGAAGACGTCCGCGGGAAGCATCGGAGGATGGGGGAATCTCTGGTGTCCTCTGTGTCCGGTTGAGCTTCCTGGGGCGACGACAGCGTACAGATGGAGGTGGCAGTCGTCGGTGGAGCTCCGGCGATCTCTCCTGTGAGCAATTGCGGGCGTTGTGGCGATCTACACAGGGGGAAAATACAGTGAGGAGACGCGGTAGAGGATTGGGGAAGAGGATAGGAGGAACATCAGGGAGTGGGGCGACGGGATTCGTCAGGCTCGAGGTCGACCTGAGGGCTCCCGGCGGCGGAGGATCAGAACCTCGATGGTGGGACTAGGGTTTGTCAAAACGCGAAAATAATCGAGGGGGGTGGATGCCGAAGATTTATGGGGGCGGTTCGCGTGGAGGATGGGCAACAAACTCGAACAAAACCGTGCGGATCGGATCGGGATCAAGACAACGTGGTCGCGTCGGTCTCTGGCTGGAGGTTGAAGACGAGGTGCGGGCCCCATCTGTCGGTGGTATGGTCGAGGCTGACGGGCAGGTCCCGCAGTGAGAGAGAGAGCAAGGGAACGAGGGTGCGGGCTGGCGTTGCTGGGCCGGAGTGGGTGGCCACGCTACGCGCGTGCAGTAGATAGGTGCAGGTTATTTGGGCCGCGCGGGCTTCTGTGCTGCGCTGCGCGCGGCTTATAGAGAGAGGAGGGGCGGCTCGGGCTGGGCCTGGCCGGTAGATTAGGTTTAGTTCATTTTTTATCCTTTTCTATTTTATCATTTTCTCCTTTTATATTTAGTATTTCTTTCTTAGTATTTGTTTTAGGCCTCCAAATTGAACCAAATCAATTTCTAAAAATTTATAAATTCAAAACACACCTTTAAGGATGTATAGAATATGATTACCAAAGTTGAAAATATCCATAATGCCATTTGCTTACAAGGCATTACATGGCTAGTTGCATTAATAGGGAATTTTGGGTTTAGAATTTTTAGGAAAATATCCCAAATTTATTTTAGGACATACAGGGAATACTTTTCATCAATTTTAATATGTACCCAAACAATAGGTCATGTAGTACTTAAGAATTGGGAAATCCCATAAAGGGTAGTGGATATTCCTTTTTGGACAATACTATTTCCTTCTTAGGGTTTATATGCAATGATGGTCATGCATGCTTAATGATTTTGAATTTTGAAATCTTGCACTCCAATTCTACAATCCATAATCAATCCATGCCCTTTTTCTTATATGGCAACCTAGGTCATAACAAAAGAATATAAGATTTTGAATTCAAGGTTGAGAGGATTTTCTATTCAAAAAGTTTGTTCTCTTTGAGAATTTTCAACAAAGTCAAACAATCAATCAAGCTATTGATTTTATTTATAACATTCCAAAATAGGAAAAAATTTGGGATGTTACAGACTACCATCCTTAAAAGGAATCTCGTCCTCGAGATTCGAGAAAGCTAGCAAGAAATAGGTTTGGTTCACACTAGGGTACTACCACCCTTAAAAGATTGTATTTGTTAGGTTCTTCTGATGGGTCCGGTGTGGATTGTTGATTTGTAAGATCCATTCACACTAACATAATTCGTCGTAGCTTGATGGACGGATTGGGCTTCTTTCCTTTGGCATTTCCTTTGCCACAACCATTCTTCCTTTTCCGAGGACAATCTAACACGTAATGCACTGTTTCACCATACTTATAGCATGTCACCTGGCTAGAATCTTTCTTGGGCTTCTTCACGCTACTGCCTCTATTACTATTACCATCTTCGTTTTTATCCTTTCTAGCTACATTCACATGTTTTGGACAATTATCAGCATAATGCCCAGGATTGTGACACTGGAAGCATAGTACTTTGCTTAGATCCTTCCTCCTTTTTGGCAAGGACATCCCGTCTTGTGGTTCTTCATGCTCTACCTCAACATTTGGAAGCCTTGATCGTTTCCTTGAGTCAGTTTGGGGAAAATGGGCATTCGTTTCATATGTCGAGTATTGCGAAGTGATGACTTTGGGTGAAGTGTCTAGAGTCTTGAATCCATCCCTTGTCTTTGTCGTGTCCTCGCAGAGCTTCATGAGGTCTTGGCGCATTCCATCTCTAACTTGCTGATTCAGTTGATGTACCACCGGTAGAGGTGCATTGAGCGGGGTTTGTGATTGGTCCCTTCGCACAGGAAGCATGTAACTTGAGAGGTGGGACATTCTTCTGATGGGTGCCTTCCTTCACAGTAGGGGCGCTGATCATGATGCTCCTTGGTGATATGTCCTATTTCTCCATAGATCGTGCAAGCTAAATGTTTTGGGACTTTAACTTCTTGGGTTTTGGTATACGAGTGACGAGACGAGATTGTAGTAGAACCTCTTTAAATTCTCCCCAAGATATCATCCCTTGATGATCATTAATGGCGTGTTGCATCCCCCACTAGGTTGCAGCTTCGTCTTTTAGGAATTGGGTGGCATAATGAACCATTCTGTTGACTTGAATATTGGCATCCTTCATTCTTTATTCAACCTGGAGCATCCACTTCTTTGCATCGGCGTGGCTCTTACGCTTGGTGGAGTTGAGTTCCTTGTCCTCCTTATTGATATGGTCCATCCGTCGAGTTGACCAAGGTTTAGAGTAGGAACGAATGGAGTATGGAAGAAGAAGAAGAATAACCCATACAAGAAATTTTATTTAGAAAATAGGTTTTCATTAGCTATGGTAATAAACCATACAAGATAGCAACAATTTGTCGCATCTATATTTAGCGAAATCTTATTCGGGTTTGGTTCCTAATAGGTCACTTGGAATCTTTGAGGCTTCGAGTCTCCAAAAGTCTTCGTGCTCTTGATAGTCTTCATGTTCTTCATAATCTTCAATCTTTCGAGTTCTTTAGTTAATAACATTGTCTTAAGGCCTTTGAAGTCTTTAATCTCGTAGCTTCAGTCTTGGAACATCTTTCATGGAGGTCTTCAAGTCCCGACTTAACCGAAACATTGAGATGATCTTCTTTGAAAAGGTAATCTTGTGAAAAGTTTCTTCTTGAAGTGTGTAGTGGTCATTTTCTAATGTTGAAAAGAAAAGACTTAAGAAATTTTAAAACCCCAAAGGTAGATGATGAGAAGTATGAGAGTTTTCTGAAATAACTTAGAAAATATTTGTCCTAAGGTTTTTCCATGTCTAGGGTCACGATCTACAGTCAACTTATGCTCTGATACCATCTGTAGCGACCTCGGATCGGTAAGGATCCTAAGTCCCTGTGATTAACATGCTAGTCCCTGGATCAATAGCTAGCACTCACAGTCGATGAAATATCATGTAAAACACAAGTCTTTATTACATGAATCGAATAATCCAGAGTTTACATTATTAAAACAGAAGCGATATAAATACAACTTGGAGTCCCATCAATGCGACAGGCAGGTTGAGTGAAGACCCGCGATCCTAGCGCACCTTTCAACGATCTCCGAAATTCTGCACATGAAACATGCAGCCAACAAGTTGGGTCAATACTTTGAATGTATTGGCAATTTACACCAAGGAAGGAAATACTAACTCTACATGCAAGGCTAGTTTAGGCTGTAGAGTTCATTTGCTCAAAGCTAGTTTTCTTAAGTAGAGAGAAGAAGAGAAGATTTTCCCTACTTTGTAAACATTTGCTTAGATAAAATAGGGTCGAATGGCACACGAGGATATTACTCACCAAGTGTCCAAACAACCAAACACTTGGATATTACGCACCAAGTGTCACTTGGATATTACACACCAAGTTCCCAAAATCCCACCCATTGGCGATATTACTCACGCCATGGGGTTTTAAAACTTGGTTTAGAAAAGAGAGAGGAAGATCCTTCAGAGGCTCCATCCTTCAGACGCTCATTGTTGTTCTGTTACCGTGAACACGGCTGATCGATCAGATTGCAATACTCTCGAGAGTTTGTGCACTTTACCCACAATCCACGATCAAGTCCTTTTACAGACAAGACCATGGCGAGGCTTTCCCTTAGTAGCCCCTCTACCTTCTGAATCCAACCGTGCCAAGAACCTCCAAATGTTGGTACCCAGGTGAGGTTTCCCACTAAGTACTAGGCCAAGACAGAGCCCATAATGTATTGTGGTTGCACTGGAAGCTTCTGAATTCTGAAACATGGCAGACTTCTTTGATTCCTGGGCGGCCGTCCTCCACCAAAATCTCACTCGTTGTCCCGACAACCATTCCGCCCAGAAGAAAACTTAGTTTTATTTTGAAGTGGATTTGAGAAGAAAAGTTTGCTCAAGAGAGCCTTTATACTTAGAAAAATTCATTGTCTTTCGAACCCCCCAACGGTACTTTGTATATATAGCATAGCAAGCAATACCTAGCAAAAACAGGGGTAACCTATTAGGAGGGGAAATCCTAAGTATAGGGCTACTCATGGCATACTACAACATCATCGCACTTGCAAAATAATACTACGGAAAAATTCTACTAGAACATCCTACACATGCATACTACAGAATTTTGAAGATCACATGCATAGAATCAAAACTGGGACAAATATATGAACAAGTGGTGTAACTTGCCTTATGTTGATAATATGGGTGTTGATTGTATTTCTCCGCAGCAGTCGCACTCTCGGAACAATCTAATGCAGGAATAGAGTAATTCCAATCAAAACCATTGCAATATACAATACAACAATGATGATCACAAACATGCATGATGATTTAACATGACACAATGGTTATAATTAGTTTTATGAACATTAATATATCATAAGATGCATGTATGAGTTCATTTAATGCAATAGGGTATTTATCATTAAATGTTGAGTTCTATAATTGGTTTTAATAGTTTCGTTGCAACTTCCGTCCTAACTGTCGAATTAAATTTGATTCCTAGCTTTAATGGATATAGGATATTGATACAAACCAGTAGGAATTGGATTCATCCCGATCGGAGTTGTAATTCTTTTTCTATGACTTATTTACTATTTAATGGAGTTTAATTCATTTAAAATATTACTTCGTCAAAAATTATGTCTAAGACCATATTTGTATTCTACAAGAAATTGTGAACCCATAGACATATTACTTATATTTTTCTGATCTATAAATAATTTATTATGAATTTAATAATTTAAATGGCCATTAAAAGTAATTAAATTAATACAACAATTTTTATATTTCATAAATTGTATCTAATAGTATATTAATTTCATATATGAAATTATGAATCCATATATACCTTATTTGCATTTTTTGGATCTACAAATAATTTATTATGATTTATTTAGTCCAAAAAGTCTATTAAACTATTTAAATTATTACAATACAACTATACTGTAGAAGTTAGATCTAATCTTGTATTAATATTCTACATAATATTTTGAATCCGTAGATATATTATTTATAATTTTTGGACATGTATTTGATTTTATATGAATTTTATAAGATTGCCTAATATTCTGCTATTTTACTATTTCCTTAATCAATTATTTAATCGGCGCTGACTCGAATTTGACTATGCTGACGTGGCTACTGACCTGGAAGGGTGACGCGTGCGTTGACACGCTTGCTGACTGGGCTGCCACGCGGCGATGGATTATTGGCCGAAACCGGTTGGGAGATTGAATCTAATCTTGGCCGTCCTCCTCAGATCCAATGGACAGAAACGATTTCTTCCTGGATCGCGGCGTGAACGGCAGAGACCGCGGCGGACGGTGGTCAACCACGGCGATGGCGGTTAGACGGTGGTCCTACGCGGAACTCCGGTGATCTCCTGTACTGAGGAAGACGTCCGCGGGAAGCATCGGAGGATGGGGGAATCTCTGGTGTCCTCTGTGTCCGGTTGAGCTTCCTGGGGCGACGACAGCGTACGGATGGAGGTGGCAGTCGTCGGTGGAGCTCCGGCGATCTCTCCTGTGAGCAATTGCGGGCGTTGTGGCGATCTACACAGGGGGAAAATACAGTGAGGAGACGCGGTAGAGGATTGGGGAAGAGGATAGGAGGAACATCAGGGAGTGGGGCGACGGGATTCGTCGGGCTCGAGGTCGACCTGAGGGCTCCCGGCGGCGGAGGATCAGAACCTCGATGGTGGGACTAGGGTTTGTCAAAACGCGAAAATAATCGAGGGGGGTGGATGCCGAAGATTTATGGGGGCGGTTCGCGTGGAGGATGGGCAACAAACTCGAACAAAACCGTGCGGATCGGATCGGGATCAAGACAACGTGGTCGCGTCAGTCTCTGGCTGGAGGTTGAAGACGAGGTGCGGGCCCCATCTGTCGGTGGTATGGTCGAGGCTGACGGGCGGGTCCCGCAGTGAGAGAGAGCAAGGGAACGAGGGTGCGGGCTGGCGTTGCTGGGCCGGAGTGGGTGGCCACGCTACGCGCGTGCAGTAGATAGGTGCAGGTTATTTGGGCCGCGCGGGCTTCTGTGCTGCGCTGCGCGCGGCTTATAGAGAGAGGAGGGGCGGCTCGGGCTGGGCCTGGCCGGTAGATTAGGTTTAGTTCATTTTTTATCCTTTTCTATTTTATCATTTTCTCCTTTTCTATTTAGTATTTCTTTCTTAGTATTTGTTTTAGGCCTCCAAATTGAACCAAATCAATTTCTAAAAATTTATAAATTCAAAACACACCTTTAAGGATGTATAGAATATGATTACCAAAGTTGAAAATATCCATAATGCCATTTGCTTACAAGGCATTACATGGCTAGTTGCATTAATAGGGAATTTTGGGTTTAGAATTTTTAGGAAAATATCCCAAATTTATTTTAGGACATACAGGGAATACTTTTCATCAATTTTAATATGTACCCAAACAATAGGTCATGTAGTACTTAAGAATTGGGAAATCCCATAAAGGGTAGTGGATATTCCTTTTTGGACAATACTATTTCCTTCTTAGGGTTTATATGCAATGATGGTCATGCATGCTTAATGATTTTGAATTTTGAAATCTTGCACTCCAATTCTACAATCCATAATCAATCCATGCCCTTTTTCTTATATGGCAACCTAGGTCATAACAAAAGAATATAAGATTTTGAATTCAAGGTTGAGAGGATTTTCTATTCAAAAAGTTTGTTCTCTTTGAGAATTTTCAACAAAGTCAAACAATCAATCAAGCTATTGATTTTATTTATAACATTCCAAAATAGGAAAAAATTTGGGATGTTACAGACTACCATCCTTAAAAGGAATCTCGTCCTCGAGATTCGAGAAAGCTAGCAAGAAATAGGTTTGGTTCACACTAGGGTACTACCACCCTTAAAAGATTGTATTTGTTAGGTTCTTCTGATGGGTCCGGTGTGGATTGTTGATTTGCAAGATCCATTCACACTAACATAATTCGTCGTAGCTTGATGGACGGATTGGGCTTCTTTCCTTTGGCATTTCCTTTGCCACAACCATTCTTCCTTTTCCGAGGACAATCTAACACGTAATGCACTGTTTCACCATACTTATAGCATGTCACCTGGCTAGAATCTTTCTTGGGCTTCTTCACGCTACTGCCTCTATTACTATTACCATCTTCGTTTTTATCCTTTCTAGCTACATTCACATGTTTTGGACAATTATCAGCATAATGCCCAGGATTGTGACACTGGAAGCATAGTACTTTGCTTAGATCCTTCCTCCTTTTTGGCAAGGACATCCCGTCTTGTGGTTCTTCATGCTCTACCTCAACATTTGGAAGCCTTGATCGTTTCCTTGAGTCAGTTTGGGGAAAATGGGCATTCGTTTCATATGTCGAGTATTGCGAAGTGATGACTTTGGGTGCGGTGTCTAGAGTCTTGAATCCATCCCTTGTCTTTGTCGTGTCCTCGCAGAGCTTCATGAGGTCTTGGCGCATTCCATCTCTAACTTGCTGATTCAGTTGATGTACCACCGGTATAGGTGCATTGAGCGGGGTTTGTGATTGGTCCCTTCGCACAGGAAGCATGTAACTTGAGAGGTGGGGCATTCTTCTGATGGGTGCCTTCCTTCACAGTAGGGGCGCTGATCATGATGCTCCTTGGTGATATGTCCTATTTCTCCATAGATCGTGCAAGCTAAATGTTTTGGGACTTTAACTTCTTGGGTTTTGGTATACGAGTGACGAGACGAGATTGTAGTAGAACCTCTTTAAATTCTCCCCAAGATATCATCCCTTGATGATCATTAATGGCGTGTTGCATCCCCCACTAGGTTGCAGCTTCGTCTTTTAGGAATTGGGTGGCATAATGAACCATTCTGTTGACTTGAATGTTGGCATCCTTCATTCTTTATTCAACCTGGAGCATCCACTTCTTTGCATCGGCGTGGCTCTTACGCTTGGTGGAGTTGAGTTCCTTGTCCTCCTTATTGATATGGTCCATCCGTCGAGTTGACCAAGGTTTAGAGTAGGAACGAATGGAGTATGGAAGAAGAAGAATAACCCATACAAGAAATTTTATTTAGAAAATAGGTTTTCATTAGCTATGGTAATAAACCATACAAGATAGCAACAATTTGTCGCATCTATATTTAGCGAAATCTTATTCGGGTTTGGTTCCTAATAGGTCACTTGGAATCTTTGAGGCTTCGAGTCTCCAAAAGTCTTCGTGCTCTTGATAGTCTTCATGTTCTTCATAATCTTCAATCTTTCGAGTTCTTTAGTTAATAACATTGTCTTAAGGCCTTTGAAGTCTTTAATCTCGTAGCTTCAGTCTTGGAACATCTTTCATGGAGGTCTTCAAGTCCCGACTTAACCGAAACATTGAGATGATCTTCTTTGAAAAGGTAATCTTGTGAAAAGTTTCTTCTTGAAGTGTGTAGTGGTCATTTTCTAATGTTGAAAAGAAAAGACTTAAGAAATTTTAAAACCCCAAAGGTAGATGATGAGAAGTATGAGAGTTTTTTGAAATAACTTAGAAAATATTTGTCCTAAGGTTTTTCCATGTCTAGGGTCACGATCTACAATCAACTTATGCTCTGATACCATCTGTAGCGACCTCGGATCGGTAAGGATCCTAAGTCCCTGTGATTAACATGCTAGTCCCTGGATCAATAGCTAGCACTCACAGTCGATGAAATATCATGTAAAACACAAGTCTTTATTACATGAGTCGAATAATCCAGAGTTTACATTATTAAAACAGAAGCGATATAAATACAACTTGGAGTCCCATCAATGCGACAGGCAGGTTGAGAGAAGACCCGCGATCCTAGCGCACCTTTCAACGATCTCCGAAATTCTGCACATGAAACGTGCAGCCAACAAGTTGGGTCAATACTTTGAATGTATTGGCAATTTACACCAAGGAAGGAAATACTAACTCTACATGCAAGGCTAGTTTAGGCTGTAGAGTTCATTTGCTCAAAGCTAGTTTTCTTAAGTAGAGAGAAGAAGAGAAGATTTTCCCTACTTTGTAAACATTTGCTTAGATAAAATAGGGTCGAATGGCATACGAGGATATTACTCACCAAGTGTCCAAACAACCAAACACTTGGATATTACGCACCAAGTGTCACTTGGATATTACACACCAAGTTCCCAAAATCCCACCCATTGGCGATATTACTCACGCCATGGGGTTTTAAAACTTGGTTTAGAAAAGAGATAGGAAGATCCTTCAGAGGCTCCATCCTTCAGACGCTCATTGTTGTTCTGTTACCGTGAACACGGCTGATCAATCAGATTGCAATAGTCTCGAGAGTTTGTGCACTTTACCCACAATCCACGATCAAGTCCTTTTACAGACAAGACCATGGCGAGGCTTTCCCTTAGTAGCCCCTCTACCTTATGGATCCAACCGTGCCAAGAACCTCCAAATGTTGGTACCCAGGTGAGGTTTCCCACTAAGTACTAGGCCAAGACAGAGCCCATAATGTATTGTGGTTGCACTGGAAGCTTCTGAATTCTAAAACATGCCAGACTTCTTTGATTCCTGGTCGGCCGTCCTCCACCAAAATCTCACTCGTTGTCCCGACAACCATTCCGCCCAGAAGAAAACTTAGTTTTATTTTGAAGTGGATTTGAGAAGAAAAGTTTGCTCAAGAGAGCCTTTATACTTAGAAAAATTCATTGTCTTTCATCTGTAGCGACCTCGGATCGGTAAGGATCCTAAGTCCCTGTGATTAACATGCTAGTCCCTGGATCAATAGCTAGCACTCACAGTCGATGAAATATCATGTAAAACACAAGTCTTTATTACATGAATCGAATAATCCAGAGTTTACATTATTAAAACAGAAGCGATATAAATACAACTTGGAGTCCCATCAATGCCACATGCAGGTTGAGTGAAGAGCCGTGATCCTAGCGCACCTTTCAACGATCTCCGAAATTCTGCACATGAAACGTGCAGCCAACAAGTTGGGTCAATACTTTGAATGTATTGGCAATTTACACCAAGGAAGGAAATACTAACTCTACATGCAAGGCTAGTTTAGGGTGTAGAGTTCATTTTCTCAAAGCTAGTTTTCTTAAGTAGAGAGAAGAAGAGAAGATTTTCCCTACTTTGTAAACATTTGCTTAGATAAAATAGGGTCGAATGGCACACGAGGATATTACTCACCAAGTGTCCAAACAACCAAACACTTGGATATTACGCACCAAGTGTCACTTGGATATTACACACCAAGTTCCCAAAATCCCACCCATTGGCGATATTTCTCACGCCATGGGGTTTTAAAACTTGGTTTAGAAAAGAGAGAGGAAGATCCTTCAGAGGCTCCATCCTTCAGACGCTCATTGTTGTTCTGTTACCGTGAACACGGCTGATCGATCAGATTGCAATACTCTCGAGAGTTTGTGCACTTTACCCACAATCCACGATCAAGTCCTTTTACAGACAAGACCATGGCGAGGCTTTCCCTTAGTAGCCCCTCTACCTTCTGTATCCAACCGTGCCAAGAACCTCCAAATGTTGGTACCCAGGTGAGGTTTCCCACTAAGTACTAGGCCAAGACAGATCCCATAATGTATTGTGGTTGCACTGGAAGCTTGTTAATTCTGAAACATGGCAGACTTCTTTGATTCCTGGGCGGCCGTCCTCCACCAAAATCTCACTCGTTGTCCCGACAACCATTCCGCCCAGAAGAAATCTTAGTTTTATTTTGAAGTGGATTTGAGAAGAAAAGTTTGCTCAAGAGAGCCTTTATACTTAGAAAAATTCATTGTCTTTTGAACCCCCCAACGGTACTTTGTATATATAGCATAGCAAGCAATACCTAGCAAAAACAGGGGTAACCTATTAGGAGGGGAAATCCTAAGTATAGGGCTACTCATGGCATACTACAACATCATCGCACTTGCAAAATAATACTAAGGAAAAATTCTACTAGAACATCCTACACATGCATACTACAGAATTTTGAAGATCACATGCATAGAATCAAAACTGCGACAAAGATATGAACAAGTGGTGTAACTTGCCTTATGTTGATAATATGGTGTTGATTGTATTTCTCAACAGCATTCGCACTCTCGGGACAATCTAACGCCGGAATAGAGTAATTCCAATCAAAACCATTGCAATATACAATACAACAATGATGATCACAAACATGCATGATGATTTAACATGACACAATGGTTATAATTAGTTTTATGAACATTAATATATCATAAGATGCATGTATGAGTTCATTTAATGCAATAGGGTATTTATCATTAAATGTTGATTTCTATAATTGGTTTTAATAGTTTCGTTGTAACTTCCGTCCTAACTGTCGAATTAAATTTGATTCCTAGCTTTAATGGATATAGGATATTGATACAAACCAGTAGGAATTGGATTCATCCCGATCGGAGTTGTAAATCTTTTTCTATGACTTAATTACTATTTAATGGAGTTTAATTCATTTAAAATATTACTTCGTCAAAAATTATGTCTAAGACCATATTTGTATTCTACAAGAAATTGTGAACCCATAGACATATTACTTATATTTTTCTAATCTATAAATAATTTATTATGAATTTAATAATTTAAATGGCCATTAAAAGTAATTAAATTAATTCAGCAATTTTTATATTTCATAAATTGTATCTAACAGTATATTAATGTCATATATGAAATTATGAATCCATAAATACCTTATTTGCATTTTTTGGATCTACAAATAATTTATTATGATTTATTTAGTCTAAAAAGTCTATTAAACTATTTAAATTATTACAATACAACTATACAGTAAAAGTTAGATCTAATCTTGTATTAATATTCTACATAATTTTTTGAATCCGTAGATATATTATTTATAATTTTTGGACATGTATTCGATTTTATAAGAATTTTACAAGATTGCCTTATATTCTGCTATTTTACTATTTCCTTAATCAATTATTAAATCGGCGCTGACTGGAATTTGACTATGCTGACGTGGCTGCTGACCTGGAAGGGTGACGCGTGCGTTGACACACTTGCTGACTGGGCTGCCACGCGGCGATGGATTATTGGCCGAAACCGGTTGGGAGATTGAATCTAATCTTGGCCGTCCTCCTCAGATCCAATGGACAGAAACGATTTCTTCCTGGATCGCGGCGTCAACGGCAGAGACCGCGGCGGACGGTGGCCAACCACGGCGATGGTGGTCAGACGGTGGTCCTACGCGGAACTCCGGTGATCTCCTGTACTGAGGAAGACGTCCGCGGGAAGCATCGGAGGATGGGGGAATCTCTGGTGTCCTCTGTGTCCGGTTGAGCTTCCTGGGGCAACGACAGCGTACAGATGGAGGTGGCAATCGTCGGTGGAGCTCCGGCGATCTCTCCGGTGAGTAATTGCTGGCATTGTGGCGATCTACACAGGGGGAAAATACAGTGAGGAGACGCGGTAGAGGATTGGGGAAGAGGATAGGAGGAACATCAGGGAGTGGGGCGACGGGATTCGTCGGGCTCGAGGTCGACCTGAGGGCTCCCGGCGGCGGAGGATCAGAACCTCGATGGTGCGACTAGGGTTTGTCAAAACGCGAAAATAATCGAGGGGGGGTGGATGCCGAAGATTTATGGGGGTGGTTCGCGTGGAGGATGGGCAACAAACTCGAACAAAATCGTGCGGATCATATCGGGATCAAGACAGCGTGGTCGCGTCGGTCTTTGGCTGGAGGTTGAAGACGAGGTGCGGGCCCCATCTGTCGGTGGTATGGTCGAGGCTAACGGGCGGGTCCCGCAGTGAGAGAGAGAGCAAGGGAACGAGGGTGCGCGCTGGCGTTGCTGGGCCGGAGTGGGCGGCCACGCTACGCGCGTGCAGTAGATAGGTGCAGGTTATTTGGGCCGCGCGGGCTTCTGTGCTGCGCTGCGCGCAGCTGATAGAGAGAGGAGGGGCGGCTCGGGCTGGGCCTGGCCGGTAGATTAGGTTTAGTTCATTTTTTTATCCTTTTCTATTTTATTATTTTCTACTTTTCTATTTAGTATTTCTTTCTTAGTATTTGTTTTAGGCCTTCAAATTGAACCAAATCAATTTCTAAAAAATTATAAATTCAAAACACACCTTTAAGGATGTATAGAATATGGTTACCAAAGTTGAAAATATCCATAATGCCATTTGCTTACAAGGCATTACATGGCTAGTTGCATTAATAGGGAATTTTGGGTTTAGAATTTTTAGGAAAATATCCCAAATTTATTTTAGGACATACAGGGAATACTTTTCATCAATTTTAATATGTACCCAAACAATAGGTCATGTAGTACTTAAGAATTGGGAAATCCCATAAAGGGTAGTGGATATTCCTTTTTGGACAATACTATTTCCTTCTTAGGGTTTATATGCAATGATGGTCATGCATGCTTAATGATTTTGAATTTTGAAATCTTGCACTCCAATTCTACAATCCATAATCAATCCATGCCCTTTTTCTTATATGGCTACCTAGGTCATAACAAAAGAATATAAGATTTTGAATTCAAGGTTGAGAGGATTTTCTATTCAAAAAGTTTGTTCTCTTTGAGAATTTTCAACAAAGTCAAACAATAAATCAAGCTATTGATTTTATTTATAACATTCCAAAATAGGAAAATTTTTGGGATGTTACAGACTACCATCCTTGAAAGGAATCTCGTCCTCGAGATTCTAGAAAGCTAGCAAGAAATAGGTTTGGTTCACACTAGGGTACTACCACCCTTAAAAGATTGTATTTGTTAGGTTCTTTTGATGGGTCCGGTGTGGATTGTTGATTTGTAAGATCCATTCACACTAACATAATTTGTCGTAGCTTGATGGACGGATTGGGCTTCTTTCCTTTGGCATTTCCTTTGCCACAACCATTCTTCCTTTTCCGAGGACAATCTAACACGTAATGCACTGTTTCACCATACTTATAGCATGCCACCTGGCTAGAATCTTTCTTGGGCTCTCTCCCTAGCGCCGCCAGCCGCCGTCCTAGCACACCTCTTATTGTCAATAGCATTATAACCATGCATTGTTAATCAACTTTCATGACAATTTAATTAGAAGAACTAAATGTAACCTCTCATACGAACCCGGGGTTTCTCTGAATTAGGGTTTGGAATAACCAAACATGTATTAGGGTTACATTTCAATACTTTTAACCTGTCATATCATCATCCTTGCTCGAGCATTTCAATAGATGTATTACTGATATTTGTGTGATAATATTATTGTTTCAGAAACTATGGATCCACTCAGTAGAAACCTTGAAGAGGAAGAAATAATGGAGAACATGATCCACGAGGACACCTCACAATATCTAAACTTGGAGGGACATGATGACAGCTCAAGTAGTCATGGAGAAGATGACGACTCCGGTGAACGCACTTTAGTGATTACAAAGTCCGTCGAGGTATATGCATGGATTAATCCTCTGCTAATTTGCACGGATTGATTTGTATATATATGTACATGTATTAATTAACACTTCTTTCTTCTTTTAGCCCTCCGGATCTACCAGCCAGCAACAATCTTCTTCTACGAAAAAGAGCAAGCGAGGCGCGAGCCATCGGTTGAAAGATCGTGCAAAGTTCATGATCGAAGCAGTCCGTGTTGATGGCAAGCCGATGGAGCCCAAGAAGGCCGCAGAAAAATTTATACGTCAGGCTGGAGTTCTTGTTAGGGACCAAATCCCAATCATAATTGAATATTGGAATAAGCCAAAGAAGGGCGACGGTACCTTTGTCGATGAAAGATCCAAAGAAACGCTTTGGAATTTGCTGTTGGTAAATTTCACCCTACCGCTAGAGGAGGATGAAAATAAACCGGTTATAAAGGAAAAGGTCAAAGAGTGGACTCTAAAGAAGATGGCTGACGCTTTTCGCAACTGGAAGACAAAATTGAACAAATTTGTCGAAGCTCGCGAGACTCCAGATTTCGAGGACACATATTATGCAAAGATAAGACCTCACTGGCCCGAATTTGTGGCGTACAAGGAAGGTGCTATAGCTACAAAGAGGTCATAAACCAATACGCTAAATGCCTAGAAGAAATAATATCACCAGAGGACGGGGTCAGGTGGCTGCATATCTTAGAGGCCTAAGTAGGAGGAAGCTGAGAAGGCCCTGCGCGCTAGAGGGATCACACCCCAGACACATGGGTGGGACCTATGTGCAAAGAGTTGGTTCTACGGAATCGGGGCAAGGTTGGACCCAGAAATGGGATTGTGTATCTTCCCAACAATTCTTGCCAAACCTGTCACTGAACTCATCACGGCATACGAGGAAACAACCGCCAGGACCTTCCATCCCGACAGAGAGAATGACCAGCTGACACGCGCCATCAGTAAAAAAGAACACCCTGGACTTGCACGAGGCACAGATGGTATGACGTGGAAGGATGGGTTTGTCGAGTGGGGCGACTCTTATAGATGGAGCTGGAGAAAAGAAAAAGAGCGTACATACCGGATGACACAGATAGAATATGCACTTGTGGTGCTGCAGGCGCAAGTGAATGCACAAAAGAGCCACCAAGCTACCAGCCCATCTCAGCGGCACGAAGATCCTGCACTGGAAGCTGTCGGCAGCCCAGACTCTGCGCGGAAAAGCAGTGTGGCTTCCACGGAGAACGTGGAGCCCACGCTTGAAATGGCGGGTCCTCGATACCCCGTGGATGAGATCACGGAGAGCGAACACGCTGAGCTGCATGTGAGATTAATGGGCTTATCCATTAAGGTGGCGGTCGGCTATGCCTTACCTCCTGTAGCTAGTGGAACTTACCACTGCCGACCGATTCCAGATGGCTATGCTATTGTCGGGGTGGATGAGGTTGTGAAGGAATATGAAGAAGCACAACTTGACCATGCTACAGGTGAAGGGGAAACTCAACTCAAATTTGCAGTGAAAACAAACATTCTTTGAAAGAAGGAACACATCGTGCTTCCAAATTGGAGGCCACTGACACCCCCGCCGTCTCCGCAGTGTCAGCAGTCTGAGCCGTCTCAGCCGTCTCCGGGTCATCAGAATACTCCCCTGTCGACTCCGCCGCGTCAGCCGTCTCCTGCACGTCAGCCATCTCCGGCGCGCCAGCCATCTCCTGCGCCTCAGCCATCTCCTGCGCGTCAGCGTAAGCGGAAGAGCACTGCCACGAAGAGCACTAGCACTGCCACGAAGAAATCTGTAGGAAACCGTACGCCGAAGAGTTCAAGAAACTACGTCCCGCAGCCTTCCGCCAAGCCATTGCCGGTATTACCGTGGAATCGCAGTGACGAGGAGACCAAGAGGATCTCGGAAGAAGAGGTCAAGAAATTCTTTGCACCTAGACGGGCCGAGCCAAAGAAGAAAATAGATCCAGCGGTGGTGGAGAAGTTTTACAATAATCTTTTGAAACCTGAAACCCCACTTGTGTCGGACTACGAGCGCCAGATTATGAAGGGGGATGAAAGGCGGAGGGAGTCTGAAAGTAGTAGTCGTGCGGCACCCCAGAAAACAGTTCCCATGCTCGAAGAGCAGGAAAACCAATCGTGCACCCCGCTCCAAGTGTTTGACACACGGATAGCTCCTCCTGTAAATGATTATGAGGCAGAGCTATAAAGAAAGGCCAATGAGATGGTGATGACTTACATTGCATGCTTGAACATCATGGGAGACAACTTGCCCAAAGGCGATGTCAACCCCATACAGCCATTGAAGTATGAGAAGAATCTCGTCAAGAAAGAGGAGCTCAAGAATCTACCAACAAAGATGCGAAGATTGCAGAAGTGGTACCTTGATTTCTACAAGACGAGAAAGGAAGAATGGATCACGACGCATATAAGAGATGAGATTTTCTTGTGCGGAGACGACGAGATCGCCTTCAACATTCAAGACTTGTATTTTCTATTCAATCAGAAGGAACTCGACAAAGCAGCCATCAGCCTTTATTGTGTGTAAGTACTATTTCTGTAATTTCTATCTCATCTCATTCAATTCATTAATTGCATGTATATATATGCTCACCATATATGTATATACTATTATACAGGAAAAAGGTTATGGAATGCATGAAAGGAGGCCCTTTTGACATTGGGTTCGTTGACCCAAATAGAGTTCATGAACAAGTGGTAAAACACAGACCCGGGCAAACAGAAGATTTCTTGCTAAGGTCTTTACTGAGACAACAAACCAAAAGGGAAATACTATTGCCTTACAACTTATCGTGAGTACTGTTACCCTCTCTTGTACACATTTTGTTTCAGCTTACTCGATGTTAAGTGTAACTGATGATGAGTTATGCATGCGCAGGTTCCAATTTGTTCTGCTAGTCATTCAACCTGATGCAGGAAAAGTCCTTGTCATGGACTCATTACGAAAAGACCAAAAGCTATGGGCATACTTTAAAGAGATGCTCCAGAGGTAATATCAATCATATTATCGCACTAGATCGGAAACTTTCGTGACAACAAGTAATTAATTACTCCTTTATCCATTTTCTTTGCCGGACAGGGTTTGGAAAAGGTTCACGGGCAGGGCCGTGGGTGAATGGTCAGAAGAACTAAAATTTGTAGAACAAAATGTAAGTAATACTAGCCAGCTAGGTCTGCGTATCTCTTTGATTCTGCTTCCAATTCCATTATATCATGCTTTATTGATTATTATTTTGATTGAACTCTCTATTCTCGTAAAGTGCGCGCATCAGGGACCCGACAATAACTTATGTGGATATTATGTTTGCGAGTTTATTCGCAACACGATATGTGCGACGGGCCAAGCCGCACTAGAATAACTTAGAGTAAGTAAACGAAGTACACAATTTTATTACCATCATTTGTGTTGAGTTTTATTATTATATATATATTGACCCCATTATTCATATATATTTAGATCGAACGGATGTGGGACCAACTCCTACCATTTGACCGCATACGAGCCATTCAATAGGAATTGGCGGGGTTCATACTTGATGAGGTCGTCACGCCTGGCGGAGAACTCTTTAGATATCCACCAAAATCAATGTGTACGAAGATGTTATATTGTATATATATGCTTGAACGTGTTTGTCTTGTACTTGATGCTTCAACGTGTATGGAGAATACCATAATGACAATGTTTGTGTATAATAATAGTTGCTTAATTATTCATGTACTCGTATGTACCGACGATGTATGTGTATACCTCTCCCGATTGATTCCCCCTCCCGCCGTCCCCGCCGCACCGCAGAAATCTGCCTAGAACGGGGCGGCGACAGAACTCTGCCGCGGCAGAGATTTATGCCGTTTTCCTGCCGCGGCAGAACTCTGCCACGGCAGAGATTTATGTCGTTTTCCTACCGCGGCAGAGAACCTTTAACACCGGTTCGTGTTACGAACCGGTGTTAAAGGGGGGGGGCTGAGCACTGCGATAGCCCCACGTGCCCCACCCTTTAACTGTGGTTCATATAAGAATTGCTGTTAAAGGGGGAGACTCTAACATCGAACCCCCAACAACGGTTCTGAAACCGCTGTTAGAGGGTCTCCTGAACCGCTGTTAGAGGGTGTGTTGTGCACTAGTGACAATAATTGTCTCAAAACCCATATTACTTCAAAATACATAGACCACAGAATATTACATGCTTTTGAGTAGTGTTTTTTGTAGGACAACAAGATGTACACACAGGAAAGAATTTGCCCTGCCCCCATCCCATGGGCATGTAACCTTCCCTGGTTCTTCCTGCCTACAACATGTAGAATGAGACGGTGATAGTGCCTTTAATGATGTGGAACATCAACAGCACATGGAGTCCTGCGACCAGTTCGTTCATCAGAGTGAATTCCTAACACCCTGATTTGAAACTAATATTTAGTTAGCAGTTCTTAAGTCATCACATTGATAAAATTAGTTTGACTAAGCACACATGCTGCAACAAAATGATATTTATAGATTAATACTGCATTTCGTCCTTTTATTTTTTCATATTGATATATAGCAATTACTGACACTGGATTCTGTTTGTTTATCTAGGAAATATGTGTAGATAATAATAAAGGGAAAACTCCTCTAGTTCAAGTGATGAAACAAGTTCAGTCACCACCACTACATGAATGGATGAATGCGCCGACGGCCAGTCGCTACGCCGACGGCCGGTTGCTACGCCGACGGCCAAACGTCAGGGACGTCGGCGTAGACCATGACTAGACCAGCCCCGGCAAGCAGCCGTCGGCGTAGAATTTCCCTCGGCGTATCCTATGCTATGCCGACGGCTGCCCTTGGCGTAGCTATTTTTTTACCTCATTAATCTTTGAAAAATCATAACTAAATCATTCTAATTCAAAAAAATACAAATAATATATCAAAATTTGCAGAAAAATAAGATTTATCTATCTACACTCAAATATTACATATTTGTAAAAAAATTAAGTGAAACATAAAACATTATATATAGTTTAAAACGGGCATAAAAAAATCAAAAACAATCGAAACAATGCGAAACCTTCGCGTGGTGTCATATTATGTGACATAGTTGGAAGGAAAAATACCAAACCTGCTATATTGATTATGTCTGAAAAAACCTTCACAAAATGACCAATCTCATTCGAGTTTTCTTGGCTTTCGGGTCAAATGACCAATGTTATGGCTAGAATCAAGGCATAGTTTGTAATAATGTTCCCATATTATGCATACATGTGCATCATGGGATGACGAACAATGTTGTAGGACGAATTTTTCCTTTTCGTCGCACCAAAAAGCCATTTTCTATTTTCTGAGCACAAAAAACGAAGAATTCTGTGAAGCAACCACCAAATGGCTAATTCAAAATGCCACCACCATATTTTACAAAAATACTAGACGACCTTATATGGACAATGTGCCAACAGGGGGATTTGAAACCTTTCCGTTCACCTCTGGTGAAAAAGACAAATTACAGCCGAAGCGGCAGGAAGTGGGTCAGATATGAACTACAAGACATGATCCGATGCTCATATTTTTTACAAAATTCATTTTTAGGTTCACAATATGCTATTTTTATCAAAGATCCAATGCAAGTTTAGCGAGGCTCGGCCCCGAGCTAAGAATCTTCATGCCCGTCGTTCGACAAAGTTTGACCATAGTTTAAAACGGGTATAAAAAATTCAAAACGTTCGAAACAATGCAAAACCTTCGCGTGGTGTCATATTATGTGACATAGTTGGAAGGAAAAATACCAAACCTGCTATATTGATTATGTCTGAAATAACCCTTCACAAAATGACCTATCTCATTCAAGGTTTCTTGGCTTTCGGATAAAATGACCAATACTATGGCTAGAATCAAGGCATAGTTTGTAATAATGTTCACATATTATGCATACATGTGCATCATAGGATGGCGAACAATATTGTAGGACAAAGTTTTCCTTTTCGTCACACCAAAAAACCATTTTCCATTTTCTGAGCACAAAAAATGGAGAGTTATGTGAAGCAACCACCAAATGGCTAATTCAAAATGCTACCACCATATTTTACAAAAATAATAGACCATCTTATATGGACAATGTGCCAACAGGGGGATTTAAAACCTTTCCGTCCACCCCTGGTGAAAAGACAAATTCCAGCCGAATCGGAAGGAAGTGGGTTAGATATGAACTATAGGTACATGATCCGATGCTCATGTTTTTTTTTACAAAATTCATTTTTATGTTCACAATATGCTATTTTATCAAAGATCCAATGCAAGTTTAGCGAGGCTCGGCCCCGAGCTAAGAATCTTCATGCCCGCCGTTCGACAAAGTTTGACGATAGTTTAAAACAGGCATAAAAAATTCAAAACGATCAAAACAATGCGAAACCTTCGCGTAGTGTCATATTATATGACATAGTCGGAAGGAAAAATACCAAACCTGGTATATTAATTATGTCTGAAAAAACCTTCACAAAATGACCTATCTCATTCAAGGTTTCTTGACTTTCGGGTCAAATGACCAATGTTATGGCTAGAATCAAGGCATAGTTTGTGATAATGTGCCCATATTATGCATACATGTGCATCATGAGATGGCGAACAATGTTGTAAGAGGAAGTTTTCCTTTTCGTCGCACCAAAAAGCCATTTTCATTTTCCGAGCACAAAAATGGATGGTTTTATGAAGCAACCACCAAATGTCTAATTCAAAATGCTATCACCACATTTTACAAAAATACTAGACCACCTTATGTGAAAAAGACAAATTCATGCCGAATCGGCAGGAAGTGGGTCAGATATGAACTACAGATACATGATCTGATACTCATATTTTTTAAAATCATTTTTAGGTTCAAAATATGCTATTTCATCAAAGATCCAATGCAAGTTTAGTGAGGCTCGGCCCCGAGCTAAGAATCTTCATACCTGCCATTCTACGAAGTTTGAC
Source organism: Avena sativa (assembly GCA_916181665.1). Taxonomy (NCBI): domain Eukaryota; kingdom Viridiplantae; phylum Streptophyta; class Magnoliopsida; order Poales; family Poaceae; genus Avena; species Avena sativa. The sequence goes on from OV702284.1 coordinate 1,870,854, forward strand.
GATAGTTTAAAACGGGCATAAAAAATTCAAAAACGATCGAAACAATGCGAAACCTTCGCGTGGTGTCATATTATGTGACATAGTTAGAAGTAAAAATACCAAACCTGCTATATTGATTATGTCTAAAAAACCTTCATAAAATGACCTATCTCATTCGAGGTTTCTTGGCTTTCGGGTCAAATGACCAATTTTATGGCTAGAATCAAGGCCTAGTTTGTGATAATGTGCCAATATTGTGCATACATGTTCATCATGGGATGCCGAACAATGTTGCAAGAGGAAGTTTTCCTTTTTATCGCATCAAAAGGCCATTTTCCATTTTCTAAGCACAAAAAACGGACGGTTTTGTGAAGCAACCACCAAATGGCTAATTCAAAATGCTATCACCATATTTAAAAAAAAATACTAGACCATCTTATATGGAGAATGTCCCAACAGGGGGATCCGAAACCTTTCCTTCCACCCCTGGTGAAAAAGACAAATTCCTGCCGAATTGGTAGGAAGTGGGTCAGATATGAACTACAGGTACATGATCCGATGCTCATGTTTTTTTAAATCATTTTAGGTTCAAAATATGCTATTTCATCAAAGATCCAATGCAAGTTTAGCGGGGCTCGGCCCCGAGCTAAGAATCTTCATGCCCGCCGGTCGACAAAGTTTGACGATAGTTTAAAACGGGCATAAAAAAATAAAAAACGATCAAAACAATGCGAAATCTTCGCGTGGTGTCATATTATGTGACATAGTTACAAGGAAAAATATCAAACTTGGTATATTGATTATGTCTAAAAAACATTCACAAAATGACCTATCTCATTCGAGGTTTCTTGGCTTTTGGGTCAAATGACCAATGTTATGGCTAGAATCAAGGCATAGTTTGTGATAATGTGCCATATTATGCATACATGTGCATCATGGGATGGCGAACAATATTGTAGGAGGAAGTTTATTTTTTCGCACCAAAAAGCCATTTTCTATTTTCCAAGCGCAAAAGGGGGGTGAAGCAACCACCAAATAGCTAATTCAAAAACAAGGGGTTTGTGATAAGTTTATATGGATATCATATTTAGATTCCTTTCATTTTTTGATCAATTTAGATATATTATTTATCAAATTCCGATTTACAGATTTAAAGATATTAATTATTCCATATCAAATAGAAAAATACAAAAAAGTAAAATTATTATATTTTTATTTGAATTCAATAGTATTTTTATTTGAATTAGTAATATTTTTAGTTATTCATTGTTGTTTACTTAAATAAGTGTTTGTAGTTTAAAAAATAAAACATGTGACATAATAATATAAGAGTTAATAGAATTGATATCATAGTATTCACTACAAGAGATATGATATACTATGACAAAAATCCTCATGAAGGTGGTCTGTAACATCATGGAATATCATAATGTGTGATGCTTTTCCCATGGCATCATGGATTTCTAAACATTTGTGACGGGCACACGATCATCGTCACATATTAGCACATTCTGTCACAACTCAATAGCTTCCATGACGATTGTGGATGGGTCATAGAAAATTTACAATTGATGGTGCTGGTATTGTTTCACATCATAGCTAGTGGAAGGACTATGGAGGTGGGTGCCACATATTGGGAAAGAAATAAAGGAGCATCAATATTAAATATATACTAGGAAAAGTGGCGCGGCAACATGCCGCGCCCGTGGTGTTTGTTTATAATCCATCTTTATACCAAAACAATCTATGCAAGCAGTCAAAAATTTCTAGTGTATACTTTATTAGAACCGAGAGAAATATTATGGTAAGATGTCACTTTATTAGAACGGAGAGAAATATCAAGTTTATGTACAATAGCAATGGCTGTAGAAAAATGGAAGCTTGCAGGAGCCTAAAGACGATGACGGTCGCTGCGCCTGCTGGGATGTCATAACTTCAACACTTAGGAGTGGTACTCGAATGCTAATTACAACTGTCATTTTTAGTGTGAGAGGCTGGTATGAGCATTCACAAATCACTATGTGAATGACTTGATACAATAAGTGACAGCCCTTTGGAGGAACTCCATGTTAGAAAAGTGAAAAATATGATGGCTCAGAAAACGCATCTAATGAAGTATATGGCCTAGTTTGATTCATAGGGTAGAAAATCAAAAGGAATAGGAAAGACAAAGGATTTGAATGTTCTGCCCAACTGATTCCTATGAACACAGGAAATCTCACATTACAGCAAAGGATTTTAACCATGAGGCCAGACCTCACGCAAATTTTCCTGTGAAAATACACTGCATGTTTCCTATGGGAATTATTCCTTTAGATTACAATCCCTTGAATCAAACGGCTGTGAAAGGAACAATACTTGTTGGATCCCAATCCTTTGGAAATCCTGAGAATCAAAGGAGGCTTATATGTGTGCCCATATGCTTGGAAGGCGGTGACCAGCAGAAAATGATTTCAGTATAAATATTGCAAGAAACCATAAAAAATGGTCATGATTTTGTAGGTGCTTTAAAGTAGAACTTTCCAAACACCATGCTAACTTGCGGTTGAGAACACATGTATACTTATTAGTAAGCAGTATTTGACCGGTGTTTGTCCTCTTCACACTTTTCTTTAACTCGGCAGCAAAACCACTCTCCAAAGGTATAATGCAGGCCTCCACGGCTCAAAGTATGATAGGGAGTTGCCATACCGATAACTTTGGAAGTCACAATGAACCTCTCACCTCCAAAAAAATGGATGGACTTAACTATCCTGATTACTATGGTACCACAATGACAAATCCATAAATACATAACGATGGAAATAGTATGTCGAGTCATCTAGAAATTAAAGCAATAAAGTGTAGACTTCACCTGAATCTTTTCCACATGGATGGATGTCGAAAGAATCTGTACCATCCTTACCACATGTTGTCTACAAATATAATAAAATAAGCTAGTAAACTATGTGTATAGGAAAACAGAAGGATCGATCATGCATCAGAAAAAAAACACAGGGTGCCGTGATCAGCTGCACACTATGTCTGAATCTCCACGATAAATTTACGGTATCCAGATTGGATGTGAATAATTCAGTTCATTTGTCAATGGACAGTTAAAAAAGTACAACTAAGAGATAAGAAGGGAAAGGATATATGTTGAACCTGTGAGGACAAATCTGCAAGCTCTTCAGCTTGGAAGCAAACTTAGCATTTTCGTTGTGAACTCACTTGTAATTTGCAGATACACCAAAGTGGATAACAGTTAAGACAAAGCCTCCTAATTTATTTTTCAAAATGTTACAATAGTACATTATTCAGCTTATTGAATTAGTCTAACGCAGTAAGCTGAGAGTACAATTCTGAACAGCAGACACTAAACATATCATCTATTTATGTACCCCAAAACCATTTGTACCGAGCATATTTTACGTTTAGCACCATATAAATGGGTGGAGCCGTAGTGGTGATTTTGTGCCGTGAAGCCTGTGTCATGAAGCCCGACATCCAACTAAACACGCAATCGTCTAACACTGCAGTGCCTGAAACCTTGTCTATGGATTCTTAGGTAAGCTAGATAAATTTCTAATCTCATTCACGAACCTAATTTGGAGCGCTAGCATATCTATGCACAAAACTGAACAGAAAAGCTGATTTAAGTATACACGCACTATAAATAAAATGAAATTTAAGCTCAGCTCGGCACCAATAGTATACTGTATCTTAGACAGCAAGAAGTAACCATAGTCTGCGGACGCGAAGAAATAGATTAGTTCACTATTACTCTCTCCATCTTACATTAGTTGTCTTAAATTTTTAGTAATTTCACCATCAATTTTCATATGACCTTGGATCATCAATGACTGCAAATTTTAACTTTGATTATCTCGATGAGATGAAAATTGTTCATCTTGATGATAGTCAAACACGCTTCCTTGGAACCGTGGGTGACACTTAAATGTGAAATCTAATACTCTCTTCGAACGATATTAGTTGCCTCAAATTTCTGTAGATACGGATGCTAGCACTAAAACCTGAGTTGTATCTAGATGAATTTAAATCAACTAATATGAGTCAAAGAAAGTAGCATTTAATTTAATTTCAAAGTTGTTTGTACAGTCAATCTTTGAGTATTGCCTTATGTTCTCCTTATTTTTGAATAATAAAGATATTTTCACGGAATAAAATGAAAATTAAATCAAATATATATAGAGGAAATAAATTCCATCTACCGAAGGACCTATCCCCTTCACTTTTTCTTAGTATTATTTGGGTGTGGCTAGACAGCCTCCGGAGGCCCGTTAGTCTTATGGAGCCCTCGTCCAAAAAGACTAGCCAACAGGTATTATGCATGTACGTTAAATTCTGTGTGCAATAAAATTAAAAAGTCATAACTCATAAATCATACATCGGAATTATGATCCGTTTTCACTATTAGGCCTCTTGCAATAAGATCTTCAAAACTAGATCCCATTTGCATATGTTTCAACCAACTTTCTTTTTTCAAAAAACAACTTACCTTTATTTTAAAAACAACTTAGTATCATGAAGAAAGCAACTTCTTACAATAGTTGATTATATTACTTTTTCGTATTTTGTAGCAACCTAATTTTGAAAAACTCACTTAGCAACAAATAGTCATCAACTTCATAATTCCGAGACCCGCAAGTTTACACTAATAATTTCCTACCTACTTTGTAATACCATAGGTAACTTGTTTCCTAAGACACACAACTTAGTAACAAATAAAAATACAACTTCACACAAAATAGTATTCAAACTTTGTAGTAGCATTAGAAAACTTCACGACAAACAGTACACACAACTTCATAACAGTGATGCTAGACGACTTAGGACTAACGGTAGACAACTTAGTGTTAGTCCGTATACAACTTAGTATTGGCGTCTAAGTATGTATACAACTTAGCATAGGTGGCTATACAACATGATGTGGCTAGTGCCACGAGCAAGACACAAGGCGCAACACGAGATGCAAGAAGACGAGAGGATGTCGCTTGGAGACGGGTGATGCCCAGCCGGAGGGGAGGCCAAACCAACAATTTACTTAACCGTAGTGGGTATGCAACTATGTATGTTCGATATACAAATATATTGGAAAATGGGTGCAACTTAACCCTAGTTCATATATAACTTAGAAAAAAGTGGGTATGCAACTTAGCACAAGTCAAAATACAACTTAGCACTAGTGGGTATGCATCTTAGCACAAGTCAAAAATACAAGTTAGCACATGTGTGAAAAAACAACTTGTTGTCTTCTTGATAGTCACCGCCATCACAAACAACATGGATGTGGTCAGTGCCACAAACACGACACAAGGCGCAACACGAGATGCAAGAAGACAAATAGGATGTTGCTCTGAGAAAGGCGATGCCTAGACGAAGGGGAAGGTGAAGCAACAATTTACTAAGTGAGTATATTGGACAACAGATGCAACTTAATCCTAGTTGATATACAACTTAGCAAATAGTGGGTATAAAACTTAGCACTATTAGAAAAATATAAATTAACATAATGTATACAACCTAACAACAGTGTGTGTGTGTGAAACTTAGTAACACCAGTGGGTATACAACTTAGCACTGCTGGCCCTTTTTCCGGCGCCACCCGTTGTGGTAACCTCTACCCTAACATAGTCGATGTCATATCTTGAGTAGGCGACCACTAGCCGAAGAACAAGGATATTGGAACAACGACCAACAACTTTATTGTATAGAACCAAAAAACACGACTTTACACTATTAGTTTCATATCGTACTTACTAATATCGTTGGTAACTTGGTTATTGAGGCACAGTGGCAATGAAAATACAATTTCATAACAAATAGTGCACAGCTTAGGCGCAGTGAATATGCAACTTAACGTTAGTATGTATACAACTTAACATTGGTGGCGGTACAACCTATCATTAGTATGTATAAAACTGAGCATCAGTGACTATACAACTTAGCACCGATAGGTATACAACTTAGCACTAGTGCATATACATTTTAGCACCAATGTGTATACAATGAAAACTCTTGATTTGGTCGGTCCTGCCATTCATGACACGAGGCGCAACATGATCTATAAGAAGCCGGAGGGGATGTTGCTTTGTGACCGACGTGCCCAGCCTCCGCGGATTTTACTATCGGCAAAATGCAACTTACAACATGTGTGATACAATAGTGCATTGTCGCAGTTGCAACCTCGACGCATATGTGATGCAATCATTCACCATTAGCAGATGCAATTTATCCTACTACTTCAAGCAACATTGGGTCATATTGATGATATCGAGGAAGTGAGATACAAATGACTTTTAAGACGATGGCGCGAGGGCGATACAAAATCTAGTGATGGTTCTGAAATCAACCCGATTTATTGCAAAACAATGGTGATGGCCACTAGCCACCGCCGAGCTCAGAGGGGGAGCCCCGAAGGGGATCAGGAGGGAGCACGACTCTCCCCAAATTTATCCATGGAACCAATAATATCGTTGACGAAAAAAACAACTTAGCACATGCTTGAAAAATACTTTGTTGCCTTCGTGAGAGCCGACACCGCCATGAGGTCAGTTCTACCTTGATCAAGCAGATGTGGTCGGTTCCACGATCCATGACACAAGGCACAACTCAAGCTACAACAAGCCAAAGGGGATCTCGCTTTGAGACTGCCGGTGCCTAGCGCTCCGTGAGCCAAGCCAAACGGTGGCGAGTCTAATATTCAGGACGCAGACCTCCAAATCGACGTATATCTGTATGGAGCGAGATGAAGACTTGTTGCAAATCCCGATATTTGACGAAATAGACTAAAATGCAACATTCCAGAAAAGATTGAACATAAAGATACATGTATATTCATCAAAGTTGGAGGACTAAAATAAAAAACTAAGAAAGTTGAAAAATAGTCAGCTTTGCCTGTTCTATTTTTGTCTCTGAATTCTTTGAAGTTGGAGGACTAAGAAGAAAGAACCCAAAAAGATAAGGTGTCCTTCCTCCCGTGTGGTTACACATCTGAAGACACGATTACAGATTTTCCCCATGTGTTGTTCACAAATCCTCGGTTGTTCTTTATTCTGATGCAGAAAAATTGATTGGACTTGTCGCTGTAGCAACACAAGGGCGTGCAGCCGGGCATGCTTGCGAGAGGCGGCGGCAGAACAGGGGCCCTCCCAGCCATGGGTGAAGCGGAACTATAGTGGAGGCCGTCGACCTCGGCCTCACAGAGCAGGTGCATGGAGGAGTGAGGAGGAGGTCGCGTCCGAGCGGCCGGAGGCGGAGGTGGATGGCTGGACGCACGGCCGTGCGAGCCGAGCGCCCGACGGAGGTTGGGAGATGGAGGACGGCAGTGGCCGGCGGTCAAGGTGGAGCGACGCGGCAGGCATGGCCGGCGCCGGCCCGAGACGAACCGGAGCATGTGGCGTTTGTCTCCCTCGCTGGTGTCCCTGGCGGCCGCGCAGTTACCTGCCGACAAGGGGTGCTCACGGGAGAGCCAGGCTGTCGTGGCGAATCGTTGTTGACCGGTCGATGTCGGAATGGTGTGACGTGCGGAGATTTGATCGCACGTATCGGACGGCCAGAAACTGGAGGCTCGGATGTGTTTCGTGGCCTCCGAGCACTTTTTAGCATTTAGGATATTAATTTCACGCACTTTACCTATGTCCCCATTGTTGGTCAGTTGTAGAATTTCTAACCACTACTAAATCTACGCAATGATAGTGCCTACCTTCCTATTTTTCCTGCTCCTCTCCCCCATTATCGCCACGCAGCAGTTCGGAGGCGCCCTCCGATCCATCCACCCAGCCAGGTCGAATGCCCCAGATCGCCCCGCCTTCCTCATCTGCGGGATCGGGGCCGCCGGCCTCATCCAAGGCCTGCTTGGACGCCGTCGCCCTCCTCACCGATGGGATCGGATCCGCCGACCTCACTCACGACGTCCTGCTCCACGCCACTTTCCTGGTTCCCACCCACGAGTGTTGCTCCATCCGCACCCTAACACCGCAGCCTGCACATGCTCAAACGCCGTCGACTACACCTGCTCGAACGCCGCCGCCCTACTCAAGGTAACAATCTCGCCACCATGTTTTTTGCCGACTAGGTGGTGTGGTGTTTTTCTTCTTCCCTTCGTAGTAGCTTTCTGTTATATTTGAGATTGATCCCATGATCAGCCCTTGCTCTGACGTGTGCTGATTTTATGTTATGAAATTAATGGACATGTTGCGTAGCTCCTGAATATCTAATTAGATTGGATTTAAATGTGAGCACACTAAAAATCCCTTTACGAATTGGTGGCTCCAAAGTAATAGATTAGCTTAGGTGGGTGCGTTTGTTCGATCATGTGGACTTGGCAATTTCTTAATCACCGTGAGTCTGTAAGATTAGTACTAGTTAGTAGTTTGATTCCTGAGCATTTTTTTGACAACTTACAGCAGGAACTCTTTATATTCTTACTGGAACTAAGCTGTAGTATCAGATACGGTGTGCTTCTCTAGTATCTGGTTACTTGCGAGTTAGTTACATTGCAAATTGGTCCTAATGAAGTAATTAATGGATTATTTATCACACTCCAAATAAAAGATGTAAGCTTTCTTATTGATGTATTCATTCATCAGTTAAAGTTTAGTGCTCTCAATTGGCAACAATTTATGGGGCTTTGGCTATTGGAGTCCCTTTGTTTCTGAATTGCAAAAAATCTCAGTTTAACCTGAAAACTCTTTATTTTCACCTGTCAATTAGATTATTGGAGGTTGTGGTTCATCATTTCATATACTACTGCATGTTTGAAAAACTGATTGCATGAATATTTCTTGTCTGAACAATATTAGGCTAGGGTATATGTTTGAATGTTGACATATTCAACGGAGAGGTGATACGTCTAATTTGCATCACCATTTTATATCATAATTTGCCTCTATTCATTGATATATTTCATATTAAGAGGTGTTACTTATGTCTTTTTATCTGTTTTTGTATGTTAGATGATTCTTGGAGGATGAACTGCCGGAGTCAGGATTCTGATGGAAAAAGAGGTGTCTTGATGCAATTTCACGAAGATTATAAAAATATCAGAAAAATTACAGGAATCCTATTTTCCCAGAAGACGAAGAATGCCAGAAGGGGAGGTGGAGATGGGCCACAGGGGGCCCACACCCCCTAGGCGCGGGCCACCCCTAGGCCGCGCCTATAGGGGATGTGGCCCACCTGGCCCACCTCTGGCTCCGCCCTCTCGCCTATATCTTCTTCTCGGAACCCTAATACACGGGAAGCGACCACAGAAAGATTCCGCCGCCTCTGCGGGGCAAAAAACATCGAGAGAGAAAGAGCTCTCCGGCAGACAGATTTTTGGCTGAGAAATTCCTTTCCGGAAGGGGGGAAGGATCATCGCCATCCACACTGTTATCAAGCTAGACTTCATCGGGATCATCATCCACACCATTATTTTCACCAACACCATCATCACCACTCCATCCCGCTGTAACAATCGTGTTGAATCTTGCATAGTTCTTAGGGGAAACTTTCCCAGTATTGATTACTATTGTAGTTGATGCTTATGAGTGGAACCATTGAATTATTGTTTATGTTCAGATTATTATTCATCATCATATCATATTTTATCTTGATCCATATGATCTCTCGTGAGTAGTTAGTTTAGTTCTTGAGGATCATACGCCCAATTTGCATCACCATTCTATATCATAATTTACCTCTATTTATTGATATTTGTCTTATTATGAGATATTACTTATGGCTTTTTATCTGTTTATGCATGTTGGATTATTCTTGGAGGATGGACTAACGGAGTCTGGATTCTGATGGAAAAGAAGGCGTTTCAGTGCAATTTCGCGAAGATCAGAAAATACCAGAAAAATATGGAAACATATTATTTTACCAGAGGACGAAGGAAGCTAGAAGGAGGAGCGAAGGGGGCTGCAGGGGGCCCACACCTCCTAGGCGCGGGCCCACCTGAGGCCGCGCATAGGGCAGGTGTGGCCCACCTGCCCGGTCTCCGAATCCACCCCTTCGCCTATATCTTCCCTACGGGACCCTAAGCCTCAGGGGGCGGCCACAGATAGATTTCCGCCGCCTCTGGGGGGCGGAAAACACTGAGAGAGAAAGATCTCTCCGGCAGACAGATTTCTGTCGGGGGAATTCCTTCTCGGAGAGGGGAGACCGTCGCCATCAACATCATCATCAAGATAGGCTTCATCGGGATCATCATCATCATCATCATCATCATCATCATCATCCACACCATCATCTCCACCAGCACCATCATCACCACTCCGTCTCGCTGTAACAATTGTGTTGGATATTGCTTTAGTTCATTAGGGGAAACCTTCCCGGTGTTAATTACTATTGTAGTTGATGCTTGTGAGTGGAACCATTGGATTATTGTTTATGTTTAGATTGTTATCCATTACCATATCATCTTTGATCTTGATCCATATGATGTCTTGTGAGTAGTTCGTTGTGTTCTTGAGAAAATGGGAGAAGTCATGTTGCTAGTAGTAAATCTGTGATGAGTTATTATTCAATGGTTTAGTATTTAAGTTGTGGTGCTATTTTTCTAGTGGTGTCATGTGAACGTCGACTATATGACACTTCACCATTTATGGGCCTAGGGGTATGCATTGTGTATTTGGCTACTAATTGCGGGGTTGCCGGAGTGACAGAATCCTGTACCCCCATTAGGACATGTCACATCACAAATTTTAGATTTGGTCTTGCATATCATTCATATCATTGCATCATGCCTTTCCATGCAAAATCGTCGATCGAAATGAATCGGCGAAACGCTATTTTCGAAACCCTGTTCTATTTTGCTACGAGGCTTCTGCGGGAGGCTTTAGAAGAACTAGTGTTGCCACCTTTGTAGCCTAGTGGTTTCGCCTGAACCTTGACCCTAGATTGTTCCCCTCGACTTTACAAAACCGTAGGAGCAAGAATCGCTCGATTCGGACCTCGTACGGAGAAGTTACGGCCGTTTGTTTAATAGATCGGAAAACGGTCCGAATTTCCAGGCCGATTTCCGAGTCCGCGTCTAACTCTGCGCCGAATCAGTTTAGGACTCGCGCAAGGGGCCCACAAATAGGACCCACCCGGCCGAGCCCCTGCCCGCCTCGTAAACCGCGCCGACCCCGCCCTCGGGAATCGATCTCGCCCCGCGCCGCCTCTCCTTCTCGACTTTCGCGTCGCCGCCTCGAAGGCCGAGCCGCCGGCCGCCAGCTCCCGCGACCGCCGCCGCCTCGTCGCCGACCCCGCCGCCCAGGCACACGCCGCCTGGCCGCGAGCCGCCCCCGCCTCCGCGCCATCCCCGCCGCCCAGCCTCGCAGCGAGCCCGCGCCCGCGACCCCGCTGCCGATCGCCGCCGCCCGTCGCTCGCCCCGCCTCCGCACGTCCCGCCTCGGCCCCGCCCCGCAGCGCCCTCGCCGCCACCAGCGCCAGCGCCACCCGCCCCAAGCCGCCGCTGCCCCGCGCTGCGCCTGTAGCCGCTGCTGGTGCGAGCCCCGCCGCCAGCGCGCGCGCGCTGCTGCGCCTGCTGCTGCTGCGCTGCATCGCCGCTGCGCCGCGCGCCATGTTGCCGCCGCTGCGCTAGCTGCTGCGCGCACATACGCGCGCACACGCGCACACACACGTTTGCGCCTGCACACACACACGCGCGCACACACGCATGCACGCGTGCCGCACGTACGCGCGCCGTCTTGCGCGCGCGTTGATTTTCTTGACCCGTGCGCTGATCGTCTCCCTCTCGCGCAGGTAGCACCGTCGCCGGAATCGATCGCCGCGCCGCCCGAAACTCGCCGCCGTCCGTTTCGTCGTTCGTTTCCGGTAAGCCTGCAGCCACCGTCAGATCTCAGATCAGCGGTTCAGATCAATCGTTGACCGATCAGACTCAGGCGTTGACTAGTCAGACGCCCAGTCAGCAGACGCGTTGACCAGTCGACTGGTTAATTTCGTTAATCCTTTTTGTTGACAGATTTCGGTAGAAACTTGTAAATTGCGTAGTAATTAAACCGCTTGGCCAAAAATTGCAAATAAAATATGTGTAGATTCAGTGAGTCGTGTAGAATCTTTCTGTACCTTTGGTTCAGACTATTGCAGCAAGATTTAGTACAGTTTAATCAATTGAGTTAATGGCCTTTTTGGAGTAGTTAATTCGTAGAAAAAGATCCGTAGCTCCAAAAATCACGTATGATATGTCCCTGGATTCAGTGGAACGAGGGGAATCTCATCGTGAATTAAAAAGATAGACTTACAGTAAAAACTTCTGCAGAAACTGTCTAGTGGCTTTCTGCAGTGTTTTAATTACTCGGGGAGTTTTATAATTCCTTTTTGAGTAATTCCAGTTGGTACTGTTTCTAATCAGCGATGCCTATGCGATAGAATTTTCCCACGATTTTACAAACAGTATACTACCGGTAGCGAATTATTTGATTTCTAGCTCTAGTTTTGAGCATTACTTTTGCATAATAGTTTTCCTTGCGCTAAAACTATTTTCCATGCATGCAATCAGTACCTCTACCGATTTCTAATATGTGGTGCAACTGTAGCACCAATTCACTTGCCTTGCATACCTTCATGCATCATATTTGTTGCATATGCTTGTGGATTGTTTGTTTATGAATGCAATTGTATCGTGTAGATTGTGACGGGTGCAACGCTTGCTCGTGTGTGGATTGTTCTTCCGACCGCTACAACCAAGGCAAGTATATGCTACTTTGTTCATGATATCGTCCTACTATTTTCAATGCATTGTCGTGTATTTTTTAGATGCATGTGTAGGATGATACTATCGCTATGCTAAGTCCTATTATGTGGTAGGACCTTCCTTGTAGATGAACCACCGATGGTAGATGTGCTTAGCCATGCTATGATAAACGAGGGCTGGGTTACATCACTGAAAGTTGTTTCTAAAAGTATTGGTTTGCGAAAACTAAAACAACTTAATCAATGAATCTCCTAGGTGTGATGGTATTGATAATTTTTGGTGGTTTCATTGCGGAAAGGCACCCAGGTATCAAGAGAGAATGATTGGCTTCTTTATTGTGTAGCTTACGTGTACAACCATATGCCAATAATGGAATGGGCGGTTGGTTGGACTTAGTAGGTTGTGGTAACTCGAACCCGCGTATCCAGAGATGTAGAATTTTTGTAGGTTGGACCGGTGCGCGTCGGGATTGAGGAGCTACTTCCCGAACAGTCTCTTCTTGGACTTCTCCCTATCATCACCCAAAATGAGAGTGATGGTACGAGCTGGGCTGGCCAAGTCACATGGGTAAAGTGTACTAACCCCTGTAGGGTGTATAATCTAATCGATTAGCCGTGTCCCCGGTTATGGACAACTGAGTTGCTTGATATTGATTCCACGACATGTTTCTCGCTCATTCTAATTTCATAATTGTTTTAATATTGTTGGGTTAACTTAATTGGGATCTTTTCAAAGAAAATCAAAAACTGTTTATGAAAGTAGGACAAATGTATTTGCAAATGCAAGCCAGACACAGCTCCACTTGCCAAATATGCATGTAGATGTTAGTACTATTGTCTCCATTACTAGCTCTACTTGCCATACATTCCATGTATTGACCCTTCGGGGCTGCTACGTTTCATGTTGCAGGTTATTCCGATTCTGATTAATTGATATAGGCCACGGTACTCCACTCGGCACTTGTTCACTTGTGGGCAATTTGAAGAATGGAGGATTTACTTTATTTATGTTGCTACCTGAATAATTTGAGCTAGCCTTGAGCTAAGCTTTTATTGTAATAATGGTACTCTGGATCTTCGTTATTCCTGATACACGGATATTTTGCTATGTTATTCATCTTATTCTATTGTGGGCCAATGAACCGATCCAGGGATTGGCATGTCACATAGAAGCCTCGGTCTTTTCAGAACCGCGGTGTTACAGGACACCTTTGCACAAGGGAGTGTAGGATCTCAGAGTTTAAGACTGTGGTTAGATTTATATCTTAATTACTTTCGTGTAGTTACAGATGTTTGCAGGGGGTTTAATCACAAGTATGTATTAGTCCTAGGAAGGGCGGTATGTTAGCACAGGTTCACTCACACAACACTTACGAACACCAGAGAAGAGTACTCAGCTATTTGAAGCGAAAGCACTTGACAGAATTCCCATGTGTCCTCGAGAACGTTTGGTCCTTATATTTCCACCGGCTTATCCTTTGCTAAGAAAGTATTGGGCCACTTGCTCTGTTTGTGTACTATCTGTTGGAGATATGCCCAAGAGGCAATAATAAAGTGGTTATTATCATATCTTCACACTTATGATAAATGTTTACATACCATTCTATAATTGTATTAACCGGAAACATTAATACTTGTGTGATTTGTAAACTAAAATAAGAGTCCCTAGTAAAGCCTCTTGTTAAACTAGCTTGTTGGTTAATATATGATCATGGTTTCCTGATCATGAACATAGAGATGTTATTAACAACAGGATCATATCATTAGGAGAATGATGTGATGGACATACTCCTATAGATAAGCGTAGCATAAAGATCAAGTCATTTAAATAGTTCAATTGCTATATGCTTTCTGATACATAGTAACCTAATTCCTTCGACCATGAGATCATGCATATCACCTTTACCGGATGGATGCTTTGATGACATCAAACACCACACCGTAACTGGGTGGCTATAAAGGTGGCATTGAGTGTTCGGAAAGTATTGGTTGAAACACATGGATCAAGAGTGGGATTTGTCCATCCATATGACGGATAGATATACTCTGGGCCCTCTCGGTGGAATGTCATCCAATTGGCTTGCAAGCATGTGACTGGCTCACAAGGGATCACATATCACGGGAACAAGAAAAGAGTACTTATCGGTAACGAGGTTGAACTAGGTATGCAGAGATACCGACGATCATAACCTCGGATAAGTAAACTATCGTGAGACAAAGGGAAATTGGTATCGTATGTAAGTGGTTCATTCGATCGCAAAGTAATCGTAGAAATATGTGGGAGCCATATGAATTTCCAGATTCCTCTATTGGTTATTGTTCGGAGAAGTGTCTCGATCATGTCCGCATAATTCACGAACCGTAGGGAGACACACTTAAGGATTCGACGTTGTTTTGAGTAGTTATGGTATTATGAGAAAGAGACCGAATGTTTTTCGGAGTCTCGGATGGGATCCGGGATATCACGAGGTGATCCGGAATGGTCCGGAGAATAAGATTCATATAAGGAAAGTCCCGTTTCGGAGTTCGGGAATGATTCCGGTGTTTTCATCGGGAATGTTCTAGAAGGTTCCGGATTGTCCGGCACTCCGGGGGGGGAAGGTACATGAATGTGTCATTGAATGATTGCATCATGTACTAAGTGTTCTTGCTGTTCCAAAACTTGAAAGTCAAACTGCCAGTTTGAAAGTCAAACGGCTAAAACAGGAAACTGTGGAAAACAGGAAACTGTGGGAAACAAGCAAGAGGAGGTTGAAACCAACTTGGAGGAGGAGTTCCTCTCCTCCAAGCCAGCGGCCAGCCCTAGGCCGAGTTGGGGAGGGACTCCCCTCCCTCCCTGGCGCGCCTAGCCCCTCCACCTATAAAAGGAGGGGCAGGGCCTCCTCCTTGAGACACACAAGTTTCTACCTCTAATCTCCGGTTTAGAGCCGTTTTGGTTTAGAGCTTCTAATTGCTTTAGCCTGCGGTTTAGAGCCTTCTAATTGGTGTGTCTAATCCCTAGACCACTAATAGCTCTCTCTCATACTCCACCATACTCGCTCCGGCTTAAGGCGAAGCCCTGCGGGATCTCCCCTCTACTTCCGGTACCACGCCGTTGTGCTGCCGGAATCGCGAGGAGAGTGCTACAACCTCCGCTGCCTGCTGGAACAAGGGAGAGGAAGGTCTTCGTCGAGTACCGAACGTGTGACCGACTGCGGGAGCGCTGCCGGAACGCAGCGCCGGAAGGATCGTCTACGCGATCTTGAGATCGGAAAGAGTACGACTACATCACCCACGAGAATCTGCTCTCGTTAACCGCTTTGGAATCTTCGAGGGTGAGTTATTCCATCGACTCGTTGCTGCAATCTAGTAGATAGATCTTGGCTTGTTTGTTTGTATGCGATAGAAATTTTTTGTTTTCCATGCTACGAACCCCTACAGTGGTATCAGAGCCGTGTCTATATGTAGATCTGTTGCACGAGTAGAACACAATGGTCATTGTGGGCGTTGATGCTTTTATTGTCGATTGCTTCTTGTGTACTTTGCATCTTGTGGTATGTTGGGATGAAGCGGCCCGGGCTAACCTTACATGACATCGTTCATGAGACTTGCTCCACGCTTGACATGCAACTTGTATTGCATAAGTGGCTTTGCGGGTGCCTGTTTCTCCTAGCATAGTTAAGATCCAATTTACAACGGGTGATTGACAATACTAGTATCAATGTTGTGGTTCTTGTTCGTAAGTTAGAACGACACTTATTGAAAGCCCCAAACCACGTAAAATATGCAAAGACAGTAGAGGCGTCTAACTTTGTTTTGCAGGGGTGTGCTGTGATGTGATATGGCCATGATTGTGATTTTATATGATGTATGCAATGTTCCTTATTGTAAGTTGGCAACCGGCAGGAGCCATATGGTTGTCTTTAATTTATGTTAAGACCCGCGTGTCTATTCAAATTAGTTGTAATAGTTGAAGCCGGTGGACGACAACCATGGAGAAGCATCATTGACCTTGATGCAATGTCGGTGATGATGGAGATCATGTTCGTGCTAGAAGATGGAGATCGGAAGCACAAAGAAGAAAGGCCATATCATATCACATATTATGAATTGCATGTGATGTTAATCCTTTATGCATCTTGTATTGCTTAGTAGACGACGGTGGCATTATAAGATGATACCTCATGCACATGAATTTCAAGTCATAAAGTGTTCACCCTTAGTTAGCACCGTTGCTAAAGCTTGTTGTTTCGAAGCACCACGTGATGATCGGGTGTGTTAGATTCTGCAAGTGTATACAACGTGAGCAAGCCAGATTTGCTCATGCAGAAACTAAGGTTTGATCTTGACGAGCCTAGCATGTACAGACATGGCCTCAGGAACACGGATTACCGAAAGGTAGAGCATGAGTCATATAGTAGATATGATGAACATGTTGATTGTTCGCCATTGAAGCTATATCAACTCTCGTGATGATCGGTTTTGATGTGGTGGATTTGGTTCGTGTGATCACTAAAACAATGTGAGGGATATTGTTTTGAGTGGGAGTTCACCAAAATTAATTTAATTATTAATTAGAACTCAATTTATCATAAACTAAATCAAAGTGAATTTGCATAGTTGTTGTAGTCATTGGCATCCGTTTACCACCTTGCGCTTAGTTATAATTGAGATGATAGAACTATAGAATTCTGGTTAGATACTTTACGAACTGGTATCGTATTGTTTTAAGTGTTAATCTAAAGTTTAAAAGTCCTATTGCAAACTTTCAGTAAGTTCCGGTTACTCCATGAAGTTTAATAATCAGTATTAAATCAAGAGTAACAATTCCAAGTATTAGTATATAAGTATCATGTTTGTATCCATGATTCTTGATATTCAAAGGATTCTCTTAATATCAAGGTTATCTAGGATCTGAAAGAGTTGTTTCAGAAACCATGATGTGTGGAAGATATTGTGATATCTGAAGCGAAGTATTGGTTACAACATGATAGAGTATAATATGGCAAAAGTCATGTTCTCATATTTGATGAGAATTTGCAAAAGGTTGGAGACACTAGTTGTCCTAATCCTCCAAAAGGTTTTGGAGAGCAACATTATACTTGCAATTCACCGTTACAAGCTAAAAGTAGCTTGATCATGGATAAATCCATGATGAGGGTGAATATTTGATGTAGGTAAGATGTTTACTACACCAAGAGATTACTAAAGAAAGGAATTTGAAGGAACACCAAACATTTGATGATAGGTGATCTACTTCAAAGTGCAAGTCCAAAGACATTGGTATTTAACTATACACGCTTTGGACTATATGTCATATGTATGACTCCACTATTGATGTTGAAAGATTCTTTCAAAACAGAAAAGGAAATATTGAAAGAAAATCTCATAAGTATATGGCAGAAAGGAAAAGACTAGAATTGTTCAGTTTAAGTATATAGATGATATACATGTTATGGCTATATTCTTTGCTTATTAAACAACGTGGTTCTTAAGTATTTGATACTGAATTTGTTGGTGTGAATCGTCATACGAAACAACACAATTCATGAACTACAATGGCCTAAGTAACTAGCAAAAGAATATGTGATGATGTTCATCGAGAACAAATAAAAGGTTATTGTGTTGCTCGTTAAACATCAAAGCTTGCCTTCAAGATTTGTTTTATCAGGTATTATGAGAACAAAAGGGTTGTTCAAATAATTGCTGAATCCATAAAAGATGGATTCACAAATCTCGTTGGAGACATCACATCCATAAAACTAGTGCTAAAGATGTCGAAAGACAAATTGATTGAAAGATCACTTAGGAAGTGACATCGCCGTTTAAATTATATTGGAAAGAAAACATGAAGAAACTCCATGTGGATGGAATTTTGGAGTCTTTTGATTTTTGATCAAATGACGCTTGTGAAACTTTCCTAGAGATAATTAAAACTTCGTTCATAGGCCAAAGGGAACGAATGACTAGCTTATTGGAACTTGTACATATTGTTGTACGAAGTCCATTATGTGTAGTCAAGAGCGATGGATTTCAACTTCATATGCTTTCTCCGAAAATTTGAGTGAATATATGAATATTTGCTTAATAAGGATGAAGTGTGAAATATTTGAAAAGTTCAAAGACTTTCAAGATGAAGTGCAAAATCATTGTAACAAGAATATAAACAGTTTATGATAAAGATCATAAAGGAAGATATTTGAGTTACAAAGTTTAGCATAATACCTAAGATTTATGGAATCGTTCCGTGGATTTGCATTTCCCGAAACACCATAAGAGTATGGAGGATTCGAGATATGTAATTAAACCTTGTTTGACATGGTAAGATCAAAGGTATAATTCATAAAACTGCCATTATATTTTAAAGATTAAAAGCTTTAGAGATTACCGTTTTTTTTCCACTGAAAAGAGCTCCATCATAATCCGTTGAAATGACACCATATAAAGTTATGGTTTGGGATAAAACCCAAGTTGTCCTTTCTTAAACATTGGTATGCTATGCATAAGAAAGATGTTTGCAACCAAAGTCGGATGAACCTGTCTTTGTATGTTATTTCGAATAACTGTTAAGTACTCCTCCATAACATCGGAGACAAAAGTGTTTGTCAGTTAGAACGTCAAGTTTCTTTTAGAAGGAATTTTTCGTGAAAAGTTAAGTGGGAGGACAATAGAACTTTGATAAGGTTAAAAGAACCTTAGCTATATGTGCAAAGTTGCGCAGCGCCGAAAAGTGTTCCGGAGGCAGCAACAATGCTCATGGCTCACGTGCCTCAAAGGTTGTGGTTACAGAGGTCAAAGTTTCTATTGAACCAAGTAGGTCGAGTAAACAATCAAATACCAAGATTTGAGGGTTGAATCATTATTTGAGAATAATGAACGGACTACATGCAAAGAAGTAATGATGGGCCCTGACTCCGTAAAATGGCTTGAAGCCATAAAATCCGTGATAGTTCCATACACGAGAAATCAAGTTTTGAACTTGAAGGACCCTCGAAAAAGGTGTAAGACCTTACAGTTGTGTTTGGATCTATAAAGAAATAGACATGGGTGTTTCACATCTATGAAATAGTCGACATGTTGGGAAAGAGTTTACAACAATGTTCAAATGTTGTATATGACAAGATTTGATCTTTCATAGCGATATTTAGTCTAGACGGATTAATGTAGCAGCCACTACATATAATTCTGTTATATGGTAGTTGAATAAACAAAACAAGTTCTTCTAATAGAATTGTTACCTAGGACGTGTGCATGACACGGTCCATAGGGTTTTGTTAAATCAAAGGATGCTAAATGCATATGCAAACTTCAATGGTTGAAGTAAGCATTGCGGAGTTGGAATCTTCACTATGATGAAACTGTTAAAGGAGTTTAAATTCGTCGGAGATGATGAAGATGCTTGCATTTGCAAGAAATTAAGTGGGAGCGCTAAGACATATTTTCTAATACATTATGTGGAAGACATATTGTTGATTGGAAATAATGTATCTTTTATTAACACATATTAAGAATTTCATCCCGATGAAAGACTTAGGCAAAACCCAAATATTTGGCATCAATAGACGCTAATATGGTTGTGCCAGAAGTACATAGACAAGGTATTGAATGAGTTCAATACAGAAACTACAAGAGAGGTTCTTGTCGCACAGAAAGGATTGAATAAGTTCAATGTTGATGATATATTCAAAGTGTATTGACATTTGGTAAAGTGAAACAAATAATCAAGTATAGATTGATACTTGATGTATAAAATCACAAAGAGTATTTATATCAATCATACTGTGATATGTACAAATCCAGATATGTCCTATGCTCTAAATGTTGTGAGCATATACCAGAATGATTCGTAAGATGATCATTGGACAATAGTAAGGATATTCTTATGATCTTTTGGAAGAACTAAGAGTATAATATTTGTAGAAGTGACAAATAGATGGTTAGTTCATTGTAAAAGTACTACATTGATACTAGTTTTGTCACAAAGTACAAATTAAGTCTATCTCAATCTAAACTAAGGGTGGCACAATATAATGGAAAGTGAGTTCCATAATGGATTTGGATGAGTTCCAAAGTTAAGACATTGTGACAGATACTACAACAAAAGGCTAAGTATATGACTGCTATTATAGCAGCAAAAGAGGGCATTTGTGTCAAGTAGTTTTGTTATCAAACTAGGTGTAGTTCACAGAGGGATAATACTAAGAAGATATATTGTGCGACAATATTATCAACATGTTTTAACCCCAAAGAACTAAAGGTCACACCGAAAGACCAAATTTATACAAAGCCATCTCATTAGAGAATGAGTGATGCGTAGAGACGCAAAGACATGCAATTACACACGGACCTGGAAGTGTCAGATCCGGAGATCAGTTGACCACTAGCAATTGTGTACATACAACATAGGAAAGCCATAGGTGTTGAATACACAAAGGTTTGAAACTAGATTATTGACTCTAGTGCAAGTGGGAGACTGTTGGAGATATGCCCAAGAGGCAATAATAAAGTGGTTATTATCATATCTTCACACTTATGATAAATGTTTACATACCATGCTATAATTGTATTAACCGGAAACATTAATACTTGTGTGATTTGTAAACTAAAATAAGAGTCCCTAGTAAAGCCTCTTGTTAAACTAGCTTGTTGGTTAATATATGATCATGGTTTCCTGATCATGAACATAGAGATGTTATTAACAACAGGATCATATCATTAGGAGAATGATGTGATGGACATACTCCTATAGATAAGCGTAGCATAAAGATCAAGTCATTTAAATAGTTCAATTGCTATATGCTTTCTGATACATAGTAACCTAATTCCTTCGACCATGAGATCATGCATATCACCTTTACCGGATGGATGCTTTGATGACATCAAACACCACACCGTAACTGGGTGGCTATAAAGGTGGCATTGAGTGTTCGGAAAGTATTGGTTGAAACACATGGATCAAGAGTGGGATTTGTCCATCCATATGACGGATAGATATACTCTGGGCCCTCTTGGTGGAATGTCATCCAATTGGCTTGCAAGCATGTGACTGGCTCACAAGGGATCACATATCACGGGAACGAGAAAAGAGTACTTATCGGTAACGAGGTTGAACTAGGTATGCAGAGATACCGACGATCATAACCTCGGATAAGTAAACTATCGTGAGACAAAGGGAAATTGGTATCATATGTAAGTGGTTCATTCGATCGCAAAGTAATCGTAGAAATATGTGGGATCCATATGAATTTCCAGATTCCTCTATTGGTTATTGTTCGGAGAAGTGTCTCGATCATGTCCGCATAATTCACGAACCGTAGGGAGACACACTTAAGGATTCGACGTTGTTTTGAGTAGTTATGGTATTATGAGAAAGAGACCGAATGTTGTTCGGAGTCTCGGATGGGATCCGGGATATCACGAGGTGATCCGGAATGGTCCGGAGAATAAGATTCATATAAGGAAAGTCCCGTTTCGGAGTTCGGGAATGATTCCGGTGTTTTCATCGGGAATGTTCTAGAAGGTTCCGGATTGTCCGGCACTCCGGGGGGGGGGGGAAGGTACATGAATGTGTCATTGAATGATTGCATCATGTACTAAGTGTTCTTGCTGTTCCAAAACTTGAAAGTCAAACTGCCAGTTTGAAAGTCAAACGGCTAAAACAGGAAACTGTGGAAAACAGGAAACTATGGGAAACAGGAAACTGTGGGAAACAAGCAAGAGGAGGTTGAAACCAACTTGGAGGAGGAGTTCCTCTCCTCCAAGCCGGCGGCCAGCCCTAGGCCGAGTTGGGGAGGGACTCCCCTCCCTCCCTGGCGCGCCTAGCCCCTCCACCTATAAAAGGAGGGGCAGGGCCTCCTCCTTGAGACACACAAGTTTCTACCTCTAATCTCCGGTTTAGAGCCGTTTTGGTTTAGAGCTTCTAATTGCTTTAGCCTGCGGTTTAGAGCCTTCTAATTGGTGTGTCTAATCCCTAGACCACTAATAGCTCTCTCTCATACTCCACCATACTCGCTCCGGCTTAAGGCGAAGCCCTGCGGGATCTCCCCTCTACTTCCGGTACCACGCCGTTGTGCTGCCGGAATCGCGAGGAGAGTGCTACAACCTCCGCTGCCTGCTGGAACAAGGGAGAGGAAGGTCTTCGTCGAGTACCGAACGTGTGACCGACTGCGGGAGCGCTGCCGGAACACAGCGCCGGAAGGATCGTCTACGCGATCTTGAGATCGGAAAGAGTACGACTACATCACCCACGAGAATCTGCTCTCGTTAACCGCTTTGGAATCTTCGAGGGTGAGTTATTCCATCGACTCGTTGCTGCAATCTAGTAGATAGATCTTGGCTTGTTTGTTTGTATGCGATAGAAATTTTTTGTTTTCCATGCTACGAACCCCTACACTATCTTTGTTAGTTGCTCTTTGTTTCGTTGCCTTGTCAGAAAACCACTAACAATCCGTTTGCTAAGTATTCACAGGGATTTCCTGCTCCATACCACTGTTCAGCACCTTCTGCTCCTCGTTGGGATCGACACTCCTATTTATCGAAAGTACTACGATACACTCCCTATACTTGTGGGTCATCAAGACTATTTTCTGGCGCCGTTGCCAGGGAGTGAAGTGCTATTGAAGAGTGGAACTGGTAAATGAAACTTTTACTGTGAGTATTGCTTTTGTTACTGATTGTTACTTTGTTTCCAATATGGATAACCCACTTGGTTTTCTGTTTGGGAAATCTACTACCACTGCTAGGGTAGTAGATGAACCACCACCTGCTGAGATAGATCATTTTAAGATACCTACAAGTATTATTGATCGTCTTATGGATAATTATTATTTAGGGAATGGAACTGTCCGTCCCGGTGATCACTTGCTTTTTATCCATGAATTATGCGGGTTGTTTAAGTGTGCAGGTATCACAACTGATCAGGTGAAGAAGAAGTTACTCTCCATATCCTTGAAAGGGAGAGCTGAAGAATGGTATAAGCTGCTGAAGAATGGACAATCCATGGAATGGGAGGAGATGGCATCTCCCTTTTACTCTAAATTTTATCCTCCCAGTGAAATTCATAAAGATAGAAATCTTATATATAACTTTTGGCCTCTTGATGGATAAAGTAAAGCTCAAGCTTGGGGGAGATTGAAGTTACTAATGCTTAAATGTCCTATTCATGAACTCCCTAACAATATTATTCTCAATAACTTTTATGCTAGGATTTCTCTTCATGATAAAGATTTACTAGATGCTTTTTGTGCTGGATCATTCACACGTATGAAGGAAGAAGCTAAATGGGATCTCTTAGACCGTATTCAAGATACCGCTGAAGCTTGGGAGAATGACAAAGGAAGAAAGTCAGGTATAAACTATGATTATGATTGCATTAAATCTTTTATGTGAACTGATGACTTCCGTGATATTAGCAATGAGTTTGGTCTTGATTCCCAAAGTATTGCCAACTGTTTTAAAGCCTTTGCTTCTTACATAGAAATTCCCAAGAAGTGGAATAAGTACCATGCCCCTTATAAAGATGTTATTAGCCATGTTCCTGTTAGAAGTACTCAAGTTTGTACTACTAGTCATATTGTGCCTGAACCTCATGTTGAGAAAATACCTTTCCTAGGTAAGGTAAAGGAGTATTCTATGATTATTAGTGCAAATAACAAAGGTACAATGAAAACTGTGGAGCCTGGTAGGCAATTGAATGTTGAACCAGTGGTAGCTGTTGTGAAAGACACTGTCTCTAGAAATATAGAGGATGAGCACATTGTCTTCTGTGAAGACGCTTCTAATATTATTTCTCATCCTAGTAAGACTAGAAAAGCTAGTGTTCCTATGCTTTCTATTAAAATTGGTGATCATTACTACTATGGTTTATGTGATATTTGTGCTAGTTCTAGTGCTATTCCTTATGAGATTTACATGGAAATTATGCATGAGATTGGTCCTTGTGAGCTTGAGGACATTGATGTGGTTATTCACCTTGCTAATAAGGAAATCATTTTCCCCATTGGCATTGTAAGAGATGTGGAGGTTCTCTGCGGTAAGATTAAATATCATGCTGATTTTCTAGTGCTTAATTCAGCAGCTAGCAAAACTTGTCCTATCATTTTTGGTAGACCTTACTTGAACACTTGTGGAGCTATTATTGATTGTAAGAAGGAAAAAGTTTTAACTAAGTTTGATGGAGATTCTTATGTGTTTAACTTTTCCAAATTTGCTAAAGCTCCTTATGAAAATAGCTTGCCTAATAAAGATTTTAGGATAGAACAACTTACTTCTATCGATCCAGTCTATGACCTTGGACCTCTTTTTGATGACTGTAAGTATGCTTATTCTGATGATAAAGTTGTTTCCAGTGATAGATATATTGTCAACTTTATTCAAAGTGCTACTGAAATGTAACATCCTCGGTCTCTCCGGACCGACGGTTGTCACTCCTGGAAGCTCAATAGGATCTCTAGACTAACCCCACAGATCAATAATAGTCTTTTCTGTGCACTTTGTCCTCACTCGTGCGCACCCGGTATCCACTTCCCGGTCGGTCACCCATCCTCAAATTGCTCTAGGACAAGCATACTTAACCTCAGAGTTCTTTTCAGATCAGCTTCTAGAAAAGAAGTTGCAACTTTTGTTGGTATGGGTTTCCTATCAATCGTATTGAGTCATGCGCCAGGGTCTCACATACACCCACCCTTAGAAGATCGACGTCCTCGTCGATCAACCACAAGCCAGGAACATCCCCTCTTGGCACATGTCTGTGCGTCCAGTGCCGGCACATTTCCATGTCGTGTCTACTACGGGCCACACACGCCATGATACACATGTCCGCCACTGACCCGCACACACCCATGTAACCTCGAGGATCGGCTCTAATACCACTTGTAACACCCCCGGTCTCTCCGGACCGACGTTTGTCACTCCTGGCAGCTCAATAGGATCTCTAGACTAACCCCATAGACCAACACTAGTCTTTTCTGCGCACTTTGTCCTCACTCGTGCGCACCTGGTACCCACTTCCCGGTCGGTCACCCATCCTCAAATTGCTCTAGGACAAGCACGCTTAACCTCAGAGTTCTTTTCAGATGAGCTTCCATAAAAGAAGTTGCAACTTGTTGGTTTGGGTTTCCTATCAATCGTATTGAGCCATGCGCCAGGGTCTCACATGAAAGTTATTATGAGAGAGGGAAACATGGTTTTATGCACCTCGATAATGTTAAGTTTCCCCGTTTTATGTTGAAAGCTTTAAAGTTGCATCTGTTTTGTCTTCCTATGCTAGTGCCTTTTTGTTTCAACAATTCGTTTTCTCATGATACCCCCATGCATAGGAAGTGGGTTAGACTCAAGTGTGTTGGTTATTTGCTTCTTGATGCTCTCTTTCACTTCAGATATATATATCCTATGTGAGCATCCTTGAAAGTTTCAAGCCTAACTTAAAGGCATTAAAGAAAAGTACTTGTTGGGAGATAACCCAAGAGTTTTGTCGTGTCTTGGAAGTTATTACCTCAGTAAAAACCGCTCCTTATCCTTTTTGTTTTGGTTTCTGTGTCAAGTTCAACTACTTTTGTGAAGTAGAGGAGTTGTGAAAAGTGGCTGTCCCGGGACAGATTTTTGTGCTGTATTGTAAAAATTCGTGAGGGATCTCAGTACTTCGGATGGAGCTGCATTGTTTTGAGCATGTTCTCCAGGTTCTTACAAAAATTTCATTAGTTCTGCACTTCTTGATTTGAGCAACAGAAGGTTCTCGAAAAAACCAATCTTTACCTGCTGGTCTGTTTTGACAGATTTCTGCCATCCTTTGCATTTGCCTCTTACATAAGCTTTTGTTTTGATGGGTTTTCAGTTGAAGTGTGATCTTAAAGGTTATTGTTTTTTGCTTACACTAATGTTGTCATTGAGTATGTGCAAGGATTTTGTATGAAGGAAATTTTCAGGAGAAGGAGAAAATGAATCTGCAGAGTTTGTCTTTGAATAGGTAAAAGTGGTGAAAACAGAAGGTTCGTGAAACTCCAATATTTTTATATTTTTGATGTTTTTAATACATAAGGGAAGTTACGAGACAAAATTGAAGAGGAAACGGAGCCCGGGGTGGACAAACCCACCCCAGGCGTGGGCCCAGCCTGGCCGCGCCTGAGGGGGGTGTCCCCCCCTTGAACTCTGTCTCCGCCTAGTTTCCGTGTCAGAACCTTCCTTATGCATTGAAACTTCGTAATATATAACCCCCCAGATTTCCCGAGGTTCTTGTATCGAGTTCTCGTCGTGTTTTTGTTTCGGTCTGTTTCTATCAGGCAGATTCTCAGATTTGGAGCCTCAATGTCTTCCTCTGGATCACCCACAGAGGATTCCTCTGCGGACGTCCTCAACCCGTACATGTATGAGTTGAGGATTCACCCCAAAGAGCTGATTCTCAAAGATGGGATGATACAGATGAAAGAAGTTCAAGGCCCCATAGGAGAAGGCAGTCTGGAAGACAGGATGGAAGTGTTGGAGCAGGAAGTTTTCAGGTACAAGAAGATGGCAGAACGTGAAGTGGATGTTATTCACAAGATAAGTTCAGAACTCATCACCAAGCATGAGGGAGAAGTTGCTGAGCTCCGTGAAGAGATCTTCTCACTTTGTTAGACTACCAACCAATTCCAAGCACAACTCTATGACATACAAAATCAAAACTGTGAGTATGAGGCTAGATTTGATCGCATAAGCTCTGCTGCTAGTTTCGGGATTGTGGAGACTAGGACATCCTTTTTGGATGGGGACCCTTTGCCCTGGAAGCTTTATGATGACAAGAGAACACCACCACCACCAAAGGAGTAATTTGTCATCAGGTTTGGCATCCCTTGGCTTGTTCCAAGCTTGGGGGAGTGCCGCGGTATCACCACCATTATATTTTATCTTTTACCTTTTTAGTGGATTCATATCTGTGGTAGATAAGTTATCTTATAGTTTGGTTTTAATGTGGAAGTATCTCTCCTTTAGTTGATTATTTATGTATCCCTTGGTGTGAGTGCCTTTATTGAATATTAATGAGAAGTCTCATCTTTTACTTTTTGCACTTCTTATTTTAGTTTGCAATCTCTATTATATAATGGATCTTGTTGATCAGTATTGGCACCACTTTGGGAGCATCAAGTGGATCTAAATTGGTTTTGGCAAACCGAGTTCTGGTCAGTAGCAACGAATTTTGAGGTTTAAAAGAAAAAGAGAAAGAAAAATCTTACAGGTATTTGGTATCATTTTTTTTCTTTCTTGTTGGCTCATAAGCTTAGTATTCTTTATTTAAGATCTTTTGTGTCTTCAAGGAAGATTGCATGTTTGGCTTTATTACTTATATGTTTGCTTGTTTCTTTCAACTCTCTTGCTTGCTACCCAGATTTGCTAGCCAAAAACCTGTTTTGAGAAGGCATACTTCTCGTGTTTCCAAATCCCTTTGAACCAAACTTTTGCCATTTGTGTCCACCATATCTACCTAGTAGCTTTTGCTATTCCAAGAAAATTCTCAAGCTTCATCTACCTTCCGAATTAAAAAGTATTTTGTTATGTGAAAACTAGTTAGTAAATCTCTCACGAACTTGATGGCACACCTTATTTTCCTGCCCCTAATAAACTTGAACCATTGTGGACATCGAAGTTGTATATGCTTGCATCTATACATTGGAATTAGCAGAACCGTGCTGTCACGGGTAACATTTTCAACATAGCACTTGTACTATGTACATCGTTGATATCGTGCTCTTTTGTCTATGGATGTCAACGGTGTGAAATAAAAGGGGAACTTGTGAGTCCATGGAGTTTGTACTTTGTGTTAGAGAAATGCCTGGGATGCTAGCCTAAGCCATGCCTAATCATGGTGGAAACTTGCAGCACCACCATAGTGAGCATTCTGTGAAGCATCCTCAATAAAAAACTGTACACATAGTAAATAAAAAGATCGCTGAGTGTTGGGGATATGCTATATGGGTATCCTCATAGCATGTCACTTATCCGGATAACCCGGGTGGACCACAGTTGGTAGCATGGCCTATGGCCTGCTGGGCGGCCCAGTTAGATGGATCCAGATGGGAGGCCCATGCCGGATAACGGAAGGTTACGGTGGAGTCACCAGTGTACCCGGAGCCTTGGAGTGCAAGATACACAAGACTAGTAATAGACGGTGTAGGACTCTGTAACCTCTCCGGCTAGGACTTTTCCCTGTAACCCTAGGACCTGGCGACTATATAAGTCGGGCCTATGGGAGCCTTTAGGGGATAACTACACACAACCTCGCACAGCGAACCTATCTCTGTAACTCGGCGTATTGCCCTTATAGTGATTTATAGCAGGAGTATGATTCCGCCACTATTGTGGGATCTGAACCTGGGTAAGCAGTGTTACCTCGTACCCGTCAACCGTCCGCCTTACCCCACGTCTCTAAACATGCACTGTGAGGACCCCTCCATGGCATACTCGTCGGCAATACCCCGACAGTTGGCGCCCACCGTGGGGCAAGAGGCGCTTCAGGCTCTTTAGCGAGCGAGGACCAAGATCTTCGCGGGAATCGGCAAAACCGTAGCCATCGGCCGTGTTCTCTTCTCCGGCAACGTTCCAATCGTCCCTCCTGATGAGTTCTAGATCCCGGCAAAGACGAACCCTACGCAGTGTTCGGTCGTTCCTATCGGAGACATCCACCTCTTCATCGGCGAAACCGACTCGGGCACTAGTTCCCTGGGAGTCGGGGAAGCATCAAGGCCCGCACGGACCGCCTACGGGCAGGATACGTTTGCGGAAGGATCGATGTAGGATCTCTCTTCGGAGTTCGCCGGCAAAGATCGAAAAGCATCAAGGCCCGCACGGACTGCCTACGGGCAGGGTACGTTCGCGGAAGGATCGATGTCGGATCTCTCCTCGGAGTTTGCCGGCAAAGATCGGAAAAATTCAAGGCCCACCCAAACCGCCCCTGTGCAGGATATAAAGGTGGAAGATCACTGCAAATCCGCCGGCTTCGCCCGTGCGTCTGGACAGCAGAGATCCAAGTTCGTCGGCGTGGTTACCATCTTCGACCTGGCGCGCTGCATTCAGAGAGAAGGCGAATACCCCCGCGATTACCTGGCCAGGTGGCTCCGTATACGAGCCGATCTAGCCCACTAACCCGGTTATAACGCTCTGTATCACTTCGTGGAAGGACTGGACCGTGGCACACTTCTCCGACATTCTCTAAGACGACAGCAGGCTACAGGACGCCTTACCCTCGAAGAGATGGTGAGCACCGTTAACAACTATGCGGAAGCTGACGCAGCAGCCCAGAGGGAGCTTGCGCTCAGGGACGGAGAACCTCCGATTCAGCAACCGCCACCACTGCCTCCCGCCGCAATCGTCGCAGCAGCACCACCACCTCCAGTCATCGTCGAGGCCGTTGCACCTCCACCGCCCATCATCGAGGAAGCCCTGGCACCCTACGACTCTGTCATTGACGCGCTTTATGCTGATTTCAGTGCAGATTCAGAGGAGATAGATTTCAGTCCAGAAGAGCTAGACTCCGCTATGCAGGAGATGCAGGAGGAATACTCGCGCGACGAGCAAACCAACAATGCCGTCGCATCCCGAGGGGTGTTCGTCACCATTGGTACATCGATGGATGAAGATCAAACCGGAGGAGCTCCGCCTACAGCACTGGAAAAAGGGAAGGGGCCACTTATTGCTGCTGACAATGATCGCGCAAAGGTCATGCCTCCTCCGCCTAACCCAGCGCAACAGCCGCAGGAACTCGGCACCGACCCGAGCAACAACAACACCGCAAACTTGCCGCCTCCAGCATCTACGTCTGTAGCAGCCCAAGTTACTCCAGCTGATAGAGTGATGTATGGCAATCTCCTCGTTGAGCCACTGACCGTTGCTCATATCCGGAACATGACCCAGCTTGACGAGAAGCGCCAGCAGCTGCTGGAGGAAGCGCAGGCCATCGCGGAGCAAGGCGCTAAGCTAGATCGAGATCTGGTCAACGCGCAGAAGTCCATAGAGAAAGCTAGAGAAATGGAGGCCAAGTACAAGACTTTACTACAGCAGCAGAAGGCTAAGAAAGCTCCGGCTCGCGTCATCAATGATCTTGGTGTGCGGCGTAACCTAGGATGGGCTCCCTCGAAGCCGGTACAGGCCAAGCCATACATTGACAGTGAAGGCAAGCAGGTGATGCCCACCCCACTCCTTAACCTCACTGTCGCCAAGACCCTTCTGGAGCAGGATAGATCGCCTGAGGCAGTGGAACAGGTCTATGAACTAGTGGCCAAGGCAGTGAAGCGGCAGGAAAAGGCCACCTCTCAGAGGCTTGAGTCTGACCCAGTGCTCTGCCAATCTAGCCAGTACAAGCCGCCAAGGGACAGATATCCTCTTGATGTTGGGTCCTAGACAGGTTCATCAGAACAAAGACGGAGGGATGCACGCAACAGGAAGGATGCTATCCCCATATCCTCCAACCACGGAGAAAAGGCCCGACCTCGTCGCCCATCGACACCGCCCCGGTCCCCCCCGACATCGCAAGATTACAAGACTCACCATCGTACGGATATGCCCCCACCAAAGCAGTGCGGCATCGTCATCCGCAACAACGCGGAGCAGAACCGTCATGACGGAGAGCGCAACCAAGGACACAAGAGCAGGTCAGGCTATGATCCCCCGCGTCTGACAAGCAACCGTGATAGGCGTGAGGCATCACAGGAGGGTAACAACAAGAAGGCTAACCCACCGCCACCTCCGCCTCCGTCACCACCAATCAGTCACCATGGCGGAGGAGGCCCGCGTCGTTCACACAGCCCATCCCCTATTGACAAGAAGAAGAACCCGGAGACATACGACGCACGTTCGCGGATCGATAAGATCCACGAGGCCCGGGAAGGACCATACCTGGGACCACGTTGCTTTGGACCCGCAATACGGTCCGCAACTCACTACTAGAAAAACGTCTATTCGTGGCGCACCTGAAAAGGCCTTCCGTGGCGCACTAGCAGTGCGCCACGGGCCTCGCGCTACGGCTATCTCGTAGCCGTGGCGCACTGCATGGTGCGCCACGGTTATATCGAGATAGGCGTGGCGCACTACAAGGTGCGCCACGGGTAGGGGTACAGGGTGCGCCACAGATGTGTTTTTTAAAAAACAAAAAAAATGCAAAAAACACCCTTGTTTTAAATTGCAAAAGCAATCGGGTCCGTGCATCGCCGCCGCAGTCGTGTCACCTCGCCGGAGCATGGCCGTGGCAGGGAGGTGCGGGAGGGGTCGTGGCCGCTCTAGTCCTCGCCGGCGTCGAGGTGGTAGAAAGGGTGTGGTTGGAGAAAGGAAGGTAGGATGAGAGGGAGGAAGGAAGAGATGGAGGAAGAGAGGGAGGAAGGAAGAGATGGAGGAAGAGAGGGAGGAAGAGAGGGAGGTAGGAAGAGATGGAGGAAGAGAGGAAGGAAGGGAGGTCGGTGAGGAGAAGGATGCCGCCGTCGCCCGTTGTCACTGCGAGGAGGAGGAGAAGGAGGCCGACGTCGTGCCGTCACTGCAAGGAGAGGAGAAGGGGAAGGAGGAGAAGGAAGAATGAAGAAGGGAGAAGGAAGAAGGAAGAAGGAAGAATGAGAAGGGAAAGGGAGAGGAAGAGGGAAAAGGGGAAGGGAAAAGGGGAAAGGAAAAGGGAGGAGGGCGGGGTGGGGATTCAAATTTGAATCCCGCCCAAGCTTATCCGTGGCGCACTAGGTGGTGGTGCGCTACGGGTAAGTCGCCCTCTATTTTTTTTCTGCAGGAAAAAACAGTCTTTTGACCGTAACTTTTTACTCTTTTCGAATTTTGAAAATCTAAAAAATCGCTAAACAACCGAAGGTGGTTGCGAGCAGATGCGAAATCTCGTTCTCGTCATTTTGGTATATTAGACGATTTTTTTCGATATCGTATGCAAAAGTTACGCCCTTTTTACCGTGGCATGACTTTTTTTGTAAATAAAGTCGAAACTCATTTTTGTTAATTTTACTAGAAGCTATACCACATTACCTACCTAAATATGAAAGGATTTAATTTTTTGAAGTGTTTATCATTTTCTTTTATTTTTTGCAAAGCCTAAAAAGGCGATCCACGGGTGGGGGGGGGGGGTGGGTGTGGAGTAGGTGCAAGTGCCCTACGGCTAAGTTGACCCAGCTGCAGCAGCAAACATGCCCGTAGCGCACTAGGTCAAGGTGCCCTACGGATAAGTGAAACATCCGTAGCGCACCTTGACCTAGTGCCCTACGGGTATGTGTGATGTGGCCACATGTGCCCTGGCCCACACATAGCCGTGGCGCACCACCCCATGTGCGCCACGCTTATGACAGTTAGCCGTAGGGCACCTGTGGGCAGTGCGCCACGCCTATTTTACCCGTGGGGCACCACTAGCAAGTGCGCCACAGAAGTGTGGATTACCTATAGCCGTTTTCCTAGTAGTGACTTATCCCAAAGGTTGTCGGATTGACAAGACCATCAAGCCCTATGACGGCACCGCCAAGCTAGCCACATGGTTGCAGGAGTACGGCAACGCGGTGGAGATTGCCGGAGGCAACCCCAATGTCGCTGTCAAGTACCTCCCATTAATGTTGGCGGGCACGGCCCGTCAATGGATCGACGACTTGCCGGAGAAATCCATCTACAACTGGTTGGACATGCAAGAAGCGTTCACCAAGAACTTTGAGGGTACACACAAGCGTCCCTGCACTGTGGGCGATCTACAGCGGTGCGTGCAAGAGAAAGACGAGACATCTCGCGCCTACCTCTCCCGCTGGCTGGATATGAAGAATTCCTGCGCAGGAGTGCACACTCAGACCGCCATGGCCGCCTTCATCGACGGGTTGGAAAGAGGCACGTTGCTCCGACATAAGCTGAAGCGCTTGCAGGACAATCACCAGCTTGACTTGAACAAGATGATTTAGTTGGCTAGTGAGTTCGCAGATGCCGACGATGATGCTCACGGCTCCTTGCCGGCAACAGATGTTCCAACTCAAGCTCGGAGGAACAGCAGTACAAAGCGGAAAACCGCTCTAGAAGAAAAGCAATCTACCGACATGGTCGCTATGACTTTTGCAGGACGAGGTGATGGCAGGCAACGTGGCCGAGGAAGGGGAGCTGGCCGTGGGCAGCAACGAGGCAGTGAAACAACCTCGACGCCGCTCCGTGTTCCCCAAACCTATGAGGAGTACCGCGATATGCCGTGCCTCGTACACCTCGACGCCAACGGCAAGGCCACCCATACCAATCGACACTGCAAATTTGTCAACGACCTCAAGTAAGACCTGGAGTCCGGCTACAAGCAAAGTCGGAAGAACAGACCGTGAGGCAAGGGCAAGGGGAAGAAGAAGGAGTCCAAGGATTCGAGTGACATGGACGAAGACGTTGACCCCAAGCACGCCGCCAAGAGCGACGACAAGGGAAAGAACCCCTTCGCAAAGAAGGCTCCAGTCTACCACACTTTCCTTGGCACCCCCACCATCCGACAACAGAAGACCTCTCTGAGGATCCTGATGTCCACTCTCCCCCCAGTTCCCGAGTACCTGCGCTGGTCGGAGGTTCCAATAACTTGGGACAGGACGGACCACCCAGACCTTGTACCTACGGAGAATCAGTACACCATGGTCATCAACCCCTTGATTGGCGGTGTGGAGTTCACCAAGTGCATGGTGGATAGTGGAAGCAGCATCAACATCATGTACCTGGATGCACTGTAGAAGATGAACTTGATGGAGGCAAACCTAAGGCGGACCAACGCCATCTTCAATGGCGTAGTTCCTGGTCGGGAGGCTCAGTCCCTTGGGTGCATTACACTTCAGGTTGCCTTTGGTGATGTTAACAATTACCGCCAAGAGCGCATGACCTTCGAGGTGGTCCCCTTCAAAAGCATGTACCACGTCATATTCGGCCGCAACATATTCCACACGTTCATGGCCAAGCCATGCTTTGTCTACCACAAACTCAAGATACCCGGACCAAACGGTGTCATCACCGTATCCGGAAGCTTTACCAAGGCAAGGGACCGCGAGATCAATGAAGCAGCCGTTGCAGAAGCTGTCCTCTACAGCGAAGAATTCAAAGAGATCTAGAGCAAGGTCAATGAATCAGAGATGCCCGCGTCGAAGAAGCAGATCTCCGACTCTGCTCCCGCGTTCAAGGCCGCCATCGAGACCAAGCCGTTGGAACTTGTGGTAGGCGATGCCTCCAAGGTCACCGCCATTGGGACGAACCTGGATCCCAAATAGGAAAGCGCGCTCGTCGAGTTCCTCCGTGAGAATAAGGACATCTTTGCCTGGCAACCTGCTGACATGAAAGGTGTGCCTAGGGAACTTGCCGAGCACAGCTTAAACATTGATCCAAAATGTAAACCAGTGAAACAACCTCTATGACGCTTTGGAGATGAGAAGAGACGTGCCATTGGAAAAGAGATAGCTAGGTTACTTAAGGCTAGATTTATCCGAGAAGTCCTTCACACCCAATGGGTGGCCAATCCTGTACTTGTCCCCAAAATGGGAACCAATGAATTAAGAAAATGTGCGTTGATTACACCGGCTTGAACAAAGCATGTCCCAAAGATCCGTTTGCTTTCCCTCGCATTGACCAAGTCATTGACTCGATGGCTGGCTCAAAACTTTTGTGTTTTCTCGATACATACTCAGGATACCACCAGATCAAGATGAGGAAGTCGGACCAATTGGCCACTTCGTTCACTACCCCATACGACACGTTTTGCTATGTTACGATGCCCTTTGGGCTGAAAAACGCAGGTGCTACGTACCAGCGGACAATGCAATGTTGCCTCCACGACCAAATTGGTCGGAACGTTCACGCCTATGTGGACGATATCGCGGTGATGTCTAAAAAGTCAAATGACTTAATCTGCGACTTAAAAGAAACCTTTGATAATCTCCGGAAATACAACATGATGCTTAACCCTAAGAAGTGCGTCTTCGGGGTTCCAGCCGGCAAATTGTTGGGCTTCATCATTTCCCAACACGGAATCAAGGTCAACCCGGAGAAAATCAAGGCCATCTTAAACATAAACCGTCTGACATGCCTAAAGGACATTCAATGACTAACAGGTTGTGTTGCAGCAGTTAGTCGGTTCGTCAGCCGACTTGGAGAGAAGGCTCTGCCGCTGTACAAGTTGCTGAAGAAGGCGGACAAATTCACGTGGACGGATGAAGCAAATGCAACATTGAAGCAGCTCAAGGATATTCTTTCCTCAACGCCCATCCTTGCAGCACCCGAACCTGGAGAGCCCCTGTTAATCTACATGGCGGCAACCAACCGGGTAATCAGCATCGTCGTCATGGTAGAGCGGAAGGAACCAGGCTATGAGCACGGAGTTCAACGACTAGTTTACTATGTAAGCGAGGTCTTGACGGAGTCCAAGCAGCGTTACCCGCACTACCAGAAGATAGCCTATGGAGTATTCCTTGCTTCTCGGAAGCTGAGGCATTACTTTCAGGAGCACCCAATCACAGTGGTGAGCAAGACTCCATTGTCCGACATTATCAATAACAGCGACGCTACATGAAGGGTAGCGAAGTGGGGCATTTAGCTGGCCGCCTTCGAGATCACCTACAAGAGACGCGACGCTATCAATTCACAAGCCTTGGCGGATTTTGTTGCAGATTGGACGGAGATGCCAGATGCTACTCCATTGTCGGAGCCAGAGTACTGGGTGATGCACTTTGACGGATCAAAGCTGCTCAACGGCTCGGGGGCTGGTGTAAGATCCCTCCTTTATAAAGGAAAAAGGATCCCTGTGATTGCAATGCTAGTCCCTGGATCAATGCTAGCATCCACAGTTTAAGATGAAGTACACAGATACAAAGGTCATTATTACAGTCATTCCAGAGACAAACATAGTCTTTACAACTCGAAGGCCACAGGCCTAGTACAAGAGTTTGAATAAGTAAATAAATAGAAGTCTTCATCTTCATGTGCCACAGGCAAACATGTTGAGTGTAGACTCATGACTCCTAATCCTCATCAGAGTAACCTGCAACATCACAAGTTACAGCCACAGTGGGTCAATACATTGGAATAGTATTGGCGAGTGATACCTTAGTATAATTTAGGTGGACTAGATACTATATGCAATTTGGCTAAGTGTAACTTGGCTTGCTTTGCTCAAAATAGGTTTTGCCTATTAGTTGAAATCACTAAGTTTTTCTTTGTCAAAACTTTTCCCAAGGAACCACCAATAGACATTGAGGTCCTTCACCCTTGTTCACCCATAAGTTTTACTTAGAAATTGGGATGAGGAGATTCTTGATAGCTTCCATGTCTTGATGCTCAAGTTGTCCTTTTCCAGGGACATGGCTAAGTACTTAGATTCTTCCATCTGCAGAGGTTATGCACTTTCCCCACCAGGCTTGATTTTCACTAAGACAGGACCTTTTAGAAGCCTTCCCTTAGACCAAATGGACGCGTTCCAACCTATCATCCCACTACCACCAACTGTCCAAATGGCTAAGTTCTAGCAACCTATGTGATCCAGGCAGAGCCCATATTGCCAAGTGGCTGCACTAGAAGCTTCTCAACACTTGGCCTCTAAAATCTCTGTGTTCCTGGGTGGCTTTCCACAAGTGAGATACACAAGGTAAACCATAGAAATGGGCCTTGTGTAACCACTCAACATAAACCAATCCTTCCATTCCACCTAGGTGTTTCATTTACTTAGTTGTTTTATTAGGCAAAACACAAGTCCAAAGG
Source organism: Avena sativa (assembly GCA_916181665.1). Classification (NCBI taxonomy): domain Eukaryota; kingdom Viridiplantae; phylum Streptophyta; class Magnoliopsida; order Poales; family Poaceae; genus Avena; species Avena sativa. Next base: position 1,908,183 of record OV702284.1, read on the forward strand.
ACTTAGAAATATTTTCATCATAGCATGTATATATTTCACCAACCCTTGGTTGCTACTAGCTAGGCTAAGCATGGCATAGATAGTATCTTAACTTAGAAATTTTCTAGCAATTCTACAACTACTAGGATTTCCCAACATGGCATATAAGCAAAATATAACATGCAAGTCTAACAAAATATTTCTAATGCTTAGTAGAAACATAGGGATAAAAATATTCATGAAGTACCACTTGCCTTGGTAGTTTGGAGAGTAGCTACACTCCTCACAATCACAATCACTAGCACCAAAATCTACACAAAGAATCATAGCCACAAATCACATACAAAACATATACAAACAAAAATATATGAATGCATGCAATATGATATGTGATGATTTTTTTAAAACTCAACAAAGCAAGTGTACAGTACTGATTCATAAACAAGTTAAAAACTTGCCAAACAACAATTATTTAAAGCCTAAAACATTTCTTAAACAATTCATATACTCAAATTAGCCCTACACAAGTTTCTGCAAATAAAACCATTTTAACAGAAGCAAAACATTAAACACATTGCATATTTAGAAAGGGCTTGCTCTCCTGATTCCAATGATATAAAATTTGTCAAATTCTAACATTGGGATCAAAAGTTATAGCCAAAACAAATTTAAACATCTAATAGATTCAAATTCTGTTTTTAAATCTAATTCCTGGCCACGCGTCTTATTCTGATTGGCCCGTACCTCTTCGCGTTGGATCACGCTTCTGAGCCGCAGGATCTGACTTAATCGCATGGCTCAGATCTAAACTTAACGCTTCGCTCGCGTTCTATCCTACCCGCAAGATCTAGATCTAACGGCGCACATCACCTTGACCATCCAGTGGCGACGCTGGCGGCGGCGATAGGCGGCGGTGCCTCTGTTAGAGTAGCTGCCGGCGTTCTAGGTCACGCGGGAGAGGGGGAAGGGGCTTACCAGAATCGCAGAGTGCTGCTGATGCTCAAGGTGGCGGTGGTTTGGCAAGGGGCGCACGGAGTTGGTCGCTGGAGCTCGTCGGAGTTGCGGGCGGCGTCTGTTGCTTATTGTCGAGGTCGTTGCCGAGGCTCTGCGTCGTCCTAGCACAATCCAGAGGGTTTAGGAGATGCGCAAGGGCCTGGCGAACAAGACAATACCAAAGGGGAGGCAAGGGGCGCACGGTTCTTACCGCTATTGCTCGTCGGAGTCGAGCGGCGGCTCTGGTGGTTGCGGGCGTGAACGAGGACGGCGACCTGGGTCACGAGCAGGCAAACCAGGAGTGTTAGCAGATGCACAAGGACATGGCGGTCACGCTCGTTTGAACCAGAGATAGAGGGGCGGTCGGAGCTTACCGAAATCGCCTGGCGGAGTTGCTCTGTCTGCGGCGGTGCAAGGGCAATTGCGGGCAGCCTAGGGGCGTAGAGGTGGCGCTAGGTGAGGGGAAATGGCCGCGGTGCAGACGGGGTCTTATAGCTAGAGCGGGGGCGAGGATCGCGCGGTGTATCAATGGCAATTAAGCGCGCAGTAACAGCAGCGAGGTAATGGCGGAGCGAGCGTCGCAGGCGCGCGTGATTGACGACGAAGGCGACGTGGTCGCAGGGTCCACTTGTCAGCGAGTTAAACAGCGAGAGGGTGGGGTCGTGCAGTCAGTGACCTGGGGTGTGTGTCTGCGGGTGAGCGAGAGAGAGGGAGACCCCGGGTGGGCTTAGTGGGCTGGATTAGCAGTTGGGCCAGATAGGTAGCTCTGGCCCTTTTCTATTTCTTTTATCCTTTTCTTTTTCTATTTTGATTTTCTGGAATGATTTTCAAATCCAAATCAAATGAGTTTGAATTCAAATCCTCTCTAGGTTTTTATACTGCAAACCTTGCATTCAAATGTGTGTCAAACACTACTATCCAATCCAAACACTTTGATCAAGTGAAAAATAAAAATAAAACCAAGCCTTTATGATAAATAGGCATAATATTGGTTTTATTACTCATTTTGTTTTGAAACTTGTTCAAACTTTTGAAAGTGCCTAAGTTTGAATTTCAAACCTTACTGAACCAAAACAAGTATTCTTCTCCTTGGAAGATAGCATTAAGGCTAGAGCAAACTTACATGAAATATTAAGCATAAATGCTTCTGTTTTGAAATGTTTTGTTTGAAATGAAATTCATATGATCATGGATGCATGGGTGATATGCATGAGTTTGAAACATGATTTTAGGGATGTTACAAATTCTAACCCCGTTAAGGTGAATCTCGCCCTCGAGATTCGGATTGGCTAGCAAATAGGTGAGGGTGGTCTTTCCGAAGATCATCTTCTCTTTCCCATGTTGCTTCCTCTTCGGAATGATGGTTCCACTGAACCTTGCAAAACTTGATAGTCTTAGTCCGTGTGACTCTTTCTGCAGTCTCAAGAATCTTGATAGGTTTCTCTTCATAAGTGAGGTCACTTTCCAATTGGACCTCCTCCAAAGGTATAGTATCCTTCAAAGAAGTTTCTTCCATTTCTGGGTGACATTTCTTAAGCTGACTCACATTGAACATATTATGAACAGCTGACAAAGACTCCGGTAATTCAATTTCATAAGCAACTTCTCGTTTGCGACTCAGAATCTTGAATGGTCCAACATATCTTGGGTCCAACTTTCCTTTGACTCCAAACCTCTTCACTCCACGAAGTGGTGACACTCTAAGGTAAGCTCTATCACCAACTCCGTAGGTGACTTCTCTACGCTTAGGATCTGTGTAGCTTTTCTGTCGGGACTGTGCTATCTTCAATCTGTCCTTAACCAACTTGACCTTCTCTTCGGCTTCTTTGATAAGTTCTGGTCCGAACAAACTTCTTTCTCCCACACCATTCCATAACAATGGGGTGGTACACTTTCTCCCGTAGAGAAACTCAAACGGTGCCATCTCAATGCTGGCTTGATAGCTGTTGTTATAAGAAAATTCTGCGTAAGGCAGACTTTCATCCCAACTGGCTCCATAGTCTAGGGCACATGCCCTCAACATGTCTTCAAGAATCTGATTAGTTCTTTCTGTCTGTCCATCAGTTTGAGGATGAAAATCAGTGCTGAATTCCAAACTCATTCCCAATGACTCATGTAGTTGTCTCCAAAAATGGGAAGTGAATTGAGTTCCCCTATCAGACACAATGCTCTTGGGCACCCCATGTAGACATACAATTCTACTCATATAGATTTTGGCCAACTTAGCACTTGTATAAGTTGTCTTCACAGGTATGAAATGAGCCACTTTGGTTAGGCGATCCACTACTACCCAAATAGAATCATATCCTGACCTGGTCCTTGGTAATCCGGTAATGTTATCCATACCAATCTTGTCCCACTTCCAATCAGGAATAGGTAGTGGTTGAAGTAAACCTGCTGGTTTCTGATGTTTCGCCTTCACTCTACTACACACATCACATAAAGCAATATGTTCAGCGATGTCCTTCTTGAGATTATTCCACCAAAATCTTTCTTTCATATCCATTTACATCTTGGTGTTACCCGGATGAATGGAATACGGTGAGTTGTGTGCTCCTTGCAAAATCAGTTTCCGAAGCTCCGGATCTTGTGGAACACAGATACGTTTCCCATGCCATAAAGTACCCTGTTCATCTTCATGGAATCCTTTGGCTTTTCCCTTACCAATATTTTCCTTAATCTCTTCAATTTCCTTATCAATCTTCTGGGCTTCTTTGATCTTGTCCAACAAAGTGGGTTGAACATCCAAAGACATGAGATGTCCTTCAGGCACAATCTCCAATCTGAGATCTCTGAATTGGGCACACAAATCATCGGGCAATTCTCCCTTGGTAAGGTCATTCACAAAAACCTTACGGCTTAGAGCATCCGCTACAACATTTGCTTTACCGGGATGGTATTGCAAACTTAAGTCATAGTCCTTGATGAGTTCTAGCCATCTTCTTTGTCTCATATTAATTTCCTTCTGGGTGAAGATATACTTCAAACTTTTGTGATCCGTGAACACTTCACAACGCTTTCCCAAAAGGTAGTGTCTCCATGTTTTGAGGGCATGGACAACAGAGGCTAACTCTAAATCATGAGTGGGGTAGTTCACTTCATGAGTTTTGAGTTGTCTCGAGGCATAAGCCACAACTTTTACTTCTTGCATAAGTACTGCACCCAAACCATGATGAGATGCATCACAATATACTTGGAAATATTTTTCCAAGTCTGGCAAACACAAGACTGGTGCTATCACAAGTCTCTTCTTCAGTTCCTGAAAGCTGAGTTCACAACCTTCAGACCAAGCAAAATTCTTGTCTTTCTTTAGCAATTCTGTCATAGGCTTAGCTACCTTGGAGAAATTGTCAATGAACCTCCTGTAGTAACCTGCTAAGCCAAGGAAACTACAAACTTCTTTCACTGACTTGGGAGATTCCCATTCAGTTACAGCTGAAACTTTAGCAGGATCAACTGCTACACCATCCTTTGTCATAACATGTCCAAGAAATCCAACTTCATTCAACCAGAATTCACACTTGCTGAATTTGGCATACAATTTATGCTCTCTAAGCTTCTCAAGTATCAAACGCAAATGTCCTTCATGTTCTTCCTTGCTCTTGGAGTAGATCAAAATGTCGTCGATAAAAACGACAACAAACTTATCAAGAAATTCCATGAACACCTTGTTCATCATATTCATAAAGTATGCTGGAGCATTGGTCAATCCAAATGGCATCACGGTATACTCATACAATCCATACCTTGTGGTGAAAGTTGTCTTAGGTATGTCTTGCTCCCTTATCTTGAGTTGGAAATAGCCTGACCGGAGATCAATCTTTGAGAACACACAAGCTCCTTCCAGCTGATCAAACAAGTCATTGATTCTAGGCAAAGGGTATTTGTTTTTGATGGTCACCTCATTGAGTGAACGGTAATCAATGCATAACCTTTGACTTCTATCTTTCTTCTCCACGAACAAAACTGGGGCTCCCCAAGATGAAGAACTTGGTTGAATAAATCCTTTCTGCAACTGCTCTTCGAGTTGTTTCTTGAGTTCTTTCAGTTCATCCACTGACATCTTGTATGGTCTCTTTGCTATTGGTCCAGATCCTGGTAGCAAATCAATAAGGAACTCCACATCTCTATCTGGTGGCATTCCCGGCAATTCTTCTGGAAACACATCCGGATATTCACTCACAATTGGCACACTGTCTATGCTAACCCCCTTAAGAGAATTTAGCATACTCCATCTTGCTTCAAAGTTGGTCTTGAATCTGATCCTTTTATTTTCTGGAGTTGTGAGTGAGACAGTATGGTTGGCACAATCTATCACTCCCTTGTGCTTAGTCATCCAGTCCATTCCCAAAATGACGTCCAATCCTTGGGAATTTAGGATTATCAAGTTAACGGGAAACTTATACTTCCCAAACTCTATGACTAGATCATGACATCCTGAATTCACTATCATTTCTCCGCCAGGAGAACTTACTTTTATAGGACACCCAATAGTTTCTACCGGCAGTTCATTTCTTTCAACAAATGCTCTTGATATGAATGAATGAGATGCACCAGTATCAAAGAGAACAAATGCTGGAACAGAATTGAGTTTGAACTTACCAGCAACAGCATCAGGCTCCTCATAAATTTCCTCCACATTGATGTGGTTCACTTGTCCCTTCTGAAAAGGGTTGGGCTTGTTAGGTCCTTCAACTTTATTTTCTGGGCATTCATTTGCATAATGCCCCATCTTCTTGCACTTGAAGCATTCAACCTGACTAATGTCCTTCTTGACAGGCTGTCTTCCACTGCCACTTCCATTTCCACTGTGGTGGCTATTATATCCACCCTTGTGGTTCTTGTACTTGTCATTGTCATGACTACGGTGATGCTTGTTGTCATGACGGTTGTGGTTGTGGTGCTTTTTGAATTTCCCATGCTTGTGGGATCCTGAGCTTCCACCGTCATCATAATGGGAACGTTTGTGAGACGATCCCGAGCTGTGCTTGTCCGAGTGCTTTCTCTTCCTGCTCTCAACTTGCTTCATTTTGTTCTCCAAAATAGCAGCCTTATCACAAAGAGATTGGTATGTGGGAACATATGCCACAGCCAACTGCAGGTTCAGTTCATCATTCAAGCCTTCAAGAAATTTTTCCTTTCTCTTAGCATCGGTGTCAACTTCATCCGGTGCATAACGCGCCAGATTTTTGAACTCCTCAATATATTCAGCCACGTTGCGGTGGCGCTGCTTCAGATTATGGAACTCTTTCTTTTTCAGACTCATCACTCCAGATGAGATATGATAAGTACGAAAGCCATCCTCAAAGATAGCCCATGTCACATCTTCTATGGGAGTGGTGATCTGGAAATTATCCCACCAAGTGGCGGCTGGTCCTTCCAGCAAGTGTGCTGCAAATCTGACATTTTCTGCATCAGTACAACCCACAGTTACCAAGTCCTTGTTCACTGAGCGTAGCCAATCATTGGCCACCATGGGATCAGTTGTTCCTGAGAACTTTGCTGGCCTCAATCTCAAGAACCTGGTAAGCATGTCAAAACCCGGTGGGTTGTTGTTGTTGTTATTGTTGTTGTTGTTGTTGTTGTTGTTGTTGTTGTTGTTGTTTTGGTTCTGGATGAACGTCGTCATCATTTGCATCAGCTGAGTCTGCGTTGTCATCATTTGCTACATTTCTGGAGTGATGTTGTTGTTGTTGGGGTTGGGATTTGCACGACGGGGAGGCATCTGTGGTTTGTTCAATAGAGATAAGAATGAGATACCCATAGATGCTTTCATGCACAATACATCACATAAACAATCACAAAGCATGCCACATAATGATAAAGGTTCAACAACCAGATAACAAGTTCGCAAAGTAAAACGCACACAAATAATAAGCCATCCACATGTTGGATGGTCAAATAACAAGTTCTCAACGACAAGTATGATAATAAATGATAAATGAGTAGTCAAATCTACTCCTCGGCATCAACCTCCTCCTCGACAAAGGTAAGACCTGCGTTCTCCATCGCGGTCTTGTATTCCTCGACGCTGGTGGTCAAGGTCTCTATCTTGGCTTTGAGAGCCCTCTTCTGAGAACGAAGCCTCTCAATCACTGTCTGCTGATGCTCGAGCTCGAAGTCCTTGGCCTGAAGTTCTTCAGTCATGTCCCGGATCTTCTTGTTCCTATCCTGGACTCGCTTCTCCTGACTCTTGAACTTCCTGTCCTGGCTCTCGAACTTCGCCTCCATCTCCTTGACTATCTCATCTTGCTCCGTGAAGAGCTTGTCCTTCTCGCGAAGCTGCACCTGAAGTTCGTCATTGTTGAGCATGACGTTGGTCCTATCATAATCCACGTGCCTAATGAGAGCCTCTAAGTCCTGGAGGTATAGACGAATGGGCTCCGCTGTCTCCCTCGAAGTGTCCTCGAAGTCGATGGACTCTCCATCTTCATCACGTCTACCGAAGACGTGGAAGTGAGTACCTCTAACCTGTCGAGAGTGTCTCCCCAGCAGACGTCCTATCAGATCCTGCATGACTACCTCAAGGCCTCTCTCCTTGTCATCGTGCATGAGCTTGAAGACGATGGCCTTCGTGGTAGGCTCAGTCTGGCGTCCGGGCTGGTTGACCTTGAAACCCCAGAGGTCTTTCCTCTCAAACTTGGTGAGGGGAAGCACCATGATGGTAGGAAGAGGGAGATTGAGCAAAGTAGTAAGCTCAACAATACGAGGGCCAAAGCGAGTTCCCTGGAACTCCTCAACAGTGCTGATGGTAACAGTAGGCATCTATTTATAAGATAGAAAAAGTTAGAACAACACAATTCAAGATAGAACACAAGGCAAAACATCACACACATATCCTTGGAAATCAAAACACACAAGTCATGGCATACATAGATCCATTACAACAACCAAGGTTCAACTTATTTTAAAGCAACATTTGGAAATAAGGTGATAAGTGGTGGTCCAACTAACGAAGTACGTTTACAATCCTATCTCACTGGATCTGTTGGCTAACATAATGTTTCTAGAAGCAATCAGTCTATCTTGCTCACATGACACCATCACTAAGTCTATAATGTCTCCTCTTAAGGTTTGGTTGGTAGCCTCCAACTCTTGGATATGTTTCTTCTCTTCTTTTAGGTTATTTTGGATGTTGAACATTCTGCACTTGACTCTTTCACCAAGTTCCTTGATGGTCTTCCAAGCTGCATCCCTTGCTGAGTCAAAGAATGTAGGGTGCATCACTGAATTGGTGAACATGCAGAATCCTGAGTCTTTGTGGTTGTCTTCCTTGTTTTTATACAAGTGAAGTTGCACCCACCAATACTCAACTCCTTCATCCATCATAGGAAAACCTTTGTACACAGCTGCACCATGTATTTCCATTGCAACCATGAGGTCCTTGAGAGCCTTTGGGAATTCTGTTTCACACTCGAAAGTCATTGTCATGAGTGGTCCTTTCCTCACGGCTTCTTTGATGGAGTTCATCTACAATTAGAGATGAGAAAGAAGGTTAGAAAAGTTTACGAGAAGAATAGACAAGTGTAGAAGTTGTTGAATTTTTTTTCCTTAGTGGTTTCCAATCCTAGGGTCATAATCCTACAGGCAACAGTGTGCTATGATACCATCTGTAATATCCCTCCTTTATAAAGGAAAAAGGATCCCTGTGATTGCAATGCTAGTCCCTGGATCAATGCTAGCATCCACAGTTTAAGATGAAGTACACAGATACAAAGGTCATTATTACAGTCATTCCAGAGACAAACATAGTCTTTACAACTCCAAGGCCACAGGCCTAGTACAATAGTTTGAATAAGTAAATAAATAAAAGTCTTCATCTTCATGTGCCACATGCAAACATGTTGAGTGTAGACTCATGACTCCTAATCCTCATCAGAGTAACCTGCAACATCACAAGTTATAGCCACAGTGGGTCAATACATTGGAATAGTATTGGCAAGTGATACCTTAGTATAATTTAGGTGGACTAGATACTATATGCAATTTGGCTAAGTGTAACTTGGCTTGCTTTGCTCAAAATAGGTTTTGCCTATTAGTTGAAATCACTAAGTTTTTCTTTGTCAAAACTTTTCCCAAGGAACCACCAATAGACATTGAGGTCCTTCACCCTTGTTCACCCACAAGTTTTACTTAGAAATTGGGATGAGGAGATTCTTGATAGCTTCCATGTCTTGATGCTCAAGTTGTCCTTTTCCAGGGACATGGCTAAGTACTTAGATTCTTCCATCTGCAGAGGTTATGCACTTTCCCACCAGACTTGATTTTCACCAAGACAGGACCTTTCAAAAGCCTTCCCTTAGACCAAATGGACGCGTTCCAACCTATCATCACACTACCACCAACTGTCCAAATGGCTAAGTTCTAGCAACCTATGTGATCCAGGCAGAGCCCATATTGCCAAGTGGCTGCACTAGAAGCTTCTCAACACTTGGCCTCTAAAATCTATTTGTTCCTGGGTGACTTTCCACAAGTGAGATACACAAGGTAAACCATAGAAATGGGCCTTGTGTAACCACTCAACATAAACCAATCCTTCCATTCCACCCAGGTGTTTCATTTACTTAGTTGTTTTATTAGGCAAAACACAAGTACAAAGGACTTAGAAATATTTTCATCATAGCATGTATATATTTCACCAACCCTTGGTTGCTACTAGCTAGGCTAAGCATGGCATAGATAGTATCTTAACTTAGAAATTTTCTAGCAATTCTACAACTACTAGGATTTCCCAACATGGCATATAAGCAAAATATAACATGCAAGTCTAACAAAATATTTCTAATGCTAAGTAGAAACATAGGGATAAAAATATTCATGAAGTACCACTTGCCTTGGTAGTTTGGAGAGTAGCTACACTCCTCACAATCACAATCACTAGCACCAATATCTACACAAAGAATCATAGCCACAAATCACATACAAAACATATACAAACAAAAATAAATGCATGCAATATGATATGTGATGATTTTTTTAAAACTCAACAAAGCAAGTGTACAGTACTGATTCATAAACAAGTTAAAAACTTGCCAAACAACAATTATTTAAAGCCTAAAACATTTCTTAAACAATTCATATACTCAAATTAGCCCTACATAAGTTTATGCAAATAAAACCATTTTAACAGAAGCAAAACATTAAACACATTGCATATTTAGAAAGGGCTTGCTCTCCTGATTCCAATGATATAAAATTTGTCAAATTCTAACGTGGGGATCAAAAGTTATAGCCAAAACAAATTTAAACATCTAATAGATCCAAATTCTGTTTTTAAATCTAATTCCTGGCCACGCGTCTTATTCTGATTGGCCCATACCGCTTCGCGTTGGATCACGCTTCTGAGCTGCAGGATCTGACTTAATCGCACGGCTCAGATCTAAACTTAACGCTTCGCTCACGTTCTATCCTACCCGCAAGATCTAGATCTAACGGCGCACATCACCTTGACCATCCAGTGGCGGCACTGGCGGCGGCGACAGGCGGCGGCGCCTCTGTCAGAGTAGCTGCCGGTGTTCTAGGTCACGCGGGAGAGGGGGAAGGGGCTTACCAGAATCGCAGAGTGCTGCTGATGCTCAAGGTGGCGGTGGTTTGGCAAGGGGCGCACAGAGTTGGTCGCTGGAGCTCGTCGGAGTTGCGGGCGGCGTCTGTTGCTTGTTGTCGAGGTCGTTGCCGAGGCTCTGCGTCGTCCTAGCACAAGACAGAGGGTTTAGGAGATGCGCAAGGGCCTGGCGAACAAGACAATACCAAAGGGGAGGCAAGGGGCGCACGGTTCTTACCGCTATTGCTCGTCGGAGTCGAGCGGCCGCTCTGGTGGTTGCGGGCGTGAACGAAGAAGGCGACCTGGGTCATGAGCAGGCAAACCAAGAGTGTTAGCAGATGCACAAGGACGTGGCGGTCACGCTCGTTTGAACCAGAGACAGAGGGGCGGTCGGAGCTTACCGGAATCGCCTGGCGGAGTTGCTCTGTCCGCGGCGGTGCAAGGGCAATTGCGGGCAGCCTGGGGGCGTAGAGGTGGCGCTAGGTGAGGGGAAATGGCTGCGGTGCAGAGGGGGTCTTATAGCCAGAGCGGGGGCGAGGATCGCGCGGCGTATCAATGGCAATTAAGCGCGCAGTAACAGCGGCGAGGTAACGGCGGAGCGAGCGTCGCAGGCGCGCGTGATTGACGACGAAGGCGACGTGGTCGCAGGGTCCACTCGTCAGCGAGTTAAACAACGAGAGGGTGGGGTCGTGCAGTCAGTGACCTGGGGGGTGTGTCTGCGGGTGAGCGAGAGAGAGGGAGACCCCGGGTGGGCTTAGTGGGCTGGATTAGCAGTTGGGCCAGATAGGTAGCGCTGGCCCTTTTCTATTTCTTTTCTCCTTTTCTTTTTCTGTTTTGATTTTCTGGAATGATTTTCAAATCGAAATCAAACGAGTTTGAATTCAAATCCTCTCTAGGTTTTTATACTGCAAACCTTGCATTCAAATAAGTGTCAAACACTACTGTCCAATCCAAACACTTTGATTAAGTGAAAAATAAAAATAAAACCAAGCCTTTATGATAAATAGGCATAATATTGGTTTTATTACTCATTTTGTTTTGAAACTTGTTCAAACTTTTGAAAGTGCCTAAGTTTGAATTTCAAACCTTACTGAACCAAAACAAGTATTCTTCTCCTTGGAAGATAGCATTAAGGCTAGAGTAAACTTACATGAAATATTAAGCATAAATGCTTCTGTTTTGAAATGTTTTGTTTGAAATGAAATTCATATGATCATGGATGCATGGGTGATATGCATGAGTTTGAAACATGATTTTAGGGATGTTACAGCTAGTGTATTGCTACAGTCACCAACATGAGACAAGCTACACTACATTTTGCAGATCCACTTCGAGGCTACAAACAACATGGCGGAGTATGAAGCACTCATTCACGGATTACGTGTAGCCAAGGATATTGTCATCAAGCGCATAGTTCGCTGTGGATATTCCGACTTGGTTGCCCAGCAGGTGGCTGGCACCTGGAATGCGCGGAACTCTATGATGGCGGCATATCGAGACGAAGTGGACGAGATAGCCAAGAGCTTCTTGGGCTACGAAGTCAAGTATGTACCTAGGGAACAAAACAAGGTGGCTGATCTGCTGTCTAAGCTTGGATCAGGGCGCAAGCAAATTCCTCCAGGAGTTTTCCTAGAGCACCTGCGCACACCATCTGTGAAGGGAGCCAACATCGACAACCCAAATAGAGCTGACTCTTTCATCAACATGGTGACTAAGGTCCCTCCGGCTTGGACAAAACCGTTCATGGAATATCTCGAACACGGAACTTTGCCCGACAACGAAGTCGAAAGACGGCAAATAGTACGACGAGCAAAGGGTTATACCATAATCAATGGGAAACTCTACAAAAGGAGCACTACGGGTGTATACCTAAAGTGTGTTTCCCAGCTAGAAGGTATGGAAATCCTACGCGAAATCCATCTCGGATATTGTGGGCATCACGCCACTCCTCGATCGTTGGTCGCGAAAGCCTTCCGGCAAGGATTCTACTGGCTGACCGCGAAGGCGGACGCCGACAAGCTGGTTGAGACATGCATGGGATGCCAGTATTATGCCCGACAACCACATGTTCCTGCTGAAGAACTGCGAACAATACCAATAACTTGGCCATTTGCAGTCTGGGGGCTAGACATGGTGGGACCGTTACAGACGGCACCTTGTGGGTTTACGCATCTGCTTGTAGCAGTTTACAAATTCACTAAATGGATAGAAGCTAAACCCATTAGAAAGCTTGATGGGGCAACTGCCCTTAGGTTCGTCCGAGATCTAGTGGTGAGATCTGGTCTCCCACACAGCATTATCACCGACAACGGCAGCAATTTGTCACTCGGAGAAGTGGAGGCTTATTGCTGGGAGAAAGGCATCCGACTTGACCTTGCATCTGTGGCACACCCACAATCCAATGGTTAGGTTGAGCGAGCCAATGGATTAATTCTGCAGGGAATCAAGCCACGTCTTGAGGCACCGCTACATAGAGCAGCTGGAGCCTGGGCGGAAGAATTGCCTTCTGTGCTGTGGAGTTTACGAACTACACCCAACAGATCCACTGGCTACACCTCTTATTTCATGGTATATGGAGCAGAAGCCATCCTGCCTTCCGACATCGTTCACGATGCACCAAGAGTTGCTGCCTACGACGAAGATGACGCTGAAGAATCCAGACGCCTAGATGTGGGCCTTCTCGAGGAGGAGCGCGTTTTGGCATGACAAAGATCCGCCATCTACCAGCAGAAGCTACGCATCTACCATAGTGGCCGCGTTCGGCATCGCTCGTTTAAAGAAGGGGATTTGGTGCTCCGACTTAAGCAGAAGAAGTCACACAAATTATCCCCGCCATGGGAAGGACCGTTCATCATAAGCAAGGCGCTACTCAATGGGTCTTACTACCTCATTGACAATCATGAATTGAAGGATATACCCAACAAGGATCATAAGCGTAAGCGACGTGACCCGGATGATGACTACCCGGAGCTTGATCGGCCATGGAACATAGCACAGCTACATCCTTTCTACACTTAGCATTTTTTATCTAATTGTGTACCTCTTATATGATGAATGAAATAAAGCTCTCTGGTTCACTCATATTTGTGAGTCTTTTACCTCCTTTAGTGTTCATTTTTGGATCATATAAAACCTTTATGCACAAGCTTTGCGTTTGCACTTGTGAAAATTCCGCCTACGGGCGTTAGCTTAAGTTTTCTGGTCTACACGTTCTTTGTTGTTTTTATGTGGATTCTGGAGTAGTGACTTTTGTCACTTATTGTCGGTGATTTTGTACTCAGGTTATTGACGGTGCCATTGGGCATCATCACCTAAGCGCATGGTTCCGACAACGAGTCTTCCGACTCACGAAAAGTCAAGCATAAGAACCAAAGTAATGGATAAGCCAACACTTGCTTAAAAAATATACATGCTGGAAACTAGTTCTTACGAAGCAGGAAATAAACAACCATTGTTTTCCGCCTTAAGTTACATCAACAAGTTTTTCCCGCATATACACCATAAGTGAAACAAATATTACAAAGTTGTTTTTCACTCCTTTGGCGCAGGTGACTTAGAGGCAGCATCGTCACCAGCCGGAGAACTACCCTCGAAGTCGGTGCTATGGTGGGACTCATAAGAATCTTGGTTGCCACTGTCGATGGTGTTCATGGGCATGAATACGTTGATGTCCACCAACTCGGCAACTCTGGTGTCATAACCCGCGAGTGACGACAAGATGGCTTCATGATTAATTTGTTTGCCATCATCATCGACGTCGGGGATGCCAGCGGTCACCATGTCTATGTCGGCACCTTCGTAGTGTGCCTTCACCATTGACAGTGCCATCCTCGCGCCAGCCCGTGCGCATGAAGCTTTCCAGCTTGTGATACACTCGGGGGCTCGACGCAGAATCTCCGAGTACTTCGCCAGGGAGTCCGATGCCTTGATGTGTATCTGGAGGGGCTTGGCAATCTCCTTGGCTTGGGTGATGGTGGTGTTGATGAAGTTGCTGGCAGGAACCATGCATTCCTTGGCCGGAGGAGGTGATTGGGTTAAACCCATTGGAGCTGAAAATTCCGACAAGGAGCGCATGAGTTCAATAAATCAAAGTACCCAGACTGTAGAAATCCAAGACAGATAAAACTTACTGAAGATGCTGGCCTCAGCTTGCCAGAGGGTGTCCGCCAAGGATTGTTTCTCTTGTTGGAGGAGCTTGTACGCCTCGCTATGGCGGTGATTCTGCTCATCGGCAACTCGCTTCTGATCTTTTAAGATCGCGATCTCCTCCTTCAAGCGGTTGATTTCCTCAGTGGCGGAGTCTTGCAAGGCTTTCATCGACTCCTCATGCATTTTCAGCATGTCCTTCCTCTCCTGCTTAAGAATTTTGTTCTCGCTATCCAGCTCTTGAATGTGCTTGGATTGCTCGACAATATTCTTGGCCTTGGCGATGATTTCTGCATGTCGGAGAAACAAAAGTACATAGTTAGTACTCAGAGAATATTGGCACAAAACCAAGTCGGAATGCGCATTAGAAAACATATGCTTGCTCTTGGTGATCTGTTCCTTCAAGAAGGCAGTTTTACCCTTTTTAGCTTCTAGATCTGCACGCATCTTCTGGTACTTGTCATTTTCCATACCCCTCCAAGCATTATCGTTCTGTGGAAAAAAGGACAAAGTTAAACATTGTTTAGTCTTCTTGTAGCATTTAGCCGGAAAATTTCCACCTAGATGCTCGGGGGCTACAGCGAAAGTTTTTAACTTAGTAATATGCTTAGCTTTTCTTTAAGCATCTAGTCGAAACTAATTTAGTTCTTGACTAGAAGCTTGGGGGCTATAGTATAAAGTTTTTAACTCGGATGTCTGCTTAGCTTTTCTTTAAGCATCTAGTCAGAACTAATTCAGTTTCAACTAGAAGCTTGGGGGCTATAGTATTGAAATTTATAAAAACTGCGTATGCTACTCTTTAAAGCATCTAGTCGGAATAGTTCAGTCCATCTAAATGCTTTGGGGCTACAGTGAGAGGTTTTATAGCTTAGTCACTCTTAGAGCATATAGATGCAAAACCTATGGTTTTTCGTCTACATCCTCGGGGGCTACAGTGGGATACTCATATGAAATGCAAAAGGCAAAGAAAACTTACAAGTGCGATGATCTTGAGGTTCGTAGCACTCTCGGCCAGCAGCTTGGCAAAGGATTCGCTATTTGCTTGCAAGATTTCTGCTTACCGACGGAGCTCCTCTAGACCGCACGTCGGAGATGTTGGCACCGCACCAGGAACCAAAGCAGTGCTACCCGGTGTAAGTACCGGATATACTATCTTCGGATAGACTATGGTTTTCTTGGGTGCGGGGGCGCCGCCAACGGCAGAAGTACCAGCTTCCAACACCGCCTTGACGCCACCAATGGCATCCTTAGCCGATGCTTCAGCCATTTGTTGAGCGGTGCTCTCCTGCGTTGCCTGCTCACCGATAACAGCGAGTTTGGTAGAGGCTCCAGAATCCACTTCCATGACGGAAGGGCCTGATGCCTCCTTAGCTTGTGAGCTTGTCGGGGAAGACGAGGGCTTGACGGCAGGAGTGGCAGGGGCGATGGCGGGGGAGGCGTCGCGATGCAGCATGTCCTTAATATTACGAGAATCCCCCGATGTTTTGGAGGTCTTCTTGAGGCTGGTCGTGGCTTTCTTCCTGAAACGTGCAAAATGCATAAGTACAGGAGCAAGACAGATGTATAGACAATGTCGAAGAATGAGAAGCTTACACAAGTGGGGGTGCTTTGGCAAAGGGGATCCCAGTAACTTTTCTCTTTTCCGCCTCCAAGGCGGCGGTAGTCTTTTTGGAGGCTCCACCCTCCGTCTTCTTCTTCTTGCCTCCTTCGGCAGCGTCAAAGGTGGAGCTCTTCCGCTTTCGCGCCAACGGAGCTTCATCGTCGGACACGACCGTGACTTCCTTCATCTTTGGATCATAGATTTGAGGAGCCATTCTCATCTCATATATGTCGCTAAGCTGTTAAGTAAGAAATCACCGTGTTAAGATAAGATGATATTTGCAAGACGGAAGAACTGGAGTATATGTCGTACACGGAAAATAAAAACCTACCTTTGGGCACTTGCCGTCTACGAACATGTCGTAGGTGATGGTGAAGTCGCGCTTCTTATCCTTCACCTTGACGATGTCCTTAAGGAGGAGCTTGACGGAGTCGCTCGAGAAGTTGTCCACGGAGATGCGGAGGCTATCCCTTCTGTCGCTGGTATACTCGTGCATGAGCTTCGCGCGGTGCTACAGAGGTTGGATTCTCCTGATGAACCAGCACAAGGCTAGGTCCAAGCCGGTCAAACCCGTCTCTACAAACCACTCTATCCGCCTTATGGCGCGAGAGGCTTCAATGTCGGAGGGAAGGGAGGCCTGGGATCTCCATGACGAGGCTTCAGCGGCGGCCGTCAATGAAGTCCGGGTATGTAACTTGTCGGCTATCCAGCAGGATGTCTGGGCCGTAAAAGTACGTCCGTTGCCAATTTTTGCAGGACTTGTGGCCGACGATGTCGGGGAACCGCCGGCCAGGTCGAATCTTGAAGCTTATGGTGCCACAGTTCCTAAGATCTTCCTTGCTATGTCCGGCTTCACGTTTGACGGTGAAGAAGTACATAAAAAGGTCTAACCTAGGATTTATCCCTAAGTATCCCTCGCAAAGTGCCACGTAGTTGCTAAGCACTAAGATACTATTGGGAGAAAGGTTCTGGGGCTGGACTCTGTAATGGTTCAAGATGGAGAGGAAGAAGTTGGAGATGGGCAGGGAGACGCCGCGTACCAGTTGAGCTTTGAGGTACACCTTTTCTCCGGCTTGGGGAGAAGGTGTCACCTCGCCGGCCGGCGCCGCCCTCCAGGCAAGTCCCTCTGTCGCGGGGAGCTAGCCTTCGGCGACCATCTCTTGGATATCACGGTCTATGATATCCGAGCCGCGCCAGTCGCCCTTGTGCGAGTCTGGTTCCTCCTCCAGTGGCTCTAGCGCCGCCAAATTTAGGTCGCCGCTGGTGGACTCGATCACCGCCGACGCAGGGATGACCAAACCTTCTGGGGGCACGACGATGGAGCTCACCGGCTTCACCGCGGTTTCGCTCGACTCCGCCATTGATGGAGAAGTGCTGCTGCTGGCCATGGAGTGAGATAGGGTGCGACTGGTGCAGATTGGAGCTAGGTTTTTTTTCGAGAGTTCTCGCGGAGAGCTCGAGGAGGCACGCGACTGGAGGAAGAAGATGATGTGAGGAGAATGAGGTTAAAAGTGGAAATTTCCCCACGGTTACTATTTATCATCCTCGGCGTCCAGATTCGTGCAGCTTGATCGGACGGTTGCCGCGTAGACAACGTGTTCGCGAACATGCGCGGAAATTTCGCCATGTCTCCAGCCATTGCCGCCAACGGTTCGTATTGCTCGCGCGGGAAAGTCGGACATGATTGCGTTCTCTGCATGTGTGAGTTACGAGGCGTCGCTGACGTAAACCTACGTCGTCCTAGCTGACATGGGCAGATGAGCCGTCACATCGAAGATTCCGACATAGACGGATCCAATCCGGCTGCAGAAGAGTACGATGGAAGATTCAACATTTCTCCGACTTACGAGTTGAAGACGGAGAAAGCTTTGCAGGGTTCTTTGGGAGGACTACAAGATATTGCTTGATGATTTGCCGACATCCTACTAGACGGAGCATTCATATGAAGAGGCAAGACGGCGCAAGATCTCGGAGTTCTCCGGGGGCTACTGTTGGGGATATGCTATATGGGTATCCTCATAGCATGTCACTTATCCGGATAACCCGGATGGCCCACAGTTGGTAGCATGGCCTATGGCCTACTGGGTGGCCCAGTAAGATGGATCCAGAAGGGAGGCCCATGCCGGATAAAGGAAGGCTACGGTGGAGTCACCAGCATACTCGGAGCCTTGGAGTGCAAGATACACAAGACTAGTAATAGACGGTGTAGGACTCTGTAACCTGTCTGGCTAGGACTTTTCCTTGTAACCCTAGGACCTGGCGACTATATAAGTCGGGCCTGTGGGAGCCTTTAGGGGATAACTACACACAACCTCGCACAGCTAACCTATCTCTGTAACTCGGCGTATTGCCCTTATAGTGATTTATAGCAGGAGTAGGATTCCGCCACCGTTGTGGGATCTGAACCTGGGTAAGCAGTGTTACCTCGTACCCGTCAACCGTCCGCCTTACCCCACGTCTCTAAACACGCACTGTGAGGACCCCTCCATGGCGTACTTGTCGGCAATACCACGACACTGAGATGCTCATTGTCTGCTTGCCTTGTCATTTTGGTTATGGGAAAGCTCATGTACCATGTGCAAGGGGTACCCCGTTGGCGGTTCTCAATGATATGCAAGTACTTACAATGACAAGAACTTGCCTGGGCCCAAAGTTGATGTAGCATGAGGAGTGGCCCTCATATTCAAGGGACATGAGATTGCCAACTTATATTTTGTCAAGCATATACTCCATATTTGTTCACTTTAACCTTAATCATCTCAAGATGCTTATGATAGGGGCAATGAGGGCTCAAAGCTAGTAAGTACCATAATCTTTTGGAAGATCTTTATGACTTGTAATCCCTGCTTCCCTCTAAGAAGGGACCTTTCTCCCACTTCCAAGTTGAGTCAGTAAACCTATTTCCTCTCTATCTCCAGCAAGCATTTGAGTTGTTGTGTTTCAAGCATTCATATGGTGATTTATTCAATCATGTTCTTTATGTTCCTTGTTTGCACAAAACTCTTATCTATTGAGTATTACTTTGAAAGCCTTCACTTGTGAAAAACCTTTGAGCAAAGAGTGTTCCTGTTTTGAAACTTCTACAAAAAGCTTGTGGTGAAACTGTTTGCCAGGTGTTCGCTGACAAAGTACAAGTTTGACAATTCCAATTATGATTTATCTTTATGCATCTCTATTATGACTGCTGTGCTTGGTTGCAAGCTAAGTTATATAATGGTGAGTTGCTTTCTTCTATGAGTTGTGCAATGGTAAGTGTGATGCCTCTTGTTCGTATTATTTTATCGACACTTCACTCCATAAACCCGTGGACATGTTTACCGAGCTCAGTTTTCTCTTGGGGACAAGTGAAGTCTAAGCTTGGGGGAGTTGATACGCCCAATTTGCATCACCATTCTATATCATAATTTATCTATATTCATTGATATTTGTCTTATTATGAGGTATTACTTATGGCTTTTCATCTGTTTATGCATGTTGGATGATTCTTGGAGGATGGACTGCCGGAGTCTGGATTCTGATGGAAAAGAAGGCGTTTCGGTGCAATTTCGCGAATATCATAAAAAACCAGAAAAATATGGAAACATATTATTTTACCAGAGGACGAAGGAAGCTAGAAGGAGGAGCGAAGCGGGGCTGCAGGAGGCCCACACCCCCTAGGCGCGGGCCCACCTGAGGTCGCGCCTAGGGCAGGTGTGGCCCACCTGCCCGGCCTCCGACTCTCCCCTTCGCCTATATCTTCCCTACGGAACTCTAAGCCTTAGGGGGGCGACCACAAATAGATTTCCTCCGCCTCTGGGGGGCGGAAAACACCAAGAGAGAAAGATCTCTCCGACAGACTGATTTCTGCCGGGGGAATTCCTTCCCAAAGAGGGGAGACCGTCACCATCAACACCATCATCAAGCTAGGCTTCAACGGGATCATCATCATCCACACCATCATCTCCACCAGCACCATCATCACCACTCCGTCTTGCTGTAACAATTGTGTTGGATATTGCTTTAGTTCATTAGGGGAAACCTTCCCGGTGTTAATTACTATTGTAGTTGATGCTTGTGAGTGGAACCATTGGATTATTGTTTATGTTCAGATTGTTATCCATTACCATATCATCTTTGATCTTGATCCATATGATGTCTTATGAGTAGTTCATTGTGTTCTTGAGGACATGGGAGAAGTCATGTTGTTATTAGTGAATCTGTGATGAGTTATTATTCAATGGTTTAGTATTTAAGTTGAGGTGCTATTCTTCTAGTGGTGTCATGTGAACGTCGACTACATGACACTTCACCATTTATGGGCCTAGGGGGATGCATTGTGTATTTGGCTACTAATTGCGGGGTTGCTGGAGTGACAGGAACCTAAACCCTTGTTAGGACACCTTTGCACAAGGGAGTGTAGGATCTCAAAGTTTAAGTCTATGGTTAGATTTATATCTTAATTACTTTCCTATAGTTATAGATGTTTGCAGGGGGTTTAATCACAAGTATGTATTAGTCCTAGGAAGGGCGGTATGTTAGCACAGGTTCACCCACACAACACTTACGAACACCAGAGAAGAGTACTCAGCTATTTGAAGCGAAAGCACTTGACAAAATTCCCATGTGTCCTCGAGAACGTTTGGTCCTTATAAGTATTTCCACCGGCTTGTCCTTTGCTAAGAAAGGATTGGGCCACTTGCTCCGTTTGTGTACTGTCTTTGTTACGTGCTCTTTTTTCGTTGCCTTGTCAAAAAACCACTAAAAATCCATTTGCTAAGTATTCACAGGGATTTCCTGCTCCATACCACTGTTCAGCACCTTCTGCTCCTCGTTGGGATCGACACTCCTATTTATCAGAAGTACTATGATACACCCCCTATACTTGTGGGTCATCAGAGGACATGGGAGAAGTCATGTTGTTAGTAGTGGATTTGTGTTGAGATATTATTCAATGGTTTAGTATTTAAGTTGTGGTGCTATTCTTCTAGTGGTGTCATGTGAACATCGACTACATGATACTTCACCATTTATGGGCCTAGGGGAATGCATTGTGTATTTGGCTACTAATTGTGGGGTTGCCGGAGTGACAGAAACCTGAACCCCAGTTAGGAAACCATTTCACAAGGGAGTGTAGGATCTCGGAGTTTAAGGCTGTGGTTAGGTTTATATCTTAATTGCTTTCTTGTAGTTGCGAATGCTTGCAAGGGGTTTAATCACAAGTATGTATTAGTACAAGTAAGGTTGGTACATTAGCACAGGTTCACCCACACAACACTTACAAAACCAAAGAAGACTACTCAGATATTCGAAGCGAAAGCACTTGACAGAATTCCCATGTGTCCTCGAGAACGTTTGGTCCTTACAAGTATTTCCACTGGCTTATCCTTTGCTAAGAAAGGATTGGTCCACTTGCTGCATTCGTTTGCTATCTTTATTACTTGCACTTTCTTTCTTTTCTTTATCAGAAAACCCCTAAAAATCCATTTGCAAAGTATTTACAGAGATTTCCTGCTCCATACCACTAGTCAACACCTTTTGCTCCTCGTTGGGATCGACACTCCTATTTATCGAAAGTACTACGATACACCCCCTATACTTGTGGGTCATCAAGACTATTTTCTAGCGCAGTTACCGGGGACTGAAGCGCTATTGAAGAGTGGAATGGTAAAGGAAACTTCTACTATGAGTATTATTTTTATTTCTGTTTGTTACTTTGTTTCCATTATGGATAACCCACTTGGTTTTCTGTTTGGGAAAACTACTACCACTGTTAGGGTAGTAGATGAACCACTACCTATTGAGATAGATCCTTTTAAGATACCTACAAATATTGTTGATCATGTTATGGATAATTATCATTTAGGGGATGGAACTGTCCATCCTGGTGATCATTTGCTTTTTATCTGTGAGCTATGCAGATTGTTTAAGTGTGCAGGTATCACCACTGAATAGGTGAAGAAGAAGAAGTTACTCTCTATATCATTGAAAGTTAGAGATGAAGAATGGTATAAGCTGCTGAAGAATGGACAATCCATGGAATGGGAGGAAATATTACCTCTCTTTTATTCTAAATTCTATCCTACCAATGAGATTCATAAGGATAGGAATCTGATATATAATTTTTGGCTTCGTGATGGAGAGAGTATGGCTCAATCTTGGGGGAGACTGAAGTTACTAATGCTTAAATGTCCTATTCATGAACTCCCTAACAATATTATTTTCAATAACTTTTATGCTAGGCTTTCTCTTCAGGATAAAGATTTACTAGATGCTTCTTGTGTCGGATCATTCAAACGTATGAAGGAAGAAGCTAAATGGTATCTTCTAGACCGTATTCAAGAGAACACTAAAGCATGGGAGAATGACAAAGGAAGAAAGTCAGGTATAAACTATGATTATGAATGCATTAAAGCTTTTATGGGAACTGATGACTTTCATGATATTAGTAATGAGTATGGTGTTGTTTCTCAAATTCTTGCAAAATGTTTCAAGGCCTTTGCCTCTTATATTGAAATTCTCCAAAAGGAGTGGGCAAGTACCAAGACATGGTTACCCATGTTCCTGCTAGCATTGAAGTTTGTACTGTTGATCCTATTTTGCCTGAACCTTATGTTATGTTGAGAAAATACCTTTTCCTGCTAAGGTAAAGGAACATTCTATCATAGCTAATGTGGTTAGAAAAAGTGTAAAGAAAACTGTGGAACCTGATGAGCAAATAAACATTGAACATGTGGTAGCTGTTGTGAAAGATCTTGTCACTAAAAATATAGAGGATGGGCATATTGTCTTCTGTGAGGACGCTTCTAATATTGTCTCCCATCCTAGAAAGGCTAGAAAATCTAGTGTCCCTGTGCTTTCTGTTAAAATTGGTGATCATTGCTATTATGGTTTATGTGATATTGGTGCTAGTTCTAGTGCTATTCCTTATGAGCTTTACAGGGAAATTGTGCATGAAATTGGTCCTTGTGAGCTTGAGGACATTGATGTGGTTATTCACCTTGCTAATAGAGAGATAGTTTACCAATTGGCATCGTAAGAGATGTGGAAGTTCTTTGTGGTAAGATTAAATATCCTGCTGATTTTCTAGAACTTGGTACTGAAGCTAGTAAAACCTGTCCTATTATATTTGGTAGACTCTTCTTGAATACTTGTGGGGCTATCATAGATTGTAGGAAGGAAAAAGTTTTGAATAAGTTTGATAGAGAGTCTTATGAGTTTAATTTTTCCAAATTTGCTAAAACTCCTTATGAAAATGAACTGCCTAATGAAGATTTCAGGGTTGAACAACTTTCTGCTATTTCTCTTGCACCTAACAATGCCCTGCAGCAGTTTATGGAAGATCATGAAAGCGAGGTCTTCATGAAGGAAAGAAATGAGATTGACGAGGTTTTCCTTTGTCAACCTGAGTTACTTAAGCATAATCTTGCCTATGGAAGATTTGGGTACCACCCTACCACCTAAGGGGGACCTTGTTTACGAATTAAAACCTCTACCTAATGATCTTAAATATGCTTATATAGATGATAAGAAAATATATCCTGTTATTTTTAGTTCTAAACTTTCAGGAAAGGAAGAGGAAAGGTTATTGGAAATATTGAAGAGACATCGAGGAGCCATGGGGTATACTCTTGATGATTTAAAAGGGATTTATCTTACTATATGTCAGCATTCTATCAATATAGAACCTGATGCAAAACCAGTTGTTGAACATCAACGCCGTTTAAATCCTAAGACGAAGGATGTGGTAAGAAACAAGGTATTAAAACTCCTTGATGCTGGTATTATTTATCCGATTGCTGATAGTCAATGGGTTAGTCCTGTTCATTGTTTCCCAAAGAAAGGGGGAATCACTGTTGTGCCTAATGAAAATAATGAGCTCATACCTCAAAGAGTAGTTGTGGGGGTATAGGATGTGCATTAATTTTAGAAAAGTTAATAAGGTTACTAAGAAAGACCATTATCCTTTGCCCTTTATTGATCAAATGCTAGAAAGGTTGTTTAAAAAGACCCACTTTTGTTTTCTTGATGGTTATTCTGGGTTCTCTCAAATTGCGGTAAAAGCACAAGACCAAGAGAAAACCACCTTTACTTGTCTCTAAGGAACTTATGCGTATAGGCGTATGCCTTTTGGTTTATGTAATGCTCCTGCTACCTTTCAGAGATGTATGTCTGCTATCTTTCATGGTTTTTGTGAAGAAATTGTGGAGGTTTTCATGAACGATTTCTCCGTCTATGGAACTTCCTTTGATAATTGTTTGCACAACCTTGATAAAGTTTTGCAGAGATGTGAAGAAACTAACCTTGTTCTTAATTGGGAGAAATGCCATTTCATGGTTAATGAAGGGATTTTTCTTGGACACAAAATTTCTGTAAGAGGCATTGAAGTTGATAGAGCCAAAATTGAAGCAATTGAGAAGATGCCTTGCCCTAGGGATATAAAAGTTATTTGTAGTATCCTTGGTCATGCTGGTTTCTATAGGAGGTTTATTAAAGATTTCTCCAAAATTTCAAAGCCCCTTACTAATATTCTTTAAAAAGATGTACCTTTTGTTTTTGATGATGATTGTAAGGAAGCTTTTGAAACTTTGAAGAAAGATTTGACTGCTGCTCTTACTGTTCAACCACCTAATTGGAGTTTACCTTTTGAAATTATGTGTGATGCTAGCGATTTTTATGTGGGTGCTGTTCTTGGGGAACGTGTTGATAAAAAGTTGAATGTTATTCATTATGCTAGCAAGACTCTAGATGTTGCTCAAAAGAATTATGCTACTACTGAAAAGGAGTTCTTAGATGTAATCTTTGCCTGTGATAAGTTTAGACCATATATTGTTGATTCAAAGGTTACTATTCATACCGATCATGCAACTATTAAGTACCTTATGACAAAGAAAGACGCTAAGCCTAGGCTAATTAGATGGGTGTTGCTTTTACAAGAGTTTGATCTGCATATTGTAGATAGGAAAGGTTCTGAAAATCCTATTGCTGACAATTTATCTCGTTTGGAAAACATTTCTTTTGACCCCTTGACTGTTAATGATAGTTTTCCAAATGAACAGTTGGCTGCAATAAGGATATGCCCGCATGAGAGTCCTTGGTATGCTGATTACGCTAACTTTATTGTTTCCAAGTATTTGCCTCCAACCTTTACAGCCCAGCATAGAAGAAAATTCTTTTATGATCTGGGGCATTACTTTTGGGATGACCCACATTTATACAAAGAAGGAGTAGATGGTATTATGCGAAGATGTGTTCCAGAATATGAACAACAAGAGATATTGAGGAAATGTCATGGCAGTGATTATGGAGGACATCATGCTGGAGATAGAACTGCACAAAAAGTTTTACAATCTGGATTTTATTGGCCTACCCTTTTCAAGGATGCAAGGAAGTTTGTTCTATCATGTGATGAATGTCAAAGAGTTGGTAATATTTCTAGATGCAATGAAATGGCTATGAATTATTCTCTTGTTATTGAACCTTTTGACCATTGGGGATTTGACTTTATGGGTCCTTTTCCTCCTTCAAAAGGGTATACTCATATTCTTGTTGCTGTTGATTATGTTACAAAGTGGGTAGAGGCCATACCTACAAATAGTGTTGATGGTAAGACCTCTTTAAAAATGCTTAAATATGTTATTTTTCCCAGATTTGGTGTACCTAGATATCTCATGACAGATGGAGGCTCTCATTTTATTCATGGTGGTTTTAGGAAAACACTTGCCAAATATGATGTTAACCATAGAATTGCTTTATCTTATCACCCCCAAACCAGTGGGCAAGTAGAACTTTCCAATAGGGAATTAAATCTATCTTGCAGAAGACTGTTAATAGATCTAGGAAAAATTGGGCTAAAAAGTTGAATGACGCTCTTTGGGCTTATAGAAATGCTTATAAAAATCCTATGGGGATGTATCCTTACAAAATGGTTTATGGGAAGGCTTGTCACTTGCCTCTAGAACTAGAACGCAAAGCTTATTGAGCAGTGAAAGAATTGAATAGAGATTTTAAACTTTCCGGTGAGAAAAAAATGCTTGACTTGAGTGTTGGGGGGATGCCCCCCGGTAGGGTCAAGATAGGTAAAAGGGGGAAAGAGCCCCCACAAATGGGACCGAGTCAAGGAATGATCCGGCCGAGTCATATAAAGGTCGGCCGAGTAAGGTCCGACTTATTTAGAGTCAGGGAGATAAAGCCTGACCCAGCCGACCTGCGGGTTAAGTCGGCAATACAACTATCGTGCTTGATACATGCAGGTTGAGTTCAAGCCGAGTTATATGAGGCAAGGCCGGGTTAAGGGAAGCTTGTCCAAGAAGGAGAAGGCAAACCCCGAAGTCAACACTAGCCACTGTCTCTCTCTGGAATCTGCATAGTGATGGTCTCTGTGTCTTTTCCATCGATAGAAGGGGGACACGGAAAGAGGCCCTCCGAGTTACCACTTTGGGACAAGCATATTCCACGAATATGATGTCCACGTCAGCCCTAGCTGTAACCTGGCCACCCCTTTATAAGGTGAGCCAGGGTCTCCTGAGAAGAGGATCGATTCATTTTTTCTCTGAGTACTACTTGTAGCTTCTTCTTCCTCTCACTCATATAGCTCGAGGAGCAAGTGTAGCTCCATTGGTGTGGAATAAAGATTGAGTTCCAACCTTCTGAGTGTAGAAATCACTACATCTTCCCTCCCTGAATCCCACTAGAATCCATTGGCACCCCAACTTAAGCCTACCCATGGCATCTGCCGTGCCACCACCATGACAGTTGGCACCCATCGTGGGGCCAGCAATGGTGCTAGATGGAGTCAAGATCCGGACGAGAAACTTCATCGACACAGGCGACTGCGTCGTCTCCGGCTTAGTCCAGAGATTCGATATCTGGGACTACTTCAGCGACAATGCTGGCAGATTTGGTCCCAGACCACCCCTGCGCAACAGCGTCTTCATCAACTTGGGCGCTCACAAGATCTATGTCGGCGTCGATACGTCTCTGATGGCGCCTAAGTTGATGTAGGAGCGCTTCATTCGAAACCCCAAGAGCAAGGTGTGAAGCAGCACAGCAGCAAGTCTTCCCTCAGTAGAGACCGAGATTATCAAACCAGTAGGAGGAAGGAAACGTCACACAGGTGTTGCTGGCAACTTGGAGACCTGCACAACACAAACTCAAGACTTTGCCCCAACGAATCAGTGAGGTTGTCAAGCTCACTGGTTTGCTGTAAGAAATGATTAAACGTATGTTGTCAAAGTTAATGGTTTGTAGCAAGTAAAAAAGTAATAGTGGAAGATGTATCAATGGTAAAGATTGGACCGGGGTCCATAGTTCACTAGAGGTGCTCTCCTTAGATAAACAACATGGCATGAGGGGTAAACAAATTACAGAAGGGAAATTGACAGGAACTGAGCAAGACATAACAATGCAATTACTAGTCAGAAAGATCTTATGAGATTCGATTGGGCAATACAAAAAGATACATAGAGCTCCATCCAACTGCATCTATGACTAGAAGTCCACCTTCAGGTTATCATCCGAACCCCCTCCACTATTAAGTTGCAGACAACAGACAACTGCTTTAAGCAAAGTGTGTAAGGTAAACAGTCCACATGTTCCATGAACAAGAGACCATTGTTTTCTCCATAGTAGCAACAACACATCTACAACCGAAGAGATTTCTGTCAATTCCCTTGGAAACTAGAGGCATGAACCCACTATCGAGCATAAATACCCCCTCTTGGAGTCACTAGCAACTACTTGGCCAAGATAGCTACTAACAACAGAGAGCATGCAAGATCACAAAAAACACATACATGATAGAATCATAAAGACAAAACCATTAATAAAACCACATAATAATCTCAATATCCATCGGATCCGTGCAAACACAACATGCATAATTACAAATAGATTAGATCTTGATCATGAACGGAGCTCACAAGATCTATACATGTAAGCACAAAGGAGGATATACAACCATCTAGCTACTACATGGACCCATACTCCAAGGTGGAACTACTCACGCATCATACCAGAGAGAAGGCCTCTGGGATGATCTCCCCTCCGGCAGGGTACCGAGAAGAACTTCAGATCCCCCCGATCTAGGGAAAATGGTGGCGGCGGCTACAGACGGTTTCGTGGATATTTCATCGGGTACCCAGGGTTTCTGCATCGGGGGCTTCTTATAGGCGAAGGGGGAGGCCGAGGAGGCGTCCAGGGGTGCCAAACCCTAGCTAGATGCGGGCCCACCTGTGGCCGCGCCTGGGGGGTGTCTGGCCCCTCTGCCTGGCCCCTCCAGCTCCCCTCTGGACTTCTTATTCCCCATGGAAAGTAATTGACTTTGTCGTTTATCCCATCCAATTCCGAGAATATTTCTTTACTAACTTTTCTGAAACCAAAAACAGTAGAAAACATGCATCTGGCACTGTTGCAACTTGTTAGTAGGTTAGTACCATAAATCATGTAAAAAGCACCTCAAAGTGTAGACAAGTAAAGCAAAGTAGATACTAAACAAGCATGGAGCATCAAAAATTATAGAAACATTTCCGATGTATCAACATCCCCAATCTTAACTCCTGCTCGTCCTCGAGTAGGTAAGTGATAAAACAGAATAATTTTTGAGGTGAACATGCACCCTCACAATAAATATCCAACCATTTGCAAGCATTGAAAGCTGGGATCAAAGAACTCTAAACATGTGCATGAAAGAATGGAGTTCTAATAGTAGGACATAGTAACTATGCATGCAACATGGAAAGCTATAAACAAAGATCATGAATAACATGCATTGAAAAACGTTTGTTTGTTTCACATACAGAAAACATAGCATAGTGGCAATCAGATTGTCCCTCGTAGAGTAGCAATATAGATGCATAGGACACCTTCAAAGTTCATAAGGGTGACTAGAAAAAAATAGCACAAGAACAAGTAATATCACAATATGCATCAATTAATAAGCTTTGGAACACTACACACAAGATGACAACTATGCTCTCTTAATGGTGCCTAAAGGTAGAAGGTGGAGACTCAAATAATGGTGGAAGAAAGGCCTTTTTTATAAAGGAAGCAGGGATTAAAAGTTTCAAAAAGAGCTTCCAAAAATTATGGTACTTATTAGCTTTCAGCCCTCATTGCCCCTATCATAAGCATCTTGAAGTGGTTAAGGTTAAAGTGGCAAAGCTGGAGTATATGCTTGACGAAGTATAAGTTGGCAATCTCAAGTCCCTTGAATATGAGGGCCACACCTCATGGATACTCAACTTTGGGCCCATGCAAGTTCTTGTTATTGTAAGTATTTGCATATCATTGAGAACCGCCAACTGGGTACCCCTTGCACATGGTACAGGAGCTTTCCCATAACCAAAATGACAAGGTAAGCAGAGAATGAGCATCTCAGCAATCTTTTTAGTTACCATATGCATAGCTTTTTATTGAGGATGCTTCATAGATAGCTCACTATGGTGATGCTGCAAGTTTCCACCATGATTAGGCATGGCTTAGGCTCTGAAAACGTTCCCTATGACAGCACAGTTCTGCTAATTCCAATTTATAAGTGCAAGCATATACAAAAAAGTTGTCACAATGGTTCAAGTTTATTAGGGGCAAATAATAAATGTGCCATCAAGTTCGTGAGGGCTTTAATCACTAAGTTTTCACATAACAAAATAGTTTTTAATTGGAAGATAGTTGAAAACAAGAATATACTTGGAATGGTGTAATACACCATGCATAGGAGTTTATAGTGGACACTTCAGAATAACTTGGTTTCTTGGGAGTTGGGGGCATGACTAGAACTTACTCATACAAGTGGAGGCTAGCAAAAGACTGGGAGCAACCAACTAAGAGAGCATAATGGCCATAATCAAGCAATGCAACAAAGCATACTAATCAAAGCAAAGAGTGGTACTACAAGTCAAGGAATAAATGATCATAGAGGCTAATGGTGACTTGTGAGAGTCATAACATGGTGTAAGCATGTGCCAAGTCAACCCAAGGAAAGCATCAAAGGAGAATACCACAATACTATGCTTTTGTATGCTAAAACAATGCATAATTTATTCAAGGCACACTAAGCAATCCAAATTGTTTGGAACAAGACATGCTACATCAATAATCACTAAGCATAATGCTAAAACAACACCTAGCATGTCATGCTAAAGTTTAAGTCATAGTCAATGCAAGCTCCTCTTGCACTTCAAGCAAGAACTTACTACTCCTTTTCAACACCA
Organism: Avena sativa; assembly: GCA_916181665.1. Classification (NCBI taxonomy): domain Eukaryota; kingdom Viridiplantae; phylum Streptophyta; class Magnoliopsida; order Poales; family Poaceae; genus Avena; species Avena sativa. The sequence continues at coordinate 1,938,628 of OV702284.1, forward strand.
AGCAAACTTATTTGCAAAACAACACAGCGAGAACGGGGGTCCAAACTACTTTATTCAGGCAAACTAAACAACCTAAGCAAAGCAAACGAAATCTAAGACGCTCCAAGAACAACACAACAGTGCATGAAACAATAAAAACGAACTATCTAGACAAACCTGAGCTTTTTATTGATGAAGAAGGGGATGCCTTGGGCATCCCCAAGCTTTGACGCTTGTACCTCTTGGATATTTCTTTGGGTGACACCATCGTGGCATCCCAAGCTTGAGCTTTTGTCTATTCTTCATCTCATTGCATCATTCTCTCTCTACACCTGAAATTTTTTCCTTCATACAAAAGTTCACACAATCTTGATTAGCAACATTAGTTTATTGAAAAGATATTAGACCTCTGGGAAAGCTTTGGAACAGCAAGTATTTTCACTAAAAACACAACATACTGTAGTAACCCCTTCAAAAAGCTCAATTCCCCAAAAGAGAACTGAAAAAGGAATCAATAAGAAGCAAATGCAAATAATGGCAGAAATCTGTCAAAACAGACCAGCAGGGAGAAACCAATTTTTTTCGAAAATCTTCTATTGCTCAAATCAAAAAGTGTTGAACTAACTAAAGTTAGCTAACATACTGGGGGATTTGTTCGTAAATTGTGAGCTCAATCTGAGTTATAGAGACGACTAAATAATATTTTTGGTGGAGGACAGAAATCTGTTTCGAGACAGCAACTCCCCAAATCTTACTTCCCTCTCATTAGAGGTCATTCCTGGCACAAAAAGCAAACAAAAAGGATAAGGAGAGGTCATTACTGAAGTAATAACTTCCAAGGCTCAAGGAAACTCTTGGGTTATCTCCCAACAAGTACTTTTCTTTACCGCATTTAAGTTAGGCTCAGAAAGTTTGAGAAGATGTTCTCATAAGAATTATGAATTGAAGTCAAAGAGAGCATCAAGATGAAAATTCAAAACACATTTAAGTCTAACCCACTTCCTATGCATAGGAATCTTGTAAGAAAATTAATCAAAGAAGCACATAGTAACAAGAATGGGAAAACAAAACAAGTGCAACTTCAAGATTTTCAACATAAAGAGGGGAAACTTAATATTGTTGAGATACATAAGACCATGTTTCCCTCTCTCATAATAACTTTCAGTAGCATCATGAATAAACTCAACAATATAACTATCACATAAAGCAGGATTTTCATGATCTACAAACACATAATTTCTATCAAGCTTAAAAATAGTGGGACTAAAACCTTCACAGGTTTTACCCAAAGTAGATATTTCAAAAGGATCCACAAGAACATAACATTCATCCTCCTTTGGTAAGCATGGGGGACAATCAAATAATGTAAGGGATAAAGAGTTACTCTCATTAGAAGGTAGGCACGGGATCCATTCTTCCTCCTTTTGTTCATCACTCTCCTCCTCTTTTTCATCTAATGAGCTTTCAGTTTCAGCAATTTCTTCTTCCATAGGCTCCTGCAAGGCATTAGTCTCTTCCATTTGTGGAAAACACCTATTAAAATATTCAAGAATATAGCCATTTTCTTCCTTGTAATTATCAAAGCAAAATTTAAGTATCTCATAAACCTCATATTCATAAGGTGCATCATCAGTATTTTCAAGCAAACTGGCAAGTTCAAATGCACCCTTGAAAGCAATAAATTCTTCAATTTGTTCCACATCATAAAATTCATAATTTCCTTTAACATAAGAAGATATGGTAACATTATCATTATACTCACATTGAAAAGGCAGGTGTTTATACCTCCTACAACAACAAGATTTATCAAAGCAATAAGTAACATTATAAGTAGAGCACACGTCTCTAGCAATAGTATTCAACTTATCAATTTGTTCCCATAAGTGTTTCCCTTTTTGTGACAACCGGTGTTCCTTATAATAATACTTTTCTTCCTCTGTGAGCCCACCTTGCCAATAAGAACTAGTTTCAAAGAAACCATCCATTGATAGAAAGCATGACAAAGCAAGGCAATAATAGGCCAGCAACTAGAGAAGGAACTAATTTTTTTTGTTTTTGAATAAAGAAAGTAAACCAAACTAGACTAATTTTTCTGAGTTTTCGAAAAGAGGCAAACAAAACCAAGCAAAAGAAACTAAACAAACTAAAACCAAAGTAAAGAGAAAGTAAGTGGAGGACTCCCCTTGTGAAGACGTCCTTAGCCTCCCTGGCAACAGGGCCAGAAAACCTGTTGATGGCGCCTAAGTTGATGCAGGAGTGCTTCATTGGAAACTGTAGAGGTCCCAACCTTTATAAGGTAGAGATCCCTGTGTTTACAATGCTAGTCCCTGGATCAATAGCTAGCATCCACAATTTAAGATGTAATATCAAGAAACAAAGGTCATAATACAACTTTATAACCAGGAATAAAATAATTCATTATATCTTACATAGCTCATTTGGCTATCTCATTACAATGCAGCAGAAATAACTATATAGCATGGAGTCCTTCATCTTCAAAGTGCCACAGGCAATCATGTTGGTTGTATACTTGTAATCCTATTCAACACACTTCACTAACATCAAACAAACCTGCAACATAATAAGTTACAGCCACAAGGGTCAATACATTTGAATTGTATTGGAAAGTGATACTATGGTAGAGTAGTGGTATCTATCATCTATATGCATTTTTCTAAGTGGAGCTAAGGCTTGCTTTGCTCAAAATAAGTTTTCCTTATTAGTTGAAAACACTAAGTTTTTGTTTGTCAAATCACCCAAGGCATCTACCAATAAAATTGGTGATCCATTAACCCTTGTTCAACCACAAGCTTTTAACTTAGAAATTGGGATGAGGAGATCCTTGATAGCTTCCATGTATTGATGCTCAAATTGTCCATTGCTGGGGACACGGCTAAGTACTTATATTTTACTCTCTCGAGAGGTGGTGCACTTTCCCCACAAGACTCGACAAGCACCGAGACAAGATCTTTCAGAAGCCTTCCCTTAGACCAAATGGACGTGCTCCATCCTATCACCCCTACCACCAACTGTCCATCTGGCTAAGTTATTGCAACCTATATGATCCAGGCAGAGCCCATATTTCCATGTGGCTGCACTTGGAGCTTCTCAACATTTGAAATCTCAAATCTCTTTGTTCCTGGGTGGCTTTCCACAAGTTTGATACCAAGTTTTCTACAGTATACTGGACTTGTGATACACAAGTTTTCTCCAGTATACTGGACTTGTGTAACCACTCAACACAAACCTTTCCTTCCATTCCACCCAGGTGATTCATTCACATAGTTGTTTTATTAAACAAAACACAAGTAATTGAATGAATATAATACACCCTTGTTTTCTACTAGCTAGGCTAAGCATAATAGTAGCAAGAATCTTAACTTAGGGAAAATTCTACTAAGGCATCATCTACTAGGATTTCCCATGGCATAGCATACTTAGTAAAATTTCCATGCAAGTTCTACTCAAAATATAACTAATACATAGTGAAAATAATAGGACAAAATGTATGAAGCACCGCTTTCCTTTTTGGTAGAGAATATAGGTTCACTCCTTGATCTTGCAATGGTCACACTCTTCAAAATTCACTACAATTCAATCAAGGCACAAATTCAAACTAGCATTCAAACAATTCACCACATAAAAATAAAGAAAACAAAAAAATGCATGCAAGCATGCAAAAGATTGTTTTATTTGGAAAAGTGGTTTATAATAGTCTATAAACATTTTAAAAAACCTATTGGTCATTTATAAAAGTGGCAAAATCATTTAAAATCAAGTTAGTGGAAATAGGCCATTTAAATCATTTTTTTGCTAGAAATGATTTAAATCAAAGTAATAATTTCTAGTGTTAGCCAAAAATGTTTTTCAAACACAAAAGTTAGTGTTTATGGTCAAACTGTTTAACTCAAAAACCATTTTTTAACAATAGCAACATTTTTTTTCTAGAAATGCCTTTATTCAAGGAATAATTCCTTGTGTTCAACAAAATATATGTCTGAACCCAAAAGTTTGTGTTTCTAGTCAGTAAGTTCAAAACAAATCCTTTGCAAAATATTTTACCTAAAAATCATTTTTAGAATAATTTTTATACTCAAAATAGGCCTAAACATGTTTCTGCAAAACACCTAATTGTACAGAAGCAAAATACTAAACTAAGGGCATGGTTGCAAAGGTTTCTTTTTCCTGATTCCAATTATATAAAATTTGCAAATTTTGGACGTGGGGATCAAAAGTTATGAATTTTTCAAATCCAAACACTAAATACACATGTTTCTGTTTTTAAAATGAAGTCTGGGCCACGTGTCTAGTTGCTATTGGGTGATACCGGTTCGGGTGGATCGCGCTACATGAACCGCATGATTTCCTTTAAATTGCATGGCACAGATCACTCTATACCTCTTCGTCTAATAATTCTATCGTGTCCACTAGATCAACATCTAACGTCTCAGAGCGCTATGACCAAGTACTGGCGGCGCTGGGCGATGGTGAGCGGCCGAGACGGTCGGGATACGGAGTTCTAGTGAGTCTAGGAAACGAGGGAGAGAACGGGGATGCTCACCGGGTTCGCAGGAGAGTGGAGAGGCTCAATGTTGTCTTCGTTGATTGAGGGGCACTCGAGTTCGACGCCGATTTCTCACCGGAGTTAGACCTTGGCGACAGACGCGTCTGTCCGTTGATGTTGCGGTGCGCGCCAAGACAAGAGAAAGTGTGGGTCAGATGCGCGAGAGAGAGGGGCTGCAGGGGCATCAACCAGAGAGAGAGGAGAGGACGGAATCTACCGTGAGCGCTCGTCGTAGTCAAAGTAGGCAGCAGCGACGCTCTATCGTTGTTGTTGCCGACGCTGTGTTGCACGCGCGGGCGAGCTGGGGTTACTTGCGTGTGCGGGAGACGCTTGCGAACACGCTCGTGGAAGCTAGGGGCAGTGGGGGTGGCTTGGGTGGTCGGAATTGTCGCCGGAGAGTCGTCGGAGAAGTGGGGTTGCAACGCGAAATTTGAGCAGCCCTGGGGCAAAGAGGTGTGAGAGAATGAGGGAAAAAGGAGAGGGGACGTGGGCGCTTATGTACGCTTGGTCGCGGGCGAGGATTGATCACGTCATTGAACCGAATTGACGCGCGGAATCAAGGCATAAACGAGTGAGTGAAATGGGGAAGAACGGGTCGCGTACGAGGAAGACGATGCCAGCGTGGCGCGAGACCGGGGTGTCAGCGAGATGAGGGGTATGTCTGCGGGTGAGAAAAGAACGAGGCAGAGGGATTTCCCGGGTGGGCTCCTGATGGGCTAGTTGGGCCTGCTTAGTTGGGCTGGGGTTAGTGGGCTACTGGTTCTGTTTGCTTTCTCTATTTTTTTCTTCCTAAATCTTTGTCTTTTTCTGTTTCTATTTTTCTGTTTTGAATTTATTCAAATGTTTTTAACCATTTGTTTGTATTCAAATTTCCAAAACCTTTTCAGTAGGTTTTGCACTTATTTATTTGTGTGTTTTGAAAGTCCATTTTTGAATAAATCGAAATATTTTTAATGTGATTCAATATTTATTTAAAAGGGCTTTTGTCTTTATTTTCAAGTAATATTTAATATGATTCAAAAGCTCACTTTTAATTCAGATTTTTATCAAACCTTTTCTAAACCTTTTCAGTAGGTTTAATCTTATTTAATATTGTATTTAAATAATCCATTTTTAGAATATTTCTTATATTCTCATATGGTTTGTTATTTATTTAATTTAGACATTTTGTCTTTATTTTAAATAAGATTTAAATATGGTTCCAACCCTTACTGTTTATTCAAATAATTCTTTTATTATTTTTAAGTTAATTGGATAACTTCTAATCCATTTGGAAATTTGAATTAATCTTCCCATGATTTAATTAATCATTTATATTAGGGATTTTGTCTTTATTTAAAACAAATATGGTTTAAGTCCATATAAGTTTTTATTCAAATAATATTTATTCCTTTATTATATTCATTATACTTTCATTTGTTTATGGATTTGTCCAAGATTTAATTTGTCTTTTAAATAATCCTTATTTATTTCTTTCTTTCTTTCCTTGCCTTATAATATCCATATCTTTTTATTTATAGATCCAAAATTGGTGATTCCAATGTGTATAATTTTATTTAATATTTGTTTGTATTTTTAAATCCTTTTAGGGTTAATTTGCTCACAATTTGTTATGGATTTTATATAGGATCTTTATTATCCTTGGAAATTATTTCCTTTTATCTTATTAAATTCATAAGTTTTTATCCATGCCCCTAAATTAGATGAAACCAATTTCTATGGTTTTATAATATTTTTGTTTATCATTTTTGATCATTTATAAATGTTTGTTGCTGAATTTTTTATATGGAACAAATCCATAGTCTTAGAGAGATCTTGGAGATGATTTGTTTCCTTAGGGTCTAGGGTTTGGTTTATTTTCCCAAGTGTTCAAATTCAAGATTCTTATGGAAATGATTTCTCTCATTAAGATTTGGGATTTTGATTTAACTTTTCCAAGTGTTTAAATTTCAAGATACATTCATTGATGAATGCATTTCACTTGATTGAAATTTTGTTGGGTTCCCTTTTCATTCAAATTTTGTTCAAGAAGTGTTTTGATGTTTCCATTTAGAAACAAAAAGTTCCTTTTTACCCTAAATTTCAACAATTATTTATTTTATTTATTTATTTTTCACATTTCAAAATTTGGATTTTTTTTGGGATATGACAGGCTACCACCCTTAAAAGAAATCTCATCCCGAGATTTGGGGAGGCTAGAGGTTACAAGTTGGCTTCATGACAACTAGGGTACTACCACCCTTAAAAGATTTCTAACTAGATTACATCTTGGCTTAACTTGGGATCTTGATGTAGTTTCTCTGGACAGTCGTTTTCATAATGGCCTAGCTCTTTGCATTTGAAACACATCACTTGGCTAATATCCTTCTTATTCTTTGGTATCATTGCCTCTTGTTTGTTTCCTTGGCTCTTCTTCTTTTCTGGTCAATCATTAGTATAGTGTCCCATCTCTTTGCAATTGTAACATTGCAACTGGCTATTGTCCTTTTTGCTGGGGTTGGGGCATTTCTTCTTTTTGGGTCTCTCCAAAGCTAGGAGTTCTTGTAGTTCATGCTCTTCATATCTCACCACAAAGGTGGGAAATCTTTCCCTGGTCTTGGGGCAGCTACTAGAGATGTGACCTTCTGCTCCACAAGAGTAGCAACACTTTGTGGTCACTTTGGATGTGGCCTTATGAGGCATGGTTCTGACTTTTCCTTCATCCTTATTGGTAGAAGTTGTTCCTTCATGGAGTTTTCCAAACATTTGATGCATTCCATCTTGTTTCATTTGTTGAACTATAGGATAGAATGGGCATTGGATAGGGACATGATCATTTCCTTCACATAGGAAACAAGTCACTTGAGATGTGGGGCATTGTTTAGTTGGATGTTTTCTCTTCACAATTAGGGCATTGGTCCACATGCTCTTTATAAGTGTGTCCTATGTCTCCACAAATATTGCAAGCTTGAGTTACTTCTATAATATCATCCTTGATGTCATTGTTGACACAATCTCCTTGGGAAAGGTTGTCTCTCATGTTGATCATTTGATTAGTCATCCTTTGCAACAATTGGGATTGGATTTTCAAAAACTTTTGCATGGTTGGGTCTAACTCATTGTTGTTGGATAAAAATTGAGTTTTCACTTGATTCAACTGGGCTTGGGTTGCTAGTAGTTGTTCTCTCATGTGCATCTCTTGGTTGTTGTTGTCACCATCCTTGATGTTGGAGTCTCTTGGAGAAGTCATCTCTTTGGGTTGGATTGGTATTAGAATAGGCAAAAGATTACTATAGGAAGAGTTCTACTCACACACAACAATTCACACAAAGCAATGTGCAAGAAATCACAAACAAACATTCCACTCAAACAACAAGGTTCAAACATATTTTTAAGCAACAAAATATTTTTGCTACACCACATAAGTTGGTGTGATTGATCTAAACTAAACACTAGTATGGTGGTCCAACTATGTTTATCACTTGAGATCATTCCATTCTTCTTAGTTGTTTCTTCATGAACAAGATCATTGTATTCTTGGAAAAATTCTTGCATCTTGGTCACAGAGCTTCAAAAGTGATGATGGTTCCTTCTAAGTTGTGTTTCCTTAGTCTTCCAAGTCTTGAGTAAAATTTCTTGTCTCACTTGTGTGACACCCCCGTGATCAGGGCTAAACAAATCCCAGACCTCTATCTGACATAAGCTTAACCTTGACCTCGAGAATATCCAGTAAAGAATCATAACACAACAGTGACCATATGACACAAAATTTATTACATCAAGCTCATAACTGAGCAGAGAACCAAATTATTACAAACAGAGGTCACTGACCACAAACATCAAACAACGGAAGGCAAATTATGCTATTAAGTATAGCAAACTTAACAAATGGACTAAGAGGCCTAAAGCATAACGATGACGTCCCAGCCCATAGATTCCAGGCTGCCGGCTGGGAACCCCAAGCTACTCGTCGATGTCGATGTAGTACCAAACTGATCTTCAGGGAACACTTATTCTGCCAAAAGTATCAACAAAGCAAGGGTGAGTACATGGTGTACTCCGCAAGACTTATGTCTGGTGGAGTTGTTTTGCATAAAGCCATATTTGTTTGTAAAACAAGAGGGAGAAGAAGAAGCTCGTTTATTCAGAGTATTTTCAAAGGGGATAAGAGAGCGACATCTCCGAAATATTGATCATCATCTTTTGATATCCACCAAGTCATCATCATCACCTGAACTAGATTCAACCCCTCGTACCCATGAGGAAGCATCCTTAAGCACACGTTGATCTACCAAGTTTTACAATTAGGTTCAAGTTCTCTATGATCTTAGAATCTGGTCACCAAGTGTTGGGGATATGCTATATGGGCATCCTCATAGCATGTCTCTTATCCGACTAACCCGGGTGGCCCATAGTCGGTAGCATGGCCTGTGGCCTGCTGGGCGGCCTAGTTAGGTGGATCCAGAAGGAAGGCCCATGCCGGATAAAAGAAGGCTACAGTGGAGTCACCAGCGTACCCGGAGCCTTGGAGTACAAGATACACAAGACTAGTGATAGACGGTGTAGGACTCTGTAACCTGTTTGGCTAGGACTTTTCCCTGTAACCCTAAGACCTGGCGACTATATAAGTCGGGCCTATGGGAGCCTTTGGGGCATCGTTTTTACACACACCTCGCACAGCGAACCTATCTCTCTAACTCGGCGTATTGCCATTATAGTGATTTATAGCAGGAGTAGGATTCCGCCACCGTCGTGGGATTTGAACCTGGGTAAGCTGTGTTACCTCGTACCCGTCAACCGTCCGCCTTACCCCACGTCTCTAAACACGCACTGTGAGGACCCCTCCATGGCGTACTCGTCGGCAATACCACGATAGTTGGCGCCCACCGTGGGGCAAGAGGCACTTCAGGCTCTTCAGCGGGCGAGGACCAAGATCTTCGCGGGAATCGGCGAAACCGTAGCCATCGATCGCGTTCTCTTCTCCGGCAATGTTCCGATCGTCCCTCCCGACGAGTTCTGGATCCCGGCGAAGACGAACCCTACGCGGTGTTCGATCGTTCCTATCGGAGACATCCACCTCTTCATCGGTGAAACAGACTCGGGCTCTAGTTCCCTGGAAGTCGGAGGATCGTCAAGACCCGCACGGACCGCCTACAAGCAGGATACGTTCATGGAAGGATCGATGTCGGATCTCTCTTCGGAGTTTGCTGGCAAAGATCGGAAAGCGTCAAGACCCGCACGGACCGCCTACAGGCAGGATACGTTCGCGGAAGGATCGATGTCGGATCTCTCCTCGGAGTTTGCCGGCAAAGATCGGAAAAATTCAAGACCCACCCAAACCGCCCCTGTGCAGGATATAAAGGTGGAAGATCACTGCAAGTCCGCCGGCTTTGTCCGTGCGTCTAGACAGCAGATATCCAAGTTCGTCGGCGTGGTTACCATCTTCGATCTGGCGCGCTGCGTTTAGAGAGAAGGCGAAAACCCCCGCGATTACCTGGCCAGGTGGCTCCGTATACGAGCCGATCTGGCCCACTACCCCAATGATGATGCTATCTATCACTTTATGGAAGGACTGGACCATGTCACGCTTCTCCGACACTCTCTAAGACGACAACAGGCGTCAGGACGCCTTACCTTCGAAGGCATGGTGAACACCGTCAACAACTACGCGGAGGCCGAAGCGGCAGCTCGGACAGTGCTTGCGCTCATTGACGGAGCCCCTCCGATTTAGCCACCACCTCCAACGCTTCCGGACGCCATCGTCGTAGCAGAACCACCACCTCCAGTCATCGTCGAGGCCGTTGCACCTCCACCGCCCGTCATCGAGGAAGTCTTGGTACCCCCGACTCTGTCATTGACGCACTTTATGATGATTTTAGTGCAGATTCAGAGGAAATAGACTTCAGCCCAAAAGAGCTAGACTCCACTATGCAGGAGATGGAGGAGGAGTACTCGCGCGACGAGCAAGGTAATAACACCGTCATGTCTTCGAGGGGTGTTCGTCACCATTGGGACAGCGATGGATGAAGATCAGCCTGGGCAAGCTCCGCCTACGGCGCTGGATAAGGGGAAGGGGCCACTTATTGCTGCTGAAAATGATCGCGCAAAGGTCATGCATCCTCCGCCTAACCCAGTGCAGCAGCCGCAGGAACTCGACACCGGTCCGAGCAACAACAACACCGCAAACTTGCCGCCTCCAGCATCCATGTCGGCAGTAGCCCATGTTACTCCAGCTGATAGAGTGATGTACGACAATCTCCTCGTCGAGCCACTAACCGTCGATCATATCCGGAACGTGACTCAGCTTGACGAGAAGCGCCAGCAGCTGCTGGAGGAGGCGCAAGCCATCACGGATCAAGGCGCTAAACTAGATCGAGACCTGGTCAACGCGCAGAAGTCCATAGAGAAAGCTAGAGCAATGGAAGCCAAGTAAAAGACTCTGTTGTAGTAGCAGAAGGCTAAAAAGGCTCCGGCTCGCGTCATCAACGATCCTGGTGTACGGCGCAACCTAGGATAGGATCCCTCGAAGCCGGCACAGGCCAAGACATACATTGATAGTGGAGGCAAGCAGGTGATGCCCACCCCACTCCTTAACCTCGCCGTCGCCAAGACCCTTCTGGAGCAGGATAGATCGCCTGAGGCAGTAGAACAGGTCTATGACCTTGTGGCCAAGGCGGTAAAGCAGCAGGAAAAGGCCACCTCTCAGAGGCTTGAGTCTGACCCAGCGCTCTGCCGATCTAGCCAGTACAAACCACCAAGGGACAGATCTCCTCAGGATGTCGGATCACAGACGGGCTCATCAGAACAAAGACGGAGGGATGCGCGCAACAAGAAGGATGCTATCGCCATATCCTCCGACAACGGAGAAAGAGCCCGACCTTGCCGCCCATCGCCACCGCCCCGATCCCCCCGATGTCAGGAAGATTACAAGGCTCACCATCGTACGGATATGCCCCCACCAAAGCAGTGCGACATCGTCATCCGCGACAACACCGCGCAGACCCGTCATGATGAAGAACGCCACCAAGGACACAAGAGCAGGTCACACCATGACCCTCCGCGTCCGACAAGTAACCGTGACAGGCGTGGGGCGTCGCAGGAGGGTAACAGCAAGAAGGCTAACCCACCGCCACCTCCGCCTCCGTCGCCACCAAGCAGTCACCATGGCGGAAGAGGCCCGCGTCGTTCACGCAGCCCATCCCCTGTTGACAACAAGAAGAAGAACCCGGAGCCGTACGATGCACGTTCGCAGATCGATAAGATCCACGAGGCTCGGGAAGGACCATACCTGGGACCACGTTGCTTTGGACCTGCAGTACGGTCCGCAACTTACCCCAAAGGTTTCCGGATTGACAAGACCATCAAGCCCTATGACGGCACCACCAAGCCCGTCACATGGTTGCAGGACTACGACAACGCGGTGGAGATTGCCGGAGGCAACCCCAATGTCGCCGTCAAGTACCTCCCGTTAATGTTGGCGGGTATGGCCCGTCAATGGATCGACGACTTGCCAGAGAAATCTATCTACAACGGGCTGGATATGCAGTAAGCATCCACCAAGAACTTTGAAGGTACATACAAGCGTCCCTGCACTATGGGCGATCTACAGCGGTGCGTGCAAGAGAAAGACGAGACATCTCGCGCCTACCTCTCCCGCTGGCTGGACATGAAGAATTCCTGCGGAGGAGTGCATGCTCAGACCGCTATGGCCGCCTTCATTGATGGGTCGGAAAGGGGCACGTTACTCCGACATAAGCTAAAGCGCTTGCAGGACAATCATCAGCTTGACTTGAATCAAATGATTCAGTTAGCTAGTGAGTTCGCAGCTGCCGACGATGATGCTCGTGGCTCTTTGCCGGCAACGGCCGTTCCAACCCAAGCTCGGAGGAACAGCAGTACAAAGAGGAAAACTGATCCAGAAGAAAAGCAATCAGCCGACATGGTTGCTATGACTTTTGCAGGACGAGGAGAAGGAGGACAATGTGGCCGAGGAAGGGGAGCAGGCCGCGGGCAGCAACGAGGAAGTGAAACCAACTCGGCGCCACTCCGCGTTCCCCAAACGTACGAGGAGTACCGCGACATGCCATGCCTCGTACACCTCGATGTCAACGGCAAGGCCACCCATACCAATCTACACTGCAAGTTCGTCAACGACCTCAAGGAAGACCCGGAGTCCGGCTACAAGCAAAGTCGGAAGAACAGACCGCGAGGCAAGGGCAAGGGGAAGAAGAAGGAGGAGGAGTCCAAGGATTCAAGTGACATAGACGAGGACGTTGACCCCAAGCACGCCGCCAAGAGCGACGACAAGGGCAAGAACCCCTTCGCAAAGAAGGCCCCAATCTACCACACTTTCCTTGGCACCCCCACCGTCCGACAACAGAAGACCTCTCTAAGGATCCTGATGGCCACTCTCCCCCCAGTTCCCCAATACCTGCGCTGGTCGGAGGTTCCAATCACTTGGGACAGGGCGGACCACCCAGACCTTGTGCCCACGGAGAACCAGTATGCCATGGTCATCAACCCATTGATTGACGGTGTGGAATTCACCAAGTGCATGGTGGATAGTGGAAGCAGCATCAACATCATGTACCTGGATACACTGCAGAAGATGAACTTGACGGAGGCAAACCTAAGGCAGACCAACACCGTGTTCCATGGCGTAGTTCCTGGCCGGGAAGCTCGGTCCCTTTGGTGCATCACACTTCAGGTAGCCTTTGGCGACGTCAATAATTACCGCCAAGAGCGCATGACCTTTGAGGTGGTCCCCTTCAAGAGCGTGTACCACGTCATATTCGGCCGCGACATATTCCACACATTCATGGCCAAGCCATGCTTCGTTTACAACAAACTCAAGATACCCAGACCGAACGGTGTCATCACCGTATCCGGAAGCTTTACCAATGCAAGGGACTGCGAGATCAATGAAGCAGCCGTTGCGGAAGCTGTCCTCTACAGCGAAGAATTCAAGGAGATCCAGAGCAAGGTCAATGACTCAGAGATGCCCGCGTCGAAGAAGCAGATCTCCGACTCCGCTCCTGCGTTCAAGGCCGCCATCGAGACCAAGCCGGTGGAACTTGTGGTAGGAGATGCCTCCAAGACCGTCGCCATTGGGACGAACCTAGATCCCAAATAGGAAAGCGCGCTCGTCGAGTTCCTCCGTGAGAACAGGGACATCTTTGCCTGGCAACCTGCCGACATGAAAGGTGTACCTAGGGAACTTGTCGAGCACAGCTTAAACATAGATCCAAAATGTAAACCAGTGAAACAACCTCTACAACGCTTCGGAGATGAGAAGAGACGCTCCCTTGGCAAAGAGATAGCTAGGTTACTTAAGGATGGGTTTATCCGAGAAGTCCTTCACACCCGATGGGTGGCCAATCCTGTACTTGTCCCCAAAAAGGGAACCAATGAATTAAGAATGTGCGTTGATTACACTGGCTTGAACAAAGCATGTCCCAAAGATCCGTTTGCTTTTCCTCGCATTGACCAAGTCATTGACTCGACGGCTGGCTCGGAACTTTGTGTTTTCTCGATGCATACTCAGGATACCACCAGATCAAGATGAGGAAGTCGGACCAATTGTCCACTTCGTTCACTACCCCATACAACACATTTTGCTATGTCACGATGCCCTTTGGGCTAAAAAACGCAGGTGCTACCTACCAGCGGACAATGCAACGTTGCCTTCATGAACAAATTGGTCGGAACGTTCACGCCTATGTGGAAAATATCGTGGTGATATCCAAAAAATCAAACGACTTAATCTCCGACTTAAAAGAAACCTTTGATAATCTCCAGAAATACAACATGATGCTCAACCCTAAGAAGTGCGTCTTCGGGGTTCCAACCGGCAAATTGTTGGGCTTCATCGTTTCCCAACGCGGAATCAAGGTCAACTCGGAGAAAATCAAGGCCATCTTAAGCATAAACCGTCCGACATGCCTAAAGGACATCCAACGACTGACAGGTTGTGTTGCAGCAGTTAGTCGGTTCGTCAGCCGAATTGGAGAGAAGGCTTTGCCGCTGTACAAGCTGCTGAAGAAGGCGTACAAATTCACGTGGACAGACGAAGCAGATGCAGCATTGAAGCAGCTCAAGGAGATTCTTTCCTCAGCCCCCATCCTTGCAGCACCCGAGCCTAGAGAGCCCCTGTTAATTTACATGGTGGCAACCAACCGGGTTATTAGCATCGTCGTCGTGGTAGAGCGGAAGGAGCCAGGCTACGAGCACGGAGTTCAACGACCAGTTTACTATGTGAGCGAGGTCCTGACGGATTCCAAGCAGTGTTACCCGCACTACCAAAAGATAGCTTATGGAATATTCCTCGCTTCTCGGAAGCTGAGGCATTACTTTCAGGAGCACCCAATCACAGTAGTGAGCAAGACTCCACTGTCCGACATTATCAACAACAGCGACGCTACAGGAAGGGTCGCAAAGTGGGGCATTGAACTTGCTGCCTTCGAGATCACCTACAAGAGGCGCGACGCTATCAAGTCACAAGCTTTGGCGGATTTTATTGCAGATTGGACGGAGATGCCAGATGCTACTCCGCTGCCAGAACCAGAGTACTAGGTGATGCACTTTGACGGATCAAAGTTGCTCAACGGCTCGGGGGCTAGTGTACTACTACAGTCACCAAAAGGAGACAAGCTGCACTACGTTCTGCAGATCCACTTCGAGTCTACAAAGAACATGGCGGAGTATGAAGCACTCATTCATGGACTGCGTGTAGCCAAGGATATTGGCATCAAGCGCATAGTTTGCTGTGGAGATTCCGACTTGGTTGCCCAGCAGGTGGCTGGCACCTGGAACGCGCGGAACCCTATGATGGCGGCATATCGCGATGAAGTGGATGAGATAGCCAAGAGCTTCTTGGGCTATGAAGTCAAGTATGTGCCTAGGGAGCAAAACGAGGCGGCTGATCTACTATCTAAGCTTGGATCAGGGCGCAAGCGAATTCCGCTAGGAGTTTTCCTAGAGCATCTATGCACACCATCCGTGAAGGGCGCCGACATCGACAACCCGGATAGAGCTGACTCTTTCGTCAACATGGTGACAAAGATCCCTCCGGCTTGGACAAAACCGTTCATGGAGTATCTCGAACATGGAACTTTGCCCGACGACGAGGTCGAACGACGGCACATAGTACGACGAGCAAAGGGTTATACCATAATCAATGGGCAACTCTATAAAAGGAGCACTACTAGTGTATACTTAAAGTGAGTTTCCCAGCTAGAAGGTATGGAAATCCTGCACGAGATCCATCTCGGAGATTGCGGGCATCACGCCGCTCCTCGATCGTTGGTCGCGAAAGCCTTCCGGCAAGGATTCTACTGGCTAACCGCGAAGGAGGACGCCGACAAGCTGATTGAGACGTGCACGGGATGCCAGTATTATGCCCGACAACCACATGTTCCTGCTGAAGAATTGCGAACAATACCAATAACTTGGCCGTTTGCAGTCTGGAGGCTAGACATGGTGGGACCGTTACAGACGGAACCGTGTGGATTTATGCATCTGCTTGTAGTAGTTGACAAATTCACCAAATGGATAGAAGCTAAACCCATTAGAAAGCTCGATGGGGCAACTGCCCTCAGGTTTGTCCGAGATCTAGTGGTGAGATTTGGTCTCCCACATAGTCACCGACCAGATAACTAGGGGCTAGTGACTTGTGTTATTTTGATCTAGATCGCTCCTCTACCATCCTTGCCCAAATCGAAGCGCCTCGAACCTTTTTCCCGAACCCAACTACCAGCACTGCAGAACGGCGGCTGCTGTGCAGGTGGGTGTTTCGCGGGGGCTGAGGAGTGGGTCAGAGGCCGTCGGCACCAAATCCTCCGGAGTGGGAGACGGTAGAGAGGAGTCTATCACGGCGGTTGGTGGAGGAGGATGAGCTCTGTTTTCGATTTTTGATCAGGTAGCGGTTTAGTATTTGCTCAGCGGTTGCAGACCATGTAAATATCCTAAATAATTAGGGGCAAAATCCACAGATGGAAAATTTTGGTGTCGACGAACGATTCCAATCTATACTTTTAATTTTAATAATAAAGAATGTAAGATTTCTGTCCACTGTCCGTCCATACGTAAAAAGTCAATTTTGCCCTCGCTAGTTTGGAGATATTACAGATCGTGCCCCCGCTTAGTCAACTAGATGGTTCGCTTCGGTCCTGGGCCGTGTGAGCGAGTCTACCTCACCGACACCGGCGCCTCCCGACCTCCTCCACGACCCGCGCGGCTCCTGACTCTACATCGCCCTCGTCACACGTCTTCTTCAGGCAAGAACTGTGGCCCTGTTTCCTTCGTTGTCCTGCGTGCTCTGCAGATTCCTCGCGCCGGCGGTCCACTTTCATCCAATCCCTGACTGAACCGGCTACTCAACAGTAGTGTTAACTAGACATCCACCCTATTTCACGTGCTTAACCTCTAGACATGCTGTTAGGTGACATGGGAATCATGGACCAGTGTTAGTATGCTCTCATCTGTCATTCATGCTAGCTGACGTTTTCTCCCAAGAAACTTAGTACTCTGAACCATCAGGCAAAACAGTTAGCATTCAGTGAGCGCTAGTGGATGGCAGGGAATTGGTCAGATTCTGGCTTAGACTGTTCGGCTGTCGTCCTGATGAGACTGATAGTTTCTCTTGGCCGGCTTCGAATTCAGTCCAGTACTGATACTCAGCGAAGTCTACGTAGAGAGGTTGTGCCAAGGTTTGGTAAGGGTGCAGACAGCTAGCTGCATATGGAAGAACAAGGTGTCGTTGAAGGTTAAAATCATTACCTGGTTAGCAGTCAAACACCACCTTTGGACAACTGACAGAAGGGCTCGTCATGGGCTGCAAGCAAGGGTAGACACTTGCTCTCTGACTCTCTCTGTCCCGAACACGAAGAAACAATGGAGCACATCATTGTGCAATGCGTTTTCCCAAGACAGATATGGTATAGGTGCTTTCGAAGTGTTCATTTTTCGGTAGCACACCTAGGATCAACTTGTGAACTGGTGGTTGGTTGAGAGGTCTGCTCTTGACAAAAGAAACAAAAAAAGGATGAACGCATGAGTAATGCTCCTCTGCAGGAAAAACATAATGCAAGAGTTTTCCGTAACCGTGAACGAAAGAAATAGCAGTAGGAGTGACATGACGACAGCGAGAGTTAATAGCATAAAACTACCACATTTCGGCTGAAAGTTTAAATAACCACCACTTCACAAAAAAATCACAAAAAATCACCACTTTACGGTAGATTTGTTGCAAATCGAGCTAAAACGGAATTGATAGTCAATTGACACCAAAACTGACAGTAGGACCCACCTGTCGGGCTGACGTGGCGACGCGGGTCAACCGCGCTGACTACTATTTTGCATGCAGGTCCTTGAGTTCTGCAAAAAAAATATTAAGAGTCCCTGAAACCTCACGTTTTTTAAAAAACATGTTTATTTATTTAAAACGTTCATAACTTTTGAATACGGATTCAAATGGAAAAACTTTTAATATGAAAAGTGCTCGAAAATGTTTGAATATTTTGAATATAAAATTGGTTCACTATTTTCAGATACCTAAAATATGCAAACAATTAAAAATGCTTCTATTAATAATGCAAACTTTAAAAATTCATAACTTTAATTATATGACTCCGAATAATATAAATAATATGTCTAAATTTATTATAAAAATCCAACCAATCCATTTATGACATCCTTCATGCATGTATCAGATCCGTTTCTTGTTGATGTTATAATCGGATTGATATTGATATATATATATATATGTACGTACAAACCAGTCTACCGTTATAAACTTTAAATATTCATAACTTTTGTTATATAACTCGAAATAATATAAATAATATGTCTAAATTTATTAGAAAAAATCAACCAATCCATTTTTGATATCCATTATGCATGAATCACATCCATTTATTTAGATGTTATGATCCATTGATATCGGTATATATGTACATACAAATACAACCTATCTTAGAGCCTTTTTCTATTTTTTTACATGCTACGCCATACGTGGTGTATATATGTTGAGGCCGGCGGGTACATATAGATCGATAGACTATCGATTTGTATTTAGATCACGTATGTCTGGTCTACATAGATCGATAAATAAACTAACGATTTGCGTAGTTAGAGCACCTTCGTACGGTCTAAAGGAAGCCATAATGCGTGTACATGTAAACAAAAAATTTATCAGCCGAGTCATGCCCTCGACGTTTTGCGCACGTCACCTGTTTAGTTTGCGGCCCGCACATTTTAAAAATGATGCATCATGCTCGTGTATATATGCTCTCTCGATCAAGATGGATCGACGAACCGATACCTAGCGCGCGACACATAGGAGACGTCATGCTTTTCTACAATACCGATTCAAATACATATTTAATAATAATATTATACATGCTAGTACTATAAGGACATTGTTTTGTACATATATATATACATACATATACCAATATAAATGGATTATAACATCCAAGAGAAATGGATCAGATACATGCATGAAGGATGTTAGAAATGGATCTGTTGGATTTTTCTAATAAGTATAGACATATTATATATACCGATATCAATGAATCATAACATCTAAAATAAACAGGTATGATTCATGCATAATGGATGTCGGAAATGGATTGCTTGATTTTTCTAATAAATTTAGAAATATTATTTATATTATTTCAAGTTATATAACAAAAGTTATGAATATTTAAAGTTTATAATGGTAGACTGTTTTGTACGTACATATATATATATATATATATATATATATATATATATATATATATATATATATATATATATATATATATCAATATCAATCCGATTATAACATCAACAAGAAACGGATCTGATACATGCATGAAGGATGTCATAAATGGATTGGTTGTATTTTTATAATAAATTTAGACATATTATTTATATTATTCGGAGTCATATAACTAAAGTTATGAATTTTTAAAGTTTGCATTATTAATAGAAGCATTTTTAATTGTTTGCATATATTAGGTATCTGAAAATAGTGAACCAATTTTATATTTAAAATATTCAAACATTTTCGAGCACTTTTCGTATTAAAAGTTTTTCCATTTGAATCCGTATTTAAAAGTTATAAACGTTTCAGATAAATAGGTTTTTATAAAAAAACTGTGAGGCGCCAGGGACCCGTGTATAATTTTCTTGCGAAACTCGAGGACCTGCATGCAAAATAGCAGTCAGCGTGTTTGACCCGTGTTGCCACGTCAGCCTGACGGGTGGGTCCTACTGTCAGTTTTGGTGTCAATTGGATCTTACTCCCGTTTTAGCGTGAATTGCAAAAAATCTGCCGAAAAGTGGTGGTTTTTTACGATTTTTTTATAAAGTGGTGGTTATTCGAACATTCGGCCGAATGTGATAGTTTTATGCTATTAACTCCGACAGCGAAGAGCTACAAGCTTTGACCGGAGCACGCCCACACCATGTGCGAGTGGTAGCTACTCCAGGAGAAGCCGGATACGCCGACGGCCGGTACCATCGGCGTAGCCCCTAAATCCCGTCGGCGTAGGCTGGCCCGACGGCTGTCGTCGCCGTACAATCCCGTAGGCGTAGCCCCTTTTCCCGTCTTTTGCCGCGGCGTAGTGTATGGGTCCCACATAGGTGACTAACAGCTGTTGCCTAGATTTTTCAAAAAAAAGTTTATTTTTTTCAATTACTTTTAATATTTCTGAGTTGTTTAACTTGTTAATCTCACATGGACATTTTTAATTCTAAGTACACATAGTCTCAAGTAAAATTGCACAAGTAGTCAAACTTCTCAATCGGTCACCCATCCTAACACTACTCCAACCCCAGCATGCTTAACTTCTTCATTCCTTTCACATGAGCTTCCGCAAAGAAATTAGAACTTGTTGTCAATATTATCATATCAATCCTATTAACCATTGGACTATAATGTTAGACGTCTTAATTTTTTATATTTCATACAATTATTTGAGTAAACAAGAATGAATAAGTAATAATAATCTTGAATATCTATCCTTTTGGTGGAGTTCTTTTTGCTTTGCTCGACAAGATCAACTACGCTATTTTTCAGGCCTTGGAAGAACTATTTTGGGAAAACGAATCACATCCATTTCGGATGAATGGGCACGTTCGTCTTCTATCCAACAAAGACGAGGATCGGTTTTTTATTGTTGTCAATTTCCATTCGTTTAGTACGAGATCGCTTCACACCTCGCGGTGCTTACACCTCTCGCCTATCGAAGTTCTGTTTTTCATCTAAAAGAAAGAGTATTGAACTACATCAAATCTCCGGAAGAGGTGCTTGGTTTATGACAGTTCCCTGTATCTATCTCCTTTCGTTTGTCCTTACCAGTGGATGTACCTCGAGAATGGCGGTGGCCTAATAAACCCACTCGACCAATTTTCGCTTCACCCCTACATTCCTCTTCATATGGGCAACTTTTTTGTTTCATTCACAAATCTAAATAAAAATAAAATACATTTTATTTATTTTGCCGTTTTTCATTTAAAACTGAATAATTCATATCTACAAATCCGTAAATCATAATTCGACAAATAACATATTCAAATCGATCAGAAAAATGAGAGGAATCCAAATATTACATCCCTATCATCTATTTAGTTATATATCATAAATTTTTACTATAGATCAACCGAAACTATGTCAGAATTCATGAAACACCCCATTTTTGGCACTCGGAAAATATAAAATGGCTTTTTGGTGTGACAAAAAGGAAACCTTGCATTATATCTCTGATGAAATAGCATATTATGAACCTAAAAATGAGCATCATATAATGTACCTATAGTTCAAATCTAACTCACATTCTAATGATTCGGCAGGAATTTGTATTTTTAACGAGGGGTGGACGAAAAGGTTTGAGATATCCAGGTTGAGAAATTGTCCATTCAAGATGGTATAGTATTTTTGAAAAATGGGGTAGTATCATTTTGAAACTTTCATTTGGTGGTTGCTTCACAAAACACCCCGTTGTTTGCACTCGGAAAATAAAAAATGGCTTTTTGGTGCGACAAAAAGGAAAACTTCTTCCTGCAACATTGTTCGCCATCCCATGATACACATGCTTGCATAATATGGGTATATTATCACAAACTATACCGCGTTTCTAGCAATAACATTGGTCATTTAATCTGAAATCCAGAAAACCTCAATTGAGATAGGTCATTTTGTAAAGGTTTTTTTAGACACAATCAATATACCAAGTTTGGTATTTTCCATGCAACTATGTCACATAATATGACACCACATGAAGGTTTTGCATTGTTTTGATCGTTTTTGAATTTTTTATGCCCATTTCAAACTATTGTTAAACTTTCTAAATCGATGGGCATGAAGATTCTTAGCTCAGGGCTGAACCTCACGAAACTTGCATTAGATCTCTGATGAAATAGCATATTCTGAACCTAAAAATGATTTTTGTAAAAAATCATGAGCATCATATCATGTACCTGTAGTTCAAATATAACTCATTTTCTACATATTCGGCAAGATTTTGTCTTTTTTACGAGGTTGGACGATAATGTTTGAGATATCCAGGTTGGGAAATTGTCCATTCAAGATGGTCTACTATTTTTGAAAAATTGGGTAGTATCATTTTAAAACTTTCATTTGGTGGTTGCTTCACAAAACACCCCGTTTTTGCACTCAGAAAATGAAAAATATGTTATACAAAATTATTTGTATTTTTTAAATATTTTTTGAAAAAAATATAATATTTGAGTTTATATAGATAGATCTTATTTTTCTGCAAATTTTGATATATTATATGTATTTTTCTGAATTTAAATGATTTAGTTATGATTTTTCTAAGATTAATGTGGCAAAAAGAAAAATAGCTAGGCCGACGACTTTGCCGTCGGCATAGATGTGAAACCTACGTCCACGACAAAGCCGTCGGCGTAGACTTGACGCCGTCCGCTGTTAGCCTCGCCGACGGTCTCGTTTACGCCGACGGCTGCCGTCGGCCTATTTATCCTACGTCGACGGTAAAACTGAGCCGACGGCCCCGACATTTTGTCGTCGGTGTATAAAGGCCGTCGGCCTATCTGGTTATTCCCGTGGTGAGCGTGGCAGCATGTCACCAAGGGAGGGAGCGTGCTATGACACTGCTTTCTCTCTAATGATTACACGATATAGGCCAGGTCATGTGTGATGAATTTGGCGATCCATGTGAAAGAAAACAAGAAAGGATGCAGAGAACTTTGTGGATAAAACGTCTAATGGAAATCAGGCATAGCTAAATAAGGTGTTTAATAAACCAAACACGTCATATCTTGCTCAAGGGCAGTCGGTGCACACTGACTAGATAAAAAGATCAATTTCTCAAAGTTAAGAAGTGAAATATCTCAGTTTTGGTTCTGGTTGTGATGCAACCAGCTAGAGAGCTTGCAAAATTTTTATCTGGGAATTCACTTCTACGCATGACAAGGTAATTGTTACACTTACAAAGATCAATATTATAATCAGAATATAGTACTCCCTCCATCTTAAAAATAGATGTCACGGGTTTTTCAAAATTTTGATGTAGTGTCTAGATTTATTCAAATTTTAACAAATATGATACATCTATTTTGAGATAGAGAAAGTATATAATTTATTTACTTCGTTTTTATATCAAAATCAGTGTTCCAAGATTTTTCTACCAACTATGTTTCCCCTACTCCCCAACTTTGAGGGAGGCGAAGGTCGTCACGAAGTCGGGTGAGGTGACGATGGCAACACATTATATTACTTTGCTAGCACATACGAAGGTGTAACGTAGACAAGCTCAAATTGGCTGGTTTAAATGCCACACACTACGTCCGTATTAATGAGAACTTACTTCATACATATTAACTATCAACGATAGATTTTTTTCGTTACAAATATGTTTACTATTAAAAAATGGTTATACAGTTTAATCAAAAGAATGAACTAGAGGTTATATCCTCGAGTCGCCTCTCATACAAGCAACTCGCAGCAATGTGCGGGCATTGTCTTAGTTTTTTTAATACTTACTAGTTGAATGTCTGTGCGTTGCTACGGCACAATAAAAATATATAAAGGACAATATGAAAGGATAATACTGGTCAATCTTTCCTTAACCTCTATAGTAACAAAATATTGTAAGGGTAGTTTTTAGTTGGAAAGGTGACGCCAATGGTGTAGACATGTCATTTTATACAAAGGACAATGTGAAAGTTCATGTTTGTAAAACCCATTTGTGGTCATTTGATCTCTTTGAATTGGCTTGGCTTATCGCATGCTAGGCCATGCAAAAAAAAATAGGAGTATTGTTTCTGGAATTGTTTCCTGGTTTGGATAGGACAAAATAGTTCTTCAACCTCAGTTAGTAACGCGGATATGTCACTACGCATGACATCAACACAATGGAACTTCTCCAAAAGTTTACAAACTTTTAAATAATACATAGAATGTCAGCAAAATAAATACTCCTACTAAATTACTAGTAGATCAACAAGACAGAAAATCCACATACTTGCATGCGACATGCAGTTCATTCCTGATACTAAGCAATAGAAGGCGTTAAAATATCTGGAAATTAATAGTATTGTTACGTGTATTCTCTTCTCCATAGAAAGTTTAACCTGGAATTTGGTACTCTCTCCGGCCCATATTAATTGACTTAAATTTGTCTAGATTTAAATGAATCTAGACACTATTTAGTATATAGGTTCATTCAAATTTTGATAAATCAAAGTCAATTAATATGGATCAGAGGGAGTACTATTTCCTTATCGGATATATTCACTTAGTTTGTGAAAATCTGCTCCAAAAGTAAGTAATACTATTCCCATTCATTTACATGTAAAGTAAGGCACGGAAAATTCAGAAGCGTGAAACAACTTAATCTACATCTACACGCTACACCGAAGGGCAGTAAAGCAGTTCATGCATCTTGCGCGGAGAAGCAGGGTGAGCCTTGCGCTAAACAGAGACGTTTTCCTGTAGTACATTGAATAAGGCCCTGCTCATTACCTTCTAGAGTGGCGCTCGTGGACTGCAAAGAACTCGAGGTGATCAAGACTCATCGCAGTTTAAAAATAGGGCCATGTCACTTATAGCCCGAACGAACGAACCTTGTCGAACTGGGCTGGGGAATCTGTCGAACAGTTGGGCGTGTCCCAGGTGGGAGTATCGAGCAGGCAAAGGGCCTAGAAGCACGTCACTACACGAACAGCATGCTACGCCAAGGCCAAAATGCCGCCGGCATAGCCTCCTTGGCAAAGGTCTTCCTCGGCAGAGGCACTTTTGTCCGTCGGCATATGCTATGCCGACGTCCTTGCTCTCGGCATAGCCCCGTCGGCATAATAATGGCAGGTTGTAAAAAATCAAAAAAAATATTGTTTCTTAACTTTTTAAAATCTTTGAATTGTTTGAATCGTTAATCTCTCGCCTGGAACATTTTTAACATTAATTATATTTAATCTTTGATCAAATTGCAGTCGTTAACAAATATACCGCTCAGTCACCTATCCTATCACTACTCTAGCTCCTCCACGCTTAACTTCTCAGTTCCTTCCGAGTCGGATTTCGCGAAGCAATTTGTACCTAGTTATCAATACTATGATATCAATCCTATTAACTCTTATATTATTATGTCACATGTTTTTATTTTTTAAAACTACAAACACTTATTTAAGTAAACAACAATGAATAAATAAAAATATTACTGATTCAAATAAAAATACTATTGAATTCAAATAAAAATATAATAATTTTATTTTTTCTATTTAATATGGAATAATTAATATCTTTAAATCCGTAAATCGGAATTTGATAAATAATAAGTTTAAATTGATTAGAAAAATTAAAGGAATCTAAATATGATATCCATATCAACTAATCATAAATCCTCCATTTTTAAATTAGCTATTTGGTGGTTGCTTCAGAAAATCCCCCTTTTTGCGCTCGAAAAATGAAAAATGGCTTTTTGGTGCGACAAAAAGGAAAACTTGCATTGGATATTTGATAAATAGCATATTGTGAACCTTAAAATGATTTTTATAAAAAACATGAGCATCAGATCATGTACATATAGTTCATATCTGACCCACTTCCTACAGATTCGCAGGAATTTATCTTTTTCACCAGGGGTGAGCGGAAAGCTTTCGGATCCTCATGTTGGGACATTGTTCATATAAGGTGGTCTTTTATTTTTGTAAACTTTGGTGGTATCATTTTGAATTAGCAATTTGGTGGTTGCTTCACAAAACCGTCCGTTTTTTGTGCTCGGAAAATAAAAA
This sequence comes from Avena sativa, assembly GCA_916181665.1. Taxonomy (NCBI): domain Eukaryota; kingdom Viridiplantae; phylum Streptophyta; class Magnoliopsida; order Poales; family Poaceae; genus Avena; species Avena sativa. The sequence continues at coordinate 1,964,414 of OV702284.1, forward strand.
ATGACTTTTTGGTGCGACGAAAAGGAAAACTTTCTCCTGCAACATTGTTCGTTATCCTATGATGCACATGTATGCATAATATGGCATATTATCACAAACTATTTCTTGATTCTAGCCATAACATTGATCATTTGACCCGAAAGCCAACAAACCTCGAATGAGATAGGTCATTTTGTGAAGGTTTTTTCAGACATAATCAATATACTAGGTTTGATATTTTACTTGTAACTATGTCACATAATATGACACCATGAAGATTCTTAACTCGGGGCCGAGCCTCACTAAACTTGCATTGGATATTTGATAAAATAACATATTGTGAACCTAAAATTGATTTTTTTTAAACATGAGCATAGGATTGTAGGGTTCGCATCATAGAAAACAAAAAATTTCCTACGATGGAAACAACTATATACCAAGATCTATCTACTAGATATAAAAAACGGGCGGATGTATATCCGTAGAGAACATACCCTTAAAGACCGACAAAGCTTAACGAGTTAAACTCATGGTTGTGTAGACGATCTCTTCCCGATCTCAAGATCGAGAGGAAGTCCTTAGCACCGCAACTTAGCGGCGCATTCGTGCTCGCACATACGTCCGAGGCACCGAGCAACCTCCGCCTCCTCGCTCCAGTGATGCAGCGGAAGCACAACTCTTTCTTGTCGAATAGCCACCAGGAACATGTATCTCGCTAGTCCGAGACCATGAGGGATAAATACTAGAGGGGGAGAGAGAGATCCTTCACGAGGAGGTGTAAGTGAGAGAGAGAGGAGAGGGGGCTCCTTTTATAGGAGGAGGGGGCACCCAAGGGGGTGGCCTCCGGCCATGGGGACTGCCCCCTCCCCTCCTTCATTCATGTGGGTGGACACTCCACTCACTTAAATGCCTTTCAATTCCCTCTACTCAAAAACCCACTGAAATTCCCATTAAATTTCCACCAAATTTAATGCAAACTCTCATTAAATAAAAAATCCTTTTATTTATTCAGAATTTTGTCAATTACTTTAATGACAAACATTCACATATAACCCCATGCAAAAACACTTTCTGCAATTTTACCCGAAAACCCGTTTCTATATCTAGTGAAATAAATTCCTGCGCTTGTTATTCTTTCCGACATGAAACTTTTGATCTAAATGGATGTCGGTGTCTCTTAAGTGTGTCACCCTATGGTTAGTGAATAATGCGGACATGATCGAGACCCCTCTCCGATCAATAATCAGAAGAGGGGCCTGGAGATCCGTACTGACTCCCACACATTCAACGATGACTTTCTTGTGATCGTCAGAACCTTTTACGCTAGTATCTTAATCCTTTTGTTTCGCGATATATTACACGTCTGAGATTCGATCATCGGTATCTCCATACCTAGTTTGATATCGTTACTGACATGTACTCTTTTCTCGTTCCCGTGATATAACATTCTAGTGATCAAATCACTTGCTTGCAAGCTAATCAATGTGATATCACCGAGAGGGACCTGAGCATATCTATCCGTCATCGGGATGAACAAATTCCAGTCTCGATCCATGGGCCTCAACATAACACTTTAGTAGTTTTGAACCCATCTTTATAATCAACCTGTTACGGTGTGACGTTTGATGTTATCAAGAAACTATTTCGGTGTTAGTGATTGACATGATCTCATGGTCTAAGGATTATGATCACTTCGTAAGTTGTTATAGCAATACAAACTCAATGACTTTGATCGTAATGCTATACTTCGGATGAATGTTCATCACACCATTACTCTAATGTTGTGACCTCATTATTAACAACATCCAATGTCCATGATCAGGAAACCTTGATCATCTTGTTAATCAACGAGCTAGTTTATGAGAGAGGCATAACTAGGAACTTTCTGTTTGTTTATTAAACACACATGTATTAATGTTTCTGTATTAATATAATTATAGCATGCAAAATAAACATCTATTATATACTTCGAATATACATAATAACCACTTTGTTATTGCCTCTTAGGGCATATTCCCTTCAGTCTCCCACTTGCACTAGAAACAATAATCTAGTTACATAGTGATAAATCTAACAACCATGGAGTTCCGGCGTTGATCATGTTTTTCTCTAGGGAGAGTTTTAGTCAACTGATCTGCTACATTGATATCCGTCTGTACTTTACAAATCTTTATATCTCCATCCTTGACATGCTCACGGATGGAGTGAAACCGGTGCTTAATATGCTTGGAATTCTTATGAGACCTTGGTTTTTTGGCATTGGCAATGGCACCATTGTTGTCACAATAGATCACCATTGGGTCCAACGCGCTCGCAACCACACCTAGTTCGAATATGAACTCCTTCATCCAAACCGCTTCTTGAGCTGCTTTAGAAACAGCAACATATTCGGCCTCCGTTGTTGATCCCGCCACCACGGGTTGTTTGGAACTCCTCCAACTAACCGCTCCACCATTCATGATAAATACGTATCCGTATTGAGACCGAGAGTCATCCGGATCAGTGTCAAAGCTAGCGTCGACATAACACTTAGCGACGAGCTCTTCTTCACCTTCGTACACAAGAAACATATCCTTAGTTCTTGGCAAGTACTTAAGGATATTCTTGACCGCTATCCAGTGTTCCGAACCTGGATCTGATTGGTACCTACTAGTCAAAGTAATAGCATGTGCCACATCCGGTCTTATACATAGCATGGCGTACATTATAGAGTCTATGGCTGAAGCATAGGGGACTTTGTCCATTATCTCTCTTTCTTCCGCCATAGCCGGACTTTGAGTCTTACTCAATGTCTTGCCTTACAACATAGGTAAGAACTCTTTCTTACTTCCGTCCATTAAAATTCTTTAAAATCTTATTAAGGTATGTACTTTACGATAGCCCTATTAGGTGCCTAGATCTATCTCTATAGATCTTTATGCCTAATATGTATGACGCTTCACCTAGGTCCTTCATTGAAAATTTGTTGTTTAGATAACTTTTAACACTGTTTAAAAGATCTATATCATTTCCGATCAATAATATGTCATCCACATATAATATCAGAAATGCCACATTGCTCCCACTCACTTTCTTGTAAATACAAGCCTCTCCATAAGTTTGGACAAATCCAGACTCTTTGATCACCTCATCAAAACGGAGATTCCAACTCCGGGATGCTTGCTTCAGTCCATAGATGGATCGTTGAAGCTTGCAAACCTTGTTAGCATCCTTAGGATTGACAAAACCCTTTGGTTGTATTGTATACAACTCTTCTTCAATATTACCATTGAGGAACGCGGTTTTTACATCCATCTACCATATCTCATAATCAAAATATGCAGCAATTGCTAACATAATCCTAACCGACTTTAGCATCGCTACGGGAGAGAATGTCTCATCGTAGTCAACTCCTTGAATTTGTCGAAACCCCTTTGCGACAAGTCGAGCTTTATAGACGGTCACATTACCATCAGCATCAGTTTTCCTTTTGAAAATCTATTTATTCTCCACGGCCTTTCGGTCGTGAGGTAAGTCCACCAAGTTCCAAACTTGATTTTCATACATGGATTCCATCTCAGATTTCATGGCTTCTAACCATTTGTTGGAAACTGGGCTCATCATCGCTTCTTCATACGTCGCAGGGTCATCAATTTCATCAACCATGAAATTCATAACAGGGTTTCCGTACATCTCGGGAGCTGCACGCGTCCTGCTAGACCTGCGAGGTTTGGTAGTACTCTCTTTCGGAGTTTCATGATCATTATCATTAGTTCCCTCTTCAATTGGTGAAGCCAACTCCGGAACAACTTCCGGCGCTGCGCTACTCGCCATACTATGAAGAGAAGGTTCAACAACCTCTTCGAGTTCTACCTTCTGACTAATCACGCCTTTCACGAGAAACTCTTTCTCTAGAAAGGATCCATTCTTGGCAACAAAAACCTTGCCCTCGGATCTGTGATAGAAGGAATACCCAATAGTTTCCTTAGGGTATCCTATGAAGACGCATTTTCCGCTTTGGGTTCGAGTTTATCTGGTTGAAGTTTCTTCACATAAACATCGCATCCCCAAACTTTAAGAAATGACAGCTTAGGTTTGTTTCCAAACCATAATTCATACGGTGTCTTTTCAATGGATTTAGATGGTGCCCGATTTAAAGTGAATGCACCAGTTTATAGTGCATAACCCCAAAATGACAACGACAAGTCTGTCAGAGACATCATAGATCGAACCATATCCAATAAAGTACGATTACAACGTTCCGACACACCATTTCACTGTGGTGTTCCGGCAGGTGTGAGTTGTGAAACAATTTCACACTCTTTCATATGAGCGCTAAACTCGTAACTTAGATACTCTCCTCCACGGTCGGACCGTAGAAATTTGATCTTTCTATTACGATGATTTTCCACTTTACTCTGAAATTCCTTGAACTTTTCAAAGGTTTCAGACTTGTGTTTCATCAAGTAGATATAATCGTATCTACTCAAATCATCCGTGAAAGTAACAAAATAACGATATCCACCTCACGCCGACACACTCATTGGACCACATATATCAAAATGTATGATTTCCAATAAATCTATCGCCCATTCCATTGAACCAGAAAACGGCATTCTAGTCATCTTGCCCATAAGGCATGGCTCACATGTATCAAATGATTCAAAATCAAGTGGTTCAAAAATTCCATCCGAATGGAGCTTTTTCATGCGTTTAACGCCAATATGACCTAGACGGCAGTGCCACATATATGCGGATATATCATCATTAAGTTTAATCCTTTTAGCATCAATATTATGAATATATGTAACACTATTATCGAGATCCAACAGAAATAAACCATTCATCATCGGTGCATGACCATAAAAAATTTCATTCATATAAAGAGAACAACCATTGTTCTCGGATTTAAATGAATAACCACTTCGCATCAAACACGATCCAGATACAATGTTCATGCTTAGTGCTGGCATCAGATAAAAATTATTCAAGTTTATTACTAATCCCGACGGTAAGTGGAGAGGCAGCATTCCGACGATGATCACATCAACACTTGATCCATTGCCGACACACATCTTGACCTCACCCCTTTCTAGCGGTCGCTTGTTCCGCAGCCCCTGATTCGGGTCACAAATATTAGCAACTGAACCGGTATCAAATACCCAGGTGCTACTGCGAGTACTAGTCAAGTACACATCAATAACATGTATATCATATATACCTTTGTTTGCTTGCTGGCCTTCTTGTCTGCCAAACACTTGGGGCAGTTGCGCTTCCAGCGGCCAGTCCCCTTTCAATAATAGCACTCGGTATCAGACTTAGGGCCAACTCGGGGTTTCTTTTCAGGCACGACAACCGGCTTGCCGCCCTTACTTCCGTTCCGTTTTCCCTTCTTATCTTTCTTACCAGTGGTCTTATTGATCATCAACACTTGATGTTCTTTCTTGATCTCCACTTCTGTAGTTTTAAGCATTGACAGAAGCTCGGGGAGAGACTTCTTCATGCCTTGCATATTATAGTTCATCACGAATCTCTTATAGCTAGGTGGCAGAGACTACAGAACACGATGGATGCCCAAGTCAATGGAAATCGTTATTCCCAAGGACACAAGTTTATCGGTGTAACCCGACATCTTGAGTACATGCTCACTTACGGAGCTGTTCTCTTCCATCATGCAGCTAAAGAACTTTTCTGAAGCATTGTAGCTCTCTACAGCAGCATGTGTGTCGTAAATCATTTTCAACTCACCCATTGTATTAAATGCATTGCCATTTTCGAAACGCTTTTGAAGTTCTGGATCTAGCCCATACAATATGCCGCAATGAACTAAGTTGTGGTCCTCATGACGAGTCTGATAGACATTAGTTTCCTCGTCAGGGGCATCATCGAACGGTAGGGGCCTAGCGGAGCTTCTAGAACATATTGCTTTTGTGCAACATAGAGGAGAATCCTAAAATTCATGGCCCATTCGGTAAAGTTGCTACCGTTCGCTGCAAGTTTCTCTTTCTCCATGAACACATTGAAATTAAAAGCAGGTGGTGCCATCTACAACAGACTTTGTAAAGTTTAGACTAAGTTTATGATAGATTGAGTTCAACTAATCCATATTAAGAATGAAATCCCACTCAAAAACGACATCCCTCGTGCCTTTTTGGTAATTATAGGAACCAAATCCACTACACCAAGTCCGATCATCACGTGAGTCGGTGTAGCTTTAAAGGCGAGCATCAAAATGGGCATCATATCTACCATATGACTCATGCTTAACCTTTCGGTCCGTGTTCCGAGGCCATGTCTGTACATGCTAGGCTCGCCAAGTAAGAACCTTAGTATTCGCGTGTGTAACTGTCTTACACTCGAAATATGGTCGTGGATCCAAGAACACCCGATCATCATGTGATGTCTTGGAGCAACGAAACATAATCGATGCATACTTAAGGAAGAACACATTTTTATCTTAATATCTAAATGAGAGATCATCTTATTATGCTAATAAAACGCCAAACAAGCAATATAAGATGCAATCAAACATTACATGTTTATAAGTGAAATGATATGGTTCCTGCACTTGATCTCCATCATGTGCATCGTGGTATGATCACTATCATACCTCTATGTGTAAGGCAAAGGTCTATGGAACTTACACGTTATGTGTATTGTAAGAGTATTAACTCATACTTCTACTTACAACATCACCATATCATAACACTAGCCCAATAACAATCTTAACTAGACGCCTCTAATTTATCCATTGCAAGTTTTACGTGGCTTAGGGCTTTCAAAGATAGAACTGTTCTTACCTACGAACATGAACCACAACGAGGATAAACAAATTGTTGACAACTCGTTGTAAATTAGATATTGACTATAGTAGGAGAGACAGACACTCACTAGCCACTTATGCAAAATTAGTTGCATGTCAAGCGTGGAACAGGTCTCATGTGCGAGGACATGTAAAGTTTGTCCGGGCCGCTTCATCCCACTATGCTACCAATATCCAAAGTACGACCAAAAAGCAATAACATGATCATCATCGCCCACATACTCATATGTGTACTACCCGTGTAAAGCATCTACGCATAGATCCGGCTCTGATACCACTATAGGGTTCGCAGCATAGAAAACAAAAAAAATTCTATGATGGGAACAACTATGTACCAAGATCTATCTACTAGATACAAACAACGGGCAGATGTATATCCGTAGAGAACATACCCTTTAAGACCGACAAAGCTTAACGAGTTAAACTCGTGGTTGATGTAGACGATCTCTTGCCGATCTCAAGATCGAGAGGAAGTCCATAGCACCGCAACTTAGCGGCGCATTCGTGCTCGCACACACGTCCGAGGCACCGAGCAACCTCCGCCTCCTCGCTCCAGCGATGCAGCAGAAGCACAACTCTTTCTTGCCGAATAGCCACCGGGAACATGTATCTCGCTAGTCCAAGACCATGGGGGATAAATACTAGAGGGGGAGAGAGATCCTTCACGAGGAGGTGTAAGTGAGAGAGAGGAGAGGGGGCTTCTTTTATAGGAGGAGGGGGCACCCAAGGGGGTGGCCGCCGGCCATGAGGACTGCCCCCTCCCCTCCTTCATTCATGTGGGTGGACACTCCACTCACTCAAATGCCTTTCAATTCCCTCCACTAAAAAACCCACTGAAATTCCCATTAAATTTCCACCAAATTTAATGCAAATTCTCATTAAATAAAAACCCCTTTTATTTATTCAGAATTTTGTCAATTACTTTAATGAAAAACATTCACATATAACCCCTTGCTAGTATTTCATTTCACATGCAAAAACACTTTCTGCAATTTCACCCAAAACCCGTTTCGGTATCTAGTGAAATAAATTCATGCGCTTGTTATTCTTTTTGACATGAAACTTTTGCCCCAAATGAATATCGGTGTCTCTTAAGTGTGTCACCCTACGGTTCACGAATAATACGGACATGATCAAGACCACTCTTCGATCAATAATCAGAAGCGGGACCTGGAGATCCGTACTGACTCCCACACATTCAACGATGACTTTCTTGTGATCGTCAGAACCTTTTACACTAGTATCTTAATCCTTTTGTTTCGCAATATATTACATGTCTGAGATTCGATCATCGGTATCTCCATACCTAGTTTGATCTCTTTACTGACATGTACTCTTTTCTCGTTCCCGTGATATAACATTCTAGTGATCAAATCACTTGCTTGCAAGCTAATCAATGTGATATCACCGAGAGGGCCCAGAGCATATCTATCCGTCATCGGGATGAACAAATTCCACTCTCGATCCATGGGCCTCAACATAACACTTTAGTAGTTCTGAACCCATCTTTATAATCAACCTGTTATAATGTGACGTTTGATGTTATCAAGAAACTTTTCCGGTGTTAGTGATTGACATGATCTCATGGTCTAAGGATTAGGATCACTTCGTAAGTTGTTATAGCAATATAAACTCAATGACTTTGATCGTAATGCTATACTTCGGATGAATGTTCATCACACCATTACACTAATGTTGTGACCACATTATTAACAACATCCAATGTCCATGATCAGGAAACCTTGATCATCTTCTTAATCAACGAGCTAGTATATGAGAGAGGCATAACTAGAAACTTTATGTTTGTTTATTAAATACACATGTATTAACATTTCCGTATTAATATAATTATAGCATGTAAAATAAACATCTATCATATACTTGGAATATACATAATAACCACTTTATTATTGCCTTTCAGGACATATTCCCTTCAAGGATCATGTACCCGTAGTTCATATCTGACCCACTTCCTACCGATTCGGCAGGAATTTATCTTTTTCACCAGGGATGGACGGAAAGGTTTCAGATTCCCCTATTTGAACATTGTCCATATAAGGTGGTATAGTATTTTTTTTAAATATGGTGGTAGCATTTTGAGTTAGTCATTTGGTGGTTGCTTCACAAAACCGTCCGTTTTTTGTGCTCGGAAAATGAAAAATGGCTTTTTGGTGCGACGAAAAGGAAAACTTTCTCCTGCAACATTGTTCGCTATACCATGATGCACATGTATGCACAATATGGGTACATTATCACAAATTATGCCTTAATTCTAGCCATGACATTGGTCACTTGACCCGAAAGCCAAGAAACCTCAAATGAGATATGTCATTTTGTGAAGATTTTTTCAGACATAATCAATATACCAGGTTTGATATTTTTCCTTGTAACTATGTCACATAATATGACACCAGCGAAGGTTTCGCATTGTTTTGATTGTTTTTTAATTTTTTATGCCCGTTTTAAACTATCGTCAAACTTTGTCTAACGGCGGGCATGAAGATTCTTAGCTCGAGGCCGAGCCTCGCTAAACTTGCATTGGATCTTTGATAAAATAGCATATTATGAATCTAAACATATTTTTTGTAAACAATATGAGCATCATATCATGTATTTGTAGTTCATATCTGACCCACTTCCTACCGATTTGATAGAAATTTTTCTTTTTCACCAGGGATGGACGGAAAGGTTTCGGATCTCCCTGTTGGGACATTGTCCATATAAGGTGGTCTAGTATTTTTGTGAAATGCGGTGGTAGCATTTTGAATTAGCCATTTGGTGGTTGCTTCACAAAACCGTCCGTTTTTTGTGCTGGAAAAAAAAATAGCTTTTTGGTGCGACAAAAAGGAAAACTTCCTGCTAAAACATTGTTCGCCATCCCATGATACACATGTATGCAAAATATGGGCACATTATCATAAACTATGCCTTAATTCTAGCCATAACATTGGTTATTTGACCCGAAAGCCAAAAAAACCTCGAATGAGAATAGGTCATTTTGTAAAGGTTTTTTTAAAACATAATTAATATACCAAATTTGATATTTTTATTATAACTCTATCACATAATATGACAACATGCAAAGGTTTCGCATTGTTTGGATCGTTTTTGAATCTTTTATGCCCGTTTTAAACTATATATAATGTTTTATGTTTCACTTAATTTTTTACAAATATGTAATATTTGAGTGTAGATAGATAGATCTTATTTTTCTGGAAATTTTGATATATTATTTATATTTTTCCAAATTAGAATGATTTAGTTATGATTTTTCAAAGTTTAATGAGGTAAAAGGAAAAATAGCTACGCCGAGGGAAGCCCTCGGTGTAAGCTAGGATACGCCGAGGGCAGGTGTACGCCGACGACCACGGAGGGTATTTAGCCTGGACGATGGCTACGCCGACGGCCTCGATGTTTGGCCATCGGCGTAACTCCCAGCCCTCGGCGAAGCTTCCTATTCCTGTAGTGCATTGGCCTGTAAGGCACCGAGTAGTGTGTCCTCCGTCCAAGGCAGCAACAGCTCTGCTATACGCGGCCCGGCAAATGGCGGCCGGACGCGGGCAAAGGAGGCGGGGCCTCCCTGGCGAGGGCGGGGCCCTAGGAGAGCGGCGCAGAGAGGGTTGGGGACGGCGGGCAGACGCGGGTGGCGAGGTCGACGGGGCGCACAAAGCTGAGGAAGGAGGCCGACGAGGAAGGCGGCGTGGCTCGGGGAGGAAGACGGTGGCGGCGAGCGGCAGCACAACCCGGGAGAGGGAGATGCACGGGAAGAAGAAGGGACGAGTGACGCGGCAAGATGCTGGCGGCGGCGCAGACAGAGGAGGAGGTGGGTTTCAAGTTTCACTTGGCGGTGACAATGATAGGTAAATCTCTACTACCTAAAAATTTTCCTGGCACTACAACGTTTCGCTGGTGCCCTCGTTTTGCCCCTCCTTCGCTCGCCCCTTGCTCCGATCCCACCCGTCCAGATTCCCACCATCCAGGAGCCCTGCACCTCTCTTTGCCATGCCCTCAATGTCGTCGCGGTGATGCCGTCCGCGGATCTAGCAGCAGCAGAGATTACTGCGTGGCCTCTAGGTCGAGTGGATCAGGGACGCAAAAAATAGAGTTAAATTTATCGTTAGTAACTGAACTTGTCTAACAAATTTAATACAGTCATTATACACTGGAAATACAAATTAACGGTCACCAAATACGCGTCGAACCTTCACACACGGTCACCGCTCAGGACGTTTTTATAAATATGTCGTCCCCTTCCTTGGCTCTCTCGAGCGATTCCCTCTTGGCGCTGCGGCCGCGCTGCCGTCTACTACTGTCCTGGTCGATGCCGGTAGGCCGCGCACGGACACGAGAATGAGGCCGCCGCTGCTCACGGACACGAGGGTGAGGCCTCCGGCCACACCTCCGCCGCTTTCCACCGTCCCTCCCCCCCAGCCGCAGCACTCTGCGATCCGCCGCCTGGGCGCGGCGTCGTCTGTATCCTGTGCACAGCCGCATCGCGCACCTCCTGTGCGTCGCCGTGCCGGCGGGCCCTGCTGCGCATAAAAATCTCTCGCCACCGCGGAAGCTGAATCCAGCACGTACATCCACCCACACCCAATTAAATTCCTCGCCAAAACAATTGCCAAACACATTAATTACATAGTTAATTACACACTGTGGAAGCTGAACTAAATCCGCCTCGACTCTGAATCTCAGGAGAAGCAGAAGTACGTGGAGACGCTGGACGTCATCCAAGCCGAGAACGCGTTGGTGGTGGCGCCAAAATCCAATGGCAACGGCTACGCCTCTCGCTGTGGCCGCCGCCCGTGTCGTAGCGGCGGCAGTTCAAGCAGCAGCCCACGGCGAGCTGGGATACGTTCGACCTGTCGTCGACGTCCTCAGCCACGGCCCCCAACACCTTGCCGACCCCTCGGCCGCGTCGCCCACCTCCAGTGCGTCGCCGTGCCGACTGGCCCCGCTGCGCACATACACGAGAGCTGGCCGAGCTCTCTCCTTCCTTCATGGCCACAATGTCCCCTCAAATACAACACGCTCGCATCTTTAATTGGCCTAGGAAGAGGGGATGACGTCTAGGACTGGTGGGAGAGGGGGAGTGGTCTCCTCGAGCAAACCCTGTTACGATACGGCGCCGGCGCCGGCGAGCCGGTGGGATGGGAGGAGGGGGTGGAGGCGGAAAGGGAATGTCAACCTTATCTCTGCAAATTTTCAATTTAGCCCTGTTGTTTTTTATGTTTCAAAAATAGTCCCTATAAACGGTTACTAGCTGATAGATGGGATCCACGTAGTGCCACGTCAGCAAATACAATGCTGTACCAGCTCCGGTGACCGTGTGTGAAGCTTCGACCCGTATTTGGTGACCGTAAATTTGTATTTCCAGTGTACAATGACTGTATTGAATTTGTGAGACAAATTTAGTTACTAACGATGAATTTAACTCCAAAAAATATTTGGCTTCCTCCCCACCTTCCAACGCCACCGATGACCCTTTGTGGATCTCCTGCCCACCGGCGCCCCTCCCTAGATCCCCACACAACTGGCCGCCCTCCTCCCCCGTGGTCGAGCACTAGCTCCAGCAAGAGGGCTGCCGCCCTGTGCTTCCGGTGTTTGGGTGAGGGTCGAGGGTCGCCCCTCTGCCCTCTCGGACTCCTCCGCCAAAGCTCTTTCTCTGAACTGGCATGGACTGCGACAAGCCCTGGCCTAGAATCCCGCGTGCATGCCATTGTCCTCTTGTGTATACATGTTATGCTGCATCCAAGATCGACAAGGAGTCCTGAAGCTCTTTGTGATAGTTTGTTTCAGAGGTATTGCTCTCTATCTGATTTCAAATATTTTTTCTCTATATTGTAGAATCTCAGAATAGTGGCATAGTAATTGTTGATGAACAAAGCAGCGTCTTATCTTCTTTTTGGTACCACTCTATGGAATTCTGAATCACTATGAGCCACGGTGGGGACAGAGAGAAGGAGTTCAACCATCTAGAAGAATGGTTGAAGGGATGGAGTGGACGTAGAAGGTATGTCTTTCTAAATGTAGAGATTCAGTATATGTCCTCTCAGTTTACGTTTAATCTTAATGCATTTTGTATCCTCGCTAGGAATCAATCAAGACAAAATTAAGGAACCAATGCTCAATACAAGTCCAGTCACGTGAGGGGGTATAGAAACGAGGAGACACGACACATCCGTGGGGATGCTGCCATCCTTTCCGTGTCGACAACTTACGGAGAAACAGAGTGTGAAACGGTAGGAGTTGTCGACATCCAGCCACCCGGGTAAGGCAATGAACATAAAATTATGCGAGTTCCATATTGCTCACTTCGTTCGGTTGCACATGAGCTGACTTAGAAGATACTTTTTTGTTTCCTTCACCTGCACAGATTGTGTCAACTTGACGTGATTTTGGTTTGCAATTGCCTGATTAAGTGTAGTCATCAAAAAGTATTGCAGTAGACTCAGGGTTTCATGGCAGAAATATACGTGAATTCCTTCACCTGTCATTTTGTAATAATTGGAAACTATGGGACGATAGTTCCTATTTCATGTCATGCTAATTAGTTTCTTCTATTTTTGTATGAACCTTTAGTTCAGTATGGTACATCTTAGGTCTCCCTTATAATTGGTTTATTAAGTATACCAGTTGAATGTTTCATAAACTCTAGAGATGTTTAATGCTAATGGTTTATTTTGTAGTACTATGGAGTGACTTCCTCGATTTTGGCCCATAGCGCAGATTAAGGTAGAGCTGGTTCCGCAAATTGAAGTTCGGTTTATAGTTACACACCACAAGTGCAAGTTAGACAATGTTGAAATACCAGAGGAAAAATAATTTGTGAAAGGTAACACATTTCCGTTTCTTAGGTAGATCATGCATGAGATGGGATCGTGTGCTAATTTTTAAATTCATTTCCGTTTTTTAAAGGCTCATATGTTGTTGTGAGGCTACCAAAGGTTCATCATTTGGACCGTGCTAAAGTTTTATTTTTCTACGGGCAAAGGCACAAACATTCAACATAGTGATTGGTTTATGGTATTATTTGCTTGGTGTTTATGAATTTCCACTGCCTAAAAAGAAAGTGAGGTTCCGTCGCCGTGTGATATGTCGTTGCCCCTTCGTCCAACCTCGTCGCGCATCGCTCGGGTGGAACTCTCAAGGCCCATTCCTCTCTATCATGATTCCCTTCCTCCCTGGACCAAGTAGGGTTAGGTCGCCGCCGCCCTAACGTGTGGCTGGGAGCGTGCTGAAGACTCCAGAGCCTAGCTCATGCATGGTGGCAACGGCAAGACCCCGTCCAAGTCTGCCTCCCGCGCGCAGTCCTCTAAGGCCTCCAAGAACTACGATCAACAACTTTGCCTCGCCTCTCCGACCATGCCCAATACTTTGGCTAGGGCTCGGAAACCGCCTCTGGCAGGGTAAATCGGTGCATGCCCGCGCCCTCCCCGCCGCAGTCGGTCCCGCACCAACGGTTGGTTCATCGTGGTGAAGAATGGGTGCTCCTCGGCGGAGGCACAAAAATGGCGCGGCGGAGGGGGTGCAGCGAGGACATGTGCTAGGCTTGTCCTGCAAGGGGGGTTGTTCGGCAAGGAGCGCAATGAGTTGCCACTGACGCTTGACGTGCCAGTGAGGAGGCCTAGGCGCTGCCCTGGTTGTAGTCGTGCAAGGAGGAGGCGAAGTAGTGTTCTCCTTGTCTGATTTCCTGGATCTGGGGCTAAATTCACTCGGCGGGCATCAACATGTTAGTTCTTCCCGATGAACAAAATGAATTGTAATATTGTATTTGGGTTGTTGCTAATGCAGTGTGTTGATAGAAGATCTTTACCTTTTCCTAAATTACGCTAGGATAGGAGGACACAATAGCTGCTGGAATGTAAATCTATTATATTTTATTTGCTTTTTTTTCTCTAAAGTAGATTATATTTTTTATACGTAATCGCTAATTAATTGTCTATTTTCTATATATAGTCATCTGAATCAGTAAGGAACAGCTGGAATAAAAACTGATATGGTTACTAGCCGACATTCTTTCAATCTGAGAACAGTGGTGAATAACAAAATCGTTGGTTGTGGTTTTGTTCATTAGTTGGCAAGTTGGTTGGTAGTAGATCCAGTAGTCAAAATGTTCAACTATATTGCTATATATTGGATGATGCATGAATTGTTTTATAACAGAAACGAATTGCTATATTGGACGATGTATGAATCTTTTTATAACAGAAAAGAATTATTGTATTGGATGATGCATGAATCGCTTTATAACAGAAAAGAATTGCTATATTGGATGATGCAAGAGTCGTTTTATATTGTAAAAAAGAAGGGCTAAAGAACATCAATTTATGTAAATAGTACAAGAAATGCTTATTGTGGATGAGAAGATTTTGTTATTTATCACTCAAGGTGGACACAAGCATCCGTTAGCATTTTGATCAATACTTGAAAGGAAGATAAATTTGTTCTACTACCAGAGTAAAATGCATTTTCTGGTTGTTCTTATTGCAACCGTGTAGTTTGTATAGCCTAATTTTCTTGAACACAACTCCTCATTAGCATTTTGATCAATAAAGATATATTTGTTTGATACATAATTGAAAATAAAATTTTATCTTCAATATTGGATGGTGCATGTTCCGACTGTTCTTATAGCATCAGGGTAGTTGTTGGAGTTGAATGACAAAATTTTCATAGTTCAGAATGTATAGAATTTCTATTCGAATATTTTCTTTGGCATATAGCTGTTCGCAGCCAGCAAGGGCGCTACTGTCAAGCCATCATCACTCATAACCTCTGTCCTTATCCTTCAATCAGATGCTACTGACGTATTATTCATTGGAATGATAGTATAGATGCCTATATGATATAAATTGTTTGTAAATTGACAGATTTCAAGTATGCGACAAACCCATGTACACATCCTCCTTTCTTATGCTTATTAATTGTATCTCTTCTGCTATTGCAACATGGTAGTATACCACATATATGAGTCACTCTAAACTGTAACGGGATGTTATACCTCATAAATGATTAATCCCTTCTGCTTAAGTTGATGATCCTGTGAAATCATGTTGGTGTATGAAATTTTACTTATTGTGCTTCTGTTTTCAGATATAGCCGACGATTCCTTCTACTTATTGAATGTGGACACAGCCAAGTGCACTAGGTAAATGATGCAACCCATGAATATATAGGCATCACTTCTAAATTTCAATTATTCTCTTCAAGGGAGGAACTTGTGGTATCTTCATATGCGAAGCTTGTTTCCTTTTTCTTTTTCTCCCAATATGAACACTTATCTTGTTTTATTATCTTGTTGTTCATCTAACAGCTTGGTGATTGGATTACTTGCTTGCACCAGGATTCATCATTGACTGAGTACATGATTCCTACATTTTTTATGCTGAAGCACTAGGAAGCAGGCACCGATGATAATTTGTGTAGGCATTCTATCCACGGATTAGCACTTGCAGTGTATCATGTATAGACTAATATGTTTTCTTCAGAGACCTTGTGTACGTATCCATGTTGGGTAAAGTACTTACTGGTATAGAGCTACAAGTATTTGCACATCTATGATTTCTATGAGGCAAATTTAAGTACCCCAAGTTGTCTTCTTACCTCTTGAGGTAAGTCAAGCTGCCCATGTATTACCTTTTGTGTTCGAAGTGAAATTGGAATATACATTTACGATTTTTTAAATATAGTTTGCTCTATGGTCTTGTCTTCTTCAGACATGCATTTTTTGTGTTCCGGACTTGTGTTTGATGTCACTGTCTCTATTGATTGTGAGCGTGTCTTTGCTAAAAAAGCACATTATGGAATAGTATTATACCTTGCTTAAGACTTGATTGATGCTTCATTTGCACGAGAAATCAAAAATTAAATTCTTGACACAATTTAGATGGAACGATTAAAATATTTGTGCCCCGTTGCTAACGTACGGGCATGTTTCCTAGTACGGTAAAATCCCGGCAGACGGAAAATTTGGAAAAATTTGGCTGGGTGACGAACGTCTCTAATCTTTTAATAATATAGACTCTGATCCATATTAGTTGATTCAAATTTGTTTAAATTTGATGAATCTAGACACTACTTAGTATATAAGTTCATCCAAATTTTGACAAATCCAAATCAACTAATATTGGTCGAAAGGAGTAGTATAGATACTACTAGCATACCTAGAAGATTACAAACAGATTGCATACTTTAACAATCTTGTCCCGTGGCCTTTGTGGTACTCCCTCCGACCCATATTAGTTGACTTTGTCTAGATTCATATGTATCTAGTTTAGATGTCGTATAAGTTGAGTTAACTAATATGGATCGGAGGGAGTAACGGACCTCTGGAGCAAATTACTCGTGTGGTTGCTGTGATGGCAAAGGTGACCGCGGCTGCAGCTCTCCTTTGATAATTTTTACAGCGGGTCCAAATCATCTTGCCACGCCCAAACTACATCCTTAAGCGCAGGCCTTATTTCATCTTTCATCAGCTGTTCATACTCTATAGTGTCTCCGTTTGTCTTTTCGAACTCAACTAACAGGAAAGTGGGCGTAATCTCAGAAACCGCTGTGTCAAACTCAACAAATCCCTTCATTCCTTCCTTTGGCGCTATCAATCTCAATAGACCGTTTTGTAAGATCTTAATCCTAAGCTTCAATTTCTTTGCCAGTTCATTCAGCTTGGCAAATATAGTCTCTGCTGGATTCGTAGTTGTAAATTTATCATTCCTCAGGTGATACTTCTCTTCAAGCAAAGTGGATATGTTAAATCCCTTTGAGAGAGAAATGATGTCAAAAGCATTCAAGTTTGTGAGGCTCGTGGACACTTCGTGATCCACTGAATTACTGCATTCTGTCAAGTCGGAGGTTTTGTCTTGACCTTTGTAAACCTTGTCTATTGTTTCATGTTTTATCTCCAGTCTATTCGCATCAGTGTGTTTTCTGAACCAAACACTTTTCTTTATCATTGAGATAGAAGCTCTAGAAACTGGATCTGGGTCAAGAATCATAGATAGTAGCTCCTTCAGCTCAGCAGACAAAGGACGAGGGCATCTATATTCAGCTCTGGAGATCTTCATATACATATTTATAAGATTTGTATCTTGGAAAGGGAGGTAACCAGCCAACAGCACTAATAGAATTACTCCACAAGACCATATGTCAGCCTTCGCACCGTCATAGCCTTTCTTGCTAAGCACTTCAGGAGCTTCATAAGCTGAAGTTTGACAGGTGGTATGGAGGAGGCCATCATGTCTTTTGGGCTCAGCTAGGGCACTTAAACCAAAACCCGAGATTTTCAGATAGCCGTCCTGATCTAAAAGTAGGTTTTCTGGCTTCAAGTCACCATGATAAATACCTCGGCTGTGGCAATAGCCCACGGCACTGATCAATTGGTAGAAGTACACCCTCGCGACATCCTCACTGAACTTTCCCTCCGATATTTTATTCAACAGCTCACCACCTTTAGCATACTCCAAAACCAAGTACATCTTGCTCTTGCTAGCCATTACCTCAAAAAGATGCACAATGTTTGGATGACTTATCTTTCTCACTATTGAAACCTCCATTTCTTTCTGCGCCATTAGCCCAACCCTCGAGACCTTGTCCTTATCAATCATCTTTATTGCAACAACTTCTCCAGTTGTCAGATCCTGAGCACAATATACCTTGGCGAAATTCCCTTGTCCTAACTGCCTCCCTACTACATAACGTCTCATCAAAATTATCCCCGTTTCCTGTGTATAATAGAAAATTCAGATCTACCAAACATATATGAGGTAAGATGTACTTAGATATTCGGAAAGAGAACCACACATCAGTACTCCTAAAAGAGAACCACAATGTATTTTTTCTTATAAATATAGCGTGCAGTTGTTTATTACTTTAGCACTTTAATTTATTTAACACCACAAAGTTACAAGAAGGCATGAATACTGAACATTTATGTGACACAAATGATCATGGGAGAGTTTTAGCCATTGGCTTAGTGTTTCTCTTTGGGAAGTCAGTAGTTAAGGTTTTACAAGTAGGCTTAGTGGAGAACTCACGTCGTAGCTTATCCCTCCCGGTGCTTTAGGTGTCCACTGATGCAGCTCACTGTAATCCTTTTCTGCCTGTTTAATAACCAATAAAACATCACCTCATTGACTGGCTAGGAACATCAAAAGTGAAACTGGAAATGTACAAAAGATCTCAAAAAAAATGAGTGGTGCAGTTGATGAACTTACCTGCGGCACCGATGAACTACTCCCACTAGTTTGGATCGAGCATCCCCTACTTTCTATTTCAACAAGCCTATCGATTATATTTTGTGTAACTGGTCTCTTTGCTGGGTTATTATCAATGCACTCCATCCCTATCTGGGCGCATACCCTTAATTGTTCCATATGTATTTCTTGCCATGATTTCGGCAACCTATTCCTCCAGATATCAAGTACCTACAGATTTACAATAGTGAGTTATGAAAATAGGAACATCCTTTCAGATGAAAAAATATTAAATTAAAATACATAGTAGTACTGGTACATAGAATCCTCATGCATGTTCCTAACCCACCATATAACATCAATTCAGACATCAAACAAACAAAAAAAAAATCTTTGACATGTTAAATGTGCCACGACGATTTTAGTCAGATACAAAACCATACAAATTTTTATTTTTAGGTATGACCAAAACAAGTAGAATTTTTCCCGGAAAGGTAGATATTTTCACTACAGATAATAGTTATATAGTCATGCATTCCATACCTTTAATTTGTATTTTGCTAAAAAAAAATCTGAGAAGTAAAATGTGCAGCCACTTTTTTATTCAGATAAAAGCCATAAAAATGTATCTTTATGTATGATCAAAATAAGTATAATATTGTTTCCCAAACAAAGTATTTTTTTGCATAAATTATTTTTATATGACCATGCATTCCATACATTTTGATTTTTGTTTTACTGCATTTCTCTAATGGTGAGAGGTGTCATCAAATTCTGGATTTATTTCTTGCTTTTGCATATTTTACCTTGATACCTCTGGAAAAATGGTGTTTCATTCTCTCCTAGCTAGTATTGCACTACTAGATGTGCCTCCAAGAATGGCACACAAAGCTCATGTATGTTCACGAGAATGAATGACATCACACAATGTCTACAAAGGAAATAAGATAATACCAAGTAAAAGTGTACCATGGTAACTTCTAGACTTTAGGTTGGAATTATAACTGTTAGAGTACACCACGGTTAGGTATTTGAGTAGGTCAGAGTTTGCTATATTTGGTAGTTTAGGATTCTATCTCTACTAGCCTTCTTAGTCCCCAAGTCTTCTAGTACTATATAAACAACCTAAGGTCTCACAATGTAATACGCAATGCGCAATATCAATATAGCAATACACTCAACTATTATTGCCTTCATGGTATCAGAGTCTCTCGGTTCTCGACCTAGGGTTTAACCCACAGCTTCAGCCGTGCCGCGCCCGGGAAGAACAATTTACACCGGGGGGCGTGCAACTCGTAGATTAGATTCAGTAGACATCATCAAAATTTTCTCGCCGGTCGCTTGGCCGCGTTTCTTTTTCTTTCGCCGATCATAGATCAGATTGCGGCACCCACCACCGCATTTCGTCAACACGCGCTTCTACTCCAACCTCGGCATCGAATCATCTCTAAAAAATCCCCGCGAACGACTGTACCAAGGAAGATGTGCATGGCGCCCCAAGGGACGCCTTCACGTCTCGTCACCGGCTTCTCCGTCCGCACATCGCCAGCTCGTCTCCGTCGACATGAACCGGGGAAATCATGCCCGAGTACGTGCCTCACCATCAACAAAGGGCCGCATATGCATTGTTGTTGGTCATCATTGCCGACAACAATCTACACCAACAACTCCGCCGCACGTACCACATCATCCGCCACCAGCAATCAAGGTCTTCGTCAACGCCAAATGGTTCTGCTCGCTATGCTCATGCATGTAGACGAATAAAATGGGTTTGATCCCCGACATCTACAACCTCTCTTTCAACAAACGCGGAAGAGCTTCTGCATGTGGATGAATAAAACAGGTTTGATCCCCAACATCTACTACCGCTATAGCTCAATCGCCCTCGACAACCACCTCGTCGTCTTCATCCACCACGACCTCGCCGCCAGAGTTGCACTTTAAATTTTTATTTGCACCGCTTGTGCTCAATATTTTTCTTGCAACCACTTTGTCTACTCTGGCGCATACAGCGCACAACCGACCGTACACGAAGGTCTTCGCTGCTGCTCCCTTCGACTCTGGATCGCATGGTTCGTGATGGTCCCTGTCTTCACACGTTCGGTATTGGCAACACCAATATTTGCCTTCATTCCTGGCGCACTCCTAAGTTTGGCAAGCTCGGCACGACGTGTCGCCTATCTCTACTATCACAACTCCAGCTATGTCTATCTCGAGTTGACTACCGTCGAAATCGCCATTTACAACTTTATTACTCTGGCGACTTCCCTTGGGTTCAACAACGACACCGACCACAACTACATCAACCTCAATGACTTCATCAATGGCGACTACATCACCAACAGTCCAATAACAACATCGACCACGACTACGAAGCCCTCACTCTTGGCTACATTGACATATGCATCAAGGGCTATCATCCACCGGCATCCTCTTCAGTCGGCGCCTTCGGCTTATGATCCAATTGGACCATCCACGAAGCTCCTTCTATTTGCGCCACCACTGACCCGACTGCGGAGGCAGGCGTGGGGGGGGGGGAGGGGGTAGAGTGCACCACGGTTAGGTATTTGAGTAGGACACAGTTTGCTATATTTGGTATTTAGGATTCTATCTCTACTAGGCTTCTTAGTCCCCAAGTCTTCTAGTACTATATAAAAATCCCAATGGCTCACAATGTAATCACGCAAAATGCAATATCAATCTAACAATACAATCAACTATTATTGACTTCAATAACATAAATTGGTCTTACATCCTCAACATCATGATATCCCTTCTTGCCTGTCATCATCTCTATGATTATAATGCCAAGACTATAAATGTCTAATTTGAATGTAATTTGTCCATTCAGAAACTCCGGGGCCATGTATCCCCTGCATTAAATTTATCAGCTTTGATCAGTCAATGAGAAATGGAACATCATATGAATCCTACCTAACCAAGAACAAAAGATAATCCAACTTCCATGAGCCATAGATAACTCACAAAGTTCCAAATAATTTTGAAGTAAAAGTTTGGCTTTGTTTTTCACCAAAGCGTCTCGAGAGACCAAAATCGGCAATTTTTGGAACCATCTTATCATCCAACAATATATTCGTAGGCTTAAGATCCAAGTGGACAATACGCTGCTTCGAATGGAGATAATGTAAGCCATCGCAGATCCCTTTGATGATTTCATAGCACTTTATCCACTCAAGTACACAAGATTCTCCTATAATGGGATGAGAATAAAAAGGTTAGTTCAATATCCAAGATATTTTTCTTGATAGTGCAAGAAATAGTAAGTAATTTGTGATGTTGCTTGTGTAATTGCAAATTCTGGTTTTGACCATGTCGTACTACAATTGAGGGATGGCTGAGCCAAACTATATATCTTTGATCAAGAACGTGAAATAAAATTTCAAAGCAAAAAAAAAAGAAAGAAAGATGGAAAGATATGTTTGTGCTATGATCTTACTTGTGATATATTTATCAAGACTCCCTCTAGGTAGATACTCGAAGCAAAGCAATCTTTGTCGTTCATCAGCCATAACAATCTTTCCTTGATACTCTGCCTCTATGCTTCGTGTGTTAGAACAATATCCCAGAAAGCGCACTATATTTGTGTGCCTGGTATCCATTAGACAATCAACCTCTTCATTGAAACGTTTCTCCTCAACATCAAATGTTTCGAATAGCTTTTTCACAGCCACCATCCCAGTCCCAAGAATTCCCTACAGTGGCAAGATGTTGCGTCAGCGACGATCCAAGTTTTCCAATCATCTATGGTTAAGATCAGGGTAGTTGTGAAATAATGTACCTTATAAACAGTCGCAAACCCACCACTGCCAATTTGCATAGCATCTGAGAAATCACTCGTGATGTATTTTAGAAGTGATTAAAGGCAAATCCACCGGCTCAGCACTTGCATCAAGTAGCATGCGCTCCAATGCATCGTGTTTAGCATTAGTTTCATGATCCATTTGTTATTGTTACCACAGCACCTTTTAAACAAGGGCAATCACATTATAATGAGGCACCAGAACCAACTCCCCGGTAATTAAGTGCATGTTTCTCAAAAAAAAAAAACTCAGAGTATAATCATTAAACGACGAACTAAAAAAGAAAAGGGACTTCAATTATGAAAACAAGTAAACTTATAAAAGTATCTCTTACTCCTGCAGTGTACAATTAATATAATAATACAGTTATATGAATTTCACTTGCATCGTCCAGCACATCATCTGTCAGAAATGCTCTAAGGTTGTGTTGGGCATTGCGGTCAAGTAGGCCATGAACAGCACAAAACGATTGCACACATGCTCTCAAGAAGTTGAGACCCCGTTCATACACAAGCGTCGGTGCTAGGAGCTGTCATTTTGTATGCGTCTTTCAAGCGCCGAACTTCTCTTCATGCGTCAATGCACACAAAGAAGAAAGGATTGACGTGCATGTCAGGAATATGCAACTTGTATTCCTCTGGGGCCAAAGGCCACAATATATAGTACAGGTACAGGGCAAATATGCAGGAAGCCCCCTTACATATGGGGGAAATACAATATACATATATATACATCTAACACCCCCCCTCAAACTCATGGTGGATCCACAACACTGAGTTTGGAGAGTAAGAAATCATGCTGCGCTCTGGTCTGTGCCTTCGTAAAGAAATCCGCCAACTGTAAGTCTGAAGGCACATACTGAAGCGCAACAACCTGAGCCTGCACCTGAGCACGTGTATAGAAAGCATCAACACCAATATGCTTGGTAAGCTCATGCTTGACTGGATCACGTGCAACACTAATAGCACCTGTACTGTCAGACAAAACCAGAGTGGGTGTGGTAATAGAGACCCCAAAATCCGCAAGTAACCACCGTAACCAGGTCACCTCAGCAGTCAACAAGGCCATAGCACGCAACTCAGCCTCAACACTCGAACGGGAAACAGCTGTCTGTTTCTTCGTCTTCCAAGCAATGAGTGAACCACCAAGAAACACACAGTAAGCAGAAAGTGAACGACGATCCGAAGGATCACTCGCCCACGTAGCGTCCGAATAGCACTGGAGCTGGAGAGAGCTGGAACGAGGAAAGAAAAGGCGACGAGTGATCGTACCACGAAGATAACGAAGAACACGGAGAAGATGACTATAGTGAACAGTGGTGGGAGCAGAGACAAACTGACTCAGAATATGAACAGGATAAGAGATGTCAGGACGAGTGACAGCAAGATAAACCAGACTCCCAACAAGATGACGATAACGCGTCGGATCAGAAAGGGGATCACCATCCGTAGGTTGAAGCTTAACATTAAGCTCCATAGGGGTCTCAACAGTGCGCTCATCCCCAAGAGCAGCACGAGCAAGAAGATCCTGAATATACTTTTCCTGAGAGATGTAAAAGCCATCAGAAGTGGAGGAAACCTCAATCCCAAGAAAGTATCGAAGAGGACCAAGATCAGTCATAAGAAACTGGTCACGAAGACGAGCCTTAACAAAGGCGATATACTCAGGATCATCACCAGTAATGATCATGTCATCAACATAGAGAAGAAGAAGAGTGCGTCCACGAGGAGAAGTGTGAACAAACAACGCTGGATCATGAGCACTAGGGGAGAAACCAGCAGCAGTCACTACAGAAGCAAAACGCTCAAACCAGGCACGAGGAGCCTGTTTGAGGCCATAAAGAGACCGTCGAAGACGACAAACCATCCCCTCGGGAACAGAATACCCAGGAGGAGGCTGCATATAAACCTCCTCACTCAACTCACCATTGAGAAAGGCGTTCTGAACATCAAGCTGAGACACAGACCAGTGACGAACAGAAGCAACAGCAAGAAGAGTACGCACAGTGGTCATATGAGCCACAGGAGCAAAGGTCTCATCGTAGTCACGACCATGCTCCTGCTGAAAACCACGAGCCACAAGACGCGCTTTATAGCGCTCAAGAGATCCATCAGAGCGGGTCTTAATCTTATAGACCCACTTACACGTGATAGGACGAACACCGGGAGGGGGAGAAACAAGATCCCAGGTGCCAGTGCGCTCAAGCGCAGCAATCTCCTCAGCCATGGCCAGCTGCCATTCAGGATGATGCTCGGCATCCCGATAAGAAGTCGGCTCAGAGGCAACAGAAAGACCATACTGACTAGGAGAGTAACGGTTGGGGGCACGACGCTGACGAACAGGACGAGTAGAGGGAAGATCATCAGAGGAAGACGACGCAGGAGACGACGATGAAGAAGAGGGAATAGTAGAGGAAGACTCCGG
This sequence comes from Avena sativa, assembly GCA_916181665.1. Taxonomy (NCBI): domain Eukaryota; kingdom Viridiplantae; phylum Streptophyta; class Magnoliopsida; order Poales; family Poaceae; genus Avena; species Avena sativa. The sequence goes on from OV702284.1 coordinate 1,989,634, forward strand.
AGAACGAGGAGAACTAGGAGAACTAGACGGGGCGGAAGAGGATGGTGTCGAAGAAGAGTCATCAGGAGGAGAAGGTCCTGAAGAAGACACAATAGGGGTAGAAGGAGGTGTGTCAGGAAAGAGAAGAAAAGAGATATCTTCCACCGGGTAAGTACCAGCGGTGGGACGAGGATAAAACGGACGCGTCTCATCAAAAGTAACATCACGAGAGATACGCATCCGACGACCAACAGGGTCCCAACAGCGATAGCCCTTATGCTCATCACTGTATCCGAGGAAGACACACTCAACAGACTGAGCGGTCAGTTTGGTGCGTTCGCGAGGAGCAAGGAGAACATAGCAAACACAACCAAACAAGCGAAGCATGGAGTAATCTGGAGACTGTCCAGAGAGGCGCTCAAGAGGGATACCACCCTGCAAGGCAGCAGAAGGCTGAATATTGATGAGGTAAGCCGACGTAGCGACAGCCTCAGCCCAGAAATGCGGCGGGAGAGAAGAAGCAATCATCATAGCGCGAGTGGTCTCAAGAAGATGGCGATGCTTACGCTCAGCAACGCCATTCTGGGCATGTGCACCAGGACAGGAGAACTGAGCAAGAGTGCCCTGCTCAGCAAGAACACCTCGCAACATCTGGGAGATATACTCACCAGCAGAATCAGCACGAAACACACGGATGGGGGTAGAATATTGAGTACGAACCATGGCCGCAAAACGCTGATATATGGAGAGCACCTCACTACGAGAGCGCATAAAATACAACCAAGTGTACCGAGAAAAATCATCGATGAATAAAATATAGTAGCGATGGCCCCCTTTCGAAGCGAAGGGAGCCGGACCCCAAACATCGGAATGAACTAAATCAAAAGGTCGCTGAGATACAGACGTGCTAGTAGGATAGGGAAGCTGAATCTGTTTACCCAACCTACATCCCTGACAATGCAAAGACCCATCTCCTGAGACAGACCCCAGAAGACCACGATGAGCTAATGATGACAGGCGAGAGTCACAGAGGTGACCAAGACGATGATGCCACTGCTGAAAAGAGCTGGTAGTAGAGGCGACAACCGGAGAAGAACTGGCAGATGAAGTGGCAGCGGAAGGAACACGAAGCCAGTCTAACTCCCAAAGACCGGAAGAGTCACGGCTGCGAGGGCCAGCTCCAACCAGAGCCTGGGTGCGACGGTCCTGAACAACACAAGAATCAGCATCAAGAATGACGCGACAACCAGAGTCAGTAAGCTGGCTAGCAGAGAATAGATTCATCTTAAGAAGAGGGACATGAGAAATATCAGGAACAAAAAAAGAAGAAGTAGAAAGGGTGCCCCGACTAGAAACAGGGAGAGAGGTACCATCAGCCGTAAAAACACGGACAGGAGAAGGGAGAGAACGAAGAGCGGACAGAAAAGAAGACTCAGGGGTCATATGAAAAGAAGCTCCAGAATCCAGATACCACGGAGACGTACCTGACTGTGTAGAAGGTGGTGGTCGCACAGTGCCTGAAGAGTCAGTCACAGAACCAGCAGTGCCCGTCGAAGAAGAGCCTGTAGCAGCAAGCAGACCGCGAAGACTCCTGATAATGTCCTGATCAGAGAGAGCAACTGCTGAAGGTCCGGAAGAAGCCGACTGCCCACGAGCCTGGTGCTGCTGACGTAAACTGGGATCCCGTGTATAACAGGTGGCCCAAGTGTGGCCATCCTTGTTACAGTAAGAGCAATGACGAAGAGAACCACGGCGACCCTGACCACGAGCCTGCTGGGGCTGACTCGGGCCCTGAGACTGCTGGTGCTGACTCGGACCCTGAAACTGCTGGTGCTGACTCGGACCCTGACCTGGAGGAGTGGGTAGTATCGGCGGCGACACAGAGGACCGCGGCTGAGTCGAGGGAACAGACGGCATAGGAGGACCACGGGTAGCAAGCACAGAGGGAACCGCAAGAAGACCAGCACCACGAAGACGGGTCTCCTCAGCCCGAAGCTCAGACAACACCTCAGAGAGCGGAACACGACCACGAGCATTCAGCTGAGCACGCCGGGGCTCAAACTCCTGGCGGAGCCGAGACAGAAACTCATAGATGCGATGAAACTCCAAATCCGAGCGCACAATCTGGCAACAAGAGCATGTGCCACAAACAGCAGTACGAAGAGAATCAAGCTGACGCCAGATAGCAGCACTCTGAGTATAGAACTCATCAATAGTAGAATCACCCTGCTGAAGAGCATGCTCCTGGCGAACCACAGACAGGTAAAGAGCATCCCCAGATGGCTGATAGCGCTGGCGAAGATGAGCCCACTGAGCGGCAACAGTAGGTAGACTCATGAACTCAGCCGCATACTGGGGCAGAACACTGGAGGTGAGAACAGCAGCAGCACGAGCATCCTCATCAATCCACTGAGTGTAAGCAGTCAGAGCGTGTCGATAGGCCTCGAGATCAGAAGAGTACTGCTTGAACTTGAGGTCATAAGCAGCAACAACACTAGCATCAGCACTCTGAGCAGCATCCTTGGCCTCCTGAGAAGCATCAGCACCGAGAACAATCGGCGTCGGCGGAAGAGGAGCCACAGGAGCAGGGGGGCATGGCGGACAGGAGACCTCGCCGGAGAGCACACCCCAAAGACGGAGACCGCGCATGTGAACGCGCATAAAGGCAGCGAAATCGGGATAATTCGCGCCATCGAAGATCACCGGGCAGCGAGGAATCGCAACATAACCTGTTGAAGTAGACATATCTCTCTTTTTTTTTTTTTTTTTTTTTTTTTTTTAGACACAGATCAGATCTAGATCTGATCGATCCGACGAAAACGGACGCAAGCAGACGAAATCCGACGAAATCTGACGCAAGTAGATGAAATCCAGAGCCGGCCGGCGACGGGCCAGGCGGGAGACAGCACCTAGACAGAGCGTCAGGAGGCGGTCGGGCGGTCTTCGGCAAGAGGCGAGCGGGCGGGCGCTCGTCAGCAGGGGCAACAGGCGTTTTCCTTGGAAGCAGTAGGGCGCCGCACGTCTAGCAGCACAGCAGGGCGCCGCGCGTCAGGAGAGCTGGTCGGACGGTCTTCCTGGAAGCAGCAGGGCGCCGCGTGTGGACGGTCTTCCTGGAAGCAGCAATAATCTGGACGGACGCGTGCTTCCTGGAAGCAGCAATCAAAAAACCAAAACCAATCTGGATCGTGGACGGACACGTGCGTGGACGGAGAAGAAAACAAAAACCAATCTGGATTGAATATGGATCCAAGACGGAACAGGTAACGACGTCACGCGGCCAGAAACTAAGCAGCGACCGGCGGCGGCGACGACGGCTAGGCCGTCGGCGACAGGGACGGTGGCGGCTGCAGCGACGAAGTTGCAAGTAGGAGGAGGCTAACCTAGCTCTGATACCATGTCAGGAATATGCAACTTGTATTCCTCTGGGGCCAAAGGCCACAATATATAGTACAGGTACAGGGCAAATATGCAGGAAGCCCCCTTACATATGGGGGAAATACAATATACATATATATACATCTAACAGTGCACACTGCCAAAACAGCTTGAAGTCCATTCCTAGCGCTCCTAAGTATGATCCCGGTCTCCACACCAAATTTCTTTTGCCTATTCTCAGTGCACAACTTAGTAATGAAATCGAGCCTAATAAAAACTTACTCCCCCGATCCATATTAGTTGACTTGGATTTGTCAAAAATTTGATGAACCTATATACTAAATAGTGTCTAGAGACTAGATTCATCCAAATCTAGATAAATTTAAGTCAACTAATATGGATCGGAGAGAGTATTAAGGCTAAGAGCATCTCCACTCGTTGGCCGAACTCAGGCCGAAATCCAGACCAAACTTTGGCCGGACGGTGCAAGTTTACGGCCTGGGTACGCCCAGTTTCCCACTCGCGTACCCGGGCCGAGTTCCCGGGTCACCCATTTCCGCTAGAATTCGGCTAAAATTGGCTAAAATTCGGTTTAAGTTCGTCCAAATTTCGGCATAGTTCGTCATACGATGAATACAGAACACTTTGAGACCAAAGTTCGGCGAAATTTTAAACAGAGTTTGGCGTAATATAAACATAGTTCGGCCTGCAATAAAATTACAACATATTTCGGCCAAGTTCGGTCAGTTCATGCTCAACATCTACGTCGTGTTGCCCCTGCGTGTCCATAGGTGCTCGACAAGATCATCCTGCAGCTGTTGATGCATCGCCGGATCTCGGATATCCTGACGCATTGCGATGAATGCAGCCCATGTTGGAGGCACCTGATGATCAGGCTCGGCAAGAGGACCCTGTAGATGGTATGGCTCGTCCTCCTCGAGCAACTCCTCGGCGCTCTTCACTTTCGGCGACCTCGGCGCTCTCCTCCTCCAGGAGTTCGGTGATCAACTCCTCGTCGTCGGAATCCATGGCGAGTATCTCGCCCTCGTCAGAGTCAGTGGACAGTACCTCGTCGCCGTCGGAGTCCATGGCCGAATCCGGCCAATTGTCAAACACCTAGCGGGCTTGGGGATGGGTGCACGGAGCCGAAGCATAGCTATGGCAAGGATTGGTCGGCGAAAGCGGCGGCGGAGAAGGCGTGGAGCTGGGCGGCAATGACGGCGAGCGTAGCTAGAGGCGTGGGCATGTCTCGGCGCGGGGAGCTCCGCCGGCGAAGTCATGGCGACAGAGCTCTTCGCGACAGTCTAGGCGAGTGGAGTGGGTGGAAATGGGACTGTCTCGCCGACAGAGCTGTCCCACGCCCTTTTTTGCGGCGTCCGGCGTCCCCAGGGCGTACCCGGGAACCTGGGATCGACCTGGGTAGGCCGGACCAAAACACGCCGAAATCCAGACGAAAACAGGTCCCTGGGTACGCGGCTGAGCCGATTTTCAGCGTCCGGATTGAATTTCGGCGTCCGGATCGACGTCCTGGGTAGGCGAGTGGAGATGCTCTAACTATGCACATGGTGACACCAGCAGACTTCATTCTTGGCGGTGCACTTTAGGTTTCATGTCTCGGTCTCGAGGTGAAAACCCTAAGGGGGCCCGTCAGCTACTACTTCATATGTTTCAAAATATAAAATGTTTTAGATTTGTGAAATGCATGTATCTATACCACCTTAGTGTGTTGGTTCACTCCGAATCTAAACACTAAAAATATACAGATACACTTCTTCTATAAAGCTAAAACATCTTATATTTTAAAATGGAGGAAGTACTACCCATTGCTCCTTGCGACAATGTAGCCGACCGAAGTTAGAGCATCTCCAACGACACCTCCAATCAGGCCTCTAACGGCCTTTAGGGATGCCGAGTGAAAAATGGCCCGCACAACACAAGCAGGCCGAAAGATTGGATGGCACAAGAATCTTTCCGGCACTTCCTTTCCGTATCCTGGGGTTTCGGAATGGCCGTCCATGCCCTTTTGCCAGCCACTCAACAAACCCTATACCCCTCCCCATTTTCAAACCCTCCTCTCAATTTCCACTGTCAGTTTCTCCCTTCCGCTCCCGCACTAATGCTCTATGGTTCCCGCCCAGCATGCCGTGGACACCATCGCCGTGGTGCCCGCAGCTTGGGAAGTGTTAGCACCCTACCTGACGGGGACCGGACGGACAGCGAGCTGGGCCTAAACCTGCAGAAGAAACGGCCGACTCGTCTCATACAACCCAACAGGAGGTACCTGGGCTCGGAATGGTCCAAGTGAAGCATCAGCAGTTCGACCTCTACTTAGGAAGGAGACGTCAGGCAAACAAGGGTATCCTGGGGATCACGGCTCTGGCGGCGCGGCGGCGGTGTTCTTACCTTGTAATAGTGTAGCTTCAATTCCTATTGCTACTTGAGCTTGTAATCCAGACATTATACACAATCCCTGAGATATAGAGCGGAGATACGATTGGTACCCTAACAGCTGGTATCAGAGACCAATTCGGTCCACAAATCCACGCTGGAAACCCGATTCAAGACAAAAGAGCGCCTTCGTTTCCAAGCCGCCATGGATCCGGCGCTCAAAGAGTATCTGGACCGCATGCATCTGGATCTCTCCAACCGGAGCGACGCCGCGGTTGCTCAAGGGGCACTCGCTCCAGAAATCTCAAGACGCACTGGCCATGCAGCTTGCGTCCCAATCTGCCCAGTTGCAGGATCTGGCGTTGTGGAAACCCGATCTGGAGGATCGGCTCGCCAAACTCCAGGAGACGGTGGCGGATTTGCAGCGTGCACGATTCCATACCACGGATCCGCAGGGTGGACGCGCAGCAGCTCCAATCGCTGCCACAAATCCTATATCTCCACTTGGGGACGTCCACGGGCAATTCGGCCACGGCGAGGCACTATCTTCCGGGGGTTTTCCGGTGTCGAATTCGATTTCGACTCCGGCGCCTCCGGTCACGGGTATGTTCTCCTTCCAAGTCCCACTGTCTGAACGTTCCACTGATCCATCTCTGCTCGCTAGTCATATCATGGCTGGTTTGGGCGCAAATGCCCCAACCATGTCGTTCCCACCATTCAATGGCGACAATCCGAACCTATGGAAAACCTTAGCCGAGCAATACTTCCATTTATTCGCCATTCATGATTCCTACTGGGTCGCCATGTCGATTCTGCACTTCTCTGGTCCGGCAGACATATGGCTACAGTCGGTTCAGAAGAAACTCATTCACTTAGATTGGATTTCCTTCACATCGTTGCTATGCACTCGTTTTGGACGTGATCGCCACCAACTTCTCATTCGCCAATTTTATTCCATCAAACAAACTTCCACTGTCTCTGATTATATTGAGCGATTTGATATTCTGATGAATCATCTAGTTTCATATTCAGACACTACTCACCATTTCTTTTTTCTTACTCGTTTCATCGAGGGATTGCGTCCCGATATTCGAGCTGTCATCATGGTACAGAGACCCATGGATCTGGATACGGCATGTGCTCTAGCTCTGCTCCAAGAGGAAGTGGCAGAAGGAGAAATTGGGTCACCTCCTAGGACCCCAGAACACAAATATATCAGACTCCCTTCCCGTGCGTATTCTCAGTTCCATCATAGCAACACAACACCAACGGTCAACAGATCAATGGATAACCGTGGCCAAGAAACAACTAAAATGCCAGCGGATGAGAGACTCACAGCGTTGAGAAATTTCCGTCGAGCCAAGGGCCTCTGTTTCAAGTGCGGTGAAAGATGGGGACAGCAGCACACCTGTCCTACAACAGTTCAGATGCATATTGTGGAAGAATTACTAGCTTTATTCTCTGAGGAAGACATAACTGGGGACTGTTCTGCTGATCCTGTAGCTGAGGAGCAAGAGGTGATGTGCTCAATATCAATTCATGCTTTGAGAGGAGTTTCATCTGAAACTTCAGGAGTCATTCAATTACATGCATTCATTGCCGACATGGAGGTGTTAATTCTGGTGGACTCAGGGAGCTCAGCCTCTTTCATTAACAAGATGTTAGCAGATAAATTAGCTGGAGCACAACAACTACAGAAACCTTGTACAGTCAGAGTGGCTGATGGATCACAGCATAGGTGTACCACTTACATTCCAGCTTGCCAGTGGACTTCACAGGGCTGCCATTTCACTACTGATCTGAAAATTTTACCTCTGGGATCTTTCGATGCTATATTAGGCATGGATTGGTTAGAACAACACAATCCCACAATTGACTGGATTCAGAAAACACTCCAGCTACAGACTGCACAGGGGATGCTATTACTGCAAGGCCACACAACTGCTCCCTATCAATGTTCCATTATTTCAACTTCAGAACTGAACGCCATGTGCAAGCTACAGGCAGTAGCCAATCTGATCCATGTTCATGCCCTGGATGGCCAGGTGCAGATCGAGGAAATCACCCCAACTGAGCTTCAACCGTTACTGTCACAGTTCTCTGATGTTTTTGATACACCAAAGGAGCTACCACCACAAAGGGAGTGCGATCATCGTATTCCATTAATGCCAGGAGCCCAACCAGTCAATCAGAGAGCTTACAGACATAAACCTGAGCTGAAATCAGAGATAGAGCGTCAGGTTGCAGAGCTACTGGATTCAGGCATCATTCAACGCAGCACAAGTCAGTTTTCTTCTCCATCCATCCTAGTGAAAAAGAAGGACGGCACCTGGAGACTCTGCGTCGACTACCGTCGCCTCAATTCCATGACAGTTATCAGCAAATACCCAGTGCCGATAATCGACGAACTCCTGGACGAATTGGCGGGTGCCAGGTGGTTCTCCAAGCTTGATCTTCGCGCTGGTTACCACCAAATACGGCTCGCTCCAGGAGAAGAACATAAGTCTGCATTTCAAACACATTCAGGACACTGGGAGTATAGGGTGATGCCATTTGGGTTAGCTGGTGCCCCGGCCACATTCTTGGGAGCAATGAACTCTACCTTGCGGCCCCTCCTTCGAAAATGTGTGGTCGTATTCTTCGACAATATTCTCGTCTATAGCCGCACTCTCGATGATCATGTGAATCATCTCCGTGCAGTACTCCAACTTCTACGCCGTGACAAATGGCAGGTCAAGCGCTCAAAGTGTTCCTTTGGCCAGAACAGAATTTCGTATCTAGGACATGTGATTGATGCACAAGGAGTATCTTCTGACCCTACGAAAATTTCCAAAGTAAAGAACTGGCCCACACCAAAGAACAGTAAAGAAGTACGCAGTTTCTTAGGACTCGCTGGGTACTATCGCAAGTTTGTGCACCATTTCGGAATCATTGCTCGTCCTCTATTCAACCTTCTGAAGAAACACACAGTTTTCACTTGGAATTCGGAGGCTGAAACAGCATTTCAACTTCTGAAGCAAAAATTGATCGAAGCACCAGTTCTGCAACTACCTGATTTCAACAAGACATTTGTGGTTGACACTGACGCTTGCGACACTAGTGTGGGAGCTGTCCTCCAGCAAGAGGGGCATCCTGTGGCATACATGAGCAAACCTCTGGGACCCAAGAACCGTGGCCTTTCCACCTACGAAAAAGAATGCCTGGCCATTCTCATGGCAATTGAACAATGGAGACCGTACTTGCAAAACAAGGAATTTATCATTCGAACAGACCAAAAGAGCTTAGTCCATCTTGATGACCAGAGACTGACCACTGTTTGGCAACATAAAGCATTCACCAAACTTTTGGGCCCGGAAAACAACGCTGCTGACGCTCTCTCACGCAGAGTGCACCCTGAGGCAGAATATCTACAGACCATCTCCACCTGTCAACCAGCTTGGTTGGAAGAGATTCAACATAGCTATTCCTCAAACCCACGAGCCAGTAAATGGATTTCAAAGCTCCAGGAAACTCCGGATAAGAAAGGAAGGTTTACCATGCACAACAACTTGCTCTATTTCCGGAACAAAATTTGGCTAGGAGGGTCTCCCGCCCTTCAAGAGAAAATTATGCAGGCATTCCATTCCAGCACCATTGGAGGGCACTCTGGGTTCCCAGCAACCTACTGTCGTATCAGGAGACTGTTTGCTTGGCCTAAGATGAAAGCCCAGGTCAAAACATTTGTGCAATCATGCATGATTTGTCAACAGGCCAAGCCTGAGAGGGTGAAATACCCAGGCCTTTTACAACCACTTCCTACTCCTAAGGAAGCATGGCACATGGTGACTATGGATTTCATAGAGGGTCTCCCCAATTCAGGCAACTCCAATAGCATCATGGTGGTGGTCGACAAATTCACACATTATGCTCATTTCATACCTCTACACCACCCTTTCACAGCAGCCAAAGTAGCAGCAGCATACCTGGACAATGTTGTTAAACTGCACAGTCTCCCTAAGGTCATGATTTCCGATAGGGACCCCATATTCACAAGCAAATTCTGGAAGGAGCTTTTTAGTCGCATGGGCAGTGAGCTCAGGATGAGTTCTGCGTACCACCCACAAACAGATGGCCAATCAGAACGGGTAAACCAATGTTTAGAAATCTATCTCCGATGTTTTGCACATGCATGTCCTCATAAATGGAGCCAGTTTCTCTCTTTAGCTGAATTCTGGTACAACACCAGTATGCACTCCGCCATCAAGATGTCACCATTTGTAGCTTTATATGGCAAGGAACCTAGCCATTGGGGCATCGATACCACAGCTACCTGTACCGTGCCTTCTCTGGAAGCCTGGTTGGCTGAGCGGCAACTAATGCAAGAGTTACTGCAGCACAATCTTCATTATGCTCGACAGAAAATGAAAAAGCAGGCAGATAAGCAGTGGTCAGAGAGAACCTTCACCCCAGGGGATGAGGTATTCATCAAACTGCAACCTTACGTTCAGTCCTCTGTTGCCAGGAGAGCGAACCACAAATTGGCTTTCAAATATTTTGGTCCTTTCAAAGTCCTTCGCACAATCAACCCAGTGGCCTATGAAGTGGGATTGCCTGCAGCTTCCAAAGTTCACCCAATATTTCACGTGTCTCAGCTCCGCAAAGTCCTCCGTCCAGGTACTCAGGCTACTCTCATTCCTCCAACACCTACTGACAACCCCGTCATCCCCATCAGAGTCATCAACCAGCGCTGGCGCCGCGGTCCAACTGGGCGCCGCGAGCAAGTGCAAGTGCAGTGGTCGGATCCTGCGGCAATGGACATTACATGGGAAGACAAGGAAGAATTGCAGCAGCGTTTCCCTACGGCAGCGGCTTGGGGACAAGCCGCAACTCAAGGAGGAGGGGATGTTAGCACCCTACCTGACGGGGACCGGACGGACAGCGAGCTGGGCCTAAACCTGCAGAAGAAACGGCCCACTCGTCTCATACAACCCAACAGGAGGTACCTGGGCTCAGAATGGTCCAAGTGAAGCATCAGCAGTTCGACCTCTACTTAGGAAGGAGACGTCAGGCAAACAAGGGTATCCTGGGGATCACGGCTCTGGCGGCGCGGCGGCGGTGTTCTTACCTTGTAATAGTGTAGCTTCAATTCCTATTGCTACTTGAGCTTGTAATCCAGACATTATACACAATCCCTGAGATATAGAGCGGAGATACGATTGGTACCCTAACAGGAAGCCACGCAAGAAACGCATAACGATGAAGCCGAACGACATCACATGCCGACAGAGGAATGGGAGCAGCTGCTGGCGACGCGGAAGCTCCTCACGGTTGACCGCAACGACCGCCCTAGCCGCACCGAGGAGAATTGAGGAGGCTTTGGTGGCGGGCGTACATGCAAATCCAAGCCAACAGCGCGACGCATGGGAACAACAACGTTGTCCAGTCCTGCCAGACACCTCGCCGTCATCAATGCGTTTCTTCGAGAAGAGGGAGAGCTTTGGGCAGCATAAGCGTCCCTGGTCTCTGTTTTCCTCTCCCGAGATAGGCGAGAACGAGATTCCCGCCATCGATCCCAACACGGTGTTCTCGCCAATCCTCCCTGACGACGGCCCTCGACAGACGCAAGGCAGCGGCCACCTCGACCTCAACCACGCCTATTCTGCATCCCCGGACTTGCGCAGGGGAGGGGGAGGATGCTCTGACATCCCTACGCCCAACAAGATGGCATTCGCGTGCAGCAGGCGGGTAAAGAAATTAAAGGGTTGCAACGACGGAGATTGATCTGACTCAAACAGAGCTAACCATCATTTGCAAGACCACGTACCCAATGAAATCTTGCTGAAAAAACACGGCCTGAATGAAAAATCGAAGTTCTTGGTACATACCTGGAGCTAGAGAAGCCCTGTTGTGTAGTCCAGGCGGCCGGGTCGATCTTCCGGTCGAATGATGGATGCTACGGCCACAGATCGCTTCTGAAACCAGCAGAGAGATGGGAGGAGAGGAGACGAGAGGGGCTATGAAGCAGGCGTGGACTTTCCCGATATGAGATCGGCTGCTCCGGACGCGGTTCGTCTCCCCATGTGGATGCGGGGAAATTTTATTTAACACAGCTGTAAGTAGTTGAACGGAACCTACCACGCAACGCGAGGATCCCAACGAGGAACTCGTCTGCGGCTATCGATCGATTAATCTGCAAAAGATGGGTTGTCATGTACGAAAAATCGAGATAATTGCAGATGAATCACTTTTCAAATAGTACTCTCTTCGACCCATATTAGTTGACGTGGATTTGTCTAGATTTAGATGAATCTAATACTATTTAGTATATAGATTCATCCAAATTTTGACAAATCCAAATCAATTAATATGGATTAAAGGAGTAAGAAAATTAAAGTTTTACAATAGTACTCCCTCCGTTGCAAAATATAAGATGTTTAACCTTGTGAAACAAATATATCTAGACTTGTTTTAGTGTCTAGATTTATTCCAAACATAAGTGAACCTATGTACTAAAATAAATCTATATACATTCTATAAACCTAAAACATCTTATATTTTGAAATCGGAGGAAGTAGTACATAGTACAGCATGAACAACATTATTAACACTGTACTCTAAGAACTCCCCCCGTCTCGGTTTATAAGACCTACGCGTATTTCTAGGTTGATAAATTAACCAACTTAGCATGAGGTACATAAGATAAAAACTATACTATTAGAAACTTTAAATGTTATATTTTTATTTTCTAATGATATAATTTTTATATTATATAATTTATATTATATAGCTCAATGCGGACGACCTAGGTATACGGGTAAGTCTTATAAACTGGAATAGAGGTAGTACACGAGACATGATCAGATAGCGACCTCTCCCTGTCTGCTAGCTAGGCTGAAAACTAACGGCCGGTCACGAGCCAGGCCTCGCCACTAGAGGCATCACAGCTTTGTCAAATCCGCATTCTCAGAGTTGGACCTGCGATTTTGTTTTATTTCTTTTGCTACTAGTATAAGTTAATGCAATTAATTGATGCAGCCAAGTTGATCTTGTGATCACCTCAACCTTGGAGAAAGTACTCTGGTCTGGAGGAAATATATCCCACACACAAACAGCCATAAAGTATATTTCTAGGCGCAATGGAGTACAATAGTAGTGGTCACCGTGCAGAATCCATAGATATTTGTTCACATTCACACACTAAGAGTCTGTCAGTGCTAGGCTAGTCATAGTGCTAAGTAACTTAGACTAGTAAAATACATACCACTAGTGGAAACGAGGTCTTTTGTTGATCCCGAAAAAGGGCTTTAACACCGGTGTTAGGGGGGCGTACCAGAGCCCCCCTTTAACACCGGTTCGTGCCACGCACCCCCCCTTTAACACCGGTTCGTGGCATGAACCGGTGTTAAAGGGGAGCTATATAAGACACCACCCCAGCCCACACACACCCCACTCTTCCATTCTTTCACATTTTGGAACCTAACAAGAGGGTGTGAAGAGTGCTAGTTTGTGTTTTTTTCATATGCACTAGAGGTGTTCGGTGAAATGCCCGAGAGCTCAAAATAAGCTTTCTTGTTGCTCTTTCCGTCTCGGTCGAGGTCGGCAACTATAGTTTCATGTGTCATTGATGTACTATATATAAATGGTCATCTCCCTATTATTTTTTGATATATACTACATATTAATGCAGATGAATCGGCAATGAATGTACGGTGACCGCCGCACTTCCGAGTACATTACGGGCCTCCAAAATTTCATCGTTGTGGCTAATGCAAACCGTGGTCACAATGGTTTTATGTGCTGTCCGTGTGTTCACTGTCAGAACAAGAAAGACTACTCAAATACCAGAACCATTCACGCCCACGTGCTTCGATCCGGTTTCATGCCCAGCTATAATTGTTGGACCAAGCACGGAGAAAAAGGGGTTGTGATGGAAGACAACGAAGAAGAAGAGGATGATGACAACTATCATAATATGTATCCTGAATATGATGATAATGCAACGGAGGTAGATAATGAAGATCAAGAGGGAGCAGATGGGCCCGCTGATGACGATCTTGGTCGGGCCATTACTGATGCAAAGAAAGAATGTGAAACTGAAAAGGAGAAGGAGAAGCTGGAGCAGATGTTAAAGGATCACAAAACATTGTTGTATCCAACTTGCGAATATGGCCACAAAAAGCTAGGTGCCACACTGGATTTGCTGCAATGGAAGGCAGAGAATGGTGTGACTGACAGCACATTTTCAAAGTTGTTGGTAAAAATGAAGAATCTTCTTTCAAGAAATAATGAGTTGCCCGACAGTACATACCAAGCAAAGAAGGTTGTCTGCCCTCTAGGATTAGACGTGCAGAAGATACATGCCTGCATTAATGACTGCATCCTCTACCGCGGTGAGAAGTACGAGAATTTGGATGCATGCCCGGTATGCACTGCACTGCGGTATAAGATCAGACGAGACGATCCTGGCGATGTTGAGGGCGAGGCCCCTAGGAAGAAGGTTCCCGCCAAGGTTATGTGGTATGCTCCTATAATACCACGGTTAAAACGTCTCTTCAGAAATAAAAAGCATGCCAAGTTGTTGCGATGGCACATGGAAGACCGTAAGAAAGACGCGATGTTGAGACACCCCGCTGATGGGTCACAGTGGAGAAAAGTCGAGCGAGAGTACCCGGACTTCGCACGTGACGCAAGGAACTTAAGGTTTGGTCTAAGTACAGACGGCATGAATCCTTTTGGTGAGCAGAGCTGCAGTCACAGCACCTGGCCTGTGACCCTATGTATCTATAACCTTCCTCCTTGGTTGTGTATGAAGAGGAAGTTCATTATGATGCCAGTGCTCATCCAAGGCCCGAGGCAACCCGGCAACGACATTGATGTGTACCTAAGGCCATTAGTTGAAGAACTTTTACAGCTGTGGGCCAAACCAGGTGTACGTATGTGGGATGAGCACAAAGGGGAGCCATTTGACCTACGAGCATTGCTTTTCGTAACCATCAATGATTGGCCTGCTCTTAGTAACATTTCAGGGCAGACAAACAAGGGATACAATGCATGCACACACTATTTAGATGATACTGAAAGTGTATATTTGGATAAATGTAAGAAGGTTGTGTACCTAGGGTATCGCCGATTTCTTCCGAACCTGCATCCAGTAAGAAAGAAAGGCAAGCATTTCAAACGTCTGGCAGAACCCCGGAGGAAGCCTGTCCTCCGTACCGATGAGGAGGTATTTGGTATGGTCAAGGACCTAGAAGTAATCTTTGGAAAAGGTCCTGGCAGTCTATCTGTTCCGAATGGCGATGCCGGACACGCGCCCATGTGGAAGAAGCAATCTATATTTTGGGACCTACCCTATTGGAAAGTCTTAGAGGTCCGCTCTTCAATCGACGTGATGCACGTGACGAAGAATGTTTGCGTGAACCTGCTAGGCTTTCTAGGAGTGTATGGGAAGACAAAAGATACACCGGAAGCACGGCAGGACCAGCAACGTCTGAAGGCCCCTGAAGAGCCTATGCATCCTGAGAACGAGAAGGGTAAACGATGCCACTTAACTCCTGCCAGCTACGCTCTTACCAAAGTAGAGAAGGAAATCTTTTTTGAATGTCTGAGCAGTATCAAGGTCCCGTCTGGCTTCTCGTCGAATATAAAGGGAATAATAAATATGACAGAGAAAAAATTCCAAAACCTGAAGTCTCATGACTGCCACGTGATTATGACACAATTGCTTCTGATTGCATTGAGGGGGCTTCTACCTGAAAATGTTCGAGTACCCATTGTGAAGCTATGTGCATTCCTCAATGCAATATCTCAGAAGGTAATCGATCCAGAAAGCCTACCAGGGTTACAAACAGATGTGGCCCAATGTCTTGTCAGCTTTGAGTTGGTGTTCCCACCATCCTTCTTCAATATTATGACGCATCTCCTGGTTCACCTAGTAGAAGAGATTGCCATTCTTGGTCCTGTATTTCTACACAATATGTTCCCCTTTGAGAGGTACATGAGAGTCTTAAAGAAATATGTTCATAACCGTGCTAGTCCAGAAGGAAGCATCTCCAAGGGCTATGTAACAGAGGAGGTCATTGAGTTCTGTGTTGATTTTATTCCTGACCTTAAGGCGATTGGTGTTCCAGAATCACGACATGAGGGAAGACTGCGTGGAAAAGGCACCCTAGGATGTAAAGCAATGATATGTAGGGACGGGCATTCTCTCAATCAAGCACACTACACGGTTTTACAAAGATCTATCTTGGTTGCCCCGTATATCAATGAACACAAGAATTTAATACGCCTCAAACACCCTTGGCAATCTGATGAATGGATTATAAGTGAACACATGGCGAGTTTTGGCGGCTGGCTGCAAAGACTTCTCACGAATAACACCACTGTTGGGGATCAGCTGTACTTGTTGGCCAGGACACCTTCTTTGACTGTATGTACTTTCCAAGGGTACGAGATAAATGGGAATACATTTTACACGATAGGCCAAGATAAAAAGAGCACCAACCAAAACAGTGGTGTCCGCTTCGATGCAGCAGAAGACAATGGGCAAAAGACCACGTATTATGGGTTCATAGAGGAGATATGGGAACTTGACTATGGACCTAATTTTAAGGTCCCCTTGTTTCGATGCAAATGGGTCAAGCTAACAGGAGGAGGGGTTGAGGTAGACAAGAAGTACGGAATGACAACGGTGGATCTCAACAATCTTATGAAGAACTTAGACGAACCATTCGTCCTAGCCAATGATGTGGATCAGGTTTTCTATGTGAAGGACATGTCCTCCAGACCAAAAAAAAGAAAAAATATGCAAACGAATACATCATATGATGAGCCAAAGCGTCACATAGTTCTTTCAGGGAAAATAAACATCGTGGGAATCGAGGACAAGACTAACATGTCAGAAGATTATAATAAGTTTGATGAAATTCCTCCCTTCACAGTGAAAACTGACCCAAGCATTCCGTTAAGTAAAGAAGATGCTCCATGGTTACGTCTGAAGCGATCATAAGGAAGGACATATGCCAAGAAGTTCATGCTCATATTATGTAACTCTAGTTCATGTTTTTAATATTAATACATGTCTTGAGTGTTAGTCATGTTTTGTGGATGGACCGGGACTATGAGAAGAAGTTGTCCCGATTCGTACTTACCATTAAGATCTGATCTCCAAACGCGCACGGTCACATATTAGGGAGTGCCTCTATGACCAGTTTCTCGGAGATGCCGGAGGACTAGGCTCCACCGGCATCTCCCTGAAACTGGCCGTAGTGGTGTCCCTGCTCTCGAAAACCATCTTGCAGCTTTGTAACTTCTCTAACTAGATCAATACACCTGGGAGCTAACTAATTTCACATATTAGGGAGTGCCTCTATGACCAGTTTCTCGGAGATGCCGGAGGACTGGGCTCCGTCGGCATCTTCCTGAAACTGGCAGTAGTGGTGTCCCTGCTCTCGAAAGGAGGTAAGGCATAGCCTCAAACTGGCTGGAGGACTGGACTCACAAGGATGCCTATTTATAGTACAAGCAGCTCGACATAGTGTCGACACTTACGAAATAATGTCGACACTCGACACCATCCGGGACAAGGTACACGCCGCACGACATAATGTCGACACTCACCCCTATTATTAGTGCTGACTCGTGTTTTTGTCCCGATTGGTGTCTCCAACCGGGACTAAAGGTTCATCTTTAGTCCCGGTTGGTGTCTCCAACCGGGACTAAAGGTTCATCCCGCCATTTTTTCCCGCCATTTTCTTTCCCGCCATTTTTCTTCCCGCCAGTTCTTCTTCCCGCCATTTTTCTTCCCGCCATTTTTCTTTCCGCCAGTTCTTCCCTCCAGTTCTTCCCGCTAGTTCACTATATATATATGTAGGGTTGGCCTCCATTGTCATTGCACATCTCTAGACTCATATCTGCAACCTCATCACTCTCTTTCCCATGGCTTCCACCGTAGCACTAACCCCCAGGGAGGCGGAGGCGCTTCGCGCCTCGAACTACCCCTGCCCGCCGGGCTACTGTGTCCCCGTCGGCTGGATGCTAAGCGTCGGAGGCGTGCCGGTTCCTCCTGTTCCTCTAGGTGTGGCGCGCCGGATGGCCATCACGAACCACTACTACTTCGAGCTCACGCCGGAGCAGCGGAGGAATCCCAGATGGCATCCCGACTATTTCCCTACTTGGGAAGCCTTCTTCGTGGATCGGCGTGAGAGGGCGCTCGCCAGGCACGAGGAGGACGGCCCACCTCCTCCTAACTTCAACAAGGCCGGCCGTCGGCTATGGTGGCGCGGTCGGACTCTCCAGAGCGTCATGGCCTATGACACTGCCGCCGACTCTAACCCCCGTCTGCGCTACCCTCAAGTCCAGCCCACGCGCTACCCTCAAGTCCAGCCCACGCGTACTCTCCAGAGGTTCAATTACGGCGACCCCGACGACGACAGCGATGACGGCGGCGGCGAGTACGACGACTACAGTGGCGAGTATTACAGGTGTAGGCAGGAGCATGACTGAATCACTCTAACATTCCGAAACAAGTTCGGCCGATTGTTACTTAATCTGGCCATGTATCTTAATTTTCAGTTCTTTTATGTATCTTAATTTTCAGTTCCAGTTCGTCTTTATGTAACTTACTATTAGTTGGCTATTAGTTCGGCTTTATCTGGTATATTGATTATGTCTCGAAAAACCTTCACAAAATGACCTATCTCATTCGAGGTTTCTTGGCTTTCGGGTCAAATGACCAATGTTATGGCTAGAATCAAGGCATAGTTTGTGATAATATGGCCATATTGTGCATACATTTGCATCATGGCATGGAAAACAATGTTGCAAGAGGAAGTTTTCCTTTTTATCGCACCAAAAAGGCATTTTCCATTTTCCGAGCATAAAAAACGGACGGTTTTGTGAAGCAACCACCAAATGGCTAATTCAAAAACCACCAACACATTTTACAAAAATACTGGACCACCTTATATGCACAATGTACCAACAGGGGGATCTGAAACCTTTCCGTCCACCTCTGGTGAAAAAGACAAATTCCTACCGAATCGGCAGGAAGTGGGTCACAATATGCTCATAATATGGCCATATGAACTACAAGTACATGATACGATGCTCATGATTTTTTACAAAAATCATTTTTAGGTTCACAATATGCTATTTTATCAAAAAACAATGCAAGTTGAGCGAGGCTTGGTGAGATTCAAGTGTATACAAAAGATGCGACATTTAAATATCCAATCAATTCAAAAATGTTAATACAAAAGATGTGGCAATAAAATATGATTTGATCTAATAAAAATCATTTTTTAGATGCTTAATATTTCTTATGTTCAAAGTTTTAGGATTTAACAATTTATTTTTGTTTGAATTGAATAATCAAAATTTATATGTAAGTGTTTTAATTATTTTGAAAATTTTCATGTAAAGTAAATATAAAATGATTTACATGAATGGATAGATATTATTTTTCTGAAAATTATGATATATTATTCATATTTTTCTGAGTTGAAATGAAAAAGATATGAATTTTCTAAATTCATATCATATTTTTTGAATTAAAAATGCCCCTTTAATGCATGAAATAAATGCCCCCCCTTTAACACCGGTTCCAGCCACGAACCGGTGTTAAAGGGGGGGGGTTCGTGGCTGGAACCGGTGTTAAAGGGGGGGGGTAATAAATGCGCGCGGGAAACGGAATCCCCCCTTTAACACCGGTTCCAGCCCGGGGGGGTTATGACGCTAAATTGGTACCATAGATATATTTTCAAATTTAGTTTCATAATATGTTAATTTAATGTAATATATATTGCTATAATTATCATATATCTATAGTAACTACTTTCGTGACAAGGCAAGAAATACACTTATTTGCGGACAGAGGGAGTAGTTACTAACTATGTGTGGTGTTATGCAGAGACTAATTAATTAGGTTATAGACTCATATGGTTTTTGATATGTGTGATGTTATGGTAACTTGCTAAGTTACTATCTTCTCTTTCTTCCTTAATTATCATGTTATGTCACCCATTTGCTTATTTCGCATTGCGTGTAGATGCATGTTACTAGCTAAGTTACTCCCACTATGACCAGACTATCATGGAAGCCTCTTTTATTTTTCAAATTTGATGATTCTAAATGAAATATTTTGAAAACCGCCTGTCCAAATTATACGAACCGTTTTCACTTTTGATCTCCTGGTGACGAGATCTTCAAAACTAGATCTCATGTTGATAGGTTTTGAACAACTTTTTTTGTACTTTCCAAACCATGCGGTTTGTACTTTAGACTACTTCATTTCTGTATGTTTTGTACTTTAGATTCTTAGTTTACTTTGTACTTAGGTTACTGCATAGTTATACTTTCGCGTACTTTGACAGTAAATATGAAGGGTTTCGCGGCATAGTAAATCAAAATTTTCTACGGATGCGAACAGAGGGAAAGCCAAGATCTAATCTAGGAGATTCAAACAACAAGAGAGATTGGATTAGATCTTCATACCCTTGAAGATTCGCACAGCGGAACGTTCGTCGGAACGTGGGTGATGTAGTCGTACTCGCTTCTCCTCCTCGCGATCCGATCCGATCTAGCACCACAAGTGGCAGTGCCTCCGTGAGATGCACACGTGCAGCACCTCGACGTCTCCTACTTCCTTGGTCCAACAAGTTTGGTGGAGAGATGGGTTGGATCTACAACGCGACGGCGCGGTGCAATTGGTGGAGAATTTCTGCAGCAGGGCTTCGCCTACAAGCAGTCGGGAGGGAGAGAGGAGGGCAGCAGGGCGGCTAGGGTTGGAGGGGAAGGTGTGTGGGGGTGGTGCGCCCCCAGCCCTCTATATATAGAGGGGTGGGCGCAGCCCTAGCCCCTCCCCCAAGCCCAAACCGGCGGCCCCAAGGAGAAGGAGTGGGGGGCAAGGAAACCCCCCCTTCTAGAAGCTCTATCTCGAGTTTAAAACCCTCTTGGCCGGCTGGGCCCTATGGGGCCTTGTGCCCCTGGCCCAATGCGGCCAGGTCACTCCCTCATAGGCCCATGCCCCCTCCCGGTAGGTGCGGCCACGTTGGTCCCCTTCCGGAAGGTTCTAGAAGCTTCCGGTACAATACCGATTAACCCGGACAATTCCGAACTCCAAAAACTGCACTGCCTTATATGAATCTTATTCTCCGGACCACTCCGGAACCTCTCGTGATGTCCCGGATCCCATCCGAGACTCCGAACAAAAACTCATAAACCAATTATCCAATCTATCCTAGCGTCGAGACACGTTAAGTGTGTGACCCTGCGGGTTCGAGAATATGCAGACATGATCTTCTATCAATAATCAACAACGGGGTCTGGAAACCCATATTGACTCCCACACATTCATCGATGATCATATCGGATGAACCACGATGCCAGGATTCAATCAATCCCATATATATATATTCCCTTCGTCTCGCGACATTTTACTTGCCCGAGATTCGATCGTCGGTACCGTCATACCTAGTTCAATCTCGTTCACAGCAAGTACTTTACTCGTTCCGTAATCCGATATCACTTTGTGATTAACTCCTTAACCACATGCTTGCAAGCGGTGTTGATATCGATTACCGAGTGGGCCCGAAGTATATCTCTCCGACTTGGGAGGGACAAATCCCATCTCGATACATACAACCCAACAGATACTTTCCGATCACCTGAGAGACACCTTTATGATCACCCTCTCATAGGATGATGTTTGATGACCTCAAAGCTTTCTTCCGATACCAGGGAGTTGTATTATCTCATGGCCTAAGGAATACAATATTTGACATAAGAAAAGCTTCGCAAAGACGAACACGATGACACGATCTAATTGCTTCGCTTAGTTTGGGTCTGTCCATCATATCATTCTCCCAATGATATGATCTCATTATCAATTGACAACTCATGTCTATGGTTAGGAAACCTTAACCATCATTGATCAATGAGCTAGTACATAGAGGCGTACTAGGGACACGGTGTTGTTCACAAACCACACAAGTATTAAAGTTTCCACTTAATACAATTCTAGCATGGAATATAAACATTATCATGAACAAGAATTATAATAATAACATCTTTATTATTGCCTCTAGGGCATAATTCCAATAGTCTCCCACTTGCACTAGAGGCAATAATCTAGTTTACATTTGGCAACAATCTCACACCCATGGCACTGAGGTGCTGAACATGTTTTGCACACGGAAGAGGTTTAGTCAACGGATCTGCGACATTCAGATCTGTATGTACTTTGCTAATCTTCAGATCTCCATCTGCTATGTAATCTTGGATTATATGAAACTTGCGATTGATATGCTTGGTCTTTGGATGATATCTTGGTTCCTTAGCGAGTGCTATGGTGCCAGTGTTGTCACACAATATCTCCAGTGGGTCCAATGCACTTGGAACCACGCCAAGCTCAGTGATGAAGTTCCTGATCCAAACTCCTTCACTTGACGCTTCTGCAGCAGCCATGTATTCCGCTTCTACTGTAGATCCCGCGATCACGCTTTGCTTGCAGCTTCTCCAGCTCACAGCTCCTCCATTCAAAATATACACGTATCCTGTCTGAGATTTAGAATCATCCTTGTCGGTGTCAAAACTAGCGTCGACGTAACCTTTTACGACAAGCTGTTCATCACCCCCATAGACTAAGAACATTTCTTTAGTCCTATTTAGGTACTTTAGGATGTTCTTCACGGCTTTCCAGTGTTCCACTCCTGGATCACTTTGATATCTGCTCGTCAAACTAAGAGCATTGGACACATCCGGTCTAGTACACAGCATGGCATACATGATGGAACCTATGGCCGAGGCATAAGGCACTTTGCTCATAGCTTCCCTATCATTTACCGTAGCTGGACACTAAGCCTTGCTCAATATCTTACCTGACAACATAGGCACCGAACCTTTCTTTGCCTTATCCATTCTGAACCTTTTCAGAACTTTGTCTAGGTATGTACTCTGGCTTAAAGCTATCAGGCGTCTTTGTCTATCTCTATAGATCTTGATGCCCAATATATAAGCAGCTTCACCTAGGTCTTTCATTGAAAAACACTTGTTCAAATAACTCTTCACATCATTAAGCATGTTGATGTCATTTCCGATAATCAATATGTCATCCACATATAGTACCAGAAACGTCACCGAGCTCCCACTCACTTTCTTGTAGATGCAAGCTTCGTAGCAATTTGGAACAAATCCAAAGCTCTTGATCACTTGATCAAAACGGAGGTTCCAACTCCGAGATGCTTGCTTCAGTCCATAAATGGAACGCTGAAGTTTGCACACTTTATCAGCATCCTTAGTATCGACAAAACCTTCGGGTTGCATCATATACAACTCTTCATCAATGTTGCCATTGAGGAATGTAGTCTTGACATCCATCTGCCATATTTCATAATCATGAAACGCAGCAATTGCTAATAAAATCCGAATGGACTTAAACATCGCTATGGGAGAGAAAGTCTCATCGTAGTCAACACCTTGAACTTGTCGAAAACCTTTCGCGACAAGCCGTGCTTTATAGACGGTAACATTACCATCCGCGTCCGTTTTCTTCTTGAAGATCCATTTGCACTCAACGGCCTTTCGGTCGCTAGGAGGGTCCACCAAATTCCATACTTGGTTTTCGCTCATGGATCCCAATTCGGATTTCATGGCTTCTAGCCATTTCTCAGAGTCTGGGCTCATCATCGCTTCCTCATAGTTCATAGGTTCACTGTCTTCTACTAACAAGACAGTCAAGACAGGGTTGCCGTACCACTCAGGAGGGGCACGTGACCTTGTCGACCTACGACGTTCAGTAGCAGCATCGTCCGAAGCTTCATGATCCTTGTCATTAGCTTCCTCTATTGTTGGTGCAGGCGGCACTGGAACAATTTCAGGTGCTGCGCTACTCTCCAATTCAAGAGAAGGTTCAATAACCTCGTCTAGCTCTACTTTTCTCCCACTCACTTCTTTCGAGAGAAACTCCTTCTCAAGAAAGGAACCGTTCTTTGCGACAAACACTTTGCCTTCGGTTCTGTGATAGAAGGTATACCCAATAGTTTCCTTAGGGTATCCTATGAAGACGCATTTCTCCGCTTTGGGTTCGAGCTTGTCCGGCATCAACTTCTTGACGTAAGCTTCGCATCCCCAAACTTTAAGAAACGACAACTTAGGTTTAGCACCAAACCACAGTTCATACGGTGTCGTCTCAACGGATTTAGATGGAGCCCTATTTAAAGTGAATGCAGCGGTTTCTAATGCATAACCCCAAAATGATAACGGCAAATCAGTAAGAGACATCATTGATCGAACCATATCTAATAGGGTTCGATTCCGGCGTTCAGACACACCATTGCGCTGTGGTGTTCCGGGTGGCGTGAGTTGCGAAACGATTCCGCTTGCTTTAAGATGCGTGAGAAAATCATAACTCAAATATTCACCTCCACGATCGGATCGTAGAAACTTAATCTTTCTGTTACGTTGGTTCTCCACTTCATTCTGAAATTCTTTGAACTTTTCAAATGTTTCAGATTTATGTTTCATTAAATAGATATACCCATATATACTTAAGTCATCGGTAAAAGTAAGAAAATAGCGATATCCACCGCGCGTCGAAACACTCATCGGTCCGCATACATCGGTATGTATGATTTCCAACAAGTCCGTTGCTCACTCCATCATACCGGAGAACGGTGTTTTGATCATCTTGCCCATGAGGCATGGTTCGCATGTGTCAAATGATTCAAAATCAAGAGACTCCAAAAGTCCATCAGAATGGAGTTTCTTCATGCGCTTTACACCAATATGACCTAGACGACAGTGCCACAAATAAGTAGTATTATCACTATCTACTTTGCATCTCTTAGCCTCAATGTTATGGATGTGTGCTTCATCCCTTTCGAGATTTAGAAGAAATAAACCATTCACAATAGGTGCATGACCATAAAAGATGTTACTCATATAAATAGAACAACCATTATTCTCCGATTTAAATGAATAACCGTCTTGCAATAAACACGATCCAGAAATAATGTTCATGCTCAACGCAGGCACATAATAACACTTATCAAGGTTTAAAACTAATACCGAAGGTAAAACTAAGGAGAGCGTGCCGACGGCCATCACATCAACTCTTGATCCGTTGTCAACGCGCATCGTCACCTCATCCCTCGCAAGCCGCCGTCTATTCCGTAGCTCCTGTTTCGAGTTACAAATATTTGCAACTGAACCGGTATCAAATACCCAGGCACTACAACGAGGGCTAGTAAGGAAAACATCAATAACATGTATATCAAATATACCTTTGATGGTGCCAGCCTTCTTGTCCGCTAAGTACTTCGGACAGTTGCGCTTCCAGTGACCCTTGTCCTTGCAATAGAAGCACTCAGTGTCCGGCTTAGGACCAGACCTGAGCTTCCTCTCAGCAGGGGCAACGCGCTTGCCGCCGCCTTTCTTGAAGGGCTTCCTTGCACCCTTACCTTTCTTAAAGGTGGGGGGCTTGTTGACCATCAACACATGATTATTCTTTTTGATGTTCACCTCCGCTACTTTCATCTTAGCAAAGAGCTCAGTGATCATATCAGTGGAACCAATCTGATTGTGATCAACTACAAAACTTTTGCAGCTAGGAGTGTCAATCTTGAGCTCCTCTGGAATCTTGCAGTCCAGTTGCTCAAGGCGTTGAGTGTAGCCCGACATCTTAATGGCGTGCTCACTAACGGAACTCCCTTCCTCCATCTTGTAGTTAAAGAATTTCTTAGAGATATCATATCTCTCAGAGCGGGCTTGAGTCTGAAACATGTTTTTCAGCTCCTCGAGAATCTCAAAGGGCCCGACGAACTCCTCAAAACGATTTTGAAGATCCGATTCCATAGCATACAACATGGCGATCTTAATCAAATCATAATCATCCTTGCGCGACTGATAAACAGCTTTTTCATCAGCCGGCGCATCTACAGCAGGGGCGTCACCTAGCGCTTTCTCAAGGACATAGTCCTTTTGTCCGCCAGCGAGAATGATTCTCAGAATGCGGAACCATTTGGTGAAGTTAGACCCATTGTTTCTAAGCTTTTCTATCTCAGCAAAATCGTTGAAGTTGAAGTTGGACTTGGCCATGTGATCTACAGTATTTGCAAGTACAATTTAGACTATGTTTATGATAAATAGTTCAACTTAATCAAATTACTAGATGAACTCCCACTAAATTCAACATCCCTCAAGTTGTTTAGTGAACACGATCCAAATTCACCACACCTAATCCGATCATCACGAGAAGAGATGTGATTTCAATGGTGGACAACGAAGTGTCGATCATATCATTCATATGACTCATGCTTAACCTTTCGGTTCTTGTGTTCCGAGGCCATGTCTGTACATGCTAGGCTCGTCAAGTTAGACCCAAGTATTTCCGCGTGTGCAAAACTGGCTTGCACCCGTTGTATGTGAGCGTAGAGTCTATAGCACCCGATCATCACGTGATGCTTGGACACGACGAACTTTCGCAATGGTGCATACTTGGGGAGAACACAGTTTTTATCTTGATCTTTAAGTGAGGAATCATCTTATAATGATACCGTCGCGATCTAAGCATAATAAGATACATAAAAGGATAAACATCACATGCATGTTACTTTATGTGACATGGTATAGACAATCTTCGCGCAATGATCTCCATCTTGTGCGTTCCGGCATGATCTCCATCACTCCACCATGATTGCCTCCACCACGAATAGCAACTACAACTATTGCTAACTACTTAGCGATAAAGTAAAGCTATTACATGGCGTATAAGAAGTTGACTCGTAGGTCATACACAATTGTAAAGACAACCATATGGCTCCTGCCGGTTGTGTACTCATCGACATGCAAGTCGTGAAACATTACAAAACATGATCATCGCATACAATATACACATCACATCTTGGGCCATACCATATCACAGAAAACACTCCCTGCAAAAACAAGTTAGACGCCTCTACTTTGTTGTTGCATGTTTTACGTGGCTTATGGGAGTAGATGCTAAGAATGATTCTTACCTACGGAAAGCCACAACGGTGATATTATGGTTGCCAAACTCCGGTGTTAATCCCATGACAACTATAGTGAGAGAAACTGACATCCACCAGCCGCATGTGTGGAACAAGCCACACGTCAAGTGCGGAGCCGGTCTCGCGAACGACGTCGCGTAAGGTTGGCCTGGACCGCTTCAATCTCACTATCCCGCGTCATAAGAAGAACACAAACAAGAGGCTTGCAACAGAAGACATCAACGCCCGCAACAACCATGTTGCGTTCTACTCGTGAAACACATCTACGCATAGATCTTGCTCTGATACCACTGAAGGGTTTCGCGGCATAGTAAATCAAAATTTTCTACGGATGCGAACAGAGGGAAAGCCAAGATCTAATCTAGGAGATTCAAACAACGAGAGAGATTGGATTAGATCTTCATACCCTTGAAGATTCGCACAGCGGAACGTTCGTCGGAACGTGGGTGATGTAGTCGTACTCGCTTCTCCTCCTCGCGATCCGATCCGATCTAGCACCACAAGTGGCGGTGCCTCCGTGAGATGCACACGTGCAGCACCTCGACGTCTCCTCCTTCCTTGGTCCAACAAGTATGGTGGAGAGATGGGTTGGATCTACAACGCGACGGCGCGGTGCAATTGGTGGAGAATTTCTGCAGCAGGGCTTCGCCTACAAGCAGTCGGGAGGGAGAGAGGAGGGCAGCAGGGCGGCTAGGGTTGGAGGGGAAGGTGTGTGGGGGTGGTGCGCCCCCAGCCCTCTATATATAGAGGGGTGGGCGCAGCCCTAGCCCCTCCCCCAAGCCCAAACCGGCGGCCCCAAGGAGAAGGAGTGGGGGACAAGGAAACCCCCCTTCTAGAAGCTCTATCTCGAGTTTAAAACCCTCTTGGCCGGCTAGGCCCTATGGGGCCTTGTGCCCCTGGCCCAATGCGGCCAGGGCACTCCCTCATAGGCCCATGCCCCCTCCCGGTAGGTGTGGCCACGTTGGTCCCCTTCCGGAAGGTTCTAGAAGCTTCCGGTACAATACCGATTAACCCGGAACAATTCCGAACTCCAAAAACTGCACTGCTTTATATGAATCTTATTCTCCGGACCACTCCGAAACCTCTCGTGATGTCCCGGATCCCATCCGAGACTCCGAACAAAAACTCATAAACCAATTATCCAATCTATTCTAGCGTCGAGACACGTTAAGTGTGCGACCCTGCGGGTTCGAGAATATGCAGACATGATCTTCTATCAATAATCAACAGCGGGGTCTGGAAACCCATATTGACTCCCACACATTCATCGATGATCATATCGGATGAACCACGATGCCAGGATTCAATCAATCCCATATATATATTCCCTTCGTCTCGCGATATTTTACTTGCCCGAGATTCGATCGTCGGTACCATCATACCTAGTTCAATCTCGTTCACAGCAAGTACTTTACTCGTTCCGTAATCCGATATCACTTTGTGATTAACTCCTTAACCACATGCTTGCAAGCGGTGTTGATATCGATTACCGAGTGGGCCCGAAGTATATCTCTCTGACTTGGGAGGGACAAATCCCATCTCGATACATACAACCCAACAGATACTTTCCGATCACCTGAGAGACACCTTTAAGATCACCCTCTCATAGGATGACGTTTGATGACCTCAAAGCTTTCTTCCGATACCAGGGAGTTGTATTATCTCATGGTCTAAGGAATACAATATTTGACATAAGAAAAGCTTCGCAAAGACGAACACGATGACACGATCTAATTGCTTCGCTTAGTTTGGGTCTGTCCATCATATCATTCTCCCAATGATATGATCTCATTATCAATTGACAACTCATGTCTATGGTTAGGAAACCTTAACCATCATTGATCAATGAGCTAGTCCATAGAGGCGTACTAAGGACACGGTGTTGTTCACAAACCACACAAGTATTAAAGTTTCCGCTTAATACAATTCTAGCATGGAATATAAACATTATCATGAACAAGAATTATAATAATAACATCTTTATTATTGCCTCTAGGGCATAATTCCAACAAAATACACTTGTACTTCTCTATACTTTGTCTCTTAGTATAGTAGTAGTTTTATGTACTTGGCTCCGAGTACAATTGTACTTTCGTGTACTTCGGCATGAGTAAGCTTGTACTTTCATGAATTTTGTTTTTTAGTATAGTTGTTTCGCGTACTTTGACTTTTACTATATTTGTACTTTCGCGTACTTTGGCTCTGAGTAGAGTTGTACTTTCGTATACTTCAACTTTGAGTACAATTATATTTTCATTGTACTTTGCCTGTGAGCATAATTGTATTTTTGCATACTTTGGATCTGCATATAGTTGTACTTTCGTGTAATTTATCTCTTACTGCAGTTGTTCTTTCGCGTACTTCGACTCTTAGTATATATGTACTTTCGCGTACTTGGTTCTAAGTAGAGTTGTACTTTTTTGTATTTTGATTTTAAGTATAGTTGTACTTTCGCTGTACTTTGCTATGAGCATAATTATACTTTCATGTAATTTGGATCTGATACTTGTACTTTCATGTATTTTACCGTAGGCGCCTTGATTCGAGGTAAAGCCGAGCCGTAAAACGCGCTACGCGAAATTGGAAGAACGACAAACAGACGCTACGACCAATGTAGCCCTTTTAAAATATTTATAAAATTTGTTTCGCCGTAAGTACCTTGATTCGAGCCGAAGCCGAACAGTAGAACACGTAGCACAGAAAAGAAAAAAACGTTGAGACAAGTGGAGAAAGGAAAAAACGTTGACACGCTGTAGGCAGTGACTGCGGACTCCGTGTGCTGCCACGCGTCGAACGCGGAGAACAGATTGAGCGCCCGGACTGACCTTCGTAAAGTTCACCCTTTTTCTAGTCGTACCGGGGCACCGGCATCACCTTTCCGCCTCGGCTCATCCGCGTCAAAGCCCACTGGCGGTTACGTGCCGCGGCCCAGTTCTGGTGATGGTGGCTCGGCACTCGCTGGTGGTAGCTCGGAAGGCTGCACGGACTGGCGCCCGAATGCATGTATTGCACGCTAGAGGTCCTGGTCACGGTCACGCATCTGTTTATCAACTCTGCGACTAAGAGCATGCTGTTTTTAGGCCGAAATCCAAATCCGAAACTATTTTTGGGCCGGATGAATTCGTTTTCGGTCCGAAAACGCCGAGATTCCCATTCGCGTTTCTTGGCCGAGTTCCCAGGCAAAGAGAAAACGACGACATATTCAAATTTTTATCGTTTCCGCCGGCGAGAGATCGGCCAAAAGGTGTTCGACAGAATTACGCCCATAAGTTCGGCGACAAATTATTACAGAACAGGGTAAAAGGGCTCGGCCATCTCTCAGTCGTCGATGGGGATGGGCTCCTGCGGCGTGGTCGATGCGGTGGGGTCGGGCGTCTCGCTGGCAAAAGCCGACTGATTGGAGGAGGTGGAAGCGGAGCTCGGCGTAGCAGTGGCGGACTGGCGGTCGGCGCAATGGCAGACGTGATCTCGGCCTGGAGAATGGCCTGGCGGTGCGCCATGTACCAGGCCTTGACTGGCGAACTCATCGTCGATATGTCCTCGCCGCCCATCAGAAACTTGAGATCCGTGTTCCTCTTCTTGGCGGCGTAGTTGGCCTTGAGGAGGGCCACCTTTGGCCCTTGGGTCTCGATCAGCTGCGCCCACCTCTCGTCGCTCTTCTCGGCGTGCGCCCTCATGTCGGCGATGCATTTCTCGATTGAAGCCTAGAGACGCTCGGCGGGAGGTCTGGCGGCTTTGAGCATCTTCGCCTTCTTCTGGCCGATCTTCGGCCTTCCTTCGCCGGCAGCAGTGGGAGGTGCCTCCAGGTTGTACATGCCGTCCTTGGTCTTGGCGAGACTCAGGCAAGTGTCTCGCCACTTCTCGCAATGCTCGATCTCGGTGAACATGTGGTGAAACTTAAACTTCGCCTTCATGTCCACTCGATACAAAGCGAGTGCACGAAGAAGCTGCAAAATGGAAGACAAAGTGTGTCAAGATATGCTTGAGCTTGTCATAGCTTTGGCTAGTGTTCGTGAATACCATGTTGTCCATGCCCCGTTGGATTTTGTCTCTTCCACCTCTTCCACACAGCTGTGCCACTTGCTGCACGCATGCTGGATGATCCCCCAATGGTTGGTAATAGCCTTGTCCCCTCGCTCCATATGAATTTTCTATACTTTGGGTCGCAAATTCTATGCTCGTCGAATGCTATCTTCACGCGTCTCCAATAGTTTTCGGAATTTTGGTTGGCACCGATGATGGGATCCATACTCACTGTTTTTCAGGCTTTGGCGAGACGGAGGTCCTCGGGAACCGTCCACTTGTTCCACGCCTCCGACACCAAAATGCCCGGATTCTTCTTGCCCTTCGCCAGAAGCACGACATCACCCTCGACGTCATTGGCCTGCGTCGGTTCGGCCTGCGTCTCCTCGGCGTCGAAATCCTGAGACTCGATGCCGAGTTCGGCATCGGCCCGAGACTGTTCTTGCGTGAAGAAGGAGGGGTTAGCAGCCGAGCCTTGGGCGATCATGTCCTCCATGTATGTCTTGGTCATCATGCTGACCAGAAGGCTGACCGGTGATACGTTGGAAACGTATATATAATTTTTGATGCTCCATGCCTGTTTTATATCTACTTTGCTTTACTTGTCCACACTTTGTGGTGTTTTTACATGTTTTCTGGTACTAACCTATTAACAAGTTGCAACAGTGCCAGATGCCTGTTTTCTGCTGTTTTTGGTTTCAGAAAAGTTAGTGAAGAAATATTCTCGGAATTGGACAGGACGAAGGACAAAGTCAATAACTTTCCGTGGGGAACAAGAAGTCCATAGGAGAGCCGGAGGGGATGGCCAGGGGGGCCAGACCCACCCCAGGCGCGGGGTCAGGTGGACCCACGCCTGGCTAGGGTTTGGCGACCATGGTTGCCTCCCGGACTCGCCCCTTCGCCTATAAGAAGTCCCCGATGCAGAAACTCTCGGTACCCGATCAGAAATCCACGAAACCGTCTGTAGCCGCCGTCACCACCGTCCCTAGATCGGGGGGATCTGAAGCTCTTCCCGGCACCCTGCCGGAGGGGAGATCATCCCGGAGGCCTTCTCTCCGGTATGATTCGTGAGTAGTTCCACCTTAGACTATGGGTCCATGTAGTAGCTAGATGGTTGTATCTCCTCCTTTGTGCTTTCATGTATAGATCTTGTGAGCTCCGTTCATGATCAAGATCTAATCTATTTGTAATCATGCATGTTGTGTTTACAGGAATCCGATGGATATTGAGATTATTATGTTGGTTTGATTAATGGTTCTATCTTTATGATTCTATCATGTCTGTGTTGTTTGTGATCTTGGATGCTCTCCGTTGCTAGTGGTTATCTTGGCCAAGTAGTTGCTAGTGACTCCAAGATGGAGTATTTATGCTCGATAGTGGGTTCATGCCTCTAGTTTCCCAGGGAAGTGACAGAAATCTCTTCGGTTGTAGATGTGTTGTTGCCACTAGGGAGAAAACAACGGTCTCTTGTTCATGGAACATGTGGACTATTTGCCTTACACACTTTGCTTAAAGCAGCTGTCTGTTGCTTGCAACTTAATACTGGAGGGGGTTCGGATGATAACCTGAAGGTGGACTTCTAGTCATAGATGCAGTTGGATTACGGTCTATGTATAATGTTGTATTTCCCAATCAACCTCATAGGATCTTTCTATCTAGTAATTTCATTGTTATTCCTTGCTTAGTTCCTGTCAATTGCCCCGCTGTAATTTGTTTACCCTTCATGCCATGTTGTTTATTTAAGGAGAGCACCTCTAGTGAACTATGGACCCCGATCCATCTTTACCATTGATACATCTTCCACTGTTACTTGTTTACTTGTTGCAAACCATTATCTTCCATACCATACGTTTAATCCTTTGCTACAGCAAACCGGTGAGCTTGACAACCTCACTGATCCGTTGGGGCAAAGTCTTGAGTTTGTGTTGTGTAGGTATCCACGTTGCCACCAACACCTGTGTGACGTTTCCTTCCTCCGACTGGTTCGATAACCTCAGTTTCTTACTGAGGGAAACTTGCTGCTGTGCTGCTTCATACCTTGCTCTTGGGGTTTCCAACGAAGCGTTCCACGACAAGTATTGGGCGCCATCAAGCTAATTTCTAGCACCGTAGCCGGGGAACTAAAAGGCCATCAAACTTCTTCCTCCCCGTCAAGCACCAGCTAATTTCTGGCGCCGTTGCCGGGGAGGCTAAGGACGTCTTCACTAGGGGAGTCCTTCACTTCCTTTCTCTTTACTTTGTTTTTAGTTTGCTTAGTTTCTTTTGCTAGGTTTTGTTTGCCTCTTTCCAAAAAACCCAAAAAAAATAGTCTAGTTTGGTTTGCTTGCTTTATTCAAAACACAAAAAAATTAGTTCCTGCTCTAGCTGCTGTTGCTGTTTTTGGCTTGCCCACCTTTGCCAAAATGAACTCTACTGAGAACACTAAGTTGTGTGACTTCACTAGCACCAATAACAATGATTTCCTAAGCACACCTATTGCTCCACCTGCTCCTGATGCTGACTTTTATGAAATTAAGCCTTCTTTGTTGAATCTTGTGATGAGAGAACAATTTTCTGGTGCTGGTTCTGATGATCCTGATGCCCATCTTAATAGCTTTGTTGAACTTTGTGAGATGCAAAAGTATAAGGATGTAGATGGAGATATTATTAAGCTCAGGCTTTTTCCTTTCTCCTTGAGGGGAAAAGCTAAAGAATGGTTGCTATCCTTGCCTAAAAATAGTATTGATTCTTGGACTAAGTGTAAACATGCTTTTATTGGAAGGTACTATCCTCCTGCTAAGATTATTGCTATGAGAAGTGACATTATGAAATTTAAACAGCTTGATAGTGAACATGTTGCTCCTTCTTGGGAAAGAATGAAATCTTTGGTTAAAAATTGCCCTACTCATGGACTCACTGCTTGGATGATTATCCAAACTTTTTATGTAGGTTTGAACTTCTCAAGAAACCTGCTGGATTCTGCTGCTGGAGATACTTTTATGGGAGTCACCTTGGGTGCTGCAACAAGGCTCCTTGATAATATGATGGTTAACTACTCTGAATGGCATGTTGAGAGAACTCCACATGGTAAGAAGGTAAATTCTGTTGAGGAAACTTCCTCTTTGAGTGAAAAGATTGATGTTATTATGGCTATGCTTGTTAATGGGAAAGCTCCTCTAGATCCTAATAGTGTTCCTTAGCCTCTTTGGTTGCTCAAGAAGAGCAAGTTGATGTGAAATTCATTAGAAACAACAATTTCAACAACAATGCCTATAGGAATAATTTTGGTAGCAACAAAAATTATAGTCCTTATCCTCCTAATAATGGCAATTCCTATGGAAGCTCTTACAATAATGCTAGAAGTGCCCCCTCTGAACTTGAAGTCATGCTCAAGGACTTTATTAGTAAACAATCCACTTTCAATAAGACTATAGAGGAAAAGCTTTTAACTGTTGAGAAAAATATATCCTCTTTGTCTGAAGCTCAAACTTCCTTGGTTAATAAAATGGCTGCTAAACCTGAAACTAAGGAAAACACCTTTGCTAGAAATGTTAGGATGTTAGCTCAACTTCATGCTAGGTGGGAAAGGGAAGCTGAAATTGATAGAAACAATAGTGTGTGCACTATCACCACTAAACCACAAGTACCTCCTATTCCTCCTACTATGTCTAAGCCTATTGATCCTACTACTAGTTATGCTAAGTTTGATTTTGATATTGATGGTTGCAATATTTCTGAAGTGATTATGTTCCTACAAAAGCTTGCTAGAAGTCCTGATGCTAGTGATATGCATGTTGCCTTTACCAAACACATTACAGATGATCTTGTTAAGATTAAGGAAGAGAAGCTAAAACACAAAGCTTCTATTCCTAGGAAAGTAGAAGATAGTTGGGAACTCATTATTAATATACAAGTGAATGACTTTCATCTCAAAGCTTCATGTGATCTTGGTTCTAGTATCTCTATTATGCCTAGGAAGATTTATGAAATGCTTGATTTGCCACCATTAGAAGATTGTTATTTAAATGTCCCACTCAATGATAATGCTAAGAAGAAACTCATGGGAAGTATTAATGATGTTCTCATTATGGTTAATAATGTTTATGTCCCTGTTGATTTCTATGTTTTGGATGTTGAATATAATGCTTCTTGTCCTATTACTTTAGGAAGACCTTTTCTTAGAACAGTTGGTGCCATCATTGATATGAAAGAAGGCACCATCAAATATCATTTTCCATTCAAGAAAGGTATTGAACACTTCCCTATGAGGATAGAGAAGTTGCTTTTTGCTCCTCCTTTGAAAGCAAGATTTGATGTTAATGCTTCTTTATTTGAAAATACTTGATTCTTCTTGCTTCTTGTGCCTAACTTAAAGGCGTTGAAGAAAAGTACTTGTTGGGAGATAACCCAAGAGTTTCCTTGAGTCTTGGAAGTTATTACTACTGTAATGACCTCTCCTTATCATTTTTGTTTGCTTTTTGTGCCAAGAATGACCTCTAATGAGAGGGAACTAAGATTTGGGGAGTTGCTGTCTCGAAACAGATTTCTGTCCTCCACCAAAAAAATCGTGAGGAGGCTCTGTAACTCGGATTGAGCTAAAAGTTTACTAATAAATCCTCCAGTATGTTAGCTAACTTTCGTTAGTTCAACACTTTTTGATTTGAGCAACAAAAGATGTTCTAAAAAATTTGTTTCTACCTGCTGGCCTGTTTTGACAGATTTATGCCATTATTTGCATTTGCTTCTTATTGATTCCTTTTTGAGATCTCTTCAGGTAAATTGAGTTTCTTTGAAGGAGTTACTTCAGTAGCTTGTGTTTTTAGTGAAAAGCCTTACTGTTCCAAAGCTTTGCCAAGCGGTCTAATATCTTTTGAATAAGCTAATGTTGCTAATGAAGATTGTGTGAAGTTTTGTATGAAGGAAAAATTTTAGGTGTAGAGAGAGAATGATGCAATGAGATGAAGAATGGAAAAATCTCAAGCTTGGGTATTCCACCATGGTTTCACCCCAAGAAATATCCAAGAGATACAAGCGTCAAAGCTTGGGGATGCCCAAGGCATCCCTTTCTTCATCAATAAAAAGCTCAGGTCTATCTAGACACTTCACTTTTATTGTTTCATGCACAGTTGTGTTGTTCTTGGATCATTTTAGTTTTATTTTGCTTTGCTTAGTTTATTTAGTTTGCTTTAGTAGTTTGGACCCCCGTTCTCGCTGTGTTGTTTTGCAAATAAGTTTGCTTGGTGTTTGGAAAGGAGTAGTAAGTTCTTGCTTGAAGTGCAAGAGGATCTTGCATTGACTGTGACTAAGACTTTAGCATGACATGCTAGGTGTTGTTTTTGCATTATGCTTAGTGATTATTGTTGTAGCATGTCTTGTTCCAAACAATTGGTATTGCTTAGTGTGCCTTGAAGAAATTATGCGTTGTTTTAGCATGCAAAAGCATAGTATTGTGGTATTCTCCTTTGATGTTTTGCTTGGGTTGACTTGGCACATGCTCACACCATGTTATGAATCTCACAAGTCACCATTAGCCTCTATGATCATTTAGTCCTTGACTTGTGGTACCACTCTTTGCTTTGATTAGTTTGCTTTGTTGCATTGCATAATTATGGCCATTATTGCTCTCTTAGTTGGTTGCTCCCAGTCTTTTGCTAGCCTCCACTTGTATGAGTAAGTTCTACTCATGCTTCCAACTCCCAAGAAACCAAATTATTCCAAAGTGTCCACTATAAACTTCTATGCATGGTGTGTTACACCATTCCAAGTATATTCTTGTTTTCAACTATCTTCCAATTAAAAACTATTTTGTTATGTGAAAACTTAGTGATTAAAGCCCTCACGAACTTGATGGCACATTTTATTCTTTGCCCCTAATAAACTTGAACCATTGAGGCAACTTTGTTGTATATGCTTGCACTTATAAGTTGGGATTAGCAGAACCGTGCTGTCATGGGGAATGTTTTCAACATTGCAATTGCACTTTTTGTACTCCGTTGATATCATGCTCTTTTGTCTATGGATGTTACCGGTGTGAAATGAAGTGGGAACTTGTAAGTCCATGGAGTTTGTATTCTGTGTTAGAGAAACACCTGGGACGCTAGCCTAAGCCATGCCTAATCATGGTGGAAACTTGCAGCATCACCATAGTGAGCTATCTATGAAGCATCCTCAATAAAAAGCTATGCATATGGTAAATAAAAATATTGCTGAGATGCTCATTGTCTGCTTGCCTTGTCATTTTGGTTATGGGAAAGCTCCTGTACCATGTGCAAGGGGTACCCCGTTGGCGGTTCTCAATGATATGCAAATACTTACAGTGACAAGAACTTACCTGGGCCCTAAGTTGAGTATCCATGAGGTGTAGCCCTCATAGTCAAGGGACTTGAGATTGCCAACTTATACTTTGTCAAGCATATACTCCAGCTTTGCCACTTTAACCTTAACCACTTCAAGATGCTTATGATAGGGGCAATGAGGGCTGAAAGCTAATAAGTACCATAATTTTTGGAAGCTCTTTTTGAAACTTGTAATCACCGCTTCCTTTACAAAAAGGCCTTTCTTCCATCATTACTGAGTCTCCACCTTCTACCTTAGGCACCATTAAGAGAGCATAGTTGTCATTCTGTGTGCAGTGTTCCAAAGCTTACTAATTGATGCATATTGTGTTATTACTTGTTCATGTGCTATCTGTTTCTAGTCACCCTTGTGAACTTTGCAGGTGTCCTATGCATTATATTGCTACTCTATGAGGGACAAGCTGAATGCCACTATGCTATGTTTTTTGCATGTGAAACAAACAAACGTTTTTCAATGCATATTATTCATGATCTTTGCTTGTAGCCTGTCATATTGCATGCATAGTTACTATGTCATTTGTTAGAACTCCATATTTCATGCACATGTTTAGAGTTCTTTGATCCTAGCTTTCAATGCTTGCAAATGGTTGGATCTTTATTGTGAGGGTGCATGTCACCTCAAAAAATATTCTGTTTATCACTTACCTACTCGAGGACGAGCAGGACTTAAGCTTGGGGATGCTGATACGTTGGAAACGTATCTATAATTTTTTATGCTCCATGCTTGTTTTATATCTACTTTGCTTTACTTGTCCACACTTTGAGGTGCTTTTTACATGTTTTCTAGTACTAACCTATTAACAAGTTGCAACAGTGCCAAATGTCTGTTTTCTGCTGTTTTTGGTTTCAGAAAAGTTAGTAAAGAAATATTCTCGGAATTGGACGGGATGAAGGACAAATTCAATAACTTTCCGTGGGTAACAAGAAGTCCAGAGGAGAGCCGGAGGGGCTAGCAGGGGGTCCAGACCCACCCTAGGCGCGGGGTCAGGTGGACCCGTGCCTGGCTAGGGTTTGGCGACCTTGGTCGCCTCCCGGACTCGCCCCTTCGCCTATAAGAAGACCCCGATGCAGAAACTCTCGGTACCCGATCAGAAATCCACGAAACCGTCTATATCCGCCGTCACCATCGTCCCTTGATCAGGGGTATCTAAAGCTCTTCCCGGCACCCTACCGGAGGGGAGATCATCTCGGAGGCCTTCTCCCGGTATGATTCGTGAGTAGTTCCACCTTGGACTATGGGTCCATGTAGTAGCTAGATGGTTGTATCTCCTCCTTTGTGCTTTCATGTATAGATCTTATGAGCTTCGTTCATGATCAAGATCTAATCTATTTGTAATCATGCATGTTGTGTTTGCGGGGATCCGATGGATATTGAGATTATTATGTTGGTTTGATTAATGGTTCTATCTTTATGATTCTATCATGTCTGTGTTGTTTGTGATCTTTCATGGTCTCCGTTGCTAGTGGTTATCTTGGCCAAGTAGTTGCTAGTGACTCCAAGAGGGAGTATTTATGCTCAATAGTGGGTTCATGCCTCTAGTTTCCTAGGGAAGTGACAGAAATCTCTTCGGTTGTAGATGTGTTGTTGCCACTAGGGAGAAAACAACGGTCTCTTGTTCATGGAACATGTGGACTATTTACCTTACACACTTTGCTTAAATCAGTTGTCTGTTGCTTGCAACTTAATACTGGAGGGGGTTCGGATGATAAACTGAAGGTGGACTTCTAGTCATAGATGTAGTTGATTACGGTCTATGTATAATGTTGTATTGCCCAATCAACCTCATATGATCTTTCTAGCTAGTAATTGCATTGTTATGCCTTGCTCAGTTCCTGTCAATTGCCCCACTGTAATTTGTTTACCCTTCATGCCATGTTGTTTATTTTAGGAGAGCACCTCTAGTGAACTATGGACCCCGGTCCAATCTTTTGATACATCTTCCACTATTACTTGTTTACTTGCTGCAAACCATTATCTTCCACACCATACGTTTAATCCTTTGTTACAGCAAACCGGTGAGCCTGACAACCTCACTGATTCGTTGGGGCAAAGTCTTGAGTTTGTGTTGTGCAGGTCTCCACGTTGCCAGCAACACCTGTGTGACGTTTTCTTCCTCCTACTGGTTCGATAACCTCGGTTTCTTACTGAGGGAAACTTGCTGCTGTGCTGCTTCATACCTTGCTCTTGGGGTTTCCAACGAAGCGTTCCACGACAAGTATTGGGCGCCATCAACCGGCATTCCGCCGAACATGTTGCGCGCGTCGGCCTCGCCGTAGGTTGCTTGCGCCGAGCTTCCGCCGAAATGTAGTGGGCCGCGGCGCATCACGGGGCATGCTTACGCCGGAGAGGTGGAGTAGGAGATGTTGATGTTGACATTGAAGGCCGAAGGAGGGCGCGACGCCGGGCAGGGGAAGACCACGTTCGGGTTGAACCCGCCATCGAACTCGGGGGACGAGGAGTACCTCTGGCGAGCGTTCACCTGGCTCTCCTAGAAGCCGGCCGGCGAGATCGGCGAGAATCCGGCCGGCGAGCCGACGCTTTACTGGCTTCCCAATGGGGGGGAATACGGCGCTGCCATTATCCGATGCCCGTGAAGCCGCCGCCTGTTTCGTCTGGTTCGCCCTTATCGTCGCCTACTCTTCCGCCGCCACCGCTGCCTACTCTTGTTCTTGCCTGAGCTTCGCCCTCTCCTTTCTTCCCTTTCGGTCATCCGACGCGATCTTCCGGCTCTGCGACTTGGCCGTCCACTCGGCGTTGTGCATGCCCTCCAGCTTCGTCGCTGGCGCTCTCGTCTTCCTCGTCTTCTTCTCCCCCGAATCCTCGCCAAGGTTCGATATGGGTTTGACGAAACTCTAGGGCGGCATGGCGGGCGGGAGCTCGGCGAAGTGGTGGGAGTGGGGGGAATGGGGAAGAAAGACGGGAGGGGAGGGGGGAGAAAGAAAAGGAGTTCAGCATTCTCTCACCGATAGAGCTGGCCCACGCCCGTTTTCGCCCCGTCCGGCATTCCCAGGGCGTTCTCAGGATCCTGGGTACGACCTGGGAAGCCTGGACCAAAGTTTGCCCGAATCTAGACGAAAAGAGGTTCCTGAGAACGCGACTGGGCTGATTTTCGGCATCTGAACCTATTTTTGGCGTCCGGATCGGCGTCCTGGGTAGCCGAGTGGAGATGATCTAAGCATGCCATGTTGCTGCTCGTTGTTTAAAAAGGTTCAACAAATATTTCTTGGGATGCATAATGATGGTCGGTTTCTGGATGGCCAGCTGTCGATGGCAAATCATGTGTATGGTCCCCAAGCTCAACCTCAGCCTCAACATCAGGGGCAAACATCCATGTTTCCCATTGATCCTTCTTGGTATATGGACTCAGGAGACACATATTACTTTGTTAAGGAGATGGAGAAGCTTCACATGAGGGAGGATTATCAGGGCAAGGAGCATGTTCACACGGCCGACGGTAGAGGTATGCGCATATTTCATGTTGGTCAAGCAATCCTTCTCACTCCCTCATCTAGGCCACTTTATCTCTGTAATGTCCTTCATGTCCTGCCATCACTAGAAATTTGCTATCTGTTCGTAAACTTTCACATGACAATAATGTTCTTGTTGAGTTTCATCCTAGCAGTGTTTTTGTTAAGGACCTGAACATGCAGGCTATAATCCTTAGACGTCGTTGGCGTGGTGGTCTGTATGCATTTGATGCTCCTGTAGTCAAAAAAGTCCTCGGTGATGTTAAACCTTCGCCTACACAGTGGCATGCTCGCTTAGGCCACCCTTCATCCCAGATTGTTCAGAATGTCCTACGTCGTAGTGAGCTTTTCACATTGTCCAATAAAGATATTTTAGTTTTTGATGCCTGTCAACAATCCAAGAGTCACCAACTACCAATTTCGCTTTCTCAGCATATAGCAACTGCTCCTTTAGATCTTATTTATTCAGATGTGTGGGGCCCTGCCCAAACTTTAGTCAATGGTCATAATTATTAAGTCAGTTTTGTGGATGTTAATAGTCGTTTCACTTGGTTATATCTCATCAAATGTAAGAGTGATGTATCTGATGTTTTCTTGCAATTTCAATCCCATGTCGAGCGTCTTTTTAATCACAAGATTGTGCATGTTTAGTCTGATTGGGCTGGCGAGTACATTAAACTCGATGCTTTCTTTTAGAAGATAGGCATTTCTCATCGTGTCTCCTATCCCCATACACATCAATAAAATGCTAGCATTGAACAAAACATCGCCACATAGTTGAGACAAGCCTTGCCCTGCTGGCACATGCCTCTGTTGCGTTTTGTTTTTGGAGTGATGCATTCATTACTGTTTGCTTTCTTATTAATCGCATGCCTACTCGTGTTATTAATATGCAAACTCCACTTGAGAATCTCCTTGGAAACACCTGACTATACCTTTTTAAGGTGTTTTGGTGTGCTTGCTGGCCTCACCTTCGTCCATACAATAAGCATAAGCTTGAGTTTTGCTCCAAAAATGTGGTTTATTAGGGTATAGTCCCCTCCATAAAGGCTACAAGTGCCTTCATGTTCCGTCTAACCGTGTCTATATCAGCCATGATGTTGTCTTTGATGAGCTTGTTTTTTCGTTTGCCAACCTACCATCCATCGAGTCACCATCCTTTTCTTCCGTTTTATCCCTTTCTCTTGACCAATTTTAAGATTATGCGCATGCACCGTCGTTGCTCTCTAACCATGGTGTAGGTACTGGCCGTGGTGCCTGACATGGATATACCCTACGGGTGCCTCACATTGGTATACCCAGTTGATACGTCGGAAACGTATCTATAATTCTTGATGCACCATGGTTGTTTTATATCATTTGTCTTACGTTTTGTCTACACTTTGAGGTATTTTTATACACTTTTTGGAACTAACCTATTGACAAGATGCCACAGTGCCAGTTGCTTGTTTTCTTCTGTTTTTGATTCCAGAAAGGCAGAAAATCAATATTCTCGGAATTGGACGGGACAAAAGCCAAAGTCATTATTTTTTCCGGAGCACCACGAAACCACGAAGCAGAACCGGAGGGGGGCCACAGGGTGGACGCACCCCTCCTAGGTGCGAGCAAGCCCTGGAGGCGCCCACAGGGGGTGTGGGCCCCCTGCACCCCCACCGACCTTGATTCCTGCGCCTATAAGAAGCCTCTGACCCAAAAGACCTAGGGAATCCAGAAGAAATCCATGAAAACCTCCGTAGCACCGCCGCCACCGAAAGGGAGATTCGGGGGACAAAAAGTCTCTGTTCCGGCACCCTGCCGGGACGGGGAAGTGCTCCCGGAGCCATCTCCATCGATCTCCATCGCCATGTTCATCACCATTGCTGATTCCCATGATGAGGAGGGAGTAGTTCTTCCTCGAGGCTAAGGGCTCTACCGGTAGCTATATGTTCATCTCTCTCTCTATGCATGATCTTGTGGTCATAAGCGTTGTAATCAAGTAGATCTACCTTGCTACTCAAGTGCTTCATTAGATCTTTGCTCTTCCCATGTGTGTGAAAGTGACAACGTGCACTCCATGGTGGCAGTTAGGTTTGAGTCTACATAAATACTCTTTGTGCTTTAATATATCTATGCTTTTCCCCACGTGTGTGAAAGTGACAGCGTGCATACCGTGTGTGGCAGTTTGGCTAGATTGAATATTTGTTATGAGTTATATTTGGAGTTGGATGTCTCTATGAAATTGTGGTGTTTGTTGGAACCATCTAGCGCTCAAGGTGACAGTGTGGGGTTATCTAGATTGGGGAAGGCGGACATTGAGGAGTGCTGTTATAGCCCTAACGATGATTAGAGTGTCCAACCGGAGAGTAGTTAAGAGTAGTATCATGAAGAGAGGATATTTATATGAGAGAGTGTTCACTAGTGAAAGTATGATCCCTAGGCCTTGTTTCTAAGCATTGAAACACCGTTTGCTACTAGATCTGTTGCATGTTTGCTTGCTTCCATCTTTGTTCCGTTTGCCGGGGTTTTTGGGCTTTTACCTTTCCTCCACGCCATCAGCTCTTTTCTGGCACCGTTACCCCACGTCAACAACAAGTCAGAAGCTATTTTTTGGCACCGTTACCACTTGTATTTCAGTATCTCTTCACCAAACTAGTGCACCTATACACCTGACAAGTGTATTGGGTGTGTTGGGGACACAAGAGAATTCTTGTATCTTGATTGCAGGGTTGCTTGAGAGGGAATACCTTTGAACACTTCCTCCCTGAGTTTGATAAACCTTGGGTAATCCACTTAAGGGAAACTTGATGCTATTCTACAAACCTCTGCACTTGGAGGCCCAACAACTGTCTACAATAATAGAAGTGCATAGACATCAATCTCTTTTCTGGCGCCGTTGCCGGGGAGGAAAGATAAAAGGCACTCACACATGTTACCCCACGACAACAGCAAGCCAGAAAGCTCTTTTCTGGCACCGTTGCCGGGGAGGTAAGGTAAAAGGTACTCACATCCTCCGGTGTGAGTGCTCGAAGTTATTTCCTTTAGATTCTGCAATTTTGTCTTTTTGTTTCTTGTTTTCACTAGTTAGGCTTAATGGAAAACAACAACAAAATTAGAGAGCTTTATAGCATTTATGTTGAGTTAGGACATAAAGTGTTTGAAGAGAAAATTAAAAAACCTATGGAACTTTCTTTGCATGCTAATAGCAATGTTATTAGTATGAATTCTTTGGACACCATTATTGCTAATGCTATGGAAAAGTCTAAGCTTGGGGAAGCTAGTTTTGATGAAAATGATCTTTTTAGTCCCCAGCTTTGGAAGATAGCTATTCTATTGCTTATGATGACACCAAACCTCCAATCTATGATGATTACAATGATCAGTATGATATTTTCAGTCCACCTACTATTGAGGAGAAAGTTAATTGTGATTACAGTCTGCGTCCTATATTTGATGATTATGGTGATGAGAATAACAATGATAGCTATTTTATTGAATTTGCTCCCACTAAAAAGAATGACTATGCTTATGTGGAGAGTAATAATCATTTTATGCATGTGGCTCATGATAAGAATGTTTTATGTGATAGTTATATTGTTAATTTTGTTCATGTTGCTACTGAAAGTTATTATGAGAGAGGGAAACATGGTTTTATGAATCTTAAGAATATTAAGTTTCCCCTCTTTATGTTGAAAATTTTGAAGTTGCATTTGTTTTGCTTTCCTATGCTTGTTGCTTTGTACTTTCATGACTTATTTCTTTACAAGATTCCTATGCATAGGAAGTGGGTTAGACTTAAATGTTCTTTGAATTTGCTTCTTGACGCCCTCTTTTAAATCAATTCATATTTCCCATGTGAGCATCTTCTCAAGCTATAAAGCCTAACTTAAAGGCATTAAAGAAAAGTACTTGTTGGGAGATAACCCAAGAGTTTTCTTGAGTCTTGGAAGTTTTTACTTCAATAATGACCTCTCCTTATCCTTTTTTGTTTGCTTTTTGTGCCATGAATGACCTCTAATGAGAGGGAAGTAAGATTTGGGGAGTTGCTGTCCCGAAACAGATTTTTGTCCTCCACCATAAAAATTCGTGAGGAGTCTCTATTACTCGGATTAAGCTCAAAATTTACGAATAAATCCCCAGTATGTTAGCTAACTTTTGTTAGTTCAAAACTTTTTTATTTGAGCAATAGAAGATGTTCGAA
The DNA here is from genome assembly GCA_916181665.1 of Avena sativa. Taxonomy (NCBI): domain Eukaryota; kingdom Viridiplantae; phylum Streptophyta; class Magnoliopsida; order Poales; family Poaceae; genus Avena; species Avena sativa. The sequence goes on from OV702284.1 coordinate 2,034,384, forward strand.
AAAATCGGTTTCTACCGGCTGGTCTGTTTTGACAGATTTCTGCCATTATTTGCATTTGCTTCTTATTGATTCCTTTTTAAGTTCTCTTTTGGGGATTTGAGCTTTTTGAAGGAGTTACTACAGTAGATTGTGTTTTTAGTGAAAAGTTTTGTTGTTCCAAAGCCTTGCCTAAGGTCTAATGTCTTTTGAATACACTAATGTTGCTAATGAAGATTGTGTGAAGTTTTGTATGAAGGAAAATTTGCAGGTGTAGAGAAATAATGATGTAATGAGATGAAGAATGGACAAAATCTTAAGCTTGGGGATGCCACCCCGTGTCACCCTAAGAAATATTCAAGAGGTATAAGCGTCAAAGCTTGGGTATGCCCAAGGCATCCCCTTCTTCATCTATAAAAATCTCAGGTCTTTCTAGACACTTCGTTTTTTATTGTTTCATGCATTGTTGTGTTGTTCTTGGAGCGTCTTAGTTTTCGTTTTTGGTTTTGTTTGCTTAGTTTGCTTGAGTAAGTTGGTTGGTTACACCACACTTCTTTTGAAGCGAGACACACTCTGTTTTCATTGCCTAGAACACTCTAGTTTTCACTCTAATTGTTTTGTGAGTGTTCACTTTTGCTAGCACTGTGTTTAGCCTTAGTTTTCTTGTGCTTTCAGCTTAGAACTTTTTAGTTCTTCTGTGTGGATTTGTGAGACAAGCTCACTGGTATTTATTGATTATTATATTTGTGAGTTGTTTCAAATAAGTTGTTTGGTGTTGGAAAGGAGTAGAAAGTTCTTGCTTGAGTAGTGCAAGAGGAGCTTGCTTTGACTGTGACTTAGACTTTAGCATGACATGCTAGGTGTTGTTTTGACCTTATGCTTAGTTATTATTTCTGTAGCATGCCTTGTTCCAAACAATTGGGATTGCTTAGTGTGCCTTGAAGAAATTATGCATTGTTTTAGCATGCAAAAAGCATAGTATTGTGGTATTCTCCTTTGATAATTTGTTTGGGTTGACTTGGCACATTCTCACACCTTGTTATGACTATGACAAGTCACCATTATCCTCTATGATTATTTAGTCCTTGACTTGTAGTACCACTCTATGCTTTGATTAGTAATGCTTTGTTGCTCTGCATGATTATGGCCATTATGCTCTCTTAGTTGGTTGCTCCCAGTCTTTTGCTAGCCTCCACTTGTATGAGTAAGCTATACTCATGCTTCCAACTCCCAATAAACCAAGTTATTCCAAAGTGTCCACTATAAACTCATATGCATGGTATGTTACACCATTCCAATTATATTCTTGTTTTCATCTATCTTCCAATTAAAAACTATTTTGTTATGTGAAAACTAAGTGATTAAAGCCCTCACGAACTTGATGGCACACTTTATATTCTTTGCCCCTAATAAACTTGAACCATTGTGACAACTTTGTTGTATATGCTTGCACTTATAAGTTGGAATTAGCAGAACCGTGCTGTCACGGGGAACGTTTTCAACATTGCACTTGTACTTTGTACTAAGTTGATATCATGTTCTTTTGTCTATGGATGTCACCGGTGTGAAATAAAGAGGAAACTTGTAAGTCCATGGAGTTTGTATCATGTGTTAGAGAAACGCCTGGGCCGCTAGCCTAAGACATGCCTAATCATGGTGGAAACTTGCAGCATCACCATAGTGAGCTATCTACGAAGCATCCTCAATAAAAAGCTATGCATATGGTAAATAAAAAGATTGTTGAGATGCTCATTGTCTGCTTGCCTTGTAATTTTGGTTATGGGAAAGCTCTTGTACCATGTGCAAGGGGTACCCCGTTGGCGGTTCTCAATGATATGCAAATACTTACAATGACAAGAACTTACCTGGACCCAAAGTTGAGTATGCATGAGGTGTGGCCCTCGTATTGAAGGGACTTGAGATTGCCAGCTTATACTTCGTCAAGCATATACTCCAGCTTTGGCACTTTAATCTTAATCATTTCAAGATGCTTATGATAGGGGCAATGAGGGTTGAAAGCTAACAAGTGCCATAATTTTTGGAAGCTCTTTTTGAAACTTGAAATCCCTGATTCCTTTATAAAAGGTCTTTCTTCCACCACTATTGAGTCTCCACCTTTTACCTTTAGGCACCATTAAGAGAGAATAGTTGTCATTCTGTGTGCAGTGTCCCAAAGCTTATTGATCGATGCATATTGTGATATTACTTGTTCATGTGCTACTTGTTTCTAGTCACCCTTGTGAACTTTGAAGGTGTGCTATGCATCTATATTGCTACTCTATGAGGGACAAGCTGATTGCCACTATGCTATGTTTTATGTATGTGAAACAAACAAACGTTTTTTAATGCATGTTATTCATGATCTTTCTTTGTAGCTTGTCATGTTGCATGCATAGTTACTATGTACTATTGTTAGAACTCCATCTTTCATGCACATGTTTAGAGTTCTTTGATCCCATCTTTCAATGCTTGCAAATGATTATATCTTTATTGTGAGGGTGCATGTCGCCTCAAAAATTATTCTTTTTATCACTTACCTACTCGAGGACGAGCACGAGTTAAGCTTGGGGATGCTTGATACGTCGGAAACGTATCTATAATTTTTGATGCTCCATGCTTGTTTTGTATCATTTGTCTTATGTTTTGTATACACTTTGAGGTATTCTTATACACTTTGTGGAACTAACCTATTGACAAGATGCCACAGTGCCAGTTGCCTGTTTTCTTATGTTTTTTATTCCAGAAAGACAGAAAATCAATATTCTCAGAATTGGACGGGACAAAAGCCAAAGTCATTATTTTCCCGGAGCAACACGGAACCACGAAGCAGAACTGGAGGGGGTCCACAGGGTGGACGCACCCCCTAGGCGCGGGCAAGCCCTGGAGGCGCCCACAGGGGGTGTGGACCCCCTGCACCCCCACCGACCTTGATTCCTGTGCCTATAAGAAGCCTCCGACCCAAAAACCCTAAGGAATCCAGAAGAAATCCACGAAAACCTCCGTAGCGCCGCCGCCACCAAAAGGGGGATTCGGGGGACAGAAAGTCTCTGTTCCGGCACCCTTCCGGGACGAGGAAGTGCCCCCGGAGCCATATCCATCGATCTCTATCGCCATATTCATCACCATTGCTGATTCCCATGATGAGGAGGGAGTAGTTCTTCCTCGAGGCTAAGGGCTCTACTGGTAGCTATGTGTTCATCTCTCTCTCTCTCTATGCATGATCTTGTGCTCATGAGCTTTGTAATCAAGTAGATCTACGTTGCTACTCAAGTGCTTCATTAGATCTCTGCTCTCCCCATGTGTGTGAAAGTGACAGCGTGCACGCCATGGTGGCACTTAGGTTTGAGTCTACATAAATAGTCTTTGTGCTTTAATAGACCTATGATTTTCCCCACGTGTGTGAAAGTAACATCATGCATACCGTGTGTGGCACTTTGGCTAGATTGAATATTTGTTATGAGTTATATTTGGAGTTGGATGTCTCTATGAAATTGTGGTGTTTGTTGGAACCATCTAGCGCTCAAGGTGACAGTGTGGGGTTATCTTGATTGGGGAAGGCGGACATTGAGGAGTGCTGTTATAGCCCTACCGATGATTAGAGTGTCCAACCGGAGAGTAGTTAAGAGTAGTATCATGAAGAGAGGATATTTATATGAGAGAGTGTTCACTAGTGAAAGTATGATCCCTAGGCCTTGTTTCTAAGCATTGAAACACCGTTTGCTACTAGATCTATTGCATGTTTGCTTGCTTCCATCTTTGTTCTGTTTTCCAGGGGTTTTGGGGCTTTTACCTTTACTCCACGCCATCAGCTCTTTTCTGGCACCGTTACCCCATGTCAACAACAAGTCATAAGCTATTTTCTGGCACCGTTACCACTTGTATTTCACTATATCTTCGCCGAACTAGTGCACCTATACACCTGACAAGTGTATTGGGTGTGTTGGGGACACAAGAGAATTCTTGTATCTTGATTGCAGGGTTGCTTGAGAGGGAATACCTTTGACCACTTCCTCCCTGAGTTCGATAAACCTTGGTTAATCCACTTAAGGGAAACTTGCTGTTGTTCTACAAACCTCTGCACTTGGAGGCCCAACAACTGTCTACAAGAATAGAAGTGCGTAGACATCACCGGTTCAACCCAGGGAAGGCCCACTTGAAGACTTTATGCCCAAGAAGATTTTGGGTGGCCCAAGCCCATTGCAAGTTCGACTCCTTGAAGGACATGACTATTTATACATAGAATTTCGAAGGGTTCAACCCTAAATTGTAACCAACTCGACCTATCCCCTGGACCTGGCCTCTCTATATAAAGGCCAGGAGGGTACGGCGAGAAGGATCTCTCCAATTCATGCACACATCCCACGCCAGATTGCATCTGCGCACCCCTGTAACCTTCGGTTCTGCCGTAATCAAGAACAGACAAGCAGGAGTAGGGTTTTCCCTCCGGGGGCCTGAACCTAGGTAAACCTTGTGTCCCCGCGTTGCTTTCCTGTTAACCATTTCGCGACTTCCAGCATCCCCTTCTTCTCCAAAACCCAAGTCCATAACAATGGGCATTGATGAGATCGAACCTCGTCAATTGGCGTCGTCTGTGGGAACCAGGGACGCTGATCGTGTGGTCGTGACAGTCCCATCCGAAGCGATCTATGTTTCCACGGCGACGTAGAATCACCTCCTCTTCGGTGCTTTCCACTTCACCGCTAATGCGCTCAGATCAATGTAGAGCTTCGTTGGGAGACCCAAGAGGAAGGTATGATGAGCACAGTAACAAGTCTTCCCTCAGAAAGAAACCAAGGTTATCGAACCAGTAGGAGGAAGGAAACAACTCAAAGGTGTTGCTAGCAACTTGGAAACCTGCACAACACAAACTCAAGACTTTTCCCCAATGAACAATGAGGTTGTCAATCTCACCGGTTTGCTGTAAACAAAGGATTAACCGTATGGTGTGGAAGGTAATAGTGGTTTGTAGAAAGTAAACAAGAACAGTGGAAGATGTATGAATGGTAAAGATTGGACCATGGTCCATAGTTCACTAGATGTGTTCTCCTTAAGATAAACAAACATGGCATGCTGGGTAAACAAATTACAGCAGACAAATTGACAGGACTGAGCAAGGCATAACAATGCAATACTAGACATTCATGATCCTATGAGATTCATTGGGCAATACAAGAAGATACATAAACCGCCATCCGATTGCATCTATGACTAGTAATCCACCTTCAGGTTATCATCCGAATCCCCTCCAGTATTAAGTTGCAAGCAAAAGATCACTGCTTTAGGCAAAGTGTGTAAGGTAAACAATCCACTTGTTCCATGAACAAGAGACCATTGTTTTCTACCTAGTAGCAATAACACATCTACAACCTTAGAGATTTATGTCACTTCCCGTAGATTAAATAGAGGCATGAACCCACTATCGAGCATAAATACTCCCTCTTGGAGTCACTAGCATATACTCGGCCAAGATATCTACTAGAAACGAAGAGCATGCAAGATCACAAACAACACAGACATGATAGAATGAATAAGACAAAACCATTAGTCAATCTGACATAGTAATCTCAATATCCATTGGATCCCCACAAACACGACATGCATGATTACAAATATAGATGATATTGATCATGAACGGAGGTCACAAGATCTAAACATTGAAGAAAAAATGAGTAGATACAACCATCTAGCTACTACATGGACCCGTAGTGCAAGGTGGAACTACTCACGATTCATACCAGAGGCTGGCATGATGATGAAGAAGGCCTTCAGGATGATCTCCCCTCCGGCAGGGTGCCGGGAAGAGCTTCAAATCCCCCTGATCTAGGGACGATGGTGGCGGCGGCTACGAACTGTTTAATGGAAGATTGATCGGGTACTTAGGGTTTTGGTATCAGGGGTCTTTATAGGCGAAGAGGCGAGGCAGGGGCACCCGGGGTGGCTGCACCCCCCAGGTGTGGGCCAGGCTTGGCCGCGCGGCCAGGGGGTGTGGCCCCCTGGTGGCTCCCTTCCGTCTCGTATTCAGGCTCTGTGTTCCCCTCGGTAAAGTATTGACTTTGGCTTTTGTCCCGTCTAATTCCGAGAATATTGATTTTCTGTCTTTTCTGGAACCAAAAACAGAAGAAAACAGACAACTGGCACTGTGGCAACTTGTTAATAGGTTAGTCCAGAAAAACATATAAAAACACCTCAAAGTAAAGAAAGCAAAGCAAAGTAGATACTAAACAAGCATCGAGCATCAAAAATTATAGATACGTTTACAACGTATCAAGCATCCCCAAGCTTAACTCCTTCTCGTCCTCGAGTAGGTAAGTGATGAAAATAATAATTTTTGAGGTGACATGCACCATCACAATCAAGATCAAACCATTTGCAAGCATTGAAGCTGGGATCAAAGAACTCTAAACATGAGCATGAAAGACGGAGTTCTAACAATAAGACATAACAACTATTGTTGCAACATGAAAGGATACAAACAAAGATCATGAATAACATGCATTGAAAAACGTTTTGTTTCACATATAGAAAACAAATCATAGTGGCATTCAGCTTGTCCCTCATGGAGTAGCAAATAGATACATAGGACACCTTCAACGTTCATAAGAGTGACTAGATACCAATAGTCCAAGAACAAGAAATATCAACAATATGAATCAATCAATAATTTTTGGGACAATGCACATAGAACTAAGAATGGCACCTATGCTCTCATAATTGGTGCCTATGGATAGAAGGTGGAGACTCAATATAATGGTGGAAAAGGCCCTTCATAAAGGGAAGCAGGGATTTCAAGTTTCAAAAAGAGCTTCCAAAAATTATGGTACTTGTTAGATTTCAGCTCTCATTGCCCCTATCATAAGCATCTTGAGGTGATTAAGGTTAAAGTGAACAAACTATTGAGTATATGCTTGACAAAGTATAAGTTGGCTATCTCATGTCCCTTGAATACGAGGGCCTCTCCTCATGCTACTCAACTTTAGTCACTTTCAAGTTCTTGTCATAGTAAGTACATGCGTATCATAGAGAACCGCCAACGGGGTACCCCTTGCACATGCTACAGGAGCTGTCCCATAATCAAAATGACAAGGCAAGGAGACAATGAGCATCTCAGCAATCTTCTTATTTACCATGGGAATATGGTGCTTTTTATATCTTTCCTCTTTTCTATCTCTTTTTTCTTTTTCTAAATCTCATATCTCTTTTTTATAAGAAGAATGCTTCATAGATAGCTCACTATGGTGATGCTGCAAGTTTCAACCATGATTAGGCATGGCTTAGGCTAGCGGCCCAGGCATTTCTCTAATACAATATACATAACTCCATGGACTTACATGCTCCACTTTTATTTCACACCGACGACATCCATAAACAAAAGAGCATGATATCAACTGGATAGATATCCAAAAGTGTTGAAAGCGTTCCCCGTGACAACACTGTTCTGCTAATTCCAACGTATAAGTGCAAGCATATACAATATAGATGACAAAATGGTTCAAGTTTATTAGAGGCAAGAAAAATAAAGTGTGCCATCAAGTTCGTGAGAGCTTTAATCACTAGTTTTTCACATAACAAAATACTTTTTAATTGGAAGATAGATGAAAACAAGAATATACTGGGAATGGTGTAACACACCATGCATAGGAATTTATAGTGGACACTTTGGAATAAATTGGTTTCTTGGGAGTTGGATGCATGAGTAGATCTTACTCAGCAAAAGTGAAGGCTATTAAAAGATTGGGAGCGACCAACTAAGAGAGCAATAATGGCCATAATCATGCATAGCGAGAAAACATTACTAATCAAAGCATAAAGTGGTATCACAAGTCAAAAAATAAATGATCATAGAGGCTAATGGTGACTTGTTAGAGTCATAACATGGTGTGATCATGTGCCAAGTCAACCCAAACAAAGCATCAAAGGAGAATACCATAATACTATGCTTTTGTATGCTAAAACAACGCATGATTCTTTCAAGGCACACTAAGCACTCTGAATGATTTGGAGCAAGTAATGCTACTGCAATAATCACTAAGCAAAAGTGAAGGCTATTAAAAGATTGGGAGCGACCAACTAAGAGAGCAATAATGGCCATAATCATGCATAGCGAGAAAACATTACTAATCAAAGCATAAAGTGGTATCACAAGTCAAAAAATAAATGATCATAGAGGCTAATGGTGACTTGTTAGAGACATAACATGGTGTGATCATGTGCCAAGTCAACCCAAACAAAGCATCAAAGGAGAATACCATAATACTATGCTTTTGTATGCTAAAAAAACGCATGATTCTTTCAAGGCACACTAAGCACTCTGAATGATTTGGAGCAAGTAATGCTACTGCAATAATCACTAAGCATAAGGTCAAAACAACATCTAGCATGAAAAGATAAAGTCTAAGCCATAGTCAAAGCAAGTTCACTTTTGTACCACTATAAGCATAAAACTTTCTACTCTTGGCTGACTCCAACTTATTAGAAAACATCACAGCGAAAGAGGGGGTACAACTACTTTATTAAAGCAAACTAAGCAAACAAAAACCACAAACGAAAACTAAGACGCTCCAAGAACAACACAACTGTGCATGAAACAATAAAAATGAAGTGTCTTGGTGAACTTTTTATTGATGAAGAAGGGGATGCCTTGGGCATCCCCAAGCTTTGATGCTTGTACCTATTGAATATTTCTTGGGGTTACATGGGGTGGCATCCCCAAGCTTGAGCTTTTTTCCATTCTTCATCTCATTAGATCATTCTTCCTTTACACCAAATTTTTTTCCTTCATACAAAACTTCACACAATCTTCATTAGCAACATTAGTGTATTCAAAAGATAATAGACCTTTGGGGTTTAGTTTCAAAAAAGCAAAACTTTCACTAAATACACAAGCTACTATAGAAATTCCCTAAAAAAGCTCAATTTCGCAAAAGGAACTCAAAAAGGAATCAATAAGAAGCAAATGCAAATAATGGCAGAAATCTGTCAAAGCAGACCAACAGGTGAAAACCGATTTTTTCAAAGACCTTATATTGCTCAAATCAAAAAGTGCTGAACTAACGAAAGTTATCTAACATCTAAGAGGATTTACTCAGAAAAGTACAACTCAATCCGACTTACAGAGATTTACACGATTTTTTTTACGGTGGAGCACAAAAATCTGTTTCGGGACAAAAACTTTCCCAAATCTTACTTCCCTCTCATTAGAGGTTATTCTTAGCACAAAAATAAAATAAAAGGATAAGGAGAGGTTATTATAGAGGTAATAACTTCCAAGACTCAAGAAAACTCTTGGGTTATCTCCCAACAAGTAATTTTCTTTAACGCCTTTATGTTAGGCACAATGAGCAAGAAAATCATGTATTTTAAAATGAAGAAGCATTAACATCAAACCTTGCTTTCAAAGGAGGAGCAAAAGCAACTTTTGTCTCCTCATAGGGAAGTGTTTAATACCTTTCTTGAATGGAAATTGCTATTTAATGGTGCCTTCTTTCATATAAATGATGGCACCAATAGTTCTAAGAAAAGGTCTTCCCAAAGTAATAGGACATGAAGCATTGTATTGAACATCCAAAACATAGAAATCAATAGGGACATAAGCATTATTAACCATAATAAGAACATCATTAACACTTCCCATAAGTTTCTTCTTAACATTATCATCAAGTGGGACATCCAAATAACAATCTTTCAAAGGTGGCAAATTATGCATTTCATAAATCTTTCTAGGCATAATAGAGACGCTAGAACCAAGGTCACATGGAGCTTTGAGATCAATGTCATTAACTTGCATATTAATGATGGGTTCCCAACTATCTTCTACTTTCCTAGGAATAGAGGCTTTGTTTTTCAAATTTCTTCCTTAATTTTAATAAAAGCATCTATAATGTGTTTGGTGAAAGCCACATTTATATCCCTAGCATCAGGACTTCTAGCAAGCTTTTGTAGGAACATAATCACTTTAGAAATATTGCAACCATAAAGATCAAAATCAAACTTAGCATCACAGGTAGTAGGCTTAGGAGTAGTGGTAGGAGGAATAGGGACTTCTTGTGGTTTGGTAATGTCACATCCCAAAATTTTCCAAATTTTTGTAATGTGAAAAATAAATAAACAAAATAAATAATTGTTGAAATTTAGGGTGAAAAGAAACTTTTTGATTATAAATGGAAACTTAAAATCCCATCTTGAACAAACTTGAGTAATGTTTGAATCCAACTAAATTCAAATCAAGTAAAATGCATTCTTCATAAATGCATCTGGAAATTTAAACACTTGGAAAATAAACCAAAACCCTAAAACCCTAATAGAATAAAATCATTTCCAAGATATCTCTAAGACCATGGCTTTGATCCATATAAAAATTTGTCAACAAACATTTACAAATGATCAAGAATGACAAAAAGAAATATTATAAAACCATATGAATTGGTTTCACTTAATTTGGAGCCATAGATAAAATCTTATGAATTTAATAAGATAAGGAAATTGAACTTCCAAAGCTAATAAAGCACCTATGTAAACTCCATACCAAATGGTGAGAAGATAATCCTAAAGGTATTTAGAAGGATAAATAAATATTAAATAAGATTTTACAAATTGGAATCACCAACTTTGGATCTATAAATATAAAGATATGGACTTTATAAGATAAAGAAAGAAATATTAAATGAGGAATATTTAAAGACCAAATTAAATCTTAGCCTAATCCATAAGCAAATGGAATAGTTATAATCCAAATCCAAATAAAAGGATAGAGAATTTTTAAATAAAATAAAATGGCATTAACCAAATTCTATTCCTATTTTGATGAGGACAAAAATCCCTAATAAGAATGATTAATTAAATCATGGGAGAATAATATTTGAAATTTACCCAAGTAGAATAAAAGTTATTTAATTAACTTAAATAGGATCAAAGAAATCTTCTAAATAAAATTTATGGAATTAAAACCGTATTTGATTTCATTGGAATAAAGACAAATACCCAATTTAAATGATTAATAAATCATATTAAAAATACTCCAAACAATTCAAAGTGAATTATTTGACACCCTAATAAATAAATAAAACCTATTGAAAAAGGTTTGGTAAAAATATGAGTTCAAATAAGAATTGAAATTATATTTAAAAACTTGTTTGAAATAAGACAAAGGCCTATTTTAAATAATTAATATACCCTAAAAAGAATAAAAGAATTATTTTAAAATTGACTTTAGAATGTATTATTAATCAGTATTTGAACATACACAAAGTTTGGTTGAAGTTTGAATTCAAATAGTTGTTTGAAATGATTAAACAAAATCAAAACAGAATAATATAAATGGAAATAGAAAAGGTTTCAGAACAAAAAAATGAAACCAACCAGCCCAACCCAACCTGGCCCAGTCCGGCCCATCTAGCCCAACTAACCCCCTCCCCCGAAGCGTTTTATTTTAGTCGCAACCACACCCGTAGTCTATGACGACTGGACCCCACTACCTCTCTCTCTCTCTCTCTCTCTCTCTCTCTCTCTCTCTGTCAATCAGACCCCACCGATCAGGTCATCTTCCTCACCCCCCCACGGTGGCCATGCCGCGCCTCGCCGTTTCTGTAAGGAATGAATCCTCGTTAATTCGAGTTATTGCAGGATTTAATCTCTCCAGAGACAACGCAGATTTAAACGCCTCCCTCTTCTCCCTCTTTCCCCTATGTTCCCAGCTTCTCCCCGCCACCGGGCTGCCTCAATTCCTTGCAACACTGCCCTCTGCTCCGACGAGATGCGACCGCGATTCTGGCCAGACCTCTCCTCCCCTTGCCTCCTAGTCCCCACGAACCTGTTCCTCATCTCCCTACGCACCTTCCTGTGCCCTCCTCTCTTTCACGCGTGCCCCGTATCCACGGCAACGACTTCAACTGAGCTCCGCCGCCGTCTGCCTCGACTCCGGCGACTCCACACGATGAGCCCTGACCTCCCTTTTACCCTTTTTGATGCTCCTGTGCGTGCCACGACCTTGCGAGTCTAACAGAATCCTCCACTCGTCTTAGCGCACTCTCCATCCTCGCATCCGTCAAGACCAGTACGAGCCCGACATTAGGCGGAACTCCGGTGAGAGATTACCGTCACACCCGTGCACCCCACCATCGACAACGACCACGTTGAGCATCAGCAAGCTCTTGCGGTTCTGGTAAGCTCCTCCCCTTCTTCCCTCGCTTCTTGTAGACTCCGCGACGCTGTAGACAGAGCGCCTTCGCCGCTCACCGCCGCGCCAGCGCCGCCACTCGATGGCTAGTGGATATGAACCGTAGGATCTCGATCTGATGGATGCGATAGAAAGTCAAGCGAAAGGGTAAGTTTGGTTCTGTACCGTGCGATGCGCATTAGATATAACGACTAGCATCTGTCGATCCACACGAAACGGTATGGCCCAGTAGAATCACGCCACGTGGCCCAGTCTGTTTTATAAAAACCAGGAATGATCTATTAGATGTTCAAGTTTGTAAAATTCATAACTTTTGATCCACATATCCAAATTTTGCAAATTTTATATCAATGGAATCAGCAAACCAAGTACTATGCAACCATGCACTTTGTTTAATGAATTTCTTCTGGTAAAATGGTTGTTTTTGCAGAAACTTGTGTAGGCATAAATTGAATATAAAATTCATTCTAAAATTATTTTTGTGATAAAATCTTTGGCAAATGGATTGTTTTGAACCTACTGACCATATAAACCAACTTGTGGATTCAAAGACATATTTTGTGGGGCAAAAGAATAAATCTTTGGTTTAGAACATTTCTAGTCAAATAAAAATGTTGTTTATGTGTTAAAAATACTTTTTGGAGAAAATCTTTGGGAAATGATTTGGATTAAACTCTCTGACTCGAATCACAAAGTTTTATGATTTAAAATATATTTTGTGAACCCTATAAAAATTATTACTTTGCTAAAGGCATTTTCAACAACATAAAATATTGATTTGGTATAAAAATGGTTTATAGGTAAAACCTTTTGCAAATGGTTTCAATATTAAATCACTTGACCTTAAAACACTAACATTGGTATTAAAACCATACTTGGAAAACACTAGAAAACATTACTTTGATTTAAATCATTTCTAGCAAAACAAAAATGATTTAAATGGCCATTTCACTAACTTAATATCAAATGATTTTACCACATTTACAAATGACCTCGCCCCTTTTATAAATGACAAGTAAGTGTTTCAAAATGTTTATAACCTAATAGAAACCAATTTTCCAAATAAAACAATCTTTGGCATGCTTGCATGCATTGCTTTGTTTTGTTATTCTATGTGATGATTGCTTGAATGGTAGATTAAACATTTGCTTGCTTGTTTGAATTGTAGTGGAATTTGAAGGGTGTGACTATTTCAAGATCAAGGAGTGAACTTATATTATCTACCAAAAAGGCAAGTGATGCTTCATACTTTTGTCCTATTATTTTCACCTATGCATTAGAAATATTTTGTATAGGACTTGCATGATTATTTTGCTAAGTATCTATATGCTATGCTTGGGAAATCCTAGTAGTTGTAGTAATGTTAGAATTTCCTCTAAGTTAGGATACTTGCTATTGCCATGCTTATCCTAGCTAGTAGCAACCAAGGGTGGATTATATATTCATGCTATGAGAAATAATTCTAAGTCTTTGACTTATGTTTTGCTTAATAAAACAACTAAGTGAATGAAACACCTAGGTGGAATGGAAAGATTGGTTTGTGTTGAGTGGTTACACAAGGCCCATTTATATGGTTTACCTTGTGTATCACACTTGTGGAAAGCCACCCAGGAACAAAGAGAATTGAGATGTCAAATGTTGAGAAGCTTCAAGTGCAGCCACTTGGCATTATGGGCTCTGCCAGGATCATTTAGGTTGCAATAACTTAGCCAAATGGACATTTGGTGGTAGGGGATGATAGGTTGGAACGCGTCCATTCTGGTATAAGGGAAGGCTTCTGAAAGATCTTGTCTTGGTGAAACCAAGTCTTGTGGGGAAAGTGCACTACCTCTGCATAGTGTAAAATCTAAGTACTTAGCCATGTCCCTGGCAAAGGACAATTTGAGCATCAAGACATGGTATAAGGTTCCCAACCTTTAATAAGGTAAGGATCCCTGTGTTTACAATGCTAGTCCCTGGATCAATAGCTAGCATCCACAGTTAATATGTAATATCAAGAAACAAGGTCATAATACAACTTTATAACCAGGGATAAAGTAATTTATTACATCTTACATAGCTCATTTGGCTATCTCATTACAATGCAGCAGAATATAACAATAGCATGGGGTCCTTCATCTTCAAAGTGCCACAGGCAGACATGTTGGTTGTAGACTTGTAATCCTAATCATTAAACTTCACTAATAACAATCAAACCTGCAACATAACAAGTTACAGCCACAAGGGTCAATACATTTGAATTGTATTGGCAGGTGATGCTATGGTAGTATAGTGGAGTCTATCATCTATATGCATTTGGCTAAGTGGAGCTTAGGCTTGCATTGTTCATAATAGATTTTCCCAATCATTTTAAAACTCTAAGTTTTTGCTTTGACAAAATCTTTCCCAAGGCATCCCCCAATAGAAATTGGTGATCCTTTCAACCCTTGTTCACCCACAAGTTTTTAACTTAGAAATTGGGATGATGAGATTCTTGATAGCTTCCATGTCTTGATGCTCAAATTGTCCTTTGCCAGGGACATGGCTAAGTACTTAGATTTTACACTCTACAGAGGTGGTGCACTTTCCCCACAAGACTTGGTTTCACCAAGACAAGATCTTTCAGAAGCCTTCCCTTAGACCAGAACGGACGCGTTCCAACCTATCAAACCCCTACCACCAACTGTCCATTTGGCTAAGTTATTGCAATCTATATGATCCAGGCAGAGCCCATAATGCCAAGTGGCTGCACTTGAAGCTTCTCAACATTTGACATCTCAAATCTCTTTGTTCCTGGGTGGCCATCCACAAGTGAGATACCAAGTTTTCCCCAGTATACTGGACTTGGTGATGCCCAAGTTTTCCCCAGCATACTGGACTTGCATAACCACTCAACACAAACCATTCCTTCCATTCCACCCAGGTGATTCATTCACTTAGTTGTTTTATTAAACAAAACATAAGTCCCCAGACTTAGAAATTTTTCCATATCATGAATATATATTCCACCCTTGTTTTCTATTAGCTAAGCTAAGCATGATAGTAGTAGGGATCTTTAACTTAGGAATTTATACTAAGGTTTCATCTACTGGGATTTCCCATAGCATGGTTTATACTTAGCAAAATTCCATGCAAGTCCTACTTAGAAAATATTACTAATGCATAGAGAAAATAATGGGACAAAGTATGAAGCATCACTTGCCTTTTTGGTAGAGAGTATAGGGTCACTCCTTGATCTTTGCAATGTTCACTCACTTCAAATCACTACAATTCAATCAAGCAAACAATAATTCAATCTACCATTCAAGCAATTCATCACATAAAATGATAGAAACAAAACAATGCATGCAAGCATGCAAGATATTGTTTTATTTGTAAAAGTGGTTTCTAATAAGTTATAAACATTTGGAAACACCTATTGGTCATTTTATAAAGTGGCAAAACCATTTGCAAAAGTTTTTACTTCTTAAACCATTTTTAAACCATGTCATTATTTTATGTGGTGAAGAAATGCTTTTAATATGGAAAAATTCTATAGGTTTCACAAAATATGTTTTCAAACCATATAACCTTGTGTTTAGGGTCAGAGAGTTTATTTCCAAAACATTTCTCAAAGATTTTCTACTGAAAGCATTTTTAAATAAATAAACATTACTTTTGTTTGACTAGAAATGGTTTAAATCCAAAGTTTATTCTTTTGTTTCACCAAATACATTTTTGAAACCACAATTTGTTTCCTATGGTCAGTAGGTTCAAAACACACCATTTGCCAAAGGTTTTATTTCAAAAATCATTTTAGAACAATTTTTATATTCTAAACATGCATACATAAGTTTCTGCAAAAACAAACATTTTACCAGAAGCTTTTTACTAAACAAATTGCATGGTTGGCTAGTGCTTGTTTTTCTGAATCCATTGATATAAAGTTTGCAAAATTTGGACGTGTAGATTAAAAGTTATAGATTTTACAAAATCTAGCATCTAATAGATCAAATCTGTTTTAATTCAAACGAGCAGAGCCACGTGGCGTGTTCTAATTCGTCGGTACCGGTTCGCATGGATCAGCAACGTGAGGCGTTGGATCAAGTTACATCGCACGGCACAGATTGCATACCCCTTCGGCGTTAAGTGATTCTATCGCATCCTTACGATCTGCATCTAACGGCTGGGGACGACTTGACCAAACTCTGGCGGCGCTCAGCGGCAGCGCGCGGCGGCGATGCTCGGCTAGCGGTGGAGCTGGCGATGCAGGAAGCGAAAAGGGAAGAGGGATGGCTCACAGTGATCGCCGTGGCGTGGGGATGCTCAACCTGCTCGCGGTTGACGAAGGGGCGCACAAGGTTGCGGATAATCGCTCGTCGGAGTTGCGTCTGACGACGGCAACGCGCTGTCGTCGTCGAGGGCGGCGCTACGGGTCACGAGGGAGCAAACGGAAGGCACAGTTAGATGCGCAAGGACGTGGGGATGATGCATGCATGAAGGAGAAGGAGAGGGGCGGTCAGGTTCTTACCAGAGGAGTCGCCGGAGAAGAAAGCAGACAGTGGCGGCGCTTGGTGTCGTCGTTGTCGAGGCTCTGGGGCGCGCGCGAGCGAGCTAATGCCACCGGAAGATGCACTAGGGCTTGGGGGTCACGTCCGTGTGCTCGAGGAGGCAAGGGGCGACGAGGTATGGCCGGAATCGCCGTCGGAGTTCGTCGGAACAATGTGTGGTGTAGGGGAAAATTGGGCGGCTTGGGGGCGCGCTTGGGTGAGGCGGCAGAGGGGAAAGGAAGAGGAGGCAGGGGCGATTAAATGGGCGTGGTCACGGCGAGGTATAACAGCGGCAATAACGCGAATTCATCGTCGTAATCAAAGGCAGCAACGGCAGGGCGAGTTCATCGCGGGGAGGAAGAAGGTGAGGTGGCAGTGGGGTCGTCTCGTCAGCGATAGAGGGGAAGGGGGAATGGGTCCAGGCTGTCAGTGAGGGCGTGGGTGAAGTCTGCGGTGAGAAAACGTTTCGCTCGTGAGAGGGAGAGGTGGGTTGGACTGGGCCTAGTGGGCTCGCTGGGCTGGGCTGCACCTTTTATATATTTTTTTGCTCTGTTTGTTTTTCATTTTCCTTTCTTAATATTCTATTTTGATTTCATTCAATCAATTCAAGCATCCATTTGAATTCAAAACTTTGCCAAAATTTGTGTAGCTTCAAACACTGATAATAAAGCATTCTGAAATCATTTTAGAATAATTTATTTATTCTTTTTAAGGTCTTTTAATTATTAAAGTAGATCCTTGTATTAAATCAAATAGGTTTTAATAATATTTCAAACACCATTTAAATTCTTTAAACTTTCCAAATCTTTTCAGTAGGTTTTTATTTGTTTTATTTGGGTTCAAATAATTCATCTTGAATTATTTGAAAAGTATTTAATATGATTTATAATTCATTTGAATTGGGTATTTATTTTAATTCCAATGGAATTAAATATAGTTTTAACACCCTAAATTTTATTTGGAAGATTCCTTTAATCTTAATTAGGTTGAATTAAACAACTTTTATTTCACTTGGGTAAATTCCAAAATACTATCTTCTCATGATTTATATCATTATTCTTTTTAGAGATTTGTCTTTATTAAAATAGGGATAGAATGGTTAATGCCATTTTATTTTATTTTGGCAATTCTTTATCCTTTTATTTTATTTGGATTTGGATTCTATTCATTCCATTTGCTTAATGGATTAGGCCAAGATTTAATTTGGTCTTTAAATATTCTTATTTAATATTTTTTTCTTCATCTTATAAAATCCATATATTTTTATTTATAGATCCAAACTTGGTGATTCCAATTTGTAAAATCTTATTTGAGATTTATTTATCCTTTTAAATATCTTTAGGATTATTTGCTCACCATTTGGTATGGATTTTAGATAAGGGCTTTATTAGCTTTGAAAGATTCAATTTCCTTATCTTATTAAATTTATAAGATTTTATTTATGGTTCCAAATTAGGTGAAACCAATTTACAGGGTTTTAATAATTCCATTTGTCATTCTTGATCATTTGAAAAGTTTGCTTGACAAATTTTATATGGATCAGATCCATAGGCTTGGGGATAACTTGGAAATGTTTTATTCCATTGGGGTTTAGGGTTTGGATTTATTTCCAAGTGTTTAAATTTCTAGATGCATTTATGAAGAATGCATTCCACTTGATTTGGATTTTGTTGAATTCAAACTTTACTTAAAGTTTGTTCAAGATGGGATTTTAAGTTTCCATTTAGAAACAAAAGTTTCTTTTCACCCTAAATTTCAACAATAATTTATTTTGTTTATTTATTTTTCACATTACAAGATTTGGAAAATCTTGGGATGTGACAGGCTACTACCCTTAAAATAAATCTCGTCCCGAGATTTGGGAAGGCTAGGGTTACAAGTTGGCTCAAAGCAACTAGGGTACTACCACCCTTAAAATTTTTCCAACTAGATTACATCCTAGCTTGCTTGGGATCTTGTTGAAATCTTTCTGGGCAAACATCTGCATAGTGTCCTTTGTTTCCACATTTGAAACATGTGACAATGCTGAGATCCTTCATAGGCTTGTTTATCTTGTGCTTCATCTTTTTTGGACAGTTGCTTGCATAATGTCCTTGGTTGCCACAGTTGTAACATGTGATAAGATTGAGTTCATCACGTATCTTCTGTGGACAAGTTGCTACATAATGGCCTAGCTCTTTGCAGTTTTTGCACCACACTTGGCTAATCTCCTTATACTTCTGCTTCTCTGGACATTCACTGACATAGTGTCCCATTTCTTTGCAATGACCACATTGCACATGGCTTTTGTCCTTCTTTTTCTTGGGTTTCTCCAAAGCTAGGAGTGCTTCTAATTCATGTACTTCATATGTTATCTCAAAGGTAGGAATAGTTCCTGGTCTCCTTGACCTTTTATTACTCCTTGGATAATATATATGTCTCCTCTTTGGTCCTTTAAATTGAGTCATATTGCTGGGAGGTACATGCTGGGATTTTCCTTTGTCTTCATCCTTCTTGGTAGACTTGGCTCTCTCATGGTAATCTGCAATCAGTTGTTGCACTCCACCTTGTTTCCTTTATTCAACTATGGAATAGATGGGGCATTGGATAGGGACATGATTATTTCCTTCACATAAGTAACAAGTAGCTTGAGATGTGGGGCATTGGTCAATTGGATGTTTCTCTTCACAATTGGGGCATTGATCTTCATGCTCCTTGGAAGTGTGATCCTTGTCTCCACAAATATTGCAAGCTTGGGTTCCTTCTAGAATAACATCTTTGTCATCCTTGTTGTCATAAACTCCTTGGGAAGAGTTGTCTCCCATGTTGATCATTTGAGTAGCCATCCCTTGCAACAATTGGGATTGAGTTTTCAAAACTTCTTGCATGGTTGGGTCTAACTCATTGTTGTTGGCTAAAAACTGAGTTGTCACTTGGTTCAACTGGGTTTGTCTTGCAAGAAGTTGGTCTATCATGTTGACCTCTTGGTTGTTGTTGTCACCATCCTTGATGTTGGAGTCTCTTGGATAAGTCATCTGTTTGGGTTGGATTGGGATTAGAATAGGCAAAATATTTCTAAGGGAATAATTCTGATCACACACATCACAATTCACACAAGCAATGTGTAAGCAATCACAAACAAACATTCCACTCAACAACAAGTTTCAAACACATTTTTTTGGCAAAAAAATATTTTTTGTTACACCACATAAGTTGGTGGGTTTGATCTATACTTAATATGGTGGTCCATCTATGTGGTTCACTTGAGATCTTTCCTTCCTTCTTGGTTGATTCTTCTTGAACAAGATCTTTGTATCCTTGGAGAATATTTCTTGTGTCTTGGTCACAAAACTTCAAAGGTGATGATGGTTCCTTCTATGTTGTGTTTCCTTAGTCTTCAAGTCTTGAGTAACCTTTCTTGTCACACTTGTAGTCCTTGGTGATATCCAAGGTTGGAGCCCTTGGTGAAAATGCTGAAGATGTTGAAGTCATTAGAGTTGAAGATGTTGAAGTCATTAGAGTTGATGAAGTCCTTCGCTCATGGTGAAGTCTTTGGCCATGGAGAAGGCTTTATCCATCAAGTTGAAATAGAAGAGATGTAGAGTCAAAACCAAAATGGTTGAGGAAAGAGTTTACAAGGTTGTTTGTAAATAAGTCTTTGGAACAAATACAACTCCTATTTTCTAAGGGGTTTTGTCCAATCCTAGGTTTACAAATCCTACAGGCAACACAGTGCTCTGATACCATCTATAAGGTTCCCAACCTTTAATAAGGTAAGGATCCCTGTGTTTACAATGCTAGTTCCTGGATCAATAGCTAGCATCCACAGTTAAGATGTAATATCAAGAAACAAGGTCATAATACAACTTTATAACCAGGGATAAAGTAATTTATTACATCTTACATAGCTCATTTGGCTATCGCATTACAATGCAGCAGAATATAACAATAGCATGGGGTCCTTCATCTTCAAAGTGCCACAGGCAGACATGTTGGTTGTAGACTTGTAATCCTAATCATTAAACTTCACTAATAACAATCAAACCTGCAACATAACAAGTTACAGCCACAAGGGTCAATACATTTGAATTGTATTGGCAGGTGATGCTATGGTAGTATAGTGGAGTCTATCATCTATATGCATTTGGCTAAGTGGAGCTTAGGCTTGCATTGTTCATAATAGATTTTCCCTATCATTTGAAAACTCTAAGTTATTTGCTTTGACAAAATCTTTCCCAAGGCATCCCCCAATAGAAATTGGTGATCCTTTCAACCCTTGTTCACCCACAAGTTGTTAACTTAGAAATTGGGATGATGAGATTCTTGATAGCTTCCATGTCTTGATGCTCAAATTGTCCTTTGCCAGGGACATGGCTAAGTACTTAGATTTTACACTCTACAGAGGTGGTGCACTTTCCCCACAAGACTTGGTTTCACCAAGACAAGATCTTTCAGAAGCCTTCCCTTAGACCAGAATGGACGCGTTCCAACCTATCAAACCCCTACCACCAACTGTCCATTTGGCTAAGTTATTGCAATCTATATGATCCAGGCAGAGCCCATAATGCCAAGTGGATGCACTTGAAGCTTCTCAACATTTGACATCTCAAATCTCTTTGTTCCTGGGTGGCCATCCACAAGTGAGATACCAAGTTTTCCCCAGTATACTGGACTTGGTGATGCCCAAGTTTTCCCTAGCATACTGGACTTGCATAACCACTCAACACAAACCATTCCTTCCATTCCACCCAGGTGATTCATTCACTTAGTTGTTTTATTAAACAAAACATAAGTCCTCAGACTTAGAAATTTTTCCATAGCATGAATATATATTCCACCCTTGTTTTCTATTAGCTAAGCTAAGCATGATAGTAGTAGGGATCTTTAACTTAGGAATTTCTACTAAGGTTTCATCTACTAGGATTTCCCATAGCATGGTTTATACTTAGCAAAATTCCATGCAAGTCCTACTTAGAAAATATTACTAATGCATAGAGAAAATAATGGGACAAAGTATGAAGCATCACTTGACTTTTTGGTAGAGAGTATAGGTTCACTCCTTGATCTTTGCAATGTTCACTCACTTCAAATCACTACAATTCAATCAAGCAAACAATAATTCAATCTACCATTCAAGCAATTCATCACATAAAATGATAGAAACAAAACAATGCATGCAAGAGATTGTTTTATTTGTAAAAGTGGTTTTTAATAAGTTATAAACATTTGGAAACACCTATTGGTCATTTTATAAAGTGGCAAAACCAGTTGCAAAAGTTTTTACTTCTTAAACCATTTTTAAACCATGTCATTATTTTATGTGGTGAAGAAATGCTTTTAATAAGGCAAAATTCTATAGGTTTATTTATTCTTTTTAAGGTCTTTTAATTATTAAAGTAGGTCCTTGTATTAAATCAAATAGGTTTTAATAATATTTCAAACACCATTTAAATTCTTTAAACTTTCCAAATCTTTTCAGTAGGTTTTTATTTGTTTTATTTGGGTTCAAATAATTCATCCTGAATTATTTGAAAAGTATTTAATATGATTTATAATTCTTTTGAATTGGGTATTTGTTTTAATTCCAATGGAACTAAATATAGTTTTAACTCCCTAAATTTTATTTGGAAGATTCCTTTAATCTTAATTAGGTTGAATTAAACAACTTTTATTTCACTTGGGTAAATTCCAAAATACTATCTTCTCATGATTTATATCATTATTCTTTTTAGAGATTTGTCTTTATTAAAATAGGGATAGAATGGTTAATGCCATTTTATTTTATTTTGGCAATTCTTTATCCTTTTATTTTATTTGGATTTGGATTCTATTCATTCCATTTTCGTAATGGATTAGGCCAAGATTTAATTTGGTCTTTAAATATTCTTATTTAATATTTTTTTCTTCATCTTATAAAATCCATATCTTTTTATTTATAGATCCAAACTTGGTGATTCCAATTTGTAAAATCTTATTTGAGATTTATTTATCCTTTTAAATATCTTTAGGATTATTTGCTCACCATTTGGTATGGATTTTAGATAAGGGCTTTATTAGCTTTGAAAGATTCAATTTCCTTATCTTATTAAATTCATAAGATTTTATTTATGGTTCCAAATTAAGTGAAACCAATTTACAGGGTTTTAATAATTCCATTTGTCATTCTTGATCATTTGAAAAGTTTGATTGATAACTTTTATATGGATCAGATCCATAGGCTTGGGGATAACTTGGAAATGTTTTTATTCCATTGGGGTTTAGGGTTTGGATTTATTTCCAAGTGTTTAAATTTCCAGATGCATTTATGAAGAATTTATTCCACTTGATTTGGATTTTGTTGAATTGAAACTTTAATTAAAGTTTCTTCAAGATGGGATTTTAAGTTTCCATTTAGAAACAAAAGTTTCTTTTCACCCTAAATTTCAACAATAATTTATTTTCTTTATTTATTTTTCACATTACAAGATTTGGAAAATCTTGGGATGTGACACATGGAAGGTATCAAGAATCTCCTCATCCCAATTTCTAAGTTAAAAACTTGTGGCTGGACAAGGGTTGAAGGTTCACCAATTTCTATTGGTGGTTCCTTAGGTGATTTTGACAAGCAAAAGCTTAGTGTTTTCAAATCATAAGGAAAATCTATTTTGAGCAAAGCAAGCCTAAGCTCCACTTAGCCAAGTGCATATAGATGATAGACTCCACTATACTACCATAGTATCACTTGCCAATACAATTCAAATGTATTGACCCTTGTGGCTGTAACTTGTTATGTTACAGGTTTGTTTGATATTAGTGAAGTGTGTTGATTAGGATTACAAGTCTACAACCAACATGTTTGCCTATGGCACTTTGAAGATGAAGGACTCCATGCTATAGTTATTTCTGCTGCATTGTAATGAGATAGCCAATTGAGCTATGTAAGATGTAATGAATTATTTTATTCCTGGTTAGAAAGTTGTATTATGACCTTTGTTTCTTGATACTACATCTTAAATGTGGATGCTAGCTATTGATCCAGGGACTAGCATTGTAAACACAGGGATCTCTACCTTATTAAAGGTTGGGACCTCTACAGGTAACATCCATATTGGTGGTGGTAATAGTACAAACACTATTGTTTCTAGCAAATTCAGCTTCTCTTTCCCACTTAGCATGTAGTTGAGATAACAGTCTAACATTTTCATCAATAGTAACTTGTATGGCATGAGTAGAAGAAAAGGTACTTTCCAAGGTTTCAGGTGTAGAAGTCATCTTATTAATCAAAGAGGATTGAGTTTCAGACAAAGATGATATATTTTTCTCAGCACTCAAAATTTTTGACTGTAAACTAGGAATTTATCTATTCAAATTCTCAAGTTGATGACTAATATTTTTCAAGATAGCAGATTGTTCTTCCATAGTTTTTGTGAATATTTTGTTCTGCTCATATTGCATCTGCATAAAGTTTTTAGTGGATCTTTCAACTTCTAGAATCCTATCTTCACTAGGCATTCCAGACCTACCATGATAAGTATTGCCATTATTAGGAGGATAAGGCCTATAGTTATTACCATAAGTATTGTTGCCAAAATTATTATTCATAATGAAGTTCACATCAACTGGCTCTTATTGAGCAACCAAAGAGGCTAAGAGAACATTATTTGGATTAATATGAGATTTTCCATTAACAAGCATAGCCATGATAACATCAATCTTATCACTCAAAGAGGAGGTTTCTTCAACATAATTTACCTTCTTACCATGTGGATCTCTCTTAGTGTGCCATTCAGAATAATTAACCATCATATTATCAAGGAGCTTTGTTGCAGCACCCAAGGTAATGGTCATAAAGGTACCTCTAGTAGTAGAATCCAACAGGTTTCTTGAAGACAAGTTTAAACTTGCATAAAAAAGTCTGGATAATCATCCAAGAAGTAAGTACATGAGTGGGACAATTCTTAACCAAAGATTTCATTCTTTCCCAAGATTGAGCAACATGTTCATTATCAAGTTGTTTAAATTTCATTATTTCATTTCTCATAGATATAATCTTAGCAGGAGGGTAGTATTTTCCAATAAAAGCATCCTTGCACTTAATCCAAGAATCAATACTATTTCTAGGCAAGGATAGCAACCATTCTTTAGATTTTCCTCTCAAGGAGAAAGGAAACAACTTGAGCTTAACAATATCTCCATCTATATCCTTATATTTTTGCATCTCACAAATATCAACAAAGCTATTAAGGTGGGCAGAAGCATCATCAGAACTAATACCAAAAAATTGCTCTTTCATGACAAGATTCAACAAAGCAGGTTTAATTTCATAAAAGGTAGCATCAGGAACATGTGGATCAATAGGTGTACTCAGGAAATCATTGTTGTTGGTTCTAGTGAAGTCACACAACTTGGTGTTCTCAGTAGAATTCATTTTTGCAAAGGTGGAACAGGCACACACCAGCAGCAGCTAGAGCAGGAACTAATTTTTTGTGTGTTTTTGATAAGAGAAAGCAAAACCAAGGAAACTATTTTTTTTTGTAATTTTTGATATAAAGAGGCAAACAAAACAAGGAAAAAGAAACTAAGAAAAACAAAAACAAAGTAAAGAGAAAGGTTATGGAGGACTCCCCTTGTGAAGATGTCCTTATCCTCCTCGGCAACGGCGCTAGAAAATAGCTTGATGTGCTCAGATCATTGTAGAGCTTCATTGGGAGACCCCAAGAGGAAGGTATGATGAGCACATCAGCAAGTCTTCCCTCAGAAAGAAACCAAGGTTATCGAACCAGTAGGAGGAAGAAAACGACTCAAAGGTGTTGCTAGCAACTTGGAAACCTACACAACACAAACTCAATACTTTGCCCCAACAAACAGTGAGGTTGTCAATCTCGCCGGTTTGCTGTAAACAAAGGATTAACCGTATGGTGTGGAAGGTAATAGTGGTTTGCAGAAAGTAAACAAGAACAATGGAAGATGTTTCAATGGTAAAGATTGGACCGGGGTGCATAGTTCACTAGAGGTGTTCTCCTTAAGATAAACAAACATGGCATGCTGGGTAAAAAAATTACAGCAGGGCAATTGACAGGACTGAGAAAGGCATAACAATGCAATACTAGACATTCATGATCCTATGAGATTCGATTGGGCAATACAACAAGATACATAGACCGCCATCCAACTGCATCTATGACTAGTAATCCACCTTCAGGTTATCATCCGACCCCCCTCCAGTATTAAGTTGCAAGTAACGGATCACTGCTTTAAGAAAAGTGTGTAAGGTAAACAATCCACTTGTTCCATGAACAAGAGAACGTTGTTTTCTCCCTAGTAGCAACAACACATCTACAACCTTAGAGATTTCTGTCACTTCCCTTAGATTAAATAGAGGCATGAACCCACTATCGAGCATAAATACTCCCTCTTGGAGTCACTAGCATCTACTCGGCCAAAATAGCTACTAGAAATAGAGAGAATGCAAGATCTCAAACAACAGAGACATGATAGAATCAAGAAGACAAAACCATTAATCAATCTGACATAGTAATCTCAATATCCATCGGATCCCCACAAACACAACATGCATGATTACAAATATATATGATCTTGATCATGAACGGAGCTCACAAGATCTAAACATGGAATCACAAAGGAGGAGATACAACCATCTAGCTACTACATGGACCCGTAGTGCAAGGTGGAACTACTCATGCTTCATATCGGAGGCTGGCATGATGATGAAGAAGGCCTCCGGGATGATCTCCCCTCCGACAGGGTGCCGGGAAGAGCTTCAGATCCCCTCGATCTAGGGACGATGGTGGTGGCGGTTACGGACAATTTCATGGAAGATTGATCGGGTACTTAGGGTTTTGGTATTGGGGGCTTCTTATAGGCGAACAGGCGAGGCAGGGGGCACCCAGGGTGGTCGCACCCCCCGGCGCAAACTGGGACCAGCCACGCCGCCAGGGGTGTGGCCCCCTGGTGGCTCCCCTCCGTCTCGTCTTCTGGCTCCGTGTTCCCTTCGGTAAAATATTGAATTTGGCTTTTGTCCCGTCCAATTACGAGAATATTGATTTTCAGCCTTTTCTAGAAGCAAAAATAGAAGAAAACAGGCAACTGGCATTGTGGAAACTTATTAATAGGTTAGCCAGGAAAACATATAAAAACACCTCAAAGTAAAGACAAAGCAAAGCAAAGTAGATAATAAACAAGCATGGAGCATAAAAAATTATAGATACGTTTACGACATATCATTATCAAAGTCAGCAGACTCCTCGACTCCAACTTCATCTGGGAGATAAAGTAAAGTGAGTGGCTAGATAACCCCGTGCTAGTCCCTAAGAAGGACACAGACATCCCGCGGATGTGTGTAGACTTCACGTCGCTTAACAAGCATTGCCCTAAGGATCACTTTCCCCTACCATGGATCGATCAAATCATCGAATCCACTACTCGTTCCTCGACGCCTACTCAGGCTACAACCAAATTCGGCATAAGGCCGAAGATCAGGAGAAAACATCGTTCATTATGTTGTTCGGAGTGTTCTACTATAATACCAGGCCCTCAAGGCTGAAGAACACGGGCGCCACATATCAACGATGCATGCAGTCCTGCCTGAAGAGCCAGATCGGTCGCAATGTACAGGTCTATGTCGACGACATAGTCGTCAAAACCAAGGAGGCCAGGACACTGATTGATGATCTCCACGAGACGTTCGACAATCTCGATTGCTACTGCGGTGACCCAACATACCACTACATGATGTAGTATACTATAGTCGTTGACATAACACCAATGAAACACCGTTCACTAGTATTACATCCCTCAGAATGGCACAACAGAAACACAGCGAGTCCAATACATGGCTAAAGGTTACAATTTACTCTTTACATAAGATCCAGAGAACACTCTAGGTTAAAGAGAGAGAAATAACTTCTTACTGAGAAGAATAAAAGATAAACAACGAAAGAACTAGTATACTATTAAGTCTAGTATTCTGGCTAAGAGGTTGGCATTGCTGCTATTGTAATGCACTACAGAAATATGTGCTTTGACTAGAGATTATATTTCCTATCTAATCAATAACTTCGTCTTCACTTGACTTGAGGTATAAGTTGTATTCCTTGTCTTCATTGAAAAGCTTTAGCTTTTGATGATTCCTGGAGCATAACTTGATGTAGACATCTTCTTAATGGCTTCAGAATCTAGCAAGGGTTAAGAAGATACTTTGAGTACGAGCGTACTTAGCAAATTCACTAGAAAAGGAGTGTTTGATGCACTATAACTATAGCCACAAACCATAGGTCGTAGGCAATGCAAGTTTTCATAAACATTTCTTCAAAGGTTGCTTTTATTCTGAAAAGCTATGTCCGTCAGCCTTCACGGGTTTACCAGAACTTTCATGGAGTTCCTTTCCCGCCGCGTTCGCAGCTCCTTCCCGGAACAGGGAGTAACAAGTTACAATTTTTACACTCTGCAGAGGTGCGTTACTTTACCCATGAGAGATCAACTCTTTGTTGCACAACCGGGCAGCTTATTCCCGTCCACAATTCCATGATGTGGGGCCCAGAAGATGATCCAAGCCAATCACTGCCCCCTTCGCGACCTCGCATGCCTCCTTGGTGTACACCATGCCCACATAAAGAATTACGGCAATGGTTTGTACAAACCGTTAGATGTCAGAATTATCGTGGGACGTTGAGGGTTCCCACCCATCTGCTGCATATCCTCTACGAATTACCAATTAATATGCACGCTACAAGGATAACAACCACGACCTGCACATCCGGCTTCATGCGAGAGGAAGAAGATACAGCTGACTTCTCTGTCCCATTCCAAATCTCATGGTCAACACGTAATATATGGCGCAAGAATCACTGGCGACATTGGTTGTTAAGTCCTATGTGATATAGTTCTAAACAGTGGTATCCCAACTGTCAGATTTAATAGATTATCTGATCACCCTGGATTAGTAACCAATAGTTCACATTATTATCGAAAATAGGGTTTTTAGACCTTTTTCAAATGCAGGTGATAACAACACTGGCTTTGTAAAATACTTTACAGAAAATAAACAAAGGACATGAGCAAGTGTGAACTTGCCTTTTGTGATTGCAAGATTATGCACTCACGGTCTTCGAGTCAGTATAAGATCCAAAATCTGAAATCAGTATCATTTGTCCGGTAAGGACTAATGTTTAAAGAAACAATATGCTTTTATGCATAAGTAATGTGATGCACGTTCTAAACGCAAATCCCGGGGATAACGTTGTCCTAGGTTTTGAATTCCGGAAATGGTTACCTTGGGATGTGTGGTTCTTTTAGATAAGTTTCATATTTGTGCTTCTATTAGAGTTTATGAGTGGTTGTGAGTAAAACATATGTAGTAGTAAAGTCTATATACTTATGACATACTAGTTAAGATTGCTTATACAAGAGTTCTGGTTTGAAGTGGCAAAAAGAATAACCTTCGAAGAAAAGGTTTCTCTTTTAAGGTTTAAACAAAATTTGTGGTTAGTTAGTGGTGATTGATATTATTTGTTTGCTTAAATGGTTTGTCTTGAGTTTCTTTATAGCTTAACTACTTCAGACCAAAGTTAACTATAAAACATATAATAATGCTTATAGTGTTATATTAAGATTCTGTAGACTAAAGTTAACTTTAAAGTATAGATAGTTTTGAAAGTATCGTACTTATACATTGGTATCTTGTATATATGAAATGTGTTCTTTAAGTTACTTAAGAATGTTTATTCTATTACTTGAATAATGGTTTCTTGATTTTATAATAGAGTAATATCCTTCATCTTTTATAAATAAGTAAGTATAGTTTATAAATCCAACATAATGTTACTTAACTACTTATGGATTTATATAGTGTTGTAGTAGTTTTTGTAATTTGGTGATTAATATGGTTTAGAAAATATTTGATTGTTTACAAGTTATTCTTTAAGGATTTTATTATTAGTGGAATTCTTCTTAGAGATAATCTTCATTTAAGGTTGTAGATCCTTCTAAAATAAGAACATTTATAATGTTTTAAACCATTATGGCATTATATTATTAATATTTAAGACTAATACTATTTATTAGACTTATTTGACTCATTTTAGGAATATTAATAAATTTTATTTATCTTTATATGAATTATTAATGAAGTAAATAAGTTTAAATTTGAGTTAGTAAAATATTTAATTTTTATTTACCTTAGAGGTAAAATATTAGATTTTTTAGCATTTAGATATTATTTTTGTGATCATTTTGGTGTATCACTTTTATTTTTTTGATTTATAATTAATAAGATATGATTTTTATAATCCTTATTACTTTATAATTACTTACTAAATAATAAATATTTAATGAAGTGAACTTAAAGAGACATGATTATATTTTAAAATTAGAATTCTTATTTTTCTAAGATTTTTGGTATTTTACTTATATTATAAACATTTATTATTATATGAATATGAATTATTAAAAAAAATTTACTTATAAAATCTTTATTAAATAATATTTATTTAAATAATTATCACAATAATATTTAATAATAAGTTTAAGTTGTAGATTTTATTTTTCTGAAAATTTTCATATATTATACACATTTTTTTGAATTATAAATCAAAAGTTATTAATTAAACAAGATTTAATCCTTTATTTGATTTCTGGAATATTATTAATTGAATTATAACATTTTATCTATTTCTTAACAGAAAATACTTTTTACACCGTACTAAGAGCTAGCCTTATTCACTGACTAGTGGGCCATTGTCCACCTCAGCACGCTGTGTAAAGAAAATTCATTTATTACCGACCCCGCCTTGACCCCCAGTCAATGACATATGGGCCCTGGGCCACGTCACTTGCCACGTAGGAAAACCACCAGTCAAACTAGCTGACGTGGTGCGATCATGACGTAACGATGGCGTCAGCACCACCACCGCCGCTAGAGGTTGATCGCCGGCGACGATCTACCGCGTCCTAGCAAGCGATATAAGCCTAGTTCGAATCAGTGAAACCTACTGAACCTAATAGTGGCAGCGCCGCTCGGAAATGGTCATCGGAGCCTCAGCTCCGACGAGCTCCGACGGTGGCCGACGGTGGCATATGATGAAACGATGATTTACAACGAGATTCGGCGATTGAATGTTACTGGGAAGTTCAGGAACTCACCCTGATGATGATTGAGTGGTCGGCGAGGACATGCGCGGTCGGAATCGAGCTTCCCGACGAGGATTCCGACGAACTGCTGCGAAGGGGAACGACCAAATTCACCAGCTCCAGCGCTCCCCTTGATGCAAGATTCTACCAGAGGATCTACGAAGGATGGCGCTTCTCCATGGCTGCTCAGAATGGTGTGGGGAGATGTGGTTCGACAGCGAGGAGTGGCTCCAGTGAGCTAGGGTTTTGGTCTCTCTCACATCTGAGAGGATAAGGAGGGATTGGAGATAGGGATGGAGGCAATGCGTCGCGGTGGCCTTCTTATCCCCTCCTGGCAACGACGACGAGTATCTTGGCGCAAGGCTGACGACGACGACATCGAGCGGCGGCGAGCTCCATCAGCGAGCTGCCTATGTGCGTGACGATGACGATGATGCAACTTTTGCGGATAACACCCTGGAAATTTCTTTAGCTCAACCCGTGGTCCTATCCTGACCCCACTTGTCAGTCACAGATGGAAAAGAACTGGGCTGGTTACTGGGATGTTTTGGGCTACACAGGGCGTCAGATAGGTATAGTGGTATTGGGCCACGGCCAGGTTGTGTTTTTATTTGTTTTATCCTTTTTCTATTTTCTGTTTTCTTATTCAGATTTGAATTTGTTTTATATTTTGAACCTTTCTTTGTATGATTTATTTGCTGGATATTTGCAACAATACTAAAATACATTTTGTATCATTTGTGAATTTTTATTATATCAACTTTTTGTATTTCTTTTGTTTACTCAATATGAACTCCTTTTAAATAGTTTGTAGAAACTTTTATTATTATTTTTCTCTCCTATTTTAGTTAGGGATTTCTTGAATGATATTTTCTTATTTGTTTATAAACTTAACTCAAGTTGGCTCATAGTTTGAATACAAACTTTTATATGTATAATGATCCTATATCTTTATTTAATGCATGAAATATGAAAGACATTGATATAGTTATTACTACTCCCATTGATTTGGAAAATGTCAATGTATCTATTTTATTATGATAAATAAGGAGATTTAGGATTTCAAATTATGATTACTTACCTTTGGTTTTAGGATTTTTGTCTTGAAATACTTAGACTCCTTTATAGATGTGGTTAAAGGTTTAACCACCAAACATATTGTTTTCTGTTTGGGATATTTGATGACATCACCTTTTATAATGGTAAGTTATAATTAGAATGTTTTATAAAAAGGAATTGGTAAAAATATGCTTATAGGATTTGCTATAGGAAAATATTCCTATGAAGTGATATGGACATAAGATGATAGATCAACAACATGAGATGGATCTTATGTTGATCTGGAATTTAGAGTTGGCTGTTACCAATAATGTCTATTTTCCCTAATTCATAATTCTGGATCTTTGAATAAGGAATTCCTTTCCTAGATATACTACCTTTTCCTATCCATCATCATGATTAGCATGATGAGCTTTACTTATTTAAATCTTCTTATTCATATATCATTCTTCTAAACTCATGGATAAATCCAATGAGTTTGATACAAAGGCATTTTATAATTTTTTCATATCCTTGCTTGGTTATATTTACTATTCTACTATTGATAAACTTCCATCCAACCAGTAGTTCCTTCAAACTCTTCTTACAATCTTCCTTAATCCTCCATCACTAATCTTTCTCTAAAGTTGACTATCCTTAAAGATGAATAACACCACTTTTATGACTCTATGCTATACTAGCTTTAGTTGAATAACACCATCTTATATTTACTTAACTCTCATGACTTACACTTCAGACCCTAAATTATATTTATGTGGTTTGCAAAGACTACTCTAGGATCACTTATCTCTACTAAGGTTCCAATCATGTTCTACCCACCAGTATTACCTATACTAAATATAAGCATTCAATATTGGTGGCCAAAGCATTACCATTATAATACTTTAATCATTTATTACTGAAGTTCTTAGTTGGCTAAGCAGGGCTTTATCAATCCTACCTTTTATTTTCTGGAAATTATCTTCTTAGTATCTTATATGGGATTAAGGCTATTACTGGACTATGCCCTCATTAGAAGATTTGAGTAGATGTTCTGATAAGATCAAATAATAGATCAAAGACTAATAGTTAAAGAAGTTGTGAATCAATGGGGAATTATCCAACATTGAGAAACAACAGATATTGAAGTAAGTTCCATAAAGATTCTATAGAAAGAAAGATATATATATATATATATATAGTGGATGAGCTTGACTTAATCTCTTTCCAACTCCAACTCATCAAAGGAGTTTTTAAGGTTAGGTGTTACTATGATACTCATGATGTATGCAGATGGGATTAAGATATAGTGGTTACATTCTTATTATTTGTTTTATATCCTTAACTTGGCACTTATGAGTGATTATAATGAATACTATAACTTGATCACCTAATGATCAAGTATAATTCACATTATATTAAGGTTTAACTTATAGTACATTTGATCTATCCTTAGATCAAATCTCTCTTACCCAAAATGAGATTTTAACAAAGGTCTTATTGAAACTTATCGCAGTCAACTTGATGATCTACTTCAATTCCATCAAGCTAAGAGAAGCTTCAATCACTTTGACAAGTTTTGTTTAAAAGCGCGAAAATTATTCGGATTTTCTATGCATGAATGCAATGCACACATCTGGGTTCAACTTATTTCTAGGCTCTAATGCTGGGATGTTACAGACTCTCCCCCTTAAAATAAACTTCGTCCTCGAAGTTCGCAAACTCTCATGTTTCGGAGTAAGAAATTGTCTTGAAGTGGTTACTATATTCTTCACTTCATGATGGCCTTAAATGGAATTAATTGGAGTATTCCATAACCTGATTAGATATTCTAATCTAATTCTTTTTATCTAAACATCAAACTTTATTACTAATTTAAGTATAGTTTAGGGGTCTTCTTAAAAATAAGTTTTAAGTTTCTATATACCCGTGTTAGTAATCAAAAGACTACCCTTCTATTACTATCATAGCATAGTTGATACTGGTATTTCTTCCAAAATTGGATTTGAACTCATTTAGTCCATACACATTAGAATTCTTATTCTCTTCCTATGTCTAATTGGAAGTTCTCTATTATTTCTTAAGAGTTGTTTCTTTTTGGATTAGTCGGTTAAATGTATACTTTATCACCTTCAAGTTTACACCTTCTTACGATTTTTCACTAATCTTCCATTATTACCTATAGTAATTTCTTCATCCTTCATTCATAACGTCTACTCTCCCCCTTAGATTTTACTAATAGTCTTTAAATTACATACATAGAGACCATTGGTTCTTAAACTCGAATATTGATCTCGGTTCAGCTTAGATTCTACCAGTTTAGGGTCTAATGAAAGATTATACGATGTATCCACACAATTGTGGATCTCCGAAGTAAATCTTCCAGCACTATATATCGTACTCCCTATTGGATATTTTCGCTGGAATAAATCTAACTTTGCGAAGCCTCTTGAGAGACGATCACCTTAAAATTTTTAATACTTCCTGAGGTTTTACTTAACTTAGGCCAAATTTAATGCTTGTTATGCAACCTTTATGATAATTTGATTAACTATGTCAACCAAATACTAGCCGCGGACAGAATATCGTCTGTGGATTAGAATCCCGGCAAGGGATTAGGTACCCAAGGCGGAACATTCTGAGTGGTAAATATTATCTTACAGTTTCCGACCTATGAGTTACATTCTCTCTGAATTGTCAGAGCTTGAATACCCTTTTGGTTCTAAGGCATCTTCTTGGTACTTTTTCATGATACTTCCATGAACTTGATACAACTCTCCATTGACTTCTTAGCATCTTACCTACTTTGAATGAACTTTCAGTTTATTATATCATGCGACTCCTTACATCTCCTCCACCATGCTTTCTTCCTAAACTGGCCAAGAATGTGACTTATGTTCTATCTATTCCCCAAATGGTGTAAATACCCCTTCTATAATGCTACATCATTCAAGTTAATCTTCCTTATGATCTTTGAAACTTGTCACTCCCTTACACGAATTCCCGTTTCTATCTAGGTCTATAACATCAAGTAATAACTGGGTGTTACATCATGCATTTGCACACCTAATTAAACTTCATGTATAGATCTAGTCAATCAAGAAGAATAAAAAAGATCCAAAAGTTGATAAACAACAAAACCTATACCATGTATTACACATAGGTTTTAAATAATTTACAAATGTACTAGATGTTCCAACAGTTTGCTCCACACCTATTTACACAACTATCTTACAAGAACTTCTTGTTCTTGTGGATATATCCTCACTTATTTCGGCAAACCCTTCAAACTACAATATGCATTACCCTCTATATACATTATTCAAGCCCGCATCCCTTGGGATGTTGTTTTTCTCTCACTTTCATCTTCCTCTAGTGCTTCCTAGAGTTCCATCCATGATGACGCGAAGTCCTACGACTGCCTTCTGGAGCGTAAGAGCATCCAGGAGGTGCGTATTCTTGACTAGACATAAATATATCAGAGATACAAGCATCAAAGTCATGACATAATTAACCAAGTTTTGGAACAAACACAAGAATGACAACTATGCTCTCAAGAAGGTGCTCATAGAATAAGTGGTGACTCAACTAGATTATGAAAACGGTTTTGTGAAGGTTTGAAAGGCTTCCCAATGCTGAAAGGAAGGTACTCATTAGCTTTGAGCTCCCATTGCCCCTATCATAGGCATCTTCATGTGGTTGAGGTGAAAGTGAGGTCCACTCTGAATCATATGCTTGACATACCATAGACTGGAAATCCCAAGTCCCTTGGGTACGAGGGCTGCTCCGCATGCTACTCAACTTTGGTCACCTGAAAGTTCTTGTCATTGTAAATACATGCATATCATCGAGAACCGCCAATGGGGTACCCCTTGCACATGGTACATGAGCTCTCCCATAACCAAAATGACAAGGCAAGCAGACAATGAGCATCTCAACAATCTTTTTATTTACCATATGCATAGATTTTTATTGAGGACGCTTCATAGATTCTCATTATATTGATGCTGCAAGTTTCCACCATGATTAAGCATGGCTTAGGCTAGCGACCCAGGTGTTTCTCTAACACAATGTAAA
Source organism: Avena sativa (assembly GCA_916181665.1). Classification (NCBI taxonomy): domain Eukaryota; kingdom Viridiplantae; phylum Streptophyta; class Magnoliopsida; order Poales; family Poaceae; genus Avena; species Avena sativa. The sequence goes on from OV702284.1 coordinate 2,070,261, forward strand.
AACTCCATGAACTAACAACTTCCCCTTTTATTTCACATCGTCGACATCCATAAACAAAAGAGCAAGGAATCAACTGGATGAGATATCCAAAAAGTGTTGAAAGCGTTCTCTGTGACAGTACGGTTCTGCTGACTCCCAGTATATAATAAGCAAGCATATAACTTTCATGGACTAGTCACAATGGTTCAAGATTATTAAGCGCAAGGAATAAAGTGTGCCATCAAGTTCGTGGGAGCTTTACTAACTAACTTTCTCAAAACAGACAAACATTTTATTTTGGAAGAAAACACGGCATATGGAATATGCACTGAAGTAGCAAATGATGCTAATAGGTAGGTATGGTGGACACAGCTGGCAATATTGGTTTGGGGAGTTGGAAGCACAGGTAGAGCACATACTCAGTGCAAGTTAAGGCTAGCAATAGAGAGGGAGCTACAAACGGGAGAGCAATAACTGTCATAATCATGCTTGCAACAAAACATGACTAACTATGGCATGAAAGTGATACAAGAACTCTTAGGCAAAATAAATCATCGAGGCTTACTGACTATTGATTAGTCATATGCATGCGTGAGCATGTGCCAAGTCGATTCACATGAACATTCAGAGGAGGATACCACAATATCATACCAAAGTATGAATAAAACAATGTAAGCAAACATTCATATGACATGCTACAAACTATTAGCAAGCTGGAGCTAATCATAGACAAGCAAGAACTACTAAGCATCTATAATGACATACACTTTACACAAACAAGCTAAGCATGCTCACAATGATGAGTATATGTACAAAAATGAAACAAATAGAGTTTGTTACCAGCCTCTTACCCCACCTCGAGTTGTCTTAATCTTAATTATTGCCCTTCACTTGTGTGACTTGAATAATTAACATGAAAACCAATATCCACTGAGGACGGTTGAACCCTGCGAAGAACTCAGAAAACCAAAGAAGAACAACAAATATTTTTGGTGTTTTCTATTTAAAAAAAACAAGCAAACAAAGAAAAACTAAACAAAAACAAAGCAAACCAAACAAAGCAAAATCTTTTTGGATTTTTTGTTTAAGGCAAACCAAATCAAAGAAACAAAGAAACAATCAAAGAGAAACAACAAAAATATTTTTGATATTTTTGTGTTTTTGAGAAAGAAGCAACAAGAACCAAAAAGAAAGCGAAACAATGGATATACAAAGAACCGACCGAACATGATAAATAGATGAGTGTGACATCGGTATACCTCCCCCAAGATTAGGCTTTGGCCTAAGTGGGGCTCAATCCCATGGTGCCCAAGTAGATGCACCTCGTAGTATGTCGAGGAAACTCCCTCGTCGTGGTACGAGCTCGAGGCCTCCCCTGTATAATGTAACGCGGGGTCATATGCGGGTGATTCCTCCTGATAGTGCCTGTGGAAGTTGAGAGGGCGCAACTGTAACATCCCAAAAATATAAAACAAGGTTCATCAAACTCTAATCACAAAGGGTTAAAAACTTTGATTAATTTAACTCATATGAATGCATGTGTGTATGTGATGATTTGATTAATGTATGAATGATCTTGTGTGAATAACCTAAATAGCAAGAAATGGTTTAAAGACAAATATAACATCATCTAAAACATTTCCAAGTAGAAACAAATAAAGAGAAAATCAAAAACAAATCAATTAAGCCAAATGGTCATTTTTGCCAATCTTGCTCACTAGTTCACTTGGAGTGTTTCTAGTCCAAGATTTCAAACAGAGACTTTTCCAATTCTTTTCACCCCTTGCTAGACCTATTAAAAGTGAATCAATGCCCACCTTTCAAACTTACAGAAACATTTGGCAACCTCATTCAAATCACAATTCAAAATTGAATCTTTATCATATGTGAAGATCACACATTTTCAAAACCCAACCAAACCAGTGCCCCTTGACTAATCCAACTAACCAGACACTCCCTAGCAAACCCACCAAGTTTGAATCCAAAATTCAAATTTGAATCTCTTGCGGCAATTTCATCAAACACCTTGCTGGCATCAAACAAACAAACAACAAACACTATTTGTAGCAGTAAATTTGGCCAACCTTGTTCCCTCTCTGGTTGCAATAAGCTCTTAGTAGATCATATAGCCTATTTAACAATCTTTAGCACCACTGTGAGCAAGCCTAGCCATTAATGGTGAGCATGCCGAGCCTCACCTTGCCACCCCATTGTCGACAGCGAGCTAGAGGAGGAACTAGCCTCACCAACCTTGTCTCACAGACGTAACACCGTCCACCGCCACTCCCTATCCCAGCCTCGAGCACTGCCAGCCCCTGGACCACCCAGAACGCACGCGCCCACTCTCTCTGCGTGCGAGCCGAGAGCGTGCCAGAGCGCCACCCTCGACCAGCACCCACAGACCGCGCGCCGCCCTCGCCGCTTGTCGGGATGATCACCAGCACCCCGCTAGACAACCCCGTTCGCTGCCGCGCGACCAGGAGCACCCGTGCGCCATTAAAATTCCCGTCGGACCCGCCCAGAGCGTCTGCGTGTTCCGACCAATCAGCACCTCCCCACGCCGCAAGACCACGCCATTGAGCTTTGCCAGGGAGCACCGCACCGCCCCCTACCGTCGCCCATGCCAGTAGCCCTCTGTGCCGTCGACCATGACGAGCTCAGCCCGCGCCCGTCGGTCCCCTTCAGGCACTATAAATAGAGGCCTCCACCACTCATTTTATTCACACCACTTCACTCCCCTCTCCCTCAGAATCACCCCACCTCACTCCCGGAGCAAGGCGAGCAGCGCATCGCCGGAATTTAGCCGGAGCCCGTCGCTGCTGGAGGAGAAGGTAGCCATTGATTGGAGCCTCCCCAGGAGAACCTGCCAATACCAGGAGAACCGCCGTCGTCGACTTCGTCATTTTCCCCCGTCGCCGACCATCGCCTGAGCCCCCGTGAGCCTCCCACGATGCCCACCTGCCACGCTAGGGTTCTGTCTCGCCGGCGCTGCCCGACATGGATGATGAACCAGAGCTGTTCGATTAGAACTAGATCCCACGGTCCACATTGCCCAGTGCCGCTTTGCCCCTCCCCGTCTCACTGACGCGTGGGGACAACCACTTAACCAGTCCGCGCATGCGCTGTGCGTAGTGGGCCGGCCCAGTTAACCCTCCTGCACGACCCAACAATTCAAATTTAGTTTTATTCATTTAATTTCAAACACAGTTCTGTACATAGATTCAAAAATCAACCCAGCTCGACTCACTAAACCAAAATGCATGAAACTATTTTTTTTAGAAAGGTACTGAAATGCTTAATCCAAGCCCGTTGGATTCAAACCATTTGGATGTATAGATCAACCATGGTAAAAATAACAAGGCAGAAGCTTTTCTGCATTCAAACATTTTTCAAAATTCAACCATAAAAGCTTTTGAGATGATTCCAACTCTCAAAAATCATATTTGATCATACCTTACAGAATATATAAAAAACATATAGGTTTACTTGCAGAAATAATGTTCAAGTAATAAAAGAATGCCCCATAGGCATTTCTAGTCACTTTATTTAATTAAAATAAAAAGGTTAAACCTTATTAAATTGTGACACCACTTTAAATCACATTCCCATGTACTAAAATATGTGGTGGTGACATGTGTCAACATGATCCCATGTTTGAGTTGGAGAATATTAAATCTTAAGTAGTTTTTCAATGAGTAAAAATTACTTTTCGCAAATAAAATAATTAAGACAAGTGCTTTAATCCTTGTGATAATAGTGATGATGCTAGATCATCTAGTGTGAAATTTTGTGTGATGATTAAAAATAGTTAAGTATTGTTTAGTGATTGTGTACCTCGTATTCAATTATAGACGTTAGTACCGACCAAGGATACGAGGAGGAAGGAGGATACTACGAGGACGAAGCCGAGGAGAACTTCAACCACTGCTCTGCACAAGGCAAGCCTAATACCACTAGTTGAATTTAGCAAGCTTATACTTGCAATTATGCAAGCTAACACTTGCAAGATACCCTACATATGCAAGTTACTACTTGCTTATCACTATGCCATCTATATGCCTTAAGCATATGTGATCATACCCACTTGATACCCAATCCTAGTTTTACTTGCAAGCTAAATACTTTATTTTTTCTTTATCAAAGCTATTTCTTAGAGTTTACTTAAGTGACCTGTAGATTCTAGAAAGAAAATTGAAGGTAGCATAAAGAGCATAAAATTTGGCCTAAGTTAGATAATCTTGATGTCACCCTAGGGCATGAGATTGAACTTAGCTAATCCCCACTTATTTACTACCCCTTATTAGTCTTTACCCCCACTTGTAGATGCTAGTGCTAACAACAAAACTTGATCAACTTTAGATGGGAATACTTGGTGAAAATGATTATGAAAACCTTAGAATGCTAAGTCATTCTACCGAAATGTTTCGACATGTGTTCTTGAACACTAGATGATTTTGATGATGAAAATGTTAAGGCATGAGCCTTAGCCCTTTATAAAACTGGCGGTTGTCTGGATGCGATACCATTCCAATTTTCCGTACAACCATAATACCCGAAAATTGGGTAGGGATTGACTGGAAATTTATATACCTTAGTATGGGTTCCCTCACGGCCAAGGTATGAGATGAGGCTACCTTGTGAAGATTGTCCACCTGTGCAGTACCCAAGATGACAGTTGGTCATGGTTGGGAGGCCAAACTCACAGTAGCGGTGCCTATACTAGGGCGTGTAATTGAAAGGTTAGGATTGATTATCCGCATACTGAGTATGGTGAATTCAGGATTGTTCCTGACGGATGTATCGAATGTTGTGGTGAAAGTGTGCAATCTCTGCAAAGTGTCAAACTATTCGAATAGCCGCATCTGCAGTTATGGACAGTTGGAGTGGCCATACGGTTCCCCCGTCAGATGTTTTCAAAATGACTTATGAAATTATTTATGACTTTGACTTGACCACAACAGAGTTGTGATATGAAATTCAACTTCCCACTTAGGTATTATAAAACTTTCAACTAGCTTTCTTTGCTTTTGAACTTAATAGAGGTAAATCTGGCTTTTTGCAAAACAACCCTAGAGCTTAGTCTATCCTATTCAAAACCACTTCACTTATTAGTATCGCGAGTACTTAAAGAGTACTCATGGCTTTGTCCCTGGCTATTCCCGTGGCCAGACTATGAAGAGGAGTATCAGGATGACGGACCACAGGAAGGTTACGACAATTAGGATCATCTCCCATCATCAGCATTGCCTGTGACCCTAAAGATGGAGCTTCGCCCATGCTATCATTATTATTACGTTATTCCACTGCTTGAATTGTATTAAGAACTGGATCATGCGATCCTTATTTGTTTAAGACGTTATGTATGGTTTGTAATGGATGATGTAATGTGATATCCAAATCTGTTATGTCTCGCAAAAATGGTAATCCTGGGATTGCGATGTATGGCATAACAGGCATCTGGGATTAAAAATCCGGGTGTTGACAAGTTGGTATCAGAGATATCCTGACCATAGGAGACCCTAGTTAGAATGGACGTTTGAATCAAAAAAGTTAGTTTCAAAACCAAAGGAAGTGAGTATTTACAAAAACCTATTCTCATTCTTATCACTTGGATTCTTTCATAAACAATCATGTTCCTCAAAAATTCTTGCAAAGTACATAAAATTTGACACACTTGATCACTCTACTAACTTACTCATCCTATATTCTTATAAATGGACATGAAGTACAACAAGTTTTATCAGTTGGGGAATGGAGGAGACCTCATCTTTGAGCGTGATTTGGACTAGCTTTCGGAGATGTTGGAACGTCCGCACCCCGAGTTCTTCGGAGCTCAGCTCAATGATCAAGAAGGAGAAGATTTGCAGTGGCTAGTTGTTGCAAGTATCCGAGGAAAGATTGAACCTCCCACTGCAGGGGGAATTCAGTTCAGCTTAAGAGAGAACAACTGGCTCGATGGACTTGCCAGGGCCATGCAAGAAGCCCTTGCCCATCTGTGTGGACAGAGTATCAATCATATCAAGGGTACCCGTTTTGAGTTCTACCCAAGGCGTGATGTTATGGGACAACCACTAGAGGCCCCATACCACCACGAGCTGAAGAGTCAGTTGGACCACCTCAGCTTCATGATGTACGACCGTCAGAAGGAGTTGGACAATGCCCGTTCCTACGCAAACCACAGGTACGCCATCGCCAAGAAGAAGGATCAGACCCTCGCCATGCTAGTGAAGGATCGCAAGTCTCGTCGCCGTTAACTCAACAAGGAGCGCATCATTGCCCGTCTTCGCCATCGGATCACGGATTTGGAGGAGACCATCCATGAGAGAGACATGCAGTTGGAGGAGAGGGAGAATGCAGGGGAAGACCTTCATGGAGACCCCTACTCCTATCTTAGCGATGATGATGACTTTCTGGAGGATCAGGCCATGGATTTCTTCACCGATGAGGATGACTTCGCCTTCATCGATGATGAGGAGGAGGATGAGGACACTGACTCCGAGGAGTAGTAGCACTTGAGCACTAGCATTAGTGAGTTGTATTCAGTCCCACTGTATCATAGTTTCATAGAATGGTTCTTAAAACCATATGTTTTTCTTTGTTATGGTGTGTGTTTGTATAGTGTGATATGAATGAATGAAAAGCAAGTTGCTAGAAAAATCTGAGTCAAACTTTAAAAACTTTTCAACAACCCCTGAACCTTAGAAATTTCCCTATTTTCTCATGATCTATCTCAATCTTCAGATGCCTCGCGGAGGAAGCAACTCAGCCTCGGACCCGATGTTGCAACTCTTGCAAATGTTGGTTTCTGATCGCGAAGCCGAAAGAGTCGAACGTCAAGCCAACTTAGCCACCCTCCAACAGATAGCTCAGATGGCCAACAATAATCAAGGCCATGGAAATCAGGACAACCATGGATCTAGGCTCAAGAATTTCCAGAACACCAATCCACCTGTTTTCACTAAGTCAGAAGAGCCCCTAGATGCAGACGATTGGCTGCAAACCATGGAGAACAATCTGGAAGTCGCAGGAGTGGAAGCTAATGAGAAAGTTCCGTTTGCCACCCACTATCTGGCCGGAGATGCAAGAGCATGGTGGAACAACGTTCGCGCAATGACCAGAGGTCAGCTGATGACTTGGGAAGAGTTCAAAGTCAAGTTCAGCAGAACTCATGTGCCACTGGGTTTGATCAAGAGGATGAGAGATGAATTCAGGGAACTGAAACAAGGAAGGATGACAGTAGTGGAATACCGTGACAAATTCTTGTCATTAGCTAGGTATGCCCCAGATGAGATCGACACTGAAGCAAAGAAGAAAGAGAAATTCCTGAATGGTCTGCACGACGAAATGCAGAAGGTATTAGTCAATATCCCCTTTGCAGATATTGAATCCTTAGTTGACTCTGCCATTCAAATGGAAGGAAAGATCAACCAAGCCAATGAGAACCGTAAGCGTCGCATGATGAATCAGCCAGGAACCCACCATACACCAAAGTATCGCCCCAACCCATCTCCAGGATTTGCCCTAAGAACCAACAGACCCCCGATGAACCGTCCCACCTATCCCAACCGTGGAAACCCATGGCCCGGAGGAAACCACAACAACCCCGGCAACCCTAGCAATTTCAACCATGCACCACCTAAGTTCAGCAACAACCATGCCGCCACCAACACCAACACTGCCCCAAGGAGTGGAAGCAATGATGTGCCTATTGCAGCAAAGGACAAGTCGCAAGTGACTTGTTATGAATGTGGAACCAAGGGCCACTATTCCAATGAGTTCCCCAAGAAGATTGCCGCATCCCCCAATGCAAATGCCCTGGCTCAGCAGCAGCGTCGTGTTCAGCCCGGAAGAAGGTTCTCCCCAGGGAACTCGCTCAACTGCAACGGCCGTCTTATTCTCATGCATGCTGAAGAAGCCCAGGAAGCGCCAGATGTCATGCTGGGTATGTTTTCTGTTAACTCAGTACTTGCAAGAGTGTTCTTTGATTCTGGAGCATCGCACTCATTTGTTACTGAAGAATTTGCATGCACTAGTAAGATTCAACCAACCAAATTGAAGCATGTTATGATTGTTCAAATACCTGGTTCAACCACCAAAGCTAGGCAAATTTGCAAAGCCGTCCCTATCCGAATCCATGACATATATTTTTATGATAATCTAATAGTACTCGGAACTAAAGGTTTGGAAGTAGTACTAGGAATGGATTGGATGTCCAAACACAAAGGATTAATTGACTGTGCCAAGAAAGCCATAACCATGACCAGTACAGCCGGAATATCAGTCGAGCATGTATCTGAAACCTTGCCCCGTCAATTCAGGTGCAACAAGATTATAGCCCAGCCAACCATTGACCAAGTCCGGATAGTCTGTGAATACCCCGATGTATTTCCAGATGTTTTGCCTGGTAGGCCCCCAGATCGGGATATCGAGTTTATCATTGAACTAATACCTAGAACCGGACCCATAGCCCAGAGACCATATAATATGAACCCATCCGAACTAATAGAACTGAATAAGAAACTGGATGCCATGCTGGAAATTGGACTGATTCAACCAAGTGCGTCACCATGGAGATCACCTGTTTTGTTCGTGGACAAGAAAGATGGAGGTAACCGTTTGTGTACATATTATCGGAAGTTGAATGATGTTACCATCAACAATAAGTACCCATTGACAAAGATAGAAGACCTGTTTGACCAGCTGACTGGTGCCAAGGTGTTTTATAAGATTGATCTTAGAACTGGCTATCATCAACTCAAGATTCGCGCAGAGGATATTCCAAAGAACTTCCTTTACCACCCGATATGGATTATATGAGTATACGGTCATGTCTTTTGGATTAACCAATGCCCCGCTTATTTCATGAACCTCATGAATAAGATTTTTATGGACTTCCTGGATAAGTTTGTCATTGTTTTCATCGTGACATACTGATTTATTCCAAATCAGAAGAAGAACATGAGCTACACCTAAGGACCATTCTTGGGACCCTTAGAGAGCATCAACTATATGCCAAGTTTAGCAAATGTGAATTCTGGTTACAGGAGGTAGGATTCCTCGGACATATTGTATCAGCCGGAGGAATTGTCGTTGACCCTGCGAAGGTGAAGGATGTGGAAGATTGGCAAGCCCCAACCACTCAAACCCAAGTTCGTGCATTTCTCGGATTAGCGGGATACTACTGCAAGTTCGTAGAAGGATTCTCGAGTATCGCCAGACCAATGACCCAACTGTTGAAGAAGGACAAGAAGTTTGAATGGACAGACAAATGTGAAGCGAGTTTTCAAGAACTCAAGAGAAGATTGATTTTAGCCCCAATCTTGATCATGCCGGATATCACGAAGCCATTTGATGTGTATTGTGACGCATCCAAGATCGGTCTCGGATGTGAGCTAATGCAAGAAGGCAAAGTTATATCTTATCTATCCCGACAACTGAAATAGCATGAACAGAATTACCCAACCCATGACCTTGAAATAGTAGCCATAGTTCTAGCCCTGAAGACATGGAGGCATTACCTGATGGGAAATCGTTGTGAGATTTATTCAGATCGCAAGAGCCTGAAGTATATATTCACTCAGAAGGAGCTGAATATGCGGCAGAGAAGATGGATTGAGCTAATCAAGGATTATGATCTGGACATTCACTATCACCCCGGTAAAGCCAATATGGTAGAAGATGCCCTTAGTAGATTGCCGTGTCGCTTGAACTCCATGATTTTGAAGGAGCAACCAAGTTTGCACAAAGAGATGGAAGATTTCTGAATGGAATTAGTGACTGAAGGATTTTCTGCTAGCATAGAATTTCAACCCACTTTGATCAGTCAGATCAAGGAGGCGCAGAAAGGAAATGGTAGTATCGACGGAATTAAACGTCGTATCGGTACAGGCGAAGTACCCGGATTCACCGAAGACGAAGGAGTTATGTGGTACAAAGGACGCCTTTGTGTACCACAGATTCGGAATTGAAGGAAGTGATTTTGAAAAAGGCCCGTGATACTCTTTATTCTATCCACCCCGGAGGAACAAAGATGTATCAGGATTTGAAGGAGCAATTTTGGTGGCATAAGATGAAGAGAGAAATCGGAAGCTATATCGCCAAGTGTGATATATGTCAGAGAGTCAAGGCGGGACATCAAAGACCCGCAGGACTGTTGCAACCATTACAGATTCCGGAATGGAAATGGGATTCAGTTGGAATGGACTTTATCACCGGATTGCCTACTTCGAGTAGGGGAAATGACTCTATCTGGGTCATAGTGGACCGATTGTCCAAAGTAGCCCATTTATTACCAGTGAAGACCACATACCAGAGTTCGAAGCTAGCGGAGTTATACATCGCTAGAATCGTCAGTTTGCACGGAGTCCCCAAGAACATCGTATCGGATCGAGGAACCCAGTTTACCTCGAGATTTTGGAAGAAAGTCCAAGAAGGTTTTGGAACCCGACTAGATTTCAGCACCACGTATCACCCTCAGACCGATGGACAAACGGAGCGAGTAAATCAAATACTCAAAGATATATTGAGAGCATGTGTGCTAGAGTATGGATCTAAATGGGAAGACTGTCTGCCTTTCGCAGAATTTTCATACAACAACAGTTATCAAGCTAATCTGCAAATGGCCCCATTTGAGTTCATGTATGGAAGGAAGTGTCGCACCCCTTTGAATTGGTCGGAAGTAGGAGAGAGTCAGATTTTTGGACCCGACATCCTACGAGAAGCAGAAGAGAAAGTTCACAAGATTCATGAGCACCTCAAGCCCGCCCAGTCAAGACAGAAGAGTTAAGCCGACAAGAGAAGTCGAGACCTCGCTTTCAATATCGGAGATTTTGTGTACCTCAAAGTGTCGCCTTTGAAAGGGATGCAACCTTTCCAGCTCAAAGGAAAGTTAGCCCCTAAATATATCGGACCCTTCAAGATTCTGAATCATCGAGGAGAGGTATCATATCAACTGGAACTTCCCGAGGATATGTCAGCAGTGCACAATGTGTTCCATATATCGTTACTTCGCAAATGTCTTGAAGTTTCGGAGAAGATTGAAGTTCTCAAGAACATCGATCACTGGACCATAGAGATCAACGATGACCTGGCCTATCCCGAAGTACCCATCCGTATTTTGGAAGAAGCTTTCAGAACCACCAGGACCCGAAGCATAAAGTTTCTCAAGATTTAGTGGAGCAACCACACTGAAGAAGAAGCTACCTAGGAGCGCGAAGATCACATCAGGACGGAGTTTCCCGATCTCTTTAAATCCTAGGTAATTTTTTTCTTCCTTTTTCAAATCTCAGGACGAGATTTTGTTTAAGGGGGGAAGGTTTGTAACATCCCAAAAATATAAAACAAGGATCATCAAAATCTAATCACAAAAATTAGGGTTAACAAAAACTTTGATTAATTTAACTCATATGAATGCTTGTGTGTATGTGATGATTTGATTATGAATGGTCTTGTGTGAATAACCTAAATAGCAAGAAATGGTTTAAAGACAAATATAACATCATCCAAAACATTTCCAAGCAGAAACAAATAAAGAGAAAATCAAAAACAAATCAATTAAGGCAAATGGTCATTTTTGCCAATCTTGCTCACTAGGTCACTTTGAGTGTTTCTAGTCCAAGATTTCAAACAGAGACTTTTCCAATTCTTTTCACCCCTTTCTAGACCTAGTAAAAGTGAATCAAAGCCCACCTTTCAAACTTACAGAAACATTTGGCAACCTCATTCAAATCACAATTCAAAATTGAATCTTTATCATATGTGAAGATCACACATTTTCAAAACCCAACCAAACCAGTGCCCCTTGACTAATCCAACTAACCAGACACTCCCTAGCATGTGCCTAGCAAACCCACCAAGTTTGAATCCAAAATTCAAATTTGAATCTCTTGCGGCCATTTCATCAAACACCTTGCTGGCATCAAACAAACAAACAACAAACACTATTTGTAGCAGTAAATTTGGCCAACCTTGTTCCCTCTCTGGTTGCGATAAGCTCTTAGTAGATCATCTAGCCTCTTTAACAATCTTTAGCACCACTGTGAGCAAGCCTAGCCATTAATGGTGAGCATGCCGAGCCTCACCTTGCCACCCCATTGTCGACAGCGAGCTAGAGGAGGAACTAGCCTCGCCAACTTTGTCTCACAGACGCAACACCGTCCACCGCCACTCCCTGTCCCAGCCTCGAGCACTGCCAACCCCTGGACCACCCAGAACGCACGCGCCCATTCTCTCTGTGTGCGAGCCGAGAGCGCGCCAGAGCGCCACCCTCGACCAGCACCCATAGACCGTGCGCCGCCCTCGCCGCTTGCAGGGATGATCACCAGCACCCCAGCACCCCGCCAGACAACCCCGTTCGCTGCCGCGCGACCAGGAGAACCCGTGCGCCATTAAAATTCCCGTCGGACCCTCCCAGAGCGTCTGCGTGTACCGACCGATCAGCACCGCCCTATGCCGCAAGACCACGCCGTTGAGATTTGCCAGGGAGCACCGCAACGCCCCCTACCGTCTCCCATGCCAGTAGCCCTCTGTGCCGTCGACCATGACGAGCTCAGCCCGCGCCCGTCGGTCCCCTTCAGGCACTATAAATAGAGGCCTCCACCACTTGTTTTATTCACACCAGTTCATTCCCCTCTTCCTCAGAACCACGCCACCTCACTCCCGAAGCAAGCCGAGCAGCGCATTGCCGAAATTTGGCCGGAGCCCTCCGCTGCTGGAGGAGAAGGTAGTCGTCGATTGGAGCCGCCCCAGGAGAAGTTGCCGGTACTAGGAGAACCGTCGTCGTCGACTTCGTCATTCGCCCCCGTCGCTAACCATCGCCTGAGCCCGGGTGAGCCTCCCACGACCCCCACCTGTCGCGCTAAGGTTCTGTCTCGCCGGTGCTGCCCGACGTGGACGATGAACTAGAGCCGTTCGATTAAAACTAGATCCCACGGTCCACATTGCCCAGTGCCGCTTTGCCCCTCCCCATCTCACTGACTAATGGGGATAGCCACTTAACCAGCCCGCGCATGCGCTGTGCGTAGTGGGCCGGCCCAGTTAACCCTCCCGCGTGACCCAACAATGAAAATTTAGTTTTATTCATTTAATTTCAAACATAGTTCTGTACATAGATTCAAAAATCAACCCATCTCGACTCACTAAACCAAAATGCATGAAACTAATTTTTTTAGAAAGGTACTGAAATGCTTAATCCAAGCCCATTGGATTCAAACCATTTGGATGTATAGATCAACCATGGTAAAAATAACAAGGCAGAAGCTTTTCTGCATTCAAATATTTTTCAAAATTCAACCATAAAAGCTTTTGAGATGATTCCAACTCTCAAAAATCATATTTGATCATAACTTTCAGAATATATAAAAAACATATAGGTTTACTTGCAGAAATAATGTTCAAGTAATAAAAGAATGCCCCATTGGCATTTCTAGTCACTTTATTTAATTAAAATAAAAAGGTTAAACCTTATTAAATTGTGATACCACTTTAATTCCCATGTACTGAAATATGTGGTGATGACATGTGTCAACATGATCCCATGTTTGAGTTGGAGAATATTAAATCTTAAGTAGTTTTTCAATGAGTAGAAATTACTTTTCGCAAATAAAATAATTAAGACAAGTGCTTTAATCCTTGTGATAATAGTGATGATGCTAGATCATCTAGTGTGAACTTTTGTGTGATGATTAAAAATAGTTAAGTATCGTTTGGTGATTGTGTACCTCGTATTTAATTATAGACGTTAGTACCGACCAAGGATACGAGGAGGAAGGAGGATACTACGAGGACGAAGCCGAGGAGAACTTCAACCACTACTCTGCACAAGGCAAGCCTAATACTACTAGTTGAATTTAGCAAGCTTATACTTGCAATTTTGTAAGCTAACACTTGCAAGATACCCTACATATGCAAGTTACTACTTGCTTATCACTATGCCATCTATATGCCTTAAGCATATGTGATCATACCCACTTGATACCAATTCCTAGTTTTACTTGCAAGCTAAATACTTTATTTTTTCTTTATCAAAGCTCTTTCTTAGAGTTTACATAAGTGACCTGTAGATTCTAGAAAGAAAATTGAAGGTAGCATAAAGAGCATAAAATTTGGCCTAAGTTATATAATCTTGATGTCACCCTAAGGCATGAGATTGAACTTAGATAATCCCCACTTATTTACTACCCCTTATTAGTCTTTACCCCCACTTGTAGATGCTAGTGCTAAGCACAAAACTTGATCAATTTTAGATGGGAATACTTGGTAAAAATGGTTATGAAAACCTTAGAATGCTGAGTCATTATACTGAAATGTTTTGACATGTGTTCTTGAACACCAGATGATTTTGATGATGAAAATGTTAAGGCATGAGCCTTATCCCTTTATAAAACTGATGGTTGTCTGGATGCGATACCATTCCAATTTTACCGTACAACCACAATACCCAAAAATTGGGTAGGGCTTGACTGGAAATTTATATACCTTAGTATGGGTTCCCTCACGGCCAAGGTCTGAGCTGAGGCTACCTTGTGAAGATTGTCCACCTGTGCAGTACCCAAGATGACAGTTGGTCATGGTTGGGAGGCCAAACTCACAGGAGCGGTGCCTATACTAGGGCGTGTAATTGAAAGGTTAGGATTGATTATCCGCATACTAAGTATGGTGAATTCAGGATTGTTCCAAACGGATGTATCGAATGTTGTGGTGAAAGTGTACAATCTCTGCAGAGTGTCAAACTATTCGAATAGCCGCGTCCACGGTTATGGACAGTTGGAGTGGCCATACTGTTCCCCCGTCAGATGTTTTCAAAATGACTCATGAAAAGATTTATGACTTTGACTTTACCACAATAGAGTTGTGATATGAAATTCAACTTCCCACTTAGGTATTATAAAACTTTCAACTAGCTTTCTTTGCTTTTGAACTTAGTAGAGGTAAATCTGGCTTTTTGCAAAACAACCCTAGAGCTTAATCTATCCTATTCAAAACCACTTCACTTATTAGTATTAGTTTGTGAGTACTTAAAGAGTACTCATGGCTTTGTCCCTGGCTATTCCTGTGGCCAGACTATGAAGAGGAGTATCAGGATGACGGACCATAAGAAGGTTACGACAACTAGGATCATCTCCCATCATCAGCATTGCCTGTGACCCTGAAGATGGAGCTTCGCCCACGCCATCGTTATTATTATGTTATTTCGCTGCTTGAATTGTATTAAGAACTGGATCATGACATACTTATTTGTGTAAGACTTTATGTATGGTTTGTAATGGATGATGTACTATGATATCCAAATCTGTCATGTCTCACAAAAATGGTAATCCTGGGATTGCGATGTATGGCATAACATGCATCTGGGATTAAAAATCCGGGTGTTGACAGCAGCTTGTCATCCATCTCCCCCTTCGTGCGTGACCAAGGTCCCTGAGAAATACTGAGCAAAGTGATTTGGGGTAGAGGGATCTCTCTCTCTTCACCGTTAGTAAACAACATTCTATAGACCAAGTTCTCAAGAGTAGAGCTAGATGTGACAAAGTGGTGCGCATTCATGGCAGCAAGATCAAGCCTTAGAGGAGCCAAAACTGTATCATGTGGATCAATAGCAATGCCCAAGGCAGTAGCGATACGAGTAGCAATAATTCCCCCATAAATGGGTCCCCTAGCAGCTAAACGACGAGCATTGAGGGAACCAAGATTATACTTATCCTCACCATAGAGCGCAACAGCTAAGAAGGCCAATTGATAGTTGGATATATTACTAGTGTTCTCCCTACCAAGAACACTGGTGGTAAGATAGTAGGTGAAGTACCTGATGGCTGGAAGTTGAATGTTCTTTATCTTCCCTCGTTGAGCTCTGCGGTCATCATCATTGGTTATTCCTCGGTATAGTTCCAACAAATCAGCGGGAAGAGCTGTAATCTTCTTTGATGACCCATTTGTACCAAGTCCTAGGGCCTTGCAAAATTTCTTCAAAGACATAGAATGAGCCCTGCCATAAAGTCTAAAATACATAGAAGGATTGAACAAACTATTGGTGAAGGAGAAACTCTCCACAAATGTTTTAGTAAGTGAAGCATATTGTGCACTCTCATCCTGCATGAAAATTGTTTGACCAGCCCTCTCAATCAAAGCCATGAAATCATTAAGAATCCTAGCAGCTCGCAAGAAAGTTTTACAAGGAAAGGTGGAGGAGTGAGCATCCCCTTCATCTCCCTCGTCACCAAACCGCGGAGTGATGAGATCCTCATTGTATGAGGGTCTGGAGCTAGTAGATAACCTTGGGAGCCTTGCCCTTCTAGGTGCATCACTCTCAAATATGTCACCAAAGGTGTGGTGGTTCATGACTTCCCTTTGCTGAAATTTTAAACAACCATCAAACTAAGTGATTTCTAAGTTGATAAATGATGAGCAACTACTATAGGAACTTGCTAGAGGACTACACATGCATCAAAACAAAGTTTCTAAACATAGAACAAGCATGCAAGCTCAAACAACCTGTCACCTACAGTAGCAAAATACTCAAGATACAATCTACCAATCACAAATCTAATTGGACAAGTGGAGGAGGCACATACCAAGGAACAAACCCTCCAAAATCAGCACTTGAGATGGGCTGAACAAGGATATCGAAAATTGCGAGCAAGAACAGCAAGAACTCGAGCTTGAGAAAGTTTTCCGGTGTTTTTCGGGAGAGAGAAAGAAGGTGGCTTTGAGGAGGCAGCCTGGAGGGGCCCAGGTGGGCCAGACCCCCCTAGGCGCCACCACTAGGTAGGCCGTGCCTACCATGGGTGTGGGGCCTAGGGGTGGTCCCCTGGGTCATCTCAGGTGCCACTCTGCCCCTTTTTTTGAGGAAAAATATATTTTGAATTTTCTGGGATTTTTTGAGAAACTATTTTTGGCCAATTTTCAGGGTACGAAAATTGATTTTCTCGCAGAAACAGTTTTTTCAGAAGAAGAAAAAGCAAAGAAATAAGCAAACAACTAGCAAAACTAAAGCTAAAGCAAAGGCTAGGAAGGAGAAGGGAAAAACAAAGCAAGTATAACCACAGTGGAAACATTATTTTGTTCATTAAAATCCTTTTGTTAACAAGGTTGATCAAGTCTTGTTAACAAAACAATCTTATATGAAACAAAACTTTGCATTCCACAAGGTGATTATGTTACCTCATACTTGATAACAATGGTCCCAATCATAATAGTTTCAAAATTTTCTTGTGGAATGGGACAATATATTTCTCCAACCTTGATGCCTTCAATATTTTCAATAGAATTCAGGCAATAGCTTCTAACAACCTTCTTGGGAAATAGACAATGTGATCTTTGTCATTAATATTGAATGTTACTTTTCCTTGATTACAATTGATGACAACATCTGCAGTATTAAGAAAAGGTCTCCCAAGAATAATAGACATATTATCATCTTCAGGCATTTCAAGCACAACAAAATCAGTTAAGACCATGCAATTATGAGCAACTTGAAAAGGAACATCCTCACATATACCAACAGGAATAGTAGTTGACTTATCAGCCATTTGCAAAGATATATCAGTTGGTATCAACTTTTCTAACTAGAGTCTCTTATAGAGAGAAAAAGTCATAACACTAACTCCAGCTCCCAAATCACATAAAGCAGTTCTAACATAATTATTCTTAATGGAGCAAGGAATAGTTGGTATACCTGGATCACCAAGTTTCTTTGGAGCCTTACCATTGAAGGAGTAATTAGCAAGTAGAGTAGAAATCTCCTCATTAGGAATCTTCCTTTTATTAGAGACAATATCCTTCATATACTTTGACTAAGGAGGCAATTTGATAGCATCAGTCAAAGGAATTTGCAGAAATAAAGGCTTCATCCACTCACAAAACTTATTGTAGTATTCTTCCTCCTTTGACTTGTGTTTCTTACCTGGAAAAGGTATAAGTTTCTGCACCCAAGGTTCTCTCTCTTTACCATGTTTATTAGCAATAAAATCTTCCTTTGTGTACCTAGTGTTCTTAGTGTGTTTCTTAGGTTCTTCCTCACCTTCCTCCTTATCAGGAGACTCATCAATATTACCACTCTCAGTTTCAGCATCAGAGACAGATATACTATTAGGATCTACATCAGGTTGAAGTGGTTCCTCAACTTTCTTATGTTTCTTTTTCTTCCTCTTACGAGGACTACCACTATCCTCACCTTATTGGGAATCCTGCTCTATTCTTTTAGGGTGTCCTTCAGGATATAAAGGATCTTGAGTAGCTGCACCACTCCTAGTTCTAATTCCATAAGCATGTTTATTTCCTGAAGCATTAACTAGCATATCCTTTTGTACCTTAGCAAGTTGATCAAGTTGAGTTTGAACCATTTGAAAGTGTTTACAAAGCATTTTAATATCATTAGAAGTTCTTTCCACAATATCTTTCAACTCATGGATAGCTCTAGAGTTTTCCAATAAATGATTCTGAACTTGTTTATTAAAATTACCTTGTTTAACAATAAATGTGTCAAGTTCCTCTAAGAATTGATCAGGAGGCTTACCATAAGGAATATCACCTTCATTAAATTGGAGAGAGTGTACCTCAATAGTAGATGAGTGGGGAATTGGCTTACATAATTCTTCTATAGGAGGTAGATTATTCACATCTTTAGATCTAGTACCTTTCTCCTTTAGACACTTTTTAGCTTCCTTCATCACTTCATCATTTAATGCAATAACTCCCCTCTTCTTTGTTGTTGGTGTTGGAACTGGTTCAAGAGTAATAGGCTCAGGTGTATTCAGCTCAGTTGAAGTCCAATCATCATAATTCTTGCTTATCTTGTTCATTAATTCTTCAGTATCTGTAGGAGTCCTTTTCCTGAAAACACAATTAGCAAAGCTATCTAGGTAGGTCCTAGAATCATCAGTTAGTCCATTATAATAAATATCAAGAAGCTCATTCTGAGGTAATGGACATCCAGGATATGCATGAATCAAGGAACAAAATCTTTTCCATGACTCAAGCAATTTCTCTTCTTCTCCCTGTTTAAAATCAAAAAGTCTGCAAAGCAGCATGTCTAGCACTGGGAGGAAAATATTTATGGAAGAAAGGAGCAATCAAGCAATCAGGGCTATCAATGGAACCAGGAGGTAATCTATTAAACCAAGCCCTAGCTTCTCTTTTTAGTGAAAAAGGGAAGAGCTTAGCAACAAAGTACTTGCACATTTTAAAATCATCAGAGAACAAAGCACTCATAGTAGAAAGCTCATTCATATGAGCCACAACACTCTCATTTTCAGTACCACAAAAAGGTTCTTTCTCAACAATATCTAAATAAGATAAATCAAGAGAGAAATCATAATCTTTATCTTTAATATCTATGGGAGAGGTGGAAAACTTAGGATCATAGGACTTCTTAGGTATAATAGTACATCTAGCAAAGAGACTTTTAATAGCACTAGCACCATGTGTGTTTTGGCACTCTTCAACAAATTCATTAGTGAGCTCTATGTAAACATCATTAATATCATAACTCTCACTAGACTCAGGTGAGCTAACAGGTGTAACGGTGTATTCACTAGGAGTTTCGGTATTTTATAGACTAGCCATAGTAGCATCTAGAAAAGGACCTAATGAACCACTCACATCAAGCACAGTAGAAGTAACATCATGAGCATCAAAAGTAGTTTCATATTCAGCAGTAGTATCAGTGTGTGTAGCATGAGCATGTGGTGGTGGTGTGACAAGATTACTTATAACAGATGGTGAATCAAGAGCAGCAGAGGTGTTTAGGACTGTACCTCTTCTTGTAGTGGATGGTAAAATAGGGAACTTTCCATCACGAGACTTCCCCATGATGAAAGGAGTAGCAGTGAACAATAATATATCAAAGTGAACTTAAAAATAAATCTATGCTCCCCGGCAATGGCGCCAGAAAATAGTCTTGATGACCCACAAGTATAGGGGATGGCAACAGTCTTCGCGGGTAGTATTACCCAATTTATTGATTCGACACAAGGGGAGCCAAAGAATACTTGCAAGCCTTAACAACTGAGTTGTCAGTTCAGCTGCACCTGAAAATAGTTCTTGCTCGCAGAAGTTTATTCGTAGCAACAGTTTGTAGTAGCAATAACAAAGCAACAACAGCAGTAACAGCAACAGTGAAACAGTAGCAATAGTAACAGTAACGGCAGCAGTAGGATTCGAGTGCGGTACGCATAGGGATGGATGGACGGGCGTTGCATGGACGAGTCTAAACATGTAACTTCAAAGAACTAGGGCATTGAAAATAAATAATAACAAGCATCCAAGTACTAAACAATCCTAGGCATGTGCTCCAAATATAGTCATACGTGCTCGCAATGAGAACTTGCACAACATCTTCTGTCCATCCAGCCCGTGGCAGCGGGGCCTCTAGGGAACTACTGGAAATTAAGGTGCTCCTTTTAATAGAGCACCGGAGCAAAGCATTAACACTCCGTGAACACATGTAATCCTCACACCACAACCATCCCCTCCGGTTGTCCCAATTATTATCACTTTGGGGCCTTTGGATCCGGACAATGATATGTGTACACAACTTGCAGATAAGATCACAAACAATACTATCATAATGATTCAATAATAAGTTCAGATCTGAGATCATGGCACTCGAGCCCTAGTGACAAGCATTAAGCACAACAAGTTGCAACAAAGTCAAATAGCACTAATAGAGATACTAGGCACTATGCCCTAACAGATCTTATTTGATTACATGATAGAACTCATCCAATCCCTACCATCCCCAAGCCTACAGCGGAGGATTACTCACTCATGGATGAGGGAAACATCGGTGGTTGATAGAGATGTGTTGGTGATGACGATGACGATGATCCTCTCCAAATTCCCTGTCCCGGCAGGGTGCCAGAACGGAGTTTCTGGATCCAAATCTTGGTTTCTGGTGGCGGCGGCAGAGCGGAACTCTTTCTGGAAAACTATCGAACCCTCCTCTGTTTTTAGGTCAGAAGGCAACTTATAGGCATGGAGGGAGGCCGAGGAGCTGCCTGGGGTGGCCAAACCTCCCCTGGGTGCGGGGTTAGTGGGCCCGCACCTGGGGTGGGTCTGGGCCCCCCAGGCCTCCCCTCTGTCTCCCCTTCTGGCTCCGTGGATCTTCTGGTGAGAAATAGTTTTGGCATATTTCCGGGATTTTTTCTGATAGTTCATTTTCTGCACAAAAACAAGACACCAAGGTAATTATGCTGAAAACAGCGTCAGTCTGTGTTAGTTGTATCCAAATCACGCAAGTTTAGAGGAGAAACAATAGCAAAGTGTTCGAGAAATTAGATACGTTTTGGACGTATCAAACACCTGAGTAGCGGACCACGTCAGTCTAACGAAAAGGACATGCACAGTCTATATTACAACCAATGCACTACGTGCCAATACATCCAACTTTACAAGGGCATTAATAGCCCACTCGATAATATACAGACTTTACATTGTTTCGTTTTATATTTTATAGGTCTTAACCATCCTGGAGCAGGACGTTCGTCCGCTCCTCAAATACATCCACAATATCTTCAGCATATTGCACCACCGCTGCATAGTGTGGACGCATATCCCACGCCATACCCTCGCAGCAGGAGGAGGCCCAACCGCTATGTCCGCAAGGATGACATCGCGGCGATGCAGTCGAACAAGCGACAAGGCTACCTTCACACCCGCTACCAGCTGATGGCGCACCAGCTCCTTCACGTGGCTCGTATCGCGAAATTTTCCAAGCAGGCCCAAAAAGCTAGAGGGAGCCGAATCCAAGGGGAACATCGTGGCCCAGATCGCTGCGAGGGATGACCTTGCCCGCTTCAGCACCCGAAGCACTTGATGGACGCGATCTTGCACCATCACAAGGACAAACGCTCGGTCGCGATCCATCCAGAAGAAGCCGCCGGCCTCCAACTCTTGTTGCGTCAGGCAATTCATTCGAATTGCAACACACTCTTTCTCTTTCTTTGGAAGAAGATTCAAAACTGCAGATAAATAATAAGTGAGATGAAACAAACACCAGGTGTAGTCGAAACGCCAAAGGATGAAGAGAACTTACACTGGAGTTGCTCGCCAACCTAGTGATGAGCTCATATCACTATAGAGCTTCGTTGGGAAACCCCAAGAGGAAGGTATGATGAGAATGATGCTACACTCAATAGGGAGGAAGAGTGCTTCGTTAGAAACCCCAAGAGCAAGGTATGAAGAGTACAACATCAAGATTTCCCTCAGTAGAAACCGAGGTTATCGAACCAGAAGGAGGAAGGAAACATCACACAGGTGTTGGAAGCAACGTGGAGACCTGCACACCACAAACTCAAGACAGTGTCCCAACGAATCAGTGAGGTTGTCAAGCTCACCGGTTTGCTGTAATAAAGGATTAAATGTATGGTGTGGAAGGTAATGGTTTGCAGCAAGTAACAAGTAAGAGTGGAAGATATATCAATGGTAAAGATTGGACCGGGGTCCATAGTTCACTATAGGTGCTCTCCTTAGATAAACAACATGGCATGAAGGGTAAACAAATTACAACGAGGCAATTGACAGGAACTGAGCAAGGCATAACAATGCAATTACTAGCCAGAAAGATCCTATGAGGTTGATTGGGCAATACAACAATATACATAGACCGTAATCCAACTTCATCTATGACTAGAAGTCCACCTTCAGGTTATTATCCGAAACCCCTCCAGTATTAATTTGCAGGCAACAGAAAACTGCTTTAAGCAAAGTGTGTAAGGTAAATAGTCCACATGTTCCATGAACAAGAGACCGTTGTTTTCTCCCTAGTAGCAACATCACATCTACAACCGAAGAGATTATTGTCACTTCTCTTGGAAACTAGAGGCATGAACCCACTATCGAGCATAAATACTCCCTCTTGGAGTCACTAGCAACTACTCGGCCAAGATAACCACTAGCAACAGAGAGCATGCAAGATCACTGTAACATCCCAAAAATATGAAACTTGGATCATCAAACTCTAATCATCAAAATTTAGGATTTACAAAAACTTTTCTAAATAAAAATATGAAAGCATGCATGTGTGTATTCATTCCAATTTGGATTATTTTGAATTAGCTTGCTTGTGTGTTTGTTTGCTTGTAAAAGGATTCTTAGGTGCAATAAACATCATCTAAACAATCCCCACACTTTTCCCAAAGACAAATAAATCAAAACAAACAAAATAAGGGAATGGTCACTTTGGCCAATTTAACTCCCATGCCTACTTTGGCTGTCTCTAACTTTCAAAACTTAACAGAAACTTGTTTGGATCTTTACACCCCTTGATAGTACTCATAACAAAGTACCAAGGCCCACCTTGTGATCATCCAAGAACATTTGAAAGCATAGTTTAAATGACAGTTCAAAATTGAATCTATATCATATGGGAAGATCCCACTTTTGCAAAAACCACTCAAAAAAGCTCAACTTTCAAAACCCAAGCATCCACAGACTCACCAGCACATGCCTAGCACACCCACCAAAAATCTTTTCAAAATTCAAAACTTGAATTCATGCGGCCATTTCATCAAACACCTTGCTGATTCAAATCAAACAAAATCAAAACACTATAGTGTGCAGTGTTTTGGGCCTAACTTGTTCCCTCTCTAGACACCACTAGCCTTAGTAGATCATCTAACGACCCTAACTAATCCCTAGCACCACTCTAAGCTTGACAATGTCATCAATGGTGAACAACCGAGAACACCCATGTCACCCCAGTGTGGACAGAAGGCAAGAGGAAGAACTAGCCATGCCAACCTTGTCTGGGAGGTAGCCCATGCCTCACCGCCCCCTCTCGACCAGCCCTGCCTCGCAGACAGCAGCCAGAACCGCCAGGAACGCTGCGCCCATGCCGCTGTCGACCATGCTGACCCGCGCCGCAGAGCACGCGTCGTTCCCATTCAACCAGACCACCTCGAGCCCTCGCCGCCCGCCAACATGCCCCCCACCGTCCAAGGAGACGCCGGACATGCCCATTTCACCGCCTGTACCCCGTAGCCACCGCTCGCCGTCGAAGATGCCGCCTCTGCCGTGCAGAACGTCGAGCGTTCTAGACCGTTTTCCACCGCTCCTACACACGCATTAAAGCCATAGAGCATCGCCAGGAGACCACCGATCGATCGCCACCCTCGGCCATGCCTCTAGCAGCCCGTAGGCATGTCGCCATCGTCGCCTACCCATCTTGTTTGGTATCGTAGTCGAGACTATAAATAGAGGCCTCCCCCGCTCAAACTCTTCACACCATCTCACTCCCCTCTCCTCACTGATCGTTCCACACCGTTCCCGGAGCAAGGCGAGCAGCGCATCGCCGGAATTTGGCCGGAGCCCGCCACTGCTGGAGAAGAAGGAAACCAGCGATTGGAGCCGCCCTAGGAGAAGCTGTCGGTACCAGGAGGTTCGCCGTCGTCGACTTCGTCGTTCGCTCGCCTCGCCGACCCTTGCCTGAGCCCCGGTGAGCCTCCCACGACCCCCACCTGCCGCGTTAGGGTTCTGTCTCGCCGGCGCTGCCCGACATGGACGATGAACCAGAGCCGTTGGATTAGAACTAGATCCAACGCACCACGTTTCCCCGTATCGCTTCGCAGCCCCCGTCTCACTGACGCGTGGGGACAGCAACTTAACCAGCCCGCGTAAGTGCTGTGCGTAGCAGGCCGACCCATTTTCTCTTCCCGTGCAGCCCACTCGTTTGAATTTGGATTTTTCCATTTTCATTCAAACACAGTTCTATACCTAGTTTCAAAAATCAACCCAGCTCGATTCAGTGAACCAAATTGAATGAAACTATTTTGTTAGAAAGGTCTGTAAATGCTGAATCCAAGCCCGTTGGATTCAAATCATTTGGATTTGTAGATCACCCTTGGTAAAAATAACAAGGCAGAAGCTTTTCTGCATTCAAACATTTTTCAATTTTAAACCATAATAGCTTTTGAGTTGATTCCAACTCTCAAAAATCACAATTGATCATACCTTTTAGAATATATAAAAAATATATGGGTTTACTTATAGAAATAATGTTCAAGTAATAAAAGAATGCCACATAGGCATTTCTAGTCACTTATTTTATTTAAAATAAAAAGGTTAAACCTTATTAAATTGTGACACCACTTTAAATCACATTCCCATAAACTGAAATATGTGGTGATGACATGTGTCAACATGATCCCATGCTTGGTTTGGAGAATATTAAATCTTAAGTAGTTTTTCAATTAGTAGAAATTACTTTTCTAAAATTAAAATCATTAAGTCAAGTGCTTGTAATGATAGTGATGATGCTAGATTATCTAAAGAACCCCTTTGTGTGATGATTGAAAGTAGTTAAGTATTGTTTGGTGATTGTGTACCTCGTATTTATTTATAGACGCTAGTACCGACCAAGGATACGGGGAGGAAGGAGGATACTACGAAGAAGAAGCCGAGGAGAACTTCAACCACTGCTCTGCACAAGGTAAGCCAATACTTGCAAGCTATTAACTTAGCAAGCTTATACTGATACTGATGCAAGCCAATAATTGCAAGCTATTAACTTATCAAGCTTATACTGATAGTGATGCAAGCCAATACTTGCAGGCTATTAACTTAGCAAGCTTATACTGATACTGATGCAAGCCAATACTTGCAAGCTATTAACTTAGCAAGATTATACTGATACTGATGCAAGCCAATACTTGCAAGATATTAACTTAGCAAGCTTATACTGATACTGATGCAAGCCTAATACTACTAGTTGAATGTGCAAGCTAACACTTGCAAGATACTCTACTTTAGCCATCCTTACTAATCAAGTTGACCTATGCAAGCAAATACTTGCCTGTTACCATGCCAACCATATGCCTTAAGCATATGTGGTTATACCCACTTGATAAACCAATCCTAGTTTTACTTACAAGCTTTATACTTTATTTCTTTATCAAAGCTATTTACTTAGAGCTTACTTAAGTGAATTGTAGATTCTAGAAATATAATTGAAGGTTGCATAAAGAGCATAAAACCTGGCCTAAGCTAGATAATCTTTATGTCATCCTAAGGCATGAAATTGAACTTAGTTAAACTCCACTAGTTTACCACCCCTCATTAGTACTTACCCCCACTTGTAGATGCTAGTGCTAAGCATAAAACTTGATCAACTTTAGATGGGAATACTTGGTGAAAATGGTTATGAAAACCTTGGAATGATGGATCATTCTAATGAGATGTTTTGACATGTGTTTCTGAAGACTAGATGATTTTGGTGATGAAAATGTTGAGGCGTGAGCCTTAGCCCTTTATAAAACTGATGGTTGTCTGGATGCGATACCATTCCAATTTTACCATACAACCACAATACCCGAAAATTGGGTAGGGCTTGACTGGAAACTTATATACCTTAGTATTGGTTCCCTCATGGCCAAGGTCTGAGCTGAGGCTACCTTGTGAAGATTGTCCACCTGTGCAGTACCCAAGATGACAGTTGGTCATGGTTGGGAGGCCAAACTCACATGAGAGGTGCTTATACTAGGGCATGTAATTGAAAGGTTAGGATTGATTATCCGCATACTGAGTATGGTGACTTCAGGATTTGTTCCTGACGGATGTATCGAATGTTGTGGTGAAAGTGTACAATCTCTGCAGAGTGTCAAACTATTCGAATAGCCGCGTCCGCGGTTATGGACAGTTGGAGTGGCCATACTGTTCCCCCGTCAGATGTTTTCAAAATGACTTGTGAAATGAATGGAGAATTTGACGTGACCACAATAGATTTGTGGCGTGAGATACAAATTCCCACTTAGGTGTTATAAAATTTGACTAGCTTTCTCTTGCTTCTAAACTTAGTAGATGTAAATCTAGCTTTTGCAAAACAAACCTAGAGCTTAGTGTCCTACTACGAAAACCCCCTTCACTTGTTAGTATTAGTTTGCGAGTACTTAAAGAGTACTCATGGCTTTGTCCCTGGCTATTCCCGTGGCCAGACTATGAAGAGGAGTACCAGGATGATGGACCCTAGGAAGGTTACGACAACTAGGATCATCTCCCATCGTCAGCATTGCCTGTGACCCCGAAGATGGAGCTTTGCCTACGCTACCTTTATTATTACGTATTTCCGCTGCTTGAATTGTATTAAGAACTGGATCATGAGATCCTTATTTGTGTAAGACCTTATGTATGGTTTGTAATGGATGATGTACTGTGGTATCCAATTCTGTTATGTCTCGCAAAAATGTTAATCCTGGGATTGCGAGGTATGGCATAACAGGCATCTGGGATTTTCAAAAATCCGGGTGTTGACAAGTTGGTATCAGAGCCATCCTGACCATAGGAGACCCTAGTTAGACTGGACGTTTGAATCAAAAACTTAGTTTCAAAACCAAAGGAAGCAAATATTTACAAAAACTTATTCCCATTCTTATCACTTTGATTCTTTCATGAAAATTCATGTTCCTCAAAAACTCTTACAAAATACATAAAATTTGACACACTTGATCACTCTACTAACTTACTCATCCTATATTCTTATAGATGGACGTGAAGTATAGCAAGTTTTATCAGTTGGGGAATGGAGGAGACCTTATCTTTGAGAGGGATTTGGACCAGCTTTTGGAACTTCTGGAGCGTCCGCACCCCGAGTTCTTCAGAGCTCAGCTCAATGATCAAGGAAGAGAAGATCTGCAGTGGCTAATTGTTGCAAGTCTCCGAGGAAAGATTGAACCTCCCACTGCTGAGGGAATTCAGTTTACCTTAAGAGAGAACAACTGGCTCGATGGACTTGCCAGGGCCATGCAGGAAGCTCTTGCCCGTCTGTGTGGGCAGAGTATCAACTAGATCAAGGGTACCCGCTTTGAGTTTTTCCCAAGGCGTGATGCTAATGGACAACCACTGGAAGCCCCATACCACCCCGAGCTGAAGACTCAATTGGACCACCTTAGCTTCATGATGTACGATCGTCAGCAGGAATTGGACAATTGCTGTGACTACTCCAACCACAAGTCCGCCATCATCAAGACGAAGGATCAGACCATCGCCATGCTAGCAAAGGATCGCAAGTCTCGCCGTCGTCAGCTCGACAAGAAGGAGCGCATCATTGCTCGTCTTTGCCACCGTATCTCGGACTTGGAGGATACCATCCACGAGAGAGACATGTAGTTGGAGGAAAGGGAGAATGCTAGAGAGGATCTTCGTGGAGACCCCTACTCCTATCTCAGCGATGATGATGATTTTCTAGAGGATCAGGCTATGGACTTCTTCACCGATGAGGATGATTTCGCCTTCATCGATGACGACGATGATGATGCGGATGACGACTACACCGAATCCAAGGAGTAGTAGCACTTGAGCACTAGCGTAGTGAGTAGTATTCGGTCCCACTGTATCATAGTTTCCAGAATGGTTCTTAAAACCATCTGTTTTTCTTGTTTTGTGGTGTGTGTTTATATCAGGTGCTATGAATGAATGAATGAAAAGAAAGTTGCTAAAAAAATCAGAGTGAAACTTTAAAAACTTTTCAAAGTCCCAGAACCTTAGAAATTTCCCTTTTTTCTCATGATCTATCTCAATCTTAAGATGCCACGTGGAGGAAGTGGTTCATCCCCGGACCCGATGTTGCAGATCCTGCAAATGTTGGTTTCTGACCGCGAAGCCGAAAGAGCCGAACATCAAGCCAACCTAGCCACCCTTCAACAGATAGCTCAGCTAGCCCACAACAATCAAGGCCAAGGAAATCAGGACAACCATGTATCTAAGCTCAAGAATTTCCAGAATACCAACCCAGCCGTTTTCACTAAGTCGGAAGAGCCCCTAGATGCCGATGATTGGCTACAGACCATGGAAAATAACCTAGAAGTCGCCGGAGTGGAAGCTAAGGAGAAAGTTTTGTTCGCCACCCACTATCTAGCCGGAGATGCCAGAGCATGGTGGAACAATGTTCGTGCGATGACTGGAGGACAGATGATGACCTGGGAGGAATTCAAGGTCAAGTTCAGCAGAACCCATGTGCCATCGGGTTTGATCAAGAGGATGAGAGATGAGTTCAGAGAACTGAAGCAAGGAAGGATGACTGTAGTGGAATACCGTGACAAATTCTTGTCATTAGCTAGGTATGCCCCGGATGAGATCGACACCGAAGCCAAGAAGAAGGAGAGATTCTTGAATGGTTTGCATGATGAGATGCAGACTGTCTTGGTCAATATCCCCTTTGCGGATATTGAAGCCCTTGTCGACTCTGCCATCCAGATGGAAGGAAAGATCAACCAAGCCAATGAGAACCGCAAGCGTCGCATGATGCATCAGCTAGGAACCCATCAGACCCCAAAGTATCGCCCCAACCCATCTCCCGGATTTGCCCTGAGAACAAACAGACCCCCGATGAATCGTTCGACCGATCCCAACCGTGGAAACCCTAGGCCCGGAGGAAATCACAACAACCCCGGCAACTCTAGCAATTTCAACCGTGCCCCACCCAAGTTCAACAACAACAATGCTACCGCCAACACCAACACTGCCCCAAGGACTGGAAGCAATGTTGTGCCTGTTGCAGCAAAGGACAAATCGCAAGTAACTTGTTATGACTGTGGAAATAAGGGTCACTACTCCAACGAGTCCCCAACAAGAAGAATGAAGCAGCCCCCAATGCAAATGCACCAGCTTAGCAGCAGCGTCGTGTTCATCCAGGAAGAAGGTTTACCCCAGGGAGTTCGCTCAACCGCAACGGCCGTCTTTTTCTCATGCATGCTGAAGAAGCTCAGGAAGCGCCAGACGTCGTGCTGGGTATGTTTTCTGTTAATTCAGTTCTTGCTAGAGTGTTGTTTGATTCTGGTGCATCGCACTCATTTGTCACCGAAGAATTTGTATGCACTAGTAAAATCCAACCAACCAAACTGAAGAATGTTATGATCGTTCAAATCCCCGGATCAACCACCAAGGCTAGGCAAATTTGCAAAGTTGTCCCTATCCGAATCCAGGGCATAGAATTGTATGCTAATCTGATAGTACTCGGAACTAAAGGTTTGGAAGTAGTACTAAGAATGGATTGGATGTCCAAACATAAAGGATTGATTGACTGTGCCAAGAAAGCCATAACCATGACCAGTACAGCCGGAATATCAGTCGAGCATATATATGAAACCTTACCTCGTCAATTCAAGTGCAACAAGGGTATAGACCAACCTACCATTGACCAAGTCTGGATAGTCTGTGAATACACCGATGTATTTCTAGATGTTTTGCCCGGTATGCCCCCAGATCGGGATATCGAGTTTATCATCGAACTAATCCCTGGAACAGGACCCATAGCCCAGAGACCATATAGTATGAAACCATCTGAACTAGCAGAACTAAAGAAGCAACTGGATGCCATGTTGGAAATTGGATTGATTCAACCAAGTGCGTCACCATGGAGATCACCTGTCTTATTCGTGGACAAGAAGGATGGAGGTAACCATTTCTGTGCGGATTATCAGAAGTTGAATGATGTCACCATCAAGAACAAGTACCCCTTGCCCAAGATAGAAGATTTGTTTGATCAGTTGACCGGTGCCAAAGTGTTTTCTAAGATTGATCTTAGGACTAGCTATCATCAACTCAAGATTCACGCAGAGGATATTCCAAAGACTACCTTTACCACCCGTTATGGATTATACGAGTATACTGTCATGTCTTTTGGATTAACCAATGCCCCCGCGTATTCCATGAATCTCATGAATAAGATTTTTATGGACTTCCTGGATAAGTTTGTCGTTGTTTTCATCGATGACATTCTGATTTATTCCAAATCAGAAGAAGAACATGAGCTACACCTAAGGACCATTCTTGGAACCCTTAGAGAGCATCAGTTGTATGCGGAGTTTAGCAAATGTGAATTCTGGTTACAGGAGGTAGGATTCCTCGGTCACATTGTATCAGCCGGATGAATTGCCGTTGACCCTGCAAAGGTGAAAGATGTCGAAGATTGGCAAGCCCCAACCACTCAAACCCAAGTTCGTGCATTTCTTGGATTGGCGGGATACTACTGCAAGTTCGTAGAAGGATTCTCGAGTATCGCCAGACCCATGACCCAATTGCTGAAGAAGGACAAGAAGTTTGAATGGACCGACAAATGTGAAGCGGGTTTTCAAGAACTCAAGAGGAGATTGATTTCAGCCCCAATCTTAATCATGCCGGATATCACAAAGCCCTTTGACGTGTATTGTGACGCATCCAAGATCGGTCTCGGATGTGTGCTAATGCAAGAAGGCAAGGTTATATCTTATCTATCCCGACGACTGAAACAACATGAGCAGAATTACCCAACCCATGACCGCGAACTCGCAGCCGTAGTTCTAGCCCTGAAGACATGGAGGCACTACCTGATGGGAAACCGTTGTGAGATTTATTCGGATCACAAGAGCCTGAAGTATATATTCACTCATAAGGAGCTAAATATGAGGCAGAGAAGATGGATTGAGCTAATCAAGGATTACGATCTGGACATTCACTATCACCCCGGTAAAGCCAATGGGGTAGCAGATGCCCATAGCAGATTGCTGTGCCGCTTGAACTCCATGATTTTGAAGGAGCAACCAAGTCTGCACAAAGAGATGGAAGATTTCCGAATGGAATTAGTGAGTGAAGGATTTTTGGCTAGCATAGAACTTCAACCCACTTTGATCAACCAGATCAAAGAGGCGCAGAAAGGAAATGCTAGTATCAATGGAATCAAGCGTCATATCGGTATAGGCAAGGTACCCGGATTCACCGAAGACGAAGAAGGAGTTATGTGGTACAAAGGACGCCTTTGTGTACCAGCAGATTCTGAGTTGAAAGAAGTGATTCTGAAGGAAGCTCATGATACTCTTTATTCTATCCACCCCGGAGGAACTAAGATGTATCAAGATTTGAAAGAGCAATTTTGGTGGCATAAGATGAAGAGAGAAATCGGAAGCTATATCGCCAAGTGTGACATATGTCAGCGAGTCAAGGCGGGACGTCAAAGACCCGCTGGATTGTTGCAACCATTGCAGATTCCAGAATGGAAATGGGATTCCGTTGGAATGGACTTCATCACCGGATTGCCTACTTCTAGTAGGGGAAATGACTCTATCTGGGTCATAGTGGACAGATTGTCCAAAGTCGCCCATTTCTTACCCGTCAAGACCACATATCAGAGTTCGAAGCTAGCGGAGTTATACATCGCTAGAATCATCAGTTTGCATGGAGTCCCCAAGAACATCCTATCGGATCGAGGAATTCAATTTACCTCAAGATTCTGGAAGAAAGTCCAAGAAGGTATAGGAACCCGACTAGATTTCAGTACTACTTATCACCCTCAGACTGACGGACAAACGGAGCGAGTAAATCAAATACTCGAAGACATGTTGAGAGCATGTGTGTTAGAGTATGGATCTAAGTGGGAAGACTGTCTGCCGTTTGTAGAATTTTCATACAACAATAGTTATCAAGCTAGTTTGCAAATGTCCCCATGTGAATTCATGTACGGAAGGAAGTGTCGCACCCATTTGAACTGGTCGGAAGTAGGAGAGAGTCAGATTTTCGGACTTGACATCCTACGAGAAGCAGAAGAGAAGGTTCAAGATTCGTGAGCACCTCAAGACAGCCCAGTCCAGACAGAAGAGTTACACCGATAAGATACATCGAGACCTCGCCTTCAACATAGGAGATTTTGTATATCTGAAAGTGTCGCCATTAAAAGGAATGCAGCGTTTCCAACTCAAAGGAAAGTTAGCCCCCAGATATATCGGACCCTTCAAGATTCTGAACCGTCAAGGAAAAGTGTCGTATCAATTGGAACTACCCGAAGAGATGTCAGCCATGCACAATGTGTTCCATATCTCATTACTTCGCAAGTGCCTCGAAATTCCAGAGAAGACCGAGGTGTTTAAGAATATCCATCACCGGACCATAGAGATCAACGATGACCTGACCTATCCCGAAGTACCCATCCGTATTTTGGAAGAAGCTTTCAAAACTACCAGAACCCGAAGCCTCAAGTTTCTCAAAATTCAGTGGAGCAACCACATGGAAGAGGAAGCCACCTGGGAGCGCGAAGATCACATCAGGACGGAGTTTCCCGATCTCTTCAAATCCTAGGTAATCTTTTTCGTCCTTTTTCAAATCTCGGGACGAGATTTTGTTTAAGGGGGGAAGGTTTGTAACATCCCAAAAACATGAAACTTGGATCATCAAACTCTAATCATCAAAATTTAGGATTTACAAAAACTTTTCTAAATAAAAATATGAAAGCATGCATGTGTGTATGCATTCCAATTTGGATTCTTTTGAATTACCTTGCTTGTGTGTTTCTTTGCTTGTAAAAGGATTCTTAGGTGAAATAAACATCATCTAAACAATCCCCACACTTCTCCCAAAGACAAATAAATCAAAACAAACAATATAAGGGAATGGTCACTTTGGCCAATTTAACTCCCATGCCTACTTTGGCTGTCTCTAACTTTCAAAACTTAACAGAAACTTGTTTGGATCTTTACACCCCTTGATAGTACTCATAACAAAGTACCAAGGCCCACCTTGTGATCATCCAAGAACATTTGAAAGCATAGTTTAAATGACAGTTGAGAATTGAATCTATATCATATGGGAAGATCCCACTTTTGCAAAAACCACTCAAACAAGCTCAACTTTCAAAACCCAAGCATCCACAGACTCACCAGCACATACCTAGCACACCCACCAAAAATCTTTTCAAAATTCAAAACTTGAATTCATGCGGCCATTTCATCAAACACCTTGCTGATTCAAATCAAACAAAATCAAAACACTATAGTGTGCAGTGTTTTGGGCCTAACTTGTTCTCTCTTTGGACACCACTAGCCTTAGTATATCATCTAATGACCCTAACTAATCCCTAGCACCACTGTAAGCTTGACAATGTCATCAATGGTGAACAGCCGAGAACATCCATGTCACCCCAGTGTGGACAGCAGGCTAGAGGAAGAACTAGCCATGCCAACCTTGTCTGGGAGGTAGCCCATTCCTCATCACCCCCTCTCGACCAGCCCTGCCTCGCAGACAGCAGCCATAACCGCCAGGAACGCCGCGCCCATGCCGCTGTCGACCATGCCCGTCAAAACCCGGATTTTTAATCCCAGATGCTTGTTATGCCAGACATCGCAATCCCAGGATTACCATTTTTGCGAGACATAACAGAATTGGATACCACAGTACATCATCCATTACAAACCATACATAAGGTCTTACACAAATAAGGATCTCATGATCTAGTTCTTAATACAACTTCTAGTAGGCGAAGCTCCATCTTCGGGGTCATAGGCAATGCTGACGATGGGAGATGATCCTAGTTGTTGTAACCTTCCTGGGGTCCATCCTCCAGGTACTCCTCTTCATAGTCTGGCCACGGGAATAGCCAGGGACAAAGCCATGAGTACTCTTTAAGTACTCGCAAACTAATACTAACAAGTAAAAGGGGTTTTGGATAATAGGACACTAGGATCTAGGGTTGTTTGCAAAGGCCAGATTTATCTCTACTAAGTTAAGAAGCAAGAGAAACTAGTCACAAATTTATAATTCCTAAGTGGGATCTTGTAACTCATGTCACAACTCTGTTGTGGTCAAGTCAAAGTCTCAATTCATTTCACAAGTTCTTTTGAAAACATCTGACGGGGGAACAGTATGGCCACTCCAACTGTCCATAACCGCGGACGCGGCTATTCGAATAGTTTGACACTCTGTAGAGATTGTACACTTTCACCACAACATTCATACATCCATCAGGAACAAATCCTAAATTCACCATACTCAGTATGCGGATAATCAATACTAACCTTTCAATTACACGCCCTAGTATAAGCACCTCTCCTGTGAGTTTGGTCTCCCAACCATGACCAACTGTCA
The DNA here is from genome assembly GCA_916181665.1 of Avena sativa. Classification (NCBI taxonomy): domain Eukaryota; kingdom Viridiplantae; phylum Streptophyta; class Magnoliopsida; order Poales; family Poaceae; genus Avena; species Avena sativa. The sequence goes on from OV702284.1 coordinate 2,105,055, forward strand.
TCTTGGGTACTGCACAGGTGGACAATCTTCACAAGGTAGCCTCATCTCATACCTTGGCCGTGAGGGAACTAATAATAAGGTATATAAGTTTCTAGTCAAGCCCTACCCAATCTGCGGGTATTGTGGTTGTACGATAAAATTGGAATGGTATCGCATCCAGACAACCATCAGTTTTATAAAGCGCTAAGGCTCATGCCTCAACATTTTTATCACCAAAATCATCTGGTGTTTTAGGAAACACATGTCAAAACATCTCAGTAGAATGATCCATCATTCTAAGGTTTTCATAACCATTTTCACCAAGTAATCCCATCTATAGTTGATCAAGTTTTATGCTTAGCACTAGCATCTACAAGTGGGGGTAGGTACTAATGAGGGGTAGTAAACTAGTGGGGTTTCAACTAAGTTCAATCTCATGCCTTAGGATGACATCAAGATTTTCAAGCTTAGGCCAAATTTTATGCTCTTTATGCAACCTTCAAATATCTCCTTAGAATCTACAAGTCACTTGAGTACTCTCTAAGGAAGTATCTTTGATAAATAAATAAAGTATAAAGCTTGCAAATAAAACTAGGATTGGGTTATCAAGTGGGTATGATCACATATGCTTAAGGCATATAGTTGGCATGGTAACAAGGAAGGGTTTGTTTGCATCAGTAGAATATCTTGCAAGGGTTAGCTTGCACGTTCACTAGTAGTATTAGGCTTGCATAGGTCAACTTGATTAGTAAGGCTTGCCTTGTGTAGAGCAGTGGTTGAAGTTTTCCTCGGCTTCTTCTTCGTAGTATCCTCCTCGTATCCTTGGTCGGTACTAGCGTCTATAAATAAATACGATGTACACAATCACCAAACAAAACTTAACTACTTGCAATCATCACACACAAGGGTCCTATAGATGATCTAGCATCATCACTAACATTACAAGATTAAAGCTTGGTTTAATTCCTTTTATTTTTAGAAAAGTAATTTCTACTCATTGAAAAACTACTTAAGATTTAATATTCTCCAAACCAAATATGGGATCATGTTGACACATGTCATCACCACATATTTTAGTCCATGGGAATGTGATTTAAAGTGGTGTCACAATTTAATAAGGTTTTACCCTTTTATTTTAATTAAATAAAGTGGCTAGAAATGCCTATGTGGCATTATTTTATTACTTGGTCATTATTTCTGTAAGTAAACCTATATATTTTTATATATTCTGAAAGGTATGGTTAAATGTGATTTTTGAGAGTTGGAATCAACTCAAAAGCTATTGTGGTTTAAATTTGAAAAATGTTTGAATGCAAAAAAGCTCCTGCCTTGTTATTTTTACCAAGGATTATCTACAGATCCAAATGACTTGAGTCCAACGGGATTGGATTCAGCATTTCCAGACCTTTCTAGCAAAATTGGTTTCATTCAATTTGGTGCACTGGGTTGATTTTTGAAACTGGGTACGGAAGTGTGTTTGAAATAAAATGGAAAAGGTTTAATTCAAATAACTGGGCTGCGGGGGAAGTGATACTGGGTTGGCCTTCTAAGCGCAGCGCTTCCGCGGGATGTTTAAGTGGTTGTCCCCACACGTCAGTGAGACATGGGGTGGGAAGCGGTATGGGGCGATGTGGTGCGTTCGATCTGGTTCTAATCCAACGGCTGAGGGTCATCGTCGACGTTGGGCAACGCCGGCGAGACAGAAACCTAGCGCGGCCAGTGGGGGTCGTTGGGGGCTCACCGGGGTTCAGGCGAGGGTCGGCGAGGCGGGCGAACGACGAAGTCGATGATGGCGAACCTCCTGGTACCGGCAGCTTCTCCTGGGGCGGCTCCAATCACTGGCCCCCTTCTTCTCCAGCAGCGGCAGACTCCGGTGAAATTCCGGCGAAGTGCCGCTCGCCTTGCTCCTGGAGCGGGGTGGAATGATCAGTGAGGAGAGGGGAGTGAGATGGTGTGCTCAATTTGTCTGGGGGTGGCCTTTATTTATAGTGGCGAGAGGGAAACGACGGGGCGCACGGTGAGCTCGTCGTGGTCGATGGTACAGAAGGCTATCGGCATGGGCGACGGTAGGGGGCGGTGCGGTGCTCCCTGGCGATGCTCAACGACACGGTGGCGAGACGTGGGGCGGTGCGGTTTGGTCGGAACACGACAGTGCTCTGCGCGTGCCCGACGGAGATTTTAATGGCGCACAGCGCGCGTGGTCTGCGCGGCGGCGAACGAGCGTGTCTGCGGGGTTGCTGGGACGGTGGTGATCACATATGCACGCGGCGAAGGCGGCGCGCGGTTTGTGGGCTTCGGTCGAGCGCTGGACAGGGAGTGGCGGTGGGGTGTTGGCTTGCTCCCAGACAAGGTTGGCACGGCTAAATCTCCTCCTAGCTTGATGTCTCCACTGGGGTGGCATGGTGAGCTTAGGCTGCTCACCATTGATGTCATTGCCCAGCTTACAGTGAGGCTAGTGCTTGGTTTAACTTGCTAGATGATCTACTGAGATGGTTGTGATCTAGAGAGGGAACAAGTTAGGCTTCAATCACTGCTCACAATAGTGTTTGGATTTTGTTTGATTTGTGTCTGCCAAGTGTTTGATGAAATGGCCGCAAGAACTCAAGTTTTGAATTTTGAAAATATTTTTGGTGGGTGTGCTTGGTTGGTTCTGGTGAGTCTGCAGATGCTTTGGTTTTGAAAGTTGAGCTTGTTTGAGTGGTTTTTTGAAAAAGTGGGATCTTCCCATATGATAAAGATTCAATTTTGAATTGTCATTTAAACTATGCATTTGAATGTTTCTGGATGATCACAAAGTGGGCCTTGATACTTCGTTATGAGTACAATCAAGGGGTGCAAAGATCCAGAAAAGTTTATGTTAAGTTCTAAGAGTTTGAGACAGCCAAAGTAGGCATGGGAGTTCAATTGGTCAAAATGACCATTCCCTTATTTTATTTGTTTTGATTTACTTGTCTTTGGGAAAAGTGTGGGAAATGTTTAGATGATGTTTATTTCACCTAAGCATCCATTTACGAGCAAAGGAACACACAAACAAGTTGGTTCAAAAGAATTTCAAATGAAATGCATACACATATGCATGCTTTCATAATTTTATTTAGAAAAGTTTTTGTTAAACCTAATTTTGATGCTTAGAGTTTGATGATCCAAGTTTAGTATTTTTGGGATGTTACAAACCTCCCCCCTTAAACAAAATCTCGTCCCGAGATTTGAAAAAGGACGAAAAAGATTACCTAGGATTTGAAGAGATCGGGAAACTCCGTCCTGATGTGATATTCGCGCTCCCAGGTAGCTTCCTCTTCTGTGTGGTTGCTCCATTGAATCTTGAGAAACTTGATGCTTCGGGTTCGGGTAGTTCTGAAAGCTTCTTCCAAAATACGGATGGGTACTTCGGGATAGGTTAGGTCATCATTGATCTCTATGGTCCGGTGGTCGATGTTCTTGAACACTTCAGTCTTCTCTGGGACTTCGAGACACTTGCGAAGTAACGAGATATGGAACACATTGTGTACTGCGGACATCTCTTCGGGTAGTTCCAATTGATATGACACTTCTCCTCGACGGTTCAGAATCTTGAAAGGTCCGATATATCTGGGGGCTAACTTTCCTTTGAGTTGGAAACGCTGCATTCCCTTCAATGGCGACACCTTCAGATAAACAAAATCTCCTATGTTGAAGGCAAGTCTCGACGTCTCTTGTTGGCGTAACTCTTTTTTCTGGATTGGGTCGTCTTGAGGTGCTCACGAATCTTGTGAACCTTCTCTTCTGCTTCTCGTAGGATGTCGGGTCCGAAAATCTGACTCTCTCCTACTTCCGACCAGTTCAAAGGGGTGCGACACTTTCTTCCGTACATGAATTCAAATGGGGCCATTTGCAAACTAGCCTGATAACTGTTGTTGTAAGAAAATTCTGCAAACGGCAAACAGTCTTCCCACTTGGATCCATATACTAACACACAGGCTCTCAGCATATTTTCGAGTATTTGATTTACTCGCTCCGTTTGTCCATCGGTCTGAGGGTGATACGCGGTGCTGAAATCTAGGCGGGTTCCTAAACCTTCTTGAACTTTCTTCCAGAATTTCGAGGTAAACTGAGTTCCTCGATCCGATATGATGTTCTTGGGGACTCCATGCAAACTAACTATTCTAGCGATGTACAACTCCGCTAGCTTCGAACTCTGATATGTGGTCTTGACGGGCAAGAAATGGGCGACTTTGGACAATCTGTCCACTATGACCCAGAGAGAGTCATTTCCCCTACTAGAAGTAGGTAGTCCAGTGATAAAGTCCATTCCAACGGAATCCCATTTCCATTCCGGAATCTGCAATGGTTGCGACAATCCAGCGGGTCTTTGATGTCCTGCCTTGACTCGCTGACATATGTCACACTTGGCGATATAGCTTCCGATTTCTTGCTTCATCTTATGCCACCAAAATTGCTCTTTCAAATCTTGATACATCTTAGTTCTTCCGGGATGGATAGAATAAAGAGTATCATGATCTTCCTTCAGAATAACTTCTTTCAACTCAGAATCTGCGGGTACACAAAGGCGTCCTTTGTACCACAGAACTCCTTCGTTTTCGGTGAATCCGGGTACCTTGCATGTACCGATACGACGCTTGATTCCATCGATACTAGCATCCTTCTGTGCCTCTTTGATCTGACTGATCAAGGTGGGCTGAAGTTCTATGCTAGCCAAAAATCCTTCACTCACTAATTCCATTCGAAAATCTTCCATTTCTTTGTGCAAGCTTGTTTGCTCCTTCAAAATCATGGAGTTCAAGCGGCACGGCAATCTGCTAAGGGCATCTGCTAGCACATTGGCTTTACCGGGGTGATAGTGAATGTCCAGATCGTAATCCTTGATTAGCTCAATCCATCTTCTCTGCCTCATATTTAGCTCCTTCTGAGTGAATATATACTTCAGACTCTTGTGATCTGAATAAATCTCACAACGGTTTCCCATGAGGTAATGTCTCCATGTCTTCAGGGCTATAACTACGGCTGCGAGTTCGAGGTCATGGGTTGGGTAATTTTGCTCATGTTGCTTCAATTGTCGGGATAGATAAGATAGAACTTTGCCTTCTTGCATTAGCACACATCCGAGACCAATCTTGGATGCATCGCAATACACATCGAAGGGCTTTGTGATATCCGGCATGATCAAGATTGGGGCTGAAATCAATCTCCTCTTGAGTTCTTGAAAACTCACTTCACATTTGTCGGTCCATTCAAACTTCTTGTCCTTCTTCAGCAATTGGGTCATAGGTCTGGCAATACTCGAGAATCCTTCTACGAATTTGCGGTAGTATCCGGCCAATCCGAGAAATGCACGAACTTGGGTTTGAGTGGTTGGGGCTTGCCAATCTTCGACATCTTTCACTTTGGCAGGGTCAACGGCAATTCCTCCGGCTGATACAATGTGACCGAGGAATCCTACCTCCTGTAACCAGAATTCACATTTGCTAAACTTTGCATACAACTGATGCTCTCTAAGGGTTCCAAGAATGGTCCCTAGGTGCAGCTCATGTTCTTCTTCTGATTTGGAATAAATCAGGATGTCATCGATAAAAACAACGACAAACTTATCCAGGAAGTCCATAAAAATCTTATTCATGAGATTCATGAAATAAGCGGGGGCATTGGTTAATCCAAAAGACATGACTGTATACTCGTACAATCCATATCTGGTGGTAAAGGCAATCTTTGGAATATCCTCTGCGAATCTTGAGTTGATGATAGCCAGTTCTAAGATCAATCTTAGAAAACACTTTGGCACTGGTCAACTGATCAAACAAATATTCTATCTTGGGCAAGGGGTATTTGTTCTTGATAGTGACATCATTCAACTTCCGATAATCTATACACAAACGGTTACCTCCATATTTCTTGTCCACAAACAAGACAGGTGATCTCCATGGTGATGCACTTGGTTGAATCAATCCAATTTCCAGCATGGCATCCAGTTGCTTCTTCAGTTCTGCTAGCTCCGACGGGTTCATACTATATGGTCTCTAGGCTATGGGTCCAGTTCCGGGGATTAGTTCGATGATAAATTCGATATCCCGATATGGGGGCATACCGGGCAAAATATCTGGAAATACATCGGGGTATTCACAGACTATCCGGACTTGGTCAATGGTAGGTTGGGCTATACTCTTGTTGCATTTGAATTGGCGAGGTAAGGTTTCAGATATATGCTCGACTGATATTCCGGCTGTACTGGTCATGGTTATGGCTTTCTTGGAACAGTCAATCAATCCTTTATGTTTGGACATCCAATCCATTCCTAGTACTACTTCGAAACCTTTTTCCGAGTACTATCAGATTAGCATAAAAATCTATGCCATGGATTCGGATAGGGACGGCTTTGCAAATTTGCCTAGCCTTGGTGGTTAAACCGGGAATTTGAATAATCATGACATGCTTCAGTTTGGTTGGTTGAATTTTACTAGTGCATGAAAATTCTTCGGTGACAAATGAGTGCGATGCACCAGAATCAAACAACACTCTTGCAAGTACTAAAGTAACAGAAAACATACCCAGCACGACGTCTGGCGCTTCCTGAGCTTCTTTAACATGCATGAGAAAAAGACGGCCATTGTGGTTGAGCAAATTCCGTGGGGCAAATCTTCTTCCTGGCTGAACTCGACGCTGCTGCTGAGCTGGGGCATTGGTATTGGGGGCTGCGGCATTCTTCTTGTTTGGGCACTCGTTGGAATAGTGGCCTTTATTTCCATAGTCATAACAAGTCACTTGCGACTTGTCCTTTGCTGCTACAGGCACAACATTGCTTCCAGTCCTCGGGGCAGTGTTGGTGTTGGCGGTAGCATTGTTGTTGTTGAACTTGGGTGGGGCACGGTTGAAATTGTTAGAGTTGCCAGGGTTGTTATGATTTCCTCCGGGTCTAGGGTTTCCACGGTTGGGATAGGTCGGACGGTTCATCGGGGGTCTGTTTGTTCTTGGGGCAAATCCTGGAGATGGGTTAGGGCGATACTTTGAGGTCTGATGGGTTCCTGGCTGATGCATCATGCGACGATTGCGGTTCTCGTTGGCTTGGTTGATCTTTCCTTCCATCTGGATAGCAGAGTCTACAAGGGCTTCAATATCAGCAAAGGGGATATTGACTAACACTGTCTGCATCTCATCATGCAGACCATTCAAGAATCTCTCTTTCTTCTTGGCTTCGGTGTCGATCTCATCCGGGGCATACCTAGCTAATGACAAGAATTTTTCACGGTATTCCACTACAGTCATCCTTCCTTGCTTCAGCTCTCTAAACTCGTCTCTCATCCTATTGATCAAACCCGGTGGCACATGGGTTCTGCTGAACTTGACCTTGAATTCCTCCCAGGTCAGCATCTGGCCTCCGGTCATTGCGCGGACACTGTTCCACCATGCCCTGGCATCTCCGGCTAGATAGTGGGTGGCGAACAGAACTTTCTCATTCGCTTCTACTCCGGCGACTTCTAAGTTATTTTCCATGGTTTGCAACCAATCATCGGCGTCTAGGGGCTCTTCGGACTTAGTAAAAATAGGTGGGTTGGTATTCTAGAAATTCTTGAGCTTAGATCCATGGTTGTCCTCATTTCCGTGGCCTTGGTTCTTGTGGGCAAGATGAGCTATCTGTTGCAGGGTGGCTAGGTTGGCTTGACGTTCCGCTCTTTTAGCTTCGCGGTCAGAATTTAACATTTGCAGGATCTGCAACATCGGGTCTGGGGATGAACCACTTCCTCCCCGTGGTATCTGAAGATTGAGATAGATCATGAGAAAAGAGGGAAATTTCTAAGGTTTTGGGGACTTTGAAAAGTTTTTAAGTTTGACTCAGAGTTTTTGAGCAACTTGATTTTCATCCATTCACTCATAGCACACGATACAACACACACCACAACAAAGAAAAACAGATGGTTTTAAGAACCATTCTGAAAACTACGATATAGTGGGACTGAATACTACTCACTACGCTAGTGCTAAAGTGGTACTACTCCTCGGAATCGGTGGCTTCATCATCTTCATCATCATCGATGAAGGCGAAACCATCCTCATCGGTGAAGAAATCCATAGCCTGATCCTCCAGAAAATCATCATCATCGCTGAGATAGGAGTAGGGGTCTCCACGAAGGTCCTCTCCGGCATTCTCCCTTTCCTCCAACTGCATGTCTCTCTCGTGGATGGTCTCCTCCAAATACGAGATACGGTGGCGAAGACGAGCAATGATGCGCTCCTTCTTGTCGAGCTGACGGCGGCGACACTTGCGATCCTTCGCTAGCATGGCGATGGTTTGATCCTTCGTCTTGATGATGGCAGAGTTGTGGTTGGAGTAGTCACGGCAGTTATCCAACTCCTGCTGACGATCGTACATCATGAAGCTAAGGTGGTCCAATTGAGTCTTCAGCTCGGGGTGGTATGGGGCTTCCATTGGTTGTCCATTGGCATCACGCCTCGGGCAAAACTCAAAGCGAGTTCCCTTGATCTGATTAATGCTCTGCCCACACAGACGGGCAAGACTTTCCTGCATGGCCCTGGCAAGTCCATCGAGCCAGTTGTTCTCTCTCAAGGTAAACTGAATTACCTCAGCAGTGGGAGGTTCAATCTTTCCTCGGAGACTTGCAACAATTATCCACTACAGATCTTCTCATCCTTGATCATTGAGCTGAGCTCCGAAGAACTCGGGGTGCGGACGCTCCAGAAGTTCCAAAAGCTGGTCCAAATCCCTCTCAAAGATAAGGTTCCCCAACTGATAAAACTTGTTGTACTTCACGTCCATCTATAAGAATATAGGATGAGTAAGTTAGTAGAGTGATCAAGTGTGTCAAATTTTATGTATTTTGCAAGAATTTTTGAGGAACATGAATTTTCATGAAAGAATCAAAGGGATAAGAATGAGAATAAGTTTTTGTAAATATTTGCTTCCTTTGGTTTTGAAACTAAGTTTTTGATTCAAACGTCCAGTCTAACTAGGGTCTCCTATGGTCAGGATGGCTCTGATACCAACTTGTCAACACCCGGATTTTTAATCCCAGATGCCTGTTATGCCAGACATCGCAATCCCAGGATTACCATTTTTGCGAGACATAACAGAATTGGATACCACAATACATAATCCATTACAAACCATACATAATGTCTTACACAAATAAGGATCTCATGATCCAGTTCTTAATACAACTTCAAGTAGCGGAATACGTAATAATAACGGTAGCGTAGGCGAAGCTCCATCATCGGGGTCACAGGCAATGCTGACGATGGGAGATGATCATAGTTGTCGTAACCTTCCTGGGGTCCATCCTCCAGGTACTCCTCTTCATAGTCTGGCCACGGTAATAGCCAGGGACAAAGCCATGAGTACTCTTTAAGTACTCGCAAACTAATACTAACAAGTAAAAGGGTTTTTGGATAATAGGACACTAGGCTCTAGGGTTGTTTGCAAAGGACAGATTTATCTCTACTAAGTTAAGAAGCAAGAGAAACTAGTCACAAATTTATAATTCCTAAGTGGGATCTTGTAACTCATGTCACAACTCTGTTGTGGTCAAGTCAAAGTCTCAATTCATTTCACAAGTTCTTTTGAAAACATCTGACGGGGGAACAGTATGGCCACTCCAACTGTCCATAACCGTGGACGTGGCTATTCGAATACTTTGACACTCTGCAGAGATTGTACACTTTCACCACAACATTCGATACATCCATCAGGAACAAATCCTGAATTCACCATACTCAGTATGCGGATAATCAATCCTAACCTTTCAATTACACGCCCTAGTATAAGCACCTCTCCTGTGAGTTTGGCCTCCCAACCATGACCAACTGTCATCTTGGGTACTGCACAGGGAGACAATCTTCACAAGGTAGCCTCATCTCATACCTTGGCCATGAGGGAACTAATACTAAGGTATATAAGTTTCTAGTCAAGCCCTACCCAATATTCGGGTATTGTGGTTGTACGATAAAATTGGAATAGTATCGCATCCAGACAACCATCAGTTTTATAAAGGGCTAAGGCTCATGCCTCAACATTTTCATCACCAAAATCATCTGGTGTTTTAGGAAACACATGTCAAAACATCTCAGTAGAATGATCCATCATTCTAAGGTTTTCATAACCATTTTCACCAAGTAATCCCATCTAAAGTTGATCAAGTTTTATGCTTAGCACTAGCATCTACAAGTGGGGGTAGGTACTAATGAGGGGTAGTAAACTAGTGGGGTTTCAACTAAGTTCAATCTCATGCCTTAGGATGACATCAAGATTTTCAAGCTTAGGCCAAATTTTATGCTCTTTATGCAACCTTCAAATATCTCCTTAGAATCTACAAGTCACTTGAGTACTCTCTAAGGAAGTATCTTTGATAAATAAATAAAGTATAAAGCTTGCAAATAAAACTAGGATTGGGTTATCAAGTGGGTATGATCACATATGCTTAAGGCATATAGTTGGCATGGTAACAAGGAAGGGTTTGTTTGCATCAGTAGAATATCTTGCAAGGGTTAGCTTACACGTTCACTAGTAGTATTAGGCTTGCATAGGTCAACTTGATTAGTAAGGCTTGCCTTGTGTAGAGCAGTGGTTGAAGTTTTCCTCGGCTTCTTCTTCGTAGTATCCTCCTTCCTCCTCGTATCCTTGGTCGGTACTAGCGTCTATAAATAAATACGATGTACACAATCACCAAACAAAACTTAACTACTTGCAATCATCACACACAAGGGTCCTATAGATGATCTAGCATCATCACTAACATTACAAGATTAAAGCTTGGTTTAATTCCTTTTATTTTTAGAAAAGTAATTTCTACTCATTGAAAAACTACTTAAGATTTAATATTCTCCAAACCAAATATGGGATCATGTTGACACATGTCATCACCACATATTTTAGTCCATGGGAATGTGATTTAAAGTGGTGTCACAATTTAATAAGGTTTTACCCTTTTATTTTAATTAAATAAAGTGGCTAGAAATGCCTATGTGGCATTATTTTATTACTTGGTCATTATTTCTGTAAGTAAACCTATATATTTTTATATATTCTGAAAGGTATGGTTAAATGTGATTTTTGAGAGTTGGAATCAACTCAAAAGCTATTGTGGTTTAAATTTGAAAAATGTTTGAATGCAAAAAAGCTCCTGCCTTGTTATTTTTACCAAGGATTATCTACAGATCCAAATGACTTGAGTCCAACGGGATTGGATTCAGCATTTCCAGACCTTTCTAGAAAAATTGGTTTCATTCAATTTGGTGCACTGAATCGATCTGGGTTGATTTTTGAAACTTGGTATAGAAGTGTGTTTGAAATAAAATGGAAAAGGTTTAATTCAAATAACTGGGCTGCGCGGGAAGTGATACTGGGCCGGCCTTCTAAGCGCAGCGCTTTCGCGGGCTGTTTAAGTGGCTGTCCCCACATGTCAGTGAGACAGGGGTGCGAAGCGGTATGGGGCGATGTCGTGCGTTCGATCTGGTTCTAATCCAACGGCTAAGGGTTATCGTCGACGTTGGGCAACGCCGGCGAGACAGAAACCTAGCGCGGCCAGTGGGGATCGTTGGGGGCTCACCGGGGTTCAGGCGAGGGTCGGCGAGGCGGGCGAACGATGAAGTCGATGACGGCGAACCTCCTGGTACCGGCAGCTTCTCCTGGGGCGGCTCCAATATCTGCCCCCCTTCTTCTCCAGCAGCGGCAGACGCCGGTGAAATTCCGGCGAAGTGCCGCTCGCCTTGCTCCGGGAGCGGGGTGGAATGATCAGTGAGGAGAGGGGAGTGAGATGGTGTGCTCAATGCGGCTGGGGTGGCCGATATTTATAGTGGCGAGAGGGGACCGACGGGGCGCCCGGTGAGCTCATCATGGTCGATGGTACAGACGGTTATCGGCATGGGCGACGGTAGGGGGTGGTGCGGTGCTCCCTGGCGATGCTCAACGACACGATGGCGAGACATGGGGCGGTGCAGTTTTGTCGAAACGCGACGGTGCTCTGCGCGTGCCCGACGGAGATTTTAATGGCGCACAGCACGCGTGGTCCGCGCGGCGGCGAACGAGCGTGTCTGCGGGGTTGCTGGGACAGTGGTGATCACGTATGCACGCGGCGGGGGCGGTGCGCGGTCTGTGGGCTTCGGTCGAGCGCTGGACAGGCAGTGGCAGTGGGGTGTTGGCTTGCTCCCAAACAAGGTTGGCACGGCTAAATCTCCTTCTAGCTTGCTGTCTCCACTGGGGTGGCATGGTGAGCTTTGGTTGTTCACCATTGATGTCATTGCCCATCTTAAAGTGAGGCTAGTGCTTGGTTTAACTTGCTAGATGATCTACTGAGATGGTTGTGAGCTAGAGAGGGAACAAGTTAGGCTTCAATCACTGCTCACAATAGTGTTTGGATTTTGTTTGATTTGTGTCTGCCAAGTGTTTGATGAAATGGCCGCAAGAACTCAAGTTTTGAATTTTGAAAAGATTTTTGGTGGGTGTGCTAGGTTGGTGCTGGTGAGTCTGCAGATGCTTGGGTTTTGAAAGTTGAGCTTGTTTGAGTGGTTTTTTGAAAAAGTGGGATCTTCCCATATGATAAAGATTCAATTTTGAATTGTCATTTAAACTATGCATTTGAATGTTTCTAGATGATCACAAAGTGGTCCTTGATACTTGGTTATGAGTACAATCAAGGGGTGCAAAGATCCAGAAAAGTTTTTGTTAAGTTCTGAGAGTTTGAGACAGCCAAAGTAGGCATGGGAGTTAAATTGGTCAAAATGACCATTCCCTTATTTTATTTGTTTTGATTTACTTGTCTTTGGGAAAAGTGTGGGAATGTTTAGATGATGTTTATTTCACCTAAGCATCCATTTACAAGCAAAGGAACACACAAACAAGTTGGTTCAAAAGAATTTCAAATGAAATGCATACACATATGCATGCTTTCATAATTTTATTTAGAAAAGTTTTTGTTAACCCTAATTTTGATGCTTAGAGTTTGATGATCCAAGTTTAGTATTTTTGGGATGTTACAATGCCGACACGCGCCGCAGAGCACGCGCCGTTCCCATTCAACCAGACCACCTCGAGCCCTCGCCGCCCGCCAACATGCTCCCCACCGTCCCAGGAGACCGCCAGACATGCCCATTTCACTGCCCGTACCCCGTAGCCACCGCTCGCCGTCGAAGACGCCGCCTCTGCCGCGCAGAACGTCGAGTGTTCCAGACCGTTTGCTACCTCTCCTACACACGCATTAAAGCCATAGAGCATCGCCAGGAGACCACCGATCGATCGCCACCCTCGGCCATGCCTCTAGCAGCCCGTAGCCATGTCGCCAACATCGCCTGCCCATCCAGTTCGGTCTCATAGTCGAGACTACAAATAGAGGCCTCCCCCGCTCAAACTCTTCACACCATCTCACTCCCCTCTCCTCGCTGCTCGTTCCACCCTGTTCCCGGAGCAAGGCGAGCAGTGCGTCGCCGAAATTTGGCCGAAGCCCGCCGCTGCTGGAGAAGAAGGAAGCCAGCGATTGGAGCCGCCCCACGAGAAGCTGTCGGTACCAGGAGGTTCGCCGTCGTCGACTTCGTCGTTTGCCCGCCTCGCTGACCCTCGCCTTAGCCCCGGTGAGCCTACCACGACCCCCACCTAACGCGTTAGGGTTCTGTCTCACCGGCGCTGCCCGACGTGGACGATGAACCAGGGCCGTTGGATTAGAACTAGATCCAACGCACCACGTTGCCCCATACCGCTTCGCACCCCCCCCGTCTCACTGACGCGTGGGGACAGAAACTTAACCAGCCCACGTAAGCGCTATGCGTAGCAGGCCGGCCCATTTTCTCTTCCCGCGCAGCCCACTCGTTTGAATTTGGATTTTTCCATTTTCATTCAAACACAGTTCTGTACCTAGTTTCGAAAATCAACCCAGCTCGATTCAGTGAACAAAATTGAATGAAACCTATTTTGTTAGAAAGGTCTGTAAATGCTGAATCCAAGCCCGTTGGATTCAAATCATTTGGATCTGTAGATCACCCTTGGTAAAAATAACAAGGCAGAAGATTTTCTGCATTCAAACATTTTTCAAATTTAAACCATAATAGCTTTTGAGTTGATTCCAACTCTCAAAAATCACAATTGATCATACCTTTCAGAATATATAAAAATATATGGGTTTACTTACAGAAATAATGTTCAAGTAATAAAAGAATGCCACATAGGCATTTCTAGTCACTTATTTTATTTAAAATAAAAAGGTTAAACCTTATTAAATTGTGACACCACTTTAAATCACATTCCCATGAACTAAAATATGTGGTGATGACATGTGTCAACATGATCCCATGCTTGGTTTGGAGAATATTAAATCTTAAGTAGTTTTTCAATGAGTAGAAATTACTTTTCTAAAAATAAAATCATTAAGTCAAGTGCTTGTAATGTTAGTGATGATGCTAGATCATCTATAGAACCCCTTTGTGTGATGATTGAAAGTAGTTAAGTATTTTTTGGTGATTGTGTACCTCGTATTTATTTATAGACGCTAGTACCGACCAAGGATACGAGGAGGAAGAAGGATACTACGAAGAAGAAGCCGAGGAGAACTTCAACCACTGCTATGCACAAGACAAGCCAATACTTTCAAGATATTAACTTAGCAAGCTTATACTGATACGGATGCAAGCCAATACTTGCAAGCTATTAACTTAGCAAGCTTATACTGATACTTATGCAAGCCAATATTTGCAAGCTATTAACTTAGCAAGCTTATACTGATACTGATGCAAGCCAATATTTGCAAGCTATTAACTTAGCAAGCTTATACTGATACTGATGCATGCCAATACTTGCAAGATATTAACTTAGCAAGCTTATACTGATGCAAGCCTAATACTACTAGTTGAATGTGCAAGCTAACACTTGCAAGATACTCTACTTTAGCCAGCCTTACTAATCAATTTGACCTATTGTCAACACCCGGATTTTTCAATCCTAGATGCCTGTTATGCCATACATCGCAATCCCAGGATTACCATTTTTGCGAGACATAACAGAATTGGATACCATAGTACTTCATCCATTACAAACGATACATAAGTTCTTACACAAAAGGGGATCTCATGATCCAGTTCTTAATACAACATCAAGCAGCGGAATACGTAATAATAATAACGGTAGCCTAGGCGAAGCTCCATCTTCGGGGTCACAGGCAATGCTGACGATGGGAGATGATCCTAGTTGTCGTAACCTTCTTGGGGTCCATCTTCCAGGTACTCCTCTTCATACTCTGGCCATGGGAATAGCCAGGGACAAAGCCATGAGTACTCTTTAAGTACTCGCAAACTAATACTAACAAGTAAAGGGGGGCTTTTTTGGATAATAGGACACTAGGCTCTAGGGTTGTTTTGCAAAAAGCCAGGTTTATTTCTACTAAGTTCCAAAGCTAATCACAATTTTTATAAATCCTAAGTGGGAACTTGTATTTCAGGTCACAACTCTGTTGTGGTCCAGTCAAAGTCTCAATTCATTTCACAAGTCACTTTTGAAAAGTCTGACGGGGGAACAGTATGGCCACTCCAACTATCCATATCCGCGGACGCGGCTATTCGAATAGTTTGACACTCTGCAGAGATTGTACACTTTCACCACAACATTCGATACATCCGTTAGGAACAAATCCTGAATTCACCATACTCAGTATGCGGATAATCAATCTTAACCTTTCAATTACACTCCCTAGTATAAGCACCTCTCCTGTGAGTTTGGCCTCCCAACCATGACCACTGTCATCTTGGGTACTGCACAGGTGGACAATCTTCACAAGGTAGCCTCAGCTCAGACCTTGGCCGTGAGGGAACTAATACTAAGGTATATAAGTTTCCAGTCAAGCCCTACCCAATATTCGGGTATTGTGGTTGTACGCTAAATTTGGAATGGTATCGCATCCAGACAACCATCAGTTTTATAAAGGGCTAAGGCTCATGCCTCAACATTTTTATCACCAAAATCATCAAGTGTTTGGAAACACATGTCCAAAACATTTCAATAGAATGATCCATCATTCCAAGGTTTTCATAACCATTTTTCCACCAAGTATTCCCATCTAAAAGTTGATCAAGTTTTATGCTTAGCACTAGCATCTACAGGTGGGGGTGGTACTAATGGGGGGTGGTAACTAGTGAAGTTTCAACTAAGTCCAACCTTATATCTTAGGCTGATATCAAGGCTTCTAGCTTAGGCCAGATTTTATGCTCTTTATGCAACCTTCAGCACAACTGTCTTGTATCTACCAAACTCTTAGGTAGACTCTAAGTAAGCTTTGATAAAGAAATAAAGTAAGAAGCTTGCCATAAAACTAGGATTGGTTTAGCAAGTGGGTATGATCACATATGCTTAAGGCATAAAGTAGTCATCTCACAAGTATGGGTTTGTGGCATCAGTAGGGTATCTTGCAAGTGTTAGCTTGCATAGGTCAACTTGATTAGTAAGGCTTGCATCAATGTCAATATAAGCTTTCCTTGTGCAGAGCAGTGGTTGAAGTTCTCCTCGGCTTCTTCTTCGTAGTATCCTCCTTCCTCCTCGTAGTATCCTTGGTCGGTACTAGCGTCTATGAATAAATACGAGGTACACAATCACCAAACAATACTTAAATACATGCAATCATCACAAACAAGGGTCCTATAGATGATCTAGCATCATCTATAACATTACAAGGTTAAGGCTTGGTTTAAATCCTTTTTATTTTTAGAAAAGTAATTTCTACTCATTGAAAAACTACTTAAGATTTAATATTCTCCAAACTAAACATGGGATCATGTTGACACATGTCATCACCACATATTGTAGTCCATGGGAATGTGATTTAAAGTGGTGTCACAATTTAATAAGGTTTTACCCTTTTATTTAATTAATTAAAGTGGCTAGAAATGCTTAGGTAGCATTCTTTTATTACTTGAACATTATTTCTGCAAGTAAACCTATATATTTTTATATATTCTGAAAGGTATGGTTAAATGTGATTTTTGAGAGTTGGAAACAACTAAGAAGCTTTTATGGTTGAAATTTGAAAAATGTTTGAATGCAGAAAAGCTTCTGCCTTATTATTTTTACTATGGGTGATCTATAGATCCAAATGACTTGAATCCAACGGGCTTGGATTAAGCATTCACAGACCTTTCCAACAAAACTAGTTTCATCCAATTTGATGCACTGAATCGATCTGGGTTGATTTTTGAAGTTGGGTGCTAAAGTGTTTTTGAAATGAAATAGAAAAAGGTTTAATTTGAATTGCTGGGCTGCGCGGGAAATGTTACTGGGCCGGCCTGCTAAGCGTAGTGCTCCCGCGGGCTGCTTAAGTGGGTGTCCCCACTCGTCAGTGAGACGGGGCTGGGCGAAGCGGTATGGGGCAACGTGGATCGTTCGATCTAGTTCTAATCCAACGGCTGAGGGTCATCGTCGACGCGAGACAACTCCGGCGAGAACGAAACCTAGCGCGGCCAGTGAGGGGTGCTGGGGGCTCACCGGGGTACGGGCGAGGGTCGGCGAGGCGGGCGAACGACGAAGTCGACGACGGCGAACCTCCTGGTACCGGTGGCTTCTCCTGGGGCGGCTCCAATCGCTGGCTCCTTTCTTCTCCGGCAGCGGCAGGCTCTAGTGAAATTCCGGCGAGGTGGTGCTCGCCTTGCTCTGAGAATGGTGTGGCACGATCAGTGGGGAGAGGGGAGTGAGATGGTGTGAAGAAATCGTGCGGGGGTGGCCTCTATTTATAGTCGAGCGAGGGGACCGTCGGGGCGCACGGTGAGCTCGTCGGGGGCGACGTTACAGGCGGCTAATGGCATGGGCAAGGGTAGGGGACGGTGCTATGTCTCCTGGCGATGCTCAACGACATGGTCGCGAGGCATGGGGCGGTGTGGTTTGGTCTGGAACGGGCGGTGCTCTGCGCGGCAGAGGCGGCGTCTTCGACGGCGGGCGGTGGCTGTATGGCACGGGGCGGCAAACGGGGGTGTCTGGCGGTCTCCTGGGTCGGTGGTGATCGTGTGTGCACATGGTGAGGGCGGCGCGCGGTCTGTGGGTGATGGTCGAGGGTGGCGCTCTGGCGCACGCTCGGCATGGTCTAGGCGTGTCTCGTGCGCGTGTTCCAGAGCTTGGCAACGCTCGCGGCTGGGACAGGCAGTGGTGGTGGACGGTGGGCTGCCTCCCAGACAAGGTTGGCACGGCTAGTTCTTCCTCTAGCCTGCTGTCCACAATGGGGTGACATGGGGGTGCTCAGCTGTTCACCATTAATGACAATGGCAAGCTCACAGGGGTGCTAGTGTTGGGCTAATCTTTCTAGATGATCTACTGAGGTGTGTGTGAGCTAACTAGGGAACAAGTTAGGCTCAAAACACTGCACACTATAGTGTTTGATGTTTTGTTTGATTTGTGTCTGCAACCTGTTTGATGAAATGGCCGCATGAAATCAAGTTTTGAATTTTGAAATGAATTTTGGTGGGTTTGCTAGATTGGTGCTGGTGAGTCTGCAGATGCTTGGGTTTTGAAACTTGATCTTGTTTGAGTGGGTTTTGAAAAAGTGGGATCTTCCCATATGAAGAAGATTCAATTTTGAATTGTCATTTAAACTATGCATTTGAAAGTTTCTGGATGATCACAAAGTGGGCCTTGATACCTTGTTATGAGTACATTCAAGGGGTGCAAAGATCCAGAAAAGTTTCTGTTAGGTTTTGAAAGTTTGAGACAGCCAAAGTAGGCATGGGAGTTAAATTGGTCAAAATGACCATTCACTTAATATATTTGTTTTGGTTTACTTGTCTTTAGGAAAAGTGTGGGAAATGTTTTAGATAATGTTCATTTCACCTAAGAAACATTTTACAAGCAATGGATCACACAAACAAGGTGGTTTTTAAAGAAATTCAAAATCCATGCATACACATATACATGCATTCATGATTTTATTTAGAAAAGTTTTTGTTAACCCTAATCTTGATGATTAGTGTTTGTTGATCTAAGTTTGGTATTTTTGGGATGTTACACCTGTGCAAGCAAATACTTGCCTATTACCATGCCAACCATATGCCTTAAGCATATGTGGTTATACCCACTTGATAAACCAATCCTAGTTTTACTTACAAGCTTTATACTTTATTTCTTTATCAAAGCTATTTACTTAGAGCTTACTTAAGTGAATTCTAGATTCTAGAAAGATAATTGAAGGTTGCATAAAGAGCATAAAACCTGGCCTAAGCTAGATAATCTTTATGTCATCCTAAGGCATGAGATTGAACTTAGTTAAACTCCACTAGTTTACCACCCCTCATTAGTACTTACCCCCACTTGTAGATGCTAGTGCTAAGCATAAAACTTGATCAACTTTAGATGGGAATACTTGGTGAAAATGGTTATGAAAACCTTGGAATGATGGATCATTCTACTGAGATGTTTTGACATGTGTTTCCGAACACCAGATGATTTTGGTGATGAAAATGTTGAGGCGTGAGCCTTAGCCCTTTATAAAACTGATGGTTGTCTGGATGCGATACCATTCCAATTTTACCGTACAACCACAATACCCGAAAATTGGGTAGGGCTTGACTGGAAACTTATATACCTTAGTATTGGTTCCCTCACGGCCAAGGTCTGAACTGAGGCTACCTTGTGAAGATTGTCCACCTGTGCAGTACCCAAGATGACAGTTGGTCATGGTTGGGAGGCCAAACTCACAGGAGAGGTGCTTATACTAGGGCGTGTAATTGAAAGGTTAGGATTGATTATCCGCATACTGAGTATGGTGACTTCAGGATTTGTTCCTGACGGATGTATCGAATGTTGTGGTGAAAGTATACAATCTCTGCAGAGTGTCAAACTATTCGAATAGCCGCGTCCGCGGTTATGGAAAGTTGAAGTGGCCATATTTTTCCCCCGTCAGATGTTTTCAAAATGACTTGTGAAATGAATGGAGAATTTGACGTGACCACAATAGATTTGTGGCGTGAGATACAAATTCCCAATTAGGTGTTATAAAATTTGACTAGCTTTCTCTTGCTTCTAAACTTAGTAGATGTAAATCTGGCTTTTGCAAAACAAACCTAGAGCTTAGTGTCCTACTACGAAAACCCCCTTCACTTGTTAGTATTAGTTTGCGAGTACTTAAAGAGTACTCATGGCTTTGTCCCTGGCTATTCCCGTGGCCAGACTATGAAGAGGAGTACCGGGATGATGGACCCCAGGAAGGTTACGACAACTAGGATCATCTTCCATCGTCAGCATTGCCTGTGACCCCGAAGATGGAGCTTCGCCTACGCTACCTTTATTATTACGTATTTCCGCTGCTTGATTTGTATTAAGAACTGGATCATGAGATCCTTATTTGTGTAAGACCTTATGTATGGTTTGTAATGGATGATGTACTGTGGTATCCAATTCTGTTATGTCTCGCAAAAATGGTAATCCTGGGATTGCGAGGTATGGCATAACAGGCATCTGGGATTTTCAAAAATCCGGGTGTTGACAAGTTGGTATCAGAGCCATCCTGACCATAGGAGACCCTAGTTAGACTGGACATTTGAATCAAAAACTTAGTTTCAAAACCAAAGGAAGCAAATATTTACAAAAACTTATTCCCATTCTTATCGCTTTGATTCTTTCATGAAAATTCGTGTTCCTCAAAAGCTCTTACAA
The DNA here is from genome assembly GCA_916181665.1 of Avena sativa. Classification (NCBI taxonomy): domain Eukaryota; kingdom Viridiplantae; phylum Streptophyta; class Magnoliopsida; order Poales; family Poaceae; genus Avena; species Avena sativa. Next base: position 2,125,642 of record OV702284.1, read on the forward strand.
AATACATAAAATTTGACACACTTGATCACTCTACTAACTTACTCATCCTATATTCTTATAGATGGACGTGAAGTACAGCAAGTTTTATCAGTTGGGGAATGGAGGAGACCTTATCTTTGAGAGGGATTTGACCAGCTTTTGGAACTTCTGGAGCGTCCGCACCCCGAGTTCTTCAGAGCTCAGCTCAATGATCACGGAGGAGAAGATCTGCAGTGGCTAATTGTTGCAAGTCTCCGAGGAAAGATTGAACCTCCCACTGTTGAGGGAATTCAGTTCACCTTAAGAGAGAACAACCGGCTCGATGGACTTGTCAGGGCCATGCAAGAAGCTCTTGCCCGTCTGTGTGGGCAGAGTATCAACCAGATCAATGGTACCCGCTTTGAGTTTTGCCCAAGGAGTGATGCTAATGGACAACCACTGGAAGCCCCATACCACCCCGAGCTGAAGACTCAATTGGACCACCTTAGCTTCATGATGTACGATCGTCAGCAGGAATTGGACAATTGTCGTGACTACTCCAACCACAAGTCCGCCATCATCAAGACGAAGGATCAGACCATCGCCATGCTAGCAAAGGATCACAAGTCTCGCCGCCGTCAGCTCGACAAGAAGGAGCGCATCATTGCTCGTAGGATTTCTGATTGGGTTCTAAGAGTTTCTGTATCGGGGATTCTTATAGGCGAAGGGGGAGACCGAGGCGGCCGCCAAGGCGGGCAAACCCTACCCAGGTGCGGGGTAGGGCCCACCCGCGCCTAGGGTGGGTCTGGCCCCCCTGGCCGGCCTCCTCGTCTCTCCTCTGGACTTCTTGTTCCCCAGGGAAAGTAATTTACTTTGTCCTTCGTCCCGTATAATTCCGAGAATATTTCTTTACTAACTTTTCTGAAACCAAAAACAACAGAAAACAGGCATCAGGCACTGTTGCAACTTGTTAGTAGGTTAGTACCAGAAAACATGTAAACAACACCTCAAAGTGTGGACAAGTAAAGCAAAGTAGATACTAAACAAGCATGGAGCATCAAAAATTATAGATACGTTTCCAACGTATCAGCATCCCCAAGCTTAACTCCTGCTCGTCCTCGAGTACGTAAGTGATAAAAGAATAATTTTTGAGGTGACATTCACCCTCACAATAAAGATCCAACCATTTGCAAGCATTGAAAGCTGGGATCAAAGAACTCTAAACATGTGCATGAAATATGGAGTTCTAACAATAGGACATAGTAACTATGCTTGCAACATGGCAAGCTACAAACAAAGATCATGAATAGTATGCATTGAAAAACATTTGTTTGTTTCACATACAGAAAACATGGCATAGTGGCAATCAGCTTGTCCCTCATAGAGTAGCAATATAATGCATAGGACACCTTCAAAGTTCACAAGGGTGACTAGAAACAAGTACCACAAGAACAAGTAATAACACAATATGCATCAATTAGTAAGCTTTGGAACATTGCACACAGAATGACAACTATGCTCTCTTAATGGTGCCTAAAGGTAGAAGGTGGAGACTTAATAATGATGGAAGAAAGGCCTTTTTGTAAAGGAAGCAGGGATTACAAGTTTCAAAAAGAGCTTCCAAAAATTATGGTACTTATTAGCTTTCAGCCCTCATTCCCCTATCATAAGAATCTTGAAGTGGTTAAGGTTAAAGTGGCAAAGCTGGAGCATATGCTTGACAAAGTATAAGTTGGCAATCTCAAGTCCCTTGACTATGAGGGCTACACCTCATGGATACTCAACTTAGGGCCCAGGCAAGTTCTTGTCATTGTAAGTATTTGCATATCATTGAGAACCGCCAACGGGGTACCCCTTGCACATGGTACAGGAGCTTTCCTATAACCAAAATCACAAGGCAAGCAGACAATGAGCATCTCAGCAATCTTTTTATTTACCATATGCATGGCTTTTTATTGAGGATGCTTCATAGATATCTCACTATGGTGATGCTGCAAGTTTCCACCATGATTAGGCATGGCTTAGGCTAGCGGCCCAGGCGTTTCTCTAACACAGAATACAAACTCCATGGACTTACAAGTTCCCAATTCATTTCACACCGGTAACATCCATATACAAAAGATCATGATATCAACGGAGTACAAAAAGTACAAGTGCAATGTTGAAAACGTTCCCCGTGACAACACGGTTCTGCTAATCCCAACTTATAAGTGCAAGCATATACAACAAAGTTGCCTCAATGGTTCAAGTTTATTAGGGGCAAAGAATAAAATGTGCCATCAAGTTCGTGAGGGCTTTAATCACTAAGTTTTCACATAACAAAATAGTTTTTAGTTGGAAGATAGTTGAAAACAAGAATATACTTGGAATGGTGTAACACACCATGCATAGGAGTTTATAGTGGACACTTTTGAATAACTTGGTTTCTTGGGAGTTGGAAGCATGAGTATAACTTACTCATACAAGTGGAGGCTAGCAAAAGACTAGGAGCAACCAACTAAGAGAGCAATAATGACCATAATTATGCAATGCAACAAAGAAAAATAATCAAAGCAAAGAGTGGTACTACAAGTCAAGGACTAAATGATCATAGAGTCTAATGGTGACTTGTCACAGTCATAACATGGTGTAAGTATGTGCCAAGTCGACCCAAGCAAAACATCAAAGGAGAATACCACAATATTATGCTTTTGCATGCTAAAACAACGCATAATTTCTTCAAGGCACATTAAGCAATCCCAATTGTTTGGAACAAGACATGCTATAGCAATAATCACTAAGCATAATGCTAAAACAACACCTAGCATGTCATTCTAAAGTCTAAGTCACAGTCAATGCAAGCTCCTCTTGCACTTCAAGCAAGAACTTACTACTCCTTTCCAAACACCAAGCAAACTTATTTGCAAAACAACACAGCGAGAACAGGGGTCCAAACTACTAAAGCAAACTAAAAAAACTAAGCAAAGCAAACGAAAACTAAGACACTCCAAGAACAACACAACTGTGCATGAAACAATAAAAGTGAAGTGTCTAGACAGACCTGAGCTTTTTATTGATGAAGAAGGGGATGCCTTGGGCATCCCCAAACTTTGATGCTTGTACCTCTTGGATATTCCTTGGGGTGATACCATGGTGGCATCCCCAAGCTTGAGCTTTTTTCCATTCTTCATCTCATTGCATCATTCTCTCTCTACACCTGAAATTTTTCCTTCATATAAAACTTCACACAATCTTCATTAGCAACATTAGCTTGTTCAAAAGATATTAGACCACTGGCAAAGCTTTGGAACAACAAGGATTTTCACTAAAAACACAAGCTACTGAAGTAACTCCTTCAAAGAAACTCAATTTACCTGAAGAGAGCTCAAAAAGGAATCAATAAGAAGCAAATGCAAATAATGGCAGAAATCTATCAAAACAGACCAGCATGTAGAAACGATTTTTTCGAACATCTTCTGTTGCTCAAATCAAAAGGTGCTGAACTAATGAAAGTTAGCCAACATACTGGGGGATTTATTCGTAAATTGTGAGCTCAATCCGAGTTACAGAGCCTCCTCACGAACTTTTGGTGGAGGACAGAAATCTGTTTCGGGACAGCAACTCCCCAAATCTTAGTTCCCTCTCATTAGAGGTCATTCTTGGCACAAAAGGCAAACAAAAAGGATAAGGAGAGGTTATTACAGTAGTAATAAATTCCAAGACTCAAGGAAACTCTTGGGTTATCTCCCAACAAGTAATTTTCTTTAACGCCTTTAAGTTAGGCACAAGAAGCAAGAACAATCAAGTATTTTCAAATGAAGAAGCATTAACATCAAATCTTGCTTTCAAAGGAGGAGTAAAAAGCAACTTATCTCTCCTCATAGGGAAGTGTTCAATACCTTTCTTGAATGGAAAATGATATTTGATGGTGCCTTCTTTCATATCAATGATGGCACCAACTGTTCTAAGAAAAGGTCTTCCCAAAGTAATAGGACAAGAAACATTATATTCAACATCCAAAACATAGAAATCCACAGGGACATAAGAATTGTTAACCATAATGAGAACATCATTAATACTCCCCATGAGTTTCTTCTTAGCATTATCATTGAGTGAGACATTCAAATAACAATCTTCTAATGGTGGTAAATCAAGCATTTCATAAATCTTCCTAGGCATAATAGAGATACTAGAACCAAGATCACATGAAGCCTTGATATCAAAGTCATTCACTTGCATTATTAATAATGGGTTACCAACTATCTTCTACTTTCCTAGGAATAGAAGCTTTATGTTTTAGCTTCTCTTCCTTAATGTTAACAAGAGCATTTGTAATGTGTTTGGTAAAGGCAACATGCATATCACTAGCATCAGGAGTAGGTCAAGCAATAGGTGTGCTTAGGAAATCATTGTTGTTGGTGCTAGTGAAGTCACACAACTTGGTGTTCTCAGCAGAGTTCATTTTGGCAAAGGTGGGCAACTAGAGTAGGAACTAATTTTTTTGTGTTTTTGAATAAGGCAAGCAAACGAAACTAGACTTATTTTTCGGGTTTTTTGAAAAGAGGCGAACAAAACCAAGCAAAAGAAACAAAGCAAACTAAAAACAAAGTAAAGAGAAAGGAAGTGAAGGACTCCCCTAGTGAAGATGTCCTTAGCCTCCCCGGCAACGGCGCCAGATATTACTTGATGCTACACTCAACAGGGAGGAAGAGTGCTTAGTTGGAAACCCCAAGAGAAAGGTATGAAGAGTACATCAGCAAGATTTCCCTCAGTAGAAACCGAGGTTATCGAACCAGAAGGAGGAAGGAAACGTCACACAGGTGTTGGAAGCAACGTGGAGACCTGCACAACACAAACTCAAGACTCTGTCCCAACGAATCAGTGAGGTTGTCAAGCTCACCTGTCACATCCCAAAATTCTCCTAATTTTGGAATGTGAAATAAATAAATAAGTTTGATTGATTCTTTGACTATGTTGAAAATTCTCAAAGATAAGAAACTTTTTGAATAGAAAATCCTCTCAACCTTGAATTCAAAATCTTATATTCTTTTGTTATGACCTAAGTAGCCATATAGGCAAAAGGGCATGGATTGATTATGGATTGTAGAATTGGTGTGCAAGATTTCAAAATGAAAATCATGAAGCCTTCGTAAGCATTTCATTACATCCATGCAAAGTTCTCACAAACTGAATCCAAATCCTGGTATCTAAATCCTATAGTTGATTCGCCCAAATGTTCCTAAAGGTAAATAAATTGACTTTATTAAAACCCACTGTTGCTAAGGCATAAATTATTGATAATTATAGCCTAAAGAGATCCAATTAATATTACAAAATTTTAGAAACAAAATTGAGCTCATTTGGAGCTATTATGAAAAAGTTATGGAATAAATATAAACAAATAAATATATAAATAAAATGAAATATACAAGGATTTATGAATACACTATTTTAAAACTAGTAAAAAGATTATAAATATGATCCTACAATGATCTATTCGATTTTAGAAAAATTTAGAAACAAGAATCGTGTCATTTGAAGTTCGTATGCAAAAGATAAGAGGAAAACAAGTAAATAGAAAAAAGAAAAAGAAAAAGAAAAAAAACCTAAGCGGGCCGGCGGCCCAGCTAGCAGACAACCAGAACGCACGTGCAAAGAACCGATCGATCGATGGGATCGCTTTAAAAAGCGTGCAATCAGTTTTTGTCTGACCTATCTCTACTCAAACTCTCATAACTTTTTATCTATAACTCCGAATCGACTTCCGTTTGTTTCTACTTGTTCCCTACTCCAATACCTATCTTCCCACCATCCTAAACCCCCATATAAACTCGAGTTTCTCTTCTCGAAATCCCGAATCTACACATGCCCGAATCTTATTTCGCTTTTTAACCCATCTAGACTTCGTCGTTTGCCTTCAGTCAAAAAACGAAAGTTGTAGAACTCGTCGAAATCTTTCAATCCCGAAAAACCTCACCTCTTTTAATCCACCATAGCCGGAGAATTTTGCATCGCAATATTTCAGATCTGACGGTGTAAATCCAAGATGTACTCGCGCTTGTTTCTTCAAATCCAAATTCCTTTGGTGAGAAGGTAGGAATAATGATTCCCCACAACTTTCATGTTGTAAGTTTTTCAATTTGACCTACGGATTTGTCTCTCTAATACAGATCTGTTTCTTGTCTATTCTGAGCCAAAATCGGGTCGATCTCTTCTTCTAGCCACCGGATCCTATCCAGACGGTCGAGATCGAATCAAACCGGTGCGTGCCATGTCGTCATCCCGGTCAGCTTCCTCATCAACGCCACGTCAACGTCAGGTCAATATCTAGTCTCAGTCAGCATGCAAAGTCAACTTGTCCAGCCAGCAGAATATTCTCTAGAATATTCCGTTCGAATTTAAAATTGCACATTATAGATCTAACTTGTAAAATTCATTAGAAATTCATACAACGTCCAAAAATTGCGTATAATATATCAAATTGAAGATAATTTTACGTAGAATCATCTTATCAGAATAGATCCAACTTTTACTGTACGTGGTTACTGCAGTAATTTAATTGGTTTTAATGGTCTTTTAGGTTAATAAATTCATAAGAAATTATCTGTAACTCTGAAAAATATAAACTATATATCAAATTGAAGCTACTGTAATGTACATTAATAATATCTGGTTGGATCTAGCCTTTCCCGATTATTTAACCCGTAGCAATTTAATTAGTTTTAATGGCATTATAAATCATTAAATTCATAGTAAATTAATTGCTTGTCACAAAAATATAAATGATATACCGATGGAAATCTGGTCCCATTTAGATCATCCATATGCAATTAGTTCAGCCTTTGACTGTAAGGTTTTGCCGTGAAGATTTAAATGGTTTAATGGCTTATTTAGAGTAATAAATTCATAAGAAAATAAATACTATTCAGAAAATTACAAATAATATGTCCCTGAAATTACAATTCCGTGGAGATTACAGATATAATTTTAGTTTGATTTTTAGACAACAGAAACTATATGAATCATTTAAAACCCATTACACACTATTTGAATTATATAAAAAGATCTATAACTCCGATTAGGGTGAATCCAACGCCTACCGGTTCGTATTAACATCCTCTATTCAGTAAATCCAAGAAACAAATTTAATTCGACAGTTAGAATAGGCGTTACAACAGAACTATTAAAACCCCTATATTGGCAAGTAATTATTAATAACAAGTAATCCATTGCATTAATTGGTCTCTTTCATGCATCATATACTTCAGTATTGTTTAGAGAACTAAAATAACAACCATTGTGACTTATTAAATTGTCATGCATGCATTTGTTGTATTTGTTTGATCTCTATGTGTTATTGTTTATGTTGTATGCAATTGTTTGATCGATAGATTGCGAGGAGTGCAACGTTTGTGATTGCAACTACTATGATTGCAAGTATTGTGGTTATGATGAGTGCAATCATTATATATATGAGGATTGTGAGGATTATCTAATCTACTACATCAACAACAAAGGCAAGTGGTGCTATCTTGGTCATAAATGTCCTACTGTTTTCCTATGCATCGTAGACGTTTTTGTAGAATTGCATATGTAGGAATTGATGTGTATATGCTATGCTATGTCCCATATTATTCCCTAGTATTCCTTGTTTATGAGCCATCGTATTGGTAGATTGCTTAGCTATGCTATTTAGACGAGGAAGGGAATCACATCATGAAAAGTTATATGTTTTGAAAGGCTTATGTTTTGCTAAATGACAAACCAGCATGTTTTAATGAACCACCTAGGAGGAATGGCATTGATTGGGTCATCGAGTGTGGATTATGGTGGGGAATGCCGCCCAGGACACTGAGAAAGGATTGGTTTCTTTGTTTGGTAGCTTTCGTGTGCAACCATGTGCCAATAATGAAATGGGCGGTTGGTTGAACTCAGTAGGTTGTGGTAACTCGAACCCATGTATCCAGAGATGTAGATAGTGTAGGTTAGACCGGTGCGTGTCGGGTTTGGGGAGCTACTTCCCGAACGGTTCCTTCTTGGACTTCTCCCTATCATCACCCAATATGAGAGTGGTGGTACGAGCTGGGCTGGCCAAGTCACATGGGTAAAGTGTACTAACCCCTGCAGGGTGTATAAACTAAGTGTTTAGCCGTGTCCCCGGTTATGGACAATTTGAGCGACCTGATACTAATGCTATGATATTTCTCACTCATCCTTATTTCTTAATTACTTAAAACTTGTTGGGTGAACATAATTGGGTAGGAGCACCTGGGAGTGAACCAGAGTGTCCTATTTATCGTATTGGAAAACTACTTTGTTACAAATGTTAGGATAAAACTGCTGCTTTATGCAAATGAGCCTGAACTCCACTTGGCCAAATAAGCATGTAGTTGATAGATCTGTTGTTAACCACTTTAGCCTACTTGCCATACATTCAATGTGTTGACCATTCGTGGCTACAACGTTTCATGTTGCAGGTTATATCGTATCTGAGTGATCGTTCATAGGTCGCGAGACTCCACTCAACAATTGTTCGCCTGTGGCACATTTGTAGGATGGAGATCTACCTTGTATTCGTTTTCCGTTGTGTACTTGAATAAATAATGTAAATTCTGGATCATATTCGTTGTATTTATGATGCACAGTTATATTTGGTATCATTTTGTACTGTGTGTTCCAGTGAACCGATTCAGGGATTGGCACTATACACATGAACTTAGCCTTATCGGGCGAGGGTGTTACATCATGGTATCAGAGCTGTGTGTTGACTGTAGGATCGTGACCTTAGAAATGGATTAGCAATAGAAGACCTATATTAGGAGAACTATCATATTTTATACTTATTAGAGTTCTTATATTCCTTGTCTATCATTTTCCAACACCTCTCCTTGTTCAAACTTGTAGATGTCCATTCATTTGATTAGTAGAAGAAGTGATCTACCATAAAAACTACAAGAATTGGAAAATGTTATTAGTAGTTTCTATAAAGCAAATCACTATATGTGAGTTGGCCTACAAGTAAAGAACAAATAACATTACATAAATGAACATATCACCAAGTTTGGGCAGGTCTGGACCACCATATTTTATCCCTTTAGGAGATCATCACTATCGTGTTAGCATATTGTTCTTACCAACTTATGTGGTATGACAATATAGGTTGCTTGCTTGTTTGTAATGAACCATATCGTGTGATGCCTTGCTTAGGATCTGTTGCTTTGAAACTCTAAAGTTGCTGGAGTTTTTGTGTGGTTTTAAAAATTATTTTAATGGTGTGAATTGGTTGAAATTCGTGGGACTACTACTGCAGTTTTCTGCCGGTCCTGTAGTACCGCGCGATTTTTCATATTTTATTGGTGACTCAGAAAAATCTAAAACAATAGTATCTGGAGTGTAATTACCTGTAGTACACGCAAACAAATTGGCTAAAATTCCTGACGAGTTTACGTCGGTCAGAAAAATTCGTGAAGTCTGCTGTACCATTTTGACAGATTTTGTTTATTGCTTATATGTTGCTATGTTTTACTCTAGTATTGTTCCCAATGCTTTCAAACTATTTTGTGGTTATATACTACTAAGTTTATACACATGTAAAGTCATTATACAAGTGTTTGCTTGTGTGTTGATTCCTTATGATTGTTTGCTTGTTTGTGACATTGATTGCTTCATATAGTTATGGGTAGGATTATTTTCTTAGTCGTTTCTTTCCTATTGAATCTATTCTTCCCTATCTTGAACCCTTGGAGATATAATTATGTGTTAAGTGGAAGGTTTGACAACGCACTGCATTTAGGAAGGAGAATGCTTTATCTAATGGAAAAAAAGAGATGTGGGAGTATGAAGTGTTGAAATGATGTTATGTAGTAGATTACGCAACCTGAAAGTTGAAGTATTGATAGTTTAGTTTTAGTAGTAGCTTTGTTGATTGAATACATGGGAGTATACATAGAGCATTAGTTCGTGCCCATGGAAACATTCTTCAAGGCAAGTGAGAATGCCCGAGTGATAGAAAAATGTGATTCACCTATCCTCATACAGGGTAATGATTTGGGTGCAGGATGGATTGATCACCATTCCTAATACTCTTATTATTCGCTCTTGTACTATTGGTTTTGCGAATCTTGAGTGCCCTTTTCAACCTTAGCAGAGAGTCGACATTGAGCCTAAACCCTAGAATCTTGAGTGCCCTTTTCAACCTTGGTTTTGCGAATCTTGAGTGCCCTTTTCAATCTTTAAGCAATGTGTGTAAAGTAAACAATACAATTGTACCACGAACAAAAGATTGTTGTTTTCTCCCTAGTAGCAATAACACATCTACAACCTTAGGGATTTCTGTCACTTCCACAGATTCAATAGAGGCATGAACCCACTATCGAGCATAAATACTCCCTCTTGGAGTCACTAGCATCTACTTGGCCCAGATAGCTACTAGAAACGGAGAGCATGCAAGATCTCAAACAATACAGACATGATAGAATCAATAATCAATAAGACATGATAGAATCAATAATCAATCTAACAATAGTAATCTCAATATCCATCGGATCCCTGCAAACACAACATGTATGATTACAAATAGATGATCTTGATCATGAACGGAGCTCACAAGATCTAAACATGATAGCACAAAGGAGGATAAACAACCATCTAGCTACTGTAGGGACCCATAGTCCAAGATGGAACTACTCACGCATCATACCGGAGGCTGGCATGGTGATGAATAAGGCCTCCGGGATGATCTCTCCCCTCCGGCAGGGTGCCGGGAAGAGCTTCAGATCCCCCCGATCTAGGGACGATGGTGGTGGCGGCTACGGACTATTTCGTGGAGATGTGATCGGGTACTTAGGGTTTTGGTACCGGGGGGTTCTTATAGGCGAAGAGATGAGGCAGGAGGGCGGCCAGGGGGCCCACACCCTGCCCAGGCGTGGCCTAGGGTGGGCCCGCACCTGGGGGGTGTGGCCACCCTGGGTAGCCACTCCGTCTCTTCTCTGGACTCCATGTTCTCCTCGGTGAAATATTGACTTTGGCTTTTGTCCTGTCCAATTCCGAGAATATTTCTTTACTAGCTTTTCTGAAACCAAAAACAACAGAAAATAGGCAACTGGCACTATGGCATATTGTTAATAGGTTAGTTCCGGAAAACATATAAAAATACCTCAAAGTGTAGATAAAGCAAAGCCAAGTTAATACTAAACAAGCATGGAACATCAAAAATTATAGATACGTTTATGATGTATCAATCATCCCCAAGCTTAACTCCTTCTCGTTCTCGAGTAGGTAAGTGATAAAAAAGAATAATTTTTGAGGTGACATGCACCATCGCAATCATGATCAAACTATTTTCAAGCATTGAAAGTTGGGATCAAAGTAATCTAAACATGAGCGTGAAAGATGAAGTTCTAACAATAGTACATAGCAACTATGTTGTAACATGAAAGGATACAAACAAAGATCATGAATAACAATGAATTGGAAGACATTTGTTTGTTTCACATATAGAAACCATAGCATAGTGGCATTCAGCTTGTCCCTCATGGAGTAGAAAAACATAAATGCATAGGACACCTTCAAAGTTCATAAGGGTGACTAGATACAAATAGTTCAAGAACAAGCAATATCAACATTATGAATCAATCAATAAGTTTTGGGACAATGCACATAGAACTAAGAATGACAACTATGCTCTCTTAATTGGTGCCTAAGGATAGAAGGTGGAGACTCAATATTAAAGTGGAAGAAAGGCCCTTCAAAGGGAAGCAGGGGTTTCAAGTTTCATAAAGAGCTTCCAAAAATTATGTTAATTGTTAGCTTTTAGCTCTCATTGCCCCTATCATAAGCATCTTGAAGTGGTTAAGGTTAAAGTGAACAAAGTATGGAGTATATGATTGACAAAGTATAAGTTGGCAATCTCATGCCCCTTTAGTACGAGGGTCGTTCCTCATGCTACTCAACTTTAGTTACCTGTAAGTTCTTGTCATAGTAAGTACATGTGTATCATAGAGAACCGCCAACGGGGTACCCCTTGCCCCATGATACAGGATCTATCCCATATCAAAATGACAAGGCAACAGACAATGAGCATCTCATCAATCTTCTTATTTACCATGGGAAAATGGTGCTTTTTTCTCTTCTTTCCTCTTTTTCTGTCTTTTTTTATAAGAAGAATGCTTCATAGATTGCCCACTATGGTTATGCTACAAGTTTCCACCATGATTAGGCATGGCTTAGGCTAGCGACCCAGGCGTTTCTCTAACACATATACATAACTCCATGGACTTACAAGCTCCCCTTTTATTTCACACCGCCGACATCCATAAAACAAAGAGCATGATATCAACTAGGTAGATATTTACACGTGTTGAAAGTGTTCCCCATGACAGCATGGTTCTGCCAATTTCCAACCTATAAGTGCAAGCATATACAACATAGATGACACAATGGTTCAAGTTTATTATGGGCAAGAAAAATAAAATGTGTCATCAAGTTTGTGAGAGCTTTAATCACTAATTTTCCACATAACAAAGTGAATTTTTAATTGGAAGGTAGATAAAACAAGAATTTACTTGAAATGGTGTAACACACCATGCGTAGGAATTTATAGTGGATACTTTGTATAACTTGGTTTCTTGGGAGTTGGATGCATGAGTAGAGCTTACTCAATACAAGTGAAGGCTAGAAAAAGACTGGGAGCGACCATCTAAGAGAGCAATACTGAGCATAATCATGTAGAGTGACAAAACATTATCAACTAAAGAATCAACTGGTATCACAAGTCAAAAACTAAATGATCATAGAGGCTAAGGTGACTGGTTCATAGTCATAACATGGTGTGAGCATGTGCCAAGTCAACCCAAACAAAGCATTAAAGGAGAATACCACAATATTATGCTTTTGTTTGATAAAACAACGCATGATTCCTTCAAGGCACACTAAGAAATCTCAATTGTTTGGAACAAGTCATGCTACAACAATAATCACTAAGCATAAGGTCAAAACAACATCTAACATGACATGATAAAGTATAAGCCACAGTCAAAGCAAGCTCACTTTCGTACCACTATAAGCATGAAACTTTCTACTCTTTTCCAACACCAATCAACTTATTTGAAACATCACAGGGAAAACAAGGGTCCAACTAATTTATTCAAGCAAAAACCAAAAAAAAATTAAGACGCTCCAAGAACAACACAACTGTGCATGAAACAATAAAAACAAAGTGTCTAGAAAGAGACCTGAGATTTTCATTGATGAAGAAGGGGATGCCTTGGGCATCCCCAAGCTTTGACGCTTGTACCTCGTGAATATTTCTTGGGGTGACACGGGGTGGCATCCCCAAGCTTGATCTTTTGTCTATTCTTCATCTCATTACATCATTCTTCGCCTACACTTGAAAATTTCCTTCATACAAAACTTCACACAATCTTCATTAGCAACATTAGTGCATTCAAAAGTAATAAACCTTTGGGCTTTGTTTCAACACAGAAAAACTTCCATGAAGAACACAAGATACTGTAGCAATTCCTTCAAAAATCTCAATTCACCAAAAAGAACTCAAAAAGAAATCGATAAGAGGCAAATGCAAATAATAGCAGAAATCTGTCAAAACAGACCAGCAGGTGAAAACCGATTTTTTCGAAAACCTTCTGTTGCTCAAATTAAAAAGTGTTGAACTAACGAAAGTTCTCTAACAACCTGGGGCATAAGCACAAACAATTACAGCTCAATCAGACATACATATATTTTCCACGAATTTTTACAGTGAAGCACAAAAATCTGTTTCGGGACAACAACTTCCCTAAATCTTATTTCACTCTCATTAGAGGTTATTCTTGGCAAAAAATAAAATAAAAAGGATAAGGAGAGGTTATTACAGAAGTAATAACTTCCAAGAATCAAGAAAACTATTGGGTTATCTCCCAAGAAGTACTTTTCTTTAACGCCTTTAAGTTAGGCACAAGAAGCAAGAATCAAGTATTTTCAAATGAAGAAGCATTAACATCAAATTTTGCTTTAAAAGGAGGATCAAAAGGTAACTTTTCTCTCCTCATAGGGAAGTGTTTAATACCTTTCTTGAATGGAAATTTATATTTAATAGTGTCTTCTTTCATATCAATAATGGCACCAACAGTTCTAAGAAAAGGTCTTCCCAAAGTAATAGGACAAGAAGCATTGCATTAAACATCCAAAACATAGAAATAAACAAGGACATAGGCATATTTAACCATAATAATAACATCATTAATACTCCCCATAAGTTTATTTTTAGCATTATCATCAAGTGGGACATCTAAATAGCAATCTTCCAAAGGTGGCAGATCAAGCATTTCATAAATCTTTCTAGGCATAATAGAGACACTAGAACCAAGGTCACATGAAGTTTTGAGATCAAAGTCATTCACTTGCATATTAATTATAGGTTCCCAACTATCTTCTACTTCCTAGGAATATAAGCTTTGTGTTTCAATCTTTCTTCCTTAATTTTAATGAGAGCATCTGTAATGTGTTTGGTGAAAGCCATATTCATAGCACTAGCATTAGGACTTCTAGCAAGCTTTTGTAGGAACATAACCACTTCAGAAATATTGCAACCATCAAGATCAAAATCAAACTTAGCATCACAGGTAGTTGACTTAGGCATTCTTGTAGGAGGAATGGGAACTTCTTGTTTGGTAGCATCAACATTGGTGGTGGTAATAGTACAAATACTATTGTTTCTAGCAATTTCTTCTTCTCTTTCACACTTAGCATGCAATTTAGCTAACAGTCTAACATTTTCATCAATAGTTACTTGTATGGCATGAGTAGCAGCAAAGGTACTTTCCAAGGTTTCAGGTTTAGCAGCCATCTTATTAATCAAAGAGGATTGTGCTTCAGACAAAGATGAAATATTTTTCTTAACATTCAAAAGCTTTTCTTCCACAATCTTGTTGAAAGTGGTTTGTTTACTAATAAAGTCTTTAATCATGACTTCAATTTCAGAGGGAGCACTTATATTGTTGTTGTAGGAATTTCCATAAGCATTACCATTGAGAGGATAGGGCCTATAATTATTATTACCAAAATTATTCCTATAGGCATTGTTGTTGAAATTGTTGTTTCTAATGAAGTTCACATCAACTTGCTCTTGTTGAGCAACCAAAGAGTCTAAAGGAACATTATTTGGATCAATATGAGCTTTTCCATTAACAAGCATAGCCATAATAACATCAATTTTATCACTCAAGGAGGAGGTTTCTTCAACAGAATTCACCTTCTTACCATGTGGAGCTCTCTCAGTGTGCCATTCAGAATAATTAACCATCATATTATCAAGGAGCTTTGTTTCAACACCCAAAGTAATGGTCATAAAGGTACCTCCAGCAGCAGAATCCAACAGATTTCTTGAAGAGAAGTTTAACCCTGCATAAACAGTTTGGATAATCATCCAAGCAGTAAGTCCATGAGTGGGACAATTATTTACCAAAGATTTCATTCTTTCCCAAGATTGAGCAACATGTTCATTATCAAGTTGTTTAAATTTCATTTTCTCACTTCTCATAGATATAATATTAGCAGGAGGATAGTATTTTCCAATAAAAGCATCTTTGCATTTAATCCAAGAATCAATACTATTTCTAGGCAAGGATAACAACCATTCTTTAGCTTTTCCTCTCAAGGAGAAAGGAAACAATTTGAGCTTAATAATATCTCCATCTACATCCTTATATTTTTGCATCCCACAAAGTTCAACAAAGTTATTAAGATGGGCAGCAGCATTATCAGAACTAACACCAAAAATTGCTCTTTCATAACAAGATTCAACAAAACAGGTTTAATTTCATAAAAGGTAGCATCAGGAGCAGGTGGAGCAATAGGTGTACTCAGGAAATCATTGTTGTTGGTGTTAGTGAAGTCACACAACTTGGTGTTCTCAGCAGAATTCATTTTTGCAAAAGTGGAGCAAGCCAACATCATCAGCAACTAGAGTAGGAACTACTTTTTTGTGTGTGTTTTATAAGAAAAAGCAAAACAAGGGAGACTAATTTTTTTGTTATTTTTTGGTAAAAGGAAACAATCAAAACAAAGCAAAAGAAACTAAGCAAAACAAAAACAAAGTAAAGAGAGTACTTGTGAAAGACTCCCCTTGTGACGATGTCCTTAACTCCTCGGCGACGGTGCCAGAAAATGTCTTGATGAGCTCAGATCACTGTAGAGCTTCGTTGGGAAACACAAAGAGGAAGGTATGATGAGCACATCAATAAAATTTCCCTCAGTTATGAAACCAAGGTTATCGAACTAGTAGGAGCAAGGAAACAACTCCAAGGTGTTGCTAACAACTTGTAATCCTGCATAACACAAACTCAAGACTTTGCCCCAACTTAGAGCGAGGTTGTCAATCTCACTGGTTTGCTGAAAACAAAGGATTAAACGTATGGTGTGGAAGGTAATGGTTGCTTGCAGAAATTAAACAGTAACAGTAGATGATGTATCAATGGTAAAGATTGGACCGGGGTCCACAGTTCACTAGAGGTGTTCTCCTTAAGATAGATAACATAACATACTAGGTAAATAAATTACAGTGGGGCAATTGACAGGACAGAGCAAGGCATAACAATGCAATACTATACATTCATGATCCTATGAGATTTGATTGGGCATTACAACAATATACATAGACCGCCATCCAACTGCATCTATGACTAGTAATCCCCTTCAGGTTATCATCCAAATACCCTCCAGTATTAAGTTGCAAGCAATGGATAGCTGCTTTAAGCAATGTGTGTAAAGTAAACAATACAATTGTTCCATGAACAAAATATCGTTGTTTTCTCCCTAGTGGCAACAACTCATATACAACCTTAGAGATTTCTGTCACTTCCCTAGATTCAATAGAGGCATGAACCCACTATCGAGCATAAATACTCCCTCTTGGAGTCACTAGCATCTACATAGCCAAGATAGCTACTAGAAACGGAGAGCATGCAATATGTCAAACAACACAGACACGATAGAATCAATAATCAATAAGAAATGATAGAATTAATAATCAATCTGACAATAGTAATATCAATATAAATCGGATCCCCGCAAACACAACATGTATGATTACAAATAGATGATCTTGATCATGAACGGAGCTCACAAGATCTAAACATGATAGCACAAAGGAGGATAAACAACCATCTAGCTATTGTATGGACCCATAGTCCAAGATGGAACTACTCACACATCATACCGGAGGCTGGCATGGTGATGAATAAGGCCCCCGGGATGATCTCTCCCCTCCGACAGGGTGCCGGGAAGAGCTTCAGATCCCCCGATCTAGGGACGATGGTGGCGGCGGCTACGGATTATTTCGTGGAGATGTGATCGGGTACTTAGGGTTTTGGTATCAGGGGGTTCTTATAGGCGAAGAGGCGAGGCAGGAGGGCGGCCAGGGGGCCCACACCCTGCCCAGGCGCGGCCTAGGGTGGGCCCGCGCCTGGGGGGTGTGGCCACCCTGGGTCGCCCCTTCGTCTCTCCTCTGGACTCCGTGTTCTCCTCGGTGAAATATTGACTTTGGCTTTTGTCCCATCCAATTCTGAAAATATTTCTTTGCTAGTTTTTTTGAAACCAAAAACAGCAGAAAACGGGCAACTGGCACTGTGGCATCTTGTTAATAGGTTAGTTCCATAAAACGTATAAAAATAACTCAAGGTATAGACAAAGCAAAGAAAAGTTGATATTAAACAAGCATGGAACATCAAAAATTATAGATACGTTTATGACATATCACCTAGCAAAATTTCTCAAGGAGGAACTCTTCCCTAGCAACGGCCCGTTCAGCCTTGGATTTCCAAACATCCGCATGACCACGGATGCTGAGGACGTCCTTCTCCAGGTCCGGATGCGATCACGCATATATGGCAACTGCGATGCCTCGCTCAATGATGGACGAGCACCAAGCGCAGGAGAAGGCGTAACCAATGGATCCGCACTCGAAGGACCCTAAGGGTGCACAAGAAAAATATCAAAACCACGACATTTGACAATAGTAAAAAGGTGCATTCATATTTACACAAATTAAGCCACTACGTGGCAGAGTGACACTTGTCTAGCTCGAAAGCATTACATGACCAAAATGAAAAGAAACTATACTAAGCAAGCTACAAGGCAGAAGGACCTAGGCGTCAGCATCCGGAGCAGCTTCGGATCCAGATTGTCTAGCCCTGGCCACTCGCTACTTCTCGAGTGAGTAGGTGGCCAGGAGATAGATCATCTTAGGACCAAAGTGCTGGTAGCAGGAGGCGAAGGAAGAAAACGCTACCTCAGTGCCATCCACCGCCGTTGGCATCCTAGACGTGACTTACTGCAGATCCAGTTGAGCGCCGGATGCCATTGCCATCGCCAGCCCCATCGCAGCGCCAACCCCTTTCTGCGTCCGCTTATACTTCGCCGGAGCATCATCCATCAGGGTGTCGACGAGGGAGTCAACGTTTGAGGAAGGTGCAAATGATATCAACACCAGCGACCCGGCCCAGTTTGTGCAAGTCCGACTCCCACATCTCCATGCGCCGCCACCCGCCATCGGTGGTCTGGCTCGGAGCGGCAACCTTCTTGGTGGCGCCGGCGGCGCTTGAGCCTGCTGAAGTAGACAAGCCCTTCTTTGACTTGCCCATCGAGGAGCGGTGAGCGTGGCGGTGCGAGCGAAGAAAGGAGGAAGGGAACACACGAAGGATGTCCAATGCGCAAGCAAGAGCTCTGGAAATGGCAGCAATGGTGAAGAAAGAACGCAAATGACGAAGGGTAAAATCGATCTCATTCCCCCACAGTATAAAAAGAGCGAAGAAGACGACGCAGAGTCGTTGATCCAGAAGCCCTAACGCGTGCCCTCGATCTCACCGTACATGTGTCAAAGCCAACCTAAACCATCACGAACACGCCACCCAATATGCACGGAAATTGAGGAGACGCCGTAATTTTCGCCACGCTTACGCATGACTAGTCAAATTCAAGTCAGGCGGTGGGACCCATAGTCGTCCCGTCGCATCATCTCTGCTACCGCAGACGTTTGAGCTCACCAATCATCAGCAATGATGTCATCAAAACAAAGCCAGCAACGGCTCGAAACTTTCGGCTAAGCAAAAGTACTTACTCAAGTCTACAACTCGACCAACTACTCGGGGGCTACTCCTATCAGGAGCGCTGGCCGCGCACCTGAGAAACAGCAATGGTGACAACACCTTGAAGAAATCTTTGAGTCCTACGTCGAGTCTATGACTCCACTTCGGACTCGGGGGATACTCCCATAGGGAGCACTGATTGCGTATTCGAAAAAATAAGTCCTTCAGGACAGACAATCGAAACATCTGCAAATGAATAAATTAAAGTCTTCGTTCGAGTCTACGACTCGAACAGACACTCGGCGGCTACTCCCATAGGGAGCGCTGGTCGTGCACCCTATGAATTATTCGGATGACATGAAACAAAAATCTTTTTAACAACTTTTCCCAAACTAACGCTGAGTGAGAACTAGTCTCCTTGGTCACCCGAAACACCTCCACGGTGATGAAACTTCAGATGCTGTGTTTACGACACAAAGATAAGTCCTACAGATATCATCTGATGGCCTGGTAATGCACCATACTATGCTCTGCCAGTAACATACCGTGACAACATGCACGATGAAAAATCCTGACGGACGCGTTGAGTATCAAACTTAAGACACTGGAATTCGACTCCTGTAAGACCTCAACGGTTTGAGTCGAATTGCACCAACATCGTTCCGGATTTGAGTCTGAATAAGATCGTGTTGTTTTGTTCAATGACAGTTAACTGACCCTGATCCGTCGGGTGAGTCAGGCACACGTATCAACAATCCCTATGAACTGACATGTTTATTTGAAAGACAGGTTCGAATAAGAAGCACCCTAAAGAATATAGAGTCTCCAGTCGAATCTATGATTCGACTGAACACTCGAGGGATACTGATATGGATATACCCTATGGGTGCCTCACATTGGTATACCCGGTTCAGCCCAGGAAAGGCCCACTTGAAGACTTGGTGTCCAAGAATATTTCAGGTGGCCCAAGCCCATTACAAGTTCGACTCCTTGAAGGACACGACTAGTTATAGATAAAATTTCAAAGGGTTCAACCCTAACTTGTAACCGACTCGACCTACCCCCAGGACCTGGCCTATCTATATAAAGGCCGGGAGGGCACATCGAGAAGGATCTCTCCAATTCGTACACACATCCCACGCCAGATTGTATCTACGTACCCCTGTAACCTTCGGTTCCACCGTAATCAAGAACAGACAAGCATAAGTAGGGTTTTCCTCTAGGGGCATGAACCTGGGTAAACCTTGTGTCCCCGTGTTGCTTGCCTGTTAACCATTTCGCGACTTCCAGCATCCCCATCTTATCCAAAACCCAAGTCCATAACAATGGGTATTGATGAGATCGAACCACGTAAGTGCCCGCCTTGAGCTCCTCGATGACTCACCATCACCGCTTCCTAACGTCGACTGTGGAGGGCGCGTCCCTGCTGGCTCCATGCAGCCACATGCGCTTGTGCTACCACTGCCTGGACTTGGTCCATCTTCGGTCTACCGTGACGCTGCCTTGCCTTCACTGTCGTGTGTGTGTACGCAGGAGGCTGCCTCCCCGTCCACTCCATCCCCATCCGCCTCCATAGGATCTTATGCGACCCCTAGCGTCGCAGTCCGCTTGCATTGGACTCGCCACCGGCATCGGGCGACACGCCATCGGCCATGTCGCCCGGGTCTAGTCTGCTTCTTGCACCACTCGTGCATCTTTCAGATGATGCTCTACATCCTGTTACTCACAGTCTTTGTGGTATTCGTCAACCGAAGCAACAGTCTGATGGGATATTGCCTGGTTAGCTACTTCTATGGCCCATGCTGCCGCAGATCCTCATTCTGAGCCTCGCCATTTTCGTGCTGCATTGGGTATTCCTCATTGGCGTGAAGCGATGGAGACCGAATTTGAGGCCTTGATAAAAAATATTACATGGAAGATCACTCCTCCTCATTCTGGTATTAACATTATTTATTCAAAATGGATGTTTAAGGTCAAGCGACATGCTAATGACACTATTAAGAGGTATAAAGCTAGATTGGTTGCTAAAGGATTCAAACAAATATATAGGTTGGACTATAAGGATACCTTTAGTAATGTGGTCAATCCTATAACCATTCGTTTGCTTCTCTTACTTGCAGTTATACGTGGATGGTTTATGCGTCAGCTTGATATTCAAAATTCTTTTCTCAATGGCGTTCTTGGGGAGAAGGTTTTTATGTGCCAGCCACCTAGTTTTGAGGATATACTGAGCGCCCTCATCATTTGTGTCACCTGTCTAAAGTCATTTATGGTCTAAAAAAGGCTGCTCGTGCTTGGCATGCATGAATTGCTATAGTGTTGAGACAACATGGTTTTGTGACAAATCTTTATTTATACCTCAACGGTTAGATGTTACGGTATATTTTTGGTGTATGTGGATATCATTGTTCTTAACTCTTCTTCACATGCTAATGATCATCTTCTTCATGGTCTTCGTCGGGAGTTTGCGGTTAAGGATCCTGCTAATAGTCCAACATTGAGTAACGATGATGCTACTAACTATCGGCATATTGTTGTCGGGTTGCAATATCTATTGCTCACTTGTCCAAACCTATCTTTTGTTGTTAATCGTGTGTGTCAGTTTCTTCATATGCCAAATGAAGAACACTGGTCTGCTGTCAAGAGGATCTGGCGTTTTGTCAATGGTACTCTTGATCATGGACTTCTCGTTCAACCATCTGTGTCTATCTCTGTGGCCGTGTATTCTGATGCTGGTTGGACTGGAGATGTGGGGGATAGGCGATCTAGGGGGGGGGGATATTGCCCACTTTCATGCTGAGAATTTGATCATCTGGAGTTCTCGTAAACAGGCTACTGTGTCTCGGTCTAGCACAGAGTCTGAATATAAAGTTGTAGCTAATGCCACTGCTGAACTAATCTAGGTGGAAGCTCTTCTCAAAGAACTTAGTGTTCATCAGAATTATTCACCTATCCTATGGTGTGATAATGTTGGAGCTACATATCTCTCTTTCAATCAAATACTTCATGCACAATCAAAGCATATTAAGGTTGATTTTCACTTTGTTTGTAAATGCCTTGCTCAAAGGTCGTTGCAAGTCCGGTTTATTGCATGCAGAGATCAGCCTACCATTGTGGAGTCTGATAGACTACATGTGTATTAGTGTTTTGTACTTGTACATGTTGTAAACCAATTGTAACCAACCTCACCGGTACGTGTTGTATATGCTAATATAAACCCGGAAGCCGCCCTGTTGGAGCTGTGAGTTCCACCATAATTTTCTTACGATTACAATCTCTTCTTTTCCGCTTGGAGCTTTCAACAACAACTCATCTCTCAGCCACGGAGTGTCCGCCTCTCGTGTCATATTGTGGCTATGCACTATAAACAGTAACGAATTTGATGTTTTTCTGTGTACAACTGCGTGTGGCAGGACAAATGACACCCCCTTCTGTACAACCAAAGGTTGTTGTACTGCCGAATAAATAAGCATCATCGCAAGAGGTTACAGATCTGGAACGATCCAATAACATTTTTTCAAGACAGTATTTTCCAATAACTGTCTAAGGCCAGTTCTTTTGGGGCTTCTCCAAGAAGCCACCCTCCCCTAGCTTTCTAGGAAAGCTGGTCTAAAAAATTGTGAGGTTTCTAAAATAGTTAAGTCTAAACAAATTTGAAAACCTCGCAATTTTTTGAACCGGCTTTTCCTGGAAGCTGGGGGTAGGACAGCTTTTTGGAAAAGCCGCCAAAAGAACTGGGCCTAAGAGTAGTACGGTACATGGCCTGCATTCCTGGCTGTAAAATAGACAGTACATAGTGCTCCTAGTAGTACAAACTGTACTGCTTACACGAGGCAGAACCACAACCGCCTTCTCCTCGCTGATTACCTCAGCCTAGAGCTGTTTTATGCAGTAATGCGAACATAGCTTAATATCAGATCAGGTGCAGTAAAATTCCATTGAATGTTTCAAGTGAAAGAAAAAAAAGTGCAGCAGAATCCATGCAGAGTGGTAGATGACCATGAAACTGCATACGGCTGTGCAGATTACAGAACTGATAATCATCATCTTTATATGGCATACAGAGTGGTAGATGACCATGATCTCAACAAAAAGAGTGGTGGATGACCATGCAGAAAAATGGGTGCCTGTGATGTAGCCCTACAGGTCACAGAACTGGCAATGCCTCAGTTTGGATTCAGTACACAGCACAGGAAAGGATTCCCAGCCAGAATCTGAAAATATCCGGCTAAGAAGAAACCAAGAGGTTTGCTTCAGATCATCGGTGTAACGATGATCAGAACACAAACCAGCCCCGCCCCGTTGTAATAGCAAGGTTTCAAGCCTTCACAGACATATTCCCAACATTATCAATAGTTCATTTGCCAAATGGGAATTACATCACCAACAATTCACAATGACAAAATAGATAACTGGATGCTCGACGTTTCTCAACATCTCTAGCATGCAAATGCAAACAGGAAGCTGAAAAGCTGTTCTAGATGTCTAGTGAGCAGTACATAGCAAAGGTACTTTTGACAGATATGTAAACATAATATTCAGCTTTTTATCAGGCATTAGCTAACAAACATTCAAAATGCTAATGTGAGAATATGTCAATATGAATAACAAATTTCCAACCAGAAAGTATATTTCTAGGCTCAATATACAATAGTAGTGGTCTATGTCCAGAATACATAGATATTTGTTCACACTCACACACAAAGAGACCGCCATGCTATAAAGGTTTCACAATATTTACATCCATTGCCTAGTTCATAGGTACGAAGTACAGTAATGGCTGGATTCAATATCTTTAGTCACACAGGACAAAATTTTCTGTAGTCCAAAGGCTCGCAAAATTGAATGTTATTTTAGTTATAACAAGAAATATACAGTATCAGAAGAAAGTACAGGAACATAAAGAAGCCACAGGAGAGAATATGCCAAATGGTAGACAGTTGATCTACTAGAACAGGGTAAACCTGATGATCCAAGGATATGTGATATCTGTCAACAAGTCATTGACTCTGGCTGTTCGAACACGTCATGCAGCTGCTGTGATCCTGGCCGTTGCAACTCTATGCATGGTTTATATGTGGCAATACCAGTGTCGATAGGTATTGTTGATACCATGGGATGGTGGCCGTATCTCGCCCTGTGGCTTTTGTGGTAGCAGACTTGAAATGGGGCCAATTACTCCTGTGGCTGCTGTGGTGGCAAAGGTGACTCCAGCTGCTGTGATCCTTGGATAATTTTCTCAGGGAGAGGGAGTGGATGTGAATCACCTTGCCACGCCCAAACCACATCCTTAAGTGCAGGCCTTATTTCCTCTTTCAACAGTTGTCTATACTCTATAGTGTCTCCATTGGTCTTTTTCAATTCAACCAATAGCAAAGAAGGCGCAAGCTCAAAAACCTCTGCATCAAACTCAAGAAATCCCTTCATTCCTTCCTTTGGTGCTGCTAATTTCATGACACCGTCTTCTTTCTTCTTAATTTTGAGCTTCAATTGCTTGGCCAGCTTATTCAGCTTGGCAAATATAGCCTCTGCTGGCTGCCTAGTGGTAAATCTTTCCTCCCTCCGCCCATACTTCTCTTCAAACAGATTGGATAGGTCAAATCCCGTTGAGAGAGAGATGATGTCAAACGCGTTCAAGTTTGTGAGGCTTGATGATGCTAGATTAATCTCTGAAATACTGGGTTCTGCCGGGTGAGAGGCCGTGGATTCACCTTTGTAACCCATGTCTCTTGGTTCTTGTTTGATCTTCAGTCCATTTACCTCAATGGGTTTTCTGTACCAAGCGCTTCTCTTTATCCTTGAAATAGAAGCTCTAGTACTTGGATCTGGATCAAGTATCTTATATAGTAGATCCTTCAGCTCGACCGAAAAAGGGCGAGGGCATCTATATTCAGCTTTGGAAATCTTCCTATACATCTCAATAAGATTCGTGTCATGGAAAGGAAGGAAACCAGCCACCAGCACAAATAGTATTACTCCGCAGGACCATATGTCAGCCTTGGCGCCATCGTAGCCTCTCCTGCTAAGAACTTCAGGAGCAACGTAAGCTGGAGTTCCACAGGTGGTATGGAGGAGGCCATCTTGTCTCCTGGACTCAGCTAGGGCACTAAGACCAAAATCAGAGACTTTTAAGTTCTCGTTATCATCCAGGAGTAGGTTTTCTGGCTTCAAGTCGCGATGATAAACACCTCGGCTATGGCAGTAGTCCACGGCACTGATCAATTGGTGGAAGTATCTCCTAGCAGCATCCTCGCTTAACTTCCCCTTGGTTATTTTGTTGAAAAGCTCGCCACCTTTAGCATACTCCAAAACAAAGTAAATCTTGCTCTTGCTAGCCATCACCTCGAAAAGCATCAGCACGTTTGGGTGCCTTACCAATCTCATTATTGAAATCTCCCTCTTTATCTGCACCATCAGCCCAACCCTCGAAACCTTGTCCTTATCGATGATCTTTATAGCAACAGCTTGTCCAGTAGCAAGGTTCCGAGCATAATACACCTTGGCAAAGTTTCCCTGCCCTAAGTGCCTCCCAATTTCATAACGGTCCATCAAAACATTCCTATCCCCCATTGCAGCAATCTATATTTAGAAAGATGAATAGGGCATACAGTGTCCACTATGCTCTGCTTCTACAACTGTCTATTTATAGGTCGTGGCCTACAACGAAAAGATCTCTCAATCTTCACTTCTTCAGTGCTCCAGATGCCAGAATTAAAGACAGATGCTGAACCAGTATGGAGCCACCACTCCTATGATAACTCAATAAGATAACTTCGTGCGAAGCTACCCGGTGCTTCCGACTTTGTCAAGATAAATCTGTTCTGGCGTCACAAGTTGACAGCTGCAATGCAAAAAATAATAATCTAATTAGAACAAACATGCACTGCAAATTGGATCGAAATGTAACTATATGTGGAATAACTGACTACATTAAGAAAATCAAAGATAATTCTTTCAGGAACTGGCATATGACTACTTCATCGTGACTTTGTAAGCCTGGCTAGCATCTGCACTGACTTGCCATAAAAAAGCATATCTGCCATTATTGGAAGGAAAACTTAATCCTACCAGCCAAAGCGTACTAAGATGAACAATAGTTGGGGGTGCAATCGACTTGACTAGCTAGCGGCATGGAATTAGACACCCACAAGGTTGATCACACAGCAATCGGTCTGATGCTTCAGAATCTCCGGCTGCTTTAATATCAACTAAAAAAAAGCGAAATCCAGACACCCTCTTCTTCAGGTGCCGGAGCAAGAACATCCAGAGAAGGGCTAACTCTGTACCGACACGAAATCAGCGAAATTTCTCCAATTCCCCACAGGGTGATCAATCAACTAGCCAGGAAAACAGCGCGAGGATGGAAAGAAAAACGAAAGCTCGGTCGAGAAGCAGCCGGCGGAGGCAGCAGATCTCCCCATGGCTCCCGTGCGAGCAAGCGGCAAGCAGCCAAATTTACCTGATCGGGGACGGCCGACGCGGAGGCGCTGTGGATCCCAGATATCGCCGTCGCGATACCGGACGAAGTGGGCGGCGAATCGAAGAATATAGCAGCGAGATGCTCTGACTTTTCTTTTTCTAACCGAGGGCAGTGTGCATTTCCGCGTTCACAGCCACATGCCCCCAGGTGTCTCCAGGTCGGCACGGCAGGGCCGGCGGGCGGCCAACTGTCTGTGGGACCCGCAGCCCACCAGCCCGCTAGAACAGCCCACTGGTCCCTCGCTAGCCAGGGCCCTGTTGGTGTCCGGCGGGTCACGGCCCACGGCCCAGAACCCACCTTCCATGGACGGGTTAGACCTTAGACGGTCGCCGCGACGAAGGCATGACGCTGACGCCCCGCCGACCGCGGCGAGGCCGGTGGCGGCGGCGAGAAATGGCGGAGAGGTTCTTTACCTCCTCCCCCGATCTACGCACGCAGTAACTATTTTTTACTGCTTATAATCTCGACATTTGCCACGGGAAGCAAAGAACTGGAGCTAGCAGCATCCGGTGATCGATCTGAATCCAAATCCGAGCACATGAGCCACATGCCACGCGCGGCGTCGGCGAGGGAGGGCCTCGCCGTCGCCGCGAAGAAATGCTCCGCCTTTCGGAATATATTTTCCGCGCGCGCGCGCGTCACGTGAGCCCGAAGAGTCAACGACGCCTCCTCTCGTGCTGGTGCCGTCACGCCTAACTTCCCAGTGACGCGAGACTTGCCATAAACAACGCGGCGCGATTTTGAGTCCTCTAGAATCTACTGCTCCGTACTAGTGCTGTGCTGCCCGACCGACACTGGGAGGGAGGGAGTGCTCAAAGAACCAACCTAGCCATCCTCCACGACCACGACCCCGCCGCCCAAGATCTTCCTCTCTAGCGTACTCCGTGAGCGCGAGACCAGAGGAGAGATGGTGGGGTTCTGGAGGAGAGACTGAGTGAGGGAGCCATGAGGAGGAGGGTGGGGCTCGTGGTGCTGTTCTTCTTGGCGGCGGCGGCGGCGGTGGTATTGGTCGGGCCGTCGAGAAGGGGAGGGGAGGAGAAGGAGGGGGTGCATTTCTCGTGGGGATGGAGGCGGCCTTCTTCCTCTTCCTCGTCCTCTCCTCCGCCTACAACGGTTCTGGATGGGGATCTTGTAAGATGTCCATGAACTCTCTCCCTCTCTTTTCTTTGTCCATGTATACTAGTTAGTTTTAAATTCCATTGCTTGCTTTGACCTGTAATGATCTTCCAGAAAAATTGAGTCAATTAGGATTCTCAACTTTTTGTCTACTGAATATATTCGCACCTTGGTGTACTGAATATAGAACAAATTAGGCCTTCTGCTCTTCTTCTGTCTACTGAATGTACTAGCACCTTGGTGTCGCAGATTGTTTCCACCTTTTTAATCTACTGCCTCTGTGCGAAACCATGGACAGTTTGCTTAAAAGGAATCCGTACTGTTCAGCATGTTTACTTTCGAGGCATTAGCATGTCATGCTCACTGTTTATGATGCTTCATGGATGGATGCAGGTGGACAAAGTGTGGGCACTTTGCCTGCAAGACATAGTCGGCGCAGAGGAAACAATAGACATTGCAAAATCATCTGCTCTGGATGAACCGTCGAGCCGCGCAGCAGAGAACGAGTTGAAGACAGTCCTGCTTATGGAACTTCTGGCTCTTCTTCCACCTCACAAGTCTTCCTTCGCTCATGACTGTATCCGCGCAAATCATCTCAGACTGGGCAATGCGCTCCAAGTTAGTGCTGAGAACCAGCAGTCATTGCTTGGTTCAAAATTCTACCCAAGGCGGAATTTGGCTGGTCGGCGGATTAAAGATGCTCCTTCCATGTCTCCGGTTTTTGCACCAGCAATGTCAT
This sequence comes from Avena sativa, assembly GCA_916181665.1. Classification (NCBI taxonomy): domain Eukaryota; kingdom Viridiplantae; phylum Streptophyta; class Magnoliopsida; order Poales; family Poaceae; genus Avena; species Avena sativa. Next base: position 2,153,996 of record OV702284.1, read on the forward strand.
CTAGAGGTGAAGCTCAGCTTTCTCTTGCTGTGACAGAACAACCATTTACACCTCCCAAATCTCCGAACAGCGTACCTCCAAGCCAACATCCCCATCATAAAGCTGGACAGAAGCATCGGGGAGTGCCTCCTCCAGTTTCAACTTCGGACAAGCAACACAATTATGTAAAACTAGTCCTCACTGTTGTGCTTCCGACGGCAGCGTTTTCATTCGTTGCTGCATTTCTGATTTTCTACTGCTGTGGATGCAACAAAAGCAAGGTCTCTGTCAGTGAGCCACGAGATGATCATCCTCTTCTTCACATGCAGTTGGCTAACACGCCTGGTGAGGCTATATCCCCTATTGTCAACCTATGAAAGATTTTTCTTGGCATGGTATAATATCATATATCATCAATTTTATACAGGTTCGTCACCCAACGTTCTTGTTCCCACCATCCCGCTTCACAAGGATGATCAGGGGGGCAGGCCTTCTAAGGTTGGAGTCAGCATGAGTCGGTGCTTTCTGTGCTGTTTCAAACCCTCCACTGATGCAACAATACCTGCACAAGTTAGTACAGGAACACAGAATAATGGTGCCACAGGCGATGCCCCTAAACCAATGCCTCCACCACCGCCTCCACCGCCACCGCCGCCTCCTCCTATGAAGAAGGCTGGTCCTCCCCCACCTGCACCTCCCAAAGGTTCATTAGCAAAAATTCCTCAACTGTCATCTGTTGAGTCAAGTCATTCTGAAGGATCATCTGCAAGTGAATCCTCTGAAGCTGAAGTGGGTGCTCCAAGAGCCAAACTTCGGCCTTTCTATTGGGACAAAGTTCTTGCTAATCCTAATCAGTCAATGGCCTGGCATGACATCAAATTTGGTTCTTTTCAGTAAGTTGTCACACTAACATTAGGTTCTTCGTCCATTTGTCTGCATTAGGCTTGTATCTGACAAAAGCATGTTGCAGTGTGAACGAGGCTATGATAGAAGCATTGTTTGGTTATGGTGCTGGCAACAGAAACAATGCCAAGGACAAGGAACTTGCCATGCCAGACCCTTCACCTCAGCATGTTTCTCTTCTTGATTTTAAGAAATCGTGCAACCTGGCAGTCGTTTTCAAGGCAATGAATGTCAGAGTAGAGGACATTCAAAATGCTCTCATTGAAGGTATTTGTTCATTCATAAGAGTGTTGTTTATGTTTATTGGCCTCACTGTAGCTTGCTTATTCATATGTGAAAAAAATGCATGTTCTTGCACAGATAAAATCAGCATTTTTCTGACATTTTCTTTCGCCTCATTCTCTTCTGAAGGAAATGAACTTCCTAGATTACTTCTTGAGACAATCTTGAGAATGAAACCAACTGATGAGGAGGAGCAGAAACTCAGGCTTTACGACGGGGACTACTCGCAACTAGGTCTTGCAGAACAAGTGATGAAGGCACTAACTGACATTCCTTTTGCTTACAAGAGGATCGGTGCTTTACTTTTTATGACCTCTTTGCAAGAAGATGCTTCAAGTCTCAGGGATTCGTTCCTGCAATTGGAGGTAAGCCAACTGAAAACAGTTGACATCTGTATTAAATCTGCAAAATACTCCAACCTTTACTAAAACTATTATCCTTTTGGTGTCAGGATGCTTGTGGGGAACTAAAGCACCGCCTTTTTCTGAAGCTACTAGAAGCTGTTCTCAAAACTGGAAACCGTTTGAATGATGGGACCTTCCGTGGTGGTGCTAATGCATTCAAACTTGATACCCTTCTGAAGTTATCAGATGTCAAAGGTGCGGATGGAAAGACTACATTGCTTCACTTTGTTGTCCAAGAGATTATTCGATCCGAAGGTATCCGCGAAGCAAGGTTGGCCATGGAAAGTGGAAGAACTCCACCTTCAGGAGACGATTCTAACGGATCTCCCCAGGAAGATGATGAGTACTACTCCAACCTCGGCCTTAAGATTGTATCAGGGCTTAGCAGTGAGTTGGTTAATGCCAAGAACATAGCTGCACTAGATGCTGATGCTCTGTCTGCCAGTGTGTTGAACCTCAGGCACGAATTTCTGAAAGCAAAAGAATTCCTCAACTCTGACATGGCAACAATAGAAGAGAACAGTGGGTTCCACCACTCATTGGCACGTTTCGTAGAACACGCAGATGATGAGACCAACTTCCTGTTCAAAGAAGAGAAGAGACTGAGATCATTAGTGAAGAAAACAATCCGGTATTTCCATGGAAATGACGCGAAAGACGATGGGTTCGGCCTCTTTGTCATTGTAAGAGATTTCTTGGTGATGCTAGATAAAGCATGCAAGGAAGTCGGGGCATCGCAGAAGAAGGCGGCAAGTAAATCTCAGAGCAGTGGCAGTGGCAACCTAGCATCCCAGTTAAATTCCCAGGAGAAACAGTTTCCTACAGTTTTGGATCATCATTTAGATAGTTCGGACTCAAACGATTAACTTTGGGATATACTCTTAGATGTACTTTTTAGGCCATTTCTTTTCCTCGAGACGATGTAAAAAATATACCCATTTGCATAGGCATTATTGTATACATACACATGGCCTACCACATGGTTTGTAGAGCCATTATTGTATACACAAATACTACATGCACATGGTCCGTACATGGTTATATATCATAACCTACATTCTGGTGAAATTCATGCACTCTTTTTCTAACTTGAGATCTATCCTTTTGGAATTGGGATATAATGTTAGATTTACCATATTTTTTTTGATAAAGGGTGATTTTATTACTTACAGATTTACCATATAGGTGATTTTCTTTTCCTCAAGACGATGTAAAGAAATATCTCTTTGCAGATGCATTATTGTATACATACACATGGCTTAACACATAGTTTGCAGATGTATTACTATAGTACTATCTCCGTTCCATAATGTTACTATAGTACTATTTCCGTTTCATAATGTAAGCCTTTTTAGATAGCTAAAACAACTTACTAGATAGTTCGGACTCAAACGATTAACTTTGGGATATACTCTTAGATGTACTTTTTAGGCCATTTCTTTTCCTCAAGACGATGTAAAAAAATATCCATTTGCATAGGCATTATCGTAAACATACACATGACCTAACACATGGTTTGCAGAGCCATTATTGTATACACAAATACTACATGCACATGGTTCATACATGGTTGTATACATACACATGGCTTAACACATGGTTTGCAGAGGCATTACTATATATATAATGCCTATACATACATACATACATACATACATACATACATACATACATACACACATACATACATACATACATACATACATACATACATACATACATACATACATACATACATACATACATACATACACACATGCTCGTATAGGGTTAATATCATTACTGCTCCAAGACCCTCATCCACATTCCTGCCCACAAAGACCCTGGCGTCCGTGACCTGAAGGTCCACACCCTGAAGCTCTCAACCGACCTGACATAGCTGCAAAACGGCTTTGAAGGATTCCGAAGACCAAACGTACATCCAAAGGAGAGCGAGATCAACTTAACATGCAAGGCAAGATGAAGACATGTCGTGACTAAGGGAGCCTCTTACATCGAAAGCTATATATGCTTACATCGGCAACTATATATACTTGAAGACTTCACCCGAAGAGGACACGCCATATTTGTCCAAGATGTAGCCATTAGCCTTAGTCATAAACCCTAGATCTATATTCTCGTCGGGTACTGTTATAAACCCACCGAGATCCATCTTGTAAACCCCCTGTACAATCACTCGATTATTTTATGAATAAAGTCTGAGAGAATCCTCCCATTACACAAAAACCTTTGTCTTTGAGATCCAAATCTGCTGACCCAAGTCGATTGCCGAATAAATAAACTCTCTTTATGACGACCGGTTGTTCCAATAAAGACGATGGCGTTGTGGATGTGATGCTGGAGCTGCTAAAGAAGCTATATCAAGCCACTCATTCACCTCCCCTACCATCTGCAAGTCATGCGCCAACATGTACCTAGCTTGCTATCTACTTATTGTTTGTGCGTTTGGCAAGTGTTGCCCTGAACTCTGTTTGTGCCTTCGGGCTGGCTTGTAATAACCTAGGTTTTTGGAACCTTGTTACCTTAAGGCTTAAAGTCAGGTAGTGATGCCTTTTATAAAAAAAAATAACTCTTCTTCGAACTTCGAAAGTGAGACTGCCGTGGGATCATGAAAACCATCCTTAGTCAACCCTCTCGCTCTGCGCGAGTGAAGGACATCTGCCGCCACTGGTGTTGTCTGGGCTTTGCCCGATAGCCTATGCCATCGGTGGTGAAGGGGGAGGAGGAGGGGAGGAGGGGTGCCCCGTCGCCCTCAGAAGGGCGATAGGAATGCGAGGGGCTACTGATAAGATTGCAATGTCTGCTTGTGTCGGCACTAAGTTTATTAGATTAGAAAATGAATAATCATGTCGCTAATTTATTTGAGCTGATTATCTGTAAATACAGAATGTTGTCATTATTTTTTGTGCCCACCTACATTGATTCAATTGGGCGCCATTATATTTTGCTGGTGCCATCTCTACATCTCGTGGGTCTGAATTGGTAATGCTGCAATTCAGGACCGCAAAATTGATGATATGTGTAGACAGGTCATATTTATATTCCCTCCAATCCAAATTAATTGATATGGAATTAAACACATTTTAATGCTAGATATATTCATATCTAAATAAACCTAAATCAATTAATTTGGATCGAAGGGAGTATATAAAATCGCATTTTCCTTATTTTCTATATAGATCCGTGTTGCTGCTGCTGGTTGCAAGAGAGATACAAAGATAACCTAGAAAACGGCAGCTGGCCCAGAAAACAAACTAGATAAACGAGCTTGGCTTGATTTAGTTTTGATCTTCTTTGGCCGAGGGAAGCAACTCATCTTGAAAATTACCTATGTTAGTAAGGGACTTCATTTATTGAGTTATTAGCAAAGGACTGTCATCGCGTGACCGTGTGTGGCAGCGTGACAGGATGTTGTCTGCCCGATTTAGTCACCGACAGCTCTACTTTTTCATGAAAAAAATTATAAGGAAAATTGGCAGGGTCCGCTCTAAGGTCTTATTTACTTCTCAGGAATTTGCCGGGTTCATAGGGTTTTTTCCCAGTCCATCCCGAAATCCCTAGAAACCCCCGCAACCCCGTTTACTTCTAAAGGTTTTCCCGGGATTATATTGGGTCATCCCTGAGAAAACTCATTGAAACCGGGTAATTCGCGTGTAAATCCACACACAACCCTTCCCCTCATGTGTCGCCGGGGACGGGGCGAGCTTGTGCATCTGGCGGACGGAGGCGGCGGCATAGAGTAAAGACATCGGCGCGGGTGCCGCCCTCAGGACGCCACCGACGGACACCTTTGGCTATCGCGGGGCCTTCTGTCTGGTGAGTTAGTCTCCCATCTATTTTGGCCGGCCGGACAGTTTGCATACAAGGATCTATTTTGTGTTACTGTCTAGGTTTTAATCTTTCCGTCAGCACTGATTTTGTTAGCCAACATGGACAAGGCATTCTAGATTTTAGATGAATCAGTTGGTCAGGACAACTATTTTTACTTGAGTTTGTAAGTTATTTGGCAAATGGTGATGTTTGCAAGCTATTAAATATCAATATTTCATTTGTGCTGTAGTTTTTCATGGCTGTTTCCTAGAATGCAATCATGTAACCCCTACTTTCAAATGCCATGGTTGTTTGTAAACTGCTTTCAAGCATTTTTATTTTCTAGCAGTTCATTGCACTCGTCAGTACAATGAGATACATACAATGCGCATACACCTGTCACTATCCAATGTGTAGTGCATCTACTGACTATGCCCATCTCTTTATTGCATTTTCTATGTCAAAATAGAACAAAGTTGTTTATCTGTTGAGGTGCAAAATGAAGGATCTCCTAATTTTTATTAGTTTTCTTGTAAAACAGGTTGATGTTGATGAAATCATTTGACAGGGGCTGGACGAAGCCATGATCCCATCGAGTAGTTTCTAGAACTAGCTTTTGAATGTAGCATAACATGGCATGTGTTCGAGATCTGGTGTTGAGCATATTGTTGAACGTGTGTTCATGTATTCTGCCTCATATTTGATTATGAAATGGTTATTTGATAGACAATCATGTATTTTTTGCAAAGATTCAATTTTTACTAGAGTAACTATGTCCATTATCATGTTCTGGGTATAAGTTTTTGTTTATATTACATGATCTCAATCCTCTCCTAACCCCTCCTATACCCAAAATCAAAGTAATCAGTAAGGATTGGGAAAATGTGGAAAATATGGGGATTGGGTAAAAGGAAGGGATTCACCAAATCCCCTCTCATCCCCAAACCACTAGGGGGTGGAAATACCCTAGAAGTAAACAAGGCCTAAGGGATTAACACAGGCATGTTTCCTCTCCATAATTTCCAATAGCAAATTATAAGGAGCAAATTTCTGAATTTTAGAAACTAGGGTGAACGAGTTGCCAGGCATTGGATCTTCAAAGCGGCGGTGGATGGCTTTGTTGCCACATGGCAACTCACAATCCAGTCACTCCCTAATTGGCCGCGCTATCTTAGCAATCATGTTATTTTCCTTATTTCTCTCTTAACATTTTTGCAGTTTTTATATTGAGTTGAACATGATGAAGTGATAGAAGATGAATTGCATTGGAGAGACCGTGCTATAAATTTTCATGTGTGCTTCTACTTTCAGTTTGAGGTAAGGGTGAGCTTATTCGTTTCCTTTTGTGCCTGAGAATTAGAAAGGAATAAGCATCTAGTACAAGAGGAAATCAAGTGCCTTCCTGTTTCCAAAGCAATGTCTTTGTTGACATTATATTTACAGTTGGATTGGTCCTGCTCATTGATCAATAGGACATGTTTTATTAGTACTACCTCCAATCCAGGTTCACTGGACCTAAACAGATTCTAGGTGATATTTTCGCTAAATCTGTGATGGTTAATTTGGGTCAGAGGGAGTATTTATGATTGTATGGTCTATTTGAGTAGCAAAGTTTGGAACCCGAAATCTAAACGAGAAAATAGTGACCAAAAATGAACTTGGAAACCAAATTACCTAGAAAATTTAATCGGATTCGATCAATCCATATTCTGACTCCTCCCACAATGAGTTATTTACCTTCCTCTACTAAGTCTATTCCCCTGCCCTAAGGGAGGTGAAGACCTTCGTGGAGTAGGGTGAGGCGGCGATGGCGATGCATGCTCTGCTCGCGGTGGTGAAGCGGCATGCAGAGGAGGTTGTGGCGGCGCGTCATGGACGCACTGAACCTGGTTGGTCTGTGTGACACGACATTGTTGTACTAGCATGCACATATTTGTGCCACTCGTCATTGGCACGTAACTCAGAGTATCTTTCAAAGAGAACTCTGTGACTTACTCATTAGTTTGGAGGTGGCTAACCCTGGATTTGACAAAAATATTTCTTGCCTCATGAAGGGCAAGGTTCTAAGGTGCAAAATCAAGAAGTTGATTGTGGCGCCCCGCAAAACCACTACTAGAAAATCGCGTTGTTTTTGTGCATTGCATCATCATGACTGCATGCTCATGTCATCATGTCACCTTGCATTTGAGCATCGTCATCACCATGCATCTGTTCGTCTGAAACTATTTTCGAAAAATCTGTTTTTGTTTTCTAAACGCCCCGTCTTTATTCAAACACAAAACCTGGGTCTCCGGAATATTCTGTTTTGTCTACCCGCGGTTTGCAAAAGCCCTGTTTTAAATAATAAAATATCTAATTTATTTTTAGGGGGCAGCCGTACCGGGCCGATCCGACCCAGTCGGCCACCCCCAGTACAAAAACCAGACTACCCAGACCCTTTTCCTACCCCACCCTATCCTACCCAGTTCCCTCCACCTCACCCCAACCTATCCTATCACGCCACATCACCCCTGGCCAAACCCCACTCAATCACCCGCTGCCACCTGCCCCATCCGCCCGCGCGCGCGAGCCGCACCCCCGTCCCGCAGCAAGACCCCGCCCGACCGCCTCGGGATCTCCGCCCGCGCGGCCCCACCACCACGCACGCGGTACACCGCTCCTAGCCCTGTCTCTCTCTCACCCGACCCCACCTCTCTGACGCTCGCGCAACCCACCCTGCGCGCCTACAGGACGCGTCCGCGACCTCCGAGCCTGAGCCGTAGCGCCGCCTCTAGCCCTCCTCTCCTCCGGCCGCGACCCCGCTCTCCCTCTGGCCGCCGTGACCTCCCTCCCCGGCAGCAAGCTCTCGCCTCCCCAGCGTCCCTCTCCCCGGTCGTGCGCCTCCGGCTCGTCACCCTCTCCCCGCGAGCATCTCGATCCCCGAGGCTCCGCCCCTGGCCACCCAGCATCAACTCGCTCCGGCCGCCGCCGTGCCTCGTCTCCGCTCCCCCGACGCGACCCCAAGCTCCATGGCGGCCCCCTCCTCCGCCCGTCGACCCCGCGCCCTCTGCCCCGCTGCAGCCCGGCATGCATCGACCTCGCCGTGCGCCGCCTCGCTCGCCTCGCCTCCCTCTGCTTCCCAAGCGCGTCCCCGTCACTGCGCCTCCCCTGCTCCGACCCCGAGCCAGCCGACATCGCCCCAAGCTCAGGCCGCCGCCGCTGGCCCCACTCTTCGATCGCCGTCCTCGCCCTCTCCAGCTCGACCTCGCCTCCGTCGAGCCCCATAGGTGTCGCCGCCCTTATCCTCTCCCGCGGCCTCCCAGCATCGATGCGGGCGCCCCCTTCTGACCGTTGCAGCAGCGTGCTCGTCCTCGCCCTGTGCTTATGGTCACCGTTTTGTCGTGCTCTGGTTTGCTGTTGGTGCACGTTGGTTCCTAGCCAATCATCAGTGAGTTGTTGTTGCCCCGGTGTCCTGTAGATCCTTCCTGCCAACAGTCCAATGCGTGTGCCTTCTCAGTGGATGCTCCTCCAGTTGTTTGTTGCTGATGTGCTACTTCTATACCGACGCCAAGGAGACGCTAGAGTAGTAGAATTGGTGTGGTGGTGTTGGTGAAACTACGAAAGGCATGCGTCAAGATGTTTCGAAGGCCGCGAGGACATTCGGCACGGACCAAAGACGCCAAGACCTCCTCCTCGGAACCGAAGACCCTGGTCTCGGAGTCCGAAGGCCAATCCCTCCAGACCGCCAAGTTCTTCTTCCCGGATCGAAAGACTAATCATGTCGAACCCTCGGAACCAAGATCACCGAGTCCCCTATGTGAGACCCCGATCTGAGCCCCTATTTTATAAATTGCCATCCATATAAATTGTTGCATTTCAATTTTCATGCTTGCATACATATAGTGGGTTGGGGGCATTATGCCGATTCACCTCATAATTAAATATGGGGCCCATATGCGGGCAAATCTAGTCTTAGATTGGTCCCATTTAAATTTGTGTAGCGAACCGGTGCTATCTTTTGCCATGTTAAGACAACATTTAAATTGTGGGTATCTAAACAACATGAACCTTCTAAATAAATATCGGGACCCCGGTTCCGCTTAATATGGCCTAATTGCGTCGCATCTTTGCCATGTCATACATCATACATGCATCATGCCCGATGTTCTACCGTTGTATTAAATAGTCCATCCGGTGTTTCTTCTAGTGCTTTGCTTCTTCACGGATTAGGCCGATGAGTTGATGTGAGTGTTGACCCGTTCTTGGATGAACCTTCGGCAATGTTTTCAGGCGAGCATCCCTTCCCCTTCTACCTATTTTGCATTTATAGTCTTTATTTCCTCCTGTTGATCTATTGCTATCTATGTTGCGATGCTCTAGTTTCCGTACCCGTGATACTTGCGGCCTTATATTGCCTTGGACACATCCTATTACCTGTTGTTTGGTAGATAGTTGGACCTGCGTGTCGTAGTCGCTTGCTCAAGTGCTGTTGCGTGTCGTCAAGTACCACAGTTGTTGGAGTATGGCCGCATGTTTAATGTTGTAGGTGATCATGGCTTTAATTACTGTTTAATAATTAAAATTGAAAGTAGGTAAATGCAGAGGCACCGGTGGGTAATAGACAATATTTGGATTTTAACCGCTCACTGGTGTCCCGTAGGACCCCGAGTTCTTGACACATGTTCCGAGATCGAGCGTGCTAACCACAGGTGGGGTGTGTGGGCACCCCCATCGATTAGTACCTGATTTCAAAGTATTGTACCGGGGGCCACAAGTAGTTTGGGGCTTTATTACTATCCTGTACTTATGCCATGCTTTACTGCTTTATTTACGATTATGCGAGGAGCACCTGTACTGTTTAGGACCGTGACACGTTTTCGCTGTATCGACAAGCCCAGTCATACTTTCGGGTTCCCAGTCGTTTACAGCCGTCTACACAAACCCTGAGTCCGTCTCGGAGACCGGCCGACTTCGTTGCGGGTAGCTTAGTGGGGTGCCCCCCATGTACTTGCTTTGGGTCTGGGAAACGTCATGACTTAGGCCCCGCCGACATACCGATGGGTGTATGTTAACTGATCTGGCAAAAAGGGTCGAAGTGCGTGTGGATACTTTGGTGCACCCCTGCAGGGTTTAATCTTTTCGAAAAGCCGTGTCCGCGGTTATGGATGACTTGGAGCACAGTTCTTGATCATAGACAACCATAACTAAAGTTTACTGTTATAATTTGACTGGTATCCGATATGACTAGTAATCAGCTCCACTACCACGGAATGGCTAAATAAAAGTACCAACAACTGCTGGGTTTGGGATGTCTCATGCTAATCGTATCTGACTAGTAAGTGTTGCAACTACAACAGAATGTTTAACTAAAACTGCCCACTGCTTATTGTATCAGGATGACTCATGCCATCTTTATTTGACTAGTAATTGCCGCAACTATAACGGAATGAATAAAACTGTCAACGGTGTGAGTTCCTCGGTTGACTTCCTCGTTTGGTCTCGAGGGGGAAACACCAGGATGGGTATGTTTGGTGGTAGTATCAGGTTGGTTCCGAATAGGTCTTTCTTACCCCTCTCTGATAGCCGCTATTTGTATCGAGTCTCTATAGGTTGTTTAGTGCATGCCGCGCTGCCGCTTCAGTCCACCATACCTATGTAGGCGAGGACCGCCGAATTCTAGCCTCGCCGTGTACTGGCCTCAGTACTGACCGCTCTCTCTTTTTCCTTTGCCCTTTGTCGGCACCCCTTTTGTTTAAGCAGGTTTTGAGATCGACGTCGTTAGCAGGGTTACCCTTCCGGCTTGGCCTGGGCAGGGTTATGGACGCCAGTGGTTATTCTTCAGGGCTCTTAGCTCAATTTGCATCTTGTCCGTACTCGGACGCTATATCGTTTTAAAGGTGATTTGGATCTTTGTATTGTACCTCTGTATTCTTGACTCATTGAGTCGTTGTTGGATATATGTTTTGTGGGTTCCATCGAGGACTATTGTGTAATGATATTACTTCGTTTTCCACCCGCACGAAAGTGCCTGGTGGGCGCCTTTGAATCGTTTCTATGTGGGTTTGGCGGGAAGCGCTAAAACTTGCATAGGGCCGATTCTGAGGGTGTTACAGAGTGGTATCAGAGCTCAGCAGTTGCGATACCCCACAAGTCCAGCCTGTAGGATAACCTAGCTAACGGCCGAAGTAGAGAGTCAGAACTATTTTTGAAAATCGGTTGGATAGTTCTGATTAGGTCTGATTTTACTCCTTACCCCTCTGCTGCTCTCCTCTCACCTCTGCGTGTTTTGAATCCGCTCTCTTCTCCCTCTCCGAGTCCAGGATTTCTCGTGGTTGGGTTCCATCGTACCTTCAGGGTTTCGCTTCCTCCTTTGGTAACGGTGTTGCTACATCTGGTCTTGATGCTATCCGAGGAACCCTTCGTCCGGTGGACTTCTCTTTGTTCCTTCTCGTGCCTTCCGGTGTTTTCTGACGCGACGACATCATCTACGCCAGATCCGATGCAGAGTCTGCATCACTCCTTTGTTCCTGAACCTCGATTGTCGAGATCTTCAGTCTGATTCCGAGAATGGTTGCACGCTTATCTACTGATTGTGTAGAGTAATAGTTTGGGTGCGTGATGGATTGGCCCCCATGCCGACTACCCCTTCTATTCGCTTTTGTACATTGAAGTGGATGAGAATGCATCGGTTCTCTCTTTCTATCGAAGTTAGAGGTGGATTGATTGGTTGATACCTCTACCTTCGTCCTTTGTTCCCGGAGTGTTCTCTTGACGATCACGGACAACGACCTCTTGTGAGTGGTGTTGCGAGGATCTACACGAAGCGAGGAGACGTAGATCGCCGACCTTCCTTCCGGTACCATGAGGCGGATCTCGAGGGCGAGATCCATTGTTAATGGTGTCGAATTGTGGCGCCCCGCAAAACCACTACTAGAAAATCGCGTTGTTTTTGTGCATTGCATCATCATGACTGCATGCTCATGTCATCATGCCACCTTGCATTTGAGCATCGTCATCACCATGCATCTGTTCGTCTGAAACTATTTTCGAAAAATCTGTTTTTGTTTTCTAAACGCCCCGTCTTTATTCAAACACAAAACCTGGGTCTCCGGAATATTCTGTTTTGTCTACCCGCGGTTTGCAAAAGCCCTGTTTTAAATAATAAAATATCTAATTTATTTTTAGGGGGCAGCCGTACCGGGCCGATCCGACCCAGTCGGCCACCCCCAGTACAAAAACCAGACTACCCAGACCCTTTTCCTACCCCACCCTATCCTACCCAGTTCCCTCCACCTCACCCCAACCTATCCTATCACGCCACATCACCCCTGGCCAAACCCCACTCAATCACCCGCTGCCACCTGCCCCATCCGCCCACGCGCGCGAGCCGCACCCCCGTCCCGCAGCAAGACCCCGCCCGACCGCCTCGGGATCTCCGCCCGCGCGGCCCCACCACCACGCACGCGGTACACCGCTCCTAGCCCTGTCTCTCTCTCACCCGACCCCACCTCTCTGACGCTCGCGCAACCCACCCTGCGCGCCTACAGGACGCGTCCGCGACCTGCGAGCCTGAGCCCCAGCGCCGCGTCTAGCCCTCCTCTCCTCCGGTCGCGGCCCCGCTCTCCCTCTGGCCGCCGCGACCTCCCTCCCCGGCAGCAAGCTCTCGCCTCACCAGCGTCCCTCTCCCCGGCCGTGCGCCTCCGGCTCGTCACCCTCTCCCCGCGAGCATCTCGATCCCCGAGGCTCCGCCCCTGGCCACCCAGCATCAACTCGCTCCGGCCGCCGCCGTGCCTCGTCTCCGCTCCCCCGACGCGACCCCAAGCTCCGTGGCGGCCCCCTCCTCCGCCCGTCGACCCCGCGCCCTCTGCCCCGCTGCAGCCCGGCCTGCATCGACCTCGCCGTGCGCCGCCTCGCTCGCCCCGCCTCCCTCTGCTTCCCAAGCGCGTCCCCGTCACTGCGCCTCCCCTGCTCCGACCCCGAGCCAGCCGACATCGCCCCAAGCTCAGGCCGCCGCCGCTGGCCCCACTCTTCGATCGCCGGCCTCGCCCTCTCCAGCTCGACCTCGCCTCCGTCGAGCCCCATAGGTGCCGCCGCCCTTATCCTCTCCCGCGGCCTCCCAGCATCGATGCGGGCGCCCCCTTCTGACCGTTGCAGCAGCGTGCTCGTCCTCGCCATGTGCTTATGGTCACCGTTTTGCCGTGCTCTGGTTTGCTGTTGGTGCACGTTGGTTCCTAGCCAATCATCAGTGAGTTGTTGTTGCCCCGGTGTCGTGTAGATCCTTCCTGCCAACAGTCCAATGCGTGTGCCTTCTCAGTGGATGCTCCTCCAGTTGTTTGTTGCTGATGTGCTACTTCTATACCGACGCCAAGGAGACGCTAGAGTAGTAGAATTGGTGTGGTGGTGTTGGTGAAACTACGAAAGGCATGCGTCAAGATGTTTCGAAGGCCGCGAGGACATTCAGCACGGACCAAAGACGCCAAGACCTCCTCCTCGGAACCGAAGACCCTGGTCTCGGAGTCCGAAGGCCAATCCCTCCAGACCGCCAAGTTCTTCTTCCCGGATCCAAAGACTAATCATGTCGAACCCTCGGAACCAAGATCACCGAGTCCCCTATGTGAGACCCCGATCTGAGCCCCTATTTTATAAATTGCCATCCATATAAATTGTTGCATTTCAATTGTCATGCTTGCATACATATAGTGGGTTGGGGCATTATGCCGATTCACCTCATAATTAAATATGGGGCCCATATGCGGGCAAATCTAGTCTTAGATTGGTCCCATTTAAATTTGTGTAGCGAACCGGTGCTATCTTTTGCCATGTTAAGACAACATTTAAATTGTGGGTATCTAAACAACATGAACCTTCTAAATAAATGTCGGGACCCCGGTTCCGCTTAATATGGCCTAATTGCGTCGCATCTTTGCCATGTCATACATCATACATGCATCATGCCCGATCTTCTACCGTTGTATTAAATAGTCCATCCGGTGTTTCTTCTAGTGCTTTGCTTCTTCACGGATTAGGCCGATGAGTTGATATGAGTGTCGACCCAATCTTCGGATGAACCTTCGGCAATGTTTTCAGGCGAGCATCCCTTCCCCTTCTACCTATTTTGCATTTATAGTCTTTATTTCCTCCTGTTGATCTATTGCTATCTGTGTTGCGATGCTCTAGTTTCCGTACCCGTGATATCCCTTGCGGCCTTATATTGCCTTGGACACATCCTATTACCTGTTGTTTGGTAGATAGTTGGACCTGCGCATCGTAGTCGCTTGCTCAAGTGCTGTTGCGTGTCGTCAAGTACCACAGTTGTTGGAGTATGACCGCATGTTTAATGTTGTAGGTGATCATGGCTTTAATTACTGTTTAATAATTAAAATTGAAAGTAGGTAAATGCAGAGGCACCGGTGGGTAATAGACAATATTTGGATTTTAACCACTCACTGGTGTCCCGTAGGACCCCGAGTTCTTGACACCTGTTCCGAGATCGAGCGCGCTAACCACAGGTGGGGTGTGTGGGCACCCCCATCGATTAGTACCTGATTTCAAAGTATTGTACCGGGGGCCACAAGTAGTTTGGGGCTTTATTACTATCCTATACTTATGCCATGCTTTACTTCTTTATTTACGATTGTGCGAGGAGCACCTGTACTGTTTAGGACCGTGACACGTTTTCGCTGTATCGACAAGCCCAGTCATACTTTCCGGTTCCCATTCGTTTACAGCCGTCTACACAAACCCTGAGTCCGTCTCGGAGACCGGCCGACTTCGTTGCGGGTAGCTTAGTGGGGTGGCCCCAATGTACTTGCTTTGGGTCTGGGAAACGTCATGACTTAGGCCCCGCCGACATACCGATGGGTGTATGTTAACTGATCTGGCAAAAAGGGTCGAAGTGCGTGTGGATACTTTGGTGCACCCCTGCAGGGTTTAATCTTTTCGAAAAGCCGTGTCCGCGGTTATGGATGACTTGGAGCACAGTTCTTGATCATAGACAACCATAACTAAAGTTTACTGTTATAATTTGACTGGTATCCGATATGACTAGTAATCAGCTCCACTACCACGGAATGGCTAAATAAAAGTACCAACAACTGCTGGGTTTGGGATGTCTCATGCTAATCGTATCTGACTAGTAAGTGTTGCAACTACAACAGAATGTTTAACTAAAACTACCCACTGCTTATTGTATCAGGATGACTCATGCCATCTTTATTTGACTAGTAATTGCCGCAACTATAACGGAATGAATAAAACTGCCAACGGTGTGAGTTCCTCGGTTGACTTCCTCGTTTGGTCTCGAGGGGGAAACACCAGGATGGGTATGTTTGGTGGTAGTATCAGGTTGGTTCCGAATAGGTCTTTCTTACCCCTCTCTGATAGCCGCTATTTGTATCGAGTCTCTATAGGTTGTTTAGTGCATGCCGCGCTGCCGCTTCAGTCCACCATACCTATGTAGGCGAGGACCGCCGAATTCTAGCCTCGCCTTGTACTGGCCTCAGTACTGACCGCTCTCTCTTTTTCCTTTGCCCTTTGTCGGCACCCCTTTTGTTTAAGCAGGTTTTGAGATCGACGTCGTTAGCAGGGTTACCCTTCCGGCTTGGCCTGGGCAGGGTTATGGACGCCAGTGGTTATTCTTCAGGGCTCTTAGCTCAATTTGCATCTTGTCCGTACTCGGACGCTATATCGTTTTAAAGGTGATTTGGATCTTTGTATTGTACCTCTGTATTCTTGACTCATTGAGTCGTTGTTGGATATATGTTTTGTGGGTTCCATCGAGGACTATTGTGTAATGATATTACTTCGTTTTCCACCCGCACGAAAGTGCCTGGTGGGCGCCTTTGAATCGTTTCTATGCGGGTTTGGCGGGAAGCGCTAAAACTTGCATAGGGCCGATTCTGAGGGTGTTACATTGATCAAGGAGTATCTCAGGAGAAAAAATAACTAAGAGTGGTGACACTGTAGGGGCAGGCACCGCGGCTGCTTGATGGATGATTCTCATCTGTTTGGGTTTTCTTTTCTGATATCTTTTTTCAAATGTTTTTTGTGGGATATTCTTTGTGATGTGATGATCAATGTGCGGTTTTAACGGACTGGGAAAGTTGGTTGGTCTACCGAGACAGTTTGGAAGTTGCATGCTTTAGGACTCTACATGTGGTTTTTCTATAACCGGTGTTGGCTCGAATTTCTAATTAACTGAATAATTATCTTCTTCTTAGTTAATAGATTAGGCTAATCTTTTACCTCTATTTCAAAAAAAAGTACATTACTGTTTAAGAAATGTCTTCGTTGCTCACTATATATTTTGAATATTTGTTGGATGGCATGCTGGATGAATACTCCAATTGTTTTTTAGTATTCATGTTGTATGGTCTATTCGAGTATCTAGGATTGGAGCCCGAATGAATACACAAAATCCAAAAAAGAACAAAACAGTAACCAAACTTGATCTTGAAAACCAAATACCCAGATAATTTAGTATGTTTCGGTCAATCCATATTCCGACTCCTTCCCCATTACTCTACTCCACTGCTCTGAGGGAGGCGAAGACCTTCACGAAATGGGGTGAAGCAACGATGGAGGCAGATGCTTGCATTGGTAGCACATATACATGGTGGCTTGGATGTAGCAGTGTGCAAAGGATGTAGTGGCGGGCTGGCGGCACACATGGACAAGCGCTCAAGATGGTTGGTTTGTACCAGCAAGAACATATTTGTTGGCATAGATATTATTTTTCTTTCCAGTTGCACAGTACATGGATATGTTTGCTAATACTACTACAAAAGGTATGGCCTTTTTTTGAAATGGGGAATCAAAGTCCTGGGCTTTGCGTTGAAATAATGCATACA
This sequence comes from Avena sativa, assembly GCA_916181665.1. NCBI lineage: Eukaryota > Viridiplantae > Streptophyta > Magnoliopsida > Poales > Poaceae > Avena > Avena sativa. Next base: position 2,171,202 of record OV702284.1, read on the forward strand.
TCCTTTATTATATTACTCTTTTGTTCAGTCTCAATTGAAGCGAAAGGACTTACTACAACTCAAGGGTTGGATAGAGTCTTGATATGAACAAGCCACCTAAATAAAGTGAATATAGTGTTGCAGTGTTGTATTAATATGTAAGCCTACTAGTAAGCTGACAATCACACCGGCTGAACAAATCCCGTGCAACCGAGTCCAGGTGGCTGCACCCAAAATCCATGACATGTCGGTGCGCCTCCGGATGAAGACATAACCATGAGCGGGTCCAATGAATAGCGAGAGGTATAACCTACAACAATGAAGCACGTTTTGATTTGTTAAAAATTAAGTCTTCGGACATACCAAATAGCACATAAGTCAACTCTAATTTGGTTTTTAGTATGCTTATCAATTCCATACAACCAATTCCCACAAAGATTAGTGATATTGTTGGGAGGTGTCAATCCAAAAGCAATATGAATAATGCGCCAGATAATTTTTGCAAGCAGACAGTTAATAAAAAGATGTTGAATCATCTCTTCCTTATCATAGAAATAACATGACTTATCCCCTGTCAGTTTCTTTTAAGTGATTTTTATTTAGTTAAAATAACTTTCTTATACAAGAACCACATAAAAATCTTAATTTTCAGTGGCACTTTTATTTTTCAAAGGTACTTACTAAAAGTTGGGTATGTCCATTCATATGATTGAGGTACAATGACTTCACTGAAAATTCACCAGATGAAATAATGTTCAAAACAAATTTATCATCATCATTGGTCAGATTTACTTCTATTAAGCATCTCAATAGATGTAACCATCTAGTCCATTTGTTTACAGTAAGGTTTCTTTTAAACGTTATATTAATAGGAAACCCTGAAAGGACAACCGCAACTGTCACATTTTTATGTTGGATGATATTAAATAAAGAGGTGTACTATTGGGCAAGAGTCTTATTCCCCAACCAACAATCCTAAATGAGTATGTTACCAACTTTGAAGGAACCCTTATAAAACAAATCGTCCTTTACCTTCATAAATCCCTTCCAAAAAGGTGAATCATTCGCATTGGCTTTTACTTGTGAAAGTGTATTGGAGTGAAGATATTTATTTTGAAGGAGTTATTGCCTTACCCCTTCCTTATTTAAAAGGTTGAACAACCACTAAGCAAACACTTATTTTTCATCTTCAACACCTCTATTCCAAGCCCCCCTTGACCTTTAGGGTGTATATCATATTCCACTTAGAAAGTCTATACTTTCTTTTGTGGCCACTACTCTGCCAAAAGAATTCTGATCTAAAGAAGTCCAATCTTTTACATACCCTATGAGAATTCCAAGAAAGGATAACATAAACATGGGCAAGCTACAAAAGGTACAACTCTACAACATGTTTATGAGATCCAAATGAGCTTAACAATTTATCTGATTTTAATTTGACGACTCATAGTTTTAGTTAGATCCCCGTGTATTTAGTTCAAGGAACCTTTCCTCGAAGAACAAAGGAACCTTTCCTGGACGGCACCAGGGGGCCAAACCCTAGTCGTCGGGCAATACTCCTCCTCCTCTCTCCCTCACCTCCGTCGAAGGACACAACCAGTAGAAGCTCGCGCTGCCGATGGTGGATGCGGAGTCTCTCTCTCTCTCTCCCACGACACTCCGTCGCGAGGATTTTTGGCCTAGGTGGTGGCGAAAGTCCATGTCGGCGCGACAATGTATGGAGGCGCAGGGAGGGCGTGTGGTGGTAGTGTGGAAGGCACGGTTTGAGGCTAGTGCACGTGGTGCGCATCTCGCTGGCCATGGTTTCGCATGCGGCTAGGCCTGATCTAGGCCCAAGCAGGCCTATGCGGGCCACGACTTTCGGTGTAGTAGAGGTGTGGAGAGGTCTTGCTCTTGCGTCCTGCGGTAGTCGTGGTGGCCATCCGACATGGGGGACCTCCTCCCCCGATCCCATGTTGGTTGGTGGTGCGGTCGGTGGTGACCAGCGCCCCTCACTAGTGGTGCTGGCGGCCGACGTGGCGGGGGCATGCTGGATCCCACCATTCAGTTCCGTCTAGTGGTGGTATTGGTGGGTGGTGGTTAGCGCCTTCCCATGCTCCGACGACGTCAGCGGTTTGCGTCTCGACAGTGGTGTGGCCAGGTATTTGTGTCCTTGCTTTTGTCGACGACGAAGACACCGACGATTGACGGGTGCCGTCTCCCTCCTTGGAGACATCGTCATGACATCTGATTGTTCTTCCTCATGTCAAGCAACGGTGTTGATCCGGCTGTCAGATCAGGATATGGCGGCACTACAGTGTCGCTTCCTTCTTGAAGGCGCCACCTTGGTTGCTCGTGGAGTCCCACAAACGATGAATGGTGTCAACATTGACAGTTGCTCATAGTGTGATCCTTCGGGGTGCTTCATGGTTGGTCCTTCTTGGTTGATTACGTCTTCTGGACCGGTCGGTTTCTTCCGTTCACTTGCCGACTCCTCTAGACGCTTATGAGTGTGCAGTACGTTGATCCGGTTGTTTCCGGAGTCGAACTACCGAGGTCTCCATCTTCGGACGTGACGTGGTCTAGTGGCTCTGTGCTCCGTCCCTATCATTCTTGGTAGGTTACGGCTAGGAGAGTTTTCATAGTCATATGTTTTGTATTTGCGTTGTAAGCGTGTATCATGTGGCGTTGAGTTGTAGCCATTCTTGACATTATTTCCGCTGTCTAGGCCCTTCTTCTATGTGGTTAATATATGCGTTCCACGCCACATTCTAGAAAAAAAAAAGGGTATTCAGCTGAAGGAGAAACACCATATGCAATGGGCCATGACGAGCAGCTGGCCCGTTGGATTGGACAGTACTGGTGAACTCTGGCCGTGTCCGACTGTGCTGTACATACGTGACGGCGTCCGGATTCCGATAGATTGTGCTGTGTCACTGTGTGTACGTACGTCTAGGACACAGCACAGATCTCCGACTCCGATCGACACCGCGAGTCCGTTTACGACTTACTTTCCTGGTGTTCGAGCTTTGCGCCGCTGCTCCTATAAATTGAAGAGGGGAGCGCGACGCAGAACACAAGCTAGCTCGATCTGCGTTCCTGATTTCGACCTTCTCCTTCGAAGGCCTCGGGCCAGCGCGCGGCTACGCACCCTACAGATTCGATCGCCTTCGAAGCACAATCGCCGGAGGCATGAAGAAGCTTCCGCAATTATTAGTTTACTACCACCCAATACAACATCAAAACTAACAATTTATTAACATATCAAGCTCGCATTGCTTGTCATGTTGTATTGCCCTTGTTTAATCTTCTTTCCATCCATCCCCAAGTTCACTTCTCATCATAGACAAAAAAACAATTAATGCAAAAATTAGAAATCACTCACCAATTATAGATCCATAGTATGTGAAAGATCAAGATACGACGACTGGGAAATGAATAGGAGTTTCACACAAAAAATGCAGAATAAGTTAAATGCAGAAGATATAAGAAGTCAATGAGATAAAAACAAAGTAGTAACATTATGAATAGTAACAAATAAATAGGATGGAGGGAGCAGGGATAAAGACTGCACGGGAGCAAATCTAAAGCTTCAAGCAGATAACTAGCACAACGTGTAACGGAACTCAATAAACAAGATCAAGCACACAGAATAAAGATAGGAGATGAATATATTCGTTTGTTTCCCAACTTCAATCTGTTGGAACTAGCTCTGCTTTACCGTTAGGAGAGACTATACACCCATGCACCCACGTCCACCTACCGACATCATCCGTTGTTGACTTAGCCTTATTCTCTATTAGCACAAGCTTGACACGCTCCCCAATGGTAGATCTTGAGGCAATCTTCAAATCTTCACAAACTTGCCGCAAGAAGTTGGATGCTCGATGGTGATGCCTAACCATCTAGGAGATGTCAAATTTCTAAGAGTAATAAGAAAATATCGTCAAGTATAATTCACTCTTGTTTGGTGCTAACCAAACTCAATCCCCCCGAGCATCTCAGGCGGCGCCCTCCACACCCCTAAAACCTAGACGACGCTTCCATACCCCGCCCCCGGCTGCCCTTGCTGCCCTCCCCGACGGCGGTAGTGGCCCCCACCGCGTCGAAGACGACGGCAGGGATGGCGAGGTGCTACTTCTGGTTTTCCTCGGGAGTTGGAGGAACGTCGGTGGAAGCGCAGGGCGGCGCGGATGTTCGGGCCGGGGCCTGAGGCCCTCCGGCGGGGCGGCGGGGAGAAGGTGGCGGTGCACCCTCACCACGTCTTCGGCGAGCATGACGGCGAGCTGGGTCGTCAGGCCAAGATCTGGGCTGCGAGGCCGATCTGGCCAGATGGGTCCAGACATGGCCGGGGCGGAGGGATCTAGCGGTTCCTCGGATCGCCGGTACCTGCAGCCTTGCGCTTGGACTGCCTCTTTCCTCTCATGTCACTCTGGGATGGATGTGACTGGCGGTGTGGGGGGCTGCTAGTCTCACGAATAATGGCGACGGTCCTAGGATTCCTTATATCGCCAAGATGATGATCTGTTGGTGCTTGTCCCCATCGATCTGGCGAAAGTGGCGTGTTCCGGAAGGCTCCGCCGGCGAACTTTCATGGGCGAATAATGCCTAGAGATTGTCGGATTGGAGGAATTCGGTCGTGTGCACCCATGTTTTACTCTGACCGTTTCGGTTCAGAGGGAGCACTTTGAAGCTCTCTTGGTTGTTAATATTATGGGGCATGTTCTCGTTCTATGGTGCTAAGGGAGAATGTCATGGAGATCGACGTCTGAGGACTGACAATGGTGGTTCGAGTCTGGCTGGTGATAAGGAATTGGCTTGATGACTCATGACTTGGTGCGGTGGCATGCAAGTGGAGGTGACTGCACAGGAGAGGTTCACAGTCCTACCTTTCAGGGTAAAAACCCAGGGTCTGGCCTTAATTGGTTGTGCCTGGAAATGGTCTTATTGAATGTATTGTTTTGAGAGAGTGGACTTTCTTCAGGGTGAAAATCTAAGATCTATGATCGGGCGATGACGGTGTTTGTGCACTATTCCCTTTTTGGAGGCGTCACTTTTGGAGAAGCTGGACTTCTGGTGTTGTCTTGGTGATGGTAGTACCGCTGTTTCAACGAATGGGTCACTGTAGCGGGATTTTTTTATGTGTGCATCCATATGGACGTTAGAGCAATATGTTGTTGCAGACGCTGAGTGTAATTGGTATCTTTTGATATTAATATATATGCTTCTTTCCAAAAAAAAACTTAATCTCCAACTCCCAAAGAAATTTTACGCAAGAACAAGGGGAACTCGATAGAGTAGAACCATACAGATCCTGAAAATCAGCTCAAATTTCCAACCCTTCACATTGGGGCTAGGTTCTATTTGTAAGATACACAACACATCTAGTCGGTACTGTTATATGTTGATCCAAATTCTATAAAGTATAGACCAACTTCTGACGAGCGGAGCGAGGCCCGTCGACGGAGGCTTGACCCGCCTATATCGGGTGCGGGGGGCGATAGGCCCCCGCGGTATGGATCATCGAAGACCTAGGTTTCCACCGTTATATAAATCTCTTGTAAGCCGTCGCTGGAATAAGTAGCATTTGTGAAAATCCCTAACGTTGTGTAAACACTCGATATAGTGAAGTTTTGCTGGCTGACACCCGTGGTTTTTTAAGCGAGTAGGTACTCAAGAACACCAACACGGCTTCTTACTTTAAGTGAGCGTCCACGTCTCTAGTATTCAACGTACAGTCTTCCATTCTTTTTTAGAGGCCATCTTTACAATGGTTAAACCAACCCTTGGGACTGTGTTACTATATAAATTACTAGAGGTTGGGGTGCCCCTTTGGGCAAACCCCTCCGAGCCATAGACATAGCAATAGTCTTTTGATCCAACCGGTATACCACGGAGCACCGGGGTATAACAATTATTAAGTAAAATACATATCAAAGCCTTAAGAATGGTGATCTTGCTGTTACTCCCAAGTAGATCCCTAAACAAAGACTGTAGTACCCTTACTTTCACTGGGTTTCACATGAAGTCGTCCTTTACCACTCATCTTACCTCAAGCCTTTATCAATACCGGGATCTTGGGTACCTACAAGTCCATGGATCGAGACAAAAGATAAAGAAACGAAGATACATATCTCCTATTCAATAACCACACAATATTTCCATGTATTAGATGCACATAATCGCTGCAAGGTTTCACCCCAACCCATAACCCGTGAGGACTACTCACTCATATAAGATCAAGTCTAGAAAACATTATGCAAAATATTTAAACTAAAATCAAATATTGCTACAATGGTCATCAAATCACAAGGAGATCTCAAGTACAAGACGATGACTATGGCTATACAGTGGATGGAGGATGGAGAGGATGAACATGGTGGTGGATCTCCTTCGAAGGTGTTGTGATGCAATCTAAGAACAACGGTCCTCTGCGTAGCGCATGGAGTCTCGAATATATAGGCGTCTTCATAAAAGTTTTAGCGTTTGACCTAGTGGAGCCGTCGCCACATGGTATGGGCGGACAGGACATTGCGGGGCTTTCCCGTACGACAGGTCGTTAAATCTTCACGAGGATCCTTTTCGACCGTAATTAGCTTGGTGAGTAGGCAACGTTATAATCTTTAATAAATGCTCCTGATTTTGCCTTAAAAGTGTAATTTCCTGCACAACACAAATTAAAACCAAGGATTGCACATTTTTACGATAATTAGTCATTAATAGCAAGGCTAGAGATATTCTTAGTCAATTATTTGATTTAGAATGCGATTCAAACACGGAGAAATATAGCTATTTTCACAACCATCCGTGTGTCAAGCTTGTAGATGAGCACACATATGGGAGAGTTTGGGAGTTCAAGGAACTGATAACTCCTCTCCTTGCTCGGGATATCCAAAAGAATTTAGATATGATGAAAACATGCCACTAGAAGCATTGGGCAGGAAAATCCAATGGAAGTACGACATGTTGGACAACATGTTTAAACTTGCTAGAGAAAAGTTGACATCTCTAGAGAAGATAAGAAGTGGTGAGATAGCATAACATTACCATTTGTTGGATTATGCTCATGATATAAGGACAGAAAATCCAAGGAGCTAGTTTATTCCAAAGACATTGTTGGATTATGCTCATGATATAAGGACGGAAAATCCAAGGAGCTAGTTTATTCCAAAGACAGTAGAACCTATATTGAGTTCTGTGTACATGTGCTTGGATGCATGTAAAAATGGTTGGTTGAAAGGATGTAAACCTACCACATTTCTAGATGGAACACACATCAATACCAAGTTTGATCATCAATTACTAAATGTTGTAGGTATAAATGGCAATGATTGTATATATCTTTTAGTTGGGCAATAGTGGAAGTTGAGTGTCGGAATAGTTGGATGTGATTTTCGAGGACACAAAAGACTTACTTAAACATGATTAACACTTCACTCTTCACCATTATGAGGTACAAGCATAAGGTAAATGAACTAGAGTTATGTTTCTTGTCCATTTTGTTAGTAAATGTTGTTTGAATTAATTTGTACTACTTGATGAAATTGTAAAATATTAAAAAATATAGCAATATGAATCGGTTGCACAAGGGAGAAACATTTAGTAATCATTTATGGGCATGTGCAAGGAAAGCAATATTCCAAGATGGGAAAAACACATGGAGGCCTTCAAGACAGACCACCTGATGCACATGCTTGGCTTGAAGAAATGCCACCAAATACCCGAGGAAGGTCATGTTTCTCTCATTTTCTCAAATCATGACATCCTTGTGAACAATTCTTGTGAAGTACTAGTATTTAAAAAGTAAGAAACACACAATTTCTATTATTTTATCATGCAGCTAAATATTTTTACATGATTTTAAGATTATTTTAGTTCAGCTGAATATTGACACACAATTTTAGAGCAAGTGAGTATTTACATGATTTTAGGATGAATCTAGAGTGATTAATATATTTTTATAAATTTAGGATGATTTTAGAGAAATTGATTATTTTCCATGATTTTAGGATGACATGAGAGAAATTGAATATTTCCCCCAAATTTTAAGATGATTTTAGAGCAACCAAATATTTTCCCATAATTTTAGATGAACTAAATATTTTTCCAGAATCTTAGGATCATTTCAGAGCAACTGAACATTTTCCATGATTTTATGATCATTTTTAGCAAATAAACATTTTTCATTAATTTATAGAGGTTGTTTCTACGAGAGATCTTCCTATTTTAGCAATGACAAAGAATATCTTTGGTCAAATGATGTAGTCCATGGAGGGGGGGTCCAAGTTGTTGGAATTATGCCCTAGAGGCAATAATAAGACTGTTAGATTATCTTGGTTCCTTAGGACATTTATATTTTGAATGGAGGAGCTGTGAGCTAGAGAAGCTGCAAGCAAAGCGTGATCGCGGGATCTACAGTGGAAGCGGAATACATGGCTGCTGCAGAAGCGTCAAGTGAAGGAGTTTGGATCAGAAACTTCATCACTGAGCTTGGCGTGGTTCCAAGTGCATTGGACCCACTGGAGATATTATGTGACAACACTGGCGCCATAGCACTCGCTAAGGAACCAAGATATCATCCAAAGACCAAACATATCAACCGCAAGTTTCATATAATCCGAGATTATATAGTAGATGGAGATCTGAAGATTAGCAAAGTACATACGGATCTGAATGTCGCAGATCCATTGACTAAACCTCTTCCACGTGTAAAACATGATCAACACCTCAGTGCCATGGGTGTGAGATTGTTGCCAGATGTAAACTAGATTATTGACTCTAGTGCAAGTGGGAGACTGTTGGAATTATGCCCTAGAGGCAATAATAAAGATGTTATTATTATAATTCTTGTTCATGATAAAGTTTATATTCCATGCTAGAATTGTATTAAGCGGAAACATTAATACTTGTGTGGTTTGTGAACAACACCGTGTCCCTGGTACGCCTCTAAGGACTAGCTCATTGATCAATAATGGTTAAGGTTTCCTAACCATAGACATGAGTTGTCAATTGATAATGAGATCATATCATTGGGAGAATGATATGATGGACAGACCCAAACTAAGCGAAGCAATTAGATCGTATCATCGTGTTCATCTTTGCGTAGCTTTTCCTATGTCAAATATTGTATTCCTTAGACCATGAGATAATACAACTCCCTGGTATCGGAAGAAAGCTTTGAGGTCATCAAACGTCATCCTATGAGAGGGTGATCATAAAGGTGTCTCTCAGGTGATCGGAAAGTATCTGTTGGGTTGTATGTATCGAGATGGAATTTGTCCCTCCCAAGTCGGAGAGATATACTTCGGGCCCACTCGGTAATCGATATCAACACCGCTTGCAAGCATGTGGTTAAGGAGTTAATCACAAAGTGATATCGGATTACGGAACGAGTAAAGTACTTGCTGTGAACGAGATTGAACTAGGTATGACGGTACCGACGATCGAATCTCGGGCAAGTAAAATATCGCGAGACGAAGGGAATATATATATGGGATTGTTTGAATCCTGACATCGTGGTTCATCCGATATGATCATCGATGAATGTGTGGGAGTCAATATGGGTGCCCAGACCCCGCTGTTGATTATTGATAGAAGATCATGTCTGTATATTCTCGAACCCGCAGGGTCACACACTTAACGTGTCTTGACGCTAGGATAGATTGGATAATTGGTTTATGAATTTTTGTTCGGATTCTCGGATGGGATCCGGGACATCACGAAAGGTTCCGGAATGGTCCGGAGAATAAGATTCATATAAGGCAGTGCAGTTTTTGGAGTTCGGAATTGTTCCGGGTTAATCGGTATTGTACCGGAAGCTTCTAGAACCTTCCGGAAGGGGACCAACGTGGCCCCACCTTCCGGGAGGGGGCATGGGCCTATGAGGGAGTGTCCTGGCCGCATTGGGCCAGGGGCACAAGGCCCCATAGGGCCCAGCCGATCCTAGAGAGTTTAAATCGTTTAAACTAGAGATAGGGTTTCTAGAAGAGGGGAGAGTCCATGGCCCCCACTCCTTATCCTTTGGGCTTGGGGGAGGGGATAGGGCTGCGCCCCCCCTCTATATAAAGAGGGGTGGGGGCGCACCAACCCCCCACACCTCTCCTCCAAACCCTAGCCGCCTTGCTAGCTTTCCTCTCTTCCTCCCGACTGTTTGTAGGCGAAGCCCTGCTGCAGAAATTCTCCACCATATACACCACGCCGTCGTGTTGTAGATCCAATCTATCTCTCCACCATACTTGCTGGTCCGAGGAAGGAGGAGACGTCGATGTGCTGCACGTGTGCATCTCACGGAGGCACCGCCACTTGTGGTGCTAGATCGGATCGGATCGCGAGGAGGAGAAGCGAGTACGACTACATCACCCACGTTCCGACGAACGTTCCGCTGTGCGAATCTTCAAGGGTATGAAGATCTAATCCAATCTCTCTCGTTGATTGCATCTCCTAGATTAGATCTTGGCTTTCCCTCTGTTCGCATCCGTAGAAAATTTTGATTTACTATGCCGCGAAACCCTTCAGTGGTATCAGAGCTAGATCTATGCGTAGATGTGTTTCACGAGTAGAACGCAACATGGTTGTTGCGGACGTTGATGTTTTCTGTTGCAAGCCTCTTGTTTGTGTTCTTCTTATGACGCGGGATAGTGAGATTGAAGCGGTCCAGGCCAACCTTACGCGACGTCGTTCGCGAGACCGGCTCCGCACTTGACGCGTGGCTTGTTCCACACATGCGGCTGGTGGATGTCAGTTTCTCTTACTGTAGTTGTCATGGGATTAACACCGGAGTTTGGCAACCATAATATCACCGTTGTGGCTTTCCGTAGGTAAGAATCGTTCTTAGCATCTACTCCCATAAGCCACGTAAAACATGCAACAACAAAGTAGAGGCGTCTAACTTGTTTTTGCAGGGAGTGTTTTCTGTGATATGGTATGGCCCAAGATGTGATGTGTATATTGTATGCGATGATCATGTTTTGTAATGTTTCACGACTTGCATGTCGATGAGTACACAACCGACAGGAGCCATATGGTTGTCTTTATAATTGTGTATGACCTGCGAGTCAACTTCTTATACGCCATGTAACAGCTTTACTTTATCGCTAAGTAGTTAGCAATAGTTGTAGTTGCTATTCGTGGTGGAGGCAATCATGGTGGAGTGATGAAGATCATGCCGGAACGCACAAGATGGAGATCATTGCGCGAGGATTGGCTATACCATGTCACATAAAGTTATATGCATGTGATGTTTATCCCTTTATGTATCTTATTATGCTTAGATCGCGACGGTAGCATTATAAGATGATTCCTCACTTAAAGATCAAGATAAAAATTGTGTTCTCCCCAAGTATGCACCGTTGCGAAAGTTCGTCGTTTCCAAGCATCACGTGATGATCGGGTGCTATAGACTCTACGCTCACATACAACGGGTGCAAGCCAGTTTTGCACACGCGGAAATACTTGGGTCTAGCTTGACGAGCCTAGCATGTACAGACATGGCCTCGGAACACAAAAACCGAAAGGTTAAGCATGAGTCATATGAGTGATATGATCGACACTTTGTTGTCCACCATTCAAACCACATCTCTTCTCGTGATGATCGGATTAGGTGTGGTGAATTTGGATCGTGTTCACTAAATGATGGAGGGGTTAACCTCTTGGGTGCCCGATCTTCACGGATCTCGTGGTCAAATCGATGGGAAAGCGAGGGGAAAGGGAGAAGGTAGCGGAAGCGAACACACACCTCGCGAAGAACACGATGAACACACGCAAAACTCACACGATACAAGGCCGATTGCTCCCGAACGGCGGCCACCGGTCCGATAGAATCCTCGCAAGGAAAGATCGGTCAACGTGCTCCCTCAAATCCACATCGGAGAGGGAAGAACACCTTGAGGAGGGTCTTGACGACTTGGGGGCGAGAAACCGAGAACCCAAGGCCTTGTTCAACGATGGATGCGTGATGCAAAGTCCAATCGAGGTTGGTGACGATAGTCGGTCCCCTTGGTAAAGGGGATGAGGCAAAACTAGAGATTCCACAATGGGGGTTGTCTTTAGTCTATCATCTATGCCTAAGGGATACATGAGGGGTGGGGGCTCTATTTATAGGCCAACCACAAAAACAAGGGTAGTTTGGGAATAAAACTAGGGTTTGGTAAGTAAAGGGGGATACATGGGCTGTGGCCCAACTAGTGCACGCAGGCACTGCCAGGAGCGGTAGTACCGGACTTGGGACCGGTAGTACCGCTTGGTCCGGTAGTACCTCTCTGGGACCGGTAGTACCGCTTGCGGTCCTGGAGCTTCAGCTGGAGCCGTCTGTTGGTGGCGGTAGCAGGGGGCGGTAGTGCCGGGGCCCGGTAGTACCGGATCCGGGGCCGGTAGTACCGCCGGTGACAGAGAGCATTTGGCTTGCGCTGGTGTCGTCTGTTGCTGGCGGTAGCAGAGGGCGGTAGTACCGCCGGGCGGTAGTACCGGTCGCCAGGTCCGGTAGTACCGCTGGCGACAGAGAGCATTTGGCGATCTGACTTCTTCCGCCTCCTCTTCCAAGCCTCCGTCTTGTCGGGCTTGATGCTCCGGGCTTCCTCCCTTGCCTCCGTACTTGTCAATGTGAACCTATCATGCATATGTGACGGAGTATGAAGTAGCATACCATTCAAAAGGGTAGGAAGGGGGCTCGCATAGAGGAACGGATTCACCTTTGGAGTCCATGACGACTTGGCGTAAGTTGGAGACCAAGATGTAGTAACGACCGTAGGTCGGGCTACATCAGCTCCCCCCCCCTTCAAAAAGAGTCGTCCTCGACTCTACATGCTCATCACCAAGTTGAAGCGGTCGAGAGACCTTCTTGATCCTGGGGTTCACCATATAGTCGTCCTCGGGAAGATTGACTTGACAACACTTCAATGTTCCTTAACCTTCCTTGAAGCCTACAAAGCTCACAACAAAAGCGAAGCAACACTCAAAGCGTAGCCAATTCATGAAGGTTATTGCATGAGTCCTCAAGTAGAAGGAAGTCACCTTAGCTTGTAGAGATAGCTCGATGAAGGGTAGCCATAGGTAACTCTCTTCGGTTCTTCTTGTCAACATATAGTCCATAGAGGTTGACGTGTATGCATTTGTACCTTCATACAACAAAGACCAAGCAACATATGCTTGTGTGTGATAGAGGAGCATGTCATTTGTGGCATGTCCATTCTTGTTCACAACACGATTAGCACAACTCGAGTATAGCAAACGGGATGCATATGCAAGGTCAATGTGCATGGAAATCGTTTGAACATCATCCAAATGTGGAAACTCAAAAACTCCATAGAACATCTTATTGTGGCACTCAAAGCATTAGATCCAAATTTAAAACAATATCTTTGATGCAAGAATAGGAGAATGTGGCAAAAACACACGAGGAAGAATGTCCAAAGCAACAACAATATGTGTGCGAACCAACCATTGGAAAGAGAAATTGTTTGACATGTTGGATGTCACACACAAATCATCGAAAGCAAATATCATGGGAAAATGAGTATCCCAAGCGGAAGCAAAAACAACATATTTGCAAACAAACCAAATGAAAGAGCAAGTGGTCCTTATGTTTGTTGCAACAACAAGACGAGATTCTTGGAAGCTCTCATGACAATACATGCTCTTAATGGAATTGTGGTTGCACCCAAAACATCGGAAAGAGAAAATGTTCAACATTTTTGTTACAACACACAAAACATCATTATCTAGATGCGAAGAAACATGAATGTCACAAGGGGAGATAATACCATTAACATGCTTGCAATCAAACCATATGAAAGAGCAATTTGCCAACATGAAAGATGCAAAGCATGCAAAAGGTATCAGAGTTGGGTTCGATCTTGAACTCACTTGTGGGATGCTCTCTAGAGCTCTTTTTGTCAACTCGTGCTCAACCGAGGTTGACATTCTCGTGCGGGTACGTACACACATCATATGTAAAAGGAAGAACGTGTGTGCATGGTAGAGATACACATCATCCATCATGACGTATCTCTTTTTGTGCACATCACCATTAATGTCAATCAAGTATGAAATAGGTGCATGGTGAGTATGCAAGTGGGGAACATGCTTATCATGGCAATCATCAAAATCTCCAAAAATTGAGAAAGCTATGGGGGCCATCTCATTATAACGCATGTGGTCAACATTGTTGCAAGCATTCATCTTATGGCAAGCAACGGGAAAAATTGAATGACTAGCATGACAAAGCATGTCCATAGCAATTGGAGGATACACACAAGATGCATAGCATGGCATGTTTATGGCAATGATATCGCAATCAAACAATTCCACATGATCAATATTATGCAAAGGCAAATCATCACATGGGAAATTGGATGAAGCATATGTAATGTCACAATTATCATCCATAGCATGCATATCCTCACAACTCATCATGTCCACTAGTGGGATCATGGCATCATCAACACCCTTATTGTTAACTTGTTCATACCTCTCATATGAAGTGGGTGTTGTGGAAGTAGTGGCCTCCTTGTGGACGACTTCATCTTCTTGATGTATCCATGGCGTAGCATCTACCATGTACATCTTCTCCATTCGAGGCATCATTGCTTCATGGCTTGGCGCGTCTTCATCCATGGAACCTAGCACAACACAAGAGAACACACTAGAGGTAGAGGGTAAGTTGTTAGAATTCAAAATGGTCTCACTTGACCTATCAACTACCACTCTCAACTCACTAGTAGTATCGCTCATGCCCTCCAAGTGGAAGCACTCAATCTCACATAAGGTGGAGTCACTCGTCTCACTCTTGTTCTCACTCAAGTGGGCTAAGTGGCTCTCATACTCACATGGGATTGGTACCACATCATCAATCAAGCATATGGGGGTAGGCTCGGTTTCCTCAACTCCATGCGCCTCCTTTGGTGAAGGGAAAATCCCATGCTCACCATTCTTGACCTTGTCGCCTCCAAGGTTGGATGCCATAAGATGGGCATCATTGCTCGCCTCCATGGTCGAAGGGAAAATCCCATGCTCGACCGTCTTGTGGCCATCTCGTAGTAGTGGTGGAGGTAGGCTCATGCTATCCAACTTGGCGAAGTAGAGGTCTTCATTTTCCTCGGTCATGAGGTCTTCAAATGCAAGCGTAGTCGTTGAAGCTTGATGGCGTGGACGAAGGCTTGCTCTTGGTGCCATTTTGGTGGTGGCACAAGAAGTTGAAGGTGCCTTGTGATGATGTCGACGGAGGTCATTGGCGTGCCTTGCCGATGGTTGATGTAGGTGGCGCACTTGGTCATCCATATGACGCTCACGACGATGGCCCTTGACCTTGGCACTCTTCCTTGTAAGTTTTTCTAATGAGCGCAAAGCATCATTAGTCTTGGCGACCATCCTCATGTTTTTGTCAAAGTCGTTGTCCATGTCCTTCTTGAAGTTGTGGAGGTCGCTTTGGAACTTGTCCATTTGGTGATGGACCTTGGCGCACTCGAGTTGGAGGCTCCGTCTTGGTCGGTGCGACGTGAGGAGCTTGGCGTTGTCGTTCTTGAAGTCGCCCATGCTTGGGGAGTCGTTGTTGTTGTAGCACTCCATGTCACCCAAGCATGTGGAGCCATTGTCGGTGTAGTGCTCCATCATGTTGTCCATGCTTGTGGAGACATATGCATGGTGGCTCATCATGGATTCTTCATGGAAATCATTCTCGGTCCCGGAGTCCCTAGACATGCTTCACAAGACCAAGTGTTGTATATGGAAGTGGTAGTGGGAGTTAGGGATACAACGTCAAACCTTACTTTACCTTGGAAGATCGTATCGTACAAGTGGCCACACTTGAGAGCAATAAACCAAGCAAAGTGAAGTTCACGCGGAACACCAAAACCAACTACGAACCAAAAAACACACACACACAAGGCCTATGGTGGATAGGTATGGAAAGTGGCATGTCAAGAACTAATCCGAAATCAAGATGTTGTAATGGCAAGTAAAGAACCACAATGATCACAAAGCAAACAAGTTAATCCACAAGATAGGAAATATGTATAAGGAAACACACACGGTGGGATAAATGGGACTTGTGCGACGGAGAAAGTGAGCTAAGAACCAAATGATTACCTAGCGTAGACTATAAGCTCGTGTCACACAAGTACAAGGAGAGACGCTAGTTCGATTGCATAAGATTGGTGGGCTACAAGATATGCACAATAAGTACCACCTATTTGATGTTCATCGAGCTTGCGCTTCCTATTCTATAAGGCACATGTATCTCTTTCTTTTCTTTTTCTTTTTATTTTTCTTTTTCTATATTTTTTTCTTCTTTTCTCTCTTTTCTTTTTCTTTTCACTTGCCTCTTCCTTGTGCCAACAACTATACAAGATAACTATATGAGATAGCACTCAAAATGTTTGCTCGGAATTCTACAAGGTATCAAATGTGCATAGCCCAAGCAATCATAAGAGGAACTAGTCTCAATAGGTGTTTGTTGCTCGCAAAGATAGTGGGGTTCACAAAGGAATGCAAGTGGGGAGAAGTCGCGAAATGTTTATACCTTTCATCGACGATCTTCACCCTTTATTGTTGGATTCCGCCTTGCTCACGGAATTTGGATGGAGTATATAGCATGAACAACGTGGATGATGATGTAGAGCTCCTTCTCCTCTTCGAAACGAGCTAAAGAACACCAAAATCCGAGTTCGAATGCAAAAGATATGCTCAAAACGGTGAGAGGCTGAAATCTGGAATCTGCTGTTTTCTTTCTGTCTCGGGCGGTAGTACCGGATTTTGGTACCGCTGGGCGGTAGTACCGTAGATTTGGGGCGGTAGTACCGCTCGGGACAGAGAAATCCAGATCTGACGCGATTTCGCGAGCTTGGGGCGACTTGGGCGGAAAATCTTCAAGAAAAACACCAAATCGGCGGGGGAAATCAAGGAATTAGGCCATGGGAACGCAAAGGAAGGTAGATCAACAAGTTTAGCAAGTAATCCACGGATCAAAACCTACCAAAACGCACTCAAATCACAGATCGATCCAAAACACGAATTGGGGCTATTTTTGGTGGAAATTTCGAATTTATGGGGAAAAGACCAAATCGATGAGAAATCTGTGGCAACCAAAAGCTGCTGATACCAGATGATGGAGGGGTTAACCTCTTGGGTGCCCGATCTTCACGGATCTCGTGGTCAAATCGATGGGAAAGCGAGGGGAAAGGGAGAAGGTAGCGGAAGCGAACACACACCTCGCGAAGAACACGATGAACACACGCAAAACTCACACGATACAAGGCCGATTGCTCCCGAACGGCGGCCACCGGTCCGATAGAATCCTCGCAAGGAAAGATCGGTCAACGTGCTCCCTCAAATCCACATCGGAGAGGGAAGAACACCTTGAGGAGGGTCTTGACGACTTGGGGGCGAGAAACCGAGAACCCAAGGCCTTGTTCAACGATGGATGCGTGATGCAAAGTCCAATCGAGGTTGGTGACGATAGTCGGTCCCCTTGGTAAAGGGGATGAGGCAAAACTAGAGATTCCACAATGGGGGTTGTCTTTAGTCTATCATCTATGCCTAAGGGATACATGAGGGGTGGGGGCTCTATTTATAGGCCAACCACAAAAACAAGGGTAGTTTGGGAATAAAACTAGGGTTTGGTAAGTAAAGGGGGATACATGGGTTGTGGCCCAACTAGTGCGCGCAGGCATTGCCAGGAGCGGTAGTACCGGACTTGGGACCGGTAGTACCGCTTGGTCCGGTAGTACCGCTCTGGGACCGGTAGTACCGCTTGCGGTCCTGGAGCTTCAGCTGGAGCCGTCTGTTGGTGGCGGTAGCAGGGGGCGGTAGTGCCGGGGCCCGGTAGTACCGGATCCGGGGCCGGTAGTACCGCCGGTGACAGAGAGCATTTGGCTTGCGCTGGTGTCGTCTGTTGCTGGCGGTAGCAGAGGGCGGTAGTACCGCCGGGCGGTAGTACCGGTCGCCAGGTCCGGTAGTACCGCTGGCGACAGAGAGCATTTGACGATCTGACTTCTTCCGCCTCCTCTTCCAAGCCTCCGTCTTGTCGGGCTTGATGCTCCGGGCTTCCTCCCTTGCCTCCGTACTTGTCAATGTGAACCTATCATGCATATGTGACGGAGTATGAAGTAGCATACCATTCAAAAGGGTAGGAAGGGGGCTCGCATAGAGGAACGGATTCACCTTTGGAGTCCATGACGACTTGGCGTAAGTTGGAGACCAAGATGCAGTAACGACCGTAGGTCGGGCTACATCACTAAACAACTTGAGGGATGTTGAATTTAGTGGGAGTTCATCTAGTAATTTGATTAAATTGAACTATTTATCATGAACATAGTCTAAATTGTACTTGCAAATACTGTAGATCACATGGCCAAGTCCAACTTCAACTTCAACGTTTTTGCTGAGAAGGAAAAGCTTAGAAACAATGGGTCTAACTTCACCAATTGGTCTCGCAATCTAAGAATCATTCTGTCTGGCGGACAAAAGGACTATGTCCTTGGGAAAGCGTTAGGTGACCCCCCTGCTGCAACTGCGCCGGCTGATGAGAAAGTTGTCTATCAGTCACGCAAAGATGATTATGGTGTGATTAAGAGCACCATGTTGTTTGCTATGGAACCGGAGCTTCAAAATCGTTTTGAAGAGTATCCCGGGCCCTTTGAGATTCTCGAGGAGCTGAAAACCATGTTTCAGACTCAGGCCCGTTCTGAGAGATATGAGATCTCCGAGAAGTTCTTTAACTGCAAGATGGAGGAAGGGAGTTCCGTTAGTGAGCACGCCATAAAGATGTCGGGCTACACTCAACGCCTTGAGCAACTGGAATGCACGATTCCAGAGGAGCTCAAGATTGACAGGGTTCTGCAATCACTCCCTCCCAGCTACAAAAGTTTTGTAGTGACTCATAATCAGATTGGTTCCACTGATACGATCACCGAGCTCTTCGCAAAGCTGAAGGCTGCGGAGGTGGACATCAAGAAGGATAATCATGTGTTGATGGTCAACAAACCCTCCTTTAAGAAAGGTAAGGGAGCAAAGAAGCCCTTCAAGAAGGGCGGCGACAAGCGCATGTAGGGGTTCGTAGCATGGAAAACAAAAAATTTCTATCGCATACAAACAAACAAGCCAAGATCTATCTACTAGATTGTAGCAACGAGTCGATGGAATAACTTACCCTCGAAGATTCCAAAGCGGTTAACGAGAGCAGATTCTCGTGGGTGATGTAGTCGTACTCTTTCCGATCTCAAGATCGCGTAGACGATCCTTCCGGCGCCACGTTCCGGCAGCGCTCCCGCAGTCGGTCATACGTTCGGTACTCGACGAAGACCTTCCTCTCCCTTGTTCCAGCAGGCAGCGGAGGTTGTAGCACTCTCCTCGCGATTCCGGCAGCACAACGGCGTGGTACCGGAAGTAGAGGGGAGATCCCGCAGGGCTTCGCCTTAAGCCGGAGCGAGTATGGTGGAGTATGAGAGAGAACTATTAGTGGTCTAGGGTTTAGACACACCAATTAGAAGGCTCTAAACCGAAGGCTAGGGCAATTAGAAGCTCTAAACCAAAACGGCTCTAAACCGGAGATTAGAGGATAGGAACTTGTGTGTCTAGAGGAGGAGGCCCTGCCCCTCCTCTTATAGGTGGGAGGGCGGCCAAGGGGAGGGAGTCCCTCCCCAAGTCGGCCTTGGGTGGCGCGCCGGCTTGGAGAGGAGACTCCTCCCCCAAGTCGGTTTCAACCACCTCTTGCTTGTTTCCCACAGTTTCCTGTTTTAGCCGTTTGACTTTTAAACTGGCCATTTGACTTTTCTGTTTTAGGATTCAATTTAATCCTTTATTTGGAACAGCAAGAACACTTAGTACATGATGCAATCATTCCAATATGTAATGACACATTCATGTACCCCTCCCCCCCGGAGTGCCGGACATTCCGGAACCTTCTAGAACATTCCCGATGAAAACACCGGAATCATTCCCGAACTCCGAAACGGGACTTTCCTTATATGAATCTTATTCTCCAGACCATTCCGGATCACCTCGTGATATCCCGGATCCCATCCGAGACTCCGAACAACATTCGGTCTCTTTCTCATAATACCATAACTACTCAAACAACGTCGAATCCTTAAGTGTGTCTCCCTACGGTTCGTGAATTATGCGGACATGATCGAGACACTTCTCCGAACAATAACCAATAGAGGAATCTGGAAATTCATATGGCTCCCACATATTTCTACGATTACTTTGCGATCGAATGAACCACTTACATACGATACCAATTTCCCTTTGTCTCACGATAGTTTACTTATCCGAGGTTTTGATCGTCGGTATCTCTGCATACCTAGTTCAACCTCGTTACTGATAAGTACTCTTTTCTCGTTCCCGTGATATGTGATCCCTTGTGAGCCAGTCACATGCTTGCAAGCTAATTGGATGACATTTCACCGAGAGGGCCCAGAGTATATCTATCCGTCATATGGATGGACAAATCCCACTCTTGATCCATGTGTTTCAACCAATACTTTCTGAACACTCAATGCCACCTTTATAGCCACCCTGTTACGGTGTGGTGTTTGATGACATCAAAGCATCCATCCGGAAAAGGTGATATGCATGATCTCATGGTCGAAGGAATTAGGTTACTATGTATCAGAAAGCATATAGCAATTGAACTATTGAAATGACTTGATCTTTATGCTACGCTTATCTATAGGAGTATGTCCATCACATCATTCTCCTAATGATATGATCATGTTGTTAATAACATCTCTATGTTCATGATCAGGAAACCATGATCATATATTAACCAACAAGCTAGTTTAACAAGAGGCTTTACTAGGGACTCTTATTTTAGTTTACAAATCACACAAGTATTAATGTTTCCGGTTAATACAATTATAGCATGATATGTAAACATTTATCATAAGTGTGAAGATATGATAATAACCACTTTATTATTGCCTCTTGGGCATATCTCCAACAACGCAATGCTCCTGCTGAGAAGAAGCTCAAGTCTGGTCCTAAGCCGGACACTGAGTGCTTCTATTGCAAGGACAAGGGTCACTGGAAGCGCAACTGTCCGAAGTACTTAGCGGACAAGAAGGCTGGCACCATCAAAGGTATATTTGATATACATGTTATTGATGTTTTCCTTACTAGCCCTCGTTGTAGTGCCTGGGTATTTGATACTGGTTCAGTTGCTAATATTTGTAACTCGAAACAGGAGCTACGGAATAGACAGCGGTTTGCGAGGGATGAGGTGACGATGCGCGTTGGCAACGGATCAAGAGTTGATGTGATGGCCGTCGGCACGCTCTCCTTAGTTTTACCTTCGGGATTAGTTTTAAACCTTAATAAATGTTATTATGTGCCTGCGTTGAGCATGAACATTATTTCTGGATCGTGTTTATTGCAAGACGGTTATTCATTTAAATCGGAGAATAATGGTTGTTCTATTTATATGAGTAACATCTTTTATGGTCATGCACCTCTTGTGAATGGTTTATTTCTTCTAAATCTCGAAAGGAATGAAACACACATCCATAACATTGAGGCTAAGAGATGCAAAGTAGATAGTGATAATACTACTTATTTGTGGCACTGTCGTCTAGGTCATATTGGTGTAAAGCGCATGAAGAAACTCCATTCTGATGGACTTTTGGAGTCTCTTGATTTTGAATCATTTGACACATGCGAACCATGCCTCATGGCAAGATGATCAAAACCCCGTTCTCCGGTATGATGGAGCGAGCAACGGACTTGTTGGAAATCATACATACCGATGTATGCGGACCGATGAGTGTTTCGACGCGCGGTGGATATCGCTATTTCCTCACTTTTACCGATGACTTAAGTAGATATGGGTATATCTATTTAATGAAACATAAATCTGAAACATTTGAAAAGTTTAAGGAATTTCAGAATGAAGTGGAGAACCATCGTAACAGAAAGATTAAGTTTCTACGATCCGATCGTGGAGGTGAATATTTGAGTTATGATTTTCTCACGCATCTTAAAGCAAGTGGAATCGTTTCACAACTCACGCCACCCGGAACACCACAACGCAATGGTGTGTCTGAACGCCGGAATCGAACCCTATTAGATATGGTCCGATCAATGATGTCTCTTACTGATTTGCCGTTATCATTTTGGGGTTATGCATTAGAAACCGCTGCATTCACTTTAAATAGGGCTCCATCTAAATCCGTTGAGACGACACCGTATGAACTGTGGTTTGGTGCTAAACCTAAGTTGTCGTTTCTTAAAGTTTGGGGATGCGAAGCTTACGTCAAGAAGTTGATGCCGGACAAGCTCGAACCCAAAGCGGAGAAATGCGTCTTCATAGGATACCCTAAGGAAACTATTGGGTATACCTTCTATCACAGAACCGAAGGCAAAGTGTTTGTCGCAAAGAACGGTTCCTTTCTTGAGAAGGAGTTTCTCTCGAAAGAAGTGAGTGGGAGGAAAGTAGATCTAGACGAGGTTATTGAACCTTCTCTTGAATTGGAGAGTAGCGCAGCACCTGAAATTGTTCCAGTGCCGCCTGCACCAACAATAGAGGAAGCTAATGACAAGGATCATGAAGCTTCGGACGATGCTGCTACTGAAAGTCGCAGGTCGACAAGGTCGCGTGCCCCTCCTGAGTGGTACGGCAACCCTGTCTTGACTGTCTTGTTGGTAGAAGACAGTGAACCTACGAACTATGAGGAAGCGATGATGAGCCCAGACTCTGAGAAATGGCTGGAAGCCATGAAATCCGAATTGGGATCCATGAGCGAAAACCAAGTATGGACTTTGGTGGACCCTCCTAGCGACCGAAAGGCCGTTGAGTGCAAATGGATCTTCAAGAAGAAAACGTACGCGGATGGTAATGTTACCGTCTATAAAGCACGGCTTGTCGCAAAAGGTTTTTGACAAGTTCAAGGTGTTGACTACGATGAGACTTTCTCTCCCGTAGCGATGTTTAAGTCCATTCGGATTTTATTAGCAATTGTTGCGTTTCATGATTATGAAATATGGCAGATGGATGTCAAGACTGCTTTCCTCAATGGGAACATTGATGAAGAGTTGTATATGATGCAACCCGAAGGTTTTGTCGATCCTAAGGATGCTAGTAAAGTATGCAAACTTCAGCGTTCCATTTATGGACTGAAGCAAGCATCTCGGAGTTGGAACCTTCGTTTTGATCAAGTGATCAAGAGCTTTGGATTTGTTCCAAATTGCTACGAAGCTTGCATCTACAAGAAAGTGAGTGGGAGTTCGGTGACGTTTTTGGTACTATATGTGGATGACATATTGATTATTGGAAATGACATCAACATGCTTAACGATGTGAAGAGTTATTTGAACAAATGTTTTTCAATGAAAGACCTAGGTGAAGCTGCTTATATATTGGGCATCAAAATCTATAGAGATAGACAAAGACGCCTGATAGCTTTAAGCCAGAGTACATACCTAGACAAAGTTCTGAAAAGGTTCAGAATGGATAAGGCAAAGAAAGGTTCAGTGCCTATGTTGTCAGGTAAGATATTGAGCAAGGCTCAGTGTCCAGCTACGGTAAATGATAGGGAAGCTATGAGCAAGGTGCCTTATGCCTCGGCCATAGGTTCCATCATGTATGCCATGCTGTGTACTAGACCGGATGTGTCCAATGCTCTTAGTTTGACGAGCAGATATCAAAGTGATCCAGGAGTGGAACACTGGACAGCCGTGAAGAACATCCTAAAGTACCTAAATAGAACTAAAGAAATGTTCTTAGTCTATGGGGGTGATGAACAGCTTGTCGTAAAAGGTTACGTCGATGCTAGTTTCGACACCGACAAGGATGATTCCAAATCTCAGACAGGATACATTTATATTTTGAATGGAGGAGCTGTGAGCTGGAGAAGCTGCAAGCAAAGCGTGATCGCGGGATCTACAGTGGAAGCGGAATACATGGCTGCTGCAGAAGCGTCAAGTGAAGGGGTTTGGATCAGAAACTTCATCACTGAGCTTGGCGTGATTCCAAGTGCATTGGACCCACTGGAGATATTGTGTGACAACACTGGCGCCATAGCACTCGCTAAGGAACCAAGATATCATCCAAAGACCAAGCATATCAACCGCAAGTTTCATATAATCCGAGATTATATAGCAGATGGAGATCTGAAGATTAGCAAAGTACATACGGATCTGAATGTCGCAGATCCATTGACTAAACCTCTTCCACGTGTAAAACATGATCAACACCTCAGTGCCATGGGTGTGAGATTGTTGCCAGATGTAAACTAGATTATTGACTCTAGTGCAAGTGGGAGACTGTTGGAATTATGCCCTAGAGGCAATAATAAAGATGTTATTATTATAATTCTTGTTCATGATAAAGTTTATATTCCATGCTAGAATTGTATTAAGCGGAAACATTAATACTTGTGTGGTTTGTGAACAACACCGTGTCCCTGGTACGCCTCTAAGGACTAGCTCATTGATCAATGATGGTTAAGGTTTCCTAACCATAGACATGAGTTGTCAATTGATAATGAGATCATATCATTGGGAGAATGATATGATGGACAGACCCAAACTAAGCGAAGCAATTAGATCGTATCATCGTGTTCATCTTTGCGTAGCTTTTCCTATGTCAAATATTGTATTCCTTAGACCATGAGATAATACAACTCCCTGGTATCGGAAGAAAGCTTTGAGGTCATCAAACGTCATCCTATGAGAGGGTGATCATAAAGGTGTCTCTCAGGTGATCGGAAAGTATCTGTTGGGTTGTATGTATCGAGATGGAATTTGTCCCTCCCAAGTCGGAGAGATATACTTCGGGCCCACTCGGTAATCGATATCAACACCGCTTGCAAGCATGTGGTTAAGGAGTTAATCACAAAGTGATATCGGATTACGGAACGAGTAAAGTACTTGCTGTGAACGAGATTGAACTAGGTATGACGGTACCGACGATCGAATCTCGGGCAAGTAAAATATCGCGAGACGAAGGGAATATATATATGGGATTGTTTGAATCCTGACATCGTGGTTCATCCGATATGATCATCGATGAATGTGTGGGAGTCAATATGGGTGCCCAGACCCCGCTGTTGATTATTGATAGAAGATCATGTCTGCATATTCTCGAACCCGCAGGGTCACACACTTAACGTGTCTTGACGCTAGGATAGATTGGATAATTGGTTTATGAATTTTTGTTCGGAGTCTCGGATGGGATCCGGGACATCACGAGAGGTTCCGGAATGGTCCGGAGAATAAGATTCATATAAGGCAGTGTAGTTTTTGGAGTTCGGAATTGTTCCGGGTTAATCGGTATTGTACCGGAAGCTTCTAGAACCTTCCGGAAGGGGACCAACGTGGCCCCACCTTCCGGGAGGGGGCATGGGCCTATGAGGGAGTGTCCTGGCCGCATTGGGCCAGGGGCACAAGGCCCCATAGGGCCCAGCCGATCCTAGAGAGTTTAAATCGTTTAAACTAGAGATAGGGTTTCTAGAAGAGGGGAGAGTCCATGCCCCCCACTCCTTATCCTTTGGGCTTGGGGGAGGGGCTAGGGCTGCGCCCCCCCTCTATATAAAGAGGGGTGGGGGCGCACCAACCCCCCACACCTCTCCTCCAAACCCTAGACGCCTTGCTAGCTTTCCTCTCTTCCTCCCGACTGTTTGTAGGCGAAGCCCTGCTGCAGAAATTCTCCACCATATACACCACGCCGTCGTGTTGTAGATCCAATATATCTCTCCACCATACTTGCTGGTCCGAGGAAGGAGGAGACGTCGATGTGCTGCACGTGTGCATCTCACGGAGGCACCGCCACTTGTGGTGCTAGATCGGATCGGATCGCGAGGAGGAGAAGCGAGTACGACTACATCACCCACGTTCCGACGAACGTTCCGCTGTGCGAATCTTCAAGGGTATGAAGATCTAATCCAATCTCTCTCGTTGATTGCATCTCCTAGATTAGATCTTGGCTTTCCCTCTGTTCGCATCCGTAGAAAATTTTGATTTACTATGCCGCGAAACCCTTCACAAGTTGTATCACCAAACACCATGTCGGAGATGATGAGTGTGAAGCAATTTGGGACCAACAATGGAAGGACCACTCGTTGTAGAAATAGGTTCGCCCTCATGTGACCTCGACGACCATGGGTAGAGAGACACATGGACAGAGGAAGATCCAAGTCCCTTCAAGTCATGGACTCCATGTTCAGAGACCGGGGGGGGGGGGGGTAAATTGCAAATCATGATATTAACATTTTAGTGTACTACTATATGTTAACATATATGAAAAAGCATGTATAATTGAGTCAAGATAGAGAAACCATATTTCTGATCCCGCTTCTTTCTTGCCTCCCTTAGAGAGAGCCCCTTGAGAGTCGAGTGTTTCCCACCCTTCCTGGCCCGATCCCAAATCTTCTAGGTCATCGACGAGGCCGGCCGGAGTGGAGGAGACTGGCGTAGCCATGTAAATATTAGGGTTAGGTCTAGGGTTTCTGAAGTTTGGCGCCATGCCGGTCTTGAGGGAGCTCTAGATTCATTCGAGCGGCATCGGGGCATATGTTGCTACTGTTGGTCCTTGAGACGCTTGGTGGGAGTCAGATAAGCTCGAGGTTGGTGTTCCTCTTTTTGTTTTTGTTTTAGATCTCAGCGGGTCGAGAAGGGAAGGAAGAGGAAGAAAAGTTGGGTACCGGGTCTTCTTCAACACCATCCCGTTCCTGGAGCTCATCACCAACGGCTTGACCAAGAGTGGCCAGTTCACCGTCTAGTGGTGTGTTCGCAACCACCATCTCCTAAGTGGTTTGTCCCCGGTGATGTTGCAGCGAAGGTGTCGAGGAAGCTTGTAGGGACCGAATCACGTTTCTCTTTGTTGACCTAGGGTCCTTTCTATAGTTTGCCAACACTGGAATGTAATTTTCCTTTTCTTTTGAACCTGGTTGTATATTGTATTTGGACTTATCATAATATATGGTGAGTCGGGGTCCTTCAAGGCCCTTTTTATGTTAAATAATATTTCTATACCCTTTAAATTTTGCATACTATAAATTCTCTCCAAAGCCAAATTTACAAAATTTGACCTAGTCTTTTAAGAAATTAGACGGACATTCCAATAAACTTATTAAATGAGAAAAAATTAGTTAAACAAAAAATACTGTTTTCTGCAACACATTTTATGAATATTATATTGTGTTTTGGATTGGAGGAAGTATGCGTTTAATTTTGGGTTAATTATATGTTACTCTTATATATATATATATCCAAAAAAGATATATCCATTAAAGAAAGGATGAAAAATTCGCAAAAGAGATATCCAATAAAAGAAGGATCGGATGTGCAATTTTTTCCATTAAACGACATTTATTTATATGCCATCTGCTCGCGGTGCCCGAAGCCCCGAACCCACGCCAGCTCAGCCCTTGCCTCCTCCAGTCCTCTCCCGAGACCCCGACCCAGGTGCTCCGCCTCCCATCGAAACCCTCAATCCCTCGATCGGAACCCCTCACCGGAGGGCGATGTTGCCACCTCCTCGCCGCGGTCCGGCGTACAAGACGAAGCTATGCGCGCTATGGCAGAACGGCAACTGCGACCGCGAGCTCTGTAGCTTCGCCCACGGCAATGCCGAGCTCCGTCGCCCCCCTTCAACCCGCCCCTCCTTCCCGCCCCACCACGCCGGTATGTATGGACATCCCTTCCCCCGTGCCCCTCATTGCCCTCCTGTTCGGTTGCTTGCTGTCTGTTTCTCGCGTAGATCCCTGCCCGGGGTTTAGGGTTTCTGATGTCCACCAAGATGCGGGGGAAATCCTCTTCTTTTCATGCTAGGACAGTATAGATCTGAAGAATCTTGAGAATTCAGAGTGTCTAAAATATTGCCAGAAATCGACGAATGCTTGAAAGATAGGTTTTTGGCCCTACCAAGAATGCTTTTCACGAAATTTATGCTTAGCTGAAGGAAATGTTATATCTGAAGAACACGGCGGACCTTATGAGGCGATTGCCTGGCACACACACAAAATTTATTACTGCAATAACTAATTATGAGAATTTTTCCCATGCTAGCCACTCAAAAGAATGGCATATCTGAATTGGATGATTCATGGCTGGACGTTTTTGGACTATTATTCTATTTGTGAGAACTGAAAAAAGATTCTTATGCTTGCTTCACCATGCATGTGATTTATGTGTTTCACCTTTTGTGTCTTATTTGTCTTGTGCGATATTACTATATTTTTCATACTAGTGCTTGAATTCAACATCAGCTGTGCAGATAGATAACAATTCTAACAACTGGAAGCTTGTTGCAGAATTAGGTGGCATTCTTACTGGTTGTCTTTTGATTTAACTGTCATCGCAAATTTCCTTAGACTCAACTGATGCCAGAGGAACCGTTTTCATAGATTTCTTCGGTTGGTATTTCAACAATTTTTCATGACCACTAAATGCTTGGGCTGTATCAGAAGGTGAACTTTTGAGGGTCTTGGCTTCCATTGATTGATGCCCAAAATATGTTCCACGCGCTGTGATTATGGCAGAGCCCACTGAGTGATTAGCAAGTTTTGCAACGAACCAAGTCACATATATCTTTTGATTATGGCACATCAACTAGTTTCATTGGGAAGTATGCTTATCACTGGCAATTCCAATTCGTTGCCATCCTTCTCTGGAGATATCTGGACAAATGTTAGTACATTTATATGGTGATTTCGGGATTATGGCAGACCTATCTTCATCATAATTGCTGTATGGCGAGCTTCCATCTCTATTGCACTTCAGATGATCAACATTATGAGTATTGGTACTATCTAAACGGTGCATCATTGTATCTTGCTGTCTGGTTGTGTATTATTTTTGGCCCTGCTTTTTGTGTGTGGCTAATGAACGTATCCTGGAGCCGCTGCTACTTATTGCTAATTGATTAATCTTGTAGATCAAGGTCGTGGTAAGCTTAACAGGCTTATGGGTGTCCTTTCTCCAGATCATTCCATTTTCCTTTGTTGCCATGGGTGCTTCCTTGTATAAAACTTGTAAACCTTCCTTATTTCTAGGGAGAAGAGATTACAGAGGCAGTGACTTTAGAGGCAGGCCTGAGAGGAGGTTCTCACCTCGTAGGAGATATTCCCCTGGAGGGGATCCCAGGGGCCATCGTTCCCTTCATGATCGAAGGCCAACTTCACGAGAAAGGGGTAAACAAATTCTCTCTCCCTAGTTATTCTACATATGAATCTGTTCAATTCTACGGGCTCCCGCTATAAGTTCTTATATGTAATATTGCTTGCAGAGTCTAGCTTTTCACGGTCTCCCAGCCGGAAAAGGTATATAATGCATTTTGACATATGCTCCTAATATTTTAGAGCCATATAATTCTAAGTATACTTCAAACATGTATGTTAGTATTTTAGGTCATTTTTATATTTTATATTTATATATGCTTAATGATTGCCAACATAGAACTTAACCATGATTTGTTCCATTCTAAATGGAATGCCGTTCTCCCTTTGCTGCAGTTCCATTGGATTCATGGGTTTAGTAGATAATTTCTGTCTGTTTTGTGGATGGATGAGTTTAGTTTTTCTTGTAATTTACTTCCCACAATATGGTTTATCTTTCAGTGAGAGGAGGCATGAAAAGAAGACTGATGGCGGAGAAACCAACTCATCTAAGAGTTCTCCTATTTCTGATATTAATGCTAGAAAAAAGGAAAAAATCTCCAGTGGTGATGAAAAAGACGATCATGAAAAGCAGGTATGATGTTTAGAGCTGTGCAATCCACTTTATATCTCACAGGTGCCTTTGGCACATTTTGCTATTATAAAATTATGAAATTTTCAACAAGTGAATGTTATGCAGCTGAAACAAGTTAGATTTGATATGGAGGCTTTGCGTGAAGATAAATCTCATCTTGAGGTCAGCTTTTGTTTCAATGCAATCTGCTACATATGTTACACATTCCACATAGAAATGTAGGTGGTGTTACCAAACATGGAATCCAGAACTTCTTCACAAGTATCTGATAAGGCTATCTGTATTGCCAGTAACAACATATATTGGTAATATAGTATACTAATGTATTCATATGAAAAGTGATTGTCAAAGTTGCATGCGGAAGACTACTGATGTCCAGAATGTCATATTTCTTGAAGAGAGGCAGTACATGTTAATATTCCATGTTAAATGATTAACGTTTATAACATTAACTTATGATTTACGTCCGTTTTAGCGCTGCAAATCCTAGATATTCGATTTATGCCTTTTACATCGATCGATCTTCTAAAATCTTCACTCCACACTCTAATTTACTCTAGATCGTTTTGGATGAGAAAATGGAGGAAGTGCACAGGATTTCTGGCAAAGTAAGTGATCTTGATCAGCAGTTAAGGAGGGAGAAAGAAGAATGTCACAGGTATTTAAGTAACACTTGCACATGACAATTTGATCCTTCCTTTGTTATTATGTCAATATTTGGAAGGTTCTATCAAGTATATTATACACAATTTTCATATTGGGTTTTGATTCCAATGTAGGGTGACGTCAAAAATAAAGAAGTTCATAAAAGCTCATGTCCGTTTTTTGAGAGCTCAGGAAGAGTTGAAAAGGTGCATACTCCTTTCATCATGTTAAAAGTTAGAACGAAATACATTCTTGGCTTGACTTACAGCACCACTTTCTATCTTTCCATGAGTATAAGAATTTGTAGCTAACTAAGTATTGATTATTGGAGTTGTGCAGGTCACAAGCTCGTTTTGAGAGGCTTGGTGATTCACTTGCTTCAGATATTTTGAAGCGTGGTGCTAATGAAGAAGCTTCCAGTGTCCATATTGATGAAGATCCAAATGCTTACGAAAGGAGTCCGAATGTCACTGCAGCTAAAAAGAGACCAATCCCATACTCAACTAGTGATGAGGCAAAAGCTGGTAGGTAGCTTCATTTATTGGGAAGATTATATACTCATGGTCATGGACAACATATGATGATCAATACAATGTGAATCTTGTTACAAAGTGATGGCAATTTTTTTCTTACCGTAGGCATCTGCAGTTGTGTTTAAGCAGTCCCATGTTATTAGGCAATAGCTACAGGTTTCCTCCATGTTATTCATAAGAATTAAATAGCATGTGATTAAGTACTTTATGTGGAAACACTAATGGGAGTAATTTTTCCTTTCATGCTAGCAGTATTTCATTCAGTACAGTGTTGCAGAAATATCTTCCTATCATATTATCTGCATACCCACATCTAATGGTTTGTCCTGTTTCTCAGCTAAGAAAAGAAGAGAGCGGGACTCTGATACAATCTCTAGGTCAGATAAATATAGGTCAGAAGGCGAAACTACAAATTATGATAAAATAAGCAAGGGGAGTGACGGAACAAAATCTATATATTTGAAGAAGAGACTGTGGGAAGATGAAAAGAATAAGCTTGGCAATGTTGTCTCCTCTGCAGACCAGGTGCAGTATTTTTCCTGTGCCATCTCACTTTCTTTTTGTTTAATAAATGAGGCATATCATGTTGTGATTGCTGCGTTTTCTCTCTCTATTACCATTACTTGACCCTTAAATAACAAGTGAACCTGATAGCTTTCCTTCACATCATCATCATAGAGTCTCTACACAATCAATTAATCATCTTGGTGAATTCTTCATATTGTGAGCAAATACTTTATTGAGGTGGATATTTCAAAAACTTACAGGTAAAAGAATCTCCAGTGAAACATGCTCTGCCATCCACTGGCATGGCTGCCCGTGCCTTGTATGATCTTAACGAGGCTGTTGAACTGGACGATAGACACGAACAGATAGACGCATTGCTAGATGATGCGTTGGAAAACGATGCCGATGACAGGAGTAGATCACCTTTGATGCCCCCACAACCTCCACCAGTGGTCCAAAATACTTATAGCCTGGTAGGTGATTACACTTGCATCCTTCAAGAATTCCTGAAATTATTTATGAGCACACGCTCATCTATATTCTCGCCCCACCTAAATTCCGCGCTCTTGTTGCTGAACAATCTGTCTGTATTGTCTTTTTTTTTGCCAGTACGAGGACCTTGACGAGGAAGTGGACGTGGAATAAGCGGAGCTGGATGATGTAGTAGCCAGCTGCAGGCCATTGGAGTGGAGACCATTATTAATTAGCATTTCCGTGTACAAAGTTCATATCAAAAATATATATTGGGACTTTAGCTTATATTATGCAGCAGAAATCCTCCTTCTGTAGTGGCACCAGCTTTGGTGTTTAGTTGTGACCGAGCCTTGCTGGGGCCTATTTGGATCTAACTTATATATTTGGTAAAATGGCAACTGCTTCTCTTTTACAGTGACAGTGTTGATGTTCCCTTCGTACGTTCGTCCTATCAAACAGCCCAAATAATGAAATTTGCCTGGTAATTTGTGTCTTTCCTTCAGGTGAATAAGAATGTTGTTTGCCTGGTAATTTGTGTCTTTCCTTCAGGTGAATAAGAATGCTGTGTGCCCATGTTTATGTTGACGCTAACCCTATGATGAGCAAACTCTTTCATATTTAGAGAAAGCCTTGGAATCACCCTCTGGGCGCTAAGGAGAAACTTAATGTTGATGGTCTTAGGGATCCTGCAATTTTGGAGGCGATACAACACATGTGCGGAGGCACTAGCTTTAGCGAAAGATCTAGGTCTTTCAAAGCTTCTTATGGCTTCTGATTGTCTTGCTATGATCACCTGATGAAGTCGAAGAACTTATGCCGCCACAGTATCAAAACAGAAGAACGTTTTGTTATAGTTTAGAACTGCCTATAGGTTGTCGCATATTTGTTTTGCCTTTCGGAAGTGCCGATTTTGATCAATCTTTCAGATACCAAAGGCTCGTCTCTTTCTTCAACATCTAGTCACCACACTCTCCACGTTGATTCTGGCGGTTGCCGCTGCCGTCAAGTTTGGTGGCCTCACACCGGGTGAGGGCATTCTTCCAACACCCTCCATTCCCCCCTCTTCAGCATCACCCTCCACGACCTAAACATAACCTGAAGCATTGTATATACTACCAGGTATAAAAAGTTAACAACACTACAAGCAACAAAACAAAGAATACCAACAATTAAGCATGCTAGTTTACTTGTTTTATAACAACATCATGATTTGTTATCTCTTCTTTGTTAAGCATTTTCAAGTGCATTAGGATCCCTTTTTGGAATGCCATTAATACCAATATTAAATAACATGTGGAAGACATCCAACAGCCAATGGTTATCGACAATATCAACAATTTAAGGTTTATTGACATTCATCCATTTTGCAGCACCTGGTATCTTATCTTCAGTATCCAACATTTAAACTTGAAAGTAATGTTTTTGCCCATAAGATAGACTTGATATGCATGAAAATAAATATTGCCAACCAGCTTGGCAGTCTATGGAGCTGGTAGGTGAAGTGTCAATTTTGTTGTTGTTGCAGAAACAATTCTTTGGGATAACACATAAAGGAAGTTTTATTTGTTCTTTCTTTCATAAACAGGCTGTTCTTATGGCAACAGTAAGAAAGAGCCCTACTGCATATATGCAGGGTAGGAACTACATATTACAATCAACCAGATCCAATAAAAAAACAAAAATAGAGTGAGCAACTCCAAACCAGTTTGTAAGTGCTAAAATCACCAATCCAAGTCCTGCATTAGCAACAAAAATTTGTCCATGGTTACTTGGGTTTTTTCTCATAATAATAAAATTATTATCTGTATCTATATTTCAGAACATTCTAAAGTAACTAGCTTCTCAAACAAAGGTTTTTTACCCACCACAATTAAATAGAGAGGCTTCATTTTCTATTCTCCAATTTAAGTCACCAAGAATAGCCAGTGAACTATAAAAAACAGCACATGTGCTCTGCGGTGTCCGGCCTACGCATTAGGGAATTTATAATGGCAACCAAATTGTGCCAGAAGAAACATGACCTAATGTCATCAATTTCGCAATTTCTTCAGAGTAAGAACATGAAGCTAACTTTGCATGTATTCCCAATTGCAGTTTAACTGTTCGCAGGATTGTGTTCTGTGAAGTCAAATCATTATTGCTTGCTTCCTGCTTTCGTCTTTCACCTCGTTGCCAGCTATATCAACATATGACTATAATAGTAAACCCTGTTATGGATTGAGATTGTTGTATTGCACGGACTAAAGCACAAATATATAGCACAAGGACTCAAGGACACACCCAAAGTCCAAAACCTACACCAATAAGAAAAGGCTGTAATACCATTTAACAAACCCTGACTAATGTCAATTTGGAGTGAAGGTTGCATTTTGCATAGTGATCCTGCATTGCTACTTCTAAAGAAAATTTATATTACACCAGCACATCAAGCAATTGTATCTAGGCTTATCATGCTCTGCGTGTTCGGCTCACCCCAACCTCGTCCTCCACCATTCAGCTCAGCCTGCGTCACGCCCTCAGCAGCATCGCCCCACTCAGCCTGCATCACCGTTCTCATGTCCAATTTGGACCTGTCAATCAAAATGAAGATTATTGGTCAGTAGCAACAAGGTTTTTGCATCTGCGTGCAATGGTGATGACTAAGGGAACTGAGAGTATGAGGAGCGAAACATATAATTTCTCTGAAATTAATTAGGGTCCATCTTTTCTGTTATTTCCTTGGAGCTTTTTGGATGTGGGAGGGAAAAGACATGCCATAATTGACCAACTGAGCCATACATTTTAATTTTATACTTTTATAGTCTATGGAAATTATAATAATGATAGTATGAGTGTGAGTATATTTGATTAATATGCTTAGACTGTGAGTATCTAAATAAAGTGGGGGTTTTTCACTGGTTCCGAGGCTAAATGTTGCCAAAAACAATGTCACATGACCTTCTCTGAGATTGCAAAAAATACCCTTACAAAATCTAAGTTACACCACTATTATATCTGTTCCTAAATATAAGTTGTTTTCGTAACATCTTGTATTTAGGAACGGAGGTAGTAGTAATCAGCAAGTTGTCTTCATCGGTTATGTGCAATATTCCTTAAGCACTAAGCAGTGTACATCCACAAGGCATCAACTCATCATTCATCCAGGAACTCAGTTACTTATCCTATAACAACTAACTCTAGCACTTCATGTTATCAGAAATAAAGGAACGCCAAATTCTGATAAAAAAATAAAGAAATGCAAAAATTCTGAAGCGACCAAATAATTTTAGATCAAACAACGAACCAATAAGAAGTTATATTTACTTGACAAAGAGTAGATGGGAGAGTAAACATTACAGACAACTTCAGCATTGTGAAAGGTGCTTCGTTTGCTCTAGGTAACCACCATCCAACGTACATTTATAAGTATGAAACAGCTACAGCAGGTCTGTTATTTTAACTGCCAATGGAGCCTGTTCCAGTCGCTGTACAAGACATATTGACGTGGGCCTGTACAACGCCCCAGATTCCAGAGCATAAACAGCTTATGTGTGCTGGTAGGGCTCGGGAACACTGTAAGGGGGCCATGCACAATTCATTCCAAGGATAACTGCATCACTATGTTGCTGGATTTACCCAAGTAAGCCCAGGTGTTTTCTTTAGCGTACCCTGTTTAATCTTTGCCCTCACTTGCTCGACAATATTCCACCTACCAGAAGAGGCAGATAGGTTAGATAGCGAGACAAGATTTGATGGACTCCCTTCTTCCAGCCTAAGAAGAAACCTGGAAGCTAAATCTTGAGCTTCTTTGTTGCCATGAATAACAGAGGCATCCAGAAGTGCTCCCCAAACACTAGGTCCTGGCTCTACACTCATTGACTTGATAAAGTCCAAGGCATGGTCGATCATCCCAGCACGTCCAAGTAAAACAACTAAGCAGGCAGACATCTCCTCAGTTGGAACAACTTTGTGATCCTTCACCAGGGAGTTATATATCTGGAGTCCCTTCAACACCAAGCCCACTCTGCAGCAAGCTGAGAGCACGCCCAGACCAACAATGCTATCTGGCTTAACCCCAGAAGAATGCATATGATCAAACAAGGCAACTGCTTCTGCACCCATACCATGAAGACCATAACCCAGAATTATCGAACCCCATGAGACCACATCTTTGTGCCAAGCATCATCATCGAAAACACGCCTTGCATAACGCAGGGATCCACTCTTTGCATACATATCAATCAAAGCATTGTTGAGAGACGACTCCCCGTATAGCCCCATCCTCACCACAAAACCATGCACTTGCTTACCCTGTGTCAAGCCCATGAGGCCGCCAGAAGCCGAGAGCACACTGATCAACGCAACCCTATTTGGCAAGATAGCATCGACCGCCCACATTGCCCGGAAAGTATTCATCGCATCCTCAAACATTCCATTCTCCGCATACCCTCCCACCATCGCTGTCCAAGAAACGACATTCCTCTGCCGCATCCTGTCGAAAACCCGCCGTGCAAGGCCTGGCTGGCAAACCCTGCAGTACATGGAGACGAGTCCGCTGCTAACGTGGAAATCGGTATCACTGCAGCACATCCCGGCCTTGGTAGCGAAGCAATGCAGCTCCCTGCCCTCGTGCTCGGACATGCATGAGGACAGAACTGCCGAGAGCGTGACCCTGTCCGGGGCGAGCCCGTCTGCGACCATACGACGCGCGAAGGACTGGATGTCGGCGCCTGCGGCTGCAGCAGGGGAGTAGGAGATGAGCGCGTTGTAGGTGGAGGCGGTGCGGACGGGCATTTCGTCGAACAGGCGGAGTGCGGTGCTGACGCTGTGGGACAAGCGGAGGTAGAGGAGGAGGATGGAGTTGGTAAGGACGGGGTCAGCGTGTAGGAGGCCGATGCGGAGGGAGAAGGCGTGGAGGGAAGCGGCGGCGTGGGAGCGGGAGGAGGGGAGGTGTAGGAAGGAGGAGGCGAGGGAGGAGAGCGTGAAGGCGTCCGGGCGGCGGCGAGGGAGGAGGAGGCGACGGAAGAGGTGGAGCGGGAGGTGGGCGTGGGAGGGGTCGGAGGAGCCGGCGGCGGAGAGGAGGGAGTTGAAGATGGGGAGCGGGACGCCGCAGGGGTCCGCGCGCACGGCGGCGAGGCGAGCTGCCACATACGCCGGGAGTGGCCTCATGGATTGGAAGCGCGGGTTTGACTTTGACGAGAGGACAAAAAGATGCAGGGCCTGTTTGATTCAACATAAAAAAACGCGGGAATAGAAAAAAATTGTAGGATTAAACCGTCCTGTTTAGTTGAATTCTGTAGGATTTGGAGTTTACAGAAAATTTTCTTGAATGAGTGTTTGAATTGTATGAAAGAAAAAAAAATGTAACACAAGGTTTGGGTGGATGGAAATTTTTCTCCAAAATATAGTGCAATGAAATCCTATAATTTTTTTCCTATGTCTATCATATGAATCAAACTATGCATAAAGGAAAAATCTCTAAGGATCAAATTCCTCCCAGTTTCCTATGAGATTCATTTGAATCAAACAAGCCGCAAATTTCTAATTCCACCCAACCTCGTTCTAATTTACAACAAGGTCAACGTCTCATCTCCGATTATATTAATTTAGATCGAAGAGAGTATCTGAATGCACACTCGTAATGAAAGTATTGGATGTGAATCGATCGATGTAGAGCCCTGGTGGTCTTATGCTATGATGTTTCTAAAAAAAGACATTAATATGGTGCTGCTAGGAACAGTTAGTAGATAGAATTATCGATATATTTGGGAAATTTAAAAAGGTCATGGTAATATCTGAATCTGATTTAAATAAAATGAATCCAAATGAACAAGAAAATAGATATGGTAAATATCCTGATCCGTTTTATAATACAAATACATATGTGGTATTGAATTTTAAAACAAATATGGATATAAAAATGAAAATATCTGAATTCAAATAAAATTATGCTAGTCTATTTTAGTAATTATAGTCCTATATGCCAATTATCCAACTAAAAAACTAACAAAATATTTTTTTGTGTTTGAATTTGGAACTATTGTGTATTACAGTATATTAGTATATTTATTCCTCTATCGTTATATAGTTGAATAATTATAAGACACGAGTCTATTGTTTTGTTACTATCCGAGAACATCAATACCCACATCCGTATTCGAGTAACATTCGCTCCAAATTCGTATTCGACAATATGCCTATTCCTAGTGGTCGCGGTTTCTTCAGTTGTATCCGTGGCGATCACATGTTCCCGTCACCGTGACCCGCTCGGTTTCGTAGCGACCGCGTTTCCGACTCCTCCGATCGACCGCTATATATACGTATGCTTGTGGGCTGCGCCGCGCTCACCTCACCACCGGCCACCACCGTGCGCCACCCAGGACGATCGACGATGCAGATCTTCGTGAAGACCATCACCGGGGAGACTCTGGCGCTCGAGGTCGAGAGCAGCGACACGGTCGGCAGCGTCAAGGCCCAGATCTACGACAAGCAAGGGATCGTCGTCGACACCTCCGACGTGGAGGACGACGACGACGATCATCAGCTAACGTCTCTCGTCTTCGCCGGGAAGCAGCTAGACGAGGAGGATGGCCGCCGAACGCTGGCCGACTACGGCATCGGCAAGGAGTCGACGCTGCACCTCGCGCTGGGCCTCCGCGGCGGCCTCCGCCTCTACCAGGGCCGAGGCGGCTACCCCTGGTCCATGGACCGCAACCTCCGGGACCTCGCGCTCAGCTACAATGTGGACAAGATGATATGCCGCAAGTACGTGCATTCATATACATGTTAGTTTTGCTAGGACCTCTAGTGGTAGATCTAGGGGTATACGAGAGAGATAGCCTTACCATCGGCCTTCGGGGTCGACGATGAGGTCGCCATTGAGCTCGTCGAAGTGGTGGCGGCGGTCAGGGGTGATTCCCGCCGCTACAGCGCAAAGCCGGATCGGTGGCTATGGTCTAGGGTTTTCGGTGGGGAGAGTGGGCACGACGAACCTTGGCGTTCGTGCCCCCGGCCCACACCTCTATTTATTGCGCTGCGGGACGGGGGCCCACCAACGATTATGACGTTGGGTGCCCCCGATCAGGGCGCGAGACTAAGGTTTGTTCGGGCCGTTGGGCCGAACGGGAGATCAACCTAACATTGTCCCCCTTGATCTCATCTTTCATTTAACTTATACTTTGGTACCCATTTCATCACAGATCAACATATAGAGCATATCTCGTCATAATGGTCAGTTACACACCATATATTCAACAACCACTATACACCTCTCTATTTTGAAACAGATTCATGTTCTAGACCCTTAATATCCAGGTATCATAGGCTTTTCCTTAAACCCATGTCGGCTAAGTGTTCTCTGAACACACTGGGTGGTAAGCCTTTTGTCAGCGGATCCGCGAGCATTTCTTTTGTACTTATATGCTCTAAACTTATGGTATGATCCTAGATTCTTTCTTTCACAACATAAAACTTAATGTTAATGTGTTTGGAAGCAACACTTGACTTATTGTTGTGAGCATAGAATACTGCTGGCTCATTGTCGCGGTACATCTTGAGTGGTCTTTGAATGCTGTCCACCACTCTCAACCCAGGTATAAACTTCTTTAACCAGTTTGCCTGCTCCGTGGTCTCATAACATGCTACATACTCAGCTACCATCGTGGACGATGTCGTGATGGTTTGCTTGGAGCTTTTCCACGATATAGCTCCACCTGCGAGAGTAAATACATATCATGATGTGGATTTTCTTTCATCTACATCTCCCGCATAGTCTGCATCTTAATACCCTTCTATCTCAAGAGAATCAGTTCTTCTATATGTTAGCATGAGGCCTTTTGTGCCTTTTGCATAACGTAATGCCTTCTTCACCATTTTCCAGTGATCTATCCCTGGATTACTTTGGAATCTGCCAAGTACCCCGATAACAAAAGCTAAGTCAAGGCGTGTACACACTTGAGCATACATCAAGCTTCCGAAAGCAGAAGCATATGGAACCGCTTTCATTTGATCGATCTCATATTGATTCCTGGGACACTCAAAGTTCCCAAATATATCGCCCTTGACTATAGGAGCAGGCGTGGGATTACTCGCATGCATACTATACTTTTTTCAGAATCTTATCTAAGTATGCCTTCTGCGATAACCCTAAAACCCCCTTTTGTCTATCTCGGTGAATTTCAATTCCTAGAACGAATGAAGCTTCACCAAGATCTTTCATATCAAAGTTTGAGGACAAGAACTTCTTTGTATCCAATAGTAGACTAACATCACGAGGCCTGTTTTAATCCATAAATGGACTTTCTCAGACGACATCCCATACGCTCTTTTCCTTCCACAACAAAACCCTTGGGTTGTGCCATGTAAACATTTTCTTCCAAGTCTCCATTTAGGAATGCCGTCTTTACATCCATCTGATGTAATTCTAAATTTTAGTGTGCCACTAAAAAAATTATGATTCTAAAAGAATCCTTACTTGAGACTGGAGAAAATGTCTCATTGTAATCTTTTCCTTCTCTTTGGGTGAAGCCCTTAGCAACAAGTCGTGCCTTATATCTTTCAATATTCCCTCTAGAGTCACATTTGGTTTTGTAGACCATTTACAGCCTACCGTTTTGGCTCTTTTAGGAATTTCTTCTAAATCCCAGACTTTGTTGCTACTCATAGATCTCATTTCATCTTCCATGGCTTCAAGCCACTTCGATGAATGAGGACTTTTAATGGCTTCTTCAAATGTGGTGGGATCACCCTCCATTTGAACTTCTTCACTGACATAGATCTCAAAATCGTTGGGAATAGCTGGCTTTCTAGTTCTTTGAGACCTTCTTAGGGTCTCGCCTTCTAGCACATTCTCTGTGTGGGGCTGTTGCGGCTCTCCCTCATGTGTGGTAACAGGGTCTTCATTTTCATTCATTGTCACCACAGGAGAACCAACAACAGGTGTCATATCGACATTGTCCTATGTCAGTGCAGCAGCAGGTATCGAGAAAAATGGTTCCTGAATCATCGGAGTGGGTGCATGCACCCGCTTCTTCTCAAGGTTGATTTCTCGGGATACCATGCTCCCCCTGATCATCTGATCCTCCAAAAACACAGCGTGTCTCGTTTCTACAAACTTAGTAATTCTGTCTGGACAATAGAAACGATAACCTTTTGACTTGTCTGGATAGCCAATGAAATGGCAACATACTGTCTTGGGATCTAACTTCCCAAGGCTTGGGTTGAAGAGCTTTGCCTCAGCTGGACAACCCCACACTCGCAAATAATTGAGTGAAGGTTCGTGACTAGTCCATAACTCACATGGTGTTTTAGACACCGATTTACTGGGAACTCGATTAAGTATGTGAATGGCGGTTTTTAACGCCTCCATCCACAAACCAATCGTTAAGGTGGAGTAACTTAACATGCTTCTCACCATATCCATCAAGGTACGATTTCGTCTTTCAGCTACTCCATTCTGCTGAGGCTCGCCCGATGTTGAATACTGGGCGACTATATCGTGTTCCTGTAGAAACCTTGCAAAGGGTCCAGGAACCTGGCCATATGGGGTATGCTGGCCGTAGTATTTTCCTCCACGGTCGGACCTTACTACTTTAATCTTTAAACTATGCTGATTTTCAACTTCAGCCTTAAATATCTTGAATTTATCCAGTGCTTCTGAACGTTCTTTAATGGGATAAATGTAACCATAACGCGAATAATCATCTGTGAATGTTATGAAAGAGTCATAGCCATCCACAGATGTCACAGGAAATGGACCGCATATATCCGTATGAATTATTTATAATACTCATGTGCTTCTTTTGGTGCCTTTCTTTATGTTCTTTACAAACTTTCCTTTGATGCAATCAATGCATTGCTCTAAATTTGAAAATTCTAGAGGTGGAAGAATTGATTCTTTTACTAAGAGTTCTATTCTCCCCTTGAAATATGGCCTAAATGATAGTGCCATAATTTCGATGAGACTTCATCAATTCTTTTCCTCTTACTCTTTCCATTCAAGGACGAGGAGGCATTCTCATTCTCAGCGCTTAATACATTCACATTCTCACAAAGTGATAACAAATAAAGCTTGTCTTATCTGAAGGCAAGACCAACAATCTGATTATTAAACTTGATCTTACATTGTCCATCGCTAAAATGGCAAGAAAAACCATAATCGTCTAAGCGCGATACACTTATTAAGTTTCGATGCAAAGAGGGTACATAAACCACATCTACTAATAAAAGTACAAAGCCACTTGACAAATCTAATGGAAGATCGCCAATGGCTTCGACTTCAGCTTGAACGCCGTTTGCAACTTTAATACTTCTTTCTCCTCTTTGCAGGGTCCTTCTCATACGGAATCCCTGTAATGAATTGGCAACATGAACAGTCGCACCTAAGTCAATCCACCAAGTAGATTTTTCATAACTTAAAAATAAGGATTCATCAACAAAAGTAATTAAATCCTCACCATTCTTGCATAAATATTCAGGAAAGCCACACAATCACTCATGTAGTGTCCCTTCTGCTTGCACCACTTGCAGGTGTCCTTGTCCACTTCTTGTGCCTGGTGTTCAGGAGCCTTTCCATGCGGCCTAGAAGAAGAGGGATGCCCCTGAGGTTTCCCTTGGGGCTTGGAACCCTTAAAGTTCCTCTTCTTGGTTGGGCTCAGGTAGTTGACAGAATCACCGGACTGCCCCTTAAGCTTCTCTTCTTCCTGAACACACATGGCCATCATCTTCTCAATGCCCCACTTTTCTGGCTGTGCATTGTAGTTCACAGCAAAAGCTTCAAACTGGTTTGGCAGTGAGGCAAAGATAAGATGAATGATGAACTCATCTGGAAGCTCCATGCACATAGGCTTAAGCTTGGAAGATATGTTGCTCATTCGCAAGATGTGATCCCTAACACCACCACCACTGTATCTTGTAGTAACAAGTTTCTTGATGAGAGAGCTTGCATAGGCCTTTGAGGACCCAGTAAACTGAATCTATACATTTTTCAGGTACTCACTGGCTGTGGTGCACTCTGGGATTGCTCCCCTTATAGCTTCCATGATGGAGCTCTTAATCACCATCAGGCACTTTCTATTGGACGAGTCCCACTTTGGACGCTCAAGGTCGTACTTCATTCTTATCGGTGCATGGTCACTGACCCTTTTCTTGAAGTCTTCTTCACTTTGTTTTTCGCCCC
Source organism: Avena sativa (assembly GCA_916181665.1). Lineage (NCBI taxonomy): Eukaryota > Viridiplantae > Streptophyta > Magnoliopsida > Poales > Poaceae > Avena > Avena sativa. The sequence goes on from OV702284.1 coordinate 2,214,153, forward strand.
TGACGGGGTCGACAGGTTCTTTAGGACAAGTCTCAATCAGTGCCAAGTCGAGGTCAAGCAGAGAAAGCCCCATCTCAACCTTCTCTCGCCATGAGCCGTAGTTCCCTCCATTGAGGGGCTCAATAGCCGAGATGAAACTCATAGGATTGCCTGAAAGCAAAATATCATCAAAACGAGTTAATTCAACGTTGGTCAAATTAAAACATAAAACTTCTCCATATTAATACTACATCACCGTTGGGCAGAAATATAACTAATATGGATAAAACTTACTATTCATAGTGAAAAATTTTACTAACGACGGTGGTCATCAAATAAAATAATCACTATTAAAAAATTGATACTCTCTTTGTTGCATTTAAGCAATTAATTCTGGCAGCAGAAAAACTTGAATAAAATCATCAACTTTACTTCTTTACATAAACTTTACTGTTATTATGTTATTTTCTAAGCAAAATTTTAGTTGGAAAAAATGCTATAGAAAAAACTATGAAAAAGTTAAGCAAAAAAAACAGCAAACAAGTTTCTGTAAATGAAAAAAAAACAGCAAACGACTGGAACAGTCCTGGCGTGCGCGGCCCACGCGGCCTACTACCTGGCGCAGCTGGGTGCTGCTTGCCTATCTGGCGCGCACGCGCGTCCCTTACAACGCCTGGGCCTTGGCCCGCTTCAGCCCGCGGCCTATCAGCGGGGCCTGCGCGGCCCAGCCGCCGCCTTGCGCCTCTCTCCCGCGCGGATCGTGGTCATTCATTGAGTCTACTCTAGATCGGACGGCGCAGCGCGCTCCTTGCGGGAACAAAACTGCTGCCCGTGACCCCCCTTGGAAAACCCTAAGCCACTTCTACCGTCTACTCTCTGGGTCGCTCCTGCCTAGCAGCGGCGGCGGCGCGACGCCCCGCACTGGCAGGTGGAGAGGCGGCCACGCCGTCCGGCGCCAGGCCCCTCCCCCTCGACGCGAGCTCCCTTCCCCATTCTCTGCTAGTGCGGTGATCCAGCATACCACTGCATGATGTAGTACACTATAGTCGTAGACATAACACTAATGAAACACCGTTCACCAGTATTACATCCCTCAGAGTGGTACAACAGAAACACAGCAGGTCCAAGACATGACTATAGGTTACAACTCAACTCTTTACACAAGATCCAGAGAACACTCTAGGTTAAAGAGAGAGAAAGAAACTTCTTACAAAGAAGAATCAGGAATAAATAACTCATAGCTACCATACTTATAAAACTAGTAAATGAACTACTGGGCTTGCATTGCTGCTATTGCAATACTCTACAGAAGTAGGTTCTATGGTTAGAAATTCTATTCTTATTTAATCAGCAACTTTGTCTTCACTTGAGTTGATGTATATGTTGACTTCCTTTACTTCATTGAAGAGCTTTAGCTTTTGATGATTATTCCTGGAGCATGGCTTGATGTAGTCATCGTCTGTACTGGCTTTAGAACCTAGCAAGGGTTAAGAATATACTTTGAGTACGAGCGTACTCAGCAAGTCCACTAGAAAAGGAGTGTTTGATGCACTATAACTACAGCCATAGACCATAGGTTGTAGGCAATGCAAGTTTTCATAAACATTTCTTCAAAGGTTGCTTTTATTCTAAAAAGCTATGTCCGTCAGCCTTCACGGGTTTACCAGAAACTTCATGGGGTTCCTTTCCCGCCGCGTTCGCAGCTCCTTCACGGAACAGGGAGTAGCAAGTTACAGTTCTTACACTCTGCAGAGGTGCGTTACTTTTCCCATGAGAGATCAAATCCTTGTTGCACAACCGGACGATCTTTCCCGTCCACACTTCCTTGGTGTGGGGCCCAGAAGATGATCCAAGCCAATCACTGCCCCCTTCGCGACCTCGCATGTCTCCTTGGTGTACACCATGCCCACATATTGAATTACGGCAATGGTTTGTACAAACCAGTAGATGCCAGAACTATCGCGGGACGTTGAGGGTTCCCACCCATATGCTGCATATCCTCTACGAATTACCAATTAATATGCACACTACGAGTGATAACAGCCACGACCTGCACATCCAGCTACATGCGAGAGGAAGAAGATACAGCTGACTTCTCCGTCCCATTCCAAATCTCATGGTTAACGCGTGATATATGGCGCAAGAATCACTGGCAACATTGGTTGTTAAGTCCTAGGTAATATGTTCCTTTACCACTGGAACTTTCATAGTAGGTTCTTACCTCATGGTAAATAACCTATAATCATATTATTATGAAAATAGTGTTTTCTAACCCTTTTCAAATGCAAGTGATGACAACACTGGATTTGTAAAATACTTTACAGAAAATAACCAAAGGACATGAGCAAGTGTGAACTTGCCTTTTGTGATTGCAAGATTATGCACTCACGGTCTTCGAGACGATATAAGATCCAATATTTGGAATCTGCATCATTGGTCCGGTAAGGACTAATGTTTAAAGAAGCAAGATGCAGTATGCATAAGTAATGATATGCATTTTGTAAAACTCCCAAATTGAATCCCTAATACTTTGAGTGGAGTGAATTTAAATGATTCTTTTCAGAGTTGGTTTATCTTCAAATTTTACTTTATAATTTTTAAGCAATCTTCATTGTTAATAAAATGTGATCAATGCCTTCTCGTATTTGATTGATTAGTTTGGAATTGAGATGCATTATGTCTTAATTGAAATAGACCAAAGTTAACTATAAAAACATAAGTAGTGTATTAGACCTGATGTTTATAAGCTTTGAGACTAAAATTAACTTTAAAAGGGTAAGTAAACTTAAGATGTAGTATGTTTTAATTATTCCCAAGTTTTAGATTTATGATAGGTATAACTAGATGTGGAATTATTCACTTTCTATTTAAGTGAATGATTAGATTAAATTTGTTTTGCTATTATGAAAGGAATATGTATTTATTTAATGGAATCATAATTAGATGGTCTTAGTAATTTGTTAGAATTTGAAGTTATGTTAATAGTGGTTAAGATATAATGATTATTCACCATATTATATTAATGGGTGATACCCAATGTTTATTTAAAAGGATTCTTAATAAGATTTTTAAAATAATATTTTAAAGCTAAAGTTATACTTAAGTTTGATTATGAATTCAAGTGATGGTTTTGGAATTAGTACTAAGACACTAATTGCTCAAGGTTTTATAAGAATTGTGATTATTTATTTTAAAGAATTCACAAAATAGGTATTAGGTAAGGATTTATTATTTAAAATATTAAAGACTTTCCTAATAATATATTTAATATTTTTCTAGTGTAATATATTTATTCAAGACCTTAAAAATGAATTTTATTTATTTTTAAGTATTATCTTTATTTTTATAAAATTCATGAAAGAATTAAGTGTCTTTAAATATTTGCTTTATGTTTTATTTGTAAAACTCTAAGTGAGTATTTTTATAAAATAATAGAGTTATTTTGATACACAAAAATAATTTTTATTCATTTTTTTAGGATTTTCCTTATTTTATGAAATTTCTTTTTGGATGTAATGGTGTTATTATTTATATACATTTTATTTATATTAACAAGTAAGATTATAATTTTTTATGTATATATTATTCTTGTGGTCATTTTGTCCTATCATATGCATTTTTCGGATTTTTCTATATTTTTCTAGGGTATAAATTATGTTTAGGGGTAGTTTGGTCTTTTAGTAATTGGTTAAACAACCTATTTTTTTTTAATTTTGACCTTGTGTATAAGACCATTTGGCCTTTTGGCCCATCTAGTTGGGCTGTTCCACCCTATACCTATCACACGCACGCGACAGACAAGACCCCCTTTCTTCCTCTCGTTCCCCTCCAGTGCTTGCACCGCCTCCTGCCGACCTGGTCATCGACGGCCTCTCCTGGCGCTGTTCCGCCTCCCTCTCTCTCTCTCTCTCCCTCTTTCTCTATCCCTTTCCCTTCTTTTGATCTCCCACCGCCGTGGTTCCTCGGCATCCGCGTGCTCACTTCGGGGAGAAACCTTAGGTTGCCGCCCTGCGGGTCCTCCCGGCCATCTTCGACTCTCCGACGCCACCACATGCCGGTGAGACACCACTCCGGTACTCTCCGCCATATCCACACCGCCACCAAACCAGCGCCTCTTCCAATGCTCTCCCACACGGGAAACCCTAGCCGAATCGGCTTGGCTTACGGCATCGCTCCTGCCATGGGCTGGCCGTAGTCTCCTGCACTACGGTGTGGTATTGCAGCAGTTGCTGTGATTTACCCCAACCCTCGATGTCGGAGGGACGGTGCCGCAGCGCAACCCCGGCGCCCTTAGCCTGCTGCCTAGGAACCTTGCTATGATGGTGGATAGTGGTGATGCTGCTGGGACTGCTTCTTTCTCCGACACCGGTGGGACGACAACGTTTGCAACCCCGGCGTCGGCTGCTTTGTCTACTTCATTTCTTATCCCCCCTACATCGAGTGTTGCATCAACTTCTACCCTAAACCACGTAATTATTTTGTGACCGGCCTTCGAGCCGATGTGCTGTACTGGTTGTGAAACTATGAGAAGGGGATATCCTGATTGTGAGCTCGATGTTATGGTGCTGCTGGGAGTTTGGTCAGATGCTAGTATAATTTGTTTGCATAGTTAGGTTAGAATTTATCTAGCTAGATATGTTCTACTTAATGTGTAGTGAATCTAGCTTGTAGAAATGAATAAGGTCGATTGATTATGTTCAGATTTGCTTTAGTTGCCATGGCATTTGTCGGGGGGATAACCCCCGGTAGTGTCACGAGAGGGGAAACATAGCGCAGCAGGGTTGGCTCCGAGTAAAAATGAACCAGGCCGGGTAAGAATGGCCGGGTAAGATAAGCATGAAAGCCGAGATACAAACTATCTCGACCTGTATAGTACAAAGTTGTAACCCTCGTAGGTACCAACGAGCCGAGTCAAGAAGGACGCGTGGCACCTTTCCGAGTAAGGTTCGGGAAGGACCATGGTAAAGCATGGTCAAAAGAGAAGGGCGATGCCAGGATGACACAAAAGGAGCCGGGTGACGCCCAAAGCGAGCGCTGATGTATAAAGTAACTACGTGACGCCAAAAAGAACAAGAAGCAGTGTACCAGAAGACCGTTAGATGTCAAGCTTTATGGACCGGGCCTATGGGATTAAGGCAAGCCCATAACTCGGCCCATATTGTAGGGACCAAGATCCAAACAGTAAACCCTAGAACCCAAAGGGGCATTAGCTAACTAGCACTGCATATATAAGGGAGGGCATAGCAGTAGTAGGAGGGGGTTGGACCAAGGAGAGAACAGGTGCTGCGTAGTCAAGCCAAAACAGCTCAAGGAGCACTTGTAATCTTTGGGGTATCAATCAAATTGTCAAGTGTGGAGAGTTCTTCTTGTTCTTCGTGCATGGATCGACCGTGCACTCCCTCCCCGGTGACCACAAGCACCCATTCGGCCCCCAACTTAAGCCTACCCATGGCATCTGCCGTGCCACCACCACGACAGTTGGCGTCCACCGTGGGGAAGAAGCAGGTGCTTGATGGAGTCTTCATCCGGACGGGCAACATCATCGCCAAGACCGGCGAGCGCGTCTACTCCGGCCTCATCTAGAGGTTTGGAGCGCTCAACTTCGTCAGCGACAACGCGGGCTGCTTCGGGACCAAGCCGTTCCCTAGGGGCGGTCGCTTCATCAAATTCGGCGAGCACCAGGTCTATGTCGTGGTGCGCATGGAGCGCGCATATCCTGAGCACGTCGTCCTGGCGCCGGATCCCCCAACGGCACCAGTCGCTGGGAAACCTCTCCAACTCGTCTCCATGGAGGTAATGATGACTGCCCCAAACCCCGTAGCTCCCACAGTAGTTCCAATGGTAAATGAAAACACAGAAGGAGGAAATCATGAGGAAACGCCAAGGGCTGCAAGAACAGTAAAGGCACCGCTGGAGAAACCAGAGAACATATCTAGGAGCAAAAGAGCTAAGGAGCTAAAGGAAGCGATAGACAAGTTGGCAGAGCCAGTGGCACAAGTAACTGACCCTTCGCGTGTGCAAGCCGAGTTGGAAGAAGCCAGGATAAAAGTCCTGGAGAAAGCAAAGGATCTAGCACAATTTCAGCAGGATGTGGATATCACTATCCGAGAGCTTAACTCGGCAAATCGAGTCAAGGGCGCAAAGACCCAACTTGATGCAACAAGATTGAGAGGAAGGAACCTCAATGAAGAACTGGAAGATGCGACATCAAAGATAACACCAGAGAACAGCAATGAGACGGCCATGCGTCCAATGTACAACACAGCAGCAGCTAATCTGCGAGCAGCAGAAGCAGCAATGGCAGAATTACCCGACTTGGAGGGGGAAGCAAAGAAAAGGCAGCAAGAACGAGTCAATGAGTTAGTAAAAGCAGCCAGCATGCTGAATGCGGCATATTACAGAGAAAATCCGGGTATAGCACGGATATCACAGCTGGTTCACTCGGCAACTCCTATTCCGGCAAGATTGGCTGGGCACACGGCATCCTACCCGGAGCGGTACCCAGGCCGAGAAAAGAAAAAAGTGTGGATTCTGGAAGAAACAAGCATATGGTCGCCTATGATCCGACAGTAGTTCAAGGAAACCTGGCGCATGCGCAAGGGGCAAAAAGAAATAATCCCCGAGAAAATGAAAACCAGGAAAAAATTGGACAGAGAAATGACTTACAAGAGGCCGAATCACCCACAACAACTAGCAATGTGCAAGCAAAGACCGAATGAGACAGACAGGGAGTTCCTCACAAGGTGGTGTACAATGCGTAACTCTTGTGAAGGGGTAATCGAGTCACAAGCAATCACATGGTTTGCACAAGGATGTAGACATGGTAGTGCGTTGTGGCAAAGGTTACGAGATATGCTGGCGAGCCTAGCAGAGATGATAAGAATCGTCGACTCGTACGCGTTAGGAGATCCGACTCAGCCACTGCTCATGTCGGCAGACGGGATGACTGAGACTCAGATCTATGACGTTGCCGGGTCGCAAAGGCACCAGGAGAGATCCGAATACAGAAGCAAGAGAAGAGACGCGAGGCCGGATTACAGGTATGGTTCGGCTCAGGTTGCAGCAGTGAGTCAGGATCATCCAGATGCTGGAAGCAGTCAGCGTCAAAGGACAAATGGTCAACAATAGTGGGTGCCAAAGAATGACGGCAAAAGGCCATACGATCAGAGGAAACAGTATCAAGACCGACAAAAATAGACCTACGAGATGATGCTGGATCAGCCATGTAAGTTTCACACGCCAAGTCCGAGTAAGCCGGCAAATCACTCAACAAGGCAATGCACTTGGTTCCAGAAAGGAGATAGAGTGGACTCGTCGAATAAGCAGCTTCCACCACCTCCCCCTCCTCCACTTACAGGAGGAAATGCTCAAGAAGTAGGAGCAGATAACAGATATGAAAACAGGCAGCCGAGGTATCAGAATCAAGAAAGAAGAGAAGCTGTGCACCAAGTGCGCAATCCAAGAGGTGACGATGCCCATGTCGGCCACATAACCAAAAATGAGTATAGAGAACATCACCAGAGCTATGTTGTCTTTGTCACAGAGCCAAATGACAAGAAGAGCCAGCAGCGACGAATGATGGAAGTAAATGCCACGATGCCGACAATTCCCAACTACATGCATTGGTCTGAGTAAGAGATAACTTGGAGTATAAAGGATCACCCCAAAATCACGCTAACCCCAGGAGGATACGCTCTGGTTCTGGATCCAACGTTCATGGGCCCAGATATCAACGTGAAATTTTCAAAGGTGTTAGTCGATGATGGCAGTAGCATCAACATCATGTACAAAGATACTATGCTCTAGTTAGGCATTACCATGAACATGCTGGAGCCGACTAAGACCACTTTCCACGGGATTGTGTCGGGATTGTCCTGTGAGCCAATTGGCAAGATCTGGGTCGACGTCTTATCGGCAACAAAGAAAATTGTCGCAATGAAGCCATAGAGTTCGAGGTAGTAGATTTGGTCAACTCATATCATGCCTTACTTGGCAGGCCGGCTATGGCAAAGTTCATGGCTACTCCTCACGTCGCTTACTTGAAGATGAAGCTGCCAGGCCCATGTGGGGTGATCATAGTTGAAGGAGATTACAAAAGATCTATTGCTTGTGCCTCATCCGAATCTTCACTGGCCGAGTCACTCATCGTAGCACAAGAGAAAAGTCAGATATTGGAGGTGGCAGCATTGGCCAAAGCAGCACAAATGTCCATGCCGGCACTCACCAACCCGCATGGCAATGTGTCATTTCAAGCTACCAAGGAAACCAAGAAGGTGCAGGTGGATGAAACTTTCCTAGAGCACACAGTAACCATTGGGGATGGCCTTACATATAAATAGGAAAGCGAGCTCACCAGCTTCCTCCCTGAGAATCGGGACATCTTTGCATGGTCCACTCAAGATCTGCAAGGAGTTCCGAGGGAGCTGGCTGAGCACTCTCTTCATGTAAGACCAGATGCAAGGCCGGTGAAGCAACCCCTCTGCCTCTTCGCCGAAGATAGGAGGAAAGTAATAGCGGCCGAGATTGCAAGACTTTTAGCTGCTGGATTCATCATGGAAGTGCTGCACCCAGACTGGTTGTCAAATCCAGTCCTGGTCGAGAAGAAGAAATATGACCCGAACGTGGCAGTGGTATGGCGCATGTGTATTGATTACACGAACCTCAATAAGGCGTGTCCGAAAGATCCATTTCCTCTGCCTCGGATCGATCAAGTCATAGATTCTACTGCTGGGTGTGAGTTGTTGTCATTTGTGGATGCATATTCAGGATTCCATCAGATTCCACTGAATCCAAATGATCAAATAAAGACAGCTTTTATCACCCCGTACGGGGCTTATTGCTATCGCACCATGCCATTAGGATTGAGAAATGCAGGCGCAACATATCAAAGATGCATGCAAAAATGCTTGCAAGATCAATTGGACAAAAATGTTCAAGTATACGTCGATGACGTGGTAATAAAAACCAAACAAAGTCATACTCTAATTGAGGACTTGCGTCAAACATTCGCAAACTTGAGAAGATTCCGGATGAAACTTAACCCGAAAAAATGTACATTTGGTGTCCCGGATGGAAAGTTACTCGGATTCCTTGTATCCAGCCAAGGAATTGAAGCTAACCCGACAAAGATCAGGGCCATCGAAAGAATGGAATTGCCAAAAACCCTCAATGATGTCCAGATGTTTACTGGATGCCTGGCTTCATTGAGCAGGTTTGTTAGTCGTCTAGGCGAAAAGGCCCTACCACTATATCAGCTGATGAATAAATCAGACAAATTCACATGGACACAGCAAGCTGATAGCTCTTTCCATGAATTAAAGAAAATGTTGGCAACAACACCAATATTAGCGTCACCACTATCCAAGGAGCCAATGCTGCTCTATGTCGCCGCAACCAACAGAGTTGCAAGTGCAGTAATAGTGGTTGAACGTGAAGAAGGGGGCAAATCAGTCCAAAGACCAGTATATTACTTGAGCGAAGTGCTCTCTGTCTCGAAAAAGAATTACCCGCATTATCAGAAGATGACATATGGGGTATATATGGCAGCAAAGAAGCTGAAACATTATTTTCAAGAACACCCAATCCGGGTAATATGCGAGGCACCTATCTCGGATATATTGGGCAGCAAAGATGCCAGCGGCCGAGTAGCCAAATGGGCCAGTGAACTGGCACCATACACTCTACAATATGATAGGCGGGATGCAATAAAATCTCAAGCCGTTGCAGATTTCTTTGTAGAATGGATGGAGATGCTGTAGCACCCCGGGTAAAACCACTACTAGAAAATCGCGGTTAAATAATACTTTGTGCATCATCATGACATCATCATACACGTTTTGCCTAAAACTATTTTTCCAAAAGCATGTTTTTGTTTATCAAATACCCCCTCTATTTTAAATGTAAAACCCTGGAACGTCCGGATGTTTTATTTTATCTAAATATTATTTCCAAAAGGCTTTAAATAAAACAGGAACAAAAATAAATAAATATAAAAGTTATTTTTATTTAGGGAGGCAGCCAGCCAGGCCCAAAAGCCCAGCCGGCCACCTCCAACCTATCACCTAACCCCAAACCCTATACTACCTAACCCTAACCTACCCTATCCCCACACCACTCCCCATCCCGCCGCCACAGCGGTCAACACACCCAACACGACCACGCAGACACGCTCCCGCCTGGCCCTTCCCTCGTCATGTTTTCCTACACGCCACCCCTTGCAGTGCCCGCACATCGCGCACCCACCCCGCTCTCACCGGCCCCACCTCCTTCCTGGCGACCTTCCTCCCTATCGCTCTGTTCGCCGCCGCCAGCGTCCTCGCCCGCCCCGCGTCCTCCTCGACCCGGACACCCATGCCGTCCCCGACCAGAGCCCCATGCCGCCTCTGCCTCGCTCTGCTCGTCGCCGTGGTTCCTCCAGGCGCCCGCGTGGCCCCACGTCGTCATCGCCTCGCCTGACTTTGCCGCTGCGTGGACCCCGCCGTAACCTCGTTCCCTGCGGCCGCGCTTGCTACCCGTGCCGCCAGCGAACCTCGCCGGCCGCGCCTCTCCGTCGTGACCTCGCCGCCCCTGCGAGATCCTCGCTGGCCGCCTGCGCCGTGTCGGCCTCCCGAAGCTTCACGCCTCCTCCGCGTCCTCCTCCCCGGTCGCGTCCGGCCGCCGCCGCGACGCCGTGCTCCATCTGCCTCGTCTTAGCGCCGCTCCTTCCTCCCCCCAACCACGACCACCCCGAGCTCGCCGGCCCTCGCGCCGCCTCTGCCTGGCGAGCCCTGTGCCGTCCGTTTGCCCCGACTTCGCCGTCGGTCGTCCTCCTGCAACTGCGCCGACACCGCGCTCGTCCCCGACCCAGAGTCAAGGCGTCCTCGGTTCTTGTTTTCCCGTCGCCGTCCTCTCTGCCTTTTACACGCGCGCGTGACCGCGAGCGTCTCTGTTCCAGCAGTGGATGCAAACGATGCTCCTTTCTTTGTGTGTGTGCGCCGTTGTGGTACTAGCGGGCTTCATGTTGTTGCTCTCCTAGTACACCGCAGGCGCATATCTCAGGTACCCTGCGCGCTTGTTAGACCCCAAGCTTGCCTTTGCCAATGTTGTCGGCCAAGCCTTGGTCCGAACCTCGTCAGGATCTTCTCGTTGACAAGACCGAACTAGCGCATAATCAAGTTGGCTACCGATCATCGTGTTCGACTCACAAGAACTTCATCACGAAACCGATAAGATCGACCACCCGGAGGCGATGACGCCGGTTCGACAAGATCGTCTTCCCGGAGCTAGAAATCCCGAAGACCGATCACGGATCCGCAAACCCGTTCCTAGATCCAATGACCCGAAGACCGATCCCGCGAACCCTGGCGCCCAAGATCTTCGGACCCCGATGTGTGACCCTATCCTAGACCCCTATTTTATAATATATGACATATATCTTGTTGCATATTAAATTGTCATGCTTTCATACATTGTGTGGTTTGGGGCATTATGCCGATTCACCTCATAAATAAATATGGAGACCATATGCGGGCGAATCTAGTCTAATATTGGTCCCATTTAAATTTGTGCATCGAACCAGTGATATAATTTTGCCTTGTTAAGACAACATTTAAATTGCGGGGTATCTAAATAACATGAACCTATTAATTAATTGTCGGGACCCGGTTCCGCTTAATATTGCCTAATTGCATCGCATCTTGCCATGCCATACATCATACATGTATCATGCCCGATCTTTTGTCGTAGTATTAAATAGTGCATCCGGTGTTTTCTTCTAGTGCTTTGCTTCTTCACGGATTAGGCCGATGAGTTGATGCGAGTATCGACCCGATCTTCGGATGAACCTCCAGCAATGTTTTTAGGCGAGCATTCTCCCCCTTTCTACCTATTTTACATTTCTCGTCTTTACTTCCTCCTATTGATCTATTGCTATCTGTGTTGCGATGCTCTAGTTTTCGTACCCGTGATATCCCTTGCAGCCATTAAATTGCCTTGGACACATCCTATTACCTGTTGTTTGGTAGATAGTCAGCCTTGCGAGTCGTAGTTGCTTGCGCAGGTGTTGCCTCGCGCCGTCGATGTTCCACAGTTGTTGGAGTAATGCCTCATGTTTAATGTTGGAGATGATCATGGCTTTAATTATCGTTTGATAACTAAAATTTAAGTAGGTAAATAATGCAGAGGCACAGGTGGGCAATAGATGTTATTTGGTTTTTAACCGTCCACTTGTGTCCCGTAGGACCCCGAATACGTGATACCTGTTCTTTGAATATTCGCATTGTCCGCATGTGGGACCATGAATCCCCCTAACCCTAGCTTGAGTCATATTTAATTCCTTGGGGCCACAAGTAGTTTTGGGGCTTTATTACTATCCTGTACTTATGCCATGCTTTACTGCTTTATTTACGATTGCGCGTGGAGCGTCTATACTGTTTAGGAACAAATGTGGAATGTTTCCGCGGTATCGACAAGCCCAGTCACACTTTCGGGTTTTCGGTCGTTTACAGCCATTGGCACAAACCTCTGGGTCCGTCTCGAAGCCGGCCAACTTCGTCGCGGGTAGCTTGGTGGGGTGGCCCCCTGAAATCAAATATGAATCTTGCGAATGTTCTGTCGTGATGCCTCGTTGGGTTTTCATTTGGTTTTTCTCGAGGTTGATCGTGCGTGTGTTGCTATTTGTGCCCCCTGTAGGGTAAAACTTTCTGAAAGCCGTGTCCGCGGTTATGGGCGACTTGGAGCACAGTATCTCGATCATAGACAACTATAACTAAAGTAGTGCTATAAATTTAACTTTATAATGACTAGTAATCAGCTTCACTATAATGCAATGGCTAAATAAAAGTGCCAACAATTGCTGGTTTGGGTTGTCTCCTGTTACCATTGTATCTGACTAGTAAGTATTGCAACTACAACGGAATGGCTAAATAAAAGTACCAACAACTGCTGGGTTTTGGGATGCCTCATGCTATATGTATCTGACTAGTAAGTACTACAACTACAACGGAATGGTTAACTAAAACTGCCCACTGCTTATTATATCAGGATGACTCATGCTATCTATATCTGACTAGTAATTGCCGCAACTATAACGGAATGAATAAAACTACCAACTGTGTGAGTTCCTCGGTTGACTTCCTCGTTTGGTCTCGAGGGGGAAATACCAGGATGGGTATGCTTGGTGATAGTTTCAGGTTGGATCCGAATAGGTCTTTCTTATCCCTATCTGATAGCCGCCAGTTGTACTGAGTCTCTATAGGTTGTTTAGTACATGCTGCGCTGCCGCTTCAGTCCACCATACCTATATAGGCGAGGACCGCCGAATTCTAGTCTCGCCGTGTACTGGCCTCAGTACTGACCGCTCTCTTTTTCCTTTGCCCTTTGTCGGCACCCCTTTTGTTAAGCAGGTTTTGAGATCGACGCCGTTAGCAGGGTTACCCTTCCGGCTTGGCCTGGGCAGGGTTATGGACGCCATTGGTTATTCTTCAGGGCTCTTAGCCTAATTTTCATATTGTCCGTACTCAGACGCTGTATCGTTTTCAAGGTGATTTGGATCTTTGCACTGTATATTGTAACCTTGACTCGATGAGTCGCTGTTGTATATATCTGTTTTGTGGGTTCCATCATGGACTAATGTGTAATAATATTACTTCGTTTTCCACCCGCACGTATGTGCCTGGTGGGAACCTTTGAATCGTTTCTATGCGGGTTTGGCGGGAATCGCTGAGACTTGCATAGGGTCGATTCCGAGGGTGTTACAGAGTGGTATCAGAGCTCAGCAGTTACGATACCCCTTTGGTCCAGTCTGTAGGATAACCTAGCTAACGGTCGTCGTAGAGTGTCAAAATTATTTTGCAAAATCGGTTGGGTAGATTTGATTAGGTCTGCTTTTACTTCTTATCCCTCTGCTATTCTCCTCTTATCTCGACGTGTTTTGAATCTTCTCTCTTATCTTTTCTTCGAGTCCAACATTTCTCGTGGTTGGGTTTCCGTCGTACCTTCAGGGTTTCGCTTCCATCCTCTTGTAATGGTGCTTCAACATCAGACATTCATGCTAACTGATGAATCTTTCATCTGTTGTACCTTTTAGTGGACTAAAAATTCACTAATTTTTTTCCTTTGTATCTCCTGGTGTTTTACAACGCGACGACATCTTCTACACTAGATCCGATGAAGAACTTGTATCACTCCTTTGTTTTCTGGACATAGTTTGTTAAAATCTCCAGTCTAAATCCTGAAAGTTAGTTGCATAATTCTGCTATTCCTGTACAGAGTAATGCTTTTAGTGCAGGATGGAGTCGCGACCATGCCACTACTCTTATCATTTGTTGTTGTACATTGAATGGTGGATTGCTGCAATTTACTCCTTCCACGGAAGTTAGAGGTGGCCTTACCTTTAACTGTAGGGTTCGCATCATAGAAAACAAAAAATTTCCTACGATGGGAACAACTATGTACCAAGATCTATCTACTAGATACAAACAACGGGCGGATGTACATCCGTAGAGAACATACCCTTGAAGACCGACAAAGCTTAACGAGTCCAAACTCGTGGTTGATGTAGACGATCTCTTGACGATCTCAAGATCGGGAGGAAGTCCTAGCGCCGCAAAACAACAGCGCATCCATGCTCGCACACACGTCCGAGGCACCGAGCAACCTCCGCCTCCTCGCTCCAGCGATGCAGCGGAAGCACAACTATTTCTTGCCGAATAGCCACCGGGAACATGTATCTCGCTAGTCCGAGACCATGGGGGATAAGTTCTAGAGGGGGAGAGAGATCCTTCACGAGGAGGTGTGAGTGAGAAGTGAGGAGAGGGGCTCCTTATATAGGGGAGGGGGCAGCCCAAGGGGGCATGGCCGCCGGCCATGGAGGGTGCCCCCACCTCTCCCTCATTCATGTGGGTGGACACTCCACTCACAAAATGCCCCTTCAATTTTCTCCACTCAAAATCCCACTCAATTTCCCATTAAATTTCCACCAAATTTAATGCAAACTCTCATTAAATAAAACTCCTTTTATTTATTCAGAATTTTGTCAATTAATTTAATGACAAACATTCACATATAACCCCTTGCTAGTATTTCATTTCACATGCATAAACACTTTCTGCAATTTCACCCGAAAACCCGTTTCGGTATCTAGTGAAATAAATTCCTACGCTTGTTATTCTTTTCGGCATGAAACTTTTGCTCCAAATGGATGTCGGTGTATCTTAAGTGTGTCACCCTATGGTTCGCGAATAATGCGGACATGACCAAGACCCCTCTCGGATCAATAATCAGCATCGGGATTTGGAGACCCATACTGACTCCCACACATTCAACGATGACTTTCTTGTGATTGTGTGAACCTTTTACGATAGTATCTTAATCCCTTTTTTTCGCGATATATTACATGTTAGAGATTCGATCATCGGTATCTCCATACCTAGTTTGATCTCGTTACTGACATGCACTCTTTTCTTGTTCCCGTGATATAACATTCTAGTGATCAAATCACTTGCTTGCAAGCTAATCAATGTGATATCACCGAGAGGGCCCAAAGCATATCTATCCGTCATCGGGATGAACAAATTCCACTCTCGATCCATGGGCCTCAACATAACACTTTAGTAGTTCTGAACCCATCTTTATAATCACCCTGTTACGGTGTGATGTTTGATGTTATCAAGAAACTCTTTTGGTGTTAGTGATTGACATGATCTCATGGTCTAAGGATTAGGATCACTTCGTAAGTTGTTATAGCAATATAAACTCAATGACTTTGATCGTAATGCTATAATTAGGATGAATGTTCATCACACCATTACACTAAGGTTGTGACCTCGTTATTAACAACATCCAATGTCCATGATCAGGAAACTTTGATCATCTTGTTAATCAACGAGCTAGTTTATAAGAGAGGCATAACTAGGAACTTCCTTTTGTTTATTAAACACACATGTATTAATGTTTCTGTATTAATACAATTATAGCATGTAAAATAAACATTTATCATAAACAAGGAATACGATAATAACCACTTTATTATTGCCTCTCGGGCATATTCCCTTCAGTCTCCCACTAGCACTAGAGACAATAATCTAGTTTGAAAACTTTGAGTATTGAAAACCTATGGCTTTCTGGTGTTCCATATACGCAATTGCAAGTGGTTAACATAATCTACAGATCTGACGCCTCAGGTCCATGTGTATTTGCATGTCTTTGCGTCTTCACGCATCACTCATTCTTCAATGAGACAACATTGCATAAATTTGGTCTTTTGGTGAGACCTTTAGTTCCTCGGGGTTAAAACATGTCGATACTATTGTTGTAATATATCTTTAGTGTTAGCCCATTGCGAACCACACCTTAGTTTGATAACAAACTACTTGACACAAATTCCCTCCTTTGCTGCTACTATAGCAGTCATATACTTAGCCTTTCGTTGTAGTATCCGTCATAATGTATTAACTTTGGAATTCGTCCAAGTTCATCATGGAATCTCCTTTCCATTACATTGTGCCACCCATAGTTTAAATTGAGATAAACTTAATTTTTATCTTGTGACAAAACTAGTATCAATGTAACGCTTTACAATGAACTATTTGTAATTGTTTGTCACCTCTACACAAATATATTCTTAGTTCTTCCAAAAGATCATAAGAATATCCTCACTATCATACAATAATCATTTTATGATTCATTCTGGTATATGCTCATAACACTTAGAGCATAGGACATATCTGGATGTGTACATATCATGGTATGATTGATCAAAACATCCTTGTGATTTCACTCATCAAGTGTCAAAGCACTTGAATCTTGTTTCACTTATCAAGTGTCAATACACTTGAATCTTGATTCAATTCCTTTTCATGCGTCAAGAACCGTTTCTTGTCGTTTCTATATTGAACTCCTTCAATATCTCATATATGTACGTTTGGCACAACCATATTAGCGGCACAGTCTATCCACTATAGACATTCATGCTAAATATTCGAGTTTTGCCTAAGTATTTCATCAAAATGAAATTCTTAACCTTTGTCAATAAAAGATACATCATTTCTAATCAACAAGATTTCATCCATATATTGTATTATAAAATATGTCTTAGCGCTCCCACTTAATTTCTTGCAAATGCAAGCATCTTCATCGTCTCCAGATGAAAACTCCTTTTTCATCACGGTGAAGATTCCAACTCCGCGATGCTTACTTCAACCATTCAAGTTTGCATGCCCTTTTAGCATCCTTTGAATTAACAAAACCCTTTGGACCGTGTCTTGTACACGTCCTAGGTAACCATTCTATTAGAAGAACTTTGTTTTGTTTATTCATCTACCATATACCAAATTATATGTAGTGGTTGCTACTTTAATCCGTTCAGACTAAATATCGCTATGAAAGATCAAATCTTGTCATAGTCAACTCTTTGAACATTGTCATAAAATACTTTATGACATGTCGACTATTTCATAGATGTGAAACATCCATGTCTGTTTCTTTATAGATCCAAATACGACCGATAGGTTTTTACACCTTTTCGGAGGGTCTTCCAAGTTCAAAACTTGATTTCTCGTGTATGGAACTATCACGGATTTTATGGCTTCAAGCCATTTGACGGAGTCAGGGCTCATCATCTCTTCTTTGTATGTGGTCGTTCATCATTGTCAAACAATAATGATTTACTCTCAAATCTCATCATTTGATTTGTTTATCCGACCGACTTGGTTCAATAAGAACTTAGATCTCGGTGACCACAACCTTTGAGGCACATAAGCTATGAGCATTATGGCATCCTCCGGAACCATTTCCGGCGCTGTGTAACTCAGCACATTTAGCTAAGGTTCGTTAACCTTATCAAAGTTCTATTGTCCTCCCACTTAACATTTATGAAAAATTCCTCCTTCAAGAAACTTCACGTTTCAAGCGACAAACCCTTTTGTCCTTGGTGTTATGGAGGAATAACCAATTGTTATTCGAAATAACCTACAAAGACATGCTCATCCGACTTTGGTTGTAAACATCTTACTTATGTTTAGCATACCAAAATTTAAGAAAGGACAACTTGGGTTTTACCCCAAACCATAACTCATATGGTGTCATTTCAACAGATCAAGATGGATCTCTTTTCAGTGTAAAAGCGGTAGTCTCTAAAGCTTTAATCTTTTAAAACATCATGGCAATTTTATAAATAACACCTTTGATCCAACCATGTCACACAAGGTTTCATTACAAATCTCAAACACTCCATACTCCTATGGTGTTTCGGGAGATGTAAATCTAGGTGTTTTGCTAAACTTGCAACTCAAATAAATCCCTTTATGATAAAATCATAATTCATTTATTTTCTTGTTACACTTGTAACTCAAATAAATCCCTTATGATAAAATCATAAACCATTTATTTTCTTGTTACAATGATTTTCACTTCATCTTGAAAGTCTTTGAAACGTTTTTCAAATATTTCATACTTCTTTCTCATTAAGTGAATATTCACTCAAATTTCCGGAGAAATTATATGAAGTTGAAACCCATCGCTTACGACTACACATAATGGACTACATACATCGATATGTATAAATTCCAATATTTTAATCGTTCGTTCTTCTTTGGCCTTTGAACGAAGTTTTTAATTATCCCGAGGAAAGTCTCACAAGCGTCACTTGATCAAATCAAAGACTCCAAAAATCCATGAATATGGAGATTCTTCATGTTTTCTTTCCAATATAATTTACACGGCAATGTCACTTCGTAAGTGATCTTTCAATCATTTGTCTTGCGACATTTTAGCATTAGTTTTTATGGATGTGATTTCTCCAACTAGATTTGTAAATCATCCATATTATATGGAATACGGTAATTATTTGAACAACCTTTGTTATCATAATACCTGATTTAAATAACAATTATTAAAACAAATCTTGAAGTCAAGCTTTGATGTCAACGAGAAATACAAACAACGGTTTGTTTGTTTTCGATGAACATCATCACATATTCTCTTGCTAGTTACTTAGGCCATTGTGGTTCATGAATTGTGTCGTTCCATATGAAATTTCATACCAACCAATTCGGTATCCAATACCCAAGAACCACATTGTTTAACAAGCAAAGAATACAACTATAACATGGATATCATCCATATACCTAAATTGGATATTTCCAATATTTTCTTTTCTGCCAAATATATTTTATAGATTCTCTTTCAGCATTTCCTTTTCCTTTTAAAAGAATCTATCAACATCAAAAGTGGCACCATATACATGACACATAGTCCAAAGCGTGTATATTCAAATAATAATACCTTTGGACTTGCACTTTGAAGTAGATCACCATCATCAAAATGATCGGTATTCTTTCAAAATCCATTCTTTAGTAATCTTTTAGTGTAGTAAACACTTTACATACATCTTCTATTCATCCTTATAATGACAACTTTCATGATCAAGCTACTGTAGCTTATAAAGGCGAATCGTTAGTATAACATTACTTTCCAAAACCCTTTTGGATGATTAGGATGTCTAGCATCTCCAACCTTCGTAAATTCTCATACAATATGAGAACATATATTATACTCTATCATATTGCAACCAAAACATTGTTTCAGATATCGTTATATCTGTCACACATGATGGTTTCTGAAAAAATTCTTTCAGCTCCAAGATAAACTTGATATTAAAACAATCATGAATCATGGAGGCAAACATGATACTTAAGATACTAACACTGGAATTGTTACTATCGATTTAATACTAACTATTAAATTTCACGGAGTAAATAGAGTTTGCTGAAAGTTTGCAATAGGACTTTAAACTTTGATTGACACTCAACACAATACGATACCAGTTCGTAAATTATATATCCAGAATTCTATAATTCTATTATCTCAATTACAACTAAGCATAAGGTGGTGAACGAATGCCAATGACTACAACAAATTATACAAATTCACTTTGATTTAATTTATGATAAATTGAGTTCTACTAATCCAAATTAGAAATGAACTCCCACTCAAAAACGACATCCCTCGTGTCTTTTTGGTGATTACATGAACCAAATCCACTACACCAAGTCCGATCATCACGTGATTCGGTGTAGCTTCAAAGGCGAGCATCCATATGGTCATCATATCAAAACATATGACTCATGCTTAACCTTTCGGTCCGTTCTGAGGCCATGTCTGTACATGCTAGGCTCGCCAAGTAAGAACCTTAGTATTCGCGTGTGTAACTGTCTTACACCCGAGATATGCTCGTGGATTCAAGTACACCCGATCATCGCGTGATGTCTTGAAGCGACGAAACATTATCGGTGTATACTTAAGGAAGAACACATTCTTATCTTGATATTTAAATGAGGGATCATTTTATTATGCTAATAAAACGCCAAACAAGCAATATAAGATGCAATCAAACATCACATGTTAATAAGTGAAATGATATGGTTCCCGCATATGATCTCATCATGTGCACCGTGGTATGATCTCTATCATACCTTTATGTGTAAGGCCAAGGTCTATGGAACTTACACGCTATGTGTGTTGTAAGAGTATCATCTCATACTTCTACTTACAACATCACCATATCATAACACTAGCCCATCAACAATCTAAACTAGACGCCTCTAATTTATCCATTGCAAGTTTTATGTGGCTTAGGGCTTTCAAAGATAGAACCGTTCTTACCTACGAACATGAACCACAACGAGGATAACCAAATTGTTGACAACTCATTGCAAATTAGATATTGACTATAGTAGGAGAGACAGACACCCGCTAGCCACTTATGCAAAACTAGTTGCATGTCAAGTGTGGAACAGGTCTCATGTGCGAGGACATGTAAAGTTTGTCCGGGCCGCTTCATCCCACTATGCCACCAATATCCAAATTACAACTAAGAAGCAATAAAATGATCATCATCGCCGACATACTCATATGTGTACTACCCGTGCAAAGCATCTACGCATAGATCTGGCTTTGATACCACTGTAGGGTTCACAGCATAGAAAACAAAAAATTTCCTACGATGGGAACAAATGTGTACCAAGATCTATCTACTAGATACAAACAATGGGCGGATGTACATCCGTAGAAAACATACCCTTGCAGACCGACAAATCTTAAAGAGTCAAAACTCGTGGTTGATGTAGACGATCTCTTGCCGATCTCAAGATCGAGAGGAAGTCCTAGCGCCGCAAAACAACAGCGCATCCGTGCTTGCACACACGTCCGAGGCACCGAGCAACCTCCGCCTCCTCGCTCTAGCGATGCAGCGGAAGCACAACTCTTTCTTGCCGAATAGCCACCGGGAACATGTATCTCGCTAGTCCGAGACCATGAGGGATAAATTCTAGAGGGGGAGAGAGATCCTTCACGAGGAGGTGTGAGTGAGAAGTGAGGAGAGGGGCTCCTTATATAGGGGAGGGGGCATCCCAAGGGGGCATGGCCGCCGGCCATGGAGGGTGCACCCACCTCTCCCTCATTCATGTGGGTGGACACTCCACTCACAAAATGCCCCTTCAATTTTCTCCACTCAAAATCCCACTCAAATTCCCATTAAATTTCCACCAAATTTAATGCAAACTCTCATTAAATAAAACTCCTTTTATTTATTCAGAATTTTGTCAATTACTTTAATGACAAACATTCACAAATAAGCCCTTGCTAGTATTTCATTTCACATGCAGAAACACTTTCTGCAATTTCACCCGAAAACCCGTTTCGGTATCTAGTGAAATAAATTCCTGCACTTGTTATTCTTTTCGGCATGAAACTTTTGCTCCAAATGGATGTCAGTGTCTCTTAAGTGTGTCACCCTACGGTTTGCGAATAATGCGGACATGATCGAGACCCCTCTTGGATCAATAATCAGAAGCGGGATTTGGAGACACATACTGACTCCCACATATTCAACAATGACTTTCTTGTGATCGTCGGAACCTTTTACGCTAGTATCTTAATCCCTTTGTTTCGCGATATATTACATGTCCGAGATTCGATCATCGGTATCTCCATACCTAGTTTGATCTCGTTACTGACATGCACTCTTTTCTCGTTCCTGTGATATAACATTCTAGTGATCAAATCACTTGCTTGCAAGCTAATCAATGTGATATCACCGAGAGGGCCCAGAGCATATCTATCCGTCATCGGGATGAAAAAATTCCACTCTCGATCCATGGGCCTCAACATAACACTTTAGTAGTTCTGAACCCATCTTTATAATCATCCTGTTACGGTGTGACATTTGATGTTATCAAGAAACTCTTCTGGTGTTAGTGCTTGACATCATCTCATGGTCTAAGGATTAGGATCACTTCGTAAGTTGTTATAGCAATATAAACTCAATGACTTTGATCGTAATGCTATACTTCGGATGAATGTTCTTCACACCATTACACTAATGTTGTGACCTCGTTATTAACAACATCCAATGTCCATGATCAGGAAACTTTGATCATCTTGTTAATCAACAAGCTAGTTTATAAGAGAGGCATAACTAGGAACTTCCTTTTGTTTATTAAACACACATGTATTAATGTTTCCATATTAATACAATTATAGCATGTAAAATAAACATTTATCATAAACAAGGAATACGATAATAACCACTTTATTATTGCCTCTCGGGCATATTCCCTTCATTAACTTCGTCCTTTGTTTATCCGGAGCATTCCCTCGATGAACATGATCAACTACCTCTTGTTGGTGGTGTCGCCGATTTCAATATGGAGAAAGAATCCTTGTTAGTGGTGTCACGGAGATCTACACAAAGTGAGAAGATTCAGATTGTCGGCCTTCTTTCCTGTACCATGAGGCGGATCTCGAGGGCGAGATCCATTGTTAGTGGTGTCGAATTGTAGCACCCCGGGTAAAACCACTACTAGAAAATCGCGGTTAAATAATACTTTGTGCATCATCATGACATCATCATACATGTTTTGCCTAAAACTATTTTTCCAAAAGCATGTTTTTGTTTATCAAATACCCCCTCTATTTTAAATGTAAAACCCTGGAACGTCCGGATGTTTTATTTTATCTAAATATTATTTCCAAAATTCTTTAAATAAAACAGGAACAAAAATAAATAAATAAATAAGTTATTTTTATTTAGGGAGGCAGCCAGCCAGGCCCAAAAGCCCAGCCGACCACCTCCAACCTATCACCTAACCCAAACCCTAGACTACCTAACCCTAACCTACCCTATCCCCACACCACTCCCCATCCCGCCGCCGCAGCGGTCAACACACCCAACACGACCACGCAGACACGCTCCTGTGGCCCTTCCCTCGTCACATTTTCCTGCACGCCACCCCTCGCAGTGCTCGCACATCGTGCACCCACCCCGCGCTCACCGCCCCTACCTCCTTCCTGGCGACCTTCCTCCCTATCACTCTGCTCGCCGCCGCCAGCGCCCTCGCCCACCCCGCGTTCTCTTCGACCCGGACCCCCTGCCGTCCCCGACCAGAGCCCCAGGCCGCCTCTGCGTCGCTCTGGTCGTCGCCGTGGTTCCTCGAGGCGCCCGCGTGGCCCCACGTCGTCATCGCCTCGCCTGCCTTCGCCGCTGCGTGGACCCCGTCGTAACCTTGTTCCCTGCAGCCGCGCTTGCCACCCGTGCCGCCAACGAACCTCGCTGGCCGCGCCTCTCCGCCCCTGCGAGATCCTCGCTGGCCGCCTGCGCCGTGTCGTCCTCTCGAAGCTTCGCGCCTCCTCCGCGTCGTCCTCCCCGGTCGCGTCCGGCCGCCACCGCGGCGTCGTGCTCCATCTGCCTCGTCTTAGCGCCGCTCCTTCCTCCCCCCAACCACGACCACCCCGGGCTCGCCGGCCCTCGCGCCGCCTCTGCCTGGCGAGCCATGCGCCGTCCGTTTGCCCCGACTTCGCCGTCGGCCGTCCTCCTGCAACCGCGCCGACACCGCGCTCGTCCCCGGCCCGGAGTCGAGGCGTCCTCGGTTCTTGTTTTCCCGTCGCCGTCCTCTCTGCCTTCTACATGCACGCGTGACCGCGAGCGTCTCTGTTCCAGCAGTGGATGCAAACGATGCTCCTTTCTTTGTGTGTGTGCGCCGTTGTGGTACTAGTGGGCGACATGTTGTTGTTCTCCTAGTACACCGCATGCGCATATCTCAGGTACCCTGCGCGCTTGTTAGACCCCAAGCTCGCCTTTGCCAATGTTGTCGGCCAAGCCTTGGTCCGAACCTCGTCAGGATCTTCTCGTTGACAAGACCGAACTAGCGCGGAATCAAGTTGGCTACCGATCATCGTCTTCGACTCACAAGAACTTTGTCACGAAACCGATAAGATCGACCACCCGGAGGCGATGACGCCGGTTCGACAAGATCGTCTTCCCGGAGCTAGAAATCCCGAAGACCGATCACGGATCCGCATACCCGTTCCTGGATCCAATGACCCGAAGACCGATCCCGCGAACCGTGGCGCCCAAGATCTTCGGACCCCGATGTGTGACCCTATCCTAGACCCCTATTTTATAATATATGACATATATCTTGTTGCATATTAAATTGTCATGCTTTCATACATTGTGTGGTTTGGGGGCATTATGCCGATTCACCTCATAAATAAATATGGAGACCATATGCGGGCGAATCTAGTCTAATATTGGTCCCATTTAAATTTGTGCATCGAACCGGTGATATAATTTTGCCTTGTTAAAACAACACTTAAATTGTGGGGTATCTAAATAACATGAACCTATTAATTAATTCTCGGGACCTGGTTCCGCTTAATATTGCCTAATTGCATCGCATCTTGCCATGCCATACATCATACATGCATCATGCCCGATCTTTTGCCGTAGTATTAAATAGTGCATCCGGTGTTTTCTTCTAGTGCTTTGCTTCTTCACGGATTAGGCCGATGAGTTGATGCGAGTATCGACCCGATCTTCGGATGAACCTCCAACAATGTTTTCGGGCGAGCATTCTCCCCCTTTCTACCTATTTTACATTTCTAGTCTTTACTTCCTCCTGTTGATCTATTGCTATCTGTGTTGCGATGCTCTAGTTTTCGTACCCGTGATATCCCTTGCAGCCATTAAATTGCCTTGGACACATCCTATTACCTGTTGTTTGGTAGATAGTCAGCCTTGTGAGTCATAGTTGCTTGCGCAGGTGTTGCCTCGCGCCGTGGATGTTCCACAGTTGTTGGAGTAATGCCTCATGTTTAATGTTGGAGATGATCATGGCTTTAATTATCGTTTAGTAACTAAAATTTAAGTAG
Source organism: Avena sativa (assembly GCA_916181665.1). Classification (NCBI taxonomy): domain Eukaryota; kingdom Viridiplantae; phylum Streptophyta; class Magnoliopsida; order Poales; family Poaceae; genus Avena; species Avena sativa. The sequence continues at coordinate 2,239,320 of OV702284.1, forward strand.
GTAAATAATACAGAGGCACAGGTGGGCAATAGATGTTATTTGGTTTTTAACCGTCCACTTGTGTCCCGTAGGACCCCGTGTACTTGATACCTGTTCTTTGAATATTCGCACTATCCGCATGTGGGACCATGAATCCCCCTAACCCTAGCTTGAGTCATATTTAATTCCTTGGGGCCACAAGTAGTTTGGGGCTTTATTACTATCCTGTACTTATGCCATGCTTTACTGCTTTATTTACGATTGCGCGTTATACTGCTTAGGAACAAATGTGGAATGTTTCTGCGGTATCGACAAGCCCAGTCACACTTTCAGGTTCCCGGTCGTTTACAGCCATTAGCACAAACCTCTGGGTCCGTCTCGGAGCCGGCCAACTTCGTCGCGGGTAGCTTGGTGGGCTGGCCCCCTGAAATCAAATATGAATCTTGTGAATGTTCTATCGTGATGCCTCGTTGGGTTTTCATTTGGTTTTCTCGAGGTTGATCGTGCGTGTGTTGCTATTTGTGCCCCCCTGCGGGGTAAAACTTTCTGAAAGCCGTGTCCGCGGTTATGGGCGACTTGGAGCACAGTATCTCGATCATAGACAACTATAACTAAAGAAGTGCTATAAATTTGACTTTATAATGACTAGTAATCAGCTTCACTATAATGGAATGGCTAAATAAAAGTGCCAACAATTGCTGGTTTGGGTTGTCACCTGTTACCATTGTATCTGACTAGTAAGTATTGCAACTACAATGGAATGGCTAAATAAAAGTACCAACAACTGCTGGGTTTTGGGATGCCTCATGCTATATGTATCTGACTAGTAAGTACTACAACTACAACAGAATGGTTAACTAAAACTACCCACTGCTTATTATATCAGGATGACTCATGCTATCTATATCTGACTAGTAATTGCCGCAACTATAACGGAATGAATAAAACTACCAACTGTGTGAGTTCCTCGGTTGACTTCCTCGTTTGGTCTTGAGGGGGAAATACCAGGATGGGTATGCTTGGTGATAGTTTCAGGTTGGATCCGAATAGGTCTTTCTTATCCCTATCTGATAGCCGCCAGTTGTACTGAGTCTCTATAGGTTGTTTAGTACATGCTGCGCTGCCGCTTCAGTCCACCATACCTATGTAGGCGAGGACCGCCGAATTCTAGTCTCGCCGTGTACTGGCCTCAGTACTGACCGCTCTCTTTTTCCTTTGCCCTTTGTCGGCACCCCTTTTGTTAAGCAGGTTTTGAGATCGATGCCGTTAGCTGGGTTACCCTTCCGGCTTGGCCTGGGCAGGGTTATGGACGCCATTGGTTATTCTTCAGGGCTCTTAGCCTAATTTGCATCTTGTCCGTACTCGGACGCTGTATGTTTTCAAGGTGATTTGGATCTTTGCACTGTATATTGTAACCTTGACTCGATGAGTCGCTGTTGTATATATCTGTTTTGTGGGTTCCATCGTGGACTAATGTGTAATGATATTACTTTGTTTTCCACCCGCACGCAAGTGCCTGGTGGGCACCTTTGAATCGTTTCTATGCGGGTTTGGCGGGAATCGCTGAGACTTGCATAGGGTCGATTCCGAGGGTGTTATAGATGCAGTATGAGCCACCACTGCCAGATCCAAATTACTGGAATGCATTTTGACGGGTCCAAGACGAGAATGGGTCTGGGTGCCGAGATAGTGCTCACATCTGCAAAGAGGGATCAACTGAGGTATGTATTGCAGATTCATTTTGCTGCTTCTAACAACATTGCCGAGTATGAAGCACTCGTCCATGGCATTAAAGTAGCCAAGGAAATTGGTATCAGAAGGATCATGTGTTTTGGCGATTAGAATTTGGTGATTCAGCAAGTGTCTGGACATTGGGACGCACTGGACGCAAACATGGCATTATATCGCTTCCACGTGCAGCAAATTTCGGGATATTTTGACGGTTGTTAATTTCATCACATTCCTAGAGCAGAAAATGAGGCAGCAGATGTGTTATCCGAGCTAGGAACATCTAGACAAGCAATACCACCAGGGGTAGCATTGGAGCATCTCAGGAAGCCATCGATCAAGCCGTCACCAGAGTCCGAATCAATCAGGGTCATCCCGGCGAGTCAGGAATCAGAGGCAGTGCCAATGGATATCGACTCAGGGATAGGTTTGAGTCACTCGGGGACTGATCCGTTCACCTCAGGGGTAGCCAAATCACACTCGGGGGCTCCTCAGGTTATGTCGGCAGCGCATATGTTGGCGGAACCAATGGACATTGATGTTGAAGCAGACCCGGAACCACTAATACCAACGTGGGCACAACCAATATTCAGTTATTTGAAAGATGGAACCTTGCCGAGTGATGAAACACTTGCAAGGCAAATGGCACGAAGAGCAAAAAGCATACACCATAATCAACAAGGAACTCTACAAGCGAAGTGTGACAAGTGTACTGCAGCGTTGCATCAGCTCAGAGCAAGGCCAAGAGATCTTGTTGGATATCCATCAGGGAGAGTGCGGGCACCATGCGTCATCAAGAGCGTTGGTAGCCAAGGCATTCCGACATGGATTCTACTGGCCACGCGCATTGGCACAAGCGCGAGAGTTAGTCGGGAAATGCAGTGGTTGTCAACACTATGCGTCCAAGTCACATTTACCAGCATCTGAATTGAAGACTATACCAATCACTTGGCCGTTTGCAGTATGGTGCCTAGATATGGTAGGACCATTCAAACCAGCAAGGGGAGGCATGACTCATATCTTGGTCATGATTGATAAGTTCACTAAGTGGATAGAAGTGAAACCAATTAAAAAACTGGACGACAAAACAGCTGTTACATTCCTAAGGGATATAATCCTCAGATACGGTTACCCGCACAGTGTGATCACGAACAATGGCAAAAACTTTGCTGAAGGAGATTTTGCTCGCTTCTGTGGGAAACACCGAATAAGACTCGACGTAGCGTCAGTCGCCCACCCAGAATCAAATGGACAAGTTGAACGGGCTAATGGCTTAGTTCTGTCCGGGATAAAACCCCGCTTAATGGAACCACTCCAGAGATCACCTAGTTTTTGGCTAGAGGAACTACCCTCAGTACCGTGGAGCTTAAGAACGACGCCGAATCGATCAACTGGTTATACGCCATTTTTCCTTGTATATGGGGTTGAAGCAGTTTTGCCTGCCGACATAGAATATGACTCGCCAAGGATAAGGCAATACTCGGAAGCCGAGGTAAAAGAGGCTCGAGAAGATGGAGTAGATTTACTCGAAGAAGCAAGGGAACTGGCATTCTCCAGATCTACTATATGTCAACAAAATCTCCGACGCTACCATAGACGGAAAGTGCAACCTCGTGTTTTTCGAGAAGGAGATATGGTGCTACGGCTGGTGCAGCGCACAACTGGAATGCATAAATTATCACCTCCATGGGAAGGTCCATTCATTGTAAGCAAAGCATTGCACAATGATTCTTACTATCTCACAGACGCTCGTGAAGTGCAAAAGAACAAGGCGGACAGGTCAGGAGATGAAACCAAAAGGCCATGGAATGTGGCATTGCTTCGTCCCTTCTATACTTAAGAGAAGCAGTGCATGTATCACTCGAACTCTCATATGTCGGACGTGTTTGCCGGCTATGTGCTAATAATAATATGGTATGATTCGAAAAACTGACTCGGGGACTACCCCTTAGGCTTTCCATTTCAATTATTCTACGTCGGCTGGCGTGATACCCGAAATTTATCTCGGAACGAGTAGTGTTTATTCGGAAGAAATCAACTCTTAGACTATGTTGTTGTCCGAAAACACGGCTTCATGGCAAGCAAGATAAAAAGATCTAAGACGAGTAAACACGAACGCCGGATAAATACAAGGGAGAAACGCGAGTCAGCTTTAGTTTTTGCCTAACTCTCTGCAGGTCTTGTTATACTATGTGTCAAGTAATCTCGGTCAAGCTATCCAAGTTTCATACCCGCTAACTATATCCTTTGTACTTTGAGATCCTAATGTCGAACACCGAAAAAGGTAGACAAGGGCCAGAGGCAAGGAAAGGTGACACGACAAAATGAAACTCGGGGACTTGCCCTTGAATGATTCGCACTAAGAGCATAACGCAAACATATAAAGCCTATCAAAAGGCACATAATCAAACTTTGAGTTCAATGTATGTTACATCTGTACTCGGCATACCGGGGATCTAATAAAAGTTCAAGTATTTGTTGGCCTAAGGAGCAGAAGAACTCGGAGGAGCGTTCTCGGAGCCAAGAGTGCTTGGGTCATCGGCCGGGTGAGGGGCATCTGCAGCCGGGTCATCTGGATCATCTGACTCGGTTGCCTCGCTGTCACCACCCTCTTCATCAACAACTTCGACGAGCGGGTCGCCAAGGTCGAGAAAGCTAGGCCCTTCACACCAAGCGTGCACCATGGTGTACTCGATCATGGCGTAAGCTCGTTCCTGGCGCTTTTTGATCAGCTCCGGGTCATTCAGCCATTTGCCATCTCCCCTTATACGAGCAAGAACGTCAAGGTTGATGTCCTCGTACCATGAGAGCACGAAGGAGAGAGCCTTGTCCGCTGCAGCTCAGCCGGCCGACTCGCGCCATTGATCCAGCCGGTCTTCGGTAAGGAGCAGTCTGTCGGCGAGTGGCTCGATGAGTTCGGGTGGGTCTTCATCCGGCCAGAGCATGTGAAACGCATGGATGGCTGACTTGAGCAAATCCACACCGCAAGATCTGAGGGTCTTGACCCGTTCAGACACCGCTGCAAGGAGCTCCTCCATGGACACATCGCCATCAGCAGCAGCACCAGCTTCGGCCCTCACCTTATTTATGGCTCGGATGGAAAACATGTTGGCCTCAGGAAAGTTTTCTGCAAGCAAAAAAGAGTAAGTTAGCGAATAGCAAGCGCAGATGGAAGAGATCCAGCAGGACTTGGACAATGCGTAAAGAGTAAGAACTCACTACCGAGAAAGAAGTTGATGGCATCGAGCTTGCTATGCCAAGTCTTGGTCTTGGCTTGAAGGGCGTCGAGGTTCATATTTGTCGAATCGACCAATGACTCGGCCTCATCGAGCAGCCTCTTAGTCTTCTCGGCGCTGGCAGTCTGCTGCTCGTTCTTCTCGGCAAGCTCCTCCTTCAGCCCTTTAACCTCGGCCAAGTGCTTATCCTCTGTCTCGGCCATCAGTTTCTTTAGCCAAGTCACCTCATCGCGCTCCTTCTGGAGTTCGGCTTGGTGCTTCTCTGCTTATTGAGAACAGAAATTTGTGAGTACCAATAGAAAAATTTCAACTATTGGCTTAGAAGGCAGGAAATTTACTCTCGGCCTCGCTGATTTGCGAGTGAAGATCGTTGATGGTATCCTGAGCAGTGGCTGTGTAACAAGAGCAAGAGGAAAAATGAGAAGATGAACCAAGGAAAATTACATCAAATAAGAAAGAGGAAGAGCAAAGATATTACCTTGGCCGTAGGTGTCAGTCTGCAACTTCTCATACGCAAGTTCGAGCTTGCGATGCGCCAGGACGAGAGCTTGGTGCACCTTGGTGCGCTCGTTGTGCGTAAGCTAATCAAAGAAGTTAGATAATAAGGAAGAGTCAAGGCAGGCGACCGTCTGAATAAAGAAGAGCTTAAGAGCTTACAACCGAGTAAGTTCCTTACTCGGCAGTAACCTCGAGGGCTAGGGTTCGAAGCTTTAATAGGCAAGCATGGGATTCAAAGACCAAGTGAATAATTGAAGAGCTTACAGCCGAGTAAGTCTCTTACTCAACTGTAACCTCGGGGACTAGGTGATATGTATAAAGGAAATACTCAACAGTACAAAAGAGTAAGTCATGTCACCTCGTTATTTCGTCGGCGCGGGCCATCAGAGTAATGGCCTGCTGGGTTATGTCGGAGACGACCTTGGGGCCCAGCTTCAGCTTCTTACCGACACGAGTGCTAACCTCTTGCTCGCCTACTGCATTCCATGCCACGGCGTAAGGCTCAGCCGAACCAAGGCTTTGCCCACTGAGCGTCCGAGTGAGAACTCGAACCGTTTTCAGGGCGGTTCCCACAGTGGTACGGGTTGCAGCGGCGGAGGTATGGAGGGTAACAGCCTTGGAGCCATCACCTGACCTGGCAGCCGCGGATTCGTCCCCCTTACCCGTTGAAGCGAACACGGTCGCCGACGTAGGAGGCCGAATCCGAGGAGCAGAACCCGGAGCGCAAACTAGAGTTGCTTGCTTGGAAGAGGTGGATTTGCCAGAAGAGGGGCGAGTAGAACCAGAAGCCTTAGGCTGGGTCTGGCCTTAACTGGAGAGCGGGCAGAAGAAATTTGAAGAAGTACGTGGAGCCCCCTGACTGGGCTCAGCAGTTTTGCTGGCTCCAAGATCAGGAAGTTGTTCATTCATATCAGCTTGAGGGCTGATGCCAGAGGAACTGGGGGCAGAGGGTTTCTCGGTGCCATACTTGTGAGCACCAAGATCAGGAAGTTTCTCCTGACCAGCGATAGGGGCGCTAGCCGAGTGGTCCACCGGGTCTGACTGACACTGAGAAGCGTGAGCCTCAACAGTGCGAGCCTCAACCCGGACGAGACTCGACGCCATCGAGTCAGCTGGAGGAGGCGCATGCCTAAGCGGCGAGGCAATGCTAGAAGCAGCCTGATTCGCCGTCAAAGGTGCAACACTGAAAACAACAAGATATATATGAGAGAACAGCAGTATTGAGAAAGAAAAGAGCAAAGAAAGCAAGGTGCAAAAACTTACCCGGTGACAATAGGGTCGCGGATGACTCGGCGTGTGACTCGGCGCCCAGCAGCTTGGCGAGTCTCACTCAGGCTGGCAGCAGCAGAGGCAGCAGGAGCAGCCAGAGTTGGCTTGTTCTTCTTGGACGACTGAGTGCTGGAGGATGTTCCGCGTCGCTTCGGCTTAGCAACGGGAATCTTGCCGACTCCGCCCACGGCGAGAGGAGGAATGTCATGTACCTGGCCAGCTGCATAAGTAAATAACGAGCTTACTCGGATAAGCAAAGAGATTAAACTCACAAGGCATGTACCTCCAAAAGCGTACAATCATCATCCTCATCATCGTAGACCAATCTTGTAAGGGATTGCGAGATTGACTCTTACCCAAAGCTGAAGCAGCCGCAGTGTGCGGGATGGGCATGAAGCACTCCAGGTCATACTCGAACTCATCCGAGTCAGAGCGATCCCCGTTATAGCCAGCCAGAGGGACAGTACTGCCATCAACCTAGTGAAGGAGATTCTGTGAAAGACAAACATAATGAGAGACTAAAAACTAAGCTAAAGAATGGCAAAAGAGCTAAAGCCTACTCGGCGAGAAGGTAATTCGGAAAACTTACCCGTGGGACAGGCCTGACCCGGATAAACGGTGGGCAACTCCAAGCCCAATCATCCGCCAAGTTCAATTTGAAGATTGAGCTTACTCGGCGGGCAATGGAGTCATGGGTGAGCTCCTTGGTGGAATGCCGAGTGGGATCATGGGACCCGCTCATGAAGCACATCTTGTGGCTCCTGGCTTGTATGGGGCTTACCCGGCGTGAGATGAAGGTGCACATGAGGTCAAAGTCGGCGAGATGAAAGTTCTCATCCGGCGACAACAACCTTTCCAGGATAGTGTTTGCCTCGTTAACCGCAGCGTCTTGGTCGCGCGGGTCAAGTTGCTAGAACTTCTTGTTGGGGACCTCGTCCGAGAAAGGGGGAAGCCGGATGTTGTCAGTGGACCCACTGTTTTTGACATAGAAAAAGGTTCTATGCCACTTCTTGCAGGAGTCAATGCCGGTAACCCGAGGAAAGATAGAATCTCTCCTGGGGGTGATGCTATCAGCACCACACCGGGTCGGCCTCTTCTCGGATCGAGGAGCACCATGCTGGGGAACAACCTGAACTTTAAAGCCAAAATACTTGGCCCACAAAGGAACTGTGGGCCAAATTCCAAGATAGGCCTCGCAAGTAGATATGAAACAAGAAAGAGAGCCAGTTGCATTGGCAGGAAGATGGTGGGTCTGCAGATGTAAGGTAGAAACAAACGAGGAAAATAAGGTGCTCACATGAAGAGAAAAACCGCGTTCAAAGTGGGAAAGAAAAACCACCCGCTCGCCAGCTTGAGGTGTGGGAGAAATCTCACCGGTGGGGAGACGGCAATCCACTTGCAGTGGAATGCGTCTGGTGGAGCGGAGCCACTCCACCTCTTCGGTGGAGACCTCAGAGCCTTCCCAACCACCGCGCTCATCGGAGGGAACCTCATGTTCCTCAGCACCATCAGCGCCGTCACGAGCGTCCATGGGATCGTCGGAGTCTGTCTCCTCCATGGAAAGCAGAGGCTTGGAACAACGAGGACCCGTGCTGAAATCGAAAGAGGGCAGGGGCAATCGCAACACTAAAGCAAGAGGGAGAAAGAATCGCAAAGGAGGCAGTTCAATCTTGCAGGCGCGAGGAAGAAGAAAGGCTAAGGAAACTGAATGGGCGTGGGGGAAGTGGAAACCCCCAACCCCTACTTAAGGGCAGTAAAAACCCCCGTCGTGGGATCTAACTGTGCCGTGCGGCCAGCGTGTGGCCGTGTACCAGGCCGGGAGAGCCAGTCAGCGAGCGCCACGTAGCCAAAGATACGCGAAAAATCCGGTGCCACGTCACGGCTGGAAGGAAAAGAGGCGCAGTCCGATGGGACTGCCACAGTGACGGGGAATAACTGCGCAGCCGTCACTGTGCCGCCAGAACTTGGAACAAAAATTGAGGCAAGTAATCATGATTACTAGCTATCAGTGACTGAAGTGCGCTGAAAATGACCCGGAATTGGCCAAAATAACTCGGCTCGAGGAAAGAATGAGCCAAGAAGTCAAAGAATTGACCCGAAATTGTCAGACTAACCCGGCGAAGTGCGAGATTGCAACGGATAAAGACAAAATTAAGTTCCATTCACACAAAAGGAACCTAGAGACGCCTAAAAGCTTGAACTGCTAGACCTCACCAGCTTCGCGGACTAATGTCGGGGGGATAACCCCCGGTAGTGTCACGAGAGGGGAAACATAGCGCAGCAGGGTTGGCTCCGAGTAAAAATGAACCAGGCCGGGTAAGAACGGCCGAGTAAGATAAGCATGAAAGCCGAGATACAAACTATCTCGGCCCGTATAGGACAAAGTTGTAACCCTCGCAGGTACCAACGAGCCGAGTCAAGAAGGACGCGTGGCACCTTTCCGAGTAAGGTTCGGGAAGGACCATGGTAAAGCATGGTCAAAAGAGAAGGGCGACGCCGGGATGACACAAAAGGAGCCAGGTGACGCCCAAAGCGAGCGCTGATGTACAAAGTAACCGCGTGACGCCAAAAAGAATAAGAAGCAGTGTACCAGAAGACCGTTAGCTGTCAAGCTTTATGGACCGGGCCTATGGGCTTAAGGCAAGCCCATAACCCGGCCCATATTGTAGGGACCAAGATCCAAACAGTAACCCTAGAACCCAAAGGGGTATTAGCTAGCTAGCACTGCCTATATAAGGGAGGGCATAGCAGTAGTAGGAGGGGGTTGGACCAAGGAGAGAACAGGTGCTGCGTACTCAAGCCAATACAGCTCAAGGAGCACTTGTAATCTTTGGGGTATCAATCAAATTGTCAAGTGTGGAGAGTTCTTCTTGTTCTTCGTGCATGGCTCGACCGTGCACTCCCTCTCCGGTGACCACAAGCACCCATTCGGCCCCCAACTTAAGCCTACCCATGACATCTGGCGTGCCACCACCACGACAGCATTTGTGAGAAAATGATCTCATCGACTTAGTGTTGTGTACCAGGAGTAACTAGGTCCTGCCAAGTCTACTTTTATCCAATAATTATATATGTGAAATGCTTGAGTGTACAGATCAAACATGTGTTGTGGTGTGAATAGGTTTGCTGGACTCTGAATTATTTTCTAGACCAATTATTTGATCATATGTCTGAGATTATACAATCTGGTGATGATTTCTTGTTCTAAATAGAATCTTGTACTGTGCTGCATGTTTTACTAGTTCTTGATAATAAATATATATATACACTTGCAAGCCTTCTTTTAAATAGAGATGGTGTGTATCTTAATTGAGTGATCTGACACTACATATCCCATATGCTCATGTACAAGATATGACTTCTAATCTACTTTGGATTTATGCAACTACATATTATTTTCCAAATAATGTGTATGTGTGGTATACAGTGTAGATAATAAACATCTCCATGTGTATGTGATGGGCTAAAATTTATGTAAAGGAAGCAAGTGTTATATAGATACTTGCAAAGTAGAGTACTTGTTTTTATTTGAAAACATGTTAGTTTAGTAAATTCACATTTGATGTGATTCCCAACCAGTATGTGTATGTAGGATGTGAAAGTGGGTATAGGTTACTCTATTTTTTTATGGCATACCTTTTGGTTATGGTTAACAGTTGGATGATCTTTGTGCTAGATTACACATAGCTTGCCTCTAGGATTTTAACAAGAGAATGATCGTTTTTTATTATCTACTCAAGCATCTCTAAATATAATTGTGTTACTTCCTAGCACCTTTACTTTAAAAACAGAAAATACATGTTGTATATGTGTTGTGCATCAGTGCTACTCTCCATATTTCATAATACTATCCTCACTTATGTGTTTAGGATGTGAGCTCCTATTTATACTAGGAATCATCAGCTCAACAAGTTGATCTGGTTCCCCTCTCTGCTGGTCTCTGTCTCTCTATTTAACTATTAAGAACATATTGTGTGCTTGATCTCATGGAATGACCTATGATGCAAGAGCCCGAGGCTTTCTTTTTGGTAAGAACAGATTTGCTACTTGATATTTTGTGTTAAACAACTTAGTGGCTTCTGCTGCTTATTAGATCTGTTGTTGTGGTGCCTCCCATGTGGAGTGTGCACAATAGTAGATTTAAACATCATGATTTGCTGCTATTTGCCCATGCCAAGGATGCAAAGGCCGAGGCACATATCTGGAGAAGGACATATATTGTGCTATGGTTTTCATTTCTTGATGATGATTTTCCATAGCACCTCTATGCAGGACTGAGAGAAATCCTCTATTTTCTATACTTTATTACCTCCTCTACTTGCCCTTTTATCTAATAAAACAAATAAGAACATATATGCTATGCACCATATCCTCCAAGGCTCTTATTTTTCCTACCTTGAGCTTCCTGAAGCTTGTTCTTCTAAGTTGGTGCTTTTGGACTCTTAATTTCCTACTTGTCATTGGCTTGATGATCTGCTGTTGATAAGCCTCTGGGAATCCTTTCCTCACCTTCTTCTTGTTGACCAGCTCCTCACCTTCCTCTATTCTTCCTCTGATGATGGTGCTAGCTATTCTTTATGGATAGATTTTGTGTATAGTTGCTGGACAGCTGTTGGTGGGATGTTCTGGCTAGTTTGTATGGTTGTGGTGATGGAAATAGTTTGTCATAAACTGGGATGAGCTAGATGAACTATGGTGGTGTTCTAAAGTGAGGATGTGGATGTGATGAAACTGGTGAGGTGCTTGGGTGGTGTTCTTGGCTAAGTGTGGTGGAAATGGAGTAGCTAGCTTTGCTACTACGGTTGGATTTTTCCTTTTCTATAGTTGGTGCTCTTCCTGAGGGGTTGACAACACATCAACTGCATGTGGTGTGTAAGCTGCTGCAACTGGGTCCACTGGGTGCAAGTTTCCATACATAGATTCTTGGTGCTGTGGATTGGTTCTGATGGGTGATGGTATTATCATAGTTTGGCTAACTCTGTACTGAACTGGTGAAACTTGCCCCAGGCCAATGATGCATAGTTCTGAGGCCAATTTATTTGACTAAGAACAGATACTAAGCATTGCCTTTTCTTTTTAACTTGATGATGAACCTGGCATATCAACTGTATGCCCTTCTAAGAGTAATCCAATACACTGACCACCTCCGTGTCTTGTATTTGCATTGTTTTCTTTTTGTCTTATTGTGCAGGAATCAAAATAGGAAGGATTGGAGAAAAGAAGATTAGAGGATAAAGAGATCTAGCTAGATTTTTAGTTCCAATTTTTATTTTACTGGTTGTTGTAATCTTTCTCTTTCATTCAAACATTTGTAAAAGATTAAAATATTTGTATAAAGTTATTATTTTCTATTTAATTTATTATTTATATTATTCCATATGTGTTGTAATAAAGTAAATCTGTTGTTGCAAATTTCAATTTTTCTTTTACAAGACTTGTTACTTATTTGTAATTTCCATTTTTATTCAAAAGGGTGAAGACACTGTAATATGGTATGATGTAAATAAGAGTACCTTTCTTTGTATTTTCCTATTCTTTTATTTAACTATTTCTGTAAGTTCCTTCTTAAATGTAAACACTGTAACATTATTTATATGATAAGAAAGTAAATCTTTCCTTCATTATTGAATCTTGGACATAATTATCTGTATCTTATTTATCAATACTAATTCAATTCTTTATTTGAAATAGCATTCAATTAGGGATTACTTAATATTCATTTTCTTAGTTCTATCTATATATATCATTTGGTTATTCAAATTGAAATTATTTCCCTAATAAGTGAAGGACACAACACAAGTCATGTCGGAATCCATAGCACTTGCAGTAACGTTTTCCTCAGAACAAGAGAGACCTCACTCACTCTGTAGCCTTTTTTTATTTTTGCGCGAAAATTCCCTAGATTTTCTTATGCATTAATGCAATACACAAACCTGTGTCCTTTATAATTCTAGGTGCTAATCCTGGGATGTTACAGCTTGCCCCTTGTCCCTCTCTGCTCCCCCATGCACCAGATGCAGAGAGAGAGAGTAGCAGATGCAAGCGGTCGACGGCGCCCCCCTGGCCCCTTGTTGGTGTGCGCGAGCACCTGTTGGTGAACGCGTCACCGTCAAGTGGCCAGAGGCGGTGCCCTTTTCCCGGTAGATGCCGACGAATTTTTCTGTGGGGTTTTGGGATTTGGGGTTATCCTTCTTTGTTTGCTTGCTTTCTGCTTTGATTCGGGAGGAACTAGGGAAAAAAGGGTCTACGGGGGACACGGGATTTGGAGGCTTATTTCTTTAGTTTCTTTCAATCTTGAGATTCTGGATCCGGGGAAGAAGGGATCTGGCTTTGGGTTTTCTTTTCTGTACCCCAAATAGGGTCATGTTCTTCTTCCCGACCTCGTCTTGCCGATGCGTCGGGATCGAGAGGAACGGCGCGGCCTCGCGGCGGCGCTTCTGAAAAAACCCGAGCCCTCTACCTCTTTCTTTTCTTTAGATTTCTACTACCTCGACTAGATCCACCAAAACTAGCAGGCTCTGATACCATTGTTAGTTTTGCTAGGACCTCTAGTGGTAGATCTAGGGGTATACGAGAGAGATAGCCTTACCATCGGCCTTCGGGGTCGACGATGAAATCGCCATTGAGCTCGTCGAAGTGGTGACGGCGGTCAGGGGTGATTCCGGCCGCTACAGCGCAAAGCCGAATCAGTGGCTAGGGTCTAGGGTTTTCGGTGGGGAGAGTGGGCACGACGAACCTTTGCGTTCGTGCCCCCGGCCCCCACCTCTATTTATTGCGCTGCGCGACGGGGGCCCACCAACGATTATGACGTTGGACGCCCCCGATCAGGACGCGACTAAGATTTATTCGGGCCGTTGGGTCGAACGGGAGATCAACCTAACAATACACGCCTACACGGTTCGTATCGTACATGATCGAATTTTTCCCATCTCGGTCTACCTGACATTTCTCCGCCATTGATTCAACCATACTAGGACCTAGGTGCTATGCGCGCCTTCCTCTGAGATCTACCAACTGCCACAAGAAGAAGTGTCGCCGCAGCACCGACGTAATTTCCACTCTTTAAATTACAGGTTTTTATTATCTGCTAGTATGTCCATCATGTGATCCAATGAAATCTCCTTTTTTTTCTTCCGCAGCTGAGGCCGAAGAAATCGTTTCGACGATGGTGAAGCGACTTCACCAGGGCAGGCAGCAGCACCAGTTATATATGCAATAAGCTTTGTTGCATGGATTTGGCGAGCAGTAATGGCGTATGTCTCGTGTCCTTGTAAGCGTTTGTTGTACTCCCTCCGTCCAAGAATAGATGTCTTAGTTTTTTTAAATTTTGAATAAATCTTTATACTAAATAGTGTCTAGATTTACCAAATTTTGACAAATTTAAGACATCTATTTTGAGACGGAGGGAGTAAATCTTATGATGAATTTTGAAAGAGGCCTGAGCTACTCTGGAACATTTTCTTATATTCAGACTTCCATCTATATTGCGGATGTACGTAACTGCCAGAGCCTCCAGCAGTGACCTCTATTACTTCTTGCTTCTCAAAACTGCGCTCAACTGAAGGAGAAGGACTGTGCCCTGCATCACTGCTCGTCGACGGACCCGACGAATTCTCCTCCTGGTAACTGGTCAATCAGACCTAAGCTTTGTTGCCCTTCTTCCATCTCAATGCCACGGGTTTAAATAAATCTATACGGGTGAAATGTTTTTTTTTCTAGAATACACCCTGGGAGGTGTACCAGACATATAAAAGAGGCTGCCGACAGCAGTTACAACACCGCTAGGCGGCACACACTGCTACCAACAGCCGAGGATGATAGCTCCCTCGCACCCTAAACCTACTCTCCTACTAACACCGAGGTCACCGGCTCCGGAAAGCCAAAAACATCGCAACGAAAGCTAGGCAGCTAGCTGCCACTGCCTGAAGTTCTTGGGTAGAGAATGTTTGGGTGAAATGTTTGGGTAGAGAATGCGCTCCCCAGTGTGTGTAGTTCTTCATGTAGCCGAGAAAAGAAGAAGCAGTTTGTACATTGCTTGACTTGACACAAAATATTCTGAATTTGCAGCAACAATACTGCCATCTTTCTTCTCCCCGTTTTGAACGGAATTTCCCCTTGCGCCTACTTACTTGACTCAGGAATCAGGATAGTCTTCTTCGTTGGGCCTGGCCCAAGGCCCAACTTAAACTTACTGGCGTTTCCTTCTTCTTTTATTTATTTGCAGCACACCTCGCCACTTCCGCCACGGCGGCGCCGCCATCGTCCTCCCTCCGCTTGCTTCTGTCCCGCCGCCGTGCGCCGTTCGAGCGCCCTGCTCACCATCGCACCTGACGCGTGCTTCGCCTCTCACTAGATCGACGCACGCGTCCATCCCTCGACCCTCGCCGGGGCCGCCGGTCCTGGAGACCAGCCACGGATAAGGAAATGACTTATTCACTTTTGATTTTCTTAGTGAGGTACGAATTTCCTAGCTCGCCTGTTCAACCTTGATTTTCCATATGGTGGATAGAAAATGGAATGTGTGACTTAGTATGCACCAGTACATCTTAGGAAGAAAAGAAGGCAACCCGTTCAAGAAGTTCATGGCCGCATTGTTTATTTGGTTGGTTGGGGACTGCTAAGAGACAGATTTTCCTATACATATCTGTTTTGTACACATTTGATCTGATTCTGATCAAGCAAGCTGTTTACTACGTAATTTGTGCATTCACTTTTCCGGTACAGAGAACGCAAGAATGCACAAATCTCATGTGTTCTCTGCACTGGAAACTTGTGCATTCTTTGCAGTTACATATCTTTTTATACTGTTGATTGTCTGAACAGATCTTAGTTTGATTATTCCTTCACCTGATTATGTATTTTGTAACAAATTAAACAGTAATATTCTACCACTCATTAACTGTTATTATCTTCCACATTTTCTCTGGTGTGATCTGGTATGGTATAAGAGTCCTGTAGTTAGGAGATGCATTCCTCACGTTCTTACTGCTTGGCTGGTTAAAGGCGGTAGTCTTTAGTTATTGCCAGTGGGCGGCTATCACGTCTAGGTGCACATTTCACTAACACTAGTATAAAGTTCACTGGTAGTGGGATCGAATAGAACTGCCACTTCAATCTCTTGCTCTATATTATATGCTCACTACTGATTGTTGAGGCAAACAAAAAATGCAACACATCCATCTTCTACCTTCAGCGATGGCTCCCCATTTCAAAAATATCTTGTGTCTCTCAACTACCTTCTGTGTGCTGATATGCATGGCCAGAGCAATCAGCCCGGAAGGAGAAGCACTCCTCCGGTGGAAGGACACTCTGCTCAACTCCACCTCTCTGAACTCATGGTCACATACCAAAGCAACCTGCTATTGGGACGGCGTCACCTGTGACCATGCTGACCATGTCACTGGCATCCACCTTTCCTTCTCCGACCTCAACGGTACGCTTGACGCCTTCTCCTTTGCCTCGTTCCGGCGCCTCAAAATTATCAACCTCGGCTTCAACAATCTGTTTGGCTCCATCCCAACAAACATATCTCTGTTGGTCACGCTAACCACTCTATACTTGGACGACAATTATCTTGTTGGTGCCATACCCTACCAACTTACCAAGCTTCCAAAGATCACGGTGTTATGGTTGCAATATAACCAATTAACCAACCTTGATGCTGCCAACTTCTCAGTCTCGCCAAGTCTGCAAAACATATTTCTATTTGGTAACAAACTCACCGGTACCTTTCCACAGTTCATCCACAACAACACCTTTGTTGGGCTGCAGGAGCTCGACCTATCCAGTAATGCCTTCTCGGGTTTGATTCCGGAGAACTTGCAAGACATAGCACCAAATTTATCGCACCTTGATCTGTCCTCCAATATGTTCTCGGGCCACATACCGCGGTCCCTCTCCAAACTTACAAAACTATACTTGTTCAATCTCGCCGAGAATAATCTCACTGGAGGAATCCCAACAGAGCTTCGTAACATTAGTACACTCGGGGACTTAGACTTGTCGCGGAACATGTTCTCTGGAGGAATCCCAAAGGAGCTTGGTCAACTTGGTGGTCTTGACTTCTTGGACCTGTCATGGAATATGTTTTCTGGAGAAATCCCAAAGGAGCTTGGTAACCTTACTCTTCTTAGTACCATGGACCTGTCATGGAACATGCTTTCTGGCGGTTTGCCACGTTCCTTTTCTAGGATACAGTATATGCAAACTTTTGATGTTGGGAACAATCTTCATCTTGGTGGAGACATCTTACTAGAAGAGTTTTCAAACTGGACATGTGTCAGGCTTTTCAATATCGTAAACAACACCTTCACTGGAAGCATCAACCCGGATTTTTGTCAGATTGGTGGCAGCCTACAAGGCTTAGACTTGTCGGGTAATCTCTTATCTGGATTGTTCCCGGGTTGTTTGTGGAACTTGAATCACCTTACTTACATGGATTTGTCAAGAAATGCCTTCGTTGGAGATGTTCCAACCTCAATGGTAGATACTTCACTAGAATATGTCCACCTGGCAAACAACAACTTCACAGGGTTTTTTCCAGCTGCTATAAAGAACTCAAAAAGGTTAGTATCTTTGGATTTGGGGGGAAATAAGTTTTCTGGAACAATTCCTACATGGATAGGGGCAAGCTTCCCTTTGATAAGAATTCTGCGACTACGGTCAAATATGTTTCATGGAAGTATTCCTTGGCAAGTATCACAACTCTCTCATGTCCAATTGCTTGACCTAGCTGAAAATAATCTCACGGGTTCAATAGTGGTAAGTTTTAGCAACTTCACTTACATAAATTCAATGCTAGACATGATCCCTGTAACTATCGATGTGGGTTATTATGCACCACATGGTGGTCAGATGGACATAGTTTGGAAGGGACACGATTATATATTCATGAGATCAATTGCACTTATGACTGGTATTGATTTATCGAGCAACTCCCTTTCTGGTGAGATCCCTTCAGAATTGCTAAACCTTGAAGGCATTCGATTCCTGAACTTGTCAAGAAATAATTTATCTGGTCCTATCCCAAGAAATATTGGCAACTTGAAAGATGTGGAATCTCTTGACCTCTCTTGGAACAAGCTCTCGGGTCCTATTCCTTCAAGCATATCACAGTTGATGTTCCTCGACTATCTAAATCTTTCCAACAACCTTCTGTCAGGAGAAATACCTACAGGCAATCAGCTCCAAACACTCAACGACCCCTCCATCTATAGTAACAACTTGAGACTATGTGGTGTCGCTTTGAGCATCCCATGCAAAAATGATTCGAGTCCTACAAGGCTTGTTGGGGCCACAAAAGTTCACCGTGACCTTGAAACTCTTTGGTTGTACTACTCAGTGATCGCTGGAACTGTCTTCGGTTTCTGGGTATGGTTTGGAGCATTGTTTTTCTGCACAATCTGGAGGTTTGGTTTCTTCAGTTGCATCGATGGACTGTACCAGAAGTTTATGTGGAAGATGAAGGGTACCTGACAGTATAGCACTCTGCTTCACACTTGTCGCAAGTTTCTTGCAGTTTCCTCAGACTTGCATTGTCTGCAATGGACATATATGTATTGTCCAGATCCTGCTTTTTGTTTTCGTTCACCAAATAAATTGTAATGATCTGTTCCAGTGTGAGCACAAGTGGCTTATAGTTGTTCTGAATTTCTGATGATACAATTTCCTAGAGACTTGTAATAGGTGTTGCTCTCTGAATTTTTTGAGTTGCAGTTATGTATGTTTGGTCGTCGGTGTTCAAATTTTTTCAAGCGTGCTACTACCTATGAATAAAGCTTCAATCATATGTAACTCATGTCTACTTGTGTCATATCTTTTCTTTTCACTGTTTAGCTGCAGACTCAGTTGCCTACCACCATTGGCAACAAAATTTTGATGTGAATTATCCAAGCTACAAATAATTAACCAAAGAATAAGAGCAAAATCACAGCATCATCTGAACAATTTTCAGAGAAAATACCCTCGATATGAGCAATTTCCTCGACATTGAGCAGGATCTAGCAGTTCACAGCGGAGCAGCTCTTCCTGATCTCCCCCTCGGAGTTGGTTATAAAGACTTGCACGGCCCCAGCCCTAGTCATCAACCGCCCCAACACCTGGAAGAACATCTCCCGCGGGCTTGCGACGATGTCGGCCCTCGCCGCTGCGTCAGTGACCAGAGCTGTGTAGGACCAGAGCATGGCCTTGTGCTTGAGCACCGCACAGTAGTAGCCAAGATCGAACGTGAGAAAGCTGCCGTTGTCCATCTCCATGGCGGCCGCGTGGTCGCTCATCCTGCACTTGTGCTGCCATAGATCGCGTCAAGGGGTGGGGCGGTGCCATCGGTAGCACCCGAGTAGCCTGTGAGCAATACCAATGGTGTGCGCACCTGCACCTCAGTTTCAGTTCAGAAACATATTCAGAATGTGTGTTTCATGCCTGTTGTAAATTCAGGTACTCCTATTTAAATCACCAAGCTGAAATTTGTTACAGTACCTTACATAACGTTATTCGTGTTGATTCATTTTGGTGAATTTAGTTGAGAAGAAGGGCTGTTATTGGATTCTCAGCTAGAGATCTCAGTTTGGATTCTTAGCTGTTGTTGAATTTAGTTTAGGTAGAGTCAGTTGGAAAGTTGGCGCTACATGCTGGTGTATGGAACAGGATATGAAGCAAAGATTATCTGTTTGAACTTTTTGGTACTTCATATAAATGAAGTAGACATGTAAGCAGGAGCTTGTCATCGTCTGAAATGGATGCCGTTCAGATCGAAGGCATGCATCAGTGACCTAACAGATTATCAGTAACTGAGCCGAGAACTTGTCATCATCTGAAATGGATGCTTGTTCAGACCTAAATAGATTATCAATAACTGCGAATAAAGTGGCAAGAAGGACGGTGAAACGGCTTCCAGAATTAGAGGAAGCAAACGATGATTGAACAGGATCCAACAAACTCACGAAGGAAAACAAACTAGAGAGCTTGGAAGCAGGTTTAAAGGAACAGAAACGAATTAGTACTACTATGATGAAGTAATCGACGTAGAACAAGTGTAATAAACAAGAGTAAGTACTTTGTACTAACATTTTACTGGAGTCTTGAAGGTGTCTTACTCGTTGCCGCGGTATTCAGAAGTGTAACACCCTCAGAATCGGTCATATGCAAGTTTTAGCGCTTCCCGCCAAACCCGCATAGAAACGATTCAAAGGTGCCCATCAGGCACTTTCGTGCGGGTGGAAAACGAAGTAATATCATTACACAATAGTCTTCGATGGAACCCACAAAACATATATACAACATCGACTCAATGAGTCAAGAATACAGCTATACAGTACAAAAATCCAAAACACCTTTAAAACGATACAGCGTCCGAGTACGGACAAGATGCAAATTGAGCTAAGAGCCCTGAAGAATAACCAATGGCGTCCATAACCCTGCCCAGGCCAAGCCGGAAGGGTAACCCTGCTAATGACGTCGATCTCAAAACCTGCTTAAACAAAAGGGGTGCCGACAAAGGGCAAAGGAAAAAGAGAGCGGTCAGTAATGAGGCCAGTACACGGCGAGACTAGAATTCGGCGGTCCTCGCCTACATAGGTATGGTGGACTGAAGCGGCAGCGCAGCATGCACTAAACAACCTATAGAGACTCAATACAACTGGCGGCTATTAGATAGGGATAAGAAAGACCTATTCGGATCCAACCTGATTCTAACACCAAACATATCCATCCTGGTATTCCCCCTCGATACCAACCGAGAGAGTCAACCGAGGAACTCACACAGTTGGCCGTTTTATTACTTTCTTTATAGTTGCGACAATTACTAGTCAGATATAGATAGCATGAGTCATCCTGATATAATAAGCAGTGGGCAGTTTTAATTAACCATTTCGTTATAGTTGTAGTATTTACTAGTCAGATACATATAGCATGAGGCATCCCAAAACCCAGCAGTTGTTGGCACTTTTATTTAGCCATTCGGTTGTAGTGGAGCTGATTACTAGTCATATCGGATACAAGTCAAATTATAACAGTAAACTTTAGTTATAGTTGGCTATGATCGAGAACTGTGCTCCAAGTCGTCCATAACCGCGGACACGGCTTCTCGAAAAGATTTAACCCTGCAGGGGTGCACCAAAGTTTCCACACGCACCTACACCCTTGTTGTCAGATCAGGTAGGTACAAGATCACAAAACATACACCCAACGGTATGTCGACAGGGTTTCGGACACGACGTTTCCTAGACCCAAAGCAAGCACGGGGGGCCACCCCACTAAGCTACCCGTAACGAAGTTGACTGGTCTCCGAGACGGACCCAGGGTTTGTGTCGACGGCTGTAAACGACTAGGAACCCGAAAGTGTGACTGGGCTTGTCGATACAGCGAAAACGTATCACGGGGTTCCTAAACAGTACATGCGCTCCACGCGCAATCGTAAATAAAGCAGTAAAGCATGGCATAAGTACATGATAGTAATAAAGCCCCAAACTACTTTGTGGCCCCCGGTATAGTACTTTGAAATCAGGTACTAATCGATGGGGGTGCCCACACACCCCACCTGTGGTTAGCGCGCTCGATCTCGGAACAGGTGTCAAGAACTCGGGGTCCTACGGGACACCAGTGAGCGGTTAAAAACCAAATATTATCTATTACCCACCGGTGCCTCTACATTTACCTACTTTCATTTTTAGTTATTAAACAGTAATTAAATCCATGATCATCTCCAACATTAAACATGCGGCATTACTCCAACAACTGTGGAACATCGACGACGCGAAACAACACAACACAAGCGACTGCGATTCGCAAGGCCGACTATCTACCAAACAGCAGGTAATAGGAGGTGTCCAAGGCAATATAGTGGCTGCAAGGGATATCACAGGTACGAAAACTAGAGCATCGCAACACAGATAGCAATAGATCAACAGGAGGAAATAAATACTAGAAAGATAAAAATAGGTAGAAAGAGGGAGAATGCTCGCCTGAAAAACATTGCCGAAGATTCATCCGAAGATCGGGTCGACACTCGCATCAACTCATCAGCCTAATTCGTGAAGAAGCAAAGCACTAGAGAAAACACCGGATGCACTATTTAATACTACGGCAGAAGATCGGGCATGATGCATGTATGATGTATGACATGGCAAAGGTGCGATATAATTAGGTCATATTAAGCGGAACCGGAGCCCCGACAATTTATTAGGTGGATCGAGTTGTTTAGATACCCCGCATTTTAAATGATGTCTTAACAAGGCAAAATTATATCACCGGTTCGATGCACAAATTTAAATGGGACCAATATTGGACTAGATTCGCCTGCATATGGTCTCTATATTTAATTATTAGATGAATCGTCTAAAATCCCCCAAACCACATGACAATATGTATGCAAGCATGGCAATTTTATATGCAACAAGTGTATATATCATTTAATAAAATAGGAGCTCGGATTTGGGGTCACACATGGTGGATCGATGATCTTGGGGTTCGCCGAGGGTTCGGGATCGGTCGTCAGAACTTTGGACTCCGGGAAGAAGCACTTGGCGTTCCGATGGATCGGTCTCCGTGTTCATGTCTTCGTCCGAGTGGTAGATCTTATAGGTACCATACAATCATCTAGTGCCGCCTTGGGTTATCTGGACTGGGCTTTAACTAAACCAGATCTTCTTCGTGGAGGACCTGAGCAACATCACACTGGACGAGAACCGATCAGATACATCGTCAGGCTCCAAAAGCTAGACAAAATAGCCAACCTTGCAATAGCAACAACATTTACCCAACAGTAGTCCAGGCACTATGGTTGCATTAACAGGGCTAAACGGGGCACGCAGTGCTGGACGGAGGCGACACAGGGGCAAGGCTCACAGCAAGAACGCAAGCGGCAGCGCTGCAGGGTCACAGAGGGCAGCCGAGGCGACGGCAGAAGCTGTGGCCGGCGGGGGTTCGCGAGGTGCAGCGGCGGCCGGAGGGGTGCAAGGGCTCGGTGGGGAAGAGGACGTCGGGCGGACAGGCGAGCAGAGAGGAACTCGACAGGAAGGCGCGGGCGATGCACGTGGAGACGATGGTGGCTTCGACGATGGCGGGGGCGAAGCTTGGTGGCGACAGAGGAGCTACGCGGGGCGGTGACGGCCACGGGAAGGCGCGGCGAGGCCGTCAGGGAAACGCCGGAGGCGCGGAGTCGGTGGCGAGCCAGGCGGCGGCGGCGACTGAGGTAAGGCGAGGCGGAAGGAGCTCGCTCCTGGCGGCGGGGCGAGCGGCCTTTACAGGTGGAGAGGCGCTGCGCATGCGGCTTGCCGGGGAGGGACTCAGGCGGTGGAGAGGCGGAGCGGGGCGCACGTCTGGGGCCAGCGGCGGCGAGGAGAGCGATGGGGAGAGGAATATCGCGAGGAAGGGGTGGGTGACCTGGGCGGTTCGGTCGCGTGCGGGGTGGGCCAGGAGCGGGGCCGGGGTGGGTGCGTTGCGTGCACTGTGTGGTGGTGGCATGTGTCGGTGTCGCGTGGTGTTGTGTGCGTGTGTGTACTGTGGTGTGCGTGGCCGGGGTGGTTGGCGGCTGGAGGAAGGGAGTAGGCGGCGGGGTGGGGGTGTGAAGACTAGGGTTAGACAGGAAGATGTCTAGGGTTTTATATATGGGGTAGTAGGTGGTCTGTCTGGTTGGGCCTTCGGGCCCGACCGGATGGACTGCCTCCCCCCTAACAAAATATTTATATTATTTATCTTCTTTTCTTTTATTTAAAACAAAACATTTAAAAATATGTCTTAGGCAAAAGTAAGGATCCGAGAGGAACATGGTTTTATATTTGAATTAGAGAAGGGGTATTTGTAGAAAATAAAATAGGGCTTTTAGCAAAATAGTTTTAGGCAAAAAGATGCATGCTGATGTCATGATGATGCACAAAATATAAACAACAGCGATTTTTTAGTAGTGGTTTTATCGGGGTGCTACAAGAAGCTACTGGACTTCTGAAAGAATCTGTCCATCTGGTTTAAGGCAGACAGAGGAAAGCAACGATTCTTCGTGCTCTTTTTCTATGTCCCTATCGACACACAAAGAATGGCTACCACTTCAGATAATGCTACAGATTTAACCACAGGGCCTCCAACCGTGGCGTTACGCAATTCCCCCGTGTAGAGCGTTATGCACAGGAGTCAGACACGGTTGTCTTTCCAGTCTTTTGGTGCTGAAGTTTCACAAACATGTCAATTTTGTCGTTTGATCTGAAATAAAATAGGAGTATTAGGAATTTGGAAAAGAAAATTAAGTATATTTCTTAGGGTGCAATAAGATAATAGGTTGGCCCTTTAATTCCCATTTGAAAAGATTTATCCCTGTGCGTACAAATACAATTTAGAAGTCCTATGGATTTCCTAGGCATTTGTCTCAAAAATCTCTTCTTATTTAATGAAAATGGTAATATTTCGCCCTATTTCCAAAAAAAAGGACTAAAAGTAATTTTCAATCAGAGCGGTCCTCTTCAGTTGGCCTGGCCCAAGGGCCCAACTTATCTTGCTGGCCTCGAACCCTCAAAAAACAAAAAAGGAATGGCTGTGCCTCGCCTTAGGCGGCCGGCACCCCTGCCGTCGGCCTTGCCTCGCTTGCTCCTATCGCGCCGCCTTGCGCCGTTCGAGCACCCCCTGCGGCGCTACCACCCCACGAGATGCGCCCGTCGGCTCGCAGAGACGCCTCGCTCGAGCGCCCATTCCGCAATCCTCGTCGGGACCGCCGGGCGCCGGCGACCGACAGACCGGCCACGGGCCGCGGCTAGGTAATCTCCGGGGAAGGTAAAAATACAATTTAACCTATGGCTTGCCTAGGAATTTGTCTATGAAATCTCTTCTTATTTATTGAAAATAACAAATATTTTGCCCTATTTCAAAAAACAAAAGGACTTGAGTCAATTTTTAATCAGAGCGGTCTTCTTCGGTGGGCCTGGCCCAAGGGCCAACTTGTCTTACCGGCCTCTTCCTGCTTGTCTGCGAATCGCCTACCTCGCGTCGCCGCTTCGGCGGCCAGCACCGCTGCCATCGGCCTCCTCTCACTTCCTCCAATCGCGCCGCCTTGCGCTGTTCGAGCACCCCCTGCAGCGCTACCACCCCAAGAGATGCGCCCATCGGCTCGCAGAGACGCTTCGCTCGAGCGCCCATTCCGCAATCCTCGTCAGGACCGCCGGCGACCGACAGACCAGCCACGGCCAGCGGCTAGGTAATCTCCGGGGAAGGTGCGCGTTCCTTAGCTCGGCTGATCAACCTGCTTGAAGCTTAAACATGCGATTTACGGACTAGAAAATCATGACTGACTTGTTGATTTCTCATGACTAGCCATTAAACGAATTTCTCAATTCTCATTACTGCCTTGTTGATTTCTCAATTGCTTCCGCCCCTCCCTGTCGTACGAGATTCCCTAGGGTGTCGCGGCATGCGATTCCCTAGAGGGACCGTCGCCGCCGCGCTCTTCCCAAGCAGTATGAAACCATCTGATTAGTTTCCAAGTTCTTTGCTGTTCCGTTCATAATTTTCTAGGCTGTGATGATTGATGGCGCGAAGTTCACATTTCAGGATAGATATTCGGTGACTTGCGTTTGTCCTCCCATTGGATTCGTGCGTCAGTGTCGGTGCGTCTTACTCGGGGCTTGTCCTACCATGGGGTCCTGACTCCTGAAAAGAGTGGCTTTCCCTGTTAACGATGACCCCAAATTCTTCAGTCTTCGTGCGCGTATGCCAGTCCAGCGGCAGGACTGCTAGAGTCTCCTCGTCTTATCATGCATTGGTGGCTTGCTAGTTGCTACTGCCAAAGGCATATAGGTAGATACATTCATCATCCAGCAACTTGCCTCATCCCACAAACACCAATGGCGCTGCAGACACTCTTCCACATCTCACTTTTGCTGCTAGTGTGCACAGCCAAGGCGATCAACCCGGAAGCGGAAGCACTACTCCGATGGAAGTCCGCTTTGGTCAGTGCCACTTCGCTCTCCTCGTGGTCGATGGCCAACTCTATGTGTTCTTGGTTCGGCGTAGCATGTGACGCTGGTGGACATGTTGTTGCGATCCACCTTCCCAGCGTCGGGCTCCATGGTACACTTTATTCCTTCTACTCTGCAGCTCTCCAGAACCTCACCAATATCAATCTCAGCAACAACAATCTTGTTGGCACCATCCCAGTGCAGATTAGCAGCATACCACGGTTGCGGTTATTGGACTTATCAAAGAATCACCTTACTGGAATGGTGCCATCTCATATCGGCAATTTAACAGAATTGGCCTACCTTGATATCAGCACTAACCATCTTGAGGGTGAGCTTCCTACAACCATCTCCTATCTGGAAAACCTTCAGGTTCTCTCCTTATCCAGCAATAAGTTCACAGGCATCATTGCTAATGTCAACACAAGACAGTTGACGGTTGTCAAGGAGGCCAAGGATGTAAGCTCCTTGGGAGAATCATCTCCCTTTTGTAATTTGACATTTCTAAAATTCTTGGATCTGTCAAATAATCAACTGTCTGGAGATCTCCCTGGTTGCTTTTGGAACATGAAAGCACTACAGTCCCTGGATTTATCGAACAATGCCTTTTCTGAGGAAGTTCCAACCTCTAGTTACTATAGTTCTTCACTAAGGTCTCTGCACCTGTCAAACAACAATTTCACAGGTTGCTTTCCACCAGCATTCAAGAACTTCAAAAGCCTGATTGTTTTGGATGTCAGAAACAATAAGATTTCAGGTGAAATTCCTTTCTGGATAGCGGAAATGAATTCTTTGCTAAGGATTCTCCAGTTGCGATCTAACATGTTCAATGGAATCATTCCTTGGCAGCTGTCAGAACTCTCCCAACTGCAACTGCTTGATTTGGCTGAAAATAACTTTATAGGTTCCATACCAAAAGGCTTCACCAACCTATCTTCCATGATAAGATTATCCAAGGTTCGGCCAAAAATAGAAGTCACAATACCTGCCTTGGATGGATACTCATACTACATTGACATAATTTGGAAGGGGCAGGATCATGCTTTTCATGGAACACGTACACTTGTGACTGGTATTGATCTGTCAAGCAATTCTCTCTCTGGGAAGATCCCTTCAGAGTTGGCACATCTAAGAGGCCTCCAATTTCTAAACATGTCAAGAAATAATCTCTCTGGTGGTATCCCAAGACTTATTGGCAATCTGAAAAAATTAGAATCACTTGACCTCTCTTGGAACAAACTATCAGGTCCTATTCCTCCTAGCATATCAAACTTGACGTTCCTCAACACTCTTAACCTCTCCAACAACATTCTATCTGGAGAGATACCTACAGGCAGTCAGCTCCAGACACTCAATGACCCATCGATCTATAGCAATAATCTGGGACTATGTGGGCCTCCTTTGAGCATTGCATGTACAAACAATTCAAGTATTGTTACACCGGTGGATGGGGCAAAGGAACATCACCAAGACCTGTGGCTGTACTACTCAGTGATTGCTGGAGTTGTGTTTGGTTTCTGGGTATGGTTTGGAGCATTGTTTTTCTGCAAGATCTTGAGGTTTGCTTTCATCAGTTGCATCGATGCACTGTACCAACAGTTAATGCAGAAGATGAAGAGTACTTGACAGTACAGCACTCTGCTTCGCACTGGTATGACCAGAGAGTTTCTTCAAGTTTCCTCTGTTTGCAGTACCTGCCATGGACATGTATTGTCCATGGCCTGGCTCTTTGTTTTCCTTCAGAAAATAAGTTGTAATTATCTGTTCCTATGTGAGCATTAGTGTCTTATAGTAGTCCTGAACTTTTGAGGAGATAATTTCCTAGAGACCACCTGTATTAGGTGTTATTCTCTGAATATTGTGAGCCGCAACTATATATGTTTCGTCCTTGATGTTTCTGTATTTTTCTAGCTTGCTACTACCATGAATACAGGTTCAGTCTTATATAACTCATGTTTACTTGTTTTACCACCACTCACAAGTCACAACAAAAAATTTGATCAGAATTATACTGGTTACAAATCACCAAAAGAATAAGAGCAAAACTAACAGTTCCCATGGAAAACAATCCGGGATGCGCATCTCAGTTCTGGTGGCTGTTGGTGACGGCGCAGTGCTTCCTTATCTCCCCCTCGGAGCCTGTCATGACCTGCACGGCACCCAGCCTCGCCATCGACCGTCCGAACATCTGGAAGAACACCTCCGGTGAGCTGCCGACCACATCGACGATATCTGCCCTTGCCGCGGCGTCGGTGATCAGTGCAGCGTCAGAATGGAGCAAGGCCCTGTGCTTGAGCACCTCATGGTAGTAGCCGAGGTCAAAAGTGAGGAAGCTGCCGGGGTCCATCTCCACGGTGGCATCGCGCCCGCGCATCCTGCACTTGCGCTGGCGCAGGTTGGCGGCGTAGGCGATGTCGAGGGGCGCGGCGGTTCCGTTGGCGGCGCCGGCGTAGCCATAGAGGCGGTCGGCGAAGGACGAGCAGTGCGCGATGCCGATGGTGTGCGCACCTGCACCTCAGGATCGATTCAGAGTTCAGGAACACGTTCGATCATTCATGCAAGAATGCAACGCTTATTTGACTGCAGATTTAAATTTCAGGTTTGATTCAGAGTTCAGAACACATTCGACCATGTAAGAATGTAACATTTATTTACCTGCATATTTAAATGTTTTGCTTCATGTTTGTTGTAAATTCAAGTATTTTGATCGCCGGATTGAAATTCAGTGGCTTACATAACAATATTGTTTTGATTTAGCTGAAGTTAGTAGAGGAAGAAAATATGGTTTCTGTTGGATACAGCTAGGGGTTTCATAGCATTGGCAAACAGCTGAAGCTTATAAGGCCATGGCCAACGCTCCACGCTGGATACCTGCCCCAGCCTCCACGCAGACTCGGATGTTCCAAGATGGCCATGCATGTTGCTTGGCAGAGCAAAGCGGTCTCTTGGGGAGGAGGCCGCCTCCTCCATACCAAAAGTGAATTGTATCAGTAAAGTAGAGAAAAAGTGCATAGGGCTCAATGAAAAAAGAGCATCTCACAGAAAAGGCTACATCGGTGGGTCCCATGAACCGATGCTTCCGTTGGAGGTTTGTGTATTCACTAGATGCTCTAGCTATATTTTACCTACGTGGATTCATGGAGCAGCACCATACGTATGCCTCCATAAATCATGCCCTAAAACAGGAGACATGATATAAAGCCAAAGGCTATCTGTTTGGACTTGATTGATAATAGAAATGAAGCCGACATGCAAGCATGAGCCTGTCATCGTCAGAAATAGATGCCTCAGTAGTTAGATAGATCGCACATTATCAGTACTACCTGACAACAATTTGGCAAAAAAGACGCTGAAATGCCTTCCAAAATTAGATGAAGTGAACTACTCATTGCCATGCCAACGGATCCGACCAGTAGATTGCAAATGACACCAGAAGCAAACACACCAGAGAGCTTGGGAGCAGGGTTTAAAGGAAAACAAACTAATTAGTACTAGTACTATGATGAAATAATTGACCTCCGATGGAACAAGTTTAATAGATATTTTTTTACTGTCATTTTACTGATGTCTGAAAAGTGTTTGATTCGACGCCGCGGTGTTCAGAAATATATCCTGAAGGAATCTGTCTATCTGGTTTAAGACGAACAGAGGAAAGCATCGTGTCTTCGTGCTCTTTTCTGTGTCCCTCTCTTTTCCTCTTTAGTTTTACCTTTTTCTGTTTATTTTTTCTTTTCTTTTTATTTTTCGTTTTTATTTTCTCCCTTTTCTTTTAACTTTACTTTTTTTGATTTAATATTCTTGAAAACCTTTTCAGATTTGAAATTTGTTGTCATTTAAAAAATGTTCACATTTGAAGAATGTTTCGCATTTGAAAATTGTGTAGATTAAAAATGGCTCATACATAAAAATATTCATACTTGAAAATTGTTCATATCTAAAAATCGTTTGTATTTGAAAATAATTCGTATTTTGAATGTAAACTTTTTTGAATCAGAACATTTTTTATGAACATGGACCTTTTCTGAATCTGAATCATTTTTAAACTTGAACCTTTTTTGAATCTGATTTTTTTTCAAAACTTGAACCTTTTTTGAATCTGATTTTGTTCATCCCTGGGGAGCTCGCTAGGAGGCCGGCCGAGCGGGGACCTCTACCCGCATCTACTGGGCTGGCCCATGGCCAACTTAGGGGAATGCTCCATAGCCCGTGGGCGAGCGATATTCACTTCACCCTTCTTCTTGCGTAACGGTAAACACGCGAACTGTATTACTCGTTTATAGTTCAAGGAGAAACATGTTTACGATTCGAAATGCATCTGAAAAGAATAGAAACAGTAAATCCCGACATGCACTACGCGAGGCCCATGGCTGGCCCACTTTCTTTTTTTTCCTACTCTTCTTCGAGCTCGCAACTGCTCGTGTGGCCGTGCCGCCGGATGCTCCTAGCGTCATCCCCGCGCCGCCCCAGCACAGGGGCAGACCTAGAACAAAAAAGACCCGGTGTCATTGTCTTAGTTCCACATTTTTTTCACCTAGAGTTTGGGGTGTCACACACTACGAATGAATAAAATACAAGAAGAAAACCATGTTTTACCGGGTGTCTTGTGACCCCTAAGAGCATAACCTAGGTCCGCCCCTGCCCGCTCCCCGCGACATCCAGCACCACCCAGCACCACCCAGCGCCCCGTCTTGTCCTGCGCAGCCCCAAGCACCTGAAACTTTCCTCTCGCCAACTCAAAGGCGGGTACACAGGACACACTCGGTTTGGTAATGAAAACCTTGAATTTGTAGGTTAGGGGAGTTGGTTTTACGGATCAGCTTAAAAATACTTAAGGGTCGCTCGCTTTTACGGTCTGCTAGAAGTCTTTTTTTTCAGTCCGAAACTGAAAAAAGCGGTTATTTTACCGTTTTGGCGTGTTTATGGGATATGTTAGAGATGTTCTTCTTTATTTTCTGCCACACCTTGCCTCTTCCGCGGCCCGCCCTCATCCTCAATTCGTCCTGGCTCACTGCCGCAGACCTCGGCCTCGTCGGTTTGTAGTTCTCCACTCCTTTTACAGATACTCAATTTTTCAAAAATCCACTCGTAAGTTGAAACCACAAATCACACTCTGATGAATGCGTTCTTCTATTTGTCACCCTCCCCTCTAGATACAGTGGTTTCCCGTGCTAGTAGTGAAGCATTTGGATTTTACATACAGAAGCACCACGGGTTGGGTTGAACTAGCAATGGTGGTCTTGCTAATAAATACATGAAGGGCTAATTTTCTTGCTTCCTGATCTTTTGAAAGCTCCATCTTGGTATTTCACTCTTGCTTGAGCAGATGCAAGGTTGTTTGACTCAGCGTTAACAAACAGCTACAACCACATACATATACAGGCAGTCAGTCATCAGCCATCACCTTGTAATCACTTCTCCGATAAAGATGGAAACTGGGTGGCCTCAAAATATCGGCATTGATATTTCCCTCACACCACGACCCCAAGTCTGAAGTCTTCTGTATGCAGTAATCTCTTTTATCTATGTGCACCTCTAGCTACTCCTCAAGGCAGAAAAGGCACCATTCAGCCTGCCATTTTCCTTCTGACCAACACAACAAGCCGTTGTTATGGCCCTGCAGAAACTCTTCTTTGTCTCAATTTTCCTGCTAATATGTGCAGTCAAGGCGATCAACCCAGAAGCACAAGCACTACTCCGATGGAAGTCCACATTGATTGATGCCAACTCGCTGTCCTCATGGTCGATTACCAACTCTACCTGCTCTTGGTTCGGCATCACCTGTGATCATGCCGGACGTGTTACCGAGCTCTACCTTCCCAACACCGGCCTCCATGGTACGCTACATGCTTTCTACTCTGCTTCGTACCAGAACCTTACCAAGATCGACCTCAACAACAACAATCTTGTTAGCACCATCCCAGCAAATATTTCCATGTTGCTCATGCTCACCTTTCTAGACTTGAGCAACAACAATCTTGTTGGTGCCATCCCCTACCAGCTGAGAAAACTCCCAATGATTGTTGAGATTGATTTGGGAAATAACCATTTAACCAATCCAGACCCTGCCAATTTCACACTTCCGTCCACTTTGAAGAGGTTGTCTCTACCTAATAATGATCTCAGTGGCACCTTTCCACAGTTCATTCTCAACCGCACCAATGTCAGGATGAGGTCCCTCGATTTATCGGATAACACATTTTCAGGTCCATTACCAGATTCGCTGTCAGCGATGGTCCCGAGGTTGAGGTACTTGAATATTTCCTTTAATGGATTCTCTGGCTCGATACCTAGCTCATTCTCAGGCCTCCACAAGCTCAAGACACTAGATCTTGGGAACAATAATCTTAAAGGAGGAATCCCAGAGGAGCTGGGCATGATATCTGGATTGCAAACTCTTTTACTCTATAATAACCCACTTGGTGGGTCGATCCCAGAGGATCTGGGAAACCTTACTAGTCTTCAATACATGCTTTTGTCACATAATCAATTGTTTGGAAGTTTGCCACCATCATTTTCCAGGATGCAAGAATTATTGGTGTTTGATGTACAGGGAAACAGTATCAGTGGTACCATCCCCTCAGAGTTGTTTACAAACTCGACCATGCTTAAAGTCTTTGATGTAGGAGACAACTTGTTAACTGGAAGCATCCCAGTGGAGATGGGATACATTCCAGGCTTGATATATATTGAGTTATCACAAAATCACCTTACCGGAATTATTCCATCAATTATTGGCAATACGACATATTTGTATTACCTTGGCATGAGCAACAACCACCTTATTGGAATGATGTCATCAAATATCGGCAATGCAATTAATTTGCACCACCTTGACATCAGCACCAACCACCTTGAGGGTGAGCTTCCTGCAACTATCTCCTATCTGATGAATCTTGTTTTTCTCTCCTTGTCTGGAAACAAGTTCACAGGTATCATTCCTAATGTCCCAGGAGAATCAAAGTCTGTATTTTGCCATTTAACACATCTTCAACTCTTGGATGTATCAAATAATCAACTCTTTGGAGATTTCCCTCGTTGCTTGTGGAAGTTGAAAGAGCTACGTTCCTTGGATTTGTCGGGCAATGCTTTCTCTGGGGAAGTTCCAACCTCAACTAACTGCAGCTCTTCACTTAGGTCGCTACACCTGTCAAAGAACAACTTCACAGGTAGCTTTCCAGCAGTATTGCAGAACTTCAAAAGCCTTATTATTTTGGATCTCGGAAACAATAAGATTTGTGGTACCCTTCCTCCATGGATAGGGAAAAGCAATCCCCTTCTAAGGATTCTCGGGCTACAATCAAACATGTTCTATGGAAGTATTCCTTGGCAGCTATCACAACTATCCCATCTCCAGCTGCTCGTTCTAGCTGAAAATAAGTTTGTTGGTACCATACCAGAAAGCTTCATCAATTTCTCCTTGATGAGACAGACATCAGTGATGCAGCCGGTTCAAATACTCATCACAGACTATTTACACCCTACAGATTTTGAGAATGGCCGCATGGACTTAATTTGGAAGGGACGGGAGTACACCTTTGAAGGACGAGATGCATTTGTGACTGGCATCGATCTCTCTGGTAATTATCTCATGGGTGAAATCCCTTCAGAGTTGACAAAACTTAGTGGCATCCAGCTGCTAAATTTGTCAAGAAATTATTTATCTGGTGGCATACCGAAGGACATTGGCAATCTGAAGTTGTTAGAATCCCTTGACCTCTCCTGGAACAAACTATCAGGTCATATTCCTCTTAGCATGTCAAACTTGATGTTCCTCAACAATGTTAATCTCTCCAACAATCTTCTATCGGGAGAGATACCTACCGGCAGTCAGCTCCAAACACTCAATGACCCATCGATCTATTGCAATAATGAGGGACTATGTGGGCCCCCTTCGAGCATTGTGTGTACCAACAATTCGAGTATTGCAACACCTGTGGATGGAGAAAAGGAACATCACCAAGATCTGTGGTTGTACTACTCGGTGATTGCTGGAGTTGTCTTTGGTTTTTGGGTATGGTTTGGAGCATTATTTGTCTGCAACATCTGGAGGTTTGCTTTCTTCGGTTGCATCGATGCACTGCACCAACGGTTTCTGCAGAAGATAAAGAGTACTTAGACAGTATAGTACTCTGATTCGCACTTATGACCAGAGAGTTTCTTCAAGTTTCCTCTGATTGCAATACCTGCCATGGACATGTATTGTCCATCGCCCAGCTCTTTGTTTTCCATCAGCAAATAAGTTGTAATGGTCTGTTCCTATGTGAGCATAAGTGTCCTATAGTAGTTCCAAACTTCCGAGGAGACAAATTTATAGATACCTGTAGTAGGTGTTATTCTCTGAATACTGTGGGCTGCAGTTATATATGTTTCGTCCCTGATGTTTCTCTATTTTTCGAGCTTGCTACTACCATGAATACAACTTTAGTCTTATACAACTCTTGTGTACTTTTTTTTACCACCGATCATAGCAAAAATTTGATTAGAATTATACTGGTTACAAATCACCAGAGCAAAACTAACAGTTTCCATGGAAAACAATCCTGGACGTGCGTCTTCAGTTCTGGTAGCTGTTGGTGACGGCGCAGTGCTTCCTGATCTCCCCCTTGAAGCCTGTCATGACCTGCACGGCACCCAGCCTCTCCATTGACCGCCCGAACACCTGGAAGAACACCTCTGGTGGGCTGCTGACAACATCGGCGATATCTGCCCTTGCCGCTGGGTCGTTGATCAGCGCAGCGTCAGAATGGAGCAGGGCCCTGTGCTTGAGCAGTGCACAGTAGTAGCCGAGGTCGAAAGTGAGGAAGCTTCCGGGGTCCATCTCCACGGCGGCGTCACGCCTACCTATCCTGCACTTGCGCTGGCGCAGGTTGGCAGCGTAAGAAGCGTCGAGGGGCACAGCGGGCTTAGTCGTAGATGCGGTCGGCGAAGGAAGAGCAGTGGGCAACGCCGATGGTATGCACACCTGTAGGCAAGGTTTGACTTAGAAACACATTCCATCATTCAACAACTGGCCATTTGTCATTCCGGGCTCTCCGTTTTCTTGGCCTTGCAATCTCTCTATCACAAGAAGTGAAGAACGCCAAATGGATTTGCGGTGTAAATTCTTTACTCCAAAGAGCTTCATAGTAGTAGTTCGTTTGGTACTTCGTTGGTACTCGTTCAGGCCAGGCCTGAGTACAGGAGTACCTGACAGTGTCATTGCAGGTGAAGAGGCCATCCTCCCTGTGTCAGATAACATGAGATGCACCTCGCCTCGCCTGTTCCATTAGTGGCCTCCCCACGGCGATCGCTGGGCAGCGTTAATCATTGCACGATAAGCGTGCTTCGCCTGTCGCTGAAGTCGAGTTGTGCTAGGTGACAGACCGGCCACATGGCGCGGTGAAGAACCACATTCTCTCGAAAAGGTATGCATTTCTGCTCGGCTGTGCAACCTGCTGCTTGATTTCTCATATAATGCATAGGGAAGTGTTGCTTATGTACTAGTATTATCTTCGGAATTGGACAACCAATTCAACGAATTAATGAAGTTGATAGCATAAAACTACCACTTTACATGTCGATTTTTCCAAATGATACCAGTCGACCTTTAAATCGCAAAAAAACTACCAGATTGAAAACGAGTTGTCGCAAAATGCACTGATTCGTGTTTATTCACGAATTGACACCGATTCTGACAGCGGGACCCACATGTAAGGAGAAAATTTGCTGAGGTGGACTGGCCCCACCTGTCAGCTCTATTAAAAATACTCAAAATATCAAAAGAAAATAAAAAAAGGACCCGTTGACCCATATTCCCCATCCCCGTCG
This sequence comes from Avena sativa, assembly GCA_916181665.1. NCBI lineage: Eukaryota > Viridiplantae > Streptophyta > Magnoliopsida > Poales > Poaceae > Avena > Avena sativa. The sequence goes on from OV702284.1 coordinate 2,274,775, forward strand.
TGACACGATCCCGCCGTCGCCCAGGAGTCCCCACCGCCGTCGCCCGTTCCTCACTCTCGTTCGCCGCCGCCTGCGCTTGCCTCCCAAACCCCAGTGTGCCGCCATCGCGCATCCCCTTGTCAACCACCTCCCCGCTGCGGTTGAGGCAGCACTACTGCCTCCATCGCCGCCACTCTTCCCTTCCTCTCTCGCACGGTGGGCAAGCTTCCTATTCGTCCGGGCGACGGTCGATGGAGGGTTCCGCCGGAGGGCCCTAACCGCAGCCCCAGGCGGCGGAGGGCGGGGGCGGGGGCAGGTCGCACGCCCACAGCTCTTGGGGTGGAACGTCGGAGGGGGAGATGGCAATCGGGCGAGGAGGCGAGACGAGGTGTTCCCACTGCTCGATCGCGAAGACAAGGTGCCCGACCATCGACGTGTCGCCTCTGCCGCCCACGAGAGATAGGGAAGAGAGGGGAGGCGACGGCGGGAGGGGGTCGCCGGAGTACGGAGGAGGCCATGGGAGAGAGGGAGGGGAGGGCGACGGTAGCCATGGGAGAGGGGGTGGAGGGCGGCGGCGATGGAGGCAGTGCCTCACGACAGGGAGAGAAGGAGGGGAGGGCGGCGGCGTCCATGGGAGAGGGAGTGGAGGGCGGCGGCGTCCATGAGAGAGGGAGTGGAGGGCGGCGGTGCCTCACAACAGGGATGGAGAATATGGGTCAACGCTGCTCCACTTTTTTTTTCTTTTTTTTAATATTTTGATTATTTTTTAAGGGGGGTGAAGGGGGTCGTCGTGTAAAACATATATTTTGATTTTTTTAATTCGGCTGACAGGTGGGTCCCATGCCACATCATCAGTTTAGCCCTAACAAATGGACCCACATGTGAGAAACGGTGTCAATTTCGTGATTAAACACAAATCAGTGCATTTTGCAACAACTCGTTCTCAATCAGGTAGTTTTTTGCGATTTAAAGATCGACTGGTATCGGGAAAATTGACATGTAAAGTGGTAGTTTTATGCTATCAACTCGAATTAATGCCCACCTTGTTTATCTGGTTGATTAGGGGAATTAGTAAAAAATGTAATAATTGCTTATGCCGTGTGGTATCGATCACCATGCCACTCTACAATAGTATCATCAAGCAAGCTATTTACCAGTACACCTGGTCGTCGCATGTGTTCTCTTGACCAGTAACCTGGGAAATCTTTCCTAGGAATCGGAGCCTCCTGCTATGCAGTGACGCGACACACGACTGATTCCCTAAAAAGGTCCTGCTTTGTTTTGCAAACTGGGAATTATTAGTCCGGTAAGGACTAATGTTTAAAGAAGCAATATGCTTTTATGCATAAGTAATGTGATGCACATTCTAAACGCAAATCCCAGGGATAACGTTGTCCTAGGGTTTGGATTCCGGAAATGGTTATTTTGGAATGTGTGGTCCTTTTAAATGGGTTTCACATTTGTGCCTCTATTAGAGCTTATAAGTGTTTGTGAGGAACACATATATAATAATAAAATATATACTTATAAAATGCGCGTTAAGATTGCTTATATAAGAGTGCTTGTTTGAAGTGGCAAAAAGAATAACCTTCGAAGAAAAGGTTTCTCTTCAAAGGTCTAAACAAGCTTTGTGGTTAGTTAGTGGTGGTTGATGTTATTTGTTTGCTCCAATGGTTTGGCTTGAGTTGTTTTATAACTTAACTACTTTAGACCAAAGTTAACTATAAAACATATAATAATGTTTGTAGTGTTATATTTAGATTCTTGGAGACTAAAGTTAACTTTAAATATAGATAGTCTTGAGGGTTTAATACTTATAACATTGGTATCTTGTGTATCTGGAATGTTTCCTTTAGGTTACTTAAGAATGGTTATTCTTTTACTTGGTGTAATGGTCTCTTGATTCTATAATAGAGTAGTATCATTTATCTTTTATACAGGAGTGGTTGTGGTTTTATGAACCAAAATATAATATTGCTTCACTACTAATGGACTTATTATAATGTTGGGGTAGTTTTTTGTAATCTGGTAGTTAACATGGATGGAAAGGATCTGATTTATTCACAAGGTGTTCTTTAAGGTTTTTATCATGAATTGAAATACTTTGAGAATTTAATCTTCACTTAGGGTTGATGATAATTTAATAAAAAGATATTTATAATGTTTTAAACTATTTAAGCTTCATTTTATTAATATTTAAGACTAATACTATTTATTAAACTTAATTTACTCATTTTAGGAATATTAATAATTTTTTCTTATCCTTATATGAATTATTAATAAAGTAAATAAGTTTAAATTTGAGTTATTAAAATATTTATTTTTTTATTTAACTCAAAAGTAGAATATTAGATTTTTAACATGTAGATATTATTTCTATGATCATTTTGGTATATTACATTTATTTTTGTGATTTATAAATAATAAGATATGATTTTTATAATTATTATTACTTTATAATTACTTAATAAATAATAAATATTAAATTAAGTGGAATAATAATACATGATTATAGTTTTAAATTAGAATTCTTATTTTTCTAAGATTTTTGGTATTTTATTTATATTATTAACATTCATCATTATAAAAATATGAATTATCAAAGTTTTATTACTTATAAAATCTTTACTAAATAATATTTATTTAAATGATTATCATAATAATATTTGATAATAGTTTTAAGTTGTAGATTTTATTTTTCTGAAAATTTTCATATGTTATACATATTTTTCTGAATTATAAATCAAAAGTTATTAATTAAACAAGATTTAATCCTTTATTAGATTTCTGAAATATTATTAATTGAATTATAACATTTCATTTATTTTCTAACAGAAAAATACTTTTTACACCGTACCAAGAGCTAGCCCCAGTCACTGACCTGTGGGCCATTGTCCACCTCATCTCTCAGACGAAAGAAATGCATTTGTTACCGATTGGTTAACTACCCCCAGTCAATGACATATGGGCCCTAGGACATGTCACTTGCCACGCGGGACAAAGACCAGGTCAAACAGGGAACTGGGTCCAGGCTGACCCCAGCACGCCGTCACGCTGACGTCAGCGCTACCTCCGCCACCAGATTAAGGTCGCCGGCGATGATCTACGGCGTTTTAGCATGCGTGGTTTGGTGCGTTGGAAAGAGGGTGCAACGGCGAGTCGAACTATGATTGAGCCACCTCAGAATGGTCACCGGAGCACTAGCTCCGACGGTGACCGGCTCGGGTGCATGCGTACAAGGCGCTACAGATGACTAGGATCAAATCGGAGAGAACGAGCAGAAGCAGAAGCTCACCAGGAAGCTTGTAGTGGCAACGACAAGGGGAGGCGAGCTCAGACGGCGTCACCATGGTCGACGGCGAACGGCAGATAGACGAGCTCGATGCACATGATTGCAGGCTTCCCGACTCGATTCCTCCTCCTAGCAGACGAAATCCACCATGGCGGTGCTCGTGGAACCTTCAGTTGGCCTTGGGGTGGTCTCGAACAACGACAACGAGCAACTCTAGCGAGTTAGGGTTTCATCATGGTTGGGGAATTTTTAGAGAGAGCACGAGAGAGAGTGATTCGGGTACGAATGGATAGAGGAGCTCGCGGGCGTTCTTATCCCCCTCCTCACTGACGGCGGTGCACATCGTAACGCGTCGGAGATCGACGACTGATGCGACGCCACGTAGCTGCTTCCGCCGGCGAGGAAGACGACAAGAAATAGAAGGCCGAAGCGGTACGGGCTGCTGGTGGGCTGGTCACGGGCCGAAGTGGGCTGCACCTGGGTGTCAGGTAAGCAGGTATGTTTGGGCTGCGGCCAGGTTTAGTTTCTTTATTTATTTATCCCTTTTCTATTTTCTGTTTTCATGTTCAGATTTAAATTTGATTTATATTTTGAACCTTTCTTTGTATGATTTCTTTGCTGGATATTTACAGCAATACTAAAATATATTTTGTATCATCTATAAATTTTTATTATATCATCTTTTTGTATTTTTTTTATTTACTCAATATGAACCCCCTTGTTAATATTTTATATAAACTTTTCTTATTATTTTTCTCTCATATTTTAGTTAGGATTTCTTGAATGATATTTTCTTAATTGTTTAAAAACTTAACTCTAATTGGCTCTAGTTTGAATATAAACTTTTATATATATAATGATCCTATACCATTATTTAATGCATGAAATATAAAGACATTAATATGGTTATTTCTACTCCCATTAATTTGGAAAATGGCAATGTATATATTCTATTGTGATAAACAAAGAAGTTTAGGGTTTTGAATTATGAATATTTACCCTAGGGTTTAGGGTTTTTAACATCCTTAAATTCCTTTATGGATATGAATAAAGAATTAATAACTAAGCATATTATCTTCTGTTTGTGATATTTGATGACATTTCCTTTTTATAATAGAAAGTTATAATTAGAATGTTTTATAGAAAGGAATTGATAAGGATATACTTAAGCACATATAGTTATGATGGTTGGAATTAACAGAATGTGCTTATGTGATTTACTATAGGAAAATATTTTTATAAAGTGTTATAGACATCAGATGATGGATCAATAACATGAGATAGATATTCTACTTGGTTTTAAGATTTAGAGTTGATTGCATACCAAGAATTACTATCTTTCATAATTCATAACTCTGGATCTTTAAATAAAGAATTCCTTTCCTAGATATACTACATTTTCCAATTTATTATCCTGATTAACATGATGAGTTTTACTTCATAGAAATATTCTCATTCACTGATTAACCTTCTAAACTCATGGATGAATCCAATGAGTTTGATACCCAAGTATTCCATAACTTCCTCATATCCTTGCTTGGTTGTATCCACTACTCTACTGTGGATAGCCTTCCATCCAACAAGTAGTTCCTTCAAACTCTACTTATAATCTTCCTTAATCATTCATTAATATTGTACCTCCAATAGTTGTATGCATCCAACTACCTTTTTTCTAAAGTTGACTATCCTTTAAGATAACTAACACTACTTCTATAACTCTATGCTATACTAGCTTTAATTGAATAATACCATCCTATATTCACTTTGCTCCAATAACCCACACTCCAACCCTACCTTATGTTAGTATGGCTGGTAATTACTATTCTAGGATAACTTATCCCTACTAGGTGTTCAATCATGTTCTACCCACCAGTATTACTTATACTAAATGTAAGTATTCAATATTGGTGGCTAAAACATCACCATTATAATCCTTTAATCACTGATGGCTTAAGTTCTTAGTTGGCTAAGCAAGGCTTTAGCAATCCAATCTTTCAATTGTCTTGGAATTATCATCTTAGTATATTTAATTGGATTAAGGCTGTTACTCTAGGACTATGCACACTTGGTCTAATAGAATTACTACTGGTAACTATCTTCAGGGTTCATCCTTGTAATCTTTTTAACTACCATATAATTAGATGGTATAAATAATTCTTCTATTTATTTAGAAGTGATTTAGATCCATCAATTATCCTATTGATTGGATTCTTTCAACCTTTCCCATCCTATAGATGATTTCTAAAGCTAATATCACTATTTACCCCTTCTTAATTGTTTCTATATAGGCTCTTTAAGTGTAAACTATGATATGGTTGAGAGTTGATAGATTGAAATCTGGTGAATCAATAGTTGATTCCTCAACATTAATGAATAACAGATCTTGAAATATAACTCAATAGAGCTGATAAGGATTGATATGGAAAGAAAGATATAGGGTGAATGATCTAAACTTAGTTTCTTTCCTACTCAATCTTACTTAGGAAGTAGGGTTGAACATTACCATGATACTCATGGTATATGCAGATAAGATTAAGATATAGTTGTTAAATTCAGATTTGGTGTTATATCTTTAACTTGGTACTCATGAGTCATTATAATGAATACTATAATATGATCACCTAATGATCAAGTATAATTCACATTGTATTGAGGTTTTAACTTTTAGTACATTTGATCTACCCTTAGATTAAATCTCCCTTACCCAAAATAAGGTTTTAGCAAAAGTCTTATTGAAACTTATCGCAGTCAACTTGATGATCTACTTCAATTCCATCAAGTTAAGAGAAGCTTCGTTCAATTTGATAAGTTATGTTTTAGAAGCGCGAAAATTATTCAGATTTTCTATGCATGAATACAATGCACACATATGGGTTCAGCTTATTTTTAGGCTCTAATGCTGGGATGTTACACCTACCCTGCCCCTTAGACGCTCGTCTTCCTCGGCCTGGTAGAGGCGCCAGAGCCACACGCGGTGGCGCCGCTTCTCCTCGTCGACGATGAGGCGCGGAGGCGACACGAGCATCTCCGCCTGCTCACGTCATTGAAGATTGTTTGCGTGCGTGGGCGGCCGAGATGCCGAGCCGCCGCGTCAAATGCGCGCGATGCCTCGTGCGCGGTCCTGAAGGTGTTGAGGACGACGCGCTCTTCATCGCCACGAATCTCGGCGTAGTAGGTGCCGTTGGGGCGCGCTCACCCCATGAAAGCCTTAGGAATTCTATCGGCATGGCGCCATTCAATGGTGGCGGAAGAGAGGGCTCGACTGTGGCGGGGAGGGGCGGTGGCGAGCCTATGCGACGCGGGCGAGAGCGGTGATGATTTTTTTAGGGAGGGAATATTCAGCGGCGGTTGAGAGGTGCACGCGCTCGGTTTAATAGCGCGCGGTAGCTGGCGCTCGGAATATGCCGGGTCAAATGGCACACGCTATTTTGGAGCTTTTGTTGGAGCAGCGCAGAACCGCATGCACGCTAAACTAGCGGTTTTTACCGCGTAGATGCAATATAGCGTGGTTGTTGGAGTTACCCTTACCAATTCCTCCGTGTAGGGTATCATGGAAAAGAGTCAGGTATGGGTTTTTTCATCATTTTGTGCTCAAGTTTCGTTGACCAGTTAATTTATAGTTTGATCTGAAATAAAATATTATGAGTTTGGAAAAGAAAATTAAGTATACTTCTTAAATAAGAAATTAAGCTGGCACGTTAATTTCCATTTGAAAAGATTTTCTCCCTGCGTAAAAATACAATTTAACCTATGGCTTGCCTTGGAATTTGTCTATGAAATCTCTTCTTATTTATTGAAAATAACAAATATTTTGCCCTATTTCAAAAAACAAAATGACTTGAGTCAATTTTTAATCAGAGCGGTCTTCTTCGGTGGGCCTGGCCCAAGGGCCAACTTGTCTTACCGGCCTCTTCCTGCTTGTCTGTCTGCGAATCGCCTACCTCGCGTCGCCGCTTCGGCGGCCAGCACCGCTGCCATCGGCCTCCGCTCACTTCCTCCAATCGCGCTGCCTTGCACTGTTCGAGCACCCCCAAGAGATGCGCCCATCGGCTCGCAGAGACGCTTCGCTCGAGCGCCCATTCCGCAATCCTCGTCAGGACCGCCGGCGACCGACATACCAGCCACGACCAGCGGCTAGGTAATCTCCGGGGAAGGTGCGCGTTCCTTAGCTCGGCTGATCAACCTGCTTGAAGCTTAAACATGCGATTTATGGACTAGAAACTCATGACTGACTTGTTGATTTCTCATGACTAGCCATTAAACGAATTTCTCAATTCTCATTACTGCCTTGTTGATTTCTCAATTGCTTCCGCCCCTCCCCGTCGTACGAGATTCCCTAGGGTGCCGCGGCATGCGATTCCCTAGAGGGACCGTCGCCGCCGCGCTCTTCCCAAGAAGTATGAAACCATCTGATTAGTTTCCAAGTTCTTTGCTGTTCCGTTCATAATTTTCTAGGCTGTGATGATTGATGGCGCGAAGTTCACATTTCAGGATAGATATTCGGTGACTTGCGTTTGTCCTCCCATTGGATTCGTGCGTCAGTGTCGGCTTGTCCTGCCATGGGGTCCTGACTCCTGAAAAAAGTGGCTTTCCATGTTTACGAAGACCCCAAATTCTTCAGTCTTCGTGCGCTATGCCAGTCCAGCGGCAGGACTGCTAGATTCTCCTTGTCATATCATGGACTGGTGCCTTGGCTTGCTACTACCAAAGGCACATAGGTAGATACATTCATCACCCTGCAGCTTGCCTCATCAGCCATCCCACACACACCAATGGCGCTGCAGACACTCTTCCACATCTCACTTTTGCTGCTAATGTGCACAGCCAAGGCGATCAACCCGGAAGCGGAAGCACTACTCCGATGGAAGTCCGCTTTGGTCGGTGCCACTTCGCTCTCCTCGTGGATGATGGCCAACTCTACATGTTCTTGGTTCGGCGTCACATGCGACGCCGATGGACATGTTACTGAGATCCACCTTCCCAAAACAGGGCTCCACGGTACACTACATTCCTTCTACTCTGCAGCTCTCCAGAACCTCACCAAGTTCAATCTCACCAACAATAATCTTGTTGGCACCATCCCAGCAAACATGTCCCTGTTTCCCGCTCTCGTCTTCCTAGACTTGAGCAGCAACAATCTTGTTGGTGACATCCCCTACCAACTCAGCAAGCTTCCAATGATTGCTGAGTTAGATTTAGGAAATAACCACTTAACAAACCCGGAATATGCCAAGTTCTCACCTATGCCCAATTTGAAGCTGCTATCTCTAGATAATAATAATCTCAATGGTATTTTCCCACAATTCATTCTCGACCGCACTAATGCGAGGATGAGGTCCCTTGATTTATCGGGTAACGCATTCTCAGGGCCATTACCAGATTCACTGCCAGAGATGGTCCCGAGATTGAGCTATCTAGATCTCTCAGATAATGGATTCTCTGGCTCCATACCTTGGTCGCTCTCAAGGCTCCAAAATCTCAAGACACTAGATCTCGGGAGCAATAATCTGACAGGAGGCATTCCAGAGGAGCTGGGGATGATATCTGGATTGCGAGATCTTTCTCTGTTCGATAACTCACTTGGTGGGTTGATCCCAGCCTCACTTGGGCAGCTTCAGATGTTAGAGTGGCTCAACATTGGAAACGTTGGTTTGGTTTCTACTATTCCACCCGAGCTGGGAAACCTTACGAGTCTTCGGCTCATGGATTTTTCAAATAATCAATTATATGGAAGTTTGCCACCATCTTTTGTCAGGATTCAAGAATTATTATGTTTTGGAGTACAGGGAAACAGTATCAGTGGTACCATCCCCTTAGAGATGTTCACAAACTGGACCAAGCTCTGGCTCTTTGATGTATCCAACAACTTCTTAGCTGGAAGCATACCATCGCAGATCAGTAACTGGAATGAGTTATTTTCTCTCAACCTCTCTCACAATAACTTCACTGGCTCTGTCCCAGTGCAGATTACCAGCATACCACGGTTGCAGTTATTGGACTTATCAAAGAATCACCTTACTGGAATGGTGCTATCTCATATCGTCAATTTAACAGAATTGGTCTACCTTGACATCAGCACCAACCATCTTGAGAGTGAGCTTCCTACAACCATATCCTATCTGGAAAACCTTCAGGTTCTCTCCTTATCTGGCAATAAGTTCACAGGCATCATTGCTAATGTCGACACAAAACAGTTGTCGGTTGTCAAGGAGGCCAATGATGGAAGCTCCTTAGGAGAATCATCTCCCTTTTGTAATTTGACATTTCTAAAATCCTTGGATCTGTCAAATAATCAACTGTCTGGAGATCTCCCTGGTTTCTTTTGGAATATGAAAGCACTACAGTCCCTGGATTTATCGAGCAATGCTTTTTCTGGGGAAGTTCCAACCTCTAGTTCCTATAGTTCTTCACTTATGTCTCTGCACCTGTCAAACAACAATTTCACAGGTTGCTTTCCACCAGCATTCAAGAACTTCAAAAGCCTCATTGTTTTGGATGTCAGAAACAATAAGATTTCAGGTGAAATTCCTTTCTGGATAGCGAAAAGCAATTCTTTGCTAAGGATTCTCGAATTGCGATCTAACATGTTCAATGGAAGCATTCCTTGGCAGCTGTCACAACTCTCACAACTACAACTGCTTGATCTGGCTGAAAATAACTTTATAGGTTCCATACCAAAAGGCTTCGCTAACCTATCTTCCATGATAAGACCATCCATGGTCTGGCCAGAAATAGGAGTCATAATACCTGGCTTGGTTGGATGCTCATACTACATTGACATAATTTGGAAGGGGCAGGATCAGAATTTTGATGGAAGAGGTGCACTGGTGACTGGTATTGATCTGTCAAGCAACTCTCTCTCTCTGGGGAGATCCCTTCAGAGTTGGCACATCTAAAAGGCCTCCAATATCTAAACATGTCAAGAAATGATATTTTCGGTGGTATCCCAAGACTTATTGGCAATCTGGAAAAATTAGAATCCCTTGACCTCTCTTGGAACAAACTATCAGGTTCTATTCCTCCTAGCATATCAAACTTGACGTTCCTCAACACTCTTAATCTCTCCAACAACATTCTATCTGGAGAGATACCTACCGGAAGTCAGCTCCAAACACTCAACGATCCATCGGTCTATAGCAATAATCTGGGACTATGTGGGCCCCCTTCGAGCATTGTGTGTACCAACAATTCGAGTATTGCAACACATGTGGATGGAGCAAAGGAACATCACCAAGACCTGTGGCTGTACTACTCGGTGATTGCTGGAGTTGTCTTTGGTTTCTGGGTATGGTTTGGAGCATTGTTTGGCTGCAAGATCTGGAGGTTTGCATTTATCAGTTGCATTGATGCACTGCACCAACAGTTTATGCATAAGGTGAAGAGTACTTAGACAGTACAGCACTCTGCTTCGCACTTATGAGCAGAGAGTTTCTTCAAGTTTCCTCTGATTACCTGCCATGCACATGTATCATGGCCCGTCTCTTTGTTTTCCTTCATCAAATAAGTTGTAATGGTTTGTTCCGATGTGAGCATAAGTATCTTATTGTAGTTCTGAACTTCCGAGGAGACAATTTCCTAGAGATCTGTAGTAGGTGTTATTCTCTGAATATTGTGAGATGCAGTTATATATGTTTCGTCCTTGGTATTTCTGTATTTTTAGCTTGCTACTATCATGAATAAAGCTTCAATCTTATATCACTCACATTTACTTCTTTTACCATCATTCACATCAAAAATTTGATCAGAATTTATACTGGTTACAAATCACCAAAGAACAAGAGCAAAACTATCAGTTTCCAATACTGGATGTTCGGGCTCAGTTCTGGTAGCTGTTGGTGACGGCACAGTGCTTCCTTATCTCCCCCTCGGAGCCTGTCATGACCTGCACGGCACCCAGCCTCGCCATTGACCGCCCGAACACCTGGAAGAACACCTCCGGTGGGCTGCTGACCACATCGGCGATATCTGCCCTTGCCGCGGCGTCGGTGATCAGTGCAGCGTCAGAGCGTAGCAGGGCCCTGTGCTTCAGCACCGCATGGTAGTAGCCGAGGTCGAACGTCAGGAAGCTGCCGGGGTCCATCTCCACGGCGGCGTCACGCCCGCCCATCCTGCACTTGCGCTGGCGTAGGTTGGTGGCGTAGGCGGCGTCGAGTGGCGCGGCGGTGCCGTTGGCGGCGCCGGCGTAGCCGTAGAGGCGGTCGGCGAAGGACGAGCAGTGCGCGATGCCGATGGTGTGCGCACCTGCACCTCAGGATCGATTCAGAGTTCAGGAACACGTTCGACCATTCATGCAAGAATGCAACACTTATTTGACTGCAGATTTAAATTTCAGGTCTGATTCAGAGTTCAGAACACATTCGACCATGCAAGAATGCAACATTTATTTACCTGCATATTTAAATGTTTTGCTTCATGTTTGTTGTAAATTCAAGTATTTTTTATCGCCGGATCAGAATTCAGTTGCCTACATAACAATATCGTTTTGATTTTACTGAAGTTAGTAGAGGAAGAAAAGATGGTTTCTGTTGGATTCCCAGCTAGGGGTCTCATAGCATTGGCAAATAGCTGAAGGATGGAACAGGAGACAGGATATAAAGCCAAAGGCAATCTGTTTGGACTTGATTGATATAGAAATGAAGCCGACATGCAAGCATGAACCTGTCATCGTCAGAAACAGATGCCTCAGTAGTTCAGATAGATCGCAGATTATCAGTACAACCTGACAACAGTTTGGCAAGAAAGACTCTGAAATGCCTTCCAGAATTAGATGAAGTGGACTACTCATTGCCAACGGATCCGACCAGGAGATTGCAAATGACGAAATAATTGACCTCCCCCATTGAACAAGTTTAATAAATATTTTGGGGGTACTAGATCATTTTAGTGAGATCTGAAAAGCGTTTGATTCGACGCCGCGTTGTTCAGAAACTACAACGGTTATATAGCCTGAAGGAATCTGCCTATCTTCTGGTTTAAGACGGACAGAAGAAAAGATCGATTCTTGGTGCCCTTTTCTGTGCCCCTCTCGGCACACAAAGAATGGGCGACAAGAGACGGCCTTTCGCCCTGTCGGTGGCACACGGTTTAGACTACGATCATCGGACATTCAGACGAGTTCTGTTAGTGTAAGTGTCGTGTGATTATTAATTAAGCTAGTAGTACTAGTGAGGAGTTCCATTATGCACGCACCAGAGAGCCAGACGAGGTCGCTGACGCCGAGGCCCTTGCGGGCGAAGAGGGCGGCGAGCTGCGGGAATGTCATCGCCGGCGAGGGCAGCTCCCGGAGCGCCTCCTGCGCGCTCGACACCGTGCCGTCCCTCCTCCCCGTCGGCACGCGCCACGACGGCCCGCCCTGCACGCAACCAAGTAAAGCACGCGACCACGTCAGTGCTAGTCTCAGATGATTCACTGGTAGTATGAGAGTGGTGGCCAGAGAATACGTACGATGGCGGCGACGGCGTCCCGGGCGGCGAGCGCGAGCACGTCGGCGCAGGAGACGACGCCGGGGCACGCCTCCTCCACGAGGGCCTTGACGCGGTCGATGAGGTCGAACCCCCGCAGCGTCAGGTTCGGCGCCGCGTCCTTCTCCGCCGCGCCGGCGGCGGTGGAGTTGAGCAGGATGGACCCGTCGCACCCCTGCATGCACATGAAACAGTATATGACACATCGAGAGACGTTCACTATAGAAGAATAATACTCCTCATGCATAAACACGCGTACCCTGACGAAGCAGTCGTGGTAGTGCGTCCGGAGCAGCGCGGGGGCGACGGTGGGCACGCGCCGGACGTGCTCCCGGACGTAGTTGCCCACGATCCGCTCCGCCGCCGGGCAGCTCCTGTCGTAGAACCCCATCCTCAGCTGCCGCTGCTGCTGTTTCCCGCCGCGCGCGCCGGCCTCGGCACCAGCAGCGAGCATAGCCGCCGCTCCGACGAGGACCACCATCACCGCGCGCAATGCCATCACGGCGGCGGCCATGGCGCGTACTTACTTACCACTCTGTTTCCACTACTACTACTCGGACCGATTCTGTGAAGTGGTAATGTGGCGACAGAAGTACTGTACGATACTGCAAGTTTGGTATCGCCGATGGGTGCCGAAGAACTGGGCTGCGTTATATACGAACGGCACTGGAGGTGGTGCACTACCGGTGGGCATCTATCGTCGTGTAGGTCCCGAGCTTACTTGGGACTGACACCAATGGCGTGGTGCCGTGGCGGTACTGTACATCGCAACACATCAGAGCGTGCTGCAACTGTTCCCACATGTATTTGGTCCAATGCATGTCCACAAACTCCCATTCCTTTCAGAGTCCTAAATTTCTCTTCCAAGAAACGCAAACCCTGCCGCCGGGAGCACGCGCTTTGCACTCAGGGGGCACATCGTCCATCACGGGAAGAAAATGGTGCAACTTCTTCGTAGTAGTAGTAGTAGTACATTTGAGGTCGACTGTCACCCAACATGTATGGCTGACAGTCTTCAGATTGACATTCCATTCTCCCCCTGATTTTTAGCACTCGTGCACTTCTCCCAGGTGAATTAATTTCGTGTTATATTTGCGTGCATTTTCATATGCAAAGATCATGTTTTCGGACTCTCTTTCAGTGTTGTACCATTTCTTAATAAGAGTATAACTAATATATATGCTCAGATTGAAGAACCGTTCACTGAAGCTCCCCCTAAGCAACTAAATCAATACTACCCTCGATGTGCATCAGGAATCGCTCGTTCAATGGGTTGTCTTCTTTAGTTTCCTCCCATGCATTCCCGGAAGGGGAACCATGCAGTACAAACTGGTGTGTGGTGGCACACCGAAAGGTACGTGTGCGTGTTACTACTAGTTTCTAGCTAGCCCAATCTCCAAGCATGTGTCCGTCACACACACACACACCGTTCGACGACGTGCGCCCTCCCTACGATCGAGAGAAGCGTGTGCGTACGTGAGAGATCTTCTTCCCTATCTCTGCTTTCTTTTATCATCGTATCTTTGTGGTGCATCCACTTTACTTCCACGGTGAACGGCGATGACTGAGGCATCATGCATGCTGCTAGTTTTTGGTCCCACGTACGTCGAGGGCGTGGAGCCATATGGACGGATGGAAGAAAATGCAAGGAAAGAACATATCCTTTCCTGCCCTTGCCCCAAAGCCAAGGCCTAGTCTGAAGCTTCCTCCGGTCCTTTTGCAAAAGGCTTCGTTTCTTACTTAGATTCTTCTTCCCAGTGGTTCTGGCCACTTTCACCGACGACCTGCCCGGGTGTCAAAGTGGGATCCCGTCAAAATCTCACCTCTAGTTCATTTAATAAAATTTAGTTTAAAATTTTGCTCAAAATTTACATTAGATTTTAACAAATGAACTAGAAGTGGGACTTAGACGGAATCCCACTTGACACCCTAGCCCGTCTCCTAGTAGTAGTAGTAGCGCGTGCTGTTCCTGGAGGATGCCATCGGAGCCCAAGCGCACTGACTGAGGTGTTAATTTTGAAAATTCGAAAATAATACTCTTTAAGTTTCGAATATTTCTGAAAAATCTTGTACGCATGGGTATACGTTTTTGCCTATACAAACATATTTTCTAAAACTTCCGGAAATATGTTATTCGAATGTTTAAAATAAAGGGCTTTTGTGAGTCCGAGAATCAAACTGAAAATGTTTATTTTAAACTTTTGAAAATGAAAGAGTATGAGTTTGGCGAAATATAATTATTAAGTCTCATGGTCGAGTATATATAGCGTACCTGGGATCATCTTGGAGTACCAGTCGAGTTACCATAACAACCGTATATGCCTAATTCTCTAACACTCCTCCGCATCATAGCGGTATCGTCATAAATAATAGGAACATCGTGGAAGATCGAGCCGGGGAAAAACCGAAGTAGAACCCAGTAGGCCTCCCCCCCTCCCCCCCCCCCCCACAGTTGCGCGGGAACATCGTAAATGGCGTGTCGCGGGCGGGTGCTTGGACTATAGAGGAAGATGATGAGGTGCTCAAACAAGGTGGTAGCCCTTTGTGTTGATGTCGAGGTAGCCGAGAGCATTGGGGCGTTGCAAACCTTGGTCGCGGTAGCCGCGTGGGGGGTCGCCGTGGTCAATGTCATGGCCAGGTGCCGATGTCGGTGTAGCCGCATATGAAGCCACAAGCGCAAAGTGCGCGAGTAGTATGACAGAGACGCGTCAATGCGGTCATCGATGGTTGTAATAGCTCGTCCTGTTCGGACCAGCGGCTATCATTCCTGACAGCTTCATAAGATGTTTAGACTAACTCCACAGACCAACACTAGTCTTTTCTATGCACTTTTTCCTCGCTCGTGCGCTCGTGCGCACCTGGTACCCACTTCCCAGTCGGTCACCCATCCTCAAATTTCTCCAGACCAAGCACGCTTAACTTTAAAGTTCTTTTCAGATGAGATTCTGGAAAAAAAGTTGCAACTTGTTGGTATGGGAATACTATTAATCCTACTCCCTCGGTCAAGGAATAGATGTCTTAGGTTTTTCAAATTTTGGATGAATCTATATACAAAATAGTGTCTTGATTCATCCAATTTTTGACAAATTTGAGACATCTATTTTAGGACAGAGGGAGTATTAAGTCATGCGCCAGGGTCTCACATACACCCACCCTTAGAAGATCGATGTTCTCGTTGATCAACCACAAGCCATGAATGTCCCCTCTTGGCACACGTCCGTGCGTCCAGTGCCAGCACATGTGCCATGTCGTGTCCACTCCGGGCCACACGCGCCATGCTCCACATGTCCACCACTGACCCGCACACGCCTATATAACCGTGAGAACCTGGCTCTGATACTACTTTGTAACACCCCGGCCTCTCCGTACCAGCGGCTGTCACTCCTGACAGTATAATAGGATCTCTAGACTAACCCTACAGACCAACACTAGTATCTTCTGCGCACTTTTTCCTTACTCGTGTGCATCCGGTACGCACTTCCCGGTTGGTCACCCGTCCTAAAATTGCTCCAGGCCAAGCATGCTTAACCTTAAATTTCATTTCAGATGAGCTTTTGGAAAAGAAGTTGCAACTTGTTGGTTTGGGTATACTATCAATCCTATTAAGTCATGCAGCAGGGTCTCACAATAGTGTCGATGCCGAAGTCAATGTTGTCCGAGCTATTAGAGACAAGGTGCAACCATAGTTTTGCTAGAACCTGGCGCACGTCGGTGTAACATGCCAGCATTAGAGCTTAGAAATAAGCTAAACTCATAAGTGTGTATTGCATTCATCCATAGAAAATCCGGATAATTTTCGCGCTTTTGAACAAAACTTGTCAAAGTGATTGAAACTTCTCTTAACTTGAGGGAATTGAAGTAGATCATCGAGTTGACTGCGATAAGTTTCAATATGACCTTTGCTAAAACCTTATTTTGGGTGAGGATGATTTGATCTAAGGGTAGATCATATGTAATAAATTTAAACTCTAATACATTGCTCAATGATTAATATCTGATCCTTAATAGATCATATCATAGTACTCATTACAATAACTCCAAAATCCTGAATTAAGGATACAACTCATGTAACAAGAATTTAATTACTAAATCTTAACCTATCTTATTCTCATATATTATTATCATGAGTATCATGATAATACTTAACTCTTTAGATACATTAGAGTAGGAAGGAAATAAATTCAAGATCATTCACCATATATCTTTCTTTTCATAACAATATTTATCATCTCTATTGAACCACATCCTTGTATCTGTTGTTAATCAATGTTGAGGGATCAACTATTGATTTATCAATTCTTAATCTATTAACTCTTAAATTATCAACCCTTGTCCTTATCATAGCATTCACTTAAGGCTTATAAAGAAAGAAGTAGTAATGCTAGTTTTAGATATCATCTATAGATGGGAGAGTTTTAAGAGAATCAAATCCATATGATGATTGGTGGAGTTAACTCACTCCTGAATGGATAGAAGAGTTATCTGGATTATATATTTATATGGTAACCAAGAATATTATAAAGATAAATTCTGAAGATATTTACCAGGAGTAGTCCTATGGGATCAAGGAGGTATAGAAAATGAATAATATCTTCTAGTCAGTGGGAGTTGCTAAGATGATGATTATAATACAACTGTAAAGTTGTGTTGGTGAAGCCTTGATTAGCCAACTGGAAAATCAAGCCATAAATGATCTAAGGATTATAATGATCATACTCAAGACATTAAAAGTGAATAATTATATCCTGCATAAGTGATATTGGTGGATAGAACATGACTAAAACCTAGTGTAGACATGTTATGCTAGGTTAGCCATAACAAAACAAAATGAATAATGAGAAGCTAGTAAAAGATAAGATAGTATGGTCAAACTAATGCTACAACAACCTTGAGACGTAGAAGTAGTATATTTCTCTTACAGGATATTTAACACTTGAGGAAAGTAGATTTTGATAGATACATCTAATGGAGTAATGTTAGTAACGGAGGATAAAGGAAGTATACAAAGGGAGTTAGAATCAACTATCTAATGGATTAAGAAGGAGGAAGTATTGATTGGTAAGAATATACTTGTAAAGAAAAAGCTCATTATGTTAACACATGATGATGGATATGAAAGAGTAGTATATCTAGGAAAGGAATTCTTTAAGTATAAGTCCATAATTATGTAGAATGGAAGCTAGGAATTCTTGGTAAACATTCAACCTTAAATCTATAATCTAATTCAATATTTATTTCATTTGTATGATCAGTCATCTTATTTCCACAATGGACTATAGGAATATTTTCCTTTAGCAAATCACTTAAGTATATATTGCCACTTCACAACATTAAAACCATAAGTGCCTTGAAACTATAATTATCAACTCCTACTCTTAAGCCATTCTAAAGAATAACTCTATTACTTTACATTAAATAATGGTATCATTTCACTTCACAAGCATAAACGACAATATGTCTTAAACCTTAAATGTTATTCCTATCCATAAGGTCATACATAATTTAAGCCTCCTGAAACTGGTAGTAAACAGTTATAATTTTAAACCCTTAATTTATATGCAAGATATAACAAACTATTTATCTTGATATCATTTAATTCCATGGGAATAACATTAACCATTTTAATTACCAAGAATCTTATGTTTCATATAATAAGAAGGAACACTATATAAAAATTTCTTTAATGTTATAAGTTGATAAGAACCAAATATTATGAATTAATAGTGATACATCCTTTAATAATTTATGGAGTATTTAGGTAAATTAAACTCATAACAAAAACTTCTACATAATATTAATAGAAAAAGGACCTATATATAAAGGAAATAAAGAAAATATAAAACTTATATAATAAAGGTTCACTAAATGAATCTAAATATATTTTATTTATTGCTCCAAGTATTTAGCTAATAGAATTTTATAAGGAGTATTCAAAACAATTGTATAAATATAAAAGTTAAAAAGGAAAACAGAAAAAAAAGAATCAGAATCATTCCTGGCCGAAGCCCGTATTTTCCTCTACCAAACTGCCACCTGGTGCACCATATTGTAGCCCACTAAGGCCCAATAACGATCCCAACTTGTCAACCACTGTGACTAACGAGTGGGGCCAGAGGAGGGATCGCAGGTTGAGAGTAAAGAATCACCAGGGGGTTTTCTGCAAAACTGCCATCGTCGTCTGATACGTCCAAAACGTATCTACTTTCTCGAACACTTTGTTATTGTTTCTTCTCTAAACTTGTGTGATTTGGATACAACTAACAAGGACTGACGTTGTTTTCAGCAGAATTACCTTGGTGTCTTGTTTTTGTGCAGAGAATGAACTATCAGGAAAAATCAAGGAAAATATGCCAAAAATTATATTTCATCAGAAGATCCATGGAGCCAGAAGGAGAGACGGAGAGGAGGCCTAGGGGGCCCACCCCAGCCGCGGGCCCACCTGACCTCGCGCCTAGAGGGGGTGCAGCCACCCTAGGCACCCCCTCGGCCTCCCTCTGCGCCTATAAGTTGTCTTTCGACCTAAAAACCTAGGGGGTTCGATAGTTTTCCAGAAAGAGTTCCGCTCCGCCGCCGCCACCATAAACCAAGATTCGGATCCAGAAACTCCGTTCCGGCACCCTGCCGGGACGGAGAATTTGGAGAGGATCATCGCCATCGTCATCACCAACGCATCTCCATCAACCACCGATGTTTCCCTCATCCATGAGTGAGTAATCCCCCGCTGTAGGCTTGGGGATCATAGGGATTGGATGAGTTCTATCATGTAATCGAATAAGATCTGTTAGGGCATAGTGCCTAGTATCTCTATTAGTGCTATTTGACTTTGTTGCAACTTGTTGTGCTTAATGCTTGTCACTAGGGCCCGAGTGCCATGATCTCAGATTTGAACTTATTATTGAATCATTATGATAGTATTTTTTGTGATCTTATCTGCAAGTTGTGTACACATATCACTGTCCGGATCCAAAGGCCCCAAAGTGACAATAATTGGGACAACCGGAGGGGGTGGCTGTGGTGTGAGGATCACATGTGTTCACGGAGTGTTAATGCTTTGCTCCGGTGCTCTATTAAAAGGAGCACCTTAATTGCTAGTAGTTACCTAGAGGCCTCACTGCCACGGGTTGGCTGGACAGAAGATGTTGTGCAAGTTCTCATTGCGAGCATGTATGACTATATTTGGAGCATATGCCTAGGATTGTTTAGTACTTGGATGCTTATTATTATTTATCTGCAATGCCCTAGATCTTGAAGTTACATGTTTAGACTCGTCCGTGCAACGCCCATCCATCCATCCCTATGCCTACCACACTCGAATCCTACTGTTACCATTACTGTTACTATTGCTATTGTTTCACTGTTGTTGTTACTGCTGCTGTTGCTTTGCTGTTGCTACTACCAAACTGTTACTACTGATAAACTTTTGTGAGCAAGAACTATTTCCAGGTGCAGCTGAACATAAAACTCAGTTGTTAAGGCTTGCAAGTATTCTTTAGCTCCCCTTGTGTCGAATCAATAAATTGGGTAATACTACCCGCGAAGACTGTTGCGACCCCCTATACTTGTGGGTCATCAAGACTATTTTCTGGCGCCGTTGCCGGGGAGCATAGCTTTATTTGTAAGTTCACTTGGATCTATTATTGTTCACTGCTACTCCTTTCATCATGGGGAAGTCTCGTGATGGAAAGTTCCCTATTTTACCATCCACTATGAGAAGAGGTATAGTCCTAAACACCTCTGCTGCTCTTGATTCACCGTCTGTTATAAGTAAGCTTGTCACACCACCACCACATACACATGCTACACACACTGCTACTACTGTTGAATCTGAAATTGTTTTTTATGCTCATGATGTTACTTCTATTGTGCTTGATGCGAGTGGTTCATTAGGTCCTTTTCTAGATGCTACTATGGCTAGTCTAGGAAATACCAAAACTCCTAGTGAAGCCACGGTTACACATGTTAGCTCACCTGAGGCTAGTGAGAGTTATGATATTAATGATGGTTACATTGAGTTCACTGATGATTTTGTTGAAGAGTGCCGAAACACACATGGTACTAGTGCTATTAAGAGTCTCCTTGCTAGACGTACTATCATGCCTAAGTTGTCCTCTGATCCTAAGTTTGCCACTTCTCCCATAGATATTAAAGATAAAGACTACAATTTCTCTCTTGATTTATCTTATTTAGATATTGTTGAGAAGGAACCTTTTTGTGGGACTGAAAATGAGAGTGATGTGGCTCATATGAATGAGCTTTTTACTATGAGTGTTTTGTTCTCTGATGATTTTAAGATGCGCAAGTACTTTGTTACTAAGATCTTCCCTTTTTCATTAAAAGGAGAAGATAGGGCTTGGTTTAATAGATTACCTCATGGTTCCATTGATAACCCTGATTGCTTGATTGCTTATTTCTTTCAGAAATATTTTCCACCCAGTGCTAGACATGCTGCTTTGTAGAGACTTTTTGAATTTAAACAGGGAGAAGAAGAGAAATTGCCTGAGTCATGGACAAGGTTCTATGCCTTGATTCATGCACATCCTGGATGTCCATTGCCTAAGAATGAGCTTCTTGATATTTATTATAATGAACTAACTGATGATTCTAGTACATACCTAGATAGCTTTGCTGATTGTGTTTTCAGGAAAAGGACTCCTACAGATGTTGAAGAATTAGTGACCAAGATAAGCAAGAATTATGATGATTGTACTTTAACTGAGCTGGATGCACCTGAGCCTATTACTCCTGAACTAGTTGTTCCTAAACCAATTCCAACACCAACAACAAAGAACAAGGGAGTTATTGCATTAAATGATGAAGTGATGAAGGAAGCTAAGAAATGTCTAAAGGAGAAAGGTATTAGAGCTGAAGATGTGAAGAATTTACCTCATATAGAAGAATTATGTAAGCCAATTCCCCACTCATCTACTATTGAGGTACACTCTCTCTAATTTAATGAAGGTGATATTCCTTATGGTAAGCCTCCTGATCAATGCTTAGAGGAACTTGACACATTTATTGTTAAACAAGGTAATTTTAATAAACAAGTTCAGAATCATTTATTGGAAAACTCTAGAGTTATCCATGAGTTGAAAGATATTGTGGAAAGAACTTCTAATGATATTAAAATGCTTTTTAAACACTTTCAGATGGTTCAAACTCAACTTGATCAACTTGCTAAGCTACAAAAGGATATGCTAGTTAATGCTTTAGGAAATAAACATGCTTATGGAATTAGAACTAGGAGTGGTGCAGCTAGTCAAGATCCTTTATCTCCTGAAGGACAACCTAAAATAATAGAGCAGGATTCCCAACAAGGTGAAGATAGTGGTATTCCTCGTAAGAGGAAGAAAAAGAAACATAAAGTAGTTGAGGAACCACTTGAACCTGCTGTAGATCCTAATAGTATATATGTCTCTGATGCTGAAACTGAGAGTGGTAATAATAATGATGCTCTTGATAAGGAAGAAGTTGAGGAAGAACCTAAGAATCACACTAAAAACACTAGGTACACAAAGGAAGATTTTATTGCTAATAAACATGGTAAAGAGAGAGAACCTTGGGTGCAGAAACCTATGCCTTTTCTAGGTAAGAAACACAAGTCAAAGGAGGGAGAACATTACAACAAGTTTTGTGAGTGGATGAAACCTTTATTCTTGCAAATTCCTTTGACTGATGCTATTAAGTTGCCTCCTTATTCAAAGTATATGAAGGATATTGTCTCTAATAAAAGGAAGATTCCTAATGAGGAGATTTCTACCCTACTTGCTAATTATTCCTTCAATGGTAAGGTTCTAAAGAAACTTGTTGATCCAGGTATACCAACTATTCCCTGCTCTATTAAGAACAATTATGTTATAACTGCTTTATGTGATTTGGGAGATGGAGTTAGTGTTATTCCTTTTTCTCTCTACAAGAGGCTCCATCTAGAAAAGTTGATACCAACTGATATATCTTTGCAAATGGCTGATAAGTCAACTACTATTCCTGTTGGTATATGTGAGGATGTTCCTGTTCAAGTTGCTCATAATTGCATGGTTTTAACTGATTTTGTTGTGCTTGAAATGCCTGAAGATGATAATATGTCCATTATTCTTGGGAGACCTTTTCTTAATACTGCAGGTGCTGTCATCAATTGCAATTAAGGAAATGTAACATTCAATATTAATGACAAAGAGCACACTATGTATTTCCCCAAGAAGGTTGTAGAAGATATTGCCTGAATTCCATTGAAAATATTGAGAGTATCAAGGTTGGATAAATATATTGTCCCATTCCA
Organism: Avena sativa; assembly: GCA_916181665.1. Taxonomy (NCBI): domain Eukaryota; kingdom Viridiplantae; phylum Streptophyta; class Magnoliopsida; order Poales; family Poaceae; genus Avena; species Avena sativa. The sequence goes on from OV702284.1 coordinate 2,297,783, forward strand.
CAAGAAATTTTTGAAACTATTATGATTGGGACCATTGCTATCAAGTATAAGGTAACATAATCACCTTGTGGAATGCAAAGTTTTTTTTAATATGAGATTGTTTTGGTAGCAAGACTTGATCAACCTTGTTAACAAAAGGATTTTAATGAACAAAATAATGTTTCCACTATGATTATACTTGCTTTCTTTTACTTTTCTCTTTCCTAGTCTTTGCTTTAGCTTTAGTTTTGCTAGTAGTTTGCTTGTTTGAGTTTCTTAGAGCTCCTGTAGTTTGGCTTTTGGTTTGCTTTTGCTTCTTCAAAAAAAAACTGTTTCTGCGAGAAAATCAATTTTCATACCCTGAAAATTGGCCAAAAATAAAGTTTCCCGAAAAATCTCAGAAAATTCAAAATAAAATTTTCCTCGAAAAAAGGGGCAGAGAGGCACCAGAGGTGACCTAGGGGGCCACCCCAGGCCACCACAAACATGGTAGGTGCAGCCTACCAGGGGGTGGTGCCTGGGGGAGGTCTGGCCCACCTGGGGCCCTCCAGGCTTCCTCCTCAAAGCCACCTTCTTTCTCTCTCCCGAAAAACACCGAAAAACTTTCTCAAGCTCGAGTTCTTGCTGTTCTTACTCGCGATTTTCCATCTCCTTGTTCAGCCCATCTCAAGTGCTGATTTTTGGAGGGGTTGCTCCTTGGTATGTGCCTCCTCCACTTGTCCAATTAGATTTGTGATTGGTAGATTGTATCTTGAGTATTTTGCTGCTATAGGTGACATGTTGTTTGAGCTTGCATGCTTGTTCTATGCTTAGAAACTTTGTTTTGATGCATGTGCAGTCCTCTAGCAAGTTCCTATAGTAGTTTCTCATCATCTATCAACTTAGAAATCACTTGGTTTGATGGTTATCTAAAAATTTCAGCAAGGAAGATGAGTGCTTATCCATTGAATCAATATGACTTGATGGTGCATTAGCCAATGAAGGTTCATCGTGAGGAGGCAGTTTTTCCTTCCATATATCCATGCCATGAATTTATGAGAGTTGTGGGGATCCTCCAAGATTTCCAAACTATGGTTACAAATGCAGGGTTGGAACACTTTGTTGAAGGTGAACCATTCCAATATGTTAATCTAACCATGGCTTTTGTGCAGGACTTCCGGTTCACTTGGTCTACTTCTAATCCCATGGTCCATTACAAAATATATAATATACCCGTTGACCTCCCTTTTGCTGATTTCTGTGCAGCAATTAGAGTACCTCAGTGGGGATCTTGTGATAAGATCAAGGAGAGGCCCAAGTCACTTATGGATTTATATGCTAATATTTGCCAAGGTTTCGACTTCTCAAAGGAAAGTGGTAAAATTCGGAACATTCAGCTTCCAGCTATTAGATACTTTGCCTATTTCATTACCAAGTGTGTTCTTGCTAGAAAGATTGCTAGAAAGTTATCTTCTTTTGATCTAGCTTTAATCGCCGCTGCTCTGAATAGGAGTAGGTCTTATAGTTTGGGTGTGCTGATAGCTCACCGTCTCATCACCAACCGTGAGAAGGGTGGAATTTGTGGAGGTCTCATTGCTTCTAGGTTGCTAGCTTTCCATGGTTTAGAGCCTCATTATTCATATTTTCAGTTCCCTATATAGAGGCTTGATATTGAATCCATGATTCAGCATGGTTTTGTTTCCTTGGGGGCTAATGTGAGAAGTTTAACGTATGAATTATCTTTCGCCCAGCAAGGTCGGAGAAAGGGTAGGACTGAGAAAATAGTTTATTTGTCTGCACCTGCTCTGTTTAACTTTGATAACAGGCAAGGATGGTCGCTTACGGAGGAGGACGTTGACACATATGTGGGGGAACTCTCCCAGCAAGAGGATAATGTTGAAGAGGACGCCGAAGACAATTCGGTTCAGCCCTCCAACTTGGGAGAGTATTCATCCCAGCAGCCCTCATTTGATTGGGGCGCGTCTTCTTCTTCATCGCAGGTGCCTAACTATGATCATTCCTATGATGACCCACCAGCATGGGGGTACTATCCGCACTATTGAGCCCCACTTAGGCCAAAATCCTAAGCTTGGGGGGAGGTATACCGACATCAACCTCATATATATATCATGTTCGATCGGTTCTTTGTATATCCATTGTTTTGCTTTCTTTTTGGTTCTTGTTGCTTCTTTCGCAAAACCACAAAAATACCAAAAATATTTTAGTTGTTTCTCTTAGTTTGTTTCTTTTTTCTTTGCTTTGGTTTGCCTTAAAAGAAAAATCCAAAAAGATTTTGCTTTGTTTTTGTTTGGTTTTTCTTTGTTTGCTTGCTTCTAAAAATCGAAAACACCAAAAATATTTCTTGTTCTTCTTTGGTTTTGTGAGTTCTTTGTAGGGTTCAGCCGTCCTGAGTGGGTTTTGGTTTCATGTTAATATTCAATTCACACAAGTGAAGGGCAATAATGAATATTAAGACAACTCGAGGTGTGGCAAGAGGCTGGTAACGAACTCTATTTGTTTCATTTTTGTACATATACTCATCATTGTGAGCATGCTTAGCCTGTTTGTGTAAGGTGTATGTCATTATGGATGCTTAGTAGTTCTTGCTTGTCTATGATTAGCTCCATCTTGCTAATAGTTTGTTGCATGTCATATGAATGTTTGCTTGCATTGTTTTATTCATAGTTTGGTATGACATTGTGGTATCTTCCTCTGACTGTTCATGTGAATCGACTTAGCACATGTTCACGCATGCATATGACTAATCAATAGTCATACGCCTTGATGATTTATTTTGCCTCAGAGTTCTTGTATCACTTTCATGCCATAATTAGTCCTATTTTGTTGCAAGCATGATTATGACAGTTATTGCTCTCTCGCTTGTCGCTCCCTCTCTATTGCTAGCCTTCACTTGCACTGAGTATGTGCTCTACCCGTGCATCCAACTCCTCAAAACAAATATTGCCACATGTGTCCACCATACCTACCTATTATCATCATTTGCTACTTCAGTGCATATATTCTATATGCCATGTTTTCTTCCAAAATAAAATGTTTGTATGTTTTGAGAAAGTTAGTTAGTAAAGCTCTCATGAACGTGATGGCACACTTTATTCCTTCCGCTTAATAATCTTGAACCATTGTGACTAGTCCATGAAAGTTATATGCTTGCTTATTATATGCTGGGAGTTAGCAGAACCGTGTTGTCATGGGGAAAGCTTTCAACACCCTTTGGATATCCTATCCAGTTGATACTTTGCTCTTTTGTTTATGGATGTCGACGATGTGAAATAAAAGGGGAGGTTGTGATTTCATGGAGTTTATACATTGTGTTAGAGAAACGTCTGGGCCGCTAGCCTAAGCCATGCCTAATCATGGTGGAAACTTGCAACATCACCATATTGAGCATCTATGAAGCATCCTCAATAAAAAGCTATGCATATGGTAAATAAAAAGATTGCTGAGATGCTCATTGTCTGCTTGCCTTGTCATTTTAGTTATGGGAAAGCTCTTGTACCATGTGCAAGGGGTACCCCGTTGGCGGTTCTCGATGATATGCATGTATTTACAATGACAAGAAATTTCAGGTGACCAAATTTGAGTAGCATGCGGAGCGACCCTCGTACTCAAGGGACTTGGGATTTCCAGTTTATGATATGTCAAGCATATGATTCAGAGTGGACCTCACTTTCACCTTAACCACATGAAGATGCCTATGATAGGGCAATGAGATCTCAAAGCTAATGAGTACCTTCCTTTCAGCATTTGGAAGCCTTTCAAACCTTCACAAAACCGTTTTCACAATTTTTTTGAGTCACCACCTATTCTATGAGCACCTTCTTGAGAGCATAGTTGTCATTCTTGTGTTTTTTCCAAAACTTGGTTAATTATGTCATGACTTTGATGCTTGTATCTCTGATATCTTTACCTCTAGTCTTCACTTGAACTTTAGAGGTGCCTTGGCATTATTATTGTGCTCTTCAAACAAAGGCAAGCGAGATACCACTCTATCATACCTTATTATGAGCATTGCAATGTTGCTTATGTTTATGTTCCATGCTACTTATTATTATTGAGTTGGTTTCTCTTCATAACTTGCAATGACTATTGAGTAGACCTAGTTGCATACTTCTTATTATGAACTGTCTAAGCATCTACTCCTATGCTGAGAATATATACATCATATGAAGCAAAGTGTTCGTGAAAGTTCTTTTATCGCACTCAGTTTTCAACTGAATTGCTTGAGGACACACAATAAGCTAAGCTTGTGGGGAGTTGATACGTCCAAAACGTATCTACTTTCTCGAACACTTTGTTATTGTTTTTTCGCTAAACTTGTGTGATTTGGATACAACTAACATGGACTGGCGCTGTTTTCAGTAGAATTACCTTGGTGTCTTGTTTTTGTGTAGAGAATGAACTATCAGGAAAAATCCCAGAAAATATGCCAAAAATTAAATTTCTCCAGAAGATCCACGGAGCCAGAAGGATAGACGGAGAGGAGGCCTGGGGGGCCCACACCCACCCCAGGCGCGGGCCCACCTGACCCCACGCCTGGAGGGGGTGCAGCCACCCCAGGCACCCCCTCGGCCTCCCTCTGCGCCTATAAGTTGCCTTTCGACTTAAAAACTGAGGGGGTTCGATAGTTTTCCAGAAAGATTTCTGCTTCGCCGCCGCCACCAGAAACCAAGATTCGGCTCCAGAAACTCCGTTCTGGCACCCTTCCAGGATGGGGAATTTGGAGAGGATCATCGCCATCGTCATCACCAACGCATCTCCATCAACCACCGATGTTTCCCTAATCCATGAGTGAGTAATACCCCGCTCTAGGCTTGGGGATGGTAGGGATTAGATGAGTTCTATCATGTAATCGAATTAGATCTGTTAGGGCATAGTGCCTAGTATCTCTATTAGTGCTATTTGACTTTGTTGCAACTTGTTGTGCTTAATGCTTGCCACTGGGGCCTGAGTGCCATGATCTCAGATCTGAACTTATTATTAAATCATTATGATAGTATTGTTTGTGATCTTATCTGCAAGTTGTGTACACATATCATTGTCCGGATCCAAAGTCCCCAAAGTGACAATAATTGGGACATCCGGAGGGGGTGGCTGTGGTGTGAGGATCACATGTGTTCACGGAGTGTTAATGCTTCGCTCCCGTGCTCTATTAAAAGGAGCACCTTAATTGCCAGTAGTTCCCTAGAGGCCACGCTGCCACAGGCTGGCTAGACAGAAGATGTTGTTGCGAGCACGTATGACTATGTTTGGAGCACATGCCTAGGATTGTTTAGTACTTGGATGCTTATTATTATTTATCTGCAATGCCCTAGATCTTGAAGTTACATGTTTAAACTCGTCCATGCAACGCCCGTCCATCCATCCCTATGCCTACCGCACTTGAATCCTACTGTTACCGTTACTGTTACTATTGCTACTGTTTCAATGTTGCTGTTACTGCTGTTGTTGTTTTGCTGTTGGTACTACCAAACTGATACTACCGATAAACTTCTATGAGCAAGAACTATTTCTAGGTGCAGCTGAACTGACAACTCAGTTATTAAGGCTTGCAAGTATTCTTTGGATCCCCTTGTGTCGAATCAATAAATTGGGTAATACAAACCGCGAAGACTGTTGCGATCCCCTACACTTGTGGGTCATCATCATCATCCTCACGCACACAGGCAGCTGCGTGCGCCCCGCCAATGTCGTCTGCCATCGTCAGCACGAATCGACTGCCGTGATGCTCGCCGCCGACCCTGAGAGGAGTAGATAAGACCGCCACGTTCTCCTCTATCCTCTCATACCAATCTTATCCTCTATCTCGCTCTCTAGTCCTATCTCTCTTCCTCGCTCGAAACCCTAGCTTGCCGGAGTTCACCATTCTGGCCATGTCCGACCACCCCTCGCCTTGTTGAAGCCACCGCTGGACGCGTTGTCGTGGCCTTGTTCGTCTAGGACCAAGCACGGGAGCTGGAGCGCCAAGAGTCGAGCAGAATCGAACATTCCCTTTCATCGGCCACCGTGGCCATTGTCATCGATTCGTCGTTGTCACGTCTCCCCTCGCTTCCTTGAGCATTTCATCATGACCAGGGTGAGCACCTCTACCTCCGAGTAGTCTCCGTTGTTTCATTTGCTTCCTAAATCAACGCCGCCATGATCATCTGTAAGAACCATCGCACGAACTCGTCGCCGGCCGTCCTTCGGTGACCAAAATAGAGAGGCGCCACCACTACTGAGTTCCTTGTGTCGTCCTCTTTCCAATAAGCCTACCTACAACCTGGCGCGCGAACCAAATCAATGGATTTGATTTCGATCTGAGAAGATCAGTTCATGTGACGTCATCTTGACGTCATGTCGATGTCACCCTTTGACCTAGTCCACTGTTTGACCAGTCCACGCCAACATGGCATGCCGACGTGGCCAGTACCCCACCTGTCTGTGAGTAGGGTAGGTCTGGGCTTAGTATGAAAAGGTATTCTCTGTTTACGAAATGGATAAAACATTTTAGTCCAAATATAAATATTTCCAGAAATTTAATAAAATGATTAAATCTTGTAAATTCAATAACTTTTGTTTTATAATTCAGAAAAAATATGTGTAATATATGAAAATGTTTAGAAAAATAAAATCTATAATTTAACTTTACTATCAAACATTATTATGTTAAATATTTAAATAAATCTTATTTAATAAAGATTTGATAAGTAATAAAACTTTGATAATTCATATTTTAATAATGGTAATTGATAAAAATATAAATAATAAACCAAAATTCTTAGAAAAATAAGAACTAAAATTTAATGTTATAATCATATATTATTATTTCACCTAATTAAATATCTATTATTTATTAAGTGTTTCTATAATAACAAATATTATAAAAATCATATCTTATTATTTATAAGTCATAAAAATAAATATAATATACCAAAATGATCACAAAAATAATGTCTACATGTTAAAATGTAACATTCCACTTTTAAAATAACTAAAAACTTAATACTCTAATAACTTGAATTTAAATCTAATTTCCTTAATTGATAATTCATATAAAGGTAAATAAAATTTGCTAATATTTCTAAAAAATTAGCCAATTGAGGTCTAATAAATAGTATTAGTCTTAAATATTGATAATATGAAGACAAAATGGTTCCACACATTTTAAATATAATCTTATTGAATTATAATTCCACCATAAGTGTAGAATATTTTTTAAAGAAAATCCTTATCAAATATAAAGTCTTCAAGGATAATTTGTGGCTAAATAAAAACTTAATCCTTACTTCAACCACAAGTTTATCAACATACCAAAACACTATAGTGAATTCATAAGTAGTTAAGTAATGTTATTTTCTTGATTACAAATCATAACGACACCTTTATAAGGAGTTAAAAGTTTCTATTCCATTATAAAATTAAGAAACCACTACTCAAATAGAAGTAATGCCATTCTTAAGTAACTTTAAGGAAATATTATGAAGTGAAAAAAGTACAAATACCATAAGTTTTATATCTTAAAGTCCTTCTATGTCTTTAAAAGTGATCTTTATTCTATAAGACTTTAAATATTATGATAAAGACTTTATTATGTGTTTTATAGTTAACTTTGGTCTATTTTAATTAAGATCTAAATCATCTCAAGTATAAACTATTCAAGCAAGCGTAAACAACATCAATCACATCTTATCAACCATAAATATTGTTTAAACCCTACCATAGAAACCTTTCCTACGAAGGTTATCCTTTTTGCTACTTCAACCAATAAATGACAATCAATAATAATCACATTACTTTACATTTTACTTGTATACTTAGGATTGTTAATACCTAAGCTCCTTATCAATGTTATTACTTGTAAAGTAAAATTTGAAGATAGAACAATTCTTATATCAACAGCCTTTGCATAGCATTCCACATTTGTGTATCTCATGGTTTGTATGATCTTCTAATTACATATTGTTTTCCACATCCTCACAAGCCGTAATAAGAAGCACAAGTGTGAAGCTTATCTAAAAGTATAACACATTTTTTGAAACAACATAATTGGGGAACCAAATTAACCCTCAAAGGGGTGGCCTATCACATATATATAATGGGTATATTACAATTGGTACAATACACGTACACAATTACAGAATCTATACACAATCTAACACCCTCCCTCAATCTTATCCACTTCCTAAAGAATCTAGAAGGGTAAGATTGCGCCTACAGGTCTCAAACTGTGGTAGAAACAACGGCTTGGTGAAGATGACTACAAGTTGATCCTTAGAGGAGATGAACCTGATCTGTAGTTGCTCCTGTGACACACGTTCCCGCACAAAGTGATAGTCAACTTCGATGTGTTTCGTTCGGGCATGGAATACCGGATTTGCAGAAAGGTATGTAGCACCAATGTTATCACACCAAAGGATCGGAGGCTGCGGTTGAGATATACTCAACTCCTGAAGCAAAGATTGTACCCAAATAATCTCTGCAGTAGCATTAGCCACAGCCTTATACTCGGCTTGAGTACTGCTACGTGAGACAGTAGCATGTTTCCGAGCACTCCAGGCGATCAAATTAGAGCCAAAGAACACAGCATAGCCCCCCGTGGAACGCCTGTCATCCGGACTACCAGCCCAGTTCGCATCAGAATATGCTGAGAGGACCCCAGAGGGGTTCGGCCATATATGGAGCCCATGAGACACTGTCAGACGGACATATCGTAAGATACGCTTAATAGCTGACCAATGAGTGTCATGAGGCATCTGGAGATACTAAAAAACTCTGTTGATAGCATAAGATATATCTGGTCTCGTGATCGTCAAATACTGGAGACCAGCAACAATACTTCTGTACTCCGTCGCATCAGCATAAGATAGAAGCTCACCATCAACAACAGTGATCTTGTCAGTGGTAGACATAGGCGTAGTAGTCGTCTTGCACTTAAGCATCCCGGCCCGCTACAGCAAGTCCAATGAATACTTCTTTTGAGTCGGAACAAGTCCATCAGCACGAGAAGCAACCTCCACACCAAGAAAGTAATGGAGCTTCCCAAGATCCTTGATAGCAAAATCAGTACCAAGAGAGCAAACAAGAGCATCGGCAGCTGACTGAGAGGAGCTGACCAAAATAATATCATCCACATATACCAACAAGTACATAGTGACCTCAGGCTTCTGTAGAAGAAACAACGATGAATTAGCAGTGGACGATGCAAAACCATGAGCACGAAGAGCTGTAGCAAGACGGGCATGCCAGGCACGAGGAGCTTGCTTCAAGCCATATAGTTTTTTGGTAAGACGACAAATATGATCAGGACGGTCAGGATCAGAAAAACCAGGCGGCTGTCGCATATAAACTTCCTCCTCCAACACACCATGAAGGAAGGCATTCTGCACATCAAGCTGACGAAGAGACCAACCTCGAGTGACGGCAATAGATAGAAGAAGCCTGATGGTAGTAGGCTTGACCACTGGACTGAAGGTGTCTTCATAGTCAAGACCATAACGTTGCCAAAATCCTCTAGCAACAAGACGCACTTTGTAGCGCTCAATAGACCCATCAGAATGCTTCTTCACTTTGAATACCCATTTAGAATCAATCACATTAACTCGCGGTGGTGGAGGAACAAGAGTCCACGTCTCATTGCGAATAAGAGCGTGATATTCTTGTTCCATAGCCTCTCTCCAATGAGGAATACTCATAGCAGCCTGGTACGTGTGGGGCTCGGAGGATGGATCTGCAATGGCAGGAGCCATACACACAGCATGCCAGTCAATTGTGCCATCAGTGCGCTTCTTGGGGCGATGAATGCCACTGCGACAATGTGTATGGGGACGCAGTACAGGAGCCGTAGAGGTCGAAGGTGCAGTCGACGAGGGGCTGGGTGACGGTGACGAAGAGGGCCCAGTCGGCGAAGGGCTGGGCGATGGTGACAGCAGTGGCCCAGTCATCAAGGGACCGGTCGACACGCTGCAAGGCGACGTGCTGGGCGTCGGGAAGTCCGGTGACACGCTGGGCCTCGAGGAAGCCGAGCCGTAGCCTGCCAAGGGAATCGCAGGGGCTGGGCTGCTCGGTGAGGGAGACAGCCCAGGTGAAGGCGACATAGACGAGGCAGGCGTGGAAGGCCGAAGACTCGGCGAGGCCAGCCCAGTGTCAGGGGGAGAGGCCGGGCGCGACGTCACAGGAGCATCGACCGGGCATACATGGGCATGATGTCCAAGGCCATGCAGGAGCACTGGCGGATCGACGTGCGCGTCGGATGATGTCAGCGATGGAGGTGCCGGTGTCTCCAAAATTTCCAAACGAGCCTCGCGTCCAGTGCCTCCACCATGGTTAGGCAATAATACAGGAGAGTATGCAAAATCATCAAATTGGTCAGAGGCAATGGAGAATGAATGCATGGATGGAGGTTCATCGGTAGCCACAGGGAGTTTGGCAAAGGGAAAAACATGCTCATCAAACACGACATCCTGAGATATATAAACACGATTAGTGGGAACATGAAGACATTTGTAGCCTTTATGAAGGGAACTATAGCCAAGAAAGACACACTTTTTGGACTGAAATTCCAGCTTGCGTTTATTGTATGGGCGAAGATGCGGCTAGTAAGCGCACCCAAACACTTTAAAAAAGGTATAATCAGGGTGTTCATTAAGAAGGAGTTCAATAGGAGTCTTCATGTCTAGAACACGTGTGGGAGTACGATTGATGAGAAAACATGCAGTGGTAAAGGCATCACTCCAAAACCGAAACGGAACCGATGCATGGGCTAAAAGAGTAAGACCAGTTTCAACGATATGACGATGCTTACGTTCTACGGAGCCATTATGTTGATGTGTATGTGGACATGCTAAATGGTGAGAGATCCCAAGTGACTGGAAAAAGGAGTTGAGGTTGTGATATTCACCACCCCAATACGATTGAACATGGACAATTTTATGCTTGAGAAGGAGTTAAACATGTTTTTGAAACTGAACAAAAATATCAAACACATCAGATTTACACTTAATAAGATAAAGCCAGGTAAAGCGACTGTAAGCATCAATGAAACTGATATAATAATTATGACCACTAACAGAGGTTTGGGCAGGGCCCCAGACATCGGAAAACACAAGTTCTAGAGGATGTGTCACCTCACGAGTAGACTCCGAAAAAGGAAGTTGATGACTCTTCCCCTGCTGACAAGCATCACACACTGCTACATCTTTATTACTAGGCATGATAGGAAGCTCATGACGATGCAAAACATGACGAATGATAGGAGTGGCAGTATGACCAAGGCGAGCATGACAGTGTGACGTCGAAACGCGAACTCCACTGAAAACGCGAGAGACTCCAGGATGCTCCAGACGATAGAGGCCCTGACACAGACGCCCACTAAGGAGCACATCCCCCGTGTCCCGATCCTTAATAAAAAGATCAAATGGGTGAAATTCACAAAACACATTATTGTCATGGGTGAGTCTAGGAATTTAAAGAAGATTACGCGTCACAGATGGTACTTGAAGAATATTGCAAAGTTGGAGACTCCTATTGGCATGACTAGTGAGAAGAGATGTTTGACCAATATGGGAGATGTGCATACCTGCTCCGTTGGTGGTGTAGACCCTCATGGGTGTGGAGCTTCCCCATCTCGTTCTTCATGTGATCCGTTTCCCCCGAGTCCATGTACCAATATGGGTCAACGGAGTAGGACTGAGTTTCTCCAAGGTTCGCCTAGGGCTTCGGAGGCGGCGCCGGATGATCGTCCATAGCCGCTTGGCGCGCATTATTACGCGCATCCTTGCCATCATTATCGAGACCGAGGAAACTTTTCTGGAAACGGCGGTGGCACTTGGAGACCCAGTGCCCCTCAATACCACACAGCTGGCAGCGTCAACCCCTGCTGGAAGACAACGTCGAAGGGGGGCCGGTCGGAGATAGGGTCGACGATGTGGGCCCCTTGCCCGAGGAGGATCACGGGGCCCCCGAGGAGGGCTGGATACCCCTGTAGACAACATTCATGGAGGAGCCCCTCCATGGTTGTGGTTGGCGCGGCGCGCCTCGACGCGCTGCTCGGTGAGGAGAAGGCGGGAGTAGACCTCGTGTGCCATCATGGGCGTCGAGTTTCCCCGCTCATTGATGATCTCGACCAAGCCATCGTACTCCTCGTCGAGGCCATTGACAATGAAGGAGTTGAACTCGGAGTCGGTGAGCGGCTGTCCAATGGACGCCAGCATGTCAGCGAGGGCCTTGACCTTGTTGTAGAACTCCGTGGCGGTGGTGTCGAGCTTCTCACACTCGCCTAGCTGATGACGGAGAGCGCTAGCATGGGCCTGCGATTGCGATGCGAAGGAGCGCTCAAGGATTATCCATGCCTCATGAGACGTCTTGGCAAAGACGATAAACCCGGCAACAGCCGGGGTGAGCGACCCCTGGATGGAGGAGAGGTTCGCCTGGTCCTGCCCCGTCCACATACGGTGCGCCGGATTATAAACCGGGTCGTTCACGTTGTCCACCAGCGCGGGGGGTAAGGAAGAGTGCCGTCGACGTAGTCGAGCAGGTAGTGACTCCCAAGGAGTGGAAGGACCTGCGCGCGCCAGAAGATGTAGTTATCCGGCGATAGCTTGACGGTGATGAGGTCGCTGAAATGAAACGGCGGAGGCAGCGAGCCTGTCGAGAAGACTACCGGAGGCGCTTATGCCATAGGGGAAGATACGGGCGGAGTGGCCGTTGGTTCCGGGGGAGAACCCATGTGCGGAACGGGGTGAGACCCTGCAGGAGGCGCGGACGCCGTGAGAATAGGGTGCATCGGCACGAGATCTGACGCAGAGGGCCCGACGGTCCAGGCCGCCGAGGAGGCCGCGAGCGCGAAGGCGAGCGGCAAGACGGCGGCGGACGTGGAGGCGGGTGAGGAGGCGCTAGACGTGTGGACCGTCAGCGAGTGCCCCGGCAACAAAGAGGCCGGGGGATGGTTGGAGAAGAAGGAGCCGACGCTCCTCGTCCCGTTTGGGGGCGGCCGGATGGCGGCAGCGTCGATGGGGCGAGAGAGGAGGGCGGCAAGGGAGGCGGGCTGGTAGCCCGCGTTGGTGGAGCCGGAGGCGGAGGCGCTCGTCATGGCGGCGACGGCGGCATCGATCGGTGATGCGTGATCGGCGAGCGGTGGCGGATGCGGCGGCATGGCTAGGGTTTGGTGGAGGCGGTGGAACCGTAGGACGTAACCAAGTTTGATACCATGTGAAACAACAGAATATGGGAACCGGCTCAACCCTCAAAGGGTTGGCCTATCACATATATATATAATGGGTATATTACAATTGGTACAATACACGTAGACAATTACAGAAGATATACATAGTCTAACAAGAAACCACTTCCAGTTTCCAAACCCTAGATCAACGATTATTCTGGGGATACGAACTTACCAAGTTGCATTACATAATTATTCATAATAACATCCTGCTTATTTAAACATTAGTCCTTACCGGACCAATGATGGTAATTTCATATATTGGATCTTATATTGTCTTGAAGATCGTGAGTGCATAATCTTGCAATCACAAAATGCAAGTTCATCGCTTGCTCATGTCCTTTGAAGAGTCTTTACCAAAGTATTTATAAATTGTGTGTTATCATCTATGTTTCAAGGAAAGAAAATATTATTTTCTCAAATAAATAAATTGATGATATCATCCTAAGTGATTATATAGTGGAGCAATAAAACTTAGGGTTATAATTGCAACAAGGATAACCACCTAGGAACTAACAACCCATGACATCAGTGATTCTAGCTCCGTAGATCACGCGTTAACTATGAGATTTGGAATGGGACAAAGAAGTCAGCTGTATCTTCTTCCTCTCGCATGTAGCCGGATGTGCAGGTCGTGACTGTTATCCTCGTAGCGTGCATTAATTGGTAATTCGTAGAGGATATGAAGCATATGGGTGGGAACCCTCAATGTCCCACGATAGTTCTGGCATCTAATGGTTTGTACTAACCATTGTCGTAATTCAATGGGTGGGCATGGTGTACACCAAGGAGACATGCTGGGTCGCGAAGGGGGAAGTGACTGGCTTGGATCACCTACTGGGCCCCACATCATGTAATTGTGGACGGGAAAGTACGCCCGGTTGTGCAACAAGGAGTTGATATCTCATGGGTAAAGTAACGCACATCTGCAGAGTGTAAGAACTGTAACTTTTTACTCCCTATTTCAGGAAGGAGCTATGAACGCGGCAGGAAAGGAACTCCATGAAAGTTCTGGTAAACCTATGAAGGCTGACGGACATAGATTTTCAGAATAAAAACAACCTTTGAAGAAATTTTTACGAAAACCTGCATTGCCTACGACCTATGGTCTGTGGCTGTAGATATAGTGCATCAAACACTCCTTTTCTAGTGAACTTGCTGAGTATGCTCGTACTCAACGTATCTTCTTAACCCTTGCTAGATTCTAAATCCAATACAGACGACGTCTACATCAAATTATGCTCCAGGAATCATCATCAAAAGCTAAAGCGCTTCAATGAAGTCAAGAAAGTCAACATATACATCAACTCAAGTGAAGACGAAGTTGCTGATTGGATAGGAATATAATTTCTAGCCATAGAACCTACTTCTATAGGGTATTGTGATTAGCATAATAGTTATGAGTTGATTATTTCTGATTATTCTTTGTAATAATTTTCTTTCTCTCTCTTTAACCTAGAGTGCTCTCTAGATCTTATGTAAAGAGTCGACTTGTAACCTATAGTCATATCTTGGACCTGCTGTGTTTCTGTTGTACCACTCTGAGGGATGTAATACTAGTGAACGATGTTTCATTGGTGTTATGTCAACGACTATAGTGTACTACATCATGCAGTGGTATGCTGGGTCACCGCAGTCGGGGACGAAGGCAATACTCCGGTTTTGCCTGAACCGAGTATGCAAAGAAGAAATTGTCAGTGACACGGTCAAGGAAGTCATAAAGGAAGCGCGTGATGTTCCTAGAGGATGCTATCAGAGCCCAAGCACATTGAAGGTGTTCATTTTGAAAATTCGAAAATAATACTCTTTAGTTTCGAAAATTTCTGAAAGATCATGTTGATTGTGACGTTGCATAGATGAAGTATACATCGTTGCCTATACATACATACTTTTTAAAACTTCCGAAATACATTATTCGAATGTTTAAAATAAAGGGATTTACGGAGTCCGAGAGGAAAATTGACGCACTCGTGCTATTAAGGATGGCAGTTTTATCCATGGATCCGGGTATCCACGGATATCCGACCCGGCAGGTAAGGGTTGATGGCTCCCGGTGTTGACGTGGGAGCGCTTCGTTGGAAACCCCAAGAGCAAGGTGTGAAGAGCACAACAGCAAGTCTTCCCTCAGTAAGAAACCAAGGTTATCGAACCGGTAGGAGGAAGGAAACGTCTCAAAGGTGTTGCAAGCAACGTGGAAACCTGCACAACACAAACTCAAGAGTTTGCCCCAACGAACAGTGCGGTTGTCAAGCTCAATGGTTTGCTATAACAAAGGATTAAATGTATGGTGTGGAAGGTGATGATGGTTCGCAGCAAGTAAACAGTAACAGTGGAAGATGTATCAATGGTAAAGATTGGACCGGGGTCCAAAGTTCACTAGAGGTGCTCTCCTTAGATAAACAAATATGGCATGTAGGGTAAACAAATTACAGCAGGGCAATTGACAGGACTGAGCAAGGCATAACAATGCAATACTAGACAAAAAGATCCAATGAGATTTGATTGGGTGGTACAACAATATACATAGACCGCCATCCAACTGCATCTATGACTAGAATTCCACCTTCAGGCTATCATCCAAACCCCCTCCAGTATTAAGTTGCAAGCAACAGACAACTGCTTTAAGCAAAGTGTGTAATATAAGCAATCCACTTGTTCCATGAACAAGAGACCATTGTTTTCTCCCTAGTGGCAACAACACATCTACAACCGAAGAGATTTCTGTCACTTCCCTTGGTAAATAGAGGCATGAACCCACTATCGAGCATAAATACCCCCTCTTGGAGTCACTAGCAACTACTTGGCCAAGATAGCTACTAACAACGGAGAGCATGCAAGATCACAAACAAGACAGACATTATAGAATCAATAAGACAAACCCATTAATCAATCTGACATAGTAATCTCAATATCCATCGGATCCCCGCAAACACAACATGCATGATTACAAATAGATTAGATCTTGATCATGAACGGAGCTCACAAGATCTATACATGAAAGCACAAGGAGGAGATACAACCATCTAGCTACTACATTGACCCGTGGTACAAGGCGGAAATACTCACGCTTCATACCGGAGGCTGGCATGATGAAGAAGAAGGCCTTCGGGATGATCTCCCCTCCGACAGGGTGCCGGGAAGAGCTTCAGATCCCCCCGATCTAGGGACGATGGTGGCGGCGGCTACAGACGTTTTCGTGGAATTTTGATCAGGTCCTTAGGGTTCCGGCATCGAGGGGACTTTATAGGCGAAGAGGCGAGGCTGGGAGGCGGCCAGGGGGCCCACACACTGCCTAGGCGCGGGACCACCCTAGGTCGCGCCTGGGGGGGTGGCCACCCTATGGCGCCCCTTCGTCTGTCCTCTGGACTCCGTGTTCTCCTCGATGAAATATTGACTTTGGCTTTTGTCTCGTCCAATTCCGATAATATTTCCTTACTAGCTTTTATGGAACCAAAAAAAAGTAGAAAACAGGCAACTAGCACTGTTGCAACTTGTTAATAGGTTAGTACCAGAAAACATATAAAAACACCTCAAAGTGGGGACAAAGCAAAGCAAACTAGATACTAAACAAGCATGGAACATCAAAATTTATAGATACGTTTCCAACGTATCAAGCATCCCCAAGCTTAACTCCTGCTCGTCCTCGAGTAGGTAAGTGATAAAAGAATAATTTTTGAGGTGACATACACCATCAAAACCAAGATCAAACCATTTTCAAGCATTGAAAGCTGGGATCAAAGAACTCTAAACATGTTCATGAAAGATGGAGTTCTAACAATAAGACAAAGTAACTATTCATGCAACATGAAAGGCTAAAAACAAAGATCATGAATAACATGCATTGAAAAACGTTTATTTGTTTCCCATACAGAAAACATGGCATAGTGGCATTCAGCTTGTCCCTCATAGAGTAGAAAATAGATGCATAGGACACATTCAAAGTTCATAAGAGTGACTAGATACAAATAGCACAAGAACAAGTAATATCAACAATATGCATCAGTCAATAAGTTTTGGGACACTACACATAGAACTAAGAATGGCAACTATGCTCTCTTAATGGTGCCTGAAGGTAGAAGGTGGAGACTCAATATAATAGTGGAAGAAAGGCCCTTTATAAAGGGAAGCAGGGATTTCAAGTTCCAAAACGAGCTTCCAAATTTATGATACTTGTTAGCTTTCATCCCTCATTGCCCCTATCATAAGCATATTGAAGTGAGTAAGGTTAAAGTGAACAAACTATGGAGTATATGCTTGACAAAGTATAAGTTGGCAATCTCATGTCCCTTGAATACGAGGGCCACACCTCATGCTACTCAACTTCAGTCACCTGTAAGTTCTTCTCATAGCAAGTACATGTGTATCAGGGCATGTACTATGCCGGTCGCTTGTAGAGACGTCTAAGTGCAAAAATAATAATACAAAAAATTAGATTATGGGCCGAGAACCTAGGCTCCCAACGCGCGACGCTAAGATAGGTCGTTAGCGACACCAGGGATCTCGCGTCTGTGAACAAAAAAAGAGTCTTAGCGCCTGGCGTCTAGTTTTTCGTCGACGCTAGGAAGTTTCCTTGTATCGTACGGGATTTATGTCTAACTGCTGGAAAAATTAGCCAAGCGTCCGATGGTAGTGTCGGCGTTGTACGTGCCCTCATAGAGAACCGCCAACGAGGTACCCCTTGCACATGGTATAGGAGCTATCCCATAACCAAAATGACAAGGCAAGCAGACAATGAGCATCTTAGCGATCTTTTTATTTACTATGTGCATAGCTTTTTTTTGAGGATGCTTTATAGATTGCTCATTATGGTGATGGTGCAAGTTTCCACCATGATTAGGTATCCCAAGCGTTTCTCTAACACAAAATACATAACTCCATGGACTTACAAGACCCCTCTTTATTTCACACCGGCGACATCCATATACAAAAGAGCATGATATCAACTGTGTACAAAGTACAAGTGCAATGTTGAAAATGTTACCCATGATAGCATGGTTCTGCTAATTCCAACGTATAAGTGCAAGCATATACAACATAGACGACACAATGGTTCAAGTTTATTAGGGACAAAGAATAAAAAATGTGCCATCAAGTTCGTGAGGGCTTTAATCACTAAGTTTTCACATAACAAAATACTTTTTAATTGGAAGATAGCTGAA
This sequence comes from Avena sativa, assembly GCA_916181665.1. Classification (NCBI taxonomy): domain Eukaryota; kingdom Viridiplantae; phylum Streptophyta; class Magnoliopsida; order Poales; family Poaceae; genus Avena; species Avena sativa. Next base: position 2,316,119 of record OV702284.1, read on the forward strand.
AATAAGAATATACTTGGAATAGTGTAACACACCATGCATAGGAGTTTATAGTGGACACTTTGCAATAACTTGGTTTCTTGGGAGTTGGAAGCATGAGTATAGCTTACTCATACAAGTGAAGGCTAGCAAAAGACTGGGAGCAACCAACTAAGATAGCAATAATGGCCATAATCATGCAGAGCGACAAAAAATTACTAACCAAAGCATAGAGTGGTACTACAAGTCAAGTACTACATGATAATAGAGGCTATAGTGACTTGTTCATAGTCATAACATGGTGTGAGCATGTGCCAAGTCAACCCAAACAAAGCATCAAAGGAGAATACCACAATACTATGCTTTTGCATGCTAAAACAACGCATGATTCCTTCAAGGCACACTAAGCAATCCCAATTGTTTGGAACAAGATATGCTACAGAAATAATCACTAAACATAAGGTCAAAACAACACCTAGAATGTCATGCAAAAGTCTAAGTCACAGTCAATGCAAGCTCCTCTTGCACTTTCAAGCAAGAACTTTGTACTCCTTTCCAACACCAATCAACTTATTTGAAACAACACATCGAGAACGGGGGTCCAAACTACTTTATCCAAGCAAACTAAACAACTAAGCAAATCAAACGAAAACTAAGACGCTTTAAGAACAACACAACAGTGCATGAAACAATAAAAACGAAGTGTCTAGAAAGACCTGAGCTTTTTATTGATGAAGAAGGGGATGCCTTGGGCATCCCCAAGATTTTACGCTTGTAACTCTTGGATATTTCTTGGGGTGACACCGGGGTGGAATCCCCAAACTTGAGCTTTTTTCCATTCTTCATCTCATTACATCATTCTCTCTCTACACCTGAAATTTTCCTTCATACAAAACTTCACACAATCTTCATTAGCAACATTAGTGTATTCAAAAGATAATAGACCCTTGGATTTAGCTTTGGAACAGCAAAACTTTTCACTAAAAACAAAATCTACTGTATAAAATCCCTAAAAAAGCTCAATTCCCCAAAAGAGAACTCAAAAAGGAATCAATAAGAAGCAAATGCAAATAATGGCAGAAATCTGTCAAAACAGACCAGCAGGTAGAAACCGATTTTTTCGAAGACCTTCTTTTGCTCAAATCAAAAAGTTTTGAACTAACGAAAGTTAGCTAACATACTGGGGGATTGATTAGTAAATTGTCAGCTCAATCTGACATACAGAGACTCCTCACGAATTTTTATGGTAGAGGACAGAAATCTATTTTGGGACAGCAACTCCCCAAATCTTACTTCCCTCTCATTAAAGGTCATTCTTGGCACAAAAAGCAAAAAAAAAGGATAAGGAGAGGTCATTACTGAATTTATAACTTCCAAGACTCAAGAAAACTCTTGGGTTATCTCCCAACAAGTACTTTTCTTTAACGCCTTTAAGTTAGGCACAAGAAGCAAGAAATCAAGTATTTTCAAATGAAGAAGCATTAACATCAAACCTTGCTTGCAAAGGAGGAGCAAAAAGCAACTTCTCTCTACTCATAGGGAAGTGTTCAATACCTTTCTTGAATGGAAATTGATATTTAATGGTGCCTTCTTTCATATCAATGATGACACCAACAGTTCTAAGCAAAGGTCTTCCCAAAGTAATAGGATAAGAAGCATTGTATTCAACATCTAAAACATAGAAATCAACAGGGACATAAGTAATTGTTAACCATAATGAGAACATCATTAATAATCCCCATGAGTTTCTTCTTAGAATATTCATTAAGTGGGACATCCAAATAACAATCTTCCAAAGGTGGCAAATCAAGCATTTCATAAATCTTCCTAGGCATAATAGAGACACTAGAACCAAGATCACATGAAGCTTTGAGATCAAAGTCATTCACTTGCATATTAATAATGGGTTCCCAACTATCTTCTACTTTCCTAGGAATAGAATCTTTGTGTTTTAACTTTTCTTCCTTAATCTTAACAAGAGCATTTGTAATGTGTTTGGTGAAAGCAACATGCATATCACTAGCATCAGGACTTCTAGCAAGGTTTTGCAGGAACAGAATCACTTCAGAAATATTGCAACCATCTATATCAAAATCAAACTTAGCATCACTAGTAGTAGACTCATTAGGATTAGGAATTATAGGAGGAGGAATAGGGACTTCTTGTGGTTTAGTGGTGATGGTGCACACACTATTGTTTCTATCAATTTTAGCTTCCCTTTCCCACTTAGCATGAAGTTGGGCTAACAGTCTAACATTTTCATCAATAGTAACTTTTATGGCATGAGTGGCAGCAAAGGTACTTTCCATGGTTTTAGGTTTAGCAGCCATTTTATTAATCAAAGAGGACTGTGCTTCAGACAAAGAGGAAATATTTTTCTCAGCACTCAAAAATTTTGACTGTAAACTAGGAATTTCTCTATTCAAATTCTCAAGCTGATGACTAATATTATTCAAGATAACAAATTATTCTTCCATAGTTTTAGTGAATATGTTGTTTTGCTCATATTGTATCTGCATAAAGTTCTTAGTGGATCTTTCAACTTCTAGAATCCTCTCTTCACTAGGCATTCCAGATCTACCATGATAAGTATTTCCATTGGGAGTATAAGGCCTATAGTTGTTACCATAAGTATTGTTGCCAAAATTGTTATTTCTAATGAAGTTCACATCAACTTTCTCTTCTTGAGCAACCAAAGAGGCTAAGGGAACATTATTTGGATCTAAAGGAGCTTACCCATTAACAAGCATAGCCATAATAACATCAATCTTATCACTCAAAGAGGAGGTTTCTTCAACAGAATTTACCTTCTTACCATGTGGAGCTCTCTTAGTGTGCCATTCAGAGTAATTAACCATCATATTATCAAGGAGTTTTGTTGCAGCACCCAAAGTGATGCCCATAAAGGTACCTCCAGCAGCTGAATCCAATAGGTTTCTTGAAGAGAAGTTTAAACCTGCATAAAAAGTCTGGATAATCATCCAAGCAGTGAGTCCATGAGTGGGACAATTCTTAACCAAAGATTTCATTCTTTCCCAAGCTTTAGCAACATATTCATCATCAAGTTGTTTAAATTTCATAATATCACTTCTCGTAGATATAATATTAGCAGTAGGGTAGTACTTTCCAATAAAAGCATCCTTGCACTTAATCCAAGAATCAATACTATTTCTAGGCAAGGATAGCAACCATTCTTTAGCTTTTCCTCTCAAGGAGAAAGGAAACAGCTTGAGCTTAATAATATCTTGATACGCCCAATTTGCATCACCTTTCTATATCATAATTTACCTCTATTAATTGATATTTGTATTATTATGAGGTATTACTTATGGCTTTTCATCTGTTTATGCATGTTGGATGATTCCTGGAGGATGGACTGCCAGAGTCTAGATTTTGATGGAAAAGAAGGTGTTTCGGTGCAATTTCACGAAGATCAGAAAAATACCAAAAAAATATGGAAACATATTATTTTACCAGAAGACGAAGGAAGCCAGAAGGAGGGACGGAGATGGTCCTCAGGGGGACCACACCCCCTAGGCACGGGCCCACCTAACCTCGCGCCTAGGGCAGGTGTGGCCCACCTGCCCGACCTCCGACTCCGCCCCTTCTCCTATATCTTCCCTACGGAACCCTAAGCCTCGGGGAGCGACCACATATAGATTTCCGCCGCCTCTGGGGGCGGAAAACACCGAGAAAGAAAGATCTCTCTGGCAGACGGATTTCTGCTGGGGAAATTCCTTCCTGGAGAGGGGAGACAGTCACCATCAACACCGTCATCAAGCTAGGCTTCATCGGGATCATCATCATCATCCACACCATCATCTCCACCAGCACCATCACTCCGTCCTGATGTAACAATTGTGTTGGATATTGCTTTAGTTCGTTAGGGGAAACTTTCCCGGTGTTGATTACCATTGTAGTTGATGCTTGTGAGTGGAACCATTGGATTATTGTTTATGTTCAGATTATTATCCATTATCATATCATATTTGATCTTGATCCATATGATGTCTTGTGAGTAGTTTGTTTAGTTCTTGAGGACATGGGAGAAGTCATGTTGTTAGTAGTGAATCTGTGATGAGTTATTATTAAATGGTTTAGTATTTAAGTTGTGGTGCTATTCTTCTAGTGGTGTCATGTGAATGTCGACTACATGACACTTCACCATTTATGGGCCTAGGGGAATGCATTGTGTATTTGGATACTAATCATGGGGTTGCCGGAGTGACAGAAACCTGAACCCCCATTAGGACACCTTTGCACAAGGGAGTGTAGGATCTTAGAGTTTAAGGTTGTGGTTAGATTTATATCTTAATTAATTTCCTGTAGTTACGGATGTTTGCAGGGGGTTTAATCACAAGTATGTATTAGTCCTAGGAAGGGAGGTATGTTAGCACAGGTTCACCCACACAACACTTACAAACACAAAAGAAGAGTACTCAGCTATTTGAAGCGAAAGCACTTGACAGAATTCCCATGTGTCCTCGAGAACGTTTGGTCCTTATAAGTATTTCAACCGGCTTGTCCTTTGCTAAGAAAGGATTGGGCCACTTGCTTTGTTTGTTCGTTACTTTTGTTACTTGCTCTTTGTTTTGTTGCCTTGTCAGAAAACCACTAAAAATCCGTTTGCTAAGTATTCACAGGGATTTCCTGCTCCATACCACTGTTCAGCACCTTCTGCTCCTCATTGGGATCGACACTCCTATTTATCGAAAGTACTACGATACACCCCCTATACTTGTGGGTCATCAATACTATTTTCTGGCGTCATTCCTGGGGAGTGAAGCGCTATTGAAGAGTGGAACTGGTAAGGGAAACTTTTACTGTGAGTATTGCTTTTGTTACTGCTTGTTACTTTGTTTCCAATATGGATAACCCACTTGGTTTTCTGTTTGGGAAAACTACTACCGCTGGTAGGGTAGTAGATGAACCACCTCCTGTTGAGATTGATCCTTTTAAGATACCTACAAGTATTGTTAATCGTGTTATGGATAATTATTATTTTGGGGATGGAACTGTCCATCCTGGTGATCACTTGCTTTTTATCCATGAATTATGCGGGTTGTTTAAGTGTGCAGGTATCACAACTGAACAGGTGAAGAGGAAGTTACTCTCCATATCCTTGAAAGGGAGAGTTGAGGCATGGTATAAGCTGCTGAAGAATGGACAATCCATGGAATGGGAGGATATGGCATCTCTCTTTTACTCTAAATTTTATCCTCCCAGTGAAATCCATAAGGATAGAAGTCTTATATATAACTTTTGGCCTCTTGATGGAGAGAGTACAGCTCAATCTTGGGGGAGATTGAAGTTACTAATGCTTAAATGTCCTATTCATGAACTCCCTCACAATATTATTCTCAGTAACTTTTATGCTAGGATTTCTCTTCATAATAAAGATTTACTGGATGCTTCTTGTGCTGGATCATTCACACGTATGAAGGAAGAAGCTAAATGGGATCTCTTAGACCGTATTCAAGATAACACTGAGGCTTGGGAGAATGAAAAAGGAAGGAAGTGAGGTATAAACTATGATTATGAATGCATTAAATCTTTTATGGGCACTGATAACTTCCGTGATATTCGCAATGAGTTTGGTCTTGATTCCCAAAGTATTGCCAAATGTTTTAAGGCCTTTGGCTCTTACATAGAAATCCCCAAGAAGAAGTGGAATAAGTACCATGCTCCGTATAAAGATGTTGTTAGTCATGTTCTAGTTAGAAGTACTCAAGTTTGTACTACTAATTACGGTGTGCCTGAACCTCATGTTGAGAAAATGCCTTTTCCAGCTAAGGTTAAGGATTATTCTATGATTATTAGTGCAAATAATAAAGGTACAATGAAAACTGTGGAGCCTGATGGGCAATTGAATGTTGATCCTGTGGTAGCTGTTGTGAAAGATCTTGACACTAGAAATATAGAGGATGAGCACATTGTATTCTGTGAAGACACTTCTAATATTATCTCTGATCCTAGTAAGGCTACAAAAGCTAGTGTTCATGTGCTTTCTGTTAAAATTGGTGATCATTGCTACTATGGTTTATGTGATATTGGTGCTAGTTCTAGTGATATTCCTTATGAGCTCTATAAGGAAATTATGCATGAGATTGGTCCTTGTGAGCTTGTGGACATTGATGTGGTTATTCATCTTGATAATAAGGAAACCATTTGCCCCATGGGCATTGTGAGAGATGTGGAGGTTCTTTGTGGTAAGATTAAGTATCCTGCTGATTTTCTAGTGCTTAATTCAGCAACTAGCAAAACTTGTCCTATCATTTTTGGTAGACTTTTCTTAAACACTTATGGAGATATTATTGATTGTAAGAATGAAAAAGTTTTAACTAAGTTTGATGGAGATTCCTATGAGTTTAACTTTCCAAATTTGCTAAAGCTCCTTGTGAAAATAGCTTGCCTAATAAGCATTTCAGGATGGAACAACTTGCTTCTATTGATCCGGTTTATGACCTTGGACCTCTTTTTGATGACCGTAAGTATGCTTATTCTTATGATAAAGTTGTTGCTAGTGACAGTTATATTGTCAACTGTAACATCCCAAAAATATCAAACCTAGATCAACAAAACACTAATCCTCAAGTTTAGGGTTAACAAAAACTTTTCCAAAACAATTCATGAATGCATGGATATGTGTATGCATGGATTTTGAATTTCTTTAAAAACCACCTTGTTTGTGTGATCCATTGCTTGTAAAATGTTTCTTAGGTGAAAATAACATCATCTAAAACATTCCCCACACTCTTCCTAAAGAAAAATAAGTCAAAACAAATATATTAAGTGAATGGTCATTTTGACCAATTTAACTCCCATGCCTACTTTGGCTATCTCAAACTTTCAAAACCTAACAGAAACTTTTCTGGATCTTTGCACCCCTTGAATGTACTCATAACAAAGTATCAAGGCCCACTTTGTGATCATCCAGAAACTTTCAAATGCATGGTTTAAATGACAACTCAAAATTGAATCTTCTTCATATGGGAAGATCCCACTTTTTCAAAACCCACCCAAACAAGCTCAACTTTCAAAACCCAAGCATCTGCAAACTCACCAGAACCAATCTAGCAAACCCACCAAAAATCATTTCAAAATTCAAAACTTGATTTCATGCGGCCATTTCATCAAACAAGTTGCAGACACAAATCAAACAAAACCACAAACACTATAGTGTGCAGTGTTTTGAGCCTAACTTGTTCCCTAGTTAGCTCTCACACAATCCAGTAGATCATCTAGGAAGTTTAGCCAGGCACTAGCACCCCTGTGAGCTTGTCTTTGCCATTAATGGTGAACAGCCGAGCAACCCCATGTCACCCCAATGTGGACAGCAAGCTAGGAGCAGCAGCAAGCCTAGCCAGCGTGTCTGGGAGGCAGCCCACCGTCCACCGCCACTGCCTGTCCCAGCCGCGAGCGTTGCCAAGCCATGGACCACGCGCACAAGACACGCCCAGACCATGCCGAGCGTGCGCCAGAGCGCCACCCTCGACCATCACCCACAGACTGCGCGCCGCCCTCACCACGCGCACACACGATCACCACTGACCCAGGAGACCTCCAGACATCCCCGTTTGCCGCCCCGTGCCATACAGCCACCACCCGCCGTCGAAGACGCCGCCTCTGCCGCGCAGAGCACCGCCCGTTCCAGACCAAACCACACCGCCCCATGCCTCGCGACCATGTCGTTGAGCATCGCCAGAAGACACAGCACCGTCCCCTACCCTTGCCCATGCCATTAGCTGCCTGTAACGTCGCCTCCGACGAGCTCACCTTGCGCCCCGACGGTCCCCTCGCTCGACTATAAATAGAGGCCACCCCCGCATGATTTCTTCACACCATCTCACTCCCCTCTCCTCACTGATTGTGCCACACCATTCTCAGAGCAAGGCAAGCACCACCTCGCCGGAATTTCACTGAAGCCTGCTGCTGCCGGAGAAGAAGGGAGCCAGCGATTGGAGCCGCCCCAGGAGAAGCCACCGGTACCAGGAGGTTCGCCGTCGTCGACTTTGTCGTTCGCCCGCCTCGCCGACCCTCGCCCGTACCCCGGTGAGCCCCCAGCACCCCTCACTGGCCGCGCTAGGTTTCGTTCTCGCCAGAGCTGTCTCGCGTCGACGATGACCCTCAGCCGTTAGATTAGAACCAGATCGAACGAACCACGTTTGCCCATACCGCTTCGCCCAGCCCCGTGTCACTGACGAGTGGGGACACCCACTTAAGCAGCCCACGGGAGCACTGCGCTTAGCAGGCCGGCCCGTTAGAATTTCCCGCGCAGCCCAGCAATTCAAATCAAACCTTTTCTTTTTAATTTCAAACACACTTCTGTACCCAACTTCAAAAATCAACCCAGATCGATTTAGTGCACCAAATTAGATGAAACCAATTTTGTTGGAAAGGTCTGTGAATGCTTAATCCAAGCCCGTTGGATTCAAGTCATTTGGATCTGTGGATCACCCATAGAAAAAATAACAAGGCAGAAGCTTTTCTGCATTCAAACATTTTTCAAATTTAAACCATAAAAGCTTTTGAGTTGATTCCAACTCTCAAAAATCACATTCAACCATACCTTTCAGAATATATAAAAATATATATAGGTTACTTGCATAAATAATGTTCAAGGAATAAAAGAATGCTTCATAAGCATTTCTAGCCACTTTAATTAATTAAAATAAAAGGGTAAAACCTTATTAAATTGTGACACCACTTTAAATCACAGTCCCATGGACTACAACATGTGGTGATGACATGTGTCAACATGATCCCATGTTTAGTTTGGAGGATATTAAATCTTAAGTAGTTTTTCAATGAGTAGAAATTACTTTTCTAACATAAAAAGACTTAAACCAATCCTTAACCTTGTAATGTTAGAGATGAGGCTAGATCATCTATAGGACCCTTGTGTGTGATGATTGCAAGTAGTTAAGTATTGTTTGGTGATTGTGTACCTCGTATTTATTCGTAGACGCTAGTACCGACCAAGGCTACGAAGAGGAAGGAGGATACTACGAAGAGGAAGCCGAGGAAAACTTCAACCACTGCTCTGCACAAGGCAAGCTTTACTAACCAAGTTGACCAATGCAAGCTAACCCTTGCAAGATACTATACCTATGCAAGCTTATATTGACTTTGATTGCAAGCCTAATCCCACTAGTGATTGTGCAAGTTAACACTTGCCAGATACCCTATTGTTGCCACAAACCCATGCTTGTGATATGATTACTATATGCCTTAAGCGTATGTGACCATACCCACTTGCTAACCCAATCCTAGTTTTATGGCAAGCTTCTTACTTTATTTCTTTATCAAAGCTTACTTGGAGCCTGCTTAATAGTTTTGGTCAACACTAGACAGTTGTGCTAAAGGTTGCATAAAGAACATAAAATTTGGCCTAAGCTAGAAACCTTGATATCCGCGGATGATATAAGGTTGGACTTATTTGAAACCCCACTAGTTACCAACCACTATTAATACTACCCCCACCTGTAGATGCTAGTGCTAAGCATAAAACCTTATCAACTTTAGATGGGAATACTTGGTGGAAAAATGGTTATGAAAACCTTGGAATGATGGATCATTCTATTGAAATGTTTTGGACATGTGTTTCCAAACACTTGATGATTTTGGTGATGAAAATGTTGAGGCATGAGCCTTAGCCCTTTAGAAAACTGATGGTTGTCTGGATGCGATACCATTCCAATTTTATCGTACAACCACAATACCCGAAGATTGGGTAGGGCTTGACTGGAAACTTATATACCTTAGTATTAGTTCCCTCACGGCCAAGGTCTGAGCTGAGGCTACCTTGTGAAGATTGTCCACCTGTGCAGTACTCAAGATGACAGTGGTCATGGTTGGGAGGCCAAACTCACAGGAGAGGTGCTTATACTAGGGAGTGTAATTGAAAGGTTAGGATTGATTATCCGCATACTGAGTATGGTGAATTCAGGATTTGTTCCTGACGGATGTATCGAATGTTGTGGTGAAAGTGTACAATCTCTGCAGAGTGTCAAACTATTCGAATAGCCGCGTCCGCGGTTATGGACAGTTGGAGTGGCCATATTGTTCCCCCGTCAGACTTTTCAAAATGACTTGTGAAACGACTTGAGACTTTGACGTGACCACAACAGAGTTGTGACCAGAAATACAAGATCCCACCTAGGAGTTATAAAAATATGAACAGCTTGGGAACTTAGTAGAAATAAACCTGGCTTTTGCAAAACAACCTTAGAGCCTAGTGTCCTATTATCCAAAAAAAAACCTTTACTTGTTAGTATTGGTTTGCGAGTACTTAAAGAGTACTCATGGCTTTGTCCCTGGCTATTCCCATGGCCAGACTATGAAGAGGAATACCTGGAGGATGGACCCCAGGAAGGTTACGACAACTAGGATCATCTCCCATCGTCAGCATTGCCTGTGACCCCGAAGATGGAGCCTCGCCTACGCTACCGTTATTATTACGTATTCCGCTGCTTGATGTTGTATTAAGGACCGGATCATGAGATCCCTATTTGTGTAAGAACTTATGTATCGTTGTAATGGATGAAGTACTATGGTATCCAATTCTGTTATGTCTCGCAAAAATGGTAATCCTGGGATTGCGATGTATGGCATAACAGGCATCTAGGATTGAAAAATCCGGGTGTTGACAAGTTGGTATCAGAGCCATCCTGACCATAGGAGACCCTAGTTAGATTGGACGCTGAACCCAAAAACTTAGTTTCAAAACTTAAGAACAAAACTATTTACGAAAACTTATTCTCATTCTTACCTCTTTAATTCTTTGATAAAACTTCATGTTCCTCAAAAACTCTTGCAAAATACATAAAATTTTGACACACTTGATCACTTGGCTAATCTACTCATCCTCTATTTTTATAGATGGACGTGAAGTACAGCAAGTTTTACCAACTCGGGAATGGAGGAGACCTTACCTTTGAGAGGGATCTGGATCAGCTTTCGTAACTTCTGGAGCGCCCGCATCCCGAGTTCTTCGGAGCTCAGCTCAATGATCAAGTAGGGGAAGATCTGCAGTGGCTAATTGTTGCAAGTCTCCGAGGAAAGATTGAACCTCCCACTACGGAGGGAATTCAGTTTACCTTAAGGGAAAACAACTGGCTCGATGGACTTGCCAGAGCAATGCAGGAAGCTCTTTCCCGTCTGTGTGGGCAGAGCATCAATCAGATCAAGGGTACTCGCTTTGAGTTTTGCCCAAGACGTGATGCAAATGGTCAACCACTGGAAGCTCCATACCACCCCGAGCTGAAGACTCAATTGGACCACCTTAGCTTCATGATGTATGATCGTCAGCAGGAACTGGACAACTGCCATGACTATTGCAACCACAAGTCTGCCATCATCAAGACGAAGGATCAGACCATCGCTATGCTAGCAAAGGATCGCAAGTCTCGCCGCCGTCAGCTCGACAAGAAGGAGCGCATTATTGCCCGTCTTCGCCATCGTATCTCATCTCTAGAAGAGACCATCCATGAGAGAGACATGCAGTTAGAGGAAAGGGAGAATGCCGGAGAAGATCTTCGTGGAGACCCTTACTCCTATCTCAGCGATGACGATGATTTTCTGGAGGATCAGGCCATGGACTTCTTCACCGATGAGGATGATTTCGCCTTCATCGATGATGCGGAAGATGATGAAGCCACAGACTCCGAGCAGTAGTAGCACTGAGCACTAGCGTAGTGAATAGTAGTCGGTCCCACTGTATCGTAGATCCCAGAATGGTTCTTAAAACCATCTGCTTTGCTTTGTTGTGGTGTGTGTTGTACTGTGTGCTATGATTGAATGAATGAAAAAGCAAGTTTCTAGAAAACTTGAGTCAAACTCTAAACACTTTTTCAAAGACCCAAAACCTTAGAAATTTCCCTCTTTTCTCATGATCTATATCAATCTTCAGATGCCACGTGGAGGAAGTGGTTCAGCCCTGGACCCGATGTTGCAGATTCTGCAAATGTTGACTTCTGACCGCGAAGCTGAAAGAGTGGAACGTCAAGCCAACCTAGCCACTCTGCAACAGATAGCCCAGCTAGCCCACAATAACCAAGGCCATGGAAATCAGGACAACCACGGATCTAAGCTCAAGAATTTCCAGAATACCAACCCACCCGTTTTCACCAAGTCGGAAGAACCCCTAGACGCCGATGATTGGCTGCAAACCATGGAGAATAACCTAGAAGTAGCCGGAGTAGAAGCCAACGAGAAAGTCTTGTTCGCCACTCATTATCTAGCCGGAGATGCCAGGGCATGGTGGAACAGTGTTCGTGCAATGACCGGAGGCCAAATGATGACCTGGGAAGAATTCAAGGTCAAGTTTAGCAGAACCCATGTGCCGCCAGGTTTGATCAAGAGAATGAGAGACGAGTTCAGAGAATTGAAACAAGGAAGGATGACTGTAGTAGAATACCGTGACAAATTTTTGTCATTAGCTAGGTATGCCCCGGATGAGATAGACGCCGAAGCCAAGAAGAAAGAAAGATTCCTGAATGGTCTGCATGACGAGATGCAGACAGTGTTAGTCAATATTCCCTTTGCTGATATTGAAGCCCTTGTCAACTCTGCTATCCAGATGGAAGGAAAAATCAACCAGGCCAATGAGAACCGCAAGCGTCGCATGATGCATCAACCAGGAGCCCATCAGACTCCAAAGTATCGCCCCAACCCATCTCCAGGATTTGCCCCAAGAACCAACAGACCCCCTATGACCCGTCCGACCTATCCCAACCGTGGAAACCCTAGAACCGGAGGAAATCACAACAACCCCGGCAATTCTAGCAATTTCACCCGTGCCCCACCCAAGTTCAACACTAACCATGCTACCGCCAACCCCAATACTGCCCCGAGGACTGGAAGCAATGTTGTGCCTGTCGCAGCCAAGGACAAGTCACAAGTGACCTGTTATGACTGTGGAAATAAAGGCCACTATTCCAACGAATGCCCCAACAAGAAGAACGCTACAGCCCCTAATACCAATGTCCCAGCTCAGCAGCAGCGTCGTGTCCAACCAGGGAGAAGATTTGCCCCAGGAAATTCACTCAACCGCAATGGCCGTCTTTTTCTCATGCATGCTGAAGAAGCTCAGGAAGCGCCAGACGTCATGCTGGGTATGTTTTCTGTTAATTCGGTACTTGCAAGAGTGTTGTTTGATTCTGGTGCATCGCATTCATTTGTCACCGAAGAATTTTCATGCACTAGTAAAATTCAACCAACCAAACTGAAGCATGTGATGATTGTACAAATTCCCGGATCGACCACCAAGGCTAGGCAAATCTGTAGAGCCGTCCCTATCCGAATCCATGGCATAGATTTTTATGCTAACCTAATAGTACTCGGAACTAAAGGTTTGGAAGTAGTACTAGGAATGGATTGGATGTCCAAACATAAAGGCATGATTGACTGTGCCAAGAAAGCCATTACCATGACCAGTACCGCCGGAGTATCAGTCGAGCATATATCTGAAACCTTACCTCGCCAATTCAAGTGTAACAAGAGTCTAGCCCAACCTACCATTGACCAAGTTCAGATAGTCTGTGAATACCCCGATGTATTTCCAGATGTTTTGCCCGGTATGCCCCCAGATAGGGATATCGAGTTTATCATCGAACTAATCCCCGGAACAGGACCTATAGCCCAGAGACCCTATAATATGAACCCATCAGAACTAGAAAAACTGAAGAAGCAGTTGGACTCCATGTTAGAAATCGGATTGATTCAACCAAGTGCGTCCCCATGGAGGTCACCTGTCTTGTTTGTGGACAAGAAGGATGGAGGTAACCGTTTGTGTACGGATTATCGAAAGTTGAATGATGTCACCATCAAGAACAAGTACCCCTTGCCCAAGATAGAGGATTTGTTTGATCAGTTGACCGGTGCCTAGGTGTTTTCTAAGATTGATCTTAGAACTGGCTATCATCAACTCAAAATTCGTGCAGAGGATATTCCAAAGTCTGCCTTTACCACCAGATATGGATTGTACGAGTATACAGTCATGTCTTTTGGATTAACCAATGCCCCCGCTTATTTCATGAACCTCATGAATAAGATTTTTATGGACTTCCTGGATAAGTTTGTCGTTGTTTTCATCGATGACATTCTGATTTATTCCAAATCGGAAGAAGAACATGAGCTACACCTAAGGACCATTCTTGGAACCCTTAGAGAGCATCAACTGTATGCAAAATTTAGCAAATGTGAATTCTGGTTACAGGAAGTAGGATTTCTCGGTCACATTGTATCATCCGGAGGAATTGCTGTTGACCCTGCCAAAGTGAAAGATGTGGAAGATTGGCAAGCCCCAACCACTCAAACCCAAGTTCGTGCTTTTCTCGGATTGGCGGGATATTACCGCAAATTCGTAGAAGGATTCTCTAGTATCGCTCGACCCATGACCCAATTGCTGAAGAAGGACAACAAGTTTGAATGGACAGACAAGTGCGAAGCGAGTTTTCAAGAACTCAAAAGGAGATTGATTTCCGCCCCAATATTGATCATGCCGGATATCACGAAGCCCTTCGATGTGTTTTGTGACGCATCCAAGATCGGTCTTGGATGTGTGCTAATGCAAGAAGGCAAAGTTATATCCTATCTATCGCGACAATTGAAGCAACATGAACAAAACTACCCAACCCATGACCTCGAACTCGCAGCCGTAGTTCTAGCCCTAAAGACATGGAGACATTACCTTATGGGAAACCGTTGTGAGATTTATTCGGATCACAAGAGCCTAAAGTATATATTCACTCAGAAGGAGCTGAATATGAGGCAGAGAAGATGGATTGAGCTAATCAAGGATTACGACCTGGACATTCACTATCACCCTGGAAAAGCCAATGTAGTAGCCGATGCCCTTAGCAGATTGCCGTGCCGCTTGAACTCCATGATTTTGAAGGAGCAACCAAGTTTGCACAAAGAGATGGAAGATTTTCGAATAGAGTTAGTAAGCGAAGGATTTTTGGCTAGCATAGAACTTCAGCCCACTTTGATCAGTCAGGTTAAAGAGGCGCAGAAAGGAAATGCTAGTATCGACGGAATTAAACGTCGTATAGGTACAGGCAAAGTACCCAGATTCACCGAGGACGAAGAAGGAGTTTTGTGGTACAAAGGACGCCTTTGTGTACCAGCAGATTCTGAGTTAAAAGAAGTTATCTTGAAGGAGGCTCATGATACTCTTTATTCTATCCATCCCGGAGGAACTAAGATGTATCAAGATTTGGAAGAGCAATTTTGGTGGCATAAGATGAAGAGAGAAATCGGAAGCTATATTGCCAAGTGTGATATATGTCAGCGAGTCAAGGCAGGACATCAAAGACCAGCTGGATTGTTGCAACCTTTGCAAATTCCGGAATGGAAATGGGATTCTGTAGGAATGGACTTTATCACTGGACTACCTACTTCTAGTAGGGGAAATGACTCTATTTGGGTCATAGTGGACAGATTGTCCAAAGTCGCCCATTTCTTGCCCGTCAAAACTACATATCAGAGTTCGAAGCTAGCAGACTTGTACATCGCTAGGATCGTTAGTTTGCACGGAGTCCCCAAGAACATCGTATCGGATCGAGGAACTCAGTTTACCTCGAGATTCTGGAAGAAGGTCCAGGAAGGTTTAGGAACCCGCCTAGATTTCAGTACCGCGTATCACCCTCAGACCGATGGACAAACGGAGCGAGTAAACCAAATACTCGAAGATATGCTTAGAGCATGTGTGCTAGAATATGGATCCAAGTGGGAAGACTGTCTGCCGTTTGCAGAATTTTCCTACAACAATAGTTACCAAGCCAGTTTGCAAATGGCCCCCTTTGAATTCATGTACGGAAGAAAGTGCCGCACCCCTTTGAACTGGTCGGAAATAGGAGAGAGTCAAATTTTCGGACCCGACATCCTACGAGAAGCAGAAGCGAAGGTTCACAAGATTCGAGAGCACCTCAAGACAGCCCAATCCCGACAAAAGAGTTACGCCGACAAGAGACGTCGAGACCTCGCCTTCAACATTGGAGACTTTGTTTATCTGAAAGTGTCGCCATTGAAGGGAATGCAGCGTTTCCAACTCAAGGGAAAGTTAGCCCCCAGATATATCGGACCTTTCAAAATTTTGAACCGTCGCGGAGAAGTATCGTATCAACTCGAGCTACCAGAAGAGATGTCAGCGGTGCACAATGTGTTCCATATCTCGTTACTTCGCAAATGTCTCGAAGTCCCCGAGAAGACCGAAGTGTTCAAGAATATCGATCATAGGACCATAGAGATCAATGATGACCTGACCTATCCCAAAGTACCCATCCGTATATTGGAGGAAGCCTTTCGTACTACCAGGACCCGAAGCATCAAGTTTCTCAAGATTCAGTGGAGCAACCACACAGAAGAGGAAGCTACCTGGGAACGCGAAGATCACATCAGGACAGAGTTTCCAGATCTCTTCAAATCCTAGGTAATCTTTTCGTCCTTTTTCAAATCTCGGGACGAGATTTTGTTTAAGGGGGGAAGGTTTGTAACATCCCAAAAATATCAAACCTAGATCAACAAAACACTAATCCTCAAGTTTAGGGTTAACAAAAACTTTTCCAAAACAATTCATGAATGCATGTATATGTGTATGCATGGATTTTGAATTTCTTTAAAAACCACCTTGTTTGTGTGATCCATTGCTTGTAAAATGTTTCTTAGGTGAAAAGAACATCATCTAAAACATTCCCCACACTCTTCCTAAAGAAAAATAAGTCAAAACAAATATATTAAGTGAATGGTCATTTTGACCAATTTAACTCCCATGCCTACTTTGGCTATCTCAAACTTTCAAAACCTAACAGAAACTTTTCTGGATCTTTGCCCCCCTTGAATGTACTCATAACAAAGTATCAAGGCCCACTTTGTGATCATCCAGAAACTTTCAAATGCATGGTTTAAATGACAACTCAAAATTGAATCTTCTTCATATGGGAAGATCCCACTTTTTCAAAACCCACCCAAACAAGCTCAACTTTCAAAACCCAAGCATCTGCAGACTCACCAGAACCAATCTAGAAAACCCACCAAAAATCATTTCAAAATTCAAAACTTGATTTCATGCGGCCATTTCATCAAACAGGTTGCATACACAAATCAAACAAAACCACAAACACTATAGTGTGCAGTGTTTTGAGCCTAACTTGTTCCCTAGTTAGCTCTCACACAATCCAGTAGATCATCTAGGAAGTTTAGCCAGGCACTAGCACCCCTGTGAGCTTGTCTTTGCCATTAATGGTGAACAGCCGAGCAAGCCCATGTCACCCCAATGTGGACAGCAAGCTAGGAGCAGCAGCAAGCCTAGCCAGCGTGTCTGGGAGGCAGCCCACCGTCCACCGCCACTGCCTGTCCCAGCCGCGAGCGTTGCCAAGCCATGGACCACGCGCACAAGACACGCCCAGACCATGCCGAGCGTGCGCCAGAGCGCCACCCTCGACCATCACCCACAGACCGCGTGCCGCCCTCACCGCGCGCACACACGATCACCACTGACCCAGGAGACCGCCAGACATCCCTGTTTGCCGCCCCGTGCCATACAGCCACCGCCCGCCGTTGAAGACGCCGCCTCTGCCGCGCAGAGCACCGCCCGTTCCAGACCAAACCACACCGCCCCATGCCTCGCGACCATGTCGTTGAGAATCGCCAGGAGATACAGCACCGTCCCCTACCCTTGCCCATGCCATTAGCTGCCTGTAACGTCGCCTCCGACGAGCTCACCTTGCGCCCCGACGGTCCCCTCGCTCGACTATAAATAGAGGCCACCCCCGCACGATTTCTTCACACCATCTCACTCCCCTCTCCTCACTGATCGTGCCACACCATTCTCAGAGCAAGGCAAGCACCACCTCGCCGGAATTTCACTGAAGCCTGTTGCTGCCGGAGAAGAAGGGAGCCAGCGATTGGAGCCGCCCCAGGAGAAGCCACCGGTACCAGGAGGTTCGCCGTCGTCGACTTCGTCGTTCGCCCGCCTCGCCGACCCTCGCCCGTACCCCGGTGAGCCCCCAGCACCCCTCACTGGCCGCGCTAGGTTTCGTTCTCGCCGGAGCTGTCTCGCGTCGACGATGACCCTCAGCCATTAGATTAGAACCAGATCGAACGAACCACGTTTGCCCATACCGCTTCGCCCAGCCCCGTGTCACTGACGAGTGGGGACACCCACTTAAGCAGCCCGCGGGAGCACTGCGCTTAGCAGGCCGGCCCGTTAGAATTTCCCGCGCAGCCCAGCAATTCAAATCAAACCTTTTCTTTTTAATTTCAAACACACTTCTGTACCCAACTTCAAAAATCAACCCAGATCGATTTAGTGCACCAAATTAGATGAAACCAATTTTGTTGGAAAGGTCTGTGAATGCTTAATCCAAGCCCGTTGGATTCAAGTCATTTGGATCTGTGGATCACCCATAGAAAAAATAACAAGGCAGAAGCTTTTCTGCATTCAAACATTTTTCAAATTTAAACCATAAAAGCTTTTGAGTTGATTCCAACTCTCAAAAATCACATTCAACCATACCTTTCAGAATATATAAAAATATATATAGGTTACTTGCATAAATAATGTTCAAGGAATAAAAGAATGCTTCATAAGCATTTCTAGCCACTTTAATTAATTAAAATAAAAGGGTAAAACCTTATTAAATTGTGACACCACTTTAAATCACAGTCCCATGGACTACAACATGTGGTGATGACATGTGTCAACATGATCCCATGTTTAGTTTGGAGGATATTAAATCTTAAGTAGTTTTTCAATGAGTAGAAATTACTTTTCTAACATAAAAAGACTTAAACCAATCCTTAACCTTGTAATGTTAGAGATGAGGCTAGATCATCTATAGGACCCTTGTGTGTGATGATTGCAAGTAGTTAAGTATTGTTTGGTGATTGTGTACCTCGTATTTATTCGTAGACGCTAGTACCGACCAAGGCTACGAAGAGGAAGGAGGATACTACGAAGAGGAAGCCGAGGAAAACTTCAACCACTGCTCTGCACAAGGCAAGCTTTACTAACCAAGTTGACCAATGCAAGCTAACCCTTGCAAGATACTATACCTATGCAAGCTTATATTGACTTTGATTGCAAGCCTAATCCCACTAGTGATTGTGCAAGTTAACACTTGCCAGATACCCTATTGTTGCCACAAACCCATGCTTGTGATATGATTACTATATGCCTTAAGCGTATGTGACCATACCCACTTGCTAACCCAATCCTAGTTTTATGGCAAGCTTCTTACTTTATTTCTTTATCAAAGCTTACTTGGAGCCTGCTTAATAGTTTTGGTCAACACTAGACAGTTGTGCTAAAGGTTGCATAAAGAACATAAAATTTGGCCTAAGCTAGAAACCTTGATATCCGCGGATGATATAAGGTTGGACTTATTTGAAACCCCACTAGTTACCAACCACTATTAATACTACCCCCACCTGTAGATGCTAGTGCTAAGCATAAAACCTTATCAACTTTAGATGGGAATACTTGGTGGAAAAATGGTTATGAAAACCTTGGAATGATGGATCATTCTATTGAAATGTTTTGGACATGTGTTTCCAAACACTTGATGATTTTGGTGATGAAAATGTTGAGGCATGAGCCTTAGCCCTTTAGAAAACTGATGGTTGTCTGGATGCGATACCATTCCAATTTTATCGTACAACCACAATACCCGAAGATTGGGTAGGGCTTGACTGGAAACTTATATACCTTAGTATTAGTTCCCTCACGGCCAAGGTCTGAGCTGAGGCTACCTTGTGAAGATTGTCCACCTGTGCAGTACTCAAGATGACAGTGGTCATGGTTGGGAGGCCAAACTCACAGGAGAGGTGCTTATACTAGGGAGTGTAATTGAAAGGTTAGGATTGATTATCCGCATACTGAGTATGGTGAATTCAGGATTTGTTCCTGACGGATGTATCGAATGTTGTGGTGAAAGTGTACAATCTCTGCAGAGTGTCAAACTATTCGAATAGCCGCGTCCGCGGTTATGGACAGTTGGAGTGGCCATATTGTTCCCCCGTCAGACTTTTCAAAATGACTTGTGAAACGACTTGAGACTTTGACGTGACCACAACAGAGTTGTGACCAGAAATACAAGATCCCACCTAGGAGTTATAAAAATATGAACAGCTTGGGAACTTAGTAGAAATAAACCTGGCTTTTGCAAAACAACCTTAGAGCCTAGTGTCCTATTATCCAAAAAAAAACCTTTACTTGTTAGTATTGGTTTGCGAGTACTTAAAGAGTACTCATGGCTTTGTCCCTGGCTATTCCCATGGCCAGACTATGAAGAGGAATACCTGGAGGATGGACCCCAGGAAGGTTACGACAACTAGGATCATCTCCCATCGTCAGCATTGCCTGTGACCCCGAAGATGGAGCCTCGCCTACGCTACCGTTATTATTACGTATTCCGCTGCTTGATGTTGTATTAAGGACCGGATCATGAGATCCCTATTTGTGTAAGAACTTATGTATCGTTGTAATGGATGAAGTACTATGGTATCCAATTCTGTTATGTCTTGCAAAAATGGTAATCCTGGGATTGCGATGTATGGCATAACAGGCATCTAGGATTGAAAAATCCGGGTGTTGACATCAACTTGATTGAAACTGCTACTAAAAGTTATTATGAGAGAGGGAAACATGGTCTTATGCATCTCAATGATGTTAAGTTTCCCCGTTTTATGTTGAAAGCTTTAAAGTTGCATATGTTTTGTCTTCCTATGCTAGTGGCTTTTTGTTTCAACAATTCGTTTTCTCATGATACCCCCATGCATAGGAAGTGGGTTAGACTCAAGTGTGCTGGTTATTTGCTTCTTGATGCTCTCTTTCGTTTTAGATTTATATCTTCTTTGTGAGCATCTTTGGAAGTTTCAAGACTAACTTAAAGGCATTAAAGAAAAGTACTTGTTGGGAGATAACCCAAGAGTTTTGTCGAGTCTTGTAAGTTATTACCTCTGTAATAACCGCTCTTTATCCTTTTTGTTTTGGTTTTTGTGTCAAGTTTAGCTACTTTTGTGAAGTAGAGGAGTTGTGAAAAGTGGTTGTCCTGGGACAGATTTTTGTGCTGTCTTGTAAAAATCTGTGAGGAAGCTCAGTATGTCGTATGAAGCTGCATTTTTCTGAGATTGTTCTCCAAGTTGTTACCCAACTTTCATTCGTTCTACACTTTTTGATTTGAGCAACATAAGGTCTTCGAAAAAATCAATCTTTACCTGCTGGTCTGTTTTGACAGATTTCTGCCATCATTTGCATTTGCCTCTTACATAAGCTTTTGTTTTGGTGGGTTTTCAGTTGAAGTTTTTACTAAAGGTTTATTGTTTTTGCTTACATAATGTTGTCATTGAGTTTGTGCAAGGGTTTTGTAAGAAGGAAATTTTCAGGAGAAAGAGAAAAGGAATCTGCAGAGTTCGTCTTTGAATAGGTAAAAGTGGTGAAAACAGAAGGTTCGTGAAACTCCAATCTTTTTATATTTTTGATGTTTTTAATACATAAGGGAAGTTACGAGATGAAACTGAATAGGAAACGGAGCCCGGGGTGGACAAACCCACCCCAGGCGCGGGCCCAGCCTGGCCGCGCCTGAGGGGGGTGTCTTCCCCTCGAACTCCGTCTCCGCTTCATTTCTGTGTCAAAACCTTCCTTATGCATTGAAACTTCGTAATATATAACCCCCCGGATCCCACGAGGTCCGTGCATCATGTTCTCTTCGTGTTTTCGTTTTGATCTGTTTCTGTCAGGAAATCTTTTCAAGTTTAGAGGACCATGGCCTCCGCCAATGAAAAAGGCGAGAAGCCCGAGGAAGAAGAACCTCAAGTCCCCAAGGAGGAGCAGATTCTGGTAGGTTATGAAGGTGACATGGAGGAGGACAAGCAATCGGACACTCGCGCTACCATCGCAAGCATTGGTGTGGTGGCAACCCCTATCAAGCCTAAGAGGACAGCACGGATGTCCACAGGAGGGAAACCTCCACGTCTCTTCTACAATCCACGGTCATCTCCTCCACGTGAAAAGATACCCTTCCATACAATTATACATGAATATCAATATCAACATGTGCCAAAAGGGAATTTGCCCTCGGTTTGGGACATGCCTCGTTCTAACCATGCAGAGAAGGATCATGCTAAGGATGAAGAGTGGGGAAAGAATAACAAGAACTAGGATTCTCGGACTAACATGATCATGAACCGTATAGAGCAAAACTCGGATCTAATCTGTACTCTTAATTTTGAGTTCTAGGAGTTGAGGAAACTTATTGAGGAGCTTATCAAGAGAACACCACCACCGAGGGAGTAATTCGTCATCAGGTTTGGCATCCCCTTGGCTTGTTCCAAGCTTGGGGGAGTGTCGCGGTATCACCACCATTATCTTTTATCTTTTACCTTTTTAGTGGATTCATATCTTTGGTAGAGAGTTTATCTTATAGTTTGGTTTGCATGTGGAAGTATCTCTCCTTTAGTTGATTATCTGTGTATCCCTTGGTGTGAGTGCCTTTATTGGAATATTAATGAGAAGTCTCATCTTTTACTTTTTTGCACTTCTTATTTTAGTTTGCAATCTCTATTATATGATGGATCTTGTTGATCAGTATTGGCACCACTTTGGGATCATCAAGTGGATCTAAATTGGTTTTGGCAAACTGAGTTCTGGTCAGTAGCATTACTATGAAAGAGAAAAAGAAAGAAAGAGCTTACAGGTATTTGGTATCATTTGTTTTATTTCTTGTTGGCTCATAAGCTTAGTATTCTTTATTTAAGATCCTTTTGTGTCTTCAAGGAAGATTGCATGTTTGGCTTTATTACTTGTATGTTTGCTTGTTTCTTTCAACTCTCTTGCTTGCTACCCAGCCTTGCTAGCCAAAAACCTGTTTTGAGAAGGCATACTTCTCATGTTTCCAAAACCCTTTGAACCAAAAACCTTTGCCACTTGTGTCCACCATATCTACCTAGTAGCTGTTGATATTCCTAGCAAATTCTCAAGCTTCATCTACCTTTCGAATTAAAAAGTATTTTGTTATGTGAAAACTAGTTAGTAAAGCTCTCACGACTTGATGGCATACTTTATTTCTTTGCCCCTAATAAACTTGAACCATTGTGAACATCGAAGCATCTATACGTTGGAATTAGCAGAATTGTGCTGTCACGGGGAACGTTTTCAACATTGCACTTGTACTTTGTTCACAGTTGATATCATGCTCTTTTGTCTATGGATGTCAACGGTGTGAAATAAAGAGGGAACTTGTAAGTCCATGGAGTTTGTATTCTGTGTTAGAGAAACGTCTGGGCCGCTAGCCTAAGCCATGCTTAATCATGGTGGAAACTTGCAGCATCAACATAGTGAGTCATCTATGAAGCATCCTCAATAAAAAGCTATATGCATAGTAAATAAAAAGATTGTTGAGATGCTCATTGTCTGCTTGCCTTGTCATTTTGGTTATGGGAAGCTCTTGTACCATGTGCAAGGGGTACCCCATTGGCGGTTCTCAATGATATGCAAATACTTACAATGACAAGAACTTACCTGGACCCAAATTTGAGTATGCATGAGGACTGGCCCTCATATTCAAGGGACATGAGATTGTCAACTTATATTTCGTCAAGCATATACTCCATCTTTGTTCACTTTAACCTTAATCATCTCAAGATGCTTATGATAGGGGCAATGAGGGCTCAAAGCTAGTAAGTACCATAATCTTTTGAAAGATCTTTATGACTTGTAATCCCTTCTACCCTCTAAGAAGAGACCGTTCTCCTAGTTACCAGTTGAGTCAGTAAACCTACTTCCTCTCTACCTCCAGCAAGCTTTTGAGATGTTGTGTTTTAAGCATTCATATGGTGATTTATTCAATCATGTTCTTCATCTTCCTTGTTTGCACAAAACTCTTATCTATTGAGTATTACTTTGAAAGCCTTCACTTGTGAAATAGCCTTTTTGAGCAAAGAGTGCTCCTATTTTGAAACTTCTACAAAAAGCTTTTGTGAAACTGTTTGTCAGGTGTTATCTGACCAAGAACAAGTTTGAAAATTCCAATTATGATTTATCTTTATGCATCTCTATTGTGACTGCTGTACTTGGTTGCAAGCTAAGTTATATAATGGTGAGTTGCTTTCTTCTATGAGTTGTGCAATGGTAAGTGTGATGCTTCTTGTTTGTATTCTTTTATCGACACTTCACTCCATAGACCTGTGGACATGTCTGAGCTTAGTATTCGCTTGGGGACAAGCGAAGTCTAAGCTTGGGGGAGTTGATACGCCCAATTTGCATCACCTTTCTATATCATAATTTACCTCTATTCATTGATATTTTTCTTATTATGAGGTATTACTTATGGCTTTTCATCTGTTTATGCATGTTGGATGATTCCTGGAGGATGGACTGATGGAGTCTGGATTCTGATGGAAAATAAGGCATTTAGGTGGAATTTCGCGAAGATCGGAAAAATACCAGAAAAATATGGAAACATATTATTTTACGAGAAGACGAAGGAAGCCAGAAGGAGGGATGGAGATAGGCCTCAGGGGGCCCACACCCCCTAGGCTCGGGCCCACCTGACCCCGCGCCTAGGGAAGGTGTGGCCCACTTGCCCGGCCTCCGACTCCTCCCCTTCGCCTATATCTTCCCTATGGAACCCTAAGCCTCGGGGAGCGACCACAGATAGATTTCTGCCGCCTCTAGGGGCGGAAAACACCGAGAAAGAAAGATCTCTCTGGCAGATAGATTTCTGCCGGGGGAATTCCTTCCCGGAGAGGGGATGCCATCGCCATCAACACCTTCATCAAGCTAGGCTTCATCGGGATCATCATCATCCACACCATCATATCCACCAGCACCATCACTCCGTCCCGCTGTAACAATTGTGTTGGATATTGCTTTAGTTCGTTAGGGGGAACTTTCCCGGTGTTGATTACTATTGTAGTTGATGCTTGTGAGTGGAACCATTGGATTATTGTTTATGTTCTGATTGTTATCCATTATCATATAATCTTTGATCTTGATCCATATGATGTCTTTTGAGTAGTTCGTTTAGTTCTTGAGGACATGGGAGAAGTCATGTTGTTAGTAGTGAATCCATGATGAGTTATCATTCAATGGTTTAGTACTTAAGTTGTGGTGCTATTCTTCTAGTGGTGTCATGTGAACGTCGACTACATGACACTTCACCATTTATGGGCCTAGGGGAATGCATTGTGTATTTGGCTACTAATCGTGGGGTTGCCGGAGTGACAGAAACCGGAATCCCCGTTAGGACACCTTTGCACAAGGGAGTGTAGGATCTCAGAGTTTAAGGCTGTGGTTAGATTTATATCTTAATTACTTTCCTATAGTTACAGATGTTTGTAGGGGGTTTAATCACAAGTATGTATTAGTCCTAGGAAGGGCGGTATGTTAGCACAGGTTCACCCACACAACACTTACAAACACCAAAGAAGAGTACTCAGCTATTTGAAGCGAAAGCACTTGACAGAATTCCCATTTGTCCTTGAGAACGTTTGGTCCTTATAAGTATTTCCACCGGCTTGTCCTTTGCTAAGAAAGGATTGGGCTACTTTCTACGTTTGTTCGTTACTTTTGTTACTTGCTCTTTGTTTTGTTGCCTTGTCAGAAAACCACTAAAATCTGTTTGGTAAGTATTCACAGGGATTTCCTGCTCCATACCACTGTTCAGCACCTTCTGCTCCTCGTTGGGATCGACACTCCTATTTATCAAAAGTACTACGATACACCCCCTATACTTGTGGGTCATCATATCTCCATCTACATCCTTATACTTTTGCATCTCACAAAGTTCAACAAAGCTATTGAGATGGGCAACAGTAGCATCAGAACTAGCACCAGAAAATTGCTCTCTCATCACAAGATTCAACAAAGCAGGCATAATTTCATAAAAGGTAGCATCAGGAGCAGGTGGAGAAATAGGAGTGCTAAGGAAATCATGTTGTTTGTGCTAGTGAAGTCACACAACTTGGTGTTCTCAGCAGAATTCATTTTGGCAAAAGTGGAGCAAGCCAAAAACAGCAGCAGCAGCTAGAGCAGGAACTAATTTTTTTGTGTTTTTGATAAGGAAAAGCAAACCAAACTAGACTAATTTTTTTGGTGTTTTTGATAAAAAGAGGCAAACAAAACCAAGCAAAAGAAACTAAGCAAACTAAAAACAAAGTAAAGAGAAAGGTTGAGGAGGACTCCCCTTGTGAAGACGTCCTTAGCCTCCCTGGCAATGGCGCTAGTAAACTTGATGGCGCCCGGTGTTGACGTGGGAGCGCTTCGTTGGAAACCCCAAGAGAAAGGTGTGAAGAGCACAGCATCATGTCTTCCCTTAGTAAGAAATCGAGGTTATCGAACCAGTAGGAGGAAGGAAACGTCTCAAAGGTGTTGCAAGCAACGTGGAAACCTGCACAACACAAACTCAAGACTTTGCCCCAATAAACGGTGAGGTTGTCAAGCTCACGGTTTTGCTGTAACAAAGTATTAAATGTATGGTGTGGAAGGTGATGATGGTTTGCAGCAAGTAAACAATAACAGTGGAAGATGTATCAATGGTAAAGATTGGACCGGGGTCCATAGTTCACTAGAGGTGCTCTCCTTAGATAAACAAACATGACATGCAGGGTAAACAAATTACAGCAGGGCAATTGACAGGACTAAGCAAGGCATAACAATGCAATACTAGACAAAAAGATCCCATGAGATTCGATTGGGCAGTACAAAAATATGCATAGACCGCCATCCAACTGCATCTATGACTAGAAGTCCACCTTCAGGTTATCATTCGAACCCCCTCCGGTATTAAGTTGCAAGCAACAGACAACTGCTTTAAGCAAAGTGTGTAAGGTAAACAATCCACTTGTTCCATGAACAAGAGACCGTTGTTTTCTCCCTAGTGGCAACAGCACATCTACAACCGAAGAGATTTCTGTCACTTCCCTTGGTAAATAGAGGCATGAACCCACTATCGAGCATAAATACCCCCTCTTGGAGTCACTATCAACTACTTGGCCAAGATAGCTACTAACAATGGAGAGCATGCAAGATCACAAACAAGACAGACATGATAGAATCAATAAGAAAAAACCATTAATCAATCTGACATAGTAATCTCAATATCCATCGGATCCCCGCAAACACAACATGCATGATTATTAGATCTTGATCATGAACGGAGCTCACAAGATCTATACATGAAAGCACAAGGAGGAGATACAACCATCTATCTACTACATGGACCCGTAGTGCAAGGCGGAACTACTCACGCTTCATACCGGAGGCTGGCATGATGAAGAAGAAGGCCTTCGGGATGATCTCCCCTCCGGCAGGGTGCCGGGAAGAGCTTCAGATCCCCTCGATCTAAGGACGATGGTGGCGGCGGCTACAGACGGTTTCGTGGAATTTTGATCAGGTCCTTAGGGTTCCGGCATCGGGGGAATTTATAGGCGAAGAGGCGAGGGTGGGAGGCGGCCAGGGGGCCCACACCCTACCTAGGCGCGGGCCCACCCTAGTTCGCGCCTGGGGGATGTGGCGCCCCTCTGTCTCTCCTGTGGAGTCAGTGTTCTCCTCGATGAAATATTGACTTTGGCTTTTGTTCCGTCCAATTCCGAGAATATTTCCTTACTAGATTTTCTGGAACCAAAAACAGTAAAAAACTGGCAACTGGCACTATTGCAACTTGTTAATAGGTTAGTACCAGAAAACATATAAAAACACCTCAAAGTGTGGACAAAGCAAAGTAGATACTAAACAAGCATGTAACATCAAAAATTATAGATACGTTTCCGACGTATCAAGCATCCCCAAGCTTAACTCCTGCTCGTCCTCTAGTAGGTAAGTGATAAAAGAATATTTTTTTAGGTGACATACACCATCAAAACCAAGATCAAACCATTTGCAAGCATTGAAAACTAGGATCAAAGAACTCTAAACATGTGCATGAAAGATGGAGTTCTAACAATAAGACAAAGTAACTATTCATGCAACATGAAAGTCTACAAACAAATATCATAAATAACATGCATTGAAAAACGTTTGTTTGTTTCACATACAGAAAACATGGCATAGTGACATTCAGCTTGTCCCTCATAGAGTAGCAAATAGATGCATAGGACACATTCAAAGTTCATAAGAGTGAATAGATACAAATAACACAAGAACAATTAATATCAACAATATGCATCAGTCAATAAGTTTTGGGACACTGCACATAGAACTAAGAATGGCAACTATGCTATCTTAATGGTGCCTAAAGCTATAAGGTGGAGACTCAATATAATAGTGGAAGAAATGCCCTTCATAAAGGGAAGCAGAGATTTCAAGTTTCAAAACGAGCTTCCAAAAATTATGATATTTGTTAGCTTTCAGCCCTCATTGCCCCTATCATAAGCATCTTGAAGTGATTAAGGTTAAAGTGAACAAACTATGGAGTATATGCTTGACAAAGTATAAGTTGGCAATCTCATGTCCCTTGAATACGAGGGCCACACCTCATGCTACTCAACTTCAGTCACCTGTAATTTCTTGTCATAACAAGTACATGTGTATCATAGAGAACCACCAACGGGGTACCCCTTGCACATGGTACAGGAGCTGTCCCATAACCAAAATGACAAGGCAAGCAGACAATGAGCATCTCAGCGATCTTTTTATTTACTATGTGCATAGCTTTTTTATTGAGGATGCTTCACAGATTGCTCATTATGGTGATGCTGCAAGTTTCCACCATGATTAGGCATGGATTAGGATAGCGGCCCAGGCGTTTATCTAACACAAAATACATAACTCTATGGACTTACAAGCTCCCTCTTTATTTCACACTGGCGACATCCATAGACAAAAGAGCATGATATCAACTGTGTACAAAGTAGAAGTGCAATGTTGAAAACGTTACCCATGACAGCAGATTTTCATCCGGAAGAATTACAAGGGGCGCATGGTGAGAAGATGGAGTTGTTTATTGTACCTCTGAATCCTCCTCGTACTCGCGCCAAACATGGTAGATCAAGGGAAAATCCAAAGGCATCAACAAATCCACATCCTTCTTCCGAATTCGAACAAGCGCAACGTAGCACGGAAGTAGAACAACCACAACCTACTGCCTCTTCTAGTGCTTCCAGATTGAAATCGAAGGTGTAGCAAGATTTCACCAGGATCTCCAACAAAGATGATGATATGATCATAGCTGAATGCAACCATTGCAAGAAACGTTTGTCTAGTAAATCTTCAAATGGTACATCTCATCTCAGTAGGCATACTGAAGCTATGCATAAGATTGATAATGCAACAATGAATAACTATTTCTAGAAAGCTGAAACCAAAGATGATGGAACAACTGCATTTAAAAATGGAAAATTTGATGTTCAGGCTGCTAGAATGGCAATATCTATTTATCTTGTGTCTGGTTCTCATCCATTTACAACAGTAGAAGAAGAAGGATTTAGACATATGATGAGTACTTGTTGTCCATAATTAAAGGCTGTTAGTCGTCCCACAATAAAAAGAGAGATAATGGCCATGTTTCTTAGTCAGAGAAAAGAGACAATGGAAGTTATTCTTGCTGCCCCTAGTAGAGTTAGTTTCACATCTGATAATTGGAAATCTAAAGTATCAAAGGATAGATATACTTGTATTACTTATCATTACATAGATGTTGATTGGAAACTCAACAAGAGAATTGTATGGTTTAAAAAAATTGATCCACCATATGATGGAGCTTCTATTGCTGATGAAGTGCACTTAGCTTTCCATGAATGGAGGTTTGAGAAAAAGGTTATGTGCATCACTCTAGATAATGCAGCATACAATGATAAAATGATTAAATGCTTGCAAACCCACTTGTCAAAAGGTTCTTTACCTTTGTCCGGTAAATTCTTCCAAACCTGTTGCTGTGCACATATACTAAATTTGGTAGTTCAAGATGGTTTGACATTGATTGATCCTGCTGCTGGCAAACTTAGAGATGGCATAATGTACCTAAAGGCTTTTGGCACTAGGCTGCATAAGTTTTATAGCACAGGTAAAACTATTTTCAATCTAGAAGAATCAAGAAAGTTGAAACCTGATATGCCCATTCATTGGAATTCAACATACACAATGCTTGGTTGTTGTTTGTACTATAGAGAAGTATTCCAGTGGTATTCTGAGAGGGACAACTTATTCAAGGAGAATTTTTGGCCATCAGAAGAAGAATGGGCCAAGGTATCTCATATATATCAGTTCTTGGAGATTTTCTTCAAGGTGACTACAGTTTTCTCAGGTACTAAGTATCCAACAGCCAACTTGTACTTCATGAATGTCTATCTTGTTCATACTTCTGTTAGAGAGGCTACTGCTAGAATAAATAGTTACATGGATGATATGTTGCATGTCATGAGGGAGAAATTCATGAAATACTGGTCTGATTATAGCGTATTTTTGTCTTATGCTGCTGTCCTTGATCCATGCATTAAGTTCAAGTTCTTAATGTATGCCTACTCCAAGCTATATGATGAGGTTGATGCCCATCGACGCATTACTGATGTTAGGAACACTTTGACCTCTTTATTTAATGAGTATGGCAGTGGTAGTGCAACATCTGGTTCTCAAGCAGCATCAAGTTCCTCAAGCTCAAGCACTTGTGGACTTGGTGCCTTTGATGACTATGACCAGTGTGTGGCAACAACAAGCACACAAGAAGAGAAATATGAATTGGATTTGTACTTGGCTGAACCTATGAGAATATTGATATCTTGGATTATTGGGAGTAAGTCTGTAGCTAGGTATCTGCAACTAGCAAAAATGGCACGTGATATACTTGCAGTTCCAATGTCAAGTGTAGCTTTAGAGTCTGCTTTCAGCTTGAGTAAAAAGGTTATAACCCCAAACCAGAGTTCACTTAAACCGAAGACGGTTGAGGCCTTAATGTGCTTGCAGGATTAGTATTGTTGCAAGATGTAGAGAAAAGAAGGTATCTACTTGAGTTTACTACTTCTACCTTGTCCAAATCGCATTCCTATTTGTATGATTGTCGTGCTAATTTAACTATTGTAATACTATTATAGATCATGAAAAGAAAAAGGTGGTTGATCTTGGTGAACACGAAGAAGATTCCTCGGAGGAAGAATGTACATCTCTAGTTCACTATTTTTTACATGTACATTGGATGCATTGTTTCATACTAATTTTGAAATTTTGGCAATTGTACCTTGTACAGAGTTGCTGTTGGTGTTGGAGTCAGAGTTGTTGTTGGTGTTGTATCAAGAAGAGGAGAAAAAATATGGTGTCATTTTGTGCACTAATAATAGTTTTTGCTAAAAACTTGTATGGACTGTAATAATCATGGAGTCTATTTGTGTTTGGCTGTTTGCTCAAGCTCAAACTGTTGTAATGCTTCCGTTCAAAATTGCTACTTTGTGATGTCCAAAACTCCCCTGTTAGTGCTATTTTGATGATGTAATATGTTGTTGTTAGTGCTATTTTGCTGATGTAATCTGTTTGTGAAAATGGTGTTGTTTTGCTGTCATTTTGGTGTTGGTTATGCTACTAAAAACTACTGCTAAGTTTGTTGTCATTTTGATATCGTTATTTGCTACTAAAAACTGCTGTCGTTATTGCTACTGAAAACTAATGCTAAGCGTTGTTTACTACAAGTTTCTAAATTATCGGGCCGTCAGGCCGGGCCTCGGGCCGTTGGGATTTACCTCGGGCCGGGCCTGGGCAAAGGATGTGGAGAAATTGGTCGGGTCGGGCCACGGGCCACGCTAAATTACGTCGGGCTTTTCTGGGCCGGGCCAAATCCCGGCCCGGCCCAAAAAATGCCCAGGTATATATACCGCCATCCAAATGCATCTATGACTAGAAGTCCACCTTTAGGTTATCATCCGAACCCCCTCTAGTATTAAGTTCAAGCAACAGACAACTGCTTTAAGCAAAGTGTCTAATGTAAACAATCCACTTGTTCTATGAACAAGAGACCGTTGTTTCTCCCTAGTGGCAACATCACATCTACAACCGAAGAGATTTCCGTCACTTCCCTTGGTAAATAGAGGCATGAACCCACTATCGAGCATAAATACCTCCTCTTGGAGTCACTAGCAACTACTTGGCCAAGATAGCTACTAACAACGGAGAGCGTGCAAGATCACAAACAACACAAACATGATAGAATCAATAAGACAAAACCATTAATCAATCTGACTTAGTAATCTCAATATCCATCGGATCTCCGCAAACACAACATGCATGATTACAAATAGATTAGATCTTGATCATGGACGAATCTCACAAGATCTATACATGAAAGCACAAGGAGGAGATACAACCATCTAGCTACTACATGGACCCGTAGTCCAAGGTGGAACTACTCACGCTTCATACCGGAGGCTGGCATGATGAAGAAGAAGGCCTCCGGGATGATCTCCCCTCCGGCAGGGTGCCGGGAAGAGCTTCAGATCCTCCCCCTGATCTAGGGACGATGGTGGCGGCGGCTATAGACGGTTTCGTGGAATTTTGATCGGGTCCTTAGGGTTTTGGCATCGGGGGACTTTATAGGCGAAGAGGCGAGGCTGGGAGGCATCCAGGGGGCCCACACCCTGCCCAGGCATGGGCCCACCCTAGGCCGCGCTGGGGGGTGTGGCCACTCTGTGGCGCCCCTCCGTCTCTCCTCTGAAATCCGTGTTCTCCTCGATGAAATATTGACTTTGTCTTTTGTCCCGTCCAATTCTGAGAATATTTCCTTACTAGCTTTTCTGGAACCAAAAACAACAGAAAAGTGGAAACTGACACTGTGGCAACTTGTTAATAGGTTAGTACCAAAACACATATAAAACATCTCAAAGTGTGGACAAAGCAAAGGAAAATAGATACTAAACAAGCATAAAACATTAAAAAATATAGATACGTTTCCGACGTATCAAGGGTATGGAGGGCTAATTATGCTCATGGATTTCATTGGGCGGATATCCGCTAATTCATGGGGCAGGAATTGGTAGAGGTTTCGCTCTAGGGATATCCAACGGATACCCGACCGACACGTGGGACCCACATGTCAATGAGACATTATTTTTTTACATGTATCATATTACTCACTAAAAGGCCTAACGATCCAACTTCCGAACCCTAGGCCAAAAGGCCCAGCTAAGTACTAACCCTAGATAATTACTCTTATTATCTTAATCCTGAATTCCCTATTCTAATTTCCCTAATCACTCACTATGCACGGACAAGGCAGACGCCAGAGGAAGCGGTGGAGCGCCAGTGATGTCTCCCCTCCTAGGATCCTCGCAGGCCAGGCCACAACCTAGCGGACCGGCAAGGTCGCTCTCCCTGCCACCCATATTCCTCCTCTGCTAGGAATCGTCGGCGACCACCCCTCCTACATTCCTCCCTGTTTGCAAGAATCGCCGGTGGTTGTCCTGTCCTCAGCGACCTCCCCGACGGTAAGAACCCCCCCCCCCTCCCCCCACAAATTACCTACCTCCCTGTACTGGGCGACCTCCCCTGTTTCCCCTCATCTATACTTCGATTATTTATATATCATGTAAACCAATGGATATCCGGCGGATTTGGATCTGGGGCGTAATCCATATCCATGGATATCTTCGTGGGTGGGCTAGAGTGAGGTTTATGGTTTAGATTGGATTTGGTATATCCGTCCAAACCCGCTCCATCGCCATCCTTACGTGCTATTCCTTCAATGTGCTGAACGGCTTGGGTTGTCACTGTAATTCTAGCATTTGTTAGTAATTATTTTTTACTCCCGCCGTCTTAAAATAGATGTCTTAGATTTATCAAAATTTGGATGAATCTATGTCTTAGATTTATCAAAAATTGGATTAATCTATATACTAAATAGTGTCTAGATTCATTTAAATTTTGACAAATCTTGAACATCTATTTTCGAACGAAAGGAGTAGTTAACATTACCTTAGCACTCCTGGCGGCGAGCAAGCTTCGCTGTCGCTGGGCATAAAGGAGAAGAAGAGCGAGCTCATCTAAAGCAAAGATGTCAAGTTTCCGTTTTAAATTTAGATATCATCTCTATTTAGCGAGGAAAATAATAGCTTGAAATCGGTGAAGCATGTTTTTATAGGACAAAGGAAAACTTAACCCACCAGCAGTCATTACCAGTAGTATTGGAACTACAACTACAAGCACCACCATGAAATAACTGAGGTTTCTTGCAAAAGAATTGCACCCAATCTCCGTTTAATAATATATATAAGATGTTTTAGTGTAGATTCAGAGTACACTAAAAGATGTCTAGATATACTCATAAAAACATCTAATATTTTGAAACGGACGGAGTACATGCTAGGAAGGAGAATTGAGCATCCAAAGAGATAAACTTTCAGTATCCACTGTGACCACAGTCCTTGCACTCAGGGCAAGGCATTTCTTCACTTACCCACAGAGATTGGGAAATTAGGAGAAGACAACCATGATAATTAGAAGGCACACACACCCTCCAGTTAGTTTCTCCACCGGAAATAAGACAAAATCTAAATAACCACAATTTTCCTATCAAAGACTACTTCCAGACAAGAGATGTACAGAACGGATGAGGATTCTCGCACCATGTAAACACATTCAAAACAACAACAAAAATTATGAACTACTGGACGACCAGTATACTGTTTGCACGAAACCAACACACACGATAGGGGGACTCGATGGTCCATTAACCAGACACAGTACTTCAAACGGGACAGACACTAGACTTGGAAGGGCGACAAGGCAGCCCACCGGACGACCAAGGCACAGCAGCAGCTCCAACGCCAAGACACTCACTGACCACCACGAAGGCGGAGCACCAGGTGGAGGGTGGACTCCTTCTGGATGTTGTAGTCAGCAAGGGTGCGGCCGTCCTCCAGCTGCTTGCCTGCGAAGATGAGGCGCTGCTGGTCTGGGGGGATGCCCTCCTTGTCCTGGATCTTGGCCTTGACGTTGTCAATGGTGTCCGAACTCTCAACCTCCAGAGTGATGGTCTTTCCAGTCAGGGTCTTCACGAAGATCTGCATACCACCACGGAGACGGAGCACCAGGTGGAGGGTGGACTCCTTCTGGATGTTGTAGTCAGCAAGGGTGCGGCCATCCTCCAGCTGCTTGCCAGCGAAGATCAGGCGCTGCTGGTCGGGGGGAATGCCCTCCTTGTCCTGGATCTTGGCCTTGACGTTGTCAATGGTGTCGGACGACTCAACCTCAAGGGTGATGGTCTTGCCAGTGAGGGTCTTGACAAAGATCTGCATGCCTCCACGAAGACGGAGCACCAGGTGGAGGGTGGACTCCTTCTGGATGTTGTAGTCGGCGAGGGTCCGGCCATCCTCCAGCTGCTTGCCAGCGAAGATGAGGCGCTGCTGGTCCGGGGGAATACCCTCCTTGTCCTGGATCTTGGCCTTGACGTTGTCGATGGTGTCAGAGGACTCCACCTCAAGGGTGATGGTCTTGCCAGTCAACGTCTTGACAAAGATCTGCATGCCACCGCGGAGGCGGAGGACAAGGTGAAGGGTGGACTCCTTCTGGATGTTGTAGTCAGCCAGGGTCCTGCCATCCTCCAGCTGCTTGCCAGCGAAGATGAGGCGCTGCTGGTCCGGAGGGATGCCCTCCTTGTCCTGGATCTTGGCCTTGACGTTGTCGATGGTGTCAGAAGACTCCACCTCAAGGGTGATGGTCTTGCCAGTGAGGGTCTTGACGAAGATCTGCATCTGCAGAGAATAATAACCAAAAAGGATGGTAAGCCTCAAGAAGCAGAGCAAAGAACAGGATCAACCATGATATGTTAATCTGTATACATAAGCATCAAGCTATAGGGTCCACCAACACCAGAAGCATGTATCTTGATCAATCAAAAAGGTGTCAACAGACTAGTTTCTACACATCTAACCAGAACAAATGTGAAGATATCATCTATCAAAATCATGTCAATAGGCTACAGGTCTCTACACATCTCACCACAACAAATATGAAGATATCATCTATTGCAAGATGATCATATCTGACAAGCATGCATATATCATCTAAGATGCAGATTAGCCAAACTACAAACCTAGCTTGTCTGTCCTAACAAGCATATTACAACGACAATGATACAATGAAGAGCGACAGATAAAGCAGTATACTCGTCTAGATGGAAAATTATGCTACTTGGAAATTTGATTTTTTTCAGTAATACGCACACAACAACCAGGTATACTAACGAATTGGTAGATTAACATGGATGGATCAACAGGTGGGATAGTACTGCATCGGAAAGTCAATCTAAACACGAACAGATATACGCATACCGCTTCCACGAACTCGCAGAAGAAGCGCAAGATCTACATGTAAAAGTACCTACAAATTAGCTAAAGCGTCACCGATCTATCATGAGCTCACAGATCGAACGCTATTTCTCGGCCACGGCAACATCAGATCGATCATCTACGAGCAGCAACCTATCTAGACAGCTATGTCTCGGCCACGACAACATCAGATCGATCATCTAAGAGCAGGAGCCGATCTAAACAGCCAAGCCTCGGCCACGGCAACATCAGATCGATCATCTACGAGCAGGAACCGATCTAAACATCACGATCTAGACGAGGGGAGGGAGGCGCGGTACCTTGATGCGCTGGGGAGAGGACGATTCGACGGGCGCTGCGGCGATCGGAGGCGAGATCGGTGCGGGGGATCGGTTTGTTCCGTTGGGGGAGCGGTAGTGAGGATTGCAGGCGAGCAGGGGGCGGCTATTTAAGGCGGCTCGGGCCGGGGCGGGCCTGGGTGGGGAAGGAATCCTGTGCCGTGACGGTTCCGTCTGTTTGATGGGTACGTCTCGTGCTCGTCTCCACCACGCAATCTCCACGGAGTATCCGACGGGCGCGGAGGGTTCGAGAAGGACGCCGGCTCCGTTTGGCTCATATCCTTCGCGTGTGCCCGTTTTATGCGTTGAAATAACCGTCAACAACGAGTCACAAGGTTCGAAATCATCTACACAACATAAGTTAGGACCATAGCACAAGACGATCCAACACGAAAGAAAGAAACCACCTCGTTAAGCGAGAACACACCAAAAAAAGAAGCGCTAAGCCGGACTAGGGGGGAGCCGCCGAGCTGCCTCCAAGAGCCGCCGAAGAGTCGCGTCCAGCCTCGTCTTGTCCCGCTATCTAAACAACGGGTATCAGAGCTGCAAAGAGGCCAAAAAGAGGAAAACCGAGTCAGAAGCACGATGTGAGAGAATCTTCTCAATAACCATCTTATTCCGGATGTTCCAAAGTGACCACGACATCGCAGGGAACACTAGCCGGAAAAAGCGGCGGCCCTTTCCTATCCGGTTCGCTTGGGTTTCTAGGAATTCACCGAGATCATGGGCCTGCCAGTCTAGGCCCAACGCATCCCTGGTGAAGTTACACAAAAACCTCGCCGCGGGACAGGCGAACATTATGTGGGTGCCCGTTTCGGGGATCCCACACAATGGACACAACCCGTCCCCCGGCCCATGTCTCTTGGTCACCTCCACTCCCGAGAGAAGTCTACCGCGGAGCAGCTGCCACACAAAAATTTTAATCTTCAGTGGAAGCAGAGCCTTCCATAGGGGCTTGGTCCATGGGAGGATCCCGCGGCCAAAAAGGGCCCGATAGGCCGAGCTAACCGAGAAGGACCCGGACGGGGTGAGCCTCCATGTCACACTATCGGGCTCGTCGTCCAAGGACGCCGGGAGCTCCGCCCTAAGTTCCCTCCAAGCTTCAGTTTCCTCCGGGCCAAAGGTACGACGGAACGAGATGTTCCATGTTCCCTCTATAGCCACAGCGGATACCCGAAGGGATGGATCAGAACAAATGGCAAAGAGGCTCGGGTACACCACTCGTAAGGGGTGCTCCCTGAGCCAGGAGTCTAGCCAGAACATGGTTCCCTCCACGTTCCCAGTAGAGACTGTGACCCCCAGACGGATCTCGTTCTTGATCTCCTGGATGGAGTGCCAGAATTGAGAGCCGTCCAGTCGATCGCAGTCCAAAAGGGGCCGGCCCCACAGGTACTTGGCCTTAATGAGCTTGAGCCAAAGGCCCCCATCATCACGCAGAATCCGCCAAACCCACCTCAGCATCAGGGCCTTATTAAACTAGCGAGACGAAAGGATACCTATGCCCCCAAACTCCTTGGGGGCGCAAATGTCTGCCCACTTGACCATGTGGTACTTCTGGCGTCCCATGGGGTCTTGCCAGAAGAACCGAGAGAGCTCCTTGTCAAATGCTCCATGTACCCCCTCTGGGAGGAGGTACATGCCCATCATATACATGGGCAAAGTGGACAGACAGGAATCAATCAGGACCGTCTTGCTACCTTTATATGTGAATCTCCCACACCAGGGTTCGGACCTTGAGCGCACCCTGTCCACGAGAGGGTCCAGGTCCCTGATAAGGATCCTGGTATCACGGACCGGCATCCCCAGATAAGTGATGGGGTAGGAGGAGAGCCGACAATTAAAGTTGTCAGCTATCCTCTGCCGCTCGTCCAGAGAGAACCCCAACGCGATAATCTCACTCTTGTCGAAGTTAATCCGAAGCCCCGACATATCCTGGAAGCATAGGAGGAGGAATTTGAGGTTCGCAATATCTAGAGTCGAGCCTTCAATCATGATCATTGTGTCGTCTGCGTATTGAAGTTGGGTGATGCCTCCCCCCCCCTCGGGAATAAGGATGCCGACCACCCCGGAGATGTGGCCGGATGCCTTGGCTTTTTCAAGAATTTCCGCTAGGGCATCCACCGCCGCGTTGAAGAGAAGGGGGGACAGGGGGTCCCCCTGTCTAACACCGCAATAGGGGTGGAAGTAGGGTCCGGTCACGCCGTTGATGTTAATCGCGTTGCTCCCGGTCATGACGAATTGCATATCCAGGTAATCAGGCGATCGTCAAATCCCCGTCTAATGAGGACCTGCCGAAGAAACCGCCAGTCCAGACGATCGTAGGCCTTCTGGAAGTCTAGCTTCAAGAAGATGCCTCGCTACTTACTAGTCTTGATCTCGTGGATAATCTCATGGAGGGCGAGGATCCCATCATGTATGAATCTGCCTTTGAGAAAGGCGAATTGATACTGGTGGGTGAGGCGCTCCATGCCCGAGGCAAGACGAGACGCGTAGACTTTCGCAAAGATCCGTTGGATGACATTGAGGACCGTAATGAACCTGATCAAGGTGATCACGCCCAGATTCAGCCGACCCATCACAAGAGTCCCCGTGAAGAATTCCTGGAACAATGGCATGATGACCGGTTGGAGTTCCCTCTAGAAAGTCTAGAAGAAAGCTACCGGGAGGCAATCGGGACCCGGGGCAGAGTTGGCATTCATGGTCTTCACCGCCCGCTCTACCTCCTCCGGCAGGAATGGGAGGGTGAGCGCCGCATTCTCGTCGTCCATGACCCTGTCCCTAAGCGGCCAGAAATCAGCCGCGAACGCGACCCCGGTATGGGGTCCTGCCATGAAGAGCACCTTATAGAACGAGTAGATATATGAGGACAGCTCCCCTGCCTCCTTGATGAGGAGCTCATTGTCCCATAGGCAGGGAATAGAGCATTTCCTACGGCGTCCATTAGCCACCGCATGGAAATAGGCCGTATTCGCATCTCCCTGGAGGAGCCAGTTCTGGCGGCTGCGTTGCCTCCAGTACAGCTCCTCCCCCTTGTAAATCTTCACTAGAGAGGTCTCTAAGGCATAACGGTGGGACCACTCGTCCGCTGAGAGGCCCACCGAGTCTGCCGTCAGGTCAAGGGCATGGATCTTCTCCAGTAGTGCGCCTTTCTAGAGTCTCGTTGCAGCGCCTAAATTTGCCCCCAACCCCTCATGAATTGGCGGGCAATTTTAGTGCAGTGATGCCATACATCCACCGCATTGAATCGTCTAGGGGGAGACGCCGCAGCTGCCCGCCATTTGGCCTGGAATGCTTCCACAAAACCCGACCGGTGAAGCCAGAAGTTTTCGAAATGGAATCGGTCCAGCCGTGGCGGGGAGCTCCCCCCGGTCGATAGAAGCAGCAGAACATGATCCGAGCCTACCCTGGTGATGGCGCGAAGAGAGAAGAGAGGGAAGGCAACCTCCCAATCCACTGAGACCAACACGTGGTCAAGGACACTCCTGATGGGATCTGCTCTGTTGTTAGTCCACGTGAAGCGGGCTCCTACTCGCGTGATCTCTCTAAGAGCGAGATCCATGATACAATCATTGAAGATCCGCATGCGCGG
Source organism: Avena sativa (assembly GCA_916181665.1). NCBI lineage: Eukaryota > Viridiplantae > Streptophyta > Magnoliopsida > Poales > Poaceae > Avena > Avena sativa. Next base: position 2,356,268 of record OV702284.1, read on the forward strand.
GACGTCCACGTTGAGGGAGCTCTTGTCATCAGGGGAGCGAATCAGGTTGAAGTCGCCCGCCACAACCACCGGGATGGTGCAGCTCTCAACTTTGGCATTTAGCTCCTCGAGGAAAGCTAGGGAACGACTATGGTCCGCGGGGCCATAGACGATGATAACCTCCCACTGGAGGTTGGATCGCCTATGGGTGAGGGGCATGCTCACAAAGAATTCCCCGCGGTCCATGTCGTCGACCTCGAAGGTGTCCTCCTTCGCGCCCAGGAGGATGCCCCCTGAGTGTCCCACCGCTGGGATCCAATTCCACGCGAACTTGTGTCTTGACAAACCTTGGAGCTCAGAGAAGTGGAAGACCTGCTTAATTGTCTCATGAAAACCCATGTAACACCCTCAGAATCGGCCCTATGCAAGTTTTAGCGAATCCTGCCAAACCCGCATATAAACGATTCAAAGGTGCCCATCAGGCACTTCGTGCGGGTGGAAAACGAAGTAATATCATTACACAATAGTCCACGATGGAACCCACAGAACATATATATACAACAACGACTCAAAGAGTCAAGAATACAGATATACAGTACAAAGATCCAAATCACCTTGAAAACGATACAGCGTCCGAGTACGGACAAGATGCAAATGGGGCTAAGAGCCCTGAAGAATAACCAATGGCGTCCATAACCCTGCCCAGGCCAAGCCGGAAGGGTAACCCTGCTAACGACGTCGATCTCAAAACCTGCTTAACAAAAGGGGTGCCGACAAAGGGCGAAGGAAAAAGAGAGCGGTCAGTACTGAGGCCAGTACACGGCGAGGCTAGAATTCGGCGGTCCTCGCCTACATAGGTATGGTGGACTGAAGCGGCAGCGCAGCATGCACTAAACACCCTATAGAGACTCAATATAACTGTCGGCTATCAGAAAGGGATAAGAAAGACCTATTCGGAACCAACCTGATACTACCACCAAACATACCCATCCTGGTATTTCCCCCTCGAGACCAAACGAGGAAGTCAACCGAGGAACTCACACCGTTGGCAGTTTTATTTATTCAGTTATCGTTGCAGCAATTACTAGTCAGGTATAGATAGTCATCCTGATAGAATAAGCAGTGGGAACTTTTAGTTAACCATTCCGTTGTAGTTGCAACACTTACTAGTCAGATACGATTAGCATGAGATATTCCAAACCCAGCAGATGTTGGTACTTTTATTTAGCCATTCCGTTGTAGTGAAGCTGATTACTAGTCATATCGGATACAAGTCAAATTATAGCAGTAAACTTTAGTTATAGTTGTCTATGATCGATAACTGTGCTCCAAGTCGTCCATAACCGCGGACACGGCTTCTCGAAAAGATTTAACCCTGCAGGGGTGCACCAAAGTTCCCACACGCACCTACACCCTTGTTGTCAGATCAGGTAGGTACAACATCACAAAACATACACCCAACGGTATGTCGACGGGGTTTCGGACACGACGTTTCCCAGACCCAAAGCAAGCACGGGGGGCCACCCCACTAAGCTACCCGCAACAAAGTCGGCCGGTCTCCGAGACGGACTCAGGGTTTGCGTCAATGGCTGTAAACGACTGGGAACCCGAAAGTGTGACTGGGCTTGTCGATACCGCGAAAACACTCCGCTTACCTAAACAGTACAGGTGCATTCCTCGCACAATCTTAAATTAAGCAGTAAAGCATGGCATAAGTACAGAATAGTAATAAAGCCCCAAACTAATTGTGGCCCCCAGTACAGTACTTGGAATCAGGTACTAAATCGATGGGGGTGCCCATACACCCCACCTGTGGTTAGCGCGCTCGATCTCGGAACAGGTGTCAAAAACTCGGGGTCCTACGGGACACAAGTGGACGGTTAACAACCAAATAACATCTATTGCCCACCTGTGCCTCTGCATTTACCTACTTTCAATTTTAGTTATTAAACAGTAATTAAAGCCATGATCATCTCCAACCTTAAACATGCGGCAATACTCCAACAACTGTGGTACTGGACGACACGCAACAACACTTGAGCAAGCGACTACGACGCGCAAGTCCAACTATCTACCAAACAACAGGTAATAGGATGTGTCCAAGGCAATATAAGGCTGCAAGGGATATCACGGGTACGAAAACTAGAGCAACGCAACACCGATAGCAATAGATCAACAGGAGGGAATAAATACTATAAAGTTAAGATAGGTAGAAAGGGGGAGGTGCTCGCCTGAAAAACATTGCCGAAGATTCAGCCGAAGATCGGGTCGACACTCGCATCCACTCATCGGCCTAATCCGTGAAGAAGCAAAGCACTAGAACAAACACCGGATGCACTATTTAATACTACGGCAAAAGATCGGGCATGCTGCATGTATGATGTATGACATGGCAAAGATGCGATGCAATTAGATCATAACCGAGGCCCCGACAATTAATTAATAGGTTCATGTTGTTTAGATACCCTGCAATTTAAATGTTGTCTTAACATGGCAAAATATAGCACCGGTTCGCTACACCAATTTAAATGGAGTCCGGAATAAGACAAAGATATCCCGCATATAGACTCCATATTTAATTATGAGATGAATTGGCATAATGCCCCAAACCCCAGACAAGTATGCATGCATGAACAATTTAATATGCATCAGTTGATAATGTCATATTATAAAATAATGGGGCCTCGGATAGGGAATCACATTAGGGTTCGGCGAACTTGGTGTTCCGAGGGGTTCGATAGGGGCGGAAACGGCTCGACAGGATCGGTCTCGGATAACGGAAGTAGATCTTGTCGCATCCGGGAAGAAGGACTTGGCTTGGCGTCAGGGCGCATCGGATTCGCCCTGGTCGGGGTCGAGCTTGTCATGCCCGCGTTTCGGGTCGGTCTTGGCGTCCGGGAAGAAGAACTTGGCGTTCTGCGTCGGTGTCCTTACCGTCCGTGTTCTCGAGCATCGCATCCGGGAAGGAGTACTTGTCGCACCGGGGTCTCGGTGTCCTCGGATCCAATTGAAGATCTTGGCTTTCGGCGGGATCGGTCTTCGGGTCTTGGCCAGCAACACGGGGACACAGACAATGTGATCTGAAACCGGCATGATGTACAAACGCTTATCTAGCCGAGGTGCTTGCCTTCAGATGGTCTCAACAAAATTGATAGACAAGCCAACAGAGCGGTTCGTCGGCTGCAACACGGATGCCCTGCATAGGGACATGCCTCGGGAAAAAGGATATGGAGCAGCGATAGTAGAGGAAGGCCAACAATGATGAGAGGCGACGCACGGTCGGACGAGCTCCTGCAACAGGGAAGCGCATGGTGGTGCTCTGTGGGATCGACGGATCAAGAGGATGGCAGTTCTTGGAGAGGCACACGACGCTTGTAGACGAAGAGGCAGCGCTCACCAGTGCTGGCGTTGGTGACAGCCATGCAGGGAGGAGGCGCTGGCTGGCTAGAGCAGGGACAGCCGGGGACGAGATGCCCTGGCGAGGGGAGGGACGGGGAGAGGTCGGAGATGCATCGGCGCGGGAACCGAGGCGAGCAGGAGGTCATGGGGTCGAGGACAAAGCGAGGGCGAGCGAGGGTCGACGATGGCTGACCAGCGGAGGCGCCGGTGGGGACGGCGCGGCCTCGGGTGGGGCGGCTGACGGCCGGCGACGCGGTGAAGAATGGAGGCGAGGAGGGGGGTCGCCCGCGAGCGGAGCAGAGGGGCGAGGCCGCCGGCGGGGCCTGGACGAGCGCCGGCGGCGGGGCACGAGGAAATCTCGGGCGGCGGAGGGCATGGCGATGTCGACGGCAGGGTCGCGCGGCCGGGGCCGGCGCTGGAGGGCGGCGGGCGGCGGCGCATCGGCTGGAGCAGAGGGAGGGTCGCCGGGTGTTTGGCGTGTGCGGGACGCGGGATTCGCGGAGGAGGCCGCGGGAGGACGCGAAGAGGGCGAGGGGGCCACCGGCGCCGGGCAAGGTGAGGGCCGCGGTGTCGCAGGACAGCGGCCGAGGGAGTGGGGTCGACGGGCAGAGGCGAGGCGTCGCGCGTCGCTGGCCTGGGAGGAGAGGGGCGCCGCGGTGGAGGCGGCGGGGACGACGTGGGCGCTCGGCGGCCGGGGTGCTTACAGGCGGCCAGCACGAGCTTGGGCTCGAGCGGCGGGATTTGGCGGCAAGCGCGGGGCTCGTGGAGGCGGAGTGGGTCCTGGTGACGGCGCGGTCGGCTGCGGGGCGAGGAGGAGGAGCGAGGCCGGCCGGCGGGAGAGAGGAACCCGGCGGCGGCACATCAGGGGGAAGGTGAGGACCGAGGAGAGAGGCGCGTGGTGGTGCGAGGCAGGTGGATGGTTGGGCCAGACGGGAGGCAGGTGGGGAGTGGGCCCGTGGTGGCAGTGTGTTGGGTGTGTTGTGTGTGTTGCGGCAGGTGGGGAGAGGGAGAGAGTTGGGGTGAGGTGGCAGCGAGTGAGTGGTGGGGATTGGGGCCAGGGTGATGTGGCGCGCTGTGATAGGGTGGAGTGAGGTGGAGGGGGCTGGGTAGACTAGGTTTAGGTAGAAAAGGGTTTGGGGAGATCTGGGGTAGGTAGGATTAGGACTAGATATTTTGATTCGGGTTTGGAGGTGGCTGGCCGGGCTTTCGGGCCTGGCTGGCTGCCTCCCAAAAATAATATAAACTTTTATTTTAATTTAAAAATAGATTTTTGTAAATAGTTTTTAGACAAATAAAAGACCCGGAAAAGTCCGGAGTTTTGATTTGAAATTAAGACGGGGAATATTTAGAAAACAAAACTAGGCTTTTATAAAATGGTTTTAGAAAAACAAATGCATGATGACATGACGATGATCAAATGCAATGTGGCATGATGACATGAGCATGCGGTCGTGATGATGCAATGCACAAAAACAACGCGATTTTCTAGTAGTGGTTTTGGCGGGATGCCACAACCCACAATGTCGACATTTTCTTGATGCATGTAATCCTTGATCTGGCATCTCCGGCTGACATTCCTGAACCCCCTAATGTTCCAAATAAGCGAGATAATAGCTGGCCAATTCATTGGATAACATCTGGGGATTCGGTCCCCTTACGGGGGACGTGTCGGGTCTTGCTCGCCGACTGGGGCTTGGGGCTCAGCCTTGGCGGTCTCTGATGTCTACGCACTTCTATTCTTGTAGACAGTTGTTGGGCCTCCAAGTGCAGAGGTTTGTAGAACAGCAACAAGTTTCCCTTAAGTGGATTACCCAAGGTTTATCGAACTCAGGGAGGAAGTGGTCAAAGGTATTCCCTCTCAAGCAATCCTGGAATCAAGATAAAAGAAGTCTCTTGTGTCCCTAACACACCCAATACACTTGTCAGGTGTATAGGTGCACTAGTTCGGTGAAGAGATAGTGAAATACAAGTGGTAACGGTGCCAGAAAATAGCTTGACGGTGAGGTAAAGACTAAAGCAAGAAAACATGCAACAGATCTAGATGTAGATGGTGTTTCAATGTTTAGAAACAAGGCCTAGGGATCCTACTTTCACTAGTGAACACTCTCTCATATAAATATCCTCTCTTCATGATACTACTCTTAACTACTCTCCGGTTGGACACTCTAATCCATTGTAGGGATATAACAACACTCCTCAAAGTTCGCCTTCCCCAATCTAGATAACCCCACACTGTCACCTTGAGCACTAGATGGTTGCAACAAACACCACAATTTCATAGAGACATCCAACTCCAAATAAAACTCATAACAAATATTCAATCTAGCCAAAGTGCCACACACGGTATGCACGCTGTCACTTTCACACACGTGGGAAAATCATAGATCTATTAAAGCAAAAAGAGTATTTATGTAGACTCAAACCTAAGTGCCACCATGGCGTACACGCTGTCACTTTCACACACATGGGGAGAGCAGAGATCTAATGAAGCACTTGAGTAACAAGGTAGATCTACTTGATTACAAAGCTCATGACCACAACAAGATCTTGCATAGAGAGAGATGAACACATAGCTACCGGTAGAGCCCTTAGCCTCGAGGAAGAACTACTCCCTCCTCATCATGGGAATCGGCAACGGTGATGAAGATGGCGATGGAGATGGCTCCGGAGGCACTTCCCCGTCCCGGCAGGGTGCCGGAACAGAGACTTTCTGTCCCCCGAATCTCCCTTCGGTGGTGGCAGCGCTATAGAGGTTTTCGTGGATTTCTTCTAGATGTATGATTGACGACTTAGGGTTTTCTCATCGGGGGCTTCTTATAGGCGAAGAGGCGAGGCAGGGAAGCGGCTGAAGGTCCCACACCCTACCCAGGCACGAGGCAGGGCCCACCCGTGCCTAGGGGGTGTGGTGGCCATGGTTCACCTCTCCGCCTTCCCCTCTGGACTTCGTTTCACCCACGGTAAAATATTGAGTTTGGCTTTTGTCCCGTCCAATTCCGAGAATATTGATTTTCTACCTTTCTGGAACCAAAAACAGAAGAAAACAAGCAACTGACACTGTGGCAACTTGTTAATAGGTTCGTTCCAGAAAAGATATAAAAACACCTCAAAGTGTAGACAAAGCAAAGCAAAGTAGGTACTAAACAAGCATGGAGCATCAAAAATTATAGAGACGTTTCCGACGTATCAAGCATCTGCAAGCTTAACTCCTGCTCGTCCTCGAGTAGGTAAGTGATAAAAGAATGATTTTTGAGGTGACACGCACCATCAAAATCAAGATCAAACCATTTGCAAGCATTGAAAGCTGGGAACAAAGAACTCTAAACATGTGCATGAAAGATGGAGTTATAACAATAGGACATAGTAACTATGCATGCAACATGAAAGGCTACAAACAAAGATCATGAATAACATGCATTGAAAAACATTTGTTTGTTTCACATACAGAAAACATGGCATAGTGGCATTCAGCTTGTCCCTCATAGAGTAGCAAAGAGATGCATAGGACACCTTTAAAGTTCACAAGGGTGACTAGAAACAAGTAGCTCATGAACAAGTAATATCACAATATGCATCAATCAATAAGTTTTGGGACACTGCACACAGAATGGCAACTATGCTCTCTTAATGGTGCCTAAAAGTAGAAGGTGGACACTCAAATAATAGTGGAAGACAGGCCCTTTACAAAGGGAAGCAGAGATTTCAAGTTTCAAAAAGAGCTTCCAAAAATTATGGTACTTGTTAGCTTTCAGCCCTCATTGCCCCTATCATAAGCATCTTGAAGTGGTTAAGGTTAAAGTGAACAAAGATGAAGTATATGCTTGACAGAGTATAAGTTGGCAATCTCAAGTCCCTTGAATACGAGGGCCACACCTCATGCTACTCAACTTTAGTCACCTGTAAGTTCTTGTCATTGTAAGTACATGCATATCATAGAGAACCGCCAATGGGGTACCCCTTGCACATGGTACAGGAGCTATCCCATAACCAAAATGACAAGGCAAGCAGGCAATGAGCATCTCAGCGATCTTTTTATTTACTATATGCATAGGTTTTTATTGAGTATGCTTCATAGATAGCTCACTATGGTGATGCTGCAAGTTTCCACCATGATTAGGCATGGCTTAGGCTAGCAGCCCAGGCGTTTCTCTAACACAAAATACATACTCCCCTCTTTATTTCACACCGGTGACATCCATAGACAAAAGAGCACGATATCAACTGAGTACAAAGTACAAGTGCAATGTTGAAAACGTTCCCCGTGATAACACGGTGCTGCTAATTCCAACGTATAAGTGCAAGCATATACAACATAGAAGACACAATGGTTCAAGTTTATTAGAGGTAAATAATATAAAATGTGCCATCAAGTTTGTGAGGGTTTTAATCACTAAGTTTTCACATAACAAAATAGTTTTTAATTGGAAGATAGCTGAAAACAAGAATATACTTGGAATGGTGTAATACACCATGCATAGGAGTTTATAGTGGACACTTTGGAATAACTTGGTTTCTTGGGAGTTGGAAGCATGAGTAGAGCTTACTCATACAAGTGGAGGCTAGCAAAAGACTGGAAGCAACTAACTAAGAGAGCAATAATGGTCATAATCATGCAGAGCAGCAAAACATTACTAATCAAAGCATAGAGTGGTACTACAAGTCAAGGACTAAATGGTCATATAGGCTATGGTGACTTGTTCATAGTCATAACATGGTCTGAGCATGTGCCAAGTCAACCCAAACAAAGCATCAAAAGGGAATACCACAATACTATGTTTTTGTATGCTAAAACAACGCATGATTCCTTCAAGGTACATTAAGCAATCCTAATTGTTTGGAACAAGTCATGCTACAGCAATAATCACTAAGCATAAGGTCAAAACAAGATCTAGCAGGACATGATAAAGTCTAAGCCACAGTCAAAACAAGCTCCCTTTTGTACCACTATAAGCATGAAACTTTCTACTCTTTTCCAACACCAAACAACTTATTTGAAACAACTCACAAAGATATAAATAAAGATCAGTGAGCTTGTCTCACAAATCCAAAAAGAAGAACTAAGAAGTTCTAAGCTGAAATCACAAGAAAACTAAGGCTGAACGCAGTGCTAGCAAAAGTGAACACTCACAAAACAATAAGAGTGAAAACTAGAGTGTTCTAGGCAATGGAAACAGAGTGTGTCTCTCTCCAAAAGAAGTGTGGTGTAACCAACCAACCTACTCAAGCAAACTAATCAAACTAAAACTAATACGCTCCAAGAACAACACAACAGTGCATGAAACAATAAAAACGAAGTGTCTAGAAAGACCTGAGCTTTTTATTGATGAAGAATAGGATGCCTTGGGCATCCCCAAGCTTTGACGCTTGTACCTCTTGAATAATTCTTGGGGTGACACGTGGTGGCATACCCAAGCTTAAGATTTTGTCTATTGTTCATATCATTACATCATTCTTTCTCTATACCTAAAAATTTTCCTTCATACAAAACTTCACACAATCTTCATTAGCAACATTAGTGTATTCAAAAGATAATAGACCCTTGGGCTTAGCTTTGGAATAGAAAAACTTTCACTAAAAACACAAAATACTGTAGCAATTCCCTCAAAAAGTTCAATTTCCCAAAAAGAACCCAAAAAGGAATCAATAAGAAGCAAATGCAAATAATGATAGAAATCTATCAATACAGACCAGCAGGTAGAAACCGATTTTTTCGAAGACCTTCTATTGATCAAATCAAAAAGTGTTGAACTAACGAAAGTTAGCTAACATACTGGGGGATTTATTCATAAAGTTTCAGCTCAAACCGACTTACATAGACTCCTCACGAAATTTTATGGTGGAGGACATAAATCTGTTTCGGGACAACAACTCCCCAAATCTTACTTCCCTCTCATTAGAGGTCATTATTGGCACGAAAACCAAACAAAAAGGATAAGGAGAGGTCATTACTGAAGTAATAACTTTCAAGACTCAAGAAAACTCTTGGGTTATCTCTCAACAAGTACTTTTCTTTAATGCCTTTAAGTTAGGCCTGATAGTTGGAGAAGATGCTCACAAGCGAAATATGAATTGATTTAAAAGAGAGCATCAAGAAGCAAATTCAAATAAAATTTAAGTCTAACCCACTTCCTATGCATAGTAATCTTGTAAAGAAACAAGTCATGAAAGCACAAAGCAACAAGCATGGGAAAGCAAAACAAGTGCAACTTCCAAATTTTCAACATAAAGAGGGGAAACTTAATATTTTTGAGATACATAATACCATGTTTCCCTCTCTCATAATAACTTTCAGTAGCATCATGAATAAAATTAACAATATAACTATCACATAAAACATTCTTATCATGAGCCATATGCATAAAATGATTATTACTCTCCACATAAGCATAGTCATTCTTATTAATTATAGTGGGAGCAAATTCAACAAAATAGCTATCATTATTATTCTCATCACCATAATCATCAAATATAGGAGGCATATTGTAATCACAATTAACTTTCTCCTCAATAGTAGGTGGACTGAAAATATCATATTCATCATTATAATCATCATATATTGGAGGTTTGGTATCATCATAAGCAATAGAATAGCTATCTTCCAAAGCTGGGGAACTAAAAAGATCATTTTCATAAAAACTAGCTTCCCGAAGCTTAGACTTTTCCATTGCATTAGCAATAATGGGGTCCAAAGAATTCATACTAATAACATTGCTATTAGCATGCAAATAAAGTTCCATGGGTTTTTAATTTTCTCTTCAAACACTTCATGTCCTAGCTCAAGATAAACACTATAAAGCTCTCTAAATTTTTTGTTGTTTTCCATTAAGCCTAACTAGTGAAAACAAGAAACAAAAAGACAAAATTGCACAATATAAAGGAAATAACTTCGAGCACTCACACACCAAGAGGATGTGAGTACCTTTTACCTTACCTCCCTGGCAAAGGCGCCAAAAATAGCTTTTTGGCTTGCTGTTGCCGTGGGGTAACGTGTGTGAGTGCCTTTTACTTTTCCTCCCTGGCAACGGTGCCAGCAAATAGCTTGATGTCTACGCACTTCTATTCTTGTAGACAGTTTTTGGGCCTCCAAGTGCAGAGGTTTGTAGAACGGTAGCAAGTTTCCCTTAAGTGGATTACCCAAGGTTTATCGAACTCAGGGAGGAAGTGGTCAAAGGTATTCCCTCTCAAGCAATCCTGCAATCAAGATACAAGAAGTCTCTTGTGTCCCCAACACACCGAATACACTTGTCAGGTGTATAGGTGCACTAGTTCGGCGAAGAGATAGTGAAATACAAGTGGTAACAGTGCTAGAAAATAGCTTGACGGTGAGGCAAAGACTAAAGTAAGCAAACATGAAACAGATCTAGATGCAAACAGTGTTTCAATGTTTAGAAACAAGGCATAGGGATCCTACTTTCACTAGTGAACACTCTCTCATATAAATATCCTCTCTTCATGATACTACTCTTAACTACTCTCCGGTTGGACACTCTAATCCATGGTAGGGTTATAACATCACTCCTCAAAGTCCGCCTTCCCCAATCTAGATAACCCCACACTGTCACCTTGAGCGCTAGATGGTTCCAACAAACACCACGATTTCATAGAGACATCCAACTCCAAATAAAACTCATAACAAATATTCAATCTAGCCAAAGTGCCACACACGGTATACACGCTATCACTTTCACACACGTGGGAAAATCATAGATCTATTAAAGCAAAAAGAGTATTTATGTAGACTCAAACCTAAGTGCCACCATGGCGTGCACGCTGTCACTTTCGCACACATGGGGAGAGCAGAGATCTAATGAAGCACTTGAGTAGCAAGGTAGATCTACTTGATTACAAAGCTCATGACCACAACAAGATCATGTATAGAGAGAGAGAGAGATAAACACATAGCTATCGGTAGAGCCCTTAGCCTCGAGGAAGATCTACTCCCTCCTCATCATGGGAATCAACAACGGTGATGAAGATGGCGATGGAGATCGATGGATATGGCTCCCGGGACACTTCCTCGTCCCGACAGGGTGCCAAATCAGAGACTTTCTGTCCCCAGAATCTCCCCTTCGGTGGCAGCGGCGCTATAGAGGTTTTCGTGGATTTATTCTGGATGTATGATTGACGACTTAGGGTTTTCTCATCGGGGGCTTCTTATAGGCGCACAGGCGAGGCTAGGAGGCGGCCGGAGGGCCCACACCCTACCCAGGCACGGGGCAAGGCCCACCCGCTCCTAGGGGTGTGGTGGCCCTGGTTCGCCTCTCTGTCTCCCCTCTGGACTTCGTGTCACCCACGGTAAAATATTGACTTTGGTTTTTGTCCCGTCCAATTCCGAGAATATTGATTTTCTGCCTTTCTGGAACCAAAAACAGAAGAAAACAGGCACCGTGGCAACTTGTTAATAGGTTAGTTCTAGAAAAGATATAAAAATACCTCAAAGTGTAGACAAAGCAAAGCAAAGCAAAGTAGATACTAAACAAGCATGGAGCATAAAAATTATAGATACGTTTCCGACGTATCAGTCTCCCTTGTGACCCCCGTACTATGGGGGTTACCTGGGTGACGGCCGAGGGATGCGGCTTAGGAGAACCATCAGACCTAGTTCCAGGAGCGGGTGTCCCGGAACCGAGTGATATCATGGTTCCCTCCCGCTCCCGAGCCAAACGGGCCCGAGCAGCGGCGAGGGATCCCTCATAAATATCCTTAGCGTTAATTGCCTCAATTTGCTCGAGGGGCGGGCCCCTCTCACCACTGAAGACCACACCGCTGTCAGCTGCCACCTTCGCAAGATGGTCGATCGGGGAATCATCCAGAACAGAGAACCGAGAGCCAGAAGTGGGGGTGCAAGAGGAAGGAGAGGGACGAGAAGGGGCGGATCGAGAGGTACCTGGATCACGGTTGCGAGTTGCGGTGTGCTGCTCCGCTAGCTGGGGCATCATGGGATCCACTCCTGCGCATCCCTCCCTGGCCTTGTCTAGGCGAGCGCTTTGACGAGAGGAGGGGCACAAGGCGAGGGAGGCGGACCTGCCTCGCGCGCAGGCTAGCTGCGGGGGTGGCGGGGACGGCCGCTGCTGGCTCCTTCGGTCGAAGCGCCGGGGTCGAGGGGGACGAGGCGGTGGATGCCCTGGGCGAGGACGTCATGGAGCCTAGGGATAGCGAGTAACACACCACCCCTAGGGAACATGGGGAGGAGGGAGATGCGACCTCCAACCCCACATTCCCGGAGTCGCGGTCTGTTGTCGCCAAAGCATCCTCCAGGAGGGGCGCGCACAGCAGGCGGGGGAGTCCATATCCAGGTGCCTAGAGAAGCCATCTGACTGGCAGAAGTTGGAGCCATACTAGGAGATCTGGAAGTCGAGCAGCTGGGACCCAGCCCCCAAGGAGGCCTGGTGGGAGGCGGGACGGTGGGTGTCTTGACCGCTGGGAGGGCAACCCCGCGGGGAGGAGCATGGGCGACGCGGACAGCGATCTGGTATCTCCACCAGCATCCTCATCACCATCCGAGGACTCTGACTCCAACGAGGCCCCACCCTCGGCATGCGGCTAGGCGGGGTGGGGCGGAGACGTGGTGTCGTCCTGCGCCTCCTCCAGCTCTAGGACCAGGATCCTCCCCTAGCGGCCGAAGTAGAACGGCGGCAGGGGGCCGGTAGGAGGGCAGGGTCTAGGCATAGGACCCGCAGGCGGATCAGTCCCGTCCCCACGCATGACGCCTCGTCGATCTCCTCCAGCTTGCCGAAGGACTGGGAGACGAGCTCGACGATGGAGCGGGTTTGGACAGACGCGTCTTCGGGGAAGCCGATGATCCAAACCCAGACCGAGGAGAGGGTCGAGGACGTCGCGGGGTGAGCGGTCGAGGGCTCGATGGAGATCTGAACCTGGCTGAGCGGGAGCGTGAGGGTGTAGCTGCAGGTTGTGATCCTGAGAATCTCGGTCGACGAGAAAGTCACCGCAAACTGAGACGTGCAGATCTCCCGGACATCCCAGGTGTGTCCCAGCATCATATGAGTCAACTCATCCTGGATCAGGGCTGCCGAAACCACCACGGTGTCTGGGAGCTGCTATCCCTCGACCACAGTGGCAACAACAAGGTTTGCCGGAACCATCATCGCCACCCCCAATGTCTATGTAGTAGAATCCCCCGGTAATGGAGTGCGCGAGGCACTCCAACTGCTGCTGGGCACGACGAGGAGGGCGGAGGACAAGGCCGAAGGTCCCGTGGCAGCAGAGACCTTCTTCTTCTTGTTCTTCTTCTTCTTGCCGTTCTTCTTTTTCTCCTTTGGTGGTTCCGCTGCTGCCGGAGCGGCCTCATGGCAAGGGGAGCGAGGGGGAGGAGTCTCCCTGTCACGGCGCCAGTCAGCCGCACCAGCCCTGTCCGCTGGCTCGCGGCCTTGGGGCCTGCACAGGAGCTCCTGCCGGAGGGCCTCCTCCCGGCGCTGGCCCGTCGAAGAAGCCTCCCTATGGGAGCCCGTCCCCTGCCGATGGTGCAGGTGCTGGTCACCATGCGCCCTGGGTAGTGCCAGCAAGGATCCAGCATGTCCATGGAGGGATGGGTTGGCTGGCTAGCGTAGGGACCAGGGACGAGGAGGTGAACAGCGGCCGGGCGGGCGGTACGCTGGCGCCCGCTCCGCACCAGCCGGCGGAGCACGGGGAGGCAGGGAGTGGTGGTGGCGGCAAGGGGGGTCGGGCTCCTGGGACGCTTCCTCAAGAGGGCCTCCGTGTAGGTCATCCTAGCGGTGGGGATCAGGGCGGCGGCAGCGGAGGTGCAGAGGGTGCGCGATGCGGGAGAGGGTCGGGGTGAGGAGGCGTGGCGGCGGCGTTTGGATGCCTGGACGAATGGACCCAGAGCCAGGATAGAACGGTCCCTGTTAGGGTTTGGCCAGGGGCAGGCTGGGATGGGCCATGGGACGAGCTATCCTCCTCCGGCCTAGCTAGGAACCTAATGTCATGGCTGCGCCAGGGGCAAGCCGCCCAAGGGACCATAATCGGCCCAATGCCCACCATCGCCCTAGCCGTGGCTCGTCGATCGGTCCCCCTGTTCGCGAGCGAGGAACCAGGTACGGGCGGCGCCGCCGCCAGCGATGACTCCTCCGGCTGGGGGGCATGACGCGGGGCCCAAGGGGGTCCACCCTCCACTCCAGCTACTCCGGGGACGGGCCGAGGATATTGTCGGGGTGTCGCCAACGGGCGCTCCAAGCGGGGCGACGCCGAGCGCATGGCCTGGAGAGGGATCTGTCAGCAGCGAGGAGAGGACTCGAGGGGACTGTCGGTATTTGACACCCGCATGAAATCGGCCAGCTTCATTGGGCGGGGGGGGGGGGGCGAGCACCTCCGCGCCAGCTCCCAGCCTCCGCCTCCGCCTCCGCTTCCTCCTCTTCATCAGCAACGTCCGCCCAGAGCCGACCCCGTAGGTCCAAGCTCCTGGCCAACATGGCCAACGACGAGGTGGATGCCGGTGGCGAGGGCTACTGGCGGCCGGTGGGAGCCTCCGGAGAGGATGCGGCGCTGCCCCAAGATCCCTGGATTGGCGTTAGCGACAGCTCACAGGAGGCCAAGGTTAGAGCTTGCACTGATGCGGGCGCCATCTCCCTACCTACGGCCGGTGGGACGAGGCCGAAACGGTGATGGGGGTCACCGACGGAACGACCGGAAGCGGCGGGATGGGGCGGACAGGCGCTATGGCGTCACCGATGGACGACCGGCGGCAGCGGGACGGGACGGGGCGGCCAGCACGCAGTAGCCAATTCCCGTTTTATGCCAACTCTAACGGTACCGCAACTGTCCACACGGTCCAACCCTCACCCGCAAATCGTAAGAGACTGAACCGTCTATTTGGACATAAACTAGGCTTAAGCTTGAGCTAGATTTGCGGGGCACTAATAGGCCACGCGTCCGTGTGGTGTCCTGGCCCCGCCAGGCAGAGACCCATTTCCATCACTCTCACCACTAATCCCTAGCACACACTCATGGAAGCATCACTACCGTTCTCCACAACAGCGGTCCTTCCTGGCTGTGGCCTGTTCGTGTCTCCCGGAGCTTCTCCGTCCGTCTCTGCTCCGGTCTACGCTATGGTCTCTGATCTGCCTCCACCCACCGCTGCTCGTCCCTCAAAAGCCATAGGCAAAACTATTGCTACTGGTCGTCTGGTGAAGAAAGAATTGACGGACGACCAGCGGAAGGAGGAGACGAGGAAGAGGGCAGAACATAGTGAGAATGCCCGGAAGCGCCTTGTTGATGCCCAAGACGCCCAGGAAAGGGTCATCATCCTTAAGCACGCCACGACCGTCCAGGCCAAGGCCAAAGTTGAGGCCCTCGATGTGCAGGCTACCATCTTGCTCATGATAAAAGGAGCAGCAGCTATCTGCCTTTGTCGTGGCCACGGCGAGCTCGACCACGTCCGCGAACAAACGCATCCTATCAAAGCTGCCAGATTCACGGGGGCACCGGAGATCGTCAGCGACTCGTCGCCAGCTTTTCTTGCCATCGACCTCAAGACAGAAACTGGCAGCGGAGGATCTTCATGTAGCAGCAAGACCGGGAGGACCATCCCGTCGGCAGCATGCCCGCTCCCCGCAAGCTGTTTGATGAAACACCAGCCCCAAATTCGATGCTAACTCCGAACCAGGTATGAACAAAGTGTCGTCCCTTCTACCTGTTCCCTATTCTTTTCTCAGTGTACATGATCCAATGTCATCCCTTGTAGGATTATCCTGGCGTTGATGCTACCCAAGAAGATGGTATCTTTATTGACCATTCGCCTTTGTTTGGGGACAATCTAGTCCGACAAACAAAAGGCGGTAGCCAAAGGGGCAGATCATACACATCCCTCGAGGACGAGATGCTTTGCGAGGCATGGATGGAAATTGGACAAGATCCAATAACCGGTGCAGAGCAAAAGGGTGGGGCATTTTGATACCGAGTATGGAAGTACTTCCATGAGCAAAAACACTTTGGTGAGCATCCATTTGCGAGTGATTGCAATGAGAACTCTCTTACGAAGAGGTGGGCGTTCATCTGTGAACAATGCACAAAGTTTTGTGCCTCTTATGACCATGTTAAGTCAAGGCCCGTGAGCGACATTGGAGTTGGATACATGGTATGTTGCTACATATCGATATGTTTTCGTTCATACGAGCTTTACATGTTCTTGCATTCAAACATGAATTTGAACTTGTTGGTTTAGGTATGACAAGCATTACAACACTTCAAGACTTGCCAGGACAAGAAACCTTTCACATTGGGCCATTGTTGGACAAAGCTCAAAGATTGCGAGAAGTGGAAAAATCTCTATGTAGGAAGTGCAAAGGGAGGAGGTGTCAGAATCATCATCGACGAGGAAGGGTCTGCCACCAAAAGGCCGAGAAGGAAGGACCATCTCCAAGCTAGAGCTCAAGTGTGAAGCTTCGTTAGTTGCAATTCAAGAGACGTTGAAAGGGTTGATCACAGAGAAGGAGGTGTCCATCGACAAGAGGGAAGAGAGGAAACGCAAGGAGAGGGAAGATGCAACGAAGAACTACTATGAAATCCAATCAAAGTGTCTTTAGATAGAAGAGAACAACGACGTGCAAGGAAGAAGGAGGTAGATCTTCAGCAACTCGCCGAAGAACACCGGATCATGAATCCGGATCTCACCTACATGGACCCAATTCAACGGGGTTGGTTCAAGAAAAAAGAGAAATGATCTACGAGCGAGATGCATAGATTGCTCGCTCTTCATTTATGTTTGCGTGCATGCATGAACCATGGGTACATGCGGGACAAAGACCGTTGTACTGGTTGAATTTCGTGCCAATGTCCTGTATTCGTACTCTAATTTGGTTGACCTCTTCAAGAAAAAAAAGAGGCCAAACAAATGGGGGCACCGTTGGGTGCACCGGCTAGTCCTGGCCGGACATCTACCTGGGGCCTTTCCTCTCCGCCCTGCAAATGTACCAAAACGGTCAAAAGACTTGTACGAAATGCGAGGGCGGTTGGAGTTGGCCTTAGGCGGCTCGTTTATCAGTGTGTGTGTGACACGTGTGGCCCACAAGTCTTATATCTATGGGTGTTTCTTTCTTCTCTCTTCTCTGACCGTGTTGAAAGTCACCCTCCTCTCTGACTAAAGACGAAGGGGGAGGTTAGGCCATCTCCCTCCTATCCTACGTGGCGTATGGCGTGATGCCATGGAGTATTTTGTCGCAGGAGCTTTGGAGCTACTGGTGGTGGATGGTGTTGTTGCTTCTTGTGGATCTCATGTGGAAGAATTTGAACGCGGATGGCGGTGATGCATCTTCCTCCGCTGAAATAAATAAGCTTTGGGGAACTCTGCATCGACCCTCTCTTCCTCGATCTACCCGATTTGGAGGAGCGCAGAGATGGGGGGCGACAAGACCTAGAGTTCTCGGGGTGATTCTTGGAGCTTCAACCGGTGAAGCGCATCAGCAACGATGAGGTTGTATCGCTGCTTATTTGGGCCAAATAGGCCACTTCGCGCCTCAAAGCTCGTTGCTTGATACGTCCATTTTGCATCACTATTCTATATCATGATTTATTGTTATCCATTGATATATTTCTTATTAAGAGGTGATACTTATGTTATTTTATCGATTTTTGCATGTTGGATGACTTTTGGAGGATAAACTGCCGGAGTCAGGATTCTGATGGAAAAAGCGGTGTCTAGATGAAATATTCGCGAAGATCAAAAAATTCCAAAAAATACACGGAAAATCCTATTTTTCTAGAAGATGAAGGAAGCCATAAGGGGAGGAGAAGATGGGCCACACGGGGCCCACACCACCCCCTGGCGCGGGCTCACCCTAGGTCACGCCAGCATGGGGTGTGGCTGTTGGGGTTCGTAGCATGGAAAACAAAAAATTTCTATCGCATACAAACAAACAAGCCAAGATCTATCTACTAGATTGTAGCAACGAGTCGATGGAATAACTTACCCTCGAAGATTCCAAAGTGGTTAACGAGAGCAGATTCTCGTGGGTGATGTAGTCGTACTCTTTCCGATCTCAAGATCGCGTAGACGATCCTTCCGGCGCCATGTTCCGGCAGCGCTCCCGCAGTCGGTCACACGTTCGGTACTCGACGAAGACCTTCCTCTCCCTTGTTCCAGCAGGCAGCGGAGGTTGTAGCACTCTCCTCGCGATTCCGGCAGCACAACGGCGTGGTACCGGAAGTAGAGGGGAAATCCCGCAGGGCTTCGCCTTAAGCCGGTGCGAGTATGGTGGAGCTTATGAGAGAGGCTATTAGTGGTCTAGTAATTAGACACACCAATTAGAAGGCTCTAAACCAATTAGAAGGCTCTAAACCGCAGGCTAAAGCAATTAGAAGCTCTAAACCAAAACGGCTCTAAACCGGAGGTAGAAGATAGGAACTTGTGTGTTCTAGGAGGGGAGCCCTGCCCCTCCTTATATAGATGGGAGGGTCTTGGCGCGCCAGGGGAGGGAGGGAGTCCCTCCCCAACTCGGCCTAGGCTGGCCGCCGGCTTGGAGGAGAGAAACTCCTCCTCCAAGTCGATTCCAACTCCTCTTGCTTGTTTCCCACAGTTTCTTGTTTTAGCCGTTTGACTTTCAAACTGGACATTTGACTTTTCTGTTTTAGGATTCAATTTAATCCTTTATTTGGGACAGCAAGAACACTTAGTACATGATGCAATCATTCCAATATGTAATGACACATTCATGTACCCCTCCCCCCCGGAGTGCCGGACAATCCGAACCCTTCTAGAACATTCCCGATGAAAACACCGGAATCATTCCCGAACTCCGAAACGGGACTTTCCTTATATGAATCTTATTCTCCGGACCATTCCGGATCACCTCGTGATATCCCGGATCCCATCCGAGACTCCGAACAACATTCGGTCTCTTTCTCATAATACCATAACTACTCAAACAACGTCGAATCCTTAAGTGTGTCTCCCTACGGTTCGTGAATTATGCGGACATGATCGAGACACTTCTCCGAACAATAACCAATAGAGGAATCTGGAAATTCATATGGCTCCCACATATTTCTACGATTACTTTGCGATCGAATGAACCACTTACATACGATACCAATTTCCCTTTGTCTCACGATAGTTTACTTATCCGAGGTTATGATCGTCGGTATCTCTGCATACCTAGTTCAACCTCGTTACTGATAAGTACTCTTTTCTCGTTCCCGTGATATGTGATCCCTTGTGACCCAGTCACATGCTTGCAAGCTAATTGGATGACATTTCACCGAGAGGGCCCAGAGTATATCTATCCGTCATATGGATGGACAAATCCCACTCTTGATCCATGTGTTTCAACCAATACTTTCCGAACACTCAATGCCACTTTTATAGCCACCCTGTTACGGTGTGGTGTTTGATGTCATCAAAGCATCCATCCGGTAAAGGTGATATGCATGATCTCATGGTCGAAGGAATTAGGTTACTATGTATCAGAAAGCATATAGCAATTTGAACTATTGAAATGACTTGATCTTTATGCTACGCTTATCTATAGGAGTATGTCCACCATATCATTCTCCTAATGATATGATCCTGTTGTTAATAACATCTCTATGTTCATGATCAGGAAACCATGATCATATATTAACCAACAAGCTAGTTTAACAAGAGGCTTTACTAGGGACTCTTATTTTAGTTTACAAATCACACAAGTATTAATGTTTCCGGTTAATACAATTATAGCATGGTATGTAAACATTTATCATAAGTGTGAAGATATGATAATAACCACTTTATTATTGCCTCTTGGGCATATCTCCAATAGTCTCCCACTTGCACTAGAGTCAATAATCTAGTTTCAAATCTTTGTGTATTCAACACCTATGGCTTTCCGGTGTTGTATGTACACGATTGCTAGTGGTCAACTGATCTCCGGATCTGACACTTCCAGGTCCGTGTGTAATTGCATGTCTTTGCGTCTCTACGCATCACTCATTCTCTAATGAGATGGCTTTGTATAAATTTGGTCTTTCGGTGTGACCTTTAGCTCTTTGGGGTTAAAACATTTTGATAATATTGTCGCACAATATATCTTCATAGTATTATCCCACTGTGAACTACACCTAGTTTGATAACAAACTTCTTGACACAAATGCCCTCTTTTGCTGCTATAATAGCAGTCATATACTTAGCCTTTTGTTGTAGTATCTGTCACAATGTCTTAACTTTGGAAATCATCCAAATCCATTATGGAACTCACTTTCCATTATATTGTGCCACCCTTAGTTTAGATTTGAGATAAACTTAATTTGTACTTTGTGACAAAGCTAGTATCAATGTAGTACTTTTACAATGAACTAACCATCTATTTGTCACTTCTACAAATATTATACTCTTAGTTCTTTCAGAAGATCATAAGAATATCCTTACTATTGTCCAATGATCATCTTACGAATCATTCTGGTATATGCTCTCAACATTTAGAGCATAGGACATATCTGGATTTGTACATATCACAGTATGATTGATATAAATACTCTTTGTGATTTCATACATCAAGTATCAATCTATACTTGATTATTTGTTTCACTTTACCAAATGTCAATACACTTGAATATATCATCAACATTGAACTCATTCAATCCTTTCTGTGCGACAAGAACCTCTCTTGTAGTTTCTATATTGAACTCATTCAATATCTTGTCAATGTACTTCTGGCACAACCATATTAGCGTCTATTGATGCCAAATATTTGGGTTTTGCCCAAGTCTCTCATCGGGATGAAATTCTTAATATGTGTTAATAAAAGATACATTATTTCCAATCAACAATATGTCTTCCACATAACATATTAGAAACATGTCTTAGTGCTCCCACTTAATTTCTTGCAAATGCAAGCATCTCCATCGTCTCTGATGAACTTTTAAACTCCTTTAACAGCTTCATCACAGTGAAGATTCCAACTCCGCGATGCTCACTTTAACCATTGAAGTTTGCATATACTTTTAGCATCCTTTTGAATTAACAAAACCCTATGGACCGTGTTATGCACATGTCCTAGGTAACGATTCTATTAGAAGAATTTGTTTTGTTTATTCAACTACCATATAACAAATTATATGTAGTGGTTGCTACATTAATCCATCTAGACTAAATATCACTATGACAGATCAAATCTTGTCATAGTCAACCTTTGAACATTGTTGTGAACTCTTTCCCAACATGTCGACTATTTCATAGATGTAAAACATCCATGTCTATTTCTTTATAGATCCAGACACAACTGTAAGGTCTTACACCTTTCTCGAGGGTCCTTCAAGTTCAAAACTTGATTTCTCGTGTATGGAACTATCATGGATTTTATGGCTTCAAGCCATTTTACGGAGTCAGGGCCCATCATCGCTTCTCTGCATGTAGTCGGTTCATTATTCTCAAATAATGATTCAACCCTCAAATCTTGGTATTTGATTGTTCGTCCGACCTACTTGTTTCAATAGGAATTTGGATCTCCGTGACCACAACCTTTTGAGGTACGTGAACCATGAGCATTGTTGCTGCCTCCGAAACACTTTTCGGCGCTGCGCAATTCTGCACATATAGCTAAGGTTCTTTTAACCTTATCAAAGTTTCTATTGTCCTCCCACTTAACTTTTCACGAAAAATTTCTTCTCAAAGAAACTTGACGTTCTAAGCAACAAACACTTTTGTCTCCGGTGTTTTATGGAGGAACAGTTTATACAAAGACAGGTTCATCCGACTTTGGTTGCACACATCTTTCTTATGCATAGCATACCAATGTTTAAGAAAGGACAACTTGGGTTTTATCCCAAACCATAACTTTATATGGTGTCATTTCAACGGATTATGATGAAGCTCTTTTCAGTGGAAAAACGGTAATCTCTAAAGCTTTTAATCTTTAAAATACAATGGCAGTTTTATGAATTATACCTTTGATCTTACCATGTCAAACAAGGTTTAATTACATATCTCGAACGCTCCATACTCTTATGGTGTTTCGGGAAATGCAAATCCACGGAACGATTCCTTAAATCTTAGGTATTATGCTAAACTTGTAACTCAAATATCTTCCTTTATGATCTTTATCATAAACTGTTTATATTCTTGTTACAATGATTTTGCACTTCATCTTGAAAGTCTTTGAACTTTTCAAATGTTTCATACTTCATCCTTATTAAGTAAATATTTATATATTCACTCAAATTTTTCGGAGAAAGCATATGAAGTTGAAATCCATCGCTCTTGACTACACATAATGGATTTCATACAACAATATGTACAAGTTCCAATAAGCTAGTCATTCATTCCCTTTTGGCCTATGAACGAAGTTTTAATTATCTCTAGGAAAGTTTCACAAGCGTCATTTGATCAAAAATCAGAAGACTCCAAAATTCCATCAACATGGAGTTTCTTCATGTTTTCTTTCAAATATAATTTAAACGGCGATGTCACTTCCTAAGTGATCTTTCAATCAATTTGTCTTTCGACATTTTTAGCACTAGTTTTATGGATGTGATGTCTCCAACGAGATTTGTGAATCATCCATCTTTTATGGATTACGGCAATTATTTGAACAATCCTTTTGTTCTCATAATACCTGATAAAACAAATCTTTGAAGGCAAGCTTTGATGTTTAACAAGCAACACAATAACCCTTTATTTTGTTCTCGATGAACATCATCACATATTCTTTTGCTAGTTACTTAGGCCATTGTAGTTCATGAATTGTGTTGTTTCGTATGACGATTCACACCAACAAATTCAGTATCAAATACTTAAGAACCACATTGTTTAACAAGCAAAGAATATAGCCATAACATGTATATCATCTATATACTTAAACTGAACGATTCTAGTCTTTTCTTTTCTGCCATATATTTATGAGATTCTCTTTCAGTATTTCCTTTTCAGTTTGAAAGAATCTATCAACATCAATAGTGGAGTCATACATATGACATATAGTCCAAAGCGTGTATAGTTAAATACCAATGTCTTTGGACTTGCACTTTGAAGTAGATCACCATCATCAAATGTTTGGTGTTCTTTCAAATTCCTTTCATTAGTAATCTCTTGGTGTAGTAAACATTTTACCTACATCAAATATTCACCCTCATCATGGATTTATCCATGATCAAGCTACTTTTATCTTATAACGGTGAATCATGAGTATAATGTTGCTCTCCAAATCTTTTTGGACGATTAGGACAACTAGTGTCTCCAACCTTTTGCAAATTCTCATCAAATATGAGAACATGACTTTTGCCATATTATACTCTATCATGTTGTAACCAATACTTCGTTTAAGATATCACAATATCTTCCACAAATATGGTTTCTGAAACAACTCTTTCAGATCCTTAGATAACCTTGATATTAGGAGAATCCTTTGAATATCAAGAATCATGGAGACAAACATGATACTTATATACTAACACTTGGAATTGTTACTCTTGATTTAATACTAATTATTAAACTTCATGGAGTAACCGGAACTTACTGAAAGTTTGCAATAGGACTTTTAAACTTTATATTAACACTTAAAAACAATACGATACCAGTTCGTAAAGTAACTAACCAGAATTCTATAGTTCTATTATCTCAATTATAACTAAGCGCAAGGTGGTAAACGGATGCCAATGACTACAACAACTATGCAAATTCACTTTGATTTAGTTTATGATAAATTGAGTTCTAATTAATAATTAAATTAATCTAGGTGAACTCCCACTCAAAACAATATCCCTCACATTGTTTTAGTGATCACACGAACCAAATCCACCACATCAAAACCGATCATCACGAGAGTTGATATAGCTTCAATGGCGAACAATCAACATGTTCATCATATCTACTATATGACTCATGCTCTACCTTTCGGTGATTCGTGTTCCTGAGACCATGTCTGTACATGCTAGGCTCGTCAAGATCAAACCTTAGCTACCGCATAAGCAAATCTGGCTTGCTTACGTTGTATTCACCCGCGGAATCAAAGACACCTGATCATCACGTGGTGCTTCGAAGCAGCAAGCTTTGGCAACGGTGCATACTAAGGGTGAACACTTTAGAACTTGAAATTTATGTGCATGAGGGATCATCTTATAATGCTACCGTCGTCTACTAAGCAATACAAGATGCATAAAGGATTAACATCACATGCAATTCATAATATGTGATATGATATGGCCTTTCTTCTTTGTGCTTCCGATCTGCATCTTCTAGCACGAACATGATCTCCATCATCACCGACATTGCATCAAGGTCAATAATGCTTGTCCATGGTTGTCGTCCACCGGCTTCAACTATTACAACTACTTTGAATAGACATGCGGGTCTTAACAGAATTTAAAGACAACCATATGGCTCCTGCCGGTTGCTGACTTACAATAAGGAACATTGCATACATCATATATAATCACAATCATGGCCATATCACATCACTGCACACCCCTGCAAAACAAAGTTAGACGCCTCTACTTTCTTTGCATATTTTACGTGGTTTGGGGCTTTCAATAAGTGTCGTTCTAACTTACGAACAAGAACCACAACATTGATACTAGCATTGTTGATTACCCGTTGTAAATTGGATCTTAACTATGCTAGGAGAAACAGGCACCCGCAAAGCCACTTATGCAATACAAGTTGCATGTCAAGCGTGGAGCAAGTCTCATGAACGATGTCATGTAAGGTCAGCCCGGGCCGCTTCATCCCAACATACCGCAAGATGCAAAGTACACAAAAAGCAATCTACAATAAAAGCATCAACGCCCACAATGACCATTGTGTTCTACTCGTGCAACAGATCTACATATAGACACGGCTCTGATACCACTGTTGGGGTTCGTAGCATGGAAAACAAAAAATTTCTATCGCATACAAACAAACAAGCCAAGATCTATCTACTAGATTGTAGCAACGAGTCGATGGAATAACTTACCCTCGAAGATTCCAAAGTGGTTAACGAGAGCAGATTCTCGTGGGTGATGTAGTCGTACTCTTTCCGATCTCAAGATCGCGTAGACGATCCTTCCGGCGCCACGTTCCGGCAGCGCTCCCGCAGTCGGTCACACGTTCGGTACTCGACGAAGACCTTCCTCTCCCTTGTTCCAGCAGGCAGCGGAGGTTGTAGCACTCTCCTCGCGATTCCGGCAGCACAACGGCGTGGTACCGGAAGTAGAGGGGAAATCCCGCAGGGCTTCGCCTTAAGCCGGTGCGAGTATGGTGGAGCTTATGAGAGAGGCTATTAGTGGTCTAGTAATTAGACACACCAATTAGAAGGCTCTAAACCAATTAGAAGGCTCTAAACCGCAGGCTAAAGCAATTAGAAGCTCTAAACCAAAACGGCTCTAAACCGGAGGTAGAAGATAGGAACTTGTGTGTTCTAGGAGGGGAGCCCTGCCCCTCCTTATATAGATGGGAGGGTCTTGGCGCGCCAGGGGAGGGAGGGAGTCCCTCCCCAACTCGGCCTAGGCTGGCCGCCGGCTTGGAGGAGAGAAACTCCTCCTCCAAGTCGATTCCAACTCCTCTTGCTTGTTTCCCACAGTTTCTTGTTTTAGCCGTTTGACTTTCAAACTGGACATTTGACTTTTCTGTTTTAGGATTCAATTTAATCCTTTATTTGGGACAGCAAGAACACTTAGTACATGATGCAATCATTCCAATATGTAATGACACATTCATGTACCCCTCCCCCCCCGGAGTGCCGGACAATCCGAACCCTTCTAGAACATTCCCGATGAAAACACCGGAATCATTCCCGAACTCCGAAACGGGACTTTCCTTATATGAATCTTATTCTCCGGACCATTCCGGATCACCTCGTGATATCCCGGATCCCATCCGAGACTCCGAACAACATTCGGTCTCTTTCTCATAATACCATAACTACTCAAACAACGTCGAATCCTTAAGTGTGTCTCCCTACGGTTCGTGAATTATGCGGACATGATCGAGACACTTCTCCGAACAATAACCAATAGAGGAATCTGGAAATTCATATGGCTCCCACATATTTCTACGATTACTTTGCGATCGAATGAACCACTTACATACGATACCAATTTCCCTTTGTCTCACGATAGTTTACTTATCCGAGGTTATGATCGTCGGTATCTCTGCATACCTAGTTCAACCTCGTTACTGATAAGTACTCTTTTCTCGTTCCCGTGATATGTGATCCCTTGTGACCCAGTCACATGCTTGCAAGCTAATTGGATGACATTTCACCGAGAGGGCCCAGAGTATATCTATCCGTCATATGGATGGACAAATCCCACTCTTGATCCATGTGTTTCAACCAATACTTTCCGAACACTCAATGCCACTTTTATAGCCACCCTGTTACGGTGTGGTGTTTGATGTCATCAAAGCATCCATCCGGTAAAGGTGATATGCATGATCTCATGGTCGAAGGAATTAGGTTACTATGTATCAGAAAGCATATAGCAATTTGAACTATTGAAATGACTTGATCTTTATGCTACGCTTATCTATAGGAGTATGTCCACCATATCATTCTCCTAATGATATGATCCTGTTGTTAATAACATCTCTATGTTCATGATCAGGAAACCATGATCATATATTAACCAACAAGCTAGTTTAACAAGAGGCTTTACTAGGGACTCTTATTTTAGTTTACAAATCACACAAGTATTAATGTTTCCGGTTAATACAATTATAGCATGGTATGTAAACATTTATCATAAGTGTGAAGATATGATAATAACCACTTTATTATTGCCTCTTGGGCATATCTCCAATAGTGGCCACCCTTTCCCATCTCCTGCTTCGCCCCTTCGCCTATAACTTCCTCCCGAAACCCTAATAATCGGGGAGCGACCACAGAAAGATTTCGCCGCCTCTGCGGGGCAGAAACTACAGAGAGAGAAAGAGCTCTCCGACAGGCAGATATCTATCGGGTAAATTCCTTCCCAGAGAGGGGAGATCATCTCCATCAACACCATCATCAAGCTAGACTTCATCAGGATCATCATCATCCTCACCATCTCCATCAGCACCATCATCACCATTCCATCCCGTTGTAACAATTGGGTTGAATCTTGCATAGTTCTTAGGGGGAACTTTCCCGGTGTTGATTACTTTTGTAGTTGATGCTTTTGAGTGGAACCTTTGAATCTTTGTTTATGTTCAGATTGTTATTCATCATTATATCATCTCTGATCTTGATCCATATGATGTTTCGTGAGTAGTTCGTTTAGTTCTTGAGGACATGGGAAAAGTCTTGTTGTTAGTAGTGGAATTGTGTTGAGTAATATTCAATGGTTTGATATTTAAGTTGTGGTGCTATTCTTCTAGTGGTGTCATGTGAACGTCAACTACATGATACTTCACCATTTATGGGCCTAGGGGAATTCATTGTATATTTGGATACTAATTATGGGGTTGCCGGAGTGATAGAAACCTGAACCCCCATCAGGAAACCTTTGCACAAGGGAGTGTAGGATCTCAAACTTTAATGTTGTGGTTAGGTTTTTATCTTAATTAATTTCTTGTAGTTGCGGATGCTTGCAAGGGGTTTAATCACAAGTATGTATTAGTCCAAGTAAGGTCGGTACATTAGCATAGGTTCACCCACACAACACTTATCCAACCAAAGATGATTAATCAACTATATGAAGCGAAAACACTTGACAGTATTCCCATGTGTCCTCGAGAAAGTTTGGTCCTCATAAGTAATACAACCGGCTTGTCCTTTGCTAAAGAAATAATTGGGCCACTCGCTGCATTTATCATTGTTGCCTTTTATTTACTTGCACTTTATTTCTTTGCATTATCAAAAAAAACCTAAAAATCCGTTTGCTAAGTATTTACAGAGAATTCCTGATCCAAACCACTAGTCAACACCTTTTGCTCCTCGTTGGTATCGTCACTCCTATTTATCGAAAGTACTATGATACACCCCCTATACTTGTCGGTCATCAAGACTATTTTCTGGCATCGTTGTCGGGGAGTGAAGCGTTATTGAAGAGTGGAACTGGTAAAGGAAACTTCCACTGTGAGTATTGCTTTTATTTATGTTTGTTACTTTGTTTCCAATATGGATAACACACTTGGTTTCCTATTTGGGAAAGCTACTACCACTGCTAGGGTGTTAGATGAACCACCACCTATTGAGATAGATCCTTTTAAGATACCTACAATAATTGTTGATCGTGTTATGGATAATTATTATTTTGGAGATGGAACTGTCCATCTTGGTGATCACTTGCTTTTTATGCATGAATTATGCGGGTTGTTTAAGTGTGCAGGTATCACAACGTAACAAGTCAAGAAAAAGTTACTCTCTATATCATTGAAACGAAGAGCTGAAGAATGGTATAAGCTGCTGAAGAATGGACAATCTATGGAATGGGAGGAAATAGTACCTATCTTTTACTCTAAATTTTATCCTCCTAGTGAGATTCATAAAGACTGGAATTAAATATATAACTTTTGGCCTCTTGATGGAGAGAGTACTGATGACCCACAAGTGTATGGGATCGCAACAATATTCGCGGGTAGTATTACCCAATTTATTGATTCGACACAAGGGGAGCCAAAGAATACTTGCAAGCCTTAACAACTGAGTTGTCAATTCAGCTGCACCTGGAAATAGTTCTTGCTCACAGAAGTTTATCAGTAGCAATAGTTCGATAGTAGCAACAGCAAAGCAACAGCAACAGTGAAACATGAGCAATAGTAACAGTAACAGTAAACAGTAGGATTCGAGTGCGGTAGGCATAGGGATGGATGGACGGGCGTTGCATGGAAGAGTCTAAACATGTAACTTCAAGACCAGGGGCATTGTAGATAAACAATAACAAGCATCCAAGTACTAAACAATCCTAGGCATGTGCTCCAAATATAGTCATACGTGCTCGCAATGAGAACTTGCACAGCATCTTTTGTCCAGCCAGCCCGTGGCAGCGGGGCCTCTAGGGAACTACTGACAATTAAGGTGCTCCTTTTAATAGAGAACCAGGGCAAAGCATTAACACTCTGTGAACACATGTGATCCCCACACCATAGCCATCCCCTCTGGTTGTCCCAATTATTGTCACTTTGGGGCATTTGGATCGAGACAATGATATATGTACACAACTTGCAGATAAGATCACAAACAATACTATCATAATGATTCAATAATAAGTTCAGATTTTAGATCATGGCACTCGGGCCCTAGTGACAAGCATTAAGCACAACAAGTTGCAACAAAGTCAAATAGCACTAATAGAGATACTAGGCACTATGCCCTAACAAATCTTACTCGATTACATGATAGAACTCATCCAATCCCTACCATCCCCAAGCCTACAGCGGGGGATTACTCACTCATGGATGAGGGAAACATCGGTGGTTGATGGATATGCGTTGGTGATGATGATGGCGATGATCCTCTCCAAATTCCCCGTCTCGGCAGGGTGCCAGAACGGAGTTTCTGGATCCAAATCTTGGTTTCTGGTGGCGGCGGCGGAGAAGAACTCTTTCTGGAAAATTATCGAACCCCCCTCGGTTTTTAGGTCGAAAGGCAACTTATAGGCGTAGAGGGAGACCGAGGGGTGCCTAGGGTGGCTGCACCCCCTAGGCACGGGGCAGGGCCCACCCGCGCCTGGAAGGGGTGTGGGCCCCCCATGCCCCTTCTCCATATCATCTTCTGGCTCCGTGGGTCTTCTGGTGAAATATAATTTTTGGCAAATTTTCCGGGATTTTTCTTGATAGTCGATTTTCTGCACAAAAACAAGACACCAAGGTAATTCTGCTGAAAACAGTGTCAGTCCGTGTTAGTTGTATCCAAATCACACAAGTTTAGAGGAGAAACAATAGCAAAAGTGTTCGGGAAAGTAGATACGTTTTGGACGTATCAACTCCCCAAGCTTAGCTTATTTCTTGTCCTCAAGCAATTCAGTTGAAAACTGAGTGCGATAAAAGAACTTTCACAAACACATTTGCTTCATATGATGTATATATTCTCAGCACAGGAGTAGATGCTTAAACCATTCATAATAAGAAACATGCAACTAAGTCTACTCAATAGTCATTGCAAGCTATGAAGAGAAAAACTCAATAATAATAAGTAGCATGGAACATAAACATAAGCAACATTGCAATGCTCATAGTACGGTATGATAGAGTGGTATCTATCTTGCCTTTGTTTGTAGAGAACAATATAAATGCCAAGTCACCTCTGAAGTTCAAGTGAAGACTATAGGTAAAAATATCAGAGATACAAGCATCAAAGTCATGACATAATTAACCAAGTTTTGGAACAAACACAAAAATGACAACTATGATCTCAAGAAGGTGCTCATAGAATAAGTGGTGACTCAACAAGGTTGTGAAAACGGTTTTGGAATGTTTGAAAGGCTTCCTAATGCTGAAAGGAAGGTACTCATTAGCTTTGAGCTCTCATTGCCCCTATCATAGGCATCTTCATGTGGTTAAGGTGAAAGTGAGGTCCACTCTAAATCATATGCTTGACAGACCATAGGCTGAAAATCCCAAGTCCCTTGAGTACGAGGGCCGCTCCGCATGCTACTCAACTTTGGTTACCTGTAAGTTCTTGTCATTGCAAATACATGTATATCATAGAGAACCGCCAACGGGGTACCCCTTGCACATGGTACAGGAGCTTTACCATAACCAAAATGACAAGGCAAGCAGACAATGAGCATCTCAGCAATCTTCTTATTTACCATATGCATAGCTTTTTATTAAGGATGCTTAATAAATGCTCATTACGGTGATGCTACAAGTTTCCACCATGATTAGGCATAGCTTAGGCTAGCGGCCCAAGCGTTTCTCTAACACAATGTATAGACTCCATGAACTCACAAGATCCCCTTTTATTTCATATCGTCGACATCCGTAAACAAAAGAGCAAAGTATCAACTGGATAGGATATCCAAAAAGTGTTGAAAGTGTTCCCCGTGGCAGCACGGTTCTGATGACTCCCAGCATATAATTTCCACGCATATAACTTTCATGGACAAGTCACAATGGTTCAGGATTATTAAGCGCAACGAATAAAGTGTGCCATCAAGTTCGTGAGAGCTTTACTAACTAACTTCCTCAAAACAGACAAACATTTTATTTGGAAGAAAACAAGGCATATTGAATATGCACTGAAATAGCGTATGATGCTAATAGGTAGGTATGGTGGACACAGCTGGCAATATTGGTTTTGGGGAGTTGGAAACACAGGTAGAGCTCATGCTCAGTGCAAGTGAAGGCTAGCAAAAGAGAGTGAGCGACAAACGAGAGAGCAATAATTGGCATAATCATGCTTGCAACAAAACAAGACTAATTATGGCATGAAAGTGATACAAGAACTCTGAGGCAAAATAAATCATCGAGGCTTACTGACTATTGATTAGTCATATGCATGCGTGAGCATGTGCCAAGTCGATTCACATGAAACTTCTAGAGGAGGATACCACAATTTCATACCAAAATATGAAAAAAAAACAATGCAAGCAAACATTCATATGACATGATACAAACTATTAGCAAGCTGGAGCTAATCATAGACAAGCAAGAACTACTAAGCATCCATCAGTAACACACTCCTTACCATGAACAGACTAAGCCTGCTCACAATGATGAGTATATGTACAAAAATGAAACAAATAAAGTTCGTTACCAGCCTCTTACCACTCCTCAAATTGTCTTAATCTTCATTATTGCTCTTCACTTGTGTGACTTGAATAATAACATGAAAACCAAATTCCACTGAGGATGGCTGAACCCTGCAAAGAACTCACAAAACCAAAGAAGAACAACAAATATTTTTGGTGTTTTCGATTTTTTTAAAGAAGCCAACAAAGCAAAAACAAACCAAACAAAGCAAAATCTTTTTGGATTTTTCTTTTAAGGCAAACCAAAGAAAAGAAACAAAGAAACAATCCAAGAGAAACAATGAAAATAATTTTGGTATTTTTGTGTTTTTTGAGAAATAAGCAACAAGAACCAAAAAGAAAGCGAAACAATGGATATACAGAGAACCGACCGAATATGATATATAGATGAGTGTGATGTCGGTATACCTCCCCCCAAGCTTAGGATTTTGGCCTAAGTGGGGCTCAATAGCGCGGGTAGTAACTCCATGCTGGTGGGTCATCATAGGAATGATCATAGGCAGGCGCTTACGATGAAGAAGAAGACGCGCCCCAATCAAATGAGGGCTGCTGGTATGAAAACTCTCCGAAGTTGGAGGGCTGAACCAAATTGTTTTCAGCATCTTCTTCAACATTCTCCTCTTGCTGGGAGAGTTCTGCCACATATGTGTCAACCTCCTCCTCCGTAAGCGGCTATCCTTGCCTGTTATCAAAGTTAAACAAAGCAGGTGCAGACAAATAAACTATTTTCTCAGTCCTACCCTTTCTCCGACCTTGATGAGCCAAAGATAACTCATACGGTAAACTTCTCACATTGGCCCCCTGGGACACAAAACCATGCTGAATCATGGAATCAAGATCAAGCTTCTCTATGGGTAACTGATAATCTGAATAGTGAGGCTCTAAACCAAGGAAGGCTAGCAACCTAGAAGCAATGAGACCTCCACAAATTCCACCCTTCTCGCGGTTGGTGGTGAGATGGTGAGCTATCAAAGCACCCAGGCTATAATATATATTCCTATTCAGAGCAGCTGCGATAAAATCTAGATCAAAAGAAGACAACTTTCTAGCAAGAACACACTTGGTAATGAAATAGGCAAAGTATCTAATAGCTGGGAACTGAATGTTCTGAATTTTACCACTTTCTTTTGAGAAGTTGAAACCTTGGCAAATCTCAGCATATAAATCCACAAGTGACTTGGGCCTTTCCTTGATCTTCTCACAAGATCCCCACTGAGGTACTCTAATTACTGCACAGAAATCAGCAAAAGGCAGGTCGATGATGACTCCTTGGTGGCGCCAGAGAACTTGGTGCTTGATGTGGAGTCTTGTTGGGAACCCCAAGAGCAAGGTGTGAAGCAGCACATCAGCAAGTTTTCCCTCAGTAGAGACCGAGGTTATCGAACCAGAAGGAGGAAGGAAACGTCTCAAAGGTGTTGCAAGCAACGTGGAAACCTGCACAACACAAACTCAAGACTTTGTCCCAACGAACAGTGAGGTTGTCAAGCTCACCGGTTTGCTATAACAAAGTATTAAACATATGGTGTGGAAGATAATGGTTTGCATCAAGTAAACAAGTAACAGTGGAAGGTGTATTGATGGTAAATATTGGACCGGGGTCCATAGTTCACTAGAGGTGCTCTCCTTAGATAAACAACGTGGCATGAAGGGTAAACAAATTATAGCAGGGCAATTGACAGGAACTGAGCAAGGCATAACAATGCAATTACTAGTCAGAAAGATCCTATGAGATTTGATTGGGCAATACAACAAGATACATAGACTGCCATCCAACTGCATCTATGACTAGAAGTCCACCTTCAGGTTATCATCTGAACCCCATCCAGTATTAAGTTGCAAGCAACAGACAACTGCTTTAAGCAAAGTGTGTAAGGTAAATAGTCCACATGTTCCATGAACAAGAGACCGTTGTTTTCTCCCTAGTGGCAACATCACATCTACAACCGAAGAGATTTCTGTCACTTCCCTTGGAAACTAGAGGCATGAACCCACTATCGAGCATAAATACCCCCTCTTGGAGTCACTAGCAACTACTTGGCCAAGATAGCTACTAACAACGGAGAGCATGCAAGATCACAAACAAAACAGACATGATAGAATCATAAAGACAAAACCATTAATTAAACCAACATAACAATCTCAATATCTATTGGATCCCCGCAAACACAACATGCATGATTACAAATAGATTAGATCTTGATCATGAACGGAGCTCACAAGATCTATACATGAAAGCACAAAGTAGGAGATACAACCATCTAGCTACTACATGGACCCATAGTCCAAGGTGGAACTACTCACGCATCATACCGGAGAGAAGGCCTCCGGGATGATCTCCCCTCCGGCAGGGTGCCGGGAAGAACTTCAGATCCCCCCGATCTAGGTACGATGGTGGCGGTGGCTACAGACGGTTTCATGGAGATCTGATCGGCTGCTTAGGGTTTCTACATCAGGGGCTTCTTATAGGCAAAGGGGGAGGACGAGGAGGCGGACAGGGTGCCCAAACCCTAGCCAGGCGTGGGGCTGGGCCCACCCGCACCTGGGGTGGGCCTAGCCCCCCAAGCTGGCCCCTCCGGCTCCCCTCTGGAATTCTTGTTCCCCACGGAAAGTAATTGACTTTAACGTTTGTCCTGTCCAATTCCGAGAATATTTATGTACTAACTTTTCTGAAACTAAAAACAGCAAAACAGGCATTTGACACCGTTGCAACTTGTTAGTAGGTTAGTACCAGAAAACATGTAAAAAGCACCTCAAAAGTGTGGACAATTAAAGCAAAGTAGATACTAAACAAGCATGGAGCATCAAAAATTATAGATACGTTTCCAACGTATCAGCATCCCCAAGCTTAACTCATGCTCGTCCTCGAGTAGTTAAGTGATAAAAAGAATGATTTTTGAGGTGACATGCACCCTCACAATAGATCCAACCATTTGCAAGCATTGAAAACTAGGATCAAAGAACTCTAAACATGTGCATGAAAGATGGAGTTCTAACAAGAGGGCATTGTAATTATGCATGCAACATGACAAGCTACAAACAAAGATCATGAATAACATGCATTGAAAAACGTTTGTTTATTTCACATGCACAAAACATAGCAAAGTGGCAATCAGCATGTCCCACATAGAGTAGCAAATGGATGCATAGGACACCTACAAAGTTCACAAGGGTGACTAGAAACAAATAGCACAAGAGCAAGTAATATCACAATATGCATCAATCAATAAGCTTTGGAACACTGCACACAAAATGACAACTATGCTCTCTTAATGGTGTCTAAAGGTAGAAGGTGGAGACTCAATAGTGGTGGAAGAAAGGCCTTTTTGTAAAGGAAGCGGGGATTACAAGTTTCAAAAAGAGCTTCCAAAAATTATGGTACTTTTTAGCTTTTAGCCCTCATTGCCCCTATTATAAGCATCTTGAAGTGGTTAAGGTTAAAGTGGCAAAGTTGGAGTATATGCTTGACGAAGTATAAGTTGGCAATCTCAAGTCCCTTGAATACGAGGGCCACACCTCATGCATACTCAACTTTGGGTCCAGGTAAGTTCTTGTCATTGTAAGTATTTGCATATCATTGAGAACCGCCAACAGGGTACCCCTTACACATGGTACAGGAGCTTTCCCATAACCAAAATGACAAGGCAAGCAGACAATGAGCATCTCAGCAATCTTTTTATTTACCATATGCATAGCTTTTTATTGAGGATGAGTGGGGGGGGGGAACTTGCCCCCCACTCCTCCCTCCTTTGGCCGCCGGCCTAGGGCTTGGGGGAGGGGCAAGGGACAGCCGCCCACCCCTCTATATAAAGAGGGCTGGGGGCGCACCCTCCCCTACACCTCCTCCACAACCCTAGCCGCCCTGCTGCCCCTCCTCTCTCTCCCTCCCGACTGCGCGTAGGCGAAGCCCTGCCGCAGAAACTCTCCACCGCTTGCACCGCGCCGTCGTGTTGTAGATCCAATCCATCTCTCCACCCTACTTGCTGGACCGAGGAAGGAGGATACATCTATGTGCCACACGTGTGCATCTCTCGGAGGCATCGCCACTTGCGGTGTTAGATCGGATCGGATCGCGAGGAGGAGAAGCGAGTACGACTACATCACCCACGTTCCGTCGAACGTTCCGCTGTGCGAATCTTCAAGGGTATGAAGATCTCATCTATTTCCCCCTTGTTGTTTGCATCTCCTAGATTAGATCTTAGCTTTCCCGTTCGCATCCATAGAATTTTTTTGATTTACTATGCTGCGAAACCCTTCAGTGGTATCAGAGCTAGATCTATGCGTAGATGTGTTTCACGAATAGAACGCAACATGCTTGTTGCGGGCGTTGATGTTTTCTGTTGCAAGCCTCTTGTT
Organism: Avena sativa; assembly: GCA_916181665.1. Lineage (NCBI taxonomy): Eukaryota > Viridiplantae > Streptophyta > Magnoliopsida > Poales > Poaceae > Avena > Avena sativa. The sequence goes on from OV702284.1 coordinate 2,392,574, forward strand.
TGTGTACTTCTTATGACGCGGGATAGTGAGATCGAAGCGGTCCAGGCCAACTTTACGCGACCTCGTTCGCGAGACCGGCTCCGCACTTGACGTGTGGCTTGTTCCACACATGCGGCTGGTGGATGCCAGTTTATCTCACTATAGTTGTCATGGGATTTACACCGGAGTTTGGCAACCATAATATCACCGTTGTGGCTTTCCGTAGGTAAGAATCGTTCTTAGCTTGCTACTCCCATAAGCCACGTAAAACATGCAACAACAAAGTATAGGCGTCTAACTTGTTTTTGCAGGGAGTGTTTCTGTGATATGGTATGGCCCAAGATGTGATGTGTATGTTGTATGCAATGATCATGTTTTGTAATGTTTCATGACTTGCATGTCGATGAGTACACAACCGGCAGGAGCATATGGTTGTCTTTATAATTGTGTATGACTTGTGTGTCAACTTCTTATACGCCATGTAATAGCTTTGTTTTATCGCTAAGTAGTTAGAAATAGTTGTAGTTGCTATTCGTGGTGGAGGCAATCATGGTGGAGTGATGGAGATCATGCCGACACGCACAAGATGGAGATCATTGCGCGAAGATTGGCTATACCATGTCACATAAAATTATATGCATGTGATGTTTATCCTTTTATGTATCTTATTATGCTTAGATCGCGACAGTAGCATTATAAGATGATTCCTCACTTAAAGATCAAGATAAAACTGTGTTCTCCCCATGTATGCACCGTTGCGAAAGTTCGTCGTGTTCAAGCATCACGTGATGATCGGGTGCTATAAACTCTACGCTCATATACAACGGGTGCAAGCCAGTTTTGCACACACGGAAATACTTGGGTTTGACTTGACGAGCCTAGCATGTACAGACATGGCCTCAGAACACATGAACCGAAAGGTTAAGCATGAGTCATATGAATGATATGATCGACACTTTGTTGTCCACCACTGAAACCACATCTCTTCTCGTGAAGATCGTATTAGGTGTGGTGAATTTGGATCATGTTCACTAAACAACTTGAGGGATGTTGAATTTAGTGGGAGTTCATCTAGTAATTTGATTAAGTTGAACTAGTTATCATGAACATAGTCTAAATTGTACTTGCAAATTTTGTAGATCAAATGGCTAAGTCCAACTTCAACTTCAACGTTTTTGCTGAGAAAGAAAAGCTTAGAAACAATGGGTCTAACTTCACCAACTGGTTCCGCAATCTGAGAATCATTCTCGCTGGCGGACAAAAGGACTATGTCCTTGAGAATGCGCTAGGTGACGCCCCTGCTGTAGATGCGTCGGCTGATGAGAAAGCTGTTTATCAGTCGCGCAAAGATGATTATGGTGTGATTAAGAGCACCATGTTGTTTGCTATGGAATCGGACCTTCAAAATCGTTTTGAAGATTACCCCGGGCCCTTTGAGATTCTTGAGGAACTGAAAACTATGTTTCAGACTCAGGACCGTTCTGAGAGATATGAGATCTCTGAGAAATTCTTTAACTGCAAGATGGAGGAAGGGAGTTCCGTTAGTGAGCACGCCATAAAGATGTCGGGCTACACTCAACGCCTTGAGCAACTGGAATGCACGATTCCAGAGGAGCTCAAGATTGACAGGGTTCTGCAATCACTCCCTCCCAGCTACAAAAGTTTTGTAGTGACTCATAATCAGATTGGTTCCACTGATACAATCACCGAGCTCTTCGCAAAGCTGAAGGCTGCGGAAGTGGACATCAAGAAGGATAATCATGTGTTGATGGTCAACAAGCCCCCCAGCTTTAAGAAAGGTAAGGGTGCAAAGAAGCCCTTCAAGAAAGGCAGCGGCAAGCGCGTTGCCCCTGCTGAGAAGAAGCTCAAGTCTGGACCTAAGCCGAACACTGAGTGCTTCTATTGCAAGGACAAGGGTCACTGGAAGCGCAACTGTCCGAAGTACTTAGCGGACAAGAAGGCTGTCACCATCAAAGGTATATTTGATATACATGTTATTGATGTTTTCCTTACTAGCCCTCATTGTAGTGCCTGGGTATTTGATACTGGTTCAGTTGCTAATATTTGTAACTCGAAACAGGAGCTGCGGAATAGACGGCGGCTAGCGAGGGATGAGGTGACGATGCGCGTTGGCAACGGATCAAGAGTTGATGTGATGGCCGTCGGCACGCTCTCCTTAGTTTTACCTTTGGGATTAGTTTTAAACCTCAATAAATGTTATTATGTGCCTGCATTGAGCATGAACATCATATCTGGATCATGTTTATTGCAAGACGATTATTCATTTAAATCTGAGGATAATGGTTGTTCTATTTATATGAGTAACATATTTTATGGTCATGCACCTGCTGTGAATGGTTTATTTCTTCTGAATCTCGAAAGGGATGAAACACACATCCATAACATTGAGGCTAAGAGATGCAAGGTAGAAAATGATAATACTACTTATTTGTGGCACTGCCGTCTAGGTCATATTGGTGTAAAACGCATGAAGAAGCTCCATTCTGATGGACTTTTGGAGTCTCTTGATTTTGAATCATTTGACACATGCGAACCATGCCTCATGGGCAAGAGGATCAAAACCCCTTTCTCCGGAATGATGGAGAGAGCAACGGACTTGTTGGAAATCATACATACCGATGTATGCGGACGATGAGTGTTTCGATGCGCGGTGGATATCGCTACTTTCTCACTTTTACCGATGACTTAAGTAGATATGGGTATATCTATTTAATGAAACATAAATCTGAAACATTTGAAAAGTTCAAAGAATTTCAGAATGAAGTGGAAAACCATCGTAACAGAAAGATTAAGTTTCTACGATCCGATCGTGGAGGTGAATATTTGAGTTATGATTTTCTCACGCATCTTAAAGCAAGGGGAATCGTTTCGCAACTCACGCCACCCAGAACACCACAGCGCAATGGTGTGTATGAACGCCGGAATCGAACTCTATTAGATATGGTCCGATCAATGATGTATCTTACTGATTTGCCATTATCATTTTGGGGTTATGCATTAGAAACCGCTGCATTCACTTTAAATAGGGCACCATCTAAATCTGTTGAGACGACACCGTATGAACTGTGGTTTGGTGCTAAACCTAAGTTGTCATTTCTTAAAGTTTGGGGATGTGAAGCTTACGTCAAGAAGTTGATGCCGGACAAGCTTGAACCCAAAGCGGAGAAATGCGTCTTCATAGGATACCCTAAGGAAACTATTGGGTATACCTTCTATCACAGAACCGAAGGAAAAGTGTTTGTCGCAAAGAACGGATCCTTTCTTGAGAAGGAGTTTCTCTCGAAAGAAGTGAGTGGGAGGAAAGTAGAGCTAGACGAGGTTGTTGAACCTTCTCTTGAGTTGGAGAGTAGCGCAGCACCTGAAATTGTTCCAGTGCCGCCTACACCAAAAATAGAGGAAGCTAATGACAAGGATCATGAAGCTTCGGACGATGCTACTACTGAACGTCGCAGGTCGACAAGGTCGCGTGCCCCTCCTGAGTGGTACGGCAACCCTGTCTTAACTGTCTTGTTAGTAGATGACAGTGGACCTGCGAACTATGAGGAAGCGACGATGAGCCCAGACTCTGAGAAATGGCTAGAGGCCATGAAATCCGAATTGGGATCCATGAGCGAAAACCAAGTATGGACTTTGGTGGACCCTCCTAGCGACCGAAAGGCCATTGAGTGCAAATGGATCTTCAAGAAGAAAACGGACGCGGATGGTAATGTTACTGTCTATAAAGCACGACTTGCCGCGAAAGGTTTTCGACAAGTTCAAGGTGTTGACTACGATGAGACTTTCTCTCCCGTAGCGATGTTTAAGTCCATTCGGATTTTATTAGCAATTGCTGCGTTTCATGATTATGAAATATGGCAGATGGATGTCAAGACTGCGTTCCTCAATGGCAACATTGATGAAGAGTTGTATATGATGCAACCCGAAGGTTTTGTCGATCCTAAGGATGCTAATAAAGTGTGCAAACTTCAGCGTTCCATTTATGGACTGAAGCAAGCATCTCGGAGTTGGAACCTTCGTTTTTATCAAGTGATCAAGAGCTTTGGATTTGTTCCAAATTGCTACGAAGCTTGTATCTAGAAGAAAGTGAGTGGGAGATCAGTGACATTTCTGGTACTATATGTGGATGACATATTGATTATTGGAAATAACATTAACATGCTTAACGATGTGAAGAGTTATTTGAACAAATGTGTTTCAATGAAAGACCTAGGGGAAGCTGCTTATATATTGGGCATCAAAATCTATAGAGATAGACAAAGACGCCTGATAGCTTTAAGCCAGAGTACATACCTAGACAAAGTTCTGAAAAGGTTCATAATGGATAAGGTAAAGAAAGGTTCAGTGCCTATGTTGTCAGGTAAGATATTGAGCAAGGCTCAGTGTCCAGCTACGGTAAATGATAGAGAAGCTATGAGCAAAGTGCCTTATGCCTCGGCCATAGGTTCTATCATGTATGCCATGCTGTGTACTAGACCGGATGTGTCCAATGCTCTTAGTTTGACGAGCAGATACCAAAGTGATCCAGGAGTGGAACACTGTACAGCCATGAAGAACATCCTAAAGTACCTAAATAGGAATAAAGAAATGTTCTTAGTCTATGGAGGTGATGAACAGCTTGTCGTAAAAGGTTACGTCGACGCTAGTTTCGACACCGACAAGGATGATTCTATGGAGAAGCTGCAAGCAAAGCATGATCGCGGGATCTACAGTAGAAGCGGAATACATGGCTGCTGCAGAAGCGTCAAGTGAAGGATTTTGGATCAGGAACTTCATCACTGAGCTTGGCGTGGTTCCAAGTGCCTTGGACCCACTGGAGATATTGTGTGACAACACTGGCGCCATAGAACTAGCTAAGGAACCAAGATATCATCCAAAGACCAAGCATATCAACCGCAAGTTTCATATAATCCGAGATTATATAGCAGATGGAGATCTGAAGATTAGCAAAGTACATATAGATCTGAATGTCGCAGATCCATTGACTAAACCTCTTCCACGTGCAAAACATGATCAGCACCTTAGTGCCATGGGTGTTAGATTGTTGCCAGATGTAAACTAGATTATTGACTCTAGTGCAAGTGGGAGACTGTTGGAATTATGCCCTAGAGGCAATAATAAAGATGTTATTATTATAATTCTTGTTCATGATAAAGTTTATATTCCATGCTAGAATTGTATTAAGCGGAAACTTTAATACTTGTGTGGTTTGTGAACAACATAGTGTCCCTAGTATGCCTCTATGGACTAGCTCATTGATTAATGATGGTTAAGGTTTCCTAACCATAGACATGAGTTGTCGATTAATAATGAGATCATATCATTGGGAGAATGATATGATGGACATACCCAAACTAAGCGGAGCAATTAGATCGTGTCATCGTGTTCATCTTTGCGAAGCTTTTCTTATGTCAAATATTGTATTCCTTAGACCATGAGATAATACAACTCCCTGGTATCGGAAGAAAGCTTTGAGGTCATCAAATGTCATTCTATGAGAGGGTGATCATAAAGGTGTCTCTCAGGTGATCGGAAAGTACCTGTTGGGTTGTATGTATCGAGATGGGATTTGTCCCTCCCAAGTCGGAGAGATATACTTCGGGACCACTCGGTAATCGATATCAACACCGCTTGCAAGCATGTGGTTAAGGAGTTAATCACAAAGTGATATCGGATTACGGAACGAGTAAAGTACTTGCTGTGAACGAGATTGAACTAGGTATGACGGTACCGACGATCAAATCTCGGGCAAGTAAAATATCACGATACGAAGGGAATATATATATGGGATTGATTGAATACTGGCATCGTGGTTCATCCGATATGATCATCGATGAATATGTGGGAGTCAATATGGGTATCCAGACCCCGCTGTTGATTATTGATAGAAGATCATGTGTGCATATTCTCGAACCCGAAGGGTCACACACTTAACGTGTCTCGACGCTAGGATATATTGGATAATTGGTTTATGAGTTTTTGTTCGGAGTCTCGGATGGGATCCGGGAAATCACGAGAGGTTTTGGAATGGTCCGGAGAATAAGATTCATATAAGGCAATGCAGTTTTTGGAGTTCGGAATTGTTTCAGGTTATTCGGTATTGTACCGGAAGCTTCTAGAACCTTCCGGAGTGGGACCAACATGGCCCCACTTGTCAGGAGGGGGCATGGGACTATGAGGGGTGCCCTGGACGCATTGGGCCAGGGGCACAAGGCCCCATAGGGCCCAGCCGGCCAAACCCTAGGGAAACCCTAGGGGAGCTTCTAGAAGGGGGAAACTTGCCCCCCACTCCTCCCTCCTTTGGCCGCCGGCCTAGGGCTTGGGGGAGGGGCAAGGACCAGCCGCCCACCCCTCTATATAAAGAGGGCTGGGGGCGCACCCTCCCCTACACCTCCTCCACAACCCTAGCCGCCCTGCTGCCCCTCCTCTCTCTCTTCCTCCCGACTGCGCATAGGCGAAACCCTGCCGCAGAAACTCTCCACCGCTTGCACCGCGCCGTCGCGTTGTAGATCCAATCCATCTCTCCACCCTACTTGTTGGACCGAGGAAGGAGGATACGCGAGGTGCCGCACGTGTGCATCTCTCGGAGGCATCGCCACTTGCGGTGTTAGATTGGATCAGATCGCGAGGAGGAGAAGCGAGTACGACTACATCACCCACGTTCCGATGTGCGAATCTTCAAGGGTATGAAGATATCATATATTTCCCCCTCATCGTTTGCATCTCCTAGATTAGATCTTGGCTTTCCCGTTCGTATCCGTACAAAAAATTTGATTTACTATGCTGTGAAACCCTTCACAACCATCTAGCTACTACATGGACCCATAGTCCAAGGTGGAACTACTCACGCATCATACCGGAGAGAAGGACTCCAGGATGATCTCCCCTCCGGCAGGGTGCCGGGAAGAACTTCAGATCCCCCCGATCTAGGGATGATGGTGGCGGCGGCTATAGATGGTTTCGTGGAGATTTGGTCGGGTGCTTAGGGTTTCTGCATCTGGGGCTTCTTATAGGCGAAGGGGGAGGCCGAGGAGGTGGCCAGGGTGCCCAAACCTTAGCCAGGCACGGGGCTGGGCCCACCCGTCCCTGGGTGGGTCTGGCCCCTCCTGCTCCCCTCTGGACTTCTTGTTCCCCACGTAAAGTAATTGGCTTTGACGTTTCTTCCGTCCAATTCCGAGAATATTTCTTTACTAACTTTTCTGAAACCAAAAACAGCAGAAAACAGGCATCTGGCACTGTTGCAACTTGTTAGTAAGTTAGTACCAGAAAATATGTAAAAATCACCTCAAAGTGTGGACAAGTAAAGCAAAGTAGATACTAAACAAGCATGGAACATAAAAAATTATAGGTATATTATATATTTTGTAATGGACCATGGGATTAGATGTAGACCAAGTGAACGGGAAGTCCTGCACAAAAGCCATGGTTAGCTTAACAAATTGAAATGGTTCACCTTCAACAAAGTGTTCCAATCCTGCATTGGCAACCAAGGTTTGGAAATCCTGGGAGATCCCCGCGGTTCTCATAAATTCATGGCATGGATATATGGAAGGAAAAACCGCCTCCTCACGATGAACCTTCATTGGCTCAGACACCATCAAGTCATATTGATTCAGTGGATAGTTACTCATCTTTCTTGCTGAAATTTTTAGACAAACATCAAACCAAGTGATTTCCAAGTTGATAAATGATGAGCAAATACTATAGGAACTTGATAGAGGGCTACACATGCATCAAAATAAAGTTTCTAAGCATAGAAAAAACATGCAAGCTCAAACAACCTGTCACCTATAGCAGCAAAATAGTCAAGATACAATCTACCAATCACAAATCTAATTGGACAAGTGGAGGGGGCACATACCAAGGAGCAATCTCTCCAAAAATCAGCAGCAAAGATGGGCTGAGCAAGGATATCGAAAATCGCGAGCAAGAACATCAAGAACTCGACTTTAGCAAGTTTTCCAGTGTTTCTCGGGAGATAGAAAGAAGATGGCTTTGAGAAGGCAGCCTAGAGGGGCCCAGACCCCCCCTAGGTGCCGCCCACTGGTAGGCCGCGCCTACCATGGGTGTGGTGTCATGGGGTGGCCCCCTAGGTCAATTTAGGTGTCCCTCTGCCCATTTTTTCGAGGAAAATTTATTTTGAATTTTCTGGGATTTTTTGGGAAACTTTATTTTTGGCCAATTTTCAGGGTATGAAAATTGATTTTCTCGCAGAAACAGTTTTTTCAGAAGAAGCAAAAGTAAACCAAAAGCCAAACTACAGAAGCTCTAAGGCAAACTAACAAGCAAACAACTAACAAAACCAAAGCTAGCAAAAGAAAGGCAAAGACTAGGAAGGATAAAAGTAAAAGAAAGCAAGTACAACCACAGTGGAAACATTATTTTGTTCATAAAAATCCTTTTGTTAACAAGGTTGATCAAGTCTTGTTACCAAAACAATCTTCTATGAAACAAAACTTTGCATTCCACAAGGTGATTATGTTACCTCATACTTGATAGAAATTGTCCCAATCATAATAGTTTCAAAATTTTCCTGTGGAATGGGACAATATATTTCTCCAACCTTGATGCTCTCAATATTTTCAATGGAATTCAGGCAATAGCTTCTAACAACCTTCTTGGGGAAATAAACAGTATGCTCTTTGTCATCAATATTGAATGTTACTTTTCCTTGATTACAATTAATGACAGCACATGTAGTATTAAGAATAGGTCTCCCAAGAATAATAGACATATTATCATCTTCAGGCATTTCAAGCACAAGAAAATCAGTCAAAACCAAGCAATTATGAGCCACTTGAACATGAACATCCTCACATATACCAACAGGAATATTAGTTGACTTATCAGCCATTTGCAAAGATGTATCAGTTGGTATCAACTTTTCTAGCCGGAGTCTTTTGTAGAGATAAAAAGGCATAACACTAACTCCAGCTCCCAAATCACATAAAGCAGTTCTAACATAATTGTTCTTAATAGAGCAAGAAATAGTTGGTATACCTGGATCACCAAGTTTCTTTGGAACCTTACCATTGAAGGAGTAATTAGCAAGCAAAGTAGAAATCTCCTCATTAGGAATCTTCCTTTTATTAGAGACAATATCCTTCATATACTTTGAATAAGGAGGCAAATTAATAGCATCAGTCAAAGGAATTTGCAAAAATAAAGTTTTCATCCACTCACAAAACTTGTTGTAGTGTTCTTCCTCCTTTGACTTGTGTTTCTTACCTGGAAAAGGCATAGGTTTCTGCACCCAAGGTTCTCTCTCTTTACCATGCTTATTAGAAATAAAATCCTCCTTAGTGTACCTAGTGTTCTTAGTGTGCTTCTCAGGTTCTTCCTCAACTTCCTCCTTATCAGGAGCATCATTATTATTACCACTCTTAGTTTCAGCATCAGAGACAGATATACTATTAGGATCTATAGCAGGTTCAAGTGATTCCTCAACTATCTTATGTTTCTTTTTCTTTCTCTTACGAGGACTACCACTACTCTCACCTTGCTGAAAGTCCTGCTCAATTCTTTTAGGGTGTCCTTTAGGATATAAAGGATCTTGAGTAGCTATACCACTCCTAGTTCTAATTCCATAAGCATGTTTATTTCCTGAGGCATTAACTAGCATATCCTTTTGTACCTTAGAAAGTTGATCAAGTTGAGTTTGAACCATTTGAAAGTGTTTACAAAGCATTTTAATATCATTAGAAGTCGTTCCACAATATCTTTAAACTCATGGATAGCTCTAGAGTTTTCCAATAAATGATTCTGAACTTGTTTATTAAAATTACCTTGTTTAACAATAAATGTGTCAAGTTCCTCTAAGCATTGATCAGGAGGCTTACCATAAGGAATATCACCTTCATTAAAGTGGAGAGAGTGTACCTCAATAGTAGATGAGTGGGGAATTGGCTTACATAATTCTTCTATAGGAGGTAGATTCTTCACATCTTCATCTCTAATACCTTCCTCCTTTAGACATTTCTTAGCTTCTTTCATCACTTCATCATTTAATGCAATAACTCCCTTCTTCTTTGGTGTTGGTGTTGGAACTAGTTCAAGCACAACTGGTTAAGGAGTAATAGTCTTAGGTGTATTTAGCTCAGCTGAAGTCCAATCATCATAATTCTTGCTTATCTTAGCCATTAATTCTTCAGCATTTGTAGGAGTCCTTTTCCTAAAAACACAATCATCAAAGCTATCTAGGTATGTCCTAGAATCATTAGTTAGTCCATTATAATAAATATCAAGAAGCTCATTCTTAGGCAATGGACATCTAGGATGTGCATGAATCAAGGCACAAAACCTTGTCCATGACTCAGGTAATTTCTCTTCTTCTCCCTGTTTAAAATCAAAAAGTCTCTGCAAAGCAGCATGGCTAGCACTGGGAGGGAAATATTTCTAGAAGAAAGAAGCAATCAAGCAATCAGGGCTATCAATGGAACTAGGAGGTAATCTATTAAACCAAGCCCTAACTTCTCCTTTTAGTGAAAAAGGGAAGATCTTAGTAACAAAGTACTTGCGCACCTTAAAATCATCAGAGAACAAAGCACTCATAGTAGAAAGCTCATTTATATGAGCCACAACACTCTAATTTTCAGTCCCACAAAAAGGTTCTTTCTCAACAATGTCCAAGTAGGATAAATCAAGAGAGAAATCATAATCTTTATCTTTAGTATCTATGGGAGAGGTGGCAAACTTAGGATCAGGGGACAGTTTAGGCATAATGGTGCGTCTAGCAAGGAGACTCTTAATAGCACTAGTACCATGTGTGTTTTGGCACTCTTCAACAAATTCATCAGTGAACTCAATGTAACCATCATTAATATCATAACTTTCTCCAGACTCAGGTGAGCTAACAGGTGTAATAGTGTCTTCACTAGGAGTTTTGGTATTTCCTAGACTAGCCATAGTAGCATCTAGAAAAGGACCTAATGAACCACTCGCATCAAGCATAGTAGAAGTAACATCATGAGCATCAAAAGCAGTTTCAGATTCAGCAGTAGGAGCAGTGTGTGTAGCATGAGTATGTGGTGGTAGTGTGACAAGCTTACTTATAACAGACGATGAATCAAGAGCAACAGAGGTGTTTAGGACTGTACCTCTTCTTGTAGTGGATGGTAAAATAGGGAACTTTCCATCACGAGACTTACCCATGATGAACAAAGTAGCAGTGAACAATAATAGATCCAAGTGAACTTACAAATAAAGCTATGCTCCCCGGCAACGGCGCCAGAAAATAGTCTTGATGACCCACAAGTATAGAGGATCGCAACAGTCTTCGTGTATAGTATTACCCAATTTATTGATTCGACACAAGGGGAGCCAAAGAATACTTGCAAGCCTTAACAACTGAGTTGTCAGTTCAGCTGCACCTGGAAATGGTTCTTGCTCATAGAAGTTTATCAGTAGCAACAGTTTGTAGTAGTAACAACAAAGCAACAGCAGGAGCAAAATAGGAGCATGGACGAGTCTAAACATGTAACTTCAAGACCTAGGGCATTGCAGATAAATAATAACAAGCATACAAGTACTAAACAATCCTAGGCATGTGCTCCAAATATAGTCATACATGCTCGTAATGAGAACTTGCATAACATCTTCTGTCCAGCCAGCCCATGGCAGCGGGGCCTCTAGGGAACTACTGGCAATTAAGGTGATCCTTTTAATAGAGCACCAGAGCAAAGCATTAACACTCCGTGAACACATGTGATCCTCACACCACACCCATCCCCTCCGATTGTCCCAATTATTGTCAATTTGGGGACTTAGGATCCGGACAATGATATGTGTACACAACTTGCAGATAAGATCACAAACAATACTATCATAATGATTCAATAATAAGTTCAGATCTGAGATCATAGCACTCGGGCCTAGTTACAAGCATTAAGCACAACAAGTTGCAACAAAGTCAAATAGCACTAATAGATATACTAGGCACTATGCCCTAACAGATCTTATTCGATTACATGATAGAACTCATCCAATCCCTACCATCCCCAAGACTACAATGGGGGATTACTCACTCGTGGATGAGGGAAACATCGGTGGTTGATGGAGATGCGTTGGTGATGACGATGGCGATGATCCTCTCCAAATTCCCCGTCCCGGCAGGGTGCCAGGACGGAGTTTATGGATCTGAATCTTGGTTTCTGGTGGCGGCGGCGGAGCGGAACTCTTTCTGTAAAACTATCGACCCCCCCCCTCGTTTTTTAGGTCGAAAGGCAACTTATAGGCACGGAGGGAGGCCGAGGGGGTGCCTGGGGTGGCTGCACCTCCCTAGGCACGGGGCAGGGCCCACCCGCGCCTGGCAGGGGTATGGGTCCCCCAGGCCCCTTCTCCATCTCATTTTCTGGCTCCGTGGGTCTTCTGGTGAAATATAATTTTTGGCATATTTTCTGGGATTTTTCCTGATAGTTGATTTTCTGCACAAAAACAAGACACCAAGGTAATTCTGCTGAAAACAGCGTCAGTCCGTGTTAGTTGTATCCAAATCACACAAGTTTAGAGGAGAAACAATAGCAAAAGTGTTTGGGAAAGTAGATACGTTTTGGATGTATCATATCCTTGGTCATGCTGGTTTCTATAGAAGGTTTATTAAAGATTTCTCCAAAATTTCAAAAACCCTTACTAATCTTATCCAAAAATATTTACCTTTTGTGTTTGATGATGATTGTAAGGAAGCCTTTGAAACTTTAAAGAAAGCTTTAACTACTACTCCTATTGTCCAACCGCCTGATTGGAATTTACCCTTTGAGATTATGTGTGATGCTAGTGATTTTGCTGTAGGTGTTGTTCTTGGGAAACAAATAGATAAAAAAATGGATCTTATCCATTATGCTAGTAAGACTCTTGATGCTGCTCAAAAGAATTATGCTACTACTGAAAAGGAGTTCTTAGCTGTAATCTTTGCTTGTGATAAGTTTAAGAAACCTTATATTGTTGGTTCAAAAGTTACCATTCGTACCGATTATGCTGCTATTAAGTACCTTATGACAAAGAAAGATGCCAAGCCTAGACTTATTAGACGGGTGTTGCTTTTACAAGAGTTCGATCTACATGTTGTAGATAGAAAAGGTGATTAAAATCCTATTGCTGATAATTTATCTCGTTTGGAAAACATTTCTTTTGATCCTATGCCTGTTAATGATAGTTTCCCAAATGAATAGTTGGTTGCAATAAAGGTAAGTCCACGAGAGAGTCCTTGGTATGTTGATTATGTTAACTTTATTGTTTCCAAGTATTTGCCTCCAACCTTTTATGATCTGAGGCATTATTTTTGGGATGACCCACATTTATATAAAGAAGGAGTGGATGGTATTATGCGAAGATGTGTTACAGAATATGAACAACATGAGATATTGAGAAAATGTCATGGTAGTGCTTATGGAGGACATCATGCTGGAGATATAACCGCACAAAAAGTTTTACAATCAGGTTTTTATTGGCCTACTCTTTTTAAAGATGCAAGAAATTTTATTTCATCATGTGATGAATGTCAAAGAGTTGGTAACATTTCTAGATGCAAAGAAATTCCTATGAATTATTCTCTTGTTATTGAACCATTTGATTGCTGAAGATTTGACTTTATGGGTCCTTTTCCTCCTTCAAAAGGGTACACTCATATTCTTTTTGTTGTTGATTATGTTACAAAGTGGGTAGAAGCCATACCTACAAATACCGTTGATGGTAAGACCTTTTAAAAATGCTTAAAGATGTTATCTTTTATAGGTTTGGTGTGCCTAGATATCTCATGACTGATGGAGGTTCTCATTTTATTCATGGTGTTTTTAGGAAGACTCTTGCTAAATATGATGTTAATCATAGAATTGCTTGAGCTTATCACCCTCAAACCAGTGGGCAAGTAGAACTTTTAAATAGAGAAATTAAATCTATCTTGCAAAAGTCTATTAATAGATATAGAAAAAATTAGGCTAAAAAGTTAAATGATGCTTTATGGGCTTATAGAACTGCTTATAAAAATCTTATGGGAATGTCTCCTTACAAAATGGTTTATGGTAAAACTTGTCACTTTCCTTCAGAATTAGAACATAAGACTTATTGGGCAGTGAAAGAACTGAATAAAGATTTTAAACTTGCTGGTGAGAAAAGATTGCTTGACTTAAGTTCCTTAGATGAGTGGAGAAATGAAGCTTATGAAAGTGCTAGACTTTTTAAAGAAAAAGTAAAAATATGGCATGATAGGAGAACTCTCAAAACGGAGTTCCATGTTGGTGAGAAAGTTCTATTGTATAGATCTCGTCTCAGATTTTTTTGCAGGAAAACTACTCTCAAAATGGAAGGACCTTTTGTTATTGAGGAGGTGTATCGTTCAGGTGCTATTAAAATCACTTCTTTGAGAGACAACACTACACAAGTGGTGAATGGTCAAAGGCTCAAACATTATATTTCTGGAGATTCTTATAATGAAGATGTTGATATTATCCAAATGGTGAATATGGAAGAATTTATTAGATACCAAACTCAGGAACCTGCAGAGTCTGCTTTTGAATAGGTAAAAGTGCTGAAAATAGAAAGTTCGCGAAAAACTTTGTTCTTTATATTTTTGCAGTTTTTATTCCATATGGAAGGTAACAAGACGAAAAAGGGAAGGAAACGGAGCCCGGGTGGCCCACACCACCCAGTGGCGTGGGCCCCACCTGGCCGTGCCACCAGGGGTGTGACCACCTCTCAGCTCGTCTCCGTCCCGTTTTCACCCAGTACCTTCCTTATGTCATAAAACTCCGTAATATATAATCACCCAGACCCCCCGAGGTCCGTATATCGTGTTCTCGTCGTGTCTTTGTTTCGATCTGTTTCTGTCAAGAAATATTCTCAAGTTTAGAGGCATCATGGTATCCGCCAACGACAAGGGCAAGAAGCCCGTGGAAGATGATCTTCAAGACCCTAAGCAGGACGAGGAGGTCTTGGTTGAGGATGAAGAAGAAGTGGAGGAAGACAAACGTCCGGACACCCGCGCCACCATTGCGAGCATTGGAGTGGTGGAAAATCCTATCAAGCTCAAGAGGACGACACAGATGTCTACGGGAGGGAAAACCCCGCGTCATTGCCTAGATCCATAGTCACTTCCTCCATGCACCAAGAACCCCTTCCATACTCTTATACATGAGCAGCAATTCCAAAATTTTCCCAAAGGGAAGTTTCCCTCTAGTTGGGATATGCCTCGTTCTAACCATGCAGGGAAAGAATAATCTAAGAAGGAAGAGTGGGGAAATAGTCACAAGGACTGGGATTCTTGGTCCGACATGATCATGAACCACATTGAGCATATTCAGAGTTGATTCGGAATCTAACCTTAGAGATTGAGGATTTGAGGAAGCTTATTATTGAAAATATTATCAAGAGAACACCACCACCGAAGGAGTAATTCGTCATCAGGTTTTGGCATCTCCTTGGTTTGTTCCAAGGTTGGGGGAGTGTCGCGGTATCACACCATTATCTTTCATCTTTTTACCTTTTTAGTAGAGTCATATCATGAATAGAGAAGTTATCATATAGGATGGTTTGCATTGTGGAAGTATCTCTCCTCTAGTTGGTTATCTATGTATCCCTTGGTGTGAGTGCCTTTATGGATTATTAATGAGAAGTTTCATCTTTTACTTTTTGCACATATTCTCTTAGTTTGCATTCTCTATTATGTGATTAATCTTGTTGATTAGCATTGGTATCACTTTGGGAGCATCAAGTAAATCTAAATTGGTTTTGGCAAACCTATCTCTGGTCAGTAGCAACACTTTTTGAGGTTTGAAAGGAAAAGAGAAAAGCACTTATAGGTAGTTTGTATTATTTTCTTTCTTGATTGGCTCATAAGATTAGTATTCTTTATTTAAGATCTTTTGTGTTTTCAAGGAAGATTGCATGTTTGTTTCTATCACTTGTATATTTGCTTGTTTCCTTCAACTCTTATGCTTGCTACCCAGCCTTGCTAGCCAAAAACCTATACTGAGAGGGAATTCTTCTCATGCATCCAATCCTTTAAACTTAAACCTATGCCATTTGTGTCCACCATATCTACCTATTAGCATTATTGTTATTCCAAGTAAATTCTCGAGTTTCATCTATATTTCAAATTAAAAATTATTTTCTTATGTGAAAACTAGTTAGTAAAGCTCTCACGAACTTGATGGCACACTTTATTTTCTTGCCCTTAATAAACTTGAACCATTGTGTCATCTAAGTTGTATATGCTTGCACTTATAAGTTTAGAATTAGCAGAACCGTGCTGTCACGGGGAACGCTTTCAACACCTGTAAATATCTACCCAGTTGATATCATGATATTTTGTTTATGGATGTCAGCGGTGTGAAATAAAAGGGGAGCTTGTAAGTCCATGGAGTTATGTATATGTGTTAGATAAACGTCTGGGCCGCTAGCCTAAGCCATGCCTAATCATGGTGGAAACTTGCAGCATCACCATAGTGAGCAATCTATGAAGCATTCTTCTTATAAAAAAGAGAGATAGAAAAAGAGAAGAGAAAAAAAGAGGAAAGAAGAGAAAAAAGCACCATTTCACCATGGTAAATAAGAAGATTGATGATATGCTCATTGTCTGTTGCCTTGTCATTTTGATATGGGATAGCTCCTGTCATGGGGCAAGGGGTACCCCATTGGCGGTTCTCTATGATACACATATACTTACAATGACAAGAACTTACCGGTAACTAAAGTTGAGTAGCATGAGGAACGACCCTCGTACTCAAGGGACATGAGATTGCCAACTTATACTTTGTCAAGAATATACTCCATATTTGTTCACTTTAACCTTAATCACCTCAAGATTCTTATGATAGGGGCAATGAGATATCAAAGCTAGTAAGTACCATAATCTTTTGGAAGCTCTTTATGAAACTTGAAATCCCTACTTCCCTCTGTGAAGGGCCTTTCTTTTACTTCTAAGTTGAGTCAGTAAACCTATTCCTTTCTATCTCCATCAAGCATTTGAGTTGTTGTGTTTCAATCATTCATATGATGATTTATTCGATCATGTTTCTTATCTTCTTTGTTTTGCACAAAACTCTTATTTGAATAAATATTACTTTGAAAGCTATCGTTGTGAAAAGCCTTTTATGTTTGAGCAAAAGGACTCCTATTATAAACTTCGTTACAAAAGCTTTTTTTGAAAACTAAGTATGATTTTTCAACTGTTCTCTAACCAAGAGCAAAGTTTGCCATTACCAATTATAATTTGTATTTATGCATCTTTATTATGACTCTCATGCCCGTTGCAAGTTAAGTTATATAATGGTGAGTTGCTTTCTATTATGAGTTGTATATTGGTGAATGTGATACTTCCTGTCTGTATTCTTTTATCGACACTTCACTCCATAAACCTGTGGTCATGTTTACTGAGCTCGGTTTTTGCTTGGGGACAAGCGAGGTCTAAGCTTGGGGGAAGTTGATACGTCCATTTTGCATCACTATTCTATATCATAATTTCTACTATTCATTGATATATTTCTTATTAAGAGGTGATACTTATGTTATTTCATCTATTTTTACATGTTGGATGACTTTTGGAGGATGAACTGTCGGAGTCAGGATTCTGATGGAAAAGCGATGTCTAGATGCAATATTTGCGAAGATCCGAAAATTCCAGAAAATACACGGAAAATTCTATTTTTCCAGAAGACGAAGGAAGCCAGAAGGGGAGGAGAAGATGGGCCACAGGGGGCCCACACCATCCCCTGGCGCGGGCCCACCCTAGGCCGCGCCAGCAGGGGGTGTGGCCACCCTGGCCCATATCCTGCTTCGCCCCTTCACCTATAACTTCCTCCTGAAACCCTAATAATCGGGGGGCGACGACAGAAAGATTCCGCCGCCCTGCGGGGCGAAAACTATAGAGAGAGAAAGAGCTCTCCGACAGGAAGATTTCTGTCGAGGAAATTCCTTCCCGGAGAGCGGAGATCGTCGCCATCAACACCTTCATCAAGCTAGACTTCATCGGGATCATCATCATCCTCACCACCATCTCCATTAGCACCATCATCACAACTCCATCCCGTTGTAACAGTTGGGTTGAATCTTGCATAGTTCTTAGGGGAAACTTTCGCGGTGTTGATTACTTTTATAGTTGATGCTTTTGAGTGGAACCTTTGAATCTTTGTTTATGTTCAGATTGTTATTCATCATTATATCATCTCTGATCTTGATCCATATGATGTCTCGTGAGTAGTTCTTTTAGTTCTTGAGGACATGGGAGAAGTCTTGTTGTTAGTAGTGGAATTGTGTTGAGTAATATTCAATGGTTTGATATTTAAGTTGTGGTGCTATTCTTCTAGTGGTGTCATCTGAACGTCGACTACATGATACTTCACCATTTATGGGCCTAGGAGAATGCATTATGTATTTGGCTACTAATTGTGGGGTTGCCGGAGTGACAAAAACCTGAACCCCCGTTAGGAAACCTTTGCACAAGGGAGTATAGAATCTTAGAGTTTAATGTTGTGGTTAGGTTTTTATCTCAATTAGTTTATTGTAGTTGTGGATGCTTGCAAGGGGTTTAATCATAAGTATGTATTAGTCCAAGTAAGATCGGTACATTAGCATAGGTTCACCCACACACACGGGCGGACCTTCACGGGGGCGAACCTGGGCTGTCGCCCCCCCAGCGAAAAGTAATTTTGTTCACTACCCCTTAATATATTCAACCCATATGACCTATTTATCCCTTCTCACTCTACCTCGACCTGGAACTGGAACGATCGACTGTTTCTTCTCGGTCCTCTCTCTCTCTCTCTCTCTCTCTCTCTCTCTCTCTCTCTCTCTCTCTCTCTCTCTCTCTTGTCTCTAAGACCGGCAGTTAGGCGGCGACACAGTGTTGCCTAGGCTTGACCTGCTGCCGATGGCGCTGGGTGACAGAGGCAGCCTGCCGGAGACTAACTCGTCTCGTCATGGTCGTGTGCGAACGCATCGACCAGCTAAGCAGCAGCAGACTCGCAAGTCGCAGGCTCGATCTCCATTCACAAATCTTCCCGTAGAAGCTGAAGCTAGCTCTCCGGCCAGCCAGCGAGCGACCACTGCTGCTGATAATTTTCCCTGTATGTATATTTCCAAACTATCAATTCTAGTTTTTGTTGTCATAATTTCTTGCATCTCACAATTGGGGAAATGCTATCTTGTCACAGATTTTGCCACAAATTAAAAAATTTGGTTAAAGATTGTTGTTCCACCGTGTAGGAAGGAAGTAAAGATGAAGGCAAAACCATTGATTCATTTGATAAGTCCAGCCTCTGTCTTGTTGATCGAATTTGGACAACAAAGTCAAGCATAGCATGTACATCAAACTCAAACAAATAAAGTTATATTCTTTACATTTCACGGGCACAAAGAGGCGAAGAGCTGATCTGTAGTGATTGGCACACGAGTCTTTGATAAGTGAAAATCCATGGTTAAGTAGTACTGTAGATGGTTTCTTTTATTTTAGACTACCTTATGCATATATTGATCTTATAAATGTACTTTGTGGACAAGGTCAATCTCAATATATAAGTTCCAAAAAATTCTACACATTCTACCTTGTTGCCATCATTTGATTTTCTTCCAAAAACAATTTTTCATTTCATTTTGTAGCTTTGCCCCCCCCCCTAGATTTTCGGCAAGGTCCGCCACTGCCCACACAACACTTATCCAACCAAAGAAGATTAATCAACTATATGAAGCGAAAACACTTAACAGTATTCTCATGTGTCCTCGAGAACGTTTGGTCCTCATAAGTAATACAACCGGCTTGTACTTTGCTGAAGAAAGGATTGAGCCACTCGCTGCATTTATAATTGTTGCCTTTTATTTACTTGCACTTTATTTCTTTATATTATCAAGAAAAACCTAAAATCCGTTTGCTAAGTATTTACAGAGAATTCCTGATCCAAACCACTAGTGAACACCTTCTGCTCCTCGTTGGGACCGACACTCCTATTTATCGAAAGTACTACGATATACCCCCTATACTTGTGGGTCATCATTGCTCTAATAGATCTTCTTCCTCGAGGTAGAGAGCCAAATTGGAGGATCTTCTTGAACCTCGACTCGACACTTTGTGTTGACCTTGAGTGAAAGGTCAAGGAACAAATAGAACAACTACTCTTGCGGCATTATATTACTAATAGCCTTTGCCCCGGCAAGACACCACATTGCCATTTCATCTTTGATTTTATCCACAAACATGATCAACGTGATGGATTGGTTACGAAAGACTCGGCTATTTTCGTTCCTTCCAAATCTCCCACAAAACTAACATGGCAAGGGAGGCCATGGCTTTTCTCGAATGCCCTCTTTTGTGTATCACCTCAATCCACCACTCCTTGACGTTGCGCAATTGTTGCCAAAGTGTAGTATCGACATCATATAGTCCAAGCCAATTCTTTAAGGTGGACCACACTTGGTGAAGCGGCATTTGCAGAGAAGATGAGCGGCCTATTCTTGTTGTTGGTTACAAAGATTGCATAGCCCACAATTTTGTCTTCCTCTTTGCTCTAGTCTATCTGCCGTCCAACCAAGCAACATTTTGCACTTTGGATATGCCCGTGGTTGCCAAACCAAAGAAGGCATTGACTTTTCAAGACCTAAGAATTGCATCTTATAGGCCGACTTTGCGGAGTAAGGGCCATCATTTGTGAGCTTCCATATGATCTTGTCCGTAGTGCTCTCATCCAAAATAACATTTGCAAGTTTTTCCCATAGCTTGTAGAATTGTGTTAGCAAACTTTCCATCAAATCTTGTACTCCGTTAGTAATACCAGAAGAAAACGGGCTATACCTCAATCGTCTATACAATATCATGTAGGCCTTACCTCAGCCATTTGTCTATGTTTATACCAGTAAAACAACACCCATCAACAAAATTAAAGGAAAATGATAGGCTGTTGCCTCGCGTCATAGAGAACACACCATATTCTGGATGGGGCCCGCCATATCTCTTCTTCTCCAAAACGCATCTGGCTAAAACACGACTCTACGCTGCCATGCGCTGCTGTCACGCACGCCTTCGCTGTAGCTACCGCCGCCGCTTCCACCCCTAAGGTTCCTGCTGCCGCCGTGCCCATGGACCCTCCTCTCAGCTCGCCGCTCCTCCACCGGCCATCGCCTCTCCACCGCGACTCACCTGCCGGCGGCCAGCGAGTCTCCCCTCCGCTGGCAAGTGCATCTCCCCCGTTGTCGGGTGCCGACTAGCGCGACCCCCACCCCCTCCGTCGTCCAGACCGTCAGCCTAGTCGCCGCCGTTATCGGCCACACCGTCGCTTGGAGGTTGCGCACTGTCCCTGCCCCGTCACTTCATGGTCAAGCGCAGCAGACGATTCCCGGCGCTATAGAGCTAGTGTCTCTGCGAAATTACTGGCGAAGCCTGACGACAGCCTAAGGTGCTACCGCAAGAGGATACCGAAGATGCTACCAACGGTGGACGGCGTTGCTATCATGGGTGTACGGCGTTGCTACCGACGGTGGGTGGCTTTTGCTACCATAGGTGTACACAGTTGCTACCAACGGCAGACGGCTTTGCTATCTTGGATCGACGATGTTGCTACTGACGGCAACGGCTTTTGCTATCTTGGACGACAGGTAGCTAATTTTGCTACATACATTTTGTACTCTTGCTACAATAGCATAAAAATTTTGCTACACGGTCTTCGGCGAGGTCTCCGGCGAAAGTCTTCGGTGAGATCTCCGGCGAGATCGGGTTTGCTACATTAGCACAATATTTTTGCTACACGGTCGCCGGCGATGTCTGCGGCGAACTCTTCGGCGAGGTCCAGTCTATTTTTCTATTTTCTGGGTCAAACCGTTTTTTGCTACGTTGTAGCAAAAGCGGACTATTTATAGCAAAACGAGTATGTCTATAACAAAAACGGGATTTTGACCTAAAAAAGAGGACACGTGGTTGGGTGGTTGGCTGGGGACCCGCGGATAAAAAACACAAATCCCCCGGAAGACGTGGTAGTACTGCCCAAAATTAAACTACTACCATCAACTTACATATTGAATGAGGTACAAATTGAATTTTTTATAAGAGAACACGGACTGAATGAAAAGACCTATGGCAATCCAATTCGCTAAGTGAGGAATGAGGTACAAATTGAATTTTTGATAAGAGGGCACGGACTGAATGTAAAGACCCATGGCATCCAATTACAGGAAGGCTTTGTGAACAAGTCACTTACACAATGACAGCTACATTCTTCTGTTTAAGCTTTGTATGCCATCTGCCTCACATACTGGCTTATATATTTCCTGGTCATTTACATGAATTTAACTTAGACCATTCTATCTTTCTGATCTTGAGAATCTTCAGTACTATCCATGAATTTGTCTATTTTCGGTTGCCATGTCTTGAAGCTCTCGACTCTGGATCGTTTCATCGACATCATCAGTCTTGAGCTAACTGAATTTTGTTTTAGACCGGTTGCTGGCTTTTTGTAATTTGACATAGAAACAACTGATTGTTAAACAAACACCTTTCTAGCAGAAAACCTACAAATTAGAATCTAAAGTACTCACGATATAATCTAGGAAAATAAACAGGAGTCCATTATTTTTGAACCAAAAAAAGGGCAGCTCCTTAGTACGGGTATCTGGCTGCATAAACATTACAACCTGACACAACACCCACCAGGCAATACAATTTATAACAAGATGTGCATCATCAAAATCCAGAGCTCAGTTTGAAAATCAAGAAATTAAGAAATACAATGCAGAAAGGCAGAAACAAAAACTTGCAAATCTATATTCGTACAAACTAAAGTACAGGAGTATCACCACTGGAGGCAAACAGTCCAGCCAGAAGAAATCAAATCGACAGAGTAAATCATTGGAACAATCCAACCAACGAACCAGAAGATATTAAATCGAGCACAGGCAGATTACTCCAAAGTACACTTATTCATTACCACGAACTGATGTAGTACAACTGTTTTCACGACGCCAACACATAGTATTAGACAGAAACGACTTGACACAAACGATACAGACTTCACTTCATGGGTGACAGACTGACAGGGCAACCACAGCCACAGCAGCAGCTCCAGCACCAACACACTTACTGACCACCACGTAGGCGGAGCACCAGGTGGAGGGTGGACTCCTTCTGGATGTTGTAGTCGGCGAGAGTGCGGCCATCCTCCAGCTGCTTGCCAGCGAAGATGAGGCGCTGCTGGTCCGGGGGAATGCCCTCCTTGTCCTGGATCTTGGCCTTGACGTTGTCGATGGTGTCCGAGCTCTCAACCTCCAGGGTGATGGTCTTCCCGGTCAGGGTCTTCACGAAGATCTGCATACCACCACGCAGGCGGAGCACCAGGTGGAGGGTGGACTCCTTCTGGATGTTGTAGTCAGCAAGGGTGCGGCCGTCCTCCAGCTGCTTGCCGGCAAAGATCAGGCGCTGCTGGTCCGGGGGGATGCCCTCCTTGTCCTGGATCTTGGCCTTGACGTTGTCAATGGTGTCCGAAGACTCCACCTCAAGGGTGATGGTCTAGCCAGTCAGGGTCTTGACGAAGATCTGCATGCCTCCACGGAGACGGAGGACAAGGTGAAGGGTGGACTCCTTCTGGATGTTGTAGTCAGCCAGGGTCCTGCCGTCCTCCAGCTGCTTGCCAGCAAAGATGAGGCGCTGCTGGTCCGGGGGGATGCCCTCCTTGTCCTGGATCTTGGCCTTGACGTTGTCAATGGTATCAGAGGACTCCACCTCAAGGGTGATAGTCTTGCCAGTGAGGGTCTTCACAAAGATCTGCATCTGCAGAGAACAAAATATGATTGGTAAGTCTCAAAAAGAAGACCAAGGAACAGGACCAAACATCGCATGTTAATCAGTAGATAGGCATCAAGCATACAGTCAACCAACAAGCACGTATCTTGATACAAAAGATGTGAACAGGCTATAGATTTCTACACATATAAACAACAAATCTAATCTGAAGATATATTCTATCTCAAGAAAACAGTTGCTGATATCTAAGCTACACAAAGATGTTGAGATGGTGTGACCAATAAAGAGCAGCTGATATCTAACCACATCTGATGAGCATGCATATCATCTAAGCTACAGGTTGGCCAAACTACAAACCTAGATTATCTGGCCAAACAAGCATCGAGCATACAGTCAACCAACAAGCATGTATCTTGATCCGAAAGAATGTGAACAGGCTATAGGTTTCTATAACGCATATAAACAAACAAGTCCGAAGATATAATCTATCTCGAGAAAAAACATAGCTGATTTCTAAGCTACATGTCGGCCAAACCACAAACCTAGTTTATACCCGGAGAAAGAAGCATATTACGATGATGTGACCAATAAATAAAGAGCAGCTGATATCTAACCACGTCTGATGAGCATGCATATCATCTAAGCTACAGGTTGGATCTACTACCAAATTTGTTTCCAACAGTAATACGCAAATAACAAGCAGTGACTAACGAATTGGGAACCGTACGGCATCGGGACCTCAACCTGACCACGAACAGATCTACGCAATATCCCGCTCCAGAAATTGGCGGACACAGAAAGAGATCTACAAGTAAAATCCCCACGAAATCGATCACCGATCTAGCGTGAACAAACAGATCGACCGCCTAACCTCGGCTATGGCAACATCAGACCAAGCATCTAAGAGCAGGAACCGACCGAATCCGACAGCACTACGCATCGAACTAAATCTAGACGGGGCAGGGAGAAGGCGGAAGAGGCTCGGTACCTTGATGCGCTGGGGAGGAGGATTCGACGAGCTTCGATGCGATTGGAGGCGAGATCGATCGGGGATTTGTTCGTTCCGTTGCTCGGAGCGGTGGTGAGGATCGGAGGCGAGCAGGGGGCGGCTATTTAAGGCGGCTCGGGGCGGGCCGGGTCGGGGAAGGAATCCCGTGCCGTGACGGCTCCGTCCGTTCGATGGGTACCTCTCGTGCTCGTCTCCGCCACGCAATTTCCTGGACGTGTCCGACGCGGCAGGCGAGCCTGGCGGAGGGTTCGAGTTGAAGTTGTCTTCGTTTGATTGATTTTTTTTTCCTTGAGATTGAATTTTCTCTTATGCGTGTCGATCATGTAATTATCTTCTTTTTTGAATCGTGTCGATCTCATATTGTTGGCACGTCTAGTGTGTGGTCCAGCCGTGCTTGATCTAGTGCAGATATTTCGCTCTAAAAACATATCACAAAAAAGAGTGTCGCGGAGCCATGGTGATCGGCGTGGTCTTCCAGACAAATTTGAAAATTATATGCTAGTAATTGTAGTTACTAGTGAATTTTTTTGCTATGTCCATGGCACGCATTTCTCAGGACCGTTTCGGTGGTGCCATGGTGTCGAGCATTGCCCTATGTAGGCTAACATCGGGAGAGGGCTCTAACCTCGCCATGATAAATCGATGATAACATGCCTTCCTTCATTAATCGAGTTGGAAGGCATCGACGAATAATTAAGTTGGAAGGCATTAACCAATTATTCGTCAATGCCTCGGAATCAAGTTGCAAACAATAGCATGTACTAACACCAAGCATAGCCGATAGAGTATCGTTGTGATTATTTTGTTGTCCAACTAGTAAGTCAAGTTCTTTTTTTACCGTCGATACATATAATACTAGTTGAGGATGGCTGCAATGGAGATTCCTTAGTGCGGCGAACCATTTGATGGTTCGGATAGCGGAACAAATATTTCTTCGGACAGCTGAGCTAAATATGGTGCAAATAGTTCTAAAGCATACCGTGCAAATTAATTAGTGGTTGGGTACGCCGGGTGGTTGGAACTTATTAGCGGCAAAGAACCAATAATGCAATATTTAAAAATTAGTAGACAAATAAACTGATGCGAAGGGGACATGTTGCCGTTTTATAATGCTACAATCTGCCACACCATCAGCGCATTAAGTTTTTTAGACGAAAATTTATTCCCCACTGATCATTCTCGCACTAAACAAGCAAATGCACTAAAGTGCACGATGATGGTTGGTTCCAAGGGTCAAGAAGTTGTGCTTATTTTAACAAGATGAGATGCCTTTTGGATAGGATGAATGAACAGTGTCAGCCGGAGACTTTTTTTTTTCAAGCTATCTCCTTTATTTCACACAACAAGGTAACCCAGCGTCTGATGCCTACTAGAACGTAGGCTAGAGCTACAACCAAGACAGTGTACAACATGCAACCTAATGTTTTTGAACCTAATATTACAAAGCCTGTTCCTAGAGGCACAGTGGGAGGGGAAAAGCAAGTTCGATCTACACCTGAACGTCGTGCGGGGATCAGAACGATCCCGATAGGCACGCTTTCCCGGCGTGTGCGCCGTCTTGTTGTCAGAGCGAGGTACCTTCTGTACCATGTACCAGGTCTCCATTTGCATTCTTGTGATTCTGCACACCGGCAAGAAGTTGATTGAGCGCCCAGTGACTCGACCTCGAGAGCAGATCATCTGTAGCTAAAGCATCAACAAGAGCCTGCAGGACGGCGACTGGATCAAGGCCTGGCGTGGATCCAAGCGACTGGAAGCTGAAGGCCCAGGAGAATAGATAGGCTCAGTCGGATTAGGTTAAACGAGTGCCGAAGCCTTAACTGATTCGGTTAAGATATGTAAACCCTAGGGGGGTGAGTCTATATAAACCTCCCTACAGGGCGTGTAGAGGATACGTTCCATCATCCACCCAAGCGACTCGCCGCCTAGCCGTCGAGCTCGCCCCTTTGTACTTCCATCATAATACAATCTAGCAGGAGTAGTTCTTTACCCTCCGGGGGGGCGAACCTAGGTAAAACCCTGTGTCTCGGCCCTCATCTCGCACCGCAGATGGCTGGCCGCCCTTGCCCTTCGTTCTACTACTCGCTGCCGATTGCAGCGTCTGCCGTGGTCATTCCCACGACAGGACCGATGCATAATGAGAGGACAAGTGGATAGGGTCCTAGCAATGGGAGGGCACTTGGAAACAATAAGGGCCATGATGTAGGGAGAAAATGGCGGAACCCTCCGAGAGTGAGCAGCAACAACCATCTCATTCCAAATATAATCTGTCACATCAAGAGCGGTGCCTGAGTCACGGTTGAGGAAGGTGTTGAACAACAAATCAACAGAAAAACCATGAATCTCATCTTTGTTGCCCGCACGAGGAGTAACATTCTCACGAAAGATGCGGTGGAGAATATCATATGTGGGGAGAAGATCCTTGATCTTGCCAGCAACCCTGCGGCCCTGGATATACAGAGGTGTAAGGACATCCTTCTTGGAGGGGTGATCCCGCAAGTGACAACGGAAACCACAAGGAGTGTCACGGCCACGATCTTCATACCCCAAAATTGCAGCAAACTCAGCAAGAGTGGCTTCCTTGACTGCACCTTGAGTCATCAAGGTGATCTTCTGAGTGCTGCCAGTGTGGAAATGAGCAGTGGCATAAAACTGTGCAATGAGGAGTGGCTCGTAGTCATGCTGGAACTCCATGATAGGGAACAAGCCAAGGTTAGAGCAGATTTCCTTAGCTTCAGCAAAATAATCAAGGTTCTTGTTGATGTGTTCCATGTCAATCCACAACTGAGGCACCACCATCTGGATATTTGTTATAAGGACCTAATGATAGACGCGCTCTTGGAAATCATTGAAAAACAGACTATCTTCCATGTCCTCATCACGGTTGTGGGCATACGCATTGTCAATCCTCATAGACCAAAACTCAGACTTAGAAATGTCAGACAGTTTCCTTGGCCCTGATGGCCCTGAGCTGCAACTCTTGGTGCGCCCCGAGGAAGGGGGCGAGAGGGGGAACGCTGCCACGCCCAGAAGAGCGCTTGGTGACCCCCTCACGAACCCCACGGCCACCTCGAGTAGCAGGCAACTTCACATGGCGTCTCGGCTGAGGCATAACTTCATCCTTGGACTCCGTCTCTTCCTCAACAATCTCACGGTTTGCTTTGGAGCGCTTACGCGCACCCCTAGAGCCACCTGCATCCGTGAAAGCAAGAGGGAGAACATCAGGGGGATAAGGGCACAAGAATCAACAAGGAACAACGAAGAATCCATGATTTAGTAAACATGTTGAGGATAGTTGGGACCGGTACTACCAGACCTGGCAACCGGTAGTACCGCTTGTGAGCGGTAGTACCGGAAAATTTTCCGGTACTACCGGTCGAGCGATTCGGGCACAACAACGGTAGATCGCGGTCCAAATTGGCCTCAACAAACAATAAAACATAGATTCTACCATGTAACTATAAATGTATGGCGGTACAACCCCAAAGCATGCTACTTTCTTCAAGAATCTAAGCAAAAACCTAGATCCAACGAAGAAAACAAGAGTGAGAGAGACGGGGGCGGTTGTACCGGGATCCATGGTGGTGGAGAAGGGGTGGGAGCCCGCGAGGAATCCAAATCCAAAGAGGATCCGGGGAGGAATGGACGCGGTGAGGCTCCGGCGACGTCACGGGCTCCGGCGGCGGTGGTCTGTGTGGAGGGCGTGGGGAATAATAGGGCACTGAAGGGTGCCTCCCCACACGCAACCAATATATACCAGAAAACACCAATCGGTAGTACCGGTTACTGAAGCGGTAGTACCGCTTGAAAGCGGTAGTATCGATTCAACAACCGGTAGGACCGGTGACCGGTACCGGGCATGAGGGCGGTAGTACCGCTCCTAGAGCAGTTTCCAGGAATCGACCTGGGAACCACCCAGGTCCGGTAGTACCGCACATATAACCGGTAGTATCGGTCCCACCAGATTCCATAGCCAGGGAAAAATGAGGGATTCTTGTGCGGATTGGAAGAGGGTTTTTCGAGGGGGTAGAAAGTCTTGGGTTAAGATAGTCGCACTATGAAGCACATTCGCTCTGAAAATCGAGATAAAGATGTCAAAAACCAAAATAGAGTGCATGAGACTAAGATCAACAAATTCAAAGGATGACAAACACGAGTAAACGCAAACCTCTCGAGTGAGAGAGGGCGGTGGCCTTGGCCACCATATATGAGTATACTCGGCTTTGCACCACGAAGATATATCTTGGGTCCATTACCGAAACTCATCATTTAAGCTCACATATCACAAAATGATATTAAGAGGAATGATTTTGATTGCTTTGGGCACAATGGGGGGAGGGATAGTCCAATCAATTAGGACCGCACTCCCCTATACCATGCCTACACCTAGACCAAATATGGGTCAAATCATAGGTGAGAATGCAATATGATCAAGTCAAGCTCCTTGAATCTACGATATTTAGTTCATTCTTCAAATAGCAAAACCTTGCTTCATCAAGTGGCTTCGTGAATATATCGGCAAGTTGATCTTTGGTTGACACATGTGATAGATCAATATCACCACGAGCAACATGATCCCTAATGAAGTGATGGCGAATCTCAATATGCTTTGTCCTTGTGTGATCCACCGGATTGTAGGCAATATTTATGGCACTTTCATTGTCACATAGAAGAGGCACTTTGTCACAATGGACACCGTATTCCTTTAAAGTTTGCCTCATCCATAGCAATTGGGTGCAAGCACTAGCAGCTGCCACATACTCGGCTTTGGCGGTGGAGAGAGATATACAATTTTGCTTCTTAGAATACCAACATACCAAGGACCTACCAAGGAATTGGCAAGCCCTGGATGTTGATTTTCTATCATCCTTATCACCCTCCCAATCCGAATCCATGTATCCACAAAGAGAAAATGTTGACCCTAGAGGATACCAAAGACCATAAAATGGGGTATGAACCAAATATCGAAAGATTCTCTTAACAGCCATCAAATGGCTTTCTTTAGGAGCCGCTTGATATCTTGCACACACACCTACACTCAACACAATATCGGGTCTAGATGCACAAAGGTAAAGCAAAGAACCAATCATAGACCGGTATACCTTTTGATCCACATCTTTACCATTTGGATTTTGTTCTAGATGAGTCTTTGTAGCCATGGGAGTAGGAGCTCCATTTTGAGCATATCTTGAGTATACTTGGCTTGATTGAAGAATGTCCCTCCTCTAACTTGCTTGATCTCAAAACCAAGAAATACTCTCAACTCCCCCATCAAAGACATCCAGAACCTACTAGTCATAAGCTTTGAGAATTCATCATTAAAAGCTTTGTTATATGAGCCAAAGATAATATCATCAACATATATTTGGCATACAAAAAGCTCCCCGTTGACCTTCTTAGTAAAAAGAGTGGGATCGATTTTCCCAACCTCAAATCCACGATCAAACAACAACTCTCTAAGGTGCTCATACCACGTGCGTGGGGCTTGCTTGAGCCCATAGAGCGCCTTATCAAGTTTGTAGACATGGGTTTGGGAAGTTGGGATCCTCAAATCCCGGGGGTTGCTTTACATATACCAATTCATTTAATGGACCATAAAGAAATGCACTTTCCACATCCATTTTTTGCAACTTAAAGTTATGATGTGCCGCATAAGCAAGAAGGATACGGATGGACTCAAGGCGAGCCATGGGTGCATAAGTCTCTCCATAGTCAATGCCTTCAATTTGAGAGAACCCTTGTGCAACCAATCTATCCTTGTTCCTTACTATAATTCCATGCTCATCTTGCTTGTTCTTGAATATCCACTTTGTTCCAATAACATTGCGGCAATCCTTTGGCTTCTCAACTAACTTCCATACTTTGTTTCTCTCAAAGTTGTTGAGCTCTTTGTGCATAGCTTCCAACCAATCCGAATCTTCAAGAGCTTCCCACACTTTCTTTGGTTCAATCATGGAGATGTGTGCTTGGTGTTCACTGAACCTCTTCAATTGTGCTCTTGTGAAATTCCTTTCCTTAGGTCACCAACCACATTTTGTAGAGAGTGGTCTCTTAATTCCAACATTCTCTCCTTTCTAGCATCGCGACGAGCGTGGATCTCCATGTTGTTTCTTGGGGACCCTCTTCATCATTTTGGTCCTCGTCTTCACCATCAACTTGACCTTGATCATCACCGAAATCATTCTCTTCATTGAGAGGCAAAGATTGACCTTGGTCTTGATCAAGCGCTCTTCTAGCATCAATTTGAGCTTGTCTCAAGGCAATTTGTACATATATTCCTTGAACAATTGACTTGGCACCACTTGCCATCCTGGAGAATGAATCAAGCTCCTCTTGACTAGAGTCATCACTATGACCAACATGTTGAGGGTCCACATCTTGTCTTTGGCTTGTGCCATTTCCCTCCTAGGTGGATCGAGCACGTTGAGGTTGTGAAGATGAGGGATCCACTTGAG
The DNA here is from genome assembly GCA_916181665.1 of Avena sativa. Lineage (NCBI taxonomy): Eukaryota > Viridiplantae > Streptophyta > Magnoliopsida > Poales > Poaceae > Avena > Avena sativa. The sequence goes on from OV702284.1 coordinate 2,423,745, forward strand.
TGGAGCATAGTTCTTCTCAATCCTCCATAAGGGGTTCCTCAACAGGGCGGATATATCCCACACCCATTCTTCCTATGGCATCCTGAGGCATTTCATCATCTGCATCACAAGCATCAACACGCCCCCCTTGGGGACCATCATATTCTTTGAAGGTCACACTACAAGATTTTATGACGGCTCCGGAGAGCTTATCATAGATTCTATAAGTGTGAGATTTGAGACCATAGCCAACAAAAATACCCTCTAATGCTTTAGACTCGAATTTGGACAAACGAACACCTTTTATGAGATAGAAACACTTACAACCGAACACCCAGAAGTAAGATATGTTGGGCTTGTTACCGGTAAGTATTTCATATGGAGTCTTGTTGATTTCTTTGCGGAGGTAGAGCCGGTTTGAAGCATGGAAAGTAGTGGATATGGCTTCGGCCCAAAAGTTGTATGGAGATTTAAACTCCGCCAACATGGTCCTAGCCATCTCAATAAGAGTCTGGTTCTTCCTTTCGGCCAAACCATTTTGTGGAGGGGTGTATGCAGCAGAATATTGATGTTTTATACCCTCATCACTAAGGAAATCATTCAAGGTGTAGTTCTTGAACTCGGTGCCGTTGTCACTTCTTATAATCAACACGGGAAGATTGTATTGATGTTGGACCATGTTGATGAAGTCGATGAAGGTCTTTTGGGTCTCACTCTTCTACTTGAAGAAATATACCCACGAGTATCTTGAAAAGTCATCAACAATCACCAAACAATATTTATTCCCACCAAGACTTGCATGAGATGGAGGACCAAAGAGGTCCACATGGAGGAGCTCCAAGATCTTGGTTGACTTGATGCGGTTCTTAGGCTTGTGAGGAGCATCATGCATCTTCCCTAGAACACATGCCTGCAAACACGATCTTTGGCAAAGGAAACATTTTCTTTTAGTCCAACAATATGGCCCTCCTTGTGGAGACTTTGCAAAGTTCTCATATTGACATGGGCTAGTCGGCGATGCCATAACCAACCCACATCGGCCTTTCTGAATAAGCACATCGCACTTGTAGTGTCTTGCCCCGAAAAGTCCACCACGTACAAGTCATGCTCGACGTACCCAACGAAAGCGACCTTGAGAGACTTGCTCCACAAGAGGACCACAATATCAACATCAATAAAGACGACAAAGCCCATCTTTCCAAGAGCACGGACTAAAATTAAATTGTATCCAAGGGTCTCAACAAGCATGACATTCACGAGTGTAATGTCGTGAGCAACCACTACCTTGTCGAAACCCATTACCTTAGACTTTGACTTGTCGGCATATGTCACGGTGATTTGATCATCATTTGGCTTTAAGTCCTTGACAATAGACGAACTTCTGGCCATATGACTCGTGCAACCACTATCAAGCACCCACTTTGACCCTCCGGAAGCATATGTCTACAAAAGATCAAGCTAATTTTTAGGTACCCATTTTTCAATGGGTTCGCTTTTGTTAGCAACAAGGGTCTTGGGAACCCAAATAGGCCAAGCAATATAACCATCATATGGGCCAACATATTGTGCATACACATCACCATAATAATCACGCATTAGAACATAGTGAGGGTTAGCACTTCCCGCAAAGTCATCATGAGACATAGTTTTACCACTTGTGGTCTTACTATCCACAATGGCCTTGTTGGTCTCTTGTGCGGGCTTGGCGTTCTTCTTCTTCTTGTTGTTCTTATTCTTAGTTTTGGAGACAAAACCAATGCCCCCTTTTTCACCACTAGGACTTTGCTTACTCAAAAGATCATCAATGGACTTGTTGCCTTGTGGAAATGTGGCCTTGGCTAGCTCCCCCTTCAACCAAGCATTTTCTTCAAGAATAGTTGTACTACTAGATGAAATGAAGTTACTAGGCGAAGGAATATTGGCCAATTGAGTTTGAAGCGTTTCATGGGACTTTGTGAGTGACAAGAAATCACTTTCCAAAGCCTTGTGAGCCTTGTCAAGCAAACTAAAGTCCTCGGCAAGTTTTTCATGAACCACACCAAACTCAATCTTGTCCTTTTTAGCCCTTTTGCATTTATCAATAGCATGATCACGTTCTTTGATGAGTTTATTAACAATAATGTCATTGGCCTCATCAAGCCCTTAAAGTTTTAATTCAAGTGACATCCTAGTCTCTTGTTCTTCTTCTAGAGCATTATTTAAAGCCTCTAGCTCAACCATGTGTTCATGCCCAAGTTTACATCTTACATCTAGGAGCTCTTGTGTGTGGGAAAGTTGATCTAAGATGTTTCCAAAATGTATCTTAGCATCCCCTTGTAGGTTAGTCATAAACTCATCGATAGCAATTAATTCCCTTTTAACATCAAGTGACATCTCATCATCAATTTCATCATTAGCTAAGGGAGTGGAGTGAGATGATGAGGATACCTCCATTCCTCTTGCCATAAGGCAAGTGACGTTCTTGATGGGGGAATTCTCATTTGGAGAATCAAAGAGTGAGAATGTCGGAGTAGAAGTAGTGGCTAGAGCCGCCACACCATTAGAGGTTTCCTCTTCCTCATCTTCATCGTCTTCATTGTTGGAGGAGTATTCTTCATGAGTGATCAAGACAATTTATCCCGACTTCTTGTTGATGGGATTCTTCTTGATGAAGGGTTTCTTGTAAGGGGATTTGGAAGCTATCTTTGGCACTAGTTTGCCACCATGATCTTCTCTTCTCTCATAGGGACAACTGGCCAAGAAGTGATTTCTATCGCCACAATTGTAGAAAGTTCTCAATCTTGGCATATTGCCTCTTAGTCCATTGGGGTTGATTTTTTGTTGCATTTCCATCTTGGCCTTCGCGGGGTTCTTCCAGAAGTTGTTTGCATAGAAATCCATATATTTACCATGGAACTTCTTAACATCTTCTGGGTTGCTCATGCATAGGCCATCATCACTGTCATCACCATCCACATGTTCAACAACTTTGGCCTTCAATGCAACATTGACAATATTGCTCATACCAAGGGCATGAGAACGGGCATCTTTGGCATTCTTGGCGGCAACCTTGAAAGAGGCCATCTCTTGCATAACTTCATTGTAGGTCATGAGATGGTAGTTGTGTCTTCCTTGTAGGCTCTTCAAGTCGGTGGGCTCAAAGGGCATGAGTGCACTCACATATTTCCTCTTTATCCACGCATCATCCACATGTGAGGCACCCACATTTCTAAAAGCGGTGGCGATGGTCTTGAGCCTTCGGTACATGTCTTCATAACCTTCCATCATGTAGAAGCCTTCGGCTTCATTGCTTAGTGCATCATATCGGTTCCTCCTCATGCTCTCATTTCCAACAAACAATACCGTGAGAGCATCGCAAGCTTCCTTGGCAATGCTAAAGTGCTCAATGTGTGGGTAATCCTTTGTATCCAATCCTTGTTGAATCATTTGCAAGGCAGTGGCATTGAGTTGACTATTGAAAACCTCTCTTCTTGTCAAGTTGTTTGGATCCCCAATAAAGAGTCCATGCTTGATGATGTTCCATAGTCAATGCAAGAGCTGCGCATATGAGTTCTCATTAGAGATTGCCATTGAGAAAAAGTAGCATATTCTTCAAGCTTAGGTGGGTCACCTCTATTGTATACATGAGGGTGAGGGATTGGAGGGTCGGGAGAGTACCATGAATCACGGTGTGAAGGGAATATGCCCGAGAGGCAATAATAAAGTGGTTATTATCGTATTCCTTGTTTATGATAAATGTTTATTTTACATGCTATAATTGTATTAATACGGAAACGTTAATACATGTGTGTTTAATAAACAAAAGGTAGTTCCTAGTTATGCCTCTGTTATAAACTAGCTCGTTGATTAACAAGATGATCATAGGTTTCCTGATCATGGACATTGGATGTTGTTAATAACGAGGTCACAACATTAGTGTAATGGTGTGATGAACATTCATCCGAAGTATAGCATTACGATCAAAGTCATTGAGTTTATATTGCTATAACAACTTACGAAGTGATCCTAATCCTTAGACCATGAGATCATGTCGATCACTAACACCGGAAGAGTTTCTCGATGACATCAAACGTCACACTGTAACTGGGTGATTATAAAGATGGCTTCAGAACTACTAAAGTGTTATGTTGAGACCCATGGATCGAGAGTGGAATTTTTTCATCCCGATGACGGATAGATATGCTCTGGGCCCTCTCGGTGATATCACATTGATTAGCTTGCAAGCAAGTGATTTGATCACTAGAATATTATATCACGGGAACGAGAAAAGAGTGCATGTCGGTAACGAGATCAAACTAGGTATGGAGATACCGATGATCGAATCTCGGACATGTAATATATCGTGAAACAAAAGGATTAAGATACTAGCGTAAAATGTTCACACGATCACAGAAGTCATCGTTGAATGTGTGGGAGTCAGTACGGATCTCCAGGTCCCGCTGCTGATTATTGATCGGAGAGGGGTCTCGATCATGTCTGCATTATTCGCGAACCGTAGGGTGACACACTTAAGGGATACCGACACCATTCGGAGCAAATGATATGCCAGAGAAAGAAAAAGGAAAGCGCGGGAATTTATTTCACTAGACACCGAAACTGTTTCGGTTGAAATTGCTGAAACTGGTTCTGCATGTGAAATTGAAATGTTGTAAGGGGTTTTATGTGAATGTTTGTTAATTAAAGTAATTAACAAAATTCTGAATAAATAAATAAAAGAGTTTTATTTAAATGAGAGCTTGCATTAAATTTGGTGGAAATTTAATGCATGTGAGTGGATTTTTTAGTGGAGGCTTTTTAATGGGAGTGGAGGCTTTTCATTTTGAGTGGGAGCTCCACCCACATGAATGTGGAAGAGGTGGGGGCAGCCCCATGGCTGGGCGCCATGCCCCTTGGGTGCCCCCCTCTCCCCTATAAAAGGCCCCCCTCTCCTACTCTCAAAGCACACCTCCTCGCGAAGGATCTCTCTCCCCCTTTAGAATTTCCCCATGGTCTCGGATCAGCGAGATACATGTTCCCGGTGGCTTTTTCTAGAAGGATTTGTTGCTTCCGCTGCTTCGCTAGAGCGAGGGCGTGGAGGTTGTCGGGGTACCCGTATGTGTGTGCGATCACGGATGCACCACTGCTTTGAGGTGTTGGACTTGATCGTGCTGGACCGGCTGGACCAGATGGACTTCATCACGATCTTGAGATCGGCAAGCGTTCGTCTACATCATCCACGAGTACAACCTCGTTAACGCTATTCGGTCTTCGAGGGTATGTATTCTATAGATGTATATCCACCCGTTGCTTGTATCCAGTAGATAGATCTTGGTACTTAGATGTTCCCATCGTAGGAAATTTTTTGTTTTCTATGCTGCGAACCCTACAGTGGTATCAGAGCCGGATCTATGCGTAGATACTTTGCACGGGTAGTACACATATGAGTATGTGGGTGATGATGATCATTTTATTGCTTCTTTGTTGTACTTTGGATATTGGTGGCATAGTGGGATGAAGCGGCCCGGACAAACTTTACATGTCCTCGCACATGAGACCTGTTCCACGCTTGACATGCAATTAGTTTTGCATAAGTGGCTAGCGGGTGTCTGTCTCTCCTACTATAGTCAATATCTAATTTGCAACGAGTTGTCAACAATTTGGTTATCCTCGTTGTGGTTCATGTTCGTAGGTAAGAACGGTTCTATCTTCGAAAGCCCTAAGCCACGTAAAATTTGCAATGGATAAATTAGAGGCGTCTAGTTTAGATTGTTGCTGGGCTAGTTGAAAGAACATTTCTTAATCCCTAGTGTTTTGTGTGTTAGATAACAATACCAAGGATCTTTTAATGTGTGTTGAAGTGTTGCAGCTCTGAACTCTGCCTTTGGGGGCGGATAATCCGGCCCCATCAGGGGCGGAATATTGGCCGGACTTTCCGGCCTGGCCGGATAATCCGCCCCTCAGGGGGGCGGATAATCCGCCCCTCCTGCTCATCGCCAAGGCGCAAGCCCCAGAGAGGGGGGCGGAGTTTCGGCCGGACTTTCCGGCCTCGCCGGATAATCCGCCCCTCAGGGGGGCCGGATTATCCGCCCCCCAAGATTTTCTCCAAGCTTCACCAAGGCGCAAGCCCCAGAGAGGGGGCGGAGTTTCCCCCGGAGAATCCGCCCTTGGGGCGGAATTTTCGCAGGGGGCGGATAATCCGCCCCAAGTGGGGCCCGGATAATCCGCCCCCAAAGTTGGGCAACGGCCAGATCTGGGGAGGGGGTATTTAAGCCAACAATCCCCCTCCTGCCAGAACTCTTGATTCAACTCGAAAAAGAACAGATCAGATCTCAAAACTTCATACAAGAGTGCTCCACCAAGATCCACCCAAAGGCCCCATCCCTTTGGGAATCGAAGGAGGAGAACTCGATCTTCATCATCAGCAATCAAGCGCTTCATCTCCTCTCCATTCATTTGGAGAACCTCGGATCTAGTATTTCTTGCAAAGATCTAGATCCTCATTTTTGTTTATATTGATAAACCTTGTTTTTGTGACAGCTTGTTGTCATCCCGGGAGCCCCCAATTCGGTTGTGGGTGTGTGCCCCGATAGTATTGTAAAAGGCACCGGTTCCCGCCTCGAAGGGATCCAATAGTGGAGAAGGTGGATCAGGCCTCTCGTGGCGAGATCCATCGGAGAATAGGGTGAGGCCTATTGTGGCGTGGTGGTCTTAGAACCGCCCACCCCTCCAACGCAGATGTACTTCCCTTAACAAGGAAGGAACTGCGGTAAAACAAATCCCTGTGTCTCCGCGTGCTCCACTACGGTTTCCTCGCTCCTCCTTTACGTGCTTAGTAGTTAGGGTTTCATATAGGGAAATTCTCGTAGTTGCATATCTAGAGAATTTACTTTGTGTAAAGCCTAAAATTGGAAAAAGTATTAAAAATTGGTTAGCACCTATTCACCCCCCCCCTCTAGGTGCCCATACGATCCATTTCAATTGGTATCAGAGCCTCGGCTCTTATTTCGGGCTTAACCGCCTAAGAGAAGTATGGGTTCCAAGGGAGATGGGAGTGATGCTCCGGAGGTAGTCACCATGAACGATCTCAAGACGTTGGAAACAACCTTGGTGAGTTCAATGGAGGCTAAGATGGAGGAGATGCGTCAATTGATAATGCGTCTCTCCACATCCGCAGCATCACCTCCATCTAACTCTGAGGATACCACTCCGCAATCCAAGGAAACGGGTAAAACTGTTTCCAAAGATAACGAAGTGGTAGGTGATGATACTAGTAAGAACTCCTCCTCGAAAAAGGATAGCGGTAAGGATGGATACAATGAGGTTTCTCATGTGTATTCCCCTGATCTGCCTATTCCTCACCCACACATACATAATAGGGGTGATCCACCCAAATTATCTGCTTCTACTTTCTCTCAATGGCAATTTTTGATGAAATCTCATGTGTGCAGTTCCTCCATAGAGTTGTGGAAGATCATCGAAAATGGTCTTCACGTTGGAAATCCTAACAATCTCACAAGGAGAGAAGTGGTCGATAGCCAACTCAATGCTACAGCTCTACACATGATACAGCTTGGTGTGGGTGATAAAGACATGCCACACATTCAGCATCTTAGCACAGCTAAAGAAGCTTGGGATGCCCTTACCGAGCTCTTCATCGGAAATGAAAGTATGAGAAGGAATAGATATGATGCCTTGAGCAATGAAGCTGAAGGATTTTATATGCTGGATGGAGAAGACCACGAGGACATGTATAGGAGGCTCAAGGCAATAGCTACTACCTTCAGAAACCACGACGCTGCTCATGTTGATGATGCTTGGATCAAGCGCAAGTATGTCAGTGCTCTTATGCCATTTGAGCCCACAGATTTGAAAAGTCTCCAAGGTAGGCACAATTATCACCTCATGTCATCCAATGAGGTAATGCAAGAAATGGCCGCATTCAAAGTGGCTGCCAAGAATGCCGAAGATGCTCGTGCTCGAGCTATGGGGATGCAAAAGGGGGTCAACATGGCTTTGAAGACTAGTGTGATTGATCATGATGAATATGCGGTAGAAGGCCTGGACTGTCCCGAAGATATAAAAAGGATCCACGGACAATACTTGGCTCTTTATGCAAGAAACTTTTGGAAAGATCCAGCCAAGGCTAAAGCTGAACTAGATCGCAAAAGTGGAGCCTATGGAAGAAAATAAAATGGTCCCAAGCTGAGAACATGCTTTAATTGTGGTGACCGGTTGCACTTCGTAGCCGAGTGTCCATATCAAAGTAGAGAGGATAATGGAGGAAGACTCATTTTCAAAGACAAATCAAAAGCTCCACGTAAGAAACAGTTTGTAAAGAAAAATGCTCCTCTCAAGAAGCAACCAAAGATTGTTCTAGTAGCTCAAGAAGAATATTCATCGGGGAGTGAAGATGAGGACGAGGACGATAGCTCTCAAGAGGTGGCTGCTATAGCCACCACCACATCTACATCAACATCACTCTTCGACTCTCCAAACGAAAACATCATCAACAAGAATCCTACTTGTCTCATGGCAAGAAGCTCCGAGGTAACTTCCTCTAACTCTTCCTTTCCCAAGGCTATGATAGACATGGATGATCCTGCTAGTCTTAAGGTTAAAGAAGAGATTATTGCCTTGGATTATTTCTATACTAACTTGCAAGGTGAGAACAAAGTTCGTTTTGAGGCTCTTATGGATCAGTTGGCCCAAAACGAAGCACTGCTCGAAGAAAAGGGCAGAATTGAAAGGGAGGATGCAATGGAAATTGCATCCCTAAAAAATGCCCTTGAAGAAGAAGAAGAAGCTCGGGTCTCTCTTGAAGAGAGGCTTGAGTCTATGGAAGAGTCACATGAAGAGATTGTGACTAAACTAGTTAAGGAACGTGATAATGCGGTCACCAAGGCAAAGAAGTTAAAGAAGGAAAGGATTGACTTTGGGGCTGCTCATGATAGACTCTCCGAGGAATTGGAGAAACTTGACAATGCTCACAAGGCGTTGAAAAACAAGTTCTCTATCCTCAATGAGTCACATGATCAGCTTCAAAGTCGATTGGCCGAATATGATTCTCCTAGCTCGTCCAACTCAACATATAGTAACAAGAAAAATGCTAATGTGGAAAAAGGAGTGATCAAGGACATCACTACAAAGGAAAAAGGTGTGCTTGATGAAGTTCTTGACAAGCAAAGGTCAAATCATGGTAAAGAGGGACTTGGGTATGTCACCAAGTCCAAGAAGAAGAAAACCAAGAAGAACAAGACCAAGAATGTGCAATTAAAGACAAGCACTGCTGAGAAGGTTGTCATAAAAGACAAGACTAATAATATTGGTTTTGCAGGGTGTCACAATCCTAATTATGAACTCTTTTGTGATGATTATGGCGATGTTTATGCTTATTATGTTGGTCCTTTTGATGAATATATTGCTTGGTCTATTTGGGTCCCAAAGACCCTTGTTACTAACATGAAAGGACCCATTGAAAAATGGGTACCTAAAACCAAGAAGTAATTTTCTTGCAGGGCTATGCTTCCGGTGGGTCAAAATGGGTGCTGGATAGTGGCTGCACTAGTCATATGACCGGAAGCAAGGAGATCATCACGGAGATGCGTCCAAATCTTGATAATATCACAGTCTCCTTTGGTGATAAGTCTAAATCTCAGGTATTGGGTCTTGGCAAGGTTGTGGTTGCCCACGATATCTCTCTCGTGGACGTCATGCTTGTTGAGACCCTTGGCTACAATCTTCTTTCTGTACGTGCCCTTGGCAAGATGGGTTTTGCTGTTTTTATCGATGATGATTTGGTGGTACTCTTATGGAGCAAGTCTCTAAAGGTCGCTTTCGTTGGATACGTCGAAAATGACCTGTATGTGGTGGACTTCTCGGGGAAAACCACTTCGGGTCCGATGTGTCTATTCGGAAAGGCCGACGTGGGCTGGCTATGGCATCGCCGTTTAGCCCATGTCAACATGAGAACTTTGCAAAGTCTCCAAAAGGGTGGCCACATTCTTGGACTAAAAGACAATGTCTCTTTTGCCAAAGACCGTGTTTGCAGGGCCTGTGTTGAAGGAAAAATGCATGATTCTCCCCACAAGAGGAAGACTATTGTGTCATCGAAGAGGATCTTGGAATTACTCCATGTGGATTTATTTGGACCGCCTTCTCATGCAAGTCTTGGTGGGAAGAAATATTGCTTGGTCATCGTCGATGATTACTCAAGATATACATGGGTATATTTCTTCAAGCTGAAAAGTGAGACTCAACAAACTGTCATCGACTTTGCCAATGAAGTTCAACGTCAACACAATGTTCCCATCTTGGCAATTAGAAGTGACAACGGCACAGAATTCAAGAACTACACTTTAAACGAGTTTCTTAGCGAAGAGGGGATTAGACACCAATATTCCGCTGCGTACACCCCTCAACAAAATGGTGTAGCCGAGAGGAAGAACCGAACTTTGATGGATATGGCAAGATCTATGCTAGCTGAATTTAAGTCTCCTTATAATTTTTGGGCTGAAGCCATATCAACCGCTTGTCACTCATCAAACCGGCTTTACCTTCGGAAGATCTTGGACAAGACCCCATATGAAATACTTACCGGCAACAAACCCAACATCTCATACTTCAGGGTATTCGGGTGTAAGTGTTTCTTTCTTATTAAAGGTGTCTGTTTGTCAAAATTTGGATCCAAGGCTTTAGAAGGTATTTTTGTTGGTTACGGTGCCGAATCCCACACTTATAGAGTCTACAACAAGCTCACTGGGATTGTTGTAGAATCTTGTAGTGTGGAGTTCGATGAAAATAACGGCTCCTTTGTAGGGCAAGTTGATGTTTGTGATGCAGATGTTGAAATACCCCAAGATGCCATAAGAAGAATGGGCGTGGGATTTTTCCGCCCCATTGAGGAACCCCTTGTGGCGGATCGGGAAGGACAATGCTCCACTCAAGTGGAGCCCTCATCTTCACAAGATCAACAAGCTCCTACTGTTGGAGAAAACTCTGCACCAACACCGCAACCTGCTGAAGATCATCAGTCTCCTGGACAAGATGGTAGTCCCAGGCCGGATTATCCGCCCCCTCCAAGGGGCGGACAATCCGCCCCTGGCACTCCAACTTGTACCAGGGGATCCGAAGGAGAAATCAACACCTCTGAAGCTCCTAGGCCGGATTCTCCGGCCCCCAGGGGCGGATTATCCGGCCATGGCTCTCCAACTCCAGTCAGGCTTTCTCAGGAAGATGGTTCTGGTACTTCACCTCCCAGCCGGATAGTCCGGCCCCTCCAAGGGGCGGATTTTCCGGGCCTGAAGAAAATGTTCAGCAACAATCTTCTAACAGTACCGGTGACCAAGATCAAGGGCAAGGCAGTAATCAAGACAAGGATACAACAATTGAATCCACTCCTTCAAGAAACAATAAGGATATTGAGGCTCGTCGCAAGGCTCGTGCTGATCGCAACCTTGAACTAAGAGGTCACACTCTTGACAAGGTAGTTGGTGATCTACGACGAAGGGTATCCACTCGAAGAGAGCTTGCTAGCTTCTGTGATCATCAAGCTCACATTTCCATGGTTGAACCAAAGAAGGTTTTTGATGCTCTTGAAGATCCCGATTGGGTTGTTGCAATGCATGAAGAATTAAACAACTTCGAACGCAACAAAGTTTGGAAGCTCGTAGAAAAGCCAAAGGATTGCCGCAATGTTATCGGCACCAAGTGGATCTTCAAGAACAAACAGGATGAAAATGGCATTGTTGTGAGGAATAAAGCACGACTCGTGGCTCAAGGATTCTCTCAAGTAGAAGGGATTGATTTTGGCGAGACCTACGCTCCTGTGGCTCGCCTTGAGTCTATCCGTATCCTTCTTGCATATGCATCCCATCATAATTTTAAGTTACAACAAATGGATGTTAAGAGCGCTTTCCTTAATGGTCCTCTACATGAGTTAGTATACGTCAAGCATCCCCCGGGGTTTGAGGACCCCAAATTTCCGAACCATGTTTACAAACTCGATAAGGCGCTCTATGGCCTTAAACAAGCCCCACGTGCGTGGTATGAGCACCTTAAAGAGCTTTTGCTAGACCGTGGATTCGAAGTTGGGCAAATCAATCCCACTCTTTTTACTAAGAAGGTCAATGGGGAGCTTTTTGTATGCCAACTTTATGTAGATGACATTATTTTTGGCTCTACTAACCAAGCTTTTAACGATGAATTTTCAAAGCTTATGACTGACAGGTTTGAGATGTCCATGATGGGTGAGCTACGGTTTTTTCTTGGATTTGAAATAAAACAACTTAGAGAGGGAACCTTTATTAATCAAGCTAAGTACATCCAAGACATTCTCAAAAGGTTCAAGATGACGGATCTCAATGGCGTTGCTACCCCAATGCAAACAAAGTGTCATCTTGAGCTCAATCCCAAGGGTAAAGATGTGGATCAAAAGGTATACCGATCCATGATTGGCTCTCTTCTTTACCTCTGCGCATCTAGGCCCGATATCGTGTTAAGTGTAGGAGTGTGTGCAAGGTACCAAGCCGCTCCTAAAGAAAGCCACTTAGTGGCGGTCAAGCGAATCTTCCGATATTTGGTTCATTCCCCAAATTTTGGGTTATGGTATCCCAAGGGTTCAAGTTTCTCTCTGTGTGGTTACACCGATTCAGATTGGGCTGGTGACAAAGATGATAGGAAATCAACCTCTGGTGCATGCCAATTCTTGGGCAGGTCTCTAGTGTGTTGGTCATCAAAGAAACAGAATTGTATTTCACTCTCAACCGCCGAAGCTGAATATGTTGCTGCTGCAAGTGCTTGTACTCAATTGTTATGGATGAGGCAAACTTTAAAGGAATATGGTGTCAATTGTGACAAAGTGCCTCTTTTATGCGACAATGAAAGTGCTATCAAAATTGCTTACAATCCTGTGCAGCATACAAGAACCAAACATATAGAGATTCGCAACCACTTTATTCGGGATCATGTTGCTCGTGGAGATATTGCTCTGTCCTTTGTGAGCACGAAGAACCAACTTGCTGATATTTTCACGAAGCCCCTCGATGAAGCAAGATTTTGTTATTTGCGGAATGAGCTAAATATCATAGATTCAAGGAGCTTGGCTTGACTATTCTTGCACACTCACTTGCTCTTATTCATGTATTTGGTTTAGATGCGGGCATAGACATAGGGGGAGTGTGGTCCTAATTTATTGGGCCAACCCTCCCCCCATAATGCCGAAAGCAAGTAAAATCATTTCCCTTAATATCATTTTGTGATATGTGGGTCATCGATGAGCATTGGTTTTGAACTCAAGATACATCTTCGCGGTGTCATGCCATGCGCTCCAACATGGTGGCTTCGGCCACCGCCCTCTTCCTCAAGAAGAGTTGGTTTTTCATGGGTCTCGTTGGATTTTCTTGCATACCTCTTGTTCTTATGGAAAACACACTCAAATTTGGCCTTTGATTGATTTGATTCTTGCAAATTTGGGTGCGTAGTACCATCTCAGTTTGATTCTCTCAAACCCACTGAAGACGGGAATGACTACAACGAGGATGAGGAGGAGTGATCTCCAGGGGCGTTAGCATCTCTCTTCTTCCTTTTTGGCGTTTCGATGCCAAAGGGGGAGAAGTAGTTCTAGTAGGTCACGTGGATTTGCAAGGGTCGGGCACAAGCTCTTCGGTTTTAGTCGTTTTTATTTGCTTGCTTGTGCTTTTTCTAGTGTGATATTTGTGGTTGTTTGTGTAAGACTATGTCGCACTCCACAGTTTGGTACTATGTTTGGTATTCATGGACTTCTGGATTTATCTATCATGGACCCCATGTATTTCTGCAATTATGGAGCATATTTGATGACTTATGGATTCATGGGATTATCTATGTATGCCTTGGCTATATATTCCGGTGGTATGATTTTCTTTACCAAACCTTAAAGTAGTGTTCTACCTAGTGTGTGTATTTGTATTCAAATGCAAATCTTAAATATGCACACATCTAGGGGGAGCGTCTTTCATTATCTAAGGTGGCACTTGCCGGTTTCATTGCAAATCCTAGTATTGTCATCTAACACCAAAAAGGGGGAGATTGAAAGAACATTTCTTAATCCCTAGTGTTTTGTGTGTTAGATAACAATACCAAGGATCTTTTAATGTGTGTTGAAGTGTTGCAGCTCTGAACTCTGCCTTTGGGGGCGGATAATCCGGCCCCACCAGGGGCGGAATATTGGCCGGACTTTCCGGCCTGGCCGGATAATCCGCCCCTCAAGGGGGCGGATAATCCGCCCCTCCTGCTCATCGCCAAGGCGCAAGCCCCAGAGAGGGGGGCGGAGTTTCGGCCGGACTTTCCGGCCTCGCCGGATAATCCGCCCCTCAGGGGGCCGGATTATCCGCCCCCCAAGATTTTCTCCAAGCTTCACCAAGGCGCAAGCCCCAGAGAGGGGGCGGAGTTTCCCCCGGAGAATCCGCCCTTGGGGCGGAATTTTCCCAGGGGGCGGATAATCCGCCCCAAGTGGGGGGCGGATAATCCGCCCCCAAAGTTGGGCAACGGCCAGATCTGGGGAGGGGGTATTTAAGCCAACAATCCCCCTCCTGCCAGAACTCTTGATTCAACTCGAAAAAGAACAGATCAGATCTCAAAACTTCATACAAGAGTGCTCCACCAAGATCCACCCAAAGGCCCCATCCCTTTGGGAATCGAAGGAGGAGAACTCGATCTTCATCATCAGCAATCAAGCGCTTCATCTCCTCTCCATTCATTTGGAGAACCTCGGATCTAGTATTTCTTGCAAAGATCTAGATCCTCATTTTTGTTTATATTGATAAACCTTGTTTTTGTGACAGCTTGTTGTCATCCCGGGAGCCCCCAATTCGGTTGTGGGTGTGTGCCCCGATAGTATTGTAAAAGGCACCGGTTCCCGCCTCGAAGGGATCCAATAGTGGAGAAGGTGGATCAGGCCTCTCGTGGCGAGATCCATCGGAGAATAGGGTGAGGCCTATTGTGGCGTGGTGGTCTTAGAACCGCCCACCCCTCCAACGCAGATGTACTTCCCTTAACAAGGAAGGAACTGCGGTAAAACAAATCCCTGTGTCTCCGCGTGCTCCACTACGGTTTCCTCGCTCCTCCTTTACGTTCTTAGTAGTTAGGGTTTCATATAGGGAAATTCTCGTAGTTGCATATCTAGAGAATTTACTTTGTGTAAAGCCTAAAATTGGAACAAGTATTAAAAATTGGTTAGCACCTATTCACCCCCCCCTCTAGGTGCCCATACGATCCATTTCACTAGTGTTATGCTATGGTGATGTTGTAAGTAGAAGTATGAGATGATACTCTTACAACATACATAACGTGTAAACTCCATAGACCTTGGATTTACACATAAAGGTATGATAGTGATCATACCACGATGTACATGATAGAGATCATATGCGGGAACCATATCATTCCACTAATAAACATGTGATGTTTGATAGCATCTTATATTGCTTGTTTGGCGTTTTATTAGCATAATAAGATGATCCCTCATTTAGATATCAAGATAAAAATGTGTTCTTCCTTAAGTATGCACCGACAATGTTTCGTCGCTTTAAGACATCACGTGATGATCGGGTGTACTTGAATCCACGAGCATATCTCGGGTGTAAGACAGTTACACACGCGAATACTAAGGTTCTTACTTGGCGAGCCTAGCATGTACAGACATGGCCTCGGAACACGAACCGAAAGGTTAATCATGAGTCATATAGTAGATATGATGCCCATTTGATGCTCGCCTTTGAAGCTACGCCGACTCACGTGATGATCGGACTTGGTGTAGTGGATTTGGTTCATGTAATCACCAAAAAGGCACGAGGGATGTCGTTTTTGAGTGGGAGTTCATTTCTAATTTGTATTAGTAGAACTCAATTTATCATAAATTAAATCAAAGTGAATTTGCACAATTTGTTGTAGTTATTGGCATTCGTTCACCACCTTATGCATAGTTGTAATTGAGCTAATAGGACTATAGAATTCTGGATATTTACTTTACGAACTGGTATCGTATTGTGTTGAGTGTCAATCAAAGTTTAAAGTCCTATTGCAAACTTTCAGCAAACTCTATTTACTCCATGAAATTTAATAGTTGGTATTAAATCGAGAGTAACAATTCCAGTGTTAGTATCTTAAGTATCATGTTTGCCTCCATGATTCTTGATTGTTTTAATATCAAGTTTATCTAGGAGCTGAAAGAATTATTTCAGAAACCATCATGTGTTGCAGATATAACGATATCTGAAACAATGTTTTGGTTGCAATATGATAGAGTATAATATATGTTCTCATATTGGATGAGAATTTACGAAGGTTGGAGATGCTAGACATCCTAATCATCCAAAAGGGTTTTGGAAAGTAATGTTATACTCACGATTCGCCTTTATAAGCTACAGTAGCTTGATCGTGAAAGTCGTCATGATAATGATGAATAGAAGATGTATGTAAAGTGTTTACTACACTATAAGATTACTAAAGAATGGATTTTGAAAGAACGCCGATCATTTGATGATGGTGATCTACTTCAAAGTGCAAGTCCAAAGGTATTATTATTTGAATATACACGCTTTGGACTATGTTTCATGTATATGACGCCACTTCTGATGTTGATAGATTCTTTTAAAAGTAAAAGTAAATGTTGAAAGAGAATCTATAAAATATATTTGGCAGAAAAGAAAAGATTGGAAATATCCAATTTAGGTATATAGATGATATACATGTTATGGTTGTATTCTTTGCTTGTTAAACGATGTGGTTCTTGGGTATTGGATACCAAATTGGTTGGTATGAAATTTCATACGGAACGACGCAATTCATGAACCACAATGGCCTAAGTAACTAGCAAGAGAATATGTGATGATGTTCATCGAAAACAAACAAACCGTTGTTTGTATTTCTCGTTGACATCAAAGCTTGACTTCAAGATTTGTTTTAATAATTGTTATTTAAATCAGGTATTATGATAACAAAGGTTGTTCAAATAATTACCGTATTCCATATAATATGGATGATTTACAAATCTAGTTGGAGAAATCACATCCATAAAAACTAATGCTAAAATGTCGCAAGACAAATGATTGAAAGATCACTTACGAAGTGACATTGCCGTGTAAATTATATTGGAAAGAAAACATGAAGAATCTCCATATTCATGGATTTTTGGAGTCTTTGATTTGATCAAGTGACGCTTGTGAGACTTTCCTCGGGATAATTAAAAACTTCGTTCAAAGGCCAAAGAAGAACGAACGATTAAAATATTGGAATTTATACATATCGATGTATGTAGTCCATTATGTGTAGTCGTAAGCGATGGGTTTCAACTTCATATAATTTCTCCGGAAATTTGAGTGAATATTCACTTAATGAGAAAGAAGTATGAAATATTTGAAAAACGTTTCAAAGACTTTCAAGATGAAGTGAAAATCATTGTAACAAGAAAATAAATGGTTTATGATTTTATCATAAGGGATTTATTTGAGTTACAAGTGTAACAAGAAAAATAAATGAGATTTATCATAAAGGGATTTATTTGAGTTGCAAGTTTAGCAAAACACCTAGATTTACATTTCCCGAAACACCATAGGAGTATGGAGTGTTTGAGATTTGTAATGAAACCTTGTTTGACATGGTTGGATCAAAGGTGTTATTTATAAAACTGCCATTATGTTTTAAAAAGATTAAAGCTTTAGAGACTACCGCTTTTACACTGAAAAGAGCTCCATATTGATCCGTTGAAATGACACCATATGAGTTATGGTTTGGGGTAAAACCCAAGTTGTCATTTCTTAAATTTTGGTATGCTAAACATAAGTAAGTTGTTTACAACCGAAGTAGGATAAGCATGTCTTTGTAGGTTATTTCGAATAACAATTGAGTATTCCTCCATAACACCAAGGACAAAAGGTTTTGTCGCTTGAAATGTGAAGTTTCTTGAAAAAGGATTTTTTTGCAAAAGTTAAGTGGGAGGACAATAGAACTTTGATAAGGTTAACGAACCTTAGCTAAATGTGCTGAGTTGCGCAGCGCTGGAAATCGTTCCGAAGGCTGCCATAATGCTCATAGCTTATGTGCCTCAAAGGTTGTGGTCACAGAGATCTAAGTTCCTATTGAACCAAGTAGGTCGGTTAAACAATCAAATGCTAAGATTTGAGAGTAAATCATTATTGTTTGACAATGATGAACCAAATACATACAAAGAAGCGATTATGGGCCCTGACTCCATCAAATGGCTTGAAGCCATAAAATCCGTGATAGTTCCATACACGAGAAATCAAGTTTTGAACTTGGAAGACCCTCCGGAAAGGTGTAAAAACCTATCGGTCGTATTTGGATCTATAAAGAAACAGACATGGATGTTTCACATCTATGAAATAGTTGACATGTCGTAATGTATTTTACAACAATGTTCAAGGAGTTTACTATGACAAGATTGGATCTTTCATAGCGATATTTAGTCTGAACGGATTAAAGTAGCAACCACTACATATAATTTGGTATATGGTAGATGAATAAACAAAACAAAGTTCTTCTAATAGAATGGTTACCTAGGACGTGTACAGGACACGGTCCAAAGGGTTTTGTTCAATTCAAAGGATGCTAAAAGGGCATGCAAACTTCAATGGTTGAAGTAAGCATCGCGGAGTTGGAATCTTCACCTTAATGAAAAGGAGTTTTCATCAGGAGATGATGAAGATGCTTGCATTTGCAAGAAATTAAGTGGGAGCGCCGAGACATATTTCTAATACATTATGTGGATGACATATTGTTGATTAGAAATGATGTATCTTTTATTGACAAAGGCTAAGAATTTCATTTCGATGAAATACTTAGGCAAAACGCGAATATTTAGCGTGAATGTCTATAGTGGATAGACTGTGACGCCAATATGGTTGTGCCAAACTTACATATATGAGATATTGAAGGAGTTCAATATAGAAACGACAAGAAATAGTTCTTGTTGCATGGAAAGGAATTGAATCAAGATTCAAGTGTATCGACACTTGATAAGTGAAACAAGATTCAAGTGCTTTGACACTTGATGAGTGAAATCACGAGAATGTTTTGATCAATCATTCCATGATATGTACACATCCAGATATGTCCTATGCTCTAAGTGTTATGAGCATATACCAGAATGAATCATAAAATGATCATTGGACTATAGTAAGGATATTCTTATGATCTTTTGGAAGAACTAAGAATATATTTGTTTAGAGGTGACAAACAATTACAAATAGTTCATTGTAAAGCGTTACATTGATACTAGTTTTGTCACAAGATACAAATTAAGTTTACTCAATTTAAACTATGAGTGGCACAATGAAATGGAAAGGAGTTTTCATGATGGATTTGGATGTATTCCAAAGTTAAGACATTGTGACGAATACTACAACAAAATACTAAGTATATGACTGTTATAGTAGCAGCAAAGGAGGGAATTTGTGTCAAGTAGTTTGTTATCAAACTAAGGTGTGGTTCACAACGGGCTAACACTAAAGACATATTGTATAACAATAGTATCGACATGTTTTAACCCCAAGGAACTAACGGTCTCACCGAAAGACCAAATTTATACAATGCCATCTCATTGGAGAATGAGTTATGCGTGAAGACACAAAGACATGCAAATACACACGGACCTGAAAGCGTCAGATCCGTAGATTATGTTAACCACTTGCAGTTGCGTATATGGAACACCAGAAAGCCATATGTGTTCAAT
Organism: Avena sativa; assembly: GCA_916181665.1. Taxonomy (NCBI): domain Eukaryota; kingdom Viridiplantae; phylum Streptophyta; class Magnoliopsida; order Poales; family Poaceae; genus Avena; species Avena sativa. The sequence continues at coordinate 2,443,429 of OV702284.1, forward strand.
ACGCAAATTTTTCAAACTAGATTATTGTCTCTAGTGCAAGTGGGAGACTGAAGGGAATATGCCCGAGAGGCAATAATAAAGTGGTTATTATCGTATTCCTTGTTTATGATAAATGTTTATTTTACATGCTATAATTGTATTAATACGGAAACGTTAATACATGTGTGTTTAATAAACAAAAGGTAGTTCCTAGTTATGCCTCTCTAATAAACTAGCTCGTTGATTAACAAGATGATCATAGGTTTCCTGATCATGGACATTTGATGTTGTTAATAACGAGGTCACAACATTAGTGTAATGGTCTGATGAACATTCATCCGAAGTATAGCATTATGATCAAAGTCATTGAGTTTATATTGCTATAACAACTTACGAAGTGATCCTAATCCTTAGACCATGATATCATGTCGATCACTAACACCGGAAGAGTTTCTCGATGACATCAAACGCCAAAGATGGCTTCAGAACTACTAAAGTGTTATGTTGACACCCATGGATCGAGAGTGGAATTTGTTCATCCCGATGACGGATAGATATGCTCTTGGCCCTCTCGGTGATATCACATTGATTAGCTTGCAAGCAAGTGATTTGATCACTAGAATATTATATCACGGGAACGAGAAAAGAGTGCATGTCGGTAACAAGATCAAACTAGGTATGGAGATACCGATGATCGAATCTCGGACATGTAATATATCGTGAAACAAAAGGATTAAGATACTAGCGTAAAAGGTTCACACGATCACAGAAGTCATCGTTGAATGTGTGGGAGTCAGTACGGATCTCCAGGTCCCGCTGCTGATTATTGATCGGAGAGGGGTCTCGATCATGTCTGCATTATTCGCGAACCGTAGGGTGACACACTTAAGGGATACCGACACCATTCGGAGCAAATGATATGCCAGAGAAAGAAAAAGGAAAGCGCGGGAATTTATTTCACTAGACACCGAAACTGTTTCGGTTGAAATTGCTGAAACTGGTTCTGCATGTGAAATTGAAATGTTGTAAGGGGTTTTATGTGAATGTTTGTTAATTAAAGTAATTAACAAAATTCTGAATAAATAAATAAAAGAGTTTTATTTAAATGAGAGCTTGCATTAAATTTGGTGGAAATTTAATGCATGTGAGTGGATTTTTTAGTGGAGGCTTTTTAATGGGAGTGGAGGCTTTTCATTTTGAGTGGGAGCTCCACCCACATGAATGTGGAAGAGGTGGGGGCAGCCCCATGGCTGGGCGCCATGCCCCTTGGGTGCCCCCCTCTCCCCTATAAAAGGCCCCCCTCTCCTACTCTCAAAGCACACCTCCTCGCGAAGGATCTCTCTCCCCCTTTAGAATTTCCCCATGGTCTCGGATCAGCGAGATACATGTTCCCGGTGGCTTTTTCTAGAAGGATTTGTTGCTTCCGCTGCTTCGCTAGAGCGAGGGCGTGGAGGTTGTCGGGGTACCCGTATGTGTGTGCAATCACGGATGCACCACTGCTTTGAGGTGTTGGACTTGATCGTGCTGGACCGGCTGGACCAGATGGACTTCATCACGATCTTGAGATCGGCAAGCGTTCGTCTACATCATCCACGAGTACAACCTCGTTAACGCTATTCGGTCTTCGAGGGTATGTATTCTATGGATGTATATCCACCCGTTGCTTGTATCCAGTAGATAGATCTTGGTACTTAGATGTTCCCATCGTAGGAAAATTTTTGTTTTCTATGCTGCGAACCCTACACGGTGCTCACCCTTCCCACCATCATTTTGTGTGGAGGAATTATGGCTGTCTTGTCTACCCCCCACCATCATACCCTCGGGGGATACCGAAGCATTCCCTTTAGGTAAAACGTATGGAGGATCCTCTTGAGGAGAGGGGGATGATGAGACATCTTTGTCTTTAAGAAGTTGCTCAAGCATATTCTTGACTTCGTTGACCAAGGAAGAGCTCAATCTTGTTTCCAAGTTTTTGAGATCTTCCATGGTCACCGTGGTGGGCTCACCATCACCATCCCCTTCGCGACTACCCATATTCTCTTAGGCGGTAAAGCCCAAATAAAGAGCCGAGGCTCTAATACCAATTAAAAGGATCATATGGGCACCTAGAGGGGGGGTGAATAGGTGCTACTTCAAATTTTATTCCTTTTCAAATTAGGGTTTGACAATAAGGTAAATTCTCTAGATAATGCAACTAAGGTGAATTTACCTATATGACAAACAAGCACTAGCTAACACAATATTAAGCAAGAGCAAGTAAGTAAAGTGCGGTAAAGGATAGAAGTAACCAAAGTGGTGGACGCGGAGACACAATGATTTGTTTCCCATAGTTCCTTCCTTTTGAGGGAAAGTACGTCTACGTTTGGAGAGGGGGGTCAAACCACCTATGCCACGAAAGGCCTCCCTCGTTCTCCAATGAACCTCACCCCAACGGGATCGATCCACCTTCCACTATATCGGAGACCTTCAAGGTGGCAGCCGGCACCTTTACACGTTTGGTGCACACATCCACAACTTAATTGGAGGCTCCCAAATAAAAGCAAGTTGTCAAGACAATCAAAGACAAGCTTGTAAGAACCAAATGATCAACTTGTCCCAAGGTAGGTGGAGGGGTATTTATACCCCTTGGAGAAATCTGGCCGTTGGAGCAATAAATGCACCGGTACTAAAGCGATAGTACCGATTGCAAGGTACTACCGGTCCAGTACCGGACCAGGTACCGGAGAAGCTTCACTTGGTCGAGCCAGCTTCAGATTTGCCCGGTACTGCCCTGCGGTAGTACCCCCAAGCGGTAGTACCGGTCAGTAGACGCGGTACTACCGGTCAGGGCGGTAGTACCAGTCCCAAGAACCGGTTGGTACTGAGCGAGAGGGGAAGGGCTGGTCCTTCCTCAGGGCTACCCGGTACAGCCGAGCGGTACTACCGTGTCCAAGCGGTAGTACCTCTTGACACAAGCGGTACTACCGGTCGGGTAGTGCCGCTCCGCGGTACCGGGTGGTACTGAGAAAAGGCTAGACCTTCCCACCTTGCACTGGTGCAACCGGTACTAGGGGCGGTAGTACCGGTGCCAAGCGGTAGTACCGGTATTTTTCTGGTACAACCGGTTGGCACAAAGACTTTTGGCAAGGGCAAATGGGTAAGGCAATATTTGTGCCACAATCTACAAAACCTGTGATACACTTAGCGCACGATTAAACCGATAAGTGTGTTGTTATCAAACATCAAAATCACAAGGATAGGAAATGCTCTTTCAACTTGGAATGGTGTAACACACCATGCATAAGAATTTATAGTGGACACTTTGGAATAACTTGGTTTCTTCGGAGTTGGATGCATGAGTAGATCTTACTCATACAAGTGGAGGCTAGCAAAAGACTGGGAGCGACCAACTAAGAGAGCAATAATGACCATAATCATGCAGAGCGACAAAACATTACTAATCAAAGCATAGAGTGGTACTACGAGTCAAGGACTAAATGATCATAGAGGCTATGGTGACTTATTCATAGTCATAACATGGTGTGAGCATGAGCCAAGTCAACCCAAACAAAGCTTTAAAGGAGAATACCACAATACTATGCTTTTGTATGCTAAAACAACGCATGATTCCTTCAAGGCGCATTAAGAAATCTCAATTGTTTGGAACAAATCATGCTACAACAATAATCACTAAGCATAAAGTCAGAACAACACCTAGAATGGCATGCTAAAGTCTAAGTCACAGTCAAAGCAAGCTCCTCTTGTTCTAGTCAAGCAAGAACTTCTACTCCTCTCTAACACCAATAAACTTATTTGAAACAACACATCGAGAATGGGGGTCCAAACTACTTTATTCAAGCAAACTAAGCAAACTAAACGAAAACTAAGACGCTCCAAGAACAACACAACTATGCATGAAACAATAAAAATGAAGTGTCTAGAAAGACCTGAGATTTTTATTGATGAAGAAGGGGATGCCTCGGGCATCCCCAAGCTTTGACGCTTGTACCTCTTGAATATTTCTTGGGGTGACACGGGGTGGCATTCCCAAGCTTGAGCTTTTGTCCATTCTTCATCTCATCACATCATTCTTTCTCTACACCTGAAAATTTTCCTTCATACAAAACTTCACACAATCTTCATTAGCAACATTAGTGTATTCAAAAGATAATAGACCTTTGGGTTTAGCTATATAGCAGCAAAACTTTCACTAAAAACACAATCTACTATAGAAATTCCCTCAAAAAGTTCAATTTCTCAAAAAGAACCCCAAAAGGAATCAATAATAAGCTAATGCAAATAATGGCAGAAATCTGTCAAAACAGACCAATAGGTAGAAACCGATTTTTTCGAAGACCTTTTGTTGCTCAAATCAAAAATTGTTGAACTAATGAAAGTTAGCTAACATACTGGGGAATTTATTCAGAAATATCAGCTCAATCCGACTTACTGAGATTTTACACGAATTTTTATGGTGGAGCACAAAAATCTATTTCAGGACAGCAACTCCCCAAATCTTATTTCCCTCTCATTAGAGGTTATTCTTGGCAAAAAAGCAAATAAAAATGATAAGGAGAGGTCATTACAAAATTAATAACTACCAAGACTCAAGAAAACTTTTGGGTTATCTTCCAATAAGTACTTTTCTTTAACGCCTTTAAGTTAGTCACAAGAAGTGATGTCTACGCACTTCTATTCTTGTAGACAGTTGTTGGGCCTCCAAGTGTAGAGGTTTGTAGAACAGCAGCAAGTTTCCCTTAAGTGGATTACCCAAGGTTTATCGAACTCGGGGAGGAAGTGGTCAAAGGTATTCCCTCTCAAGTAACCCTGCAATCAAGATACAAGAAGTCTCTTGTGTCCCCAACACACCCAATATAGGTGCACTAGTTCGGCGAAGAGATAGTGAAATACAAGCGATAATGGTGCCAAAAAATAGCTTGACGGTGAGGCAAAGACTAAAGGCAACAAGAAGTAAGCAAACAAACATGCAACAGATCTAGTAGCAAACGGTGTTTCAATGCTTAGAAACAAGGCCTAGGGACCATACTTTCACTAGTGAACACTCTCTCGTATAAATATCCTCTATTCATGATACTACTCTTAACTACTCTCCGGTTGGACACTCTAATCATCGGTAGGGCTATAACAACACTCCTCAAAGTCCGCCTTCCCCAATCTAGATAACCCCACACTGTCACCTTGAGCACTAGATGGTTCCAACAAACACCACAATTTCATAGAGACATCCAACTCCAAATATAACTCATAACAAATATTCAATCTAGCCAAAGTGCCACACACGGTATGCCCGCTGTCACTTTCACACACGTGGGGAAAAGCATAGATCTATTAAAGCACAAAGAGTATTTATGTAGACTCAAGCCTAAGTGCCACCATGGCGTGCACGCTGTCACTTTCACACACATGGGGAGAGCAGAGATCTAATGAAGCACTTGAGTAACAAGGTAGATCTACTTGATTACAAAGCTCATGACCACAACAAGATCATGCATAGAGAGCGAGAGATGAACACATAGCTACCGGTAGAGCCCTTAGCCATGAGGAAGAACTACTCCCTCCTCATCATGGGAATCAACAACGGTGATGAAGATGGCGATGGAGATCGATGGAGATGGCTCCGGGGGCACTTCCCCGTCCCGGCAGGGTGCCGGAACAGAGACTTTCTGTCCCCCGAATCTCCCCTTCGGTGGTGGCAGCGCTACAGAGGTTTTCGTGGATTTCTTCTAGATTCCCTAGGGTTTTTGGGTCGGAGGCTTCTTATAGGCGAAGGGGAAGGCCGAGGAGGCGGCCATAGGGCCCACACCCTCCCTAGGCGCGGGCCAGGCTTGGCCGCGCCCAGGGAGGTCTGGCCACCCTCTGGTGCTCTCCGCCCCTCCTTCTGGATTCGTGTCCCTCACGGAAAGTTATTGACTTTGGCTTTTGTTCCGTCCAATTCCGAGAATATTGATTTTCTGCCTTTCTGGAACCAAAAACAGAAGAAAACAGGCAACTAGCACTGTGGCAACTTGTTAATAGGCTAGTTCCAGAAAAGATATAAAAACACCTCAAAGAAATACAAAGCAAAGTAGATACTAAACAAGCATGGAACATAAAAAATTATAGATACGTTTCCGACGTATCAAGAAACAATAATCAAGTATTTTCAAATGAAGAGGCATTAACATCAATACTCGAAATCTCTTCAACTAGGAAAGATATCTCATCCAAATGAGTTTTAGAGTATCCTTTCTCATCTCTCTTAGGTTCACTACTTTCATCAAACGGATTTTCAGGAACAATCCGATCAAAATTCTTTTCTAAGGCTTCATGCATTCCTACAAGTTTAAAAGGTATGGGTATCTTAATTTCCTCTCTAGGTTTGGTTTTATCTAAAGTACCCATAACATCTACACATGAGCCTAGCATATTGAAACGTTCAAAGACCTTTTTGGCTTCCTTAGCAACATCATTGAACTCTTTTAGTAAGGTTTCTAGGATAAAATCTCTCTTTTCAGGATCCTCTTCTTCTTTTAGTTTAAGAAACAAAATTTGCATAATGGGGTTAAGGTTAACAAACCTAGACTCCAACATATGAACTAAAAAAGCTGCAGTAATTTCATAATTAGGAGCAAGTTCTGCTATAGATCTATTCTCAATATCCTCATGTTTGCTAACATGATTAAAGAATTCTTCAACATTTTCTTTCCCAATTATGGAGCCACTACCTATTGAAAGGTCTGTCAGGGTGAACTTGGGGATCAACATGGTGAGCTAGGGCAAGGTGACAACTAGAGTAGGAGCTAATTTTTGTGTGTTTTTGATAAGGGAAAGCAAACCAAACTAATCTATTTTTTTGGAGTTTTTGATAAAAAGAGGCAAACAAAACCAAGCAAAAGAAACTAAGCAAAACAAAAACAAAGTAAAGAGAAAGGTTGTGAAGGACTCCCCTTGTGAAGACGTCCTTAGCCTCCCCGACAACGGCGCCAGAAAACTTGTTGATGCGTGTTGACAACGCTTTGTTGGAAGACCCCAAGAGCAAGGTGTGATGAGCACAACAACAAGTCTTCCCTCAGTAAGAAGCCAAGGTTATCGAATCGGTAGGAGGAAGGAAACAACTTCAAAGGTGTTGCTAGAAACTTGGAGACCTGCACAACACAAACTCAAGACTTTGCCCCAACGAACAGTGAGGTTGTCAATCTCACCGGTTGTTGTAACAAAGGATTAACTGTATGGTGTGGAAGGTAATGATGGTTTGCAGAAAGTAAACAGTAACAGTGGAAGGTATATCAATGGTAAAGATTGGACTGGGGTCCATAGTTCACTAGAGGTGTTCTCCTTAAGATAAACAAACATGGCATGCTAGGTAAACAAATTATAGCAGGGCAATTGACAGGACTGAGCAAGACATAACAATGCAATACTAGACATTCATGATCCTATGAAATTCGATTGGGCAATACAATAAGATACATTGACCGCCATCTAACTACATCTATGACTAGTAATACACCTTCAGGTTATCATTCGAACCCCCTATGCTATTAAGTTGCAAGCAACGGATAACTGCTTTAAGTAAAGTGTGTAAGGTAAACAATCCACTTGTTCCATTAACAAGGGACCATTGTTTTCTCCCTAGTGGAAACAACACATCTACAACCTTAGAGATTTCTGTCACTTCCCTTAGATTAAATAGAGACATGAACCCACTATCGAGCATGAATACCCCCTCTTGGAGTCACTAGCATCTACTCGGCCAAGATAGCTACTAGAAACGGAGAGCATGCAAGATCACAAACAACATAGACATGATAGAATCAATAAGACAAAACTATTAATCAATCTGACATAGTAATCTCAATATCCATCGGATCCGCGCAAACACAACATGCATGATTACAAATAGATGATCTTGATTACGAACGGAGCTCACAAGATCTAAACATGGTAGCACAAAGGAGAAGATACAACCATCTAGCTACTACATGGACCCGTAGTCCAAGGTGGAACTACTCACACTTCATACCGGAGGCTGGCATGATGAAGAAGAAGGCCTCCGGGATGATCTCCCCTCTGGCAGGGTGCCGGGAAGAGCTTCAGATCCCCCCGATCTAGGGACGATTGTGGTGGCGGCTACGGACTGTTTCTTGGGATATTGATTGGTGTTTTAGGGTTTTGGTATTGAGGAGTCTTTATAGGCGAAGAGGCGAGGCAGGGGGCCCGCCAGGGCGGCTACACCCCCTAGGCGCGGGGTGGGCCCACCCGCGTGGCCAGGGGTGTGCCCCCCTGGTGACTCTACTCCGTCTCGTACTCTGGCTTCGTGTTCCCCACAGTAAAATATTGACTTTGCCTTTTGTCCCGTCTAATTCCGAGAATATTGATTTTCTGCCTTTGTGAAACCAAAAATAGAAGAAAACATGCAACTGGCAATGTGTCATCTTGTTAATAGGTTAGTACCAGAAAACATATAAAAACACCTCAAAGTGTAGACAGAGCAAAGCAAAGTAGATACTAAACAAGCATGGAACATCAAAAATTATAGATACGTTTCCGACGTATCATCAAGCACCACTATAGAAAAGCTATCCCAGCCTCCTCCCAGCCGGTGCCCAGCCCTACTTCCAACCCCCAGCCCCTCGCTGCCACGTCTGGCCGACATGGAGGGAAGAAACAGAGGAGGCACACCAACAAGAAAGATGCCCAATACCTTATTCATGTAGTTTTCGTGGCAGCTCCCCTCCATCAGTTCCGACCATCGGAGCACCAATAGGAGGAGCAGAACCAACAAGCGGGGAAGGAGCTCGACCCTAAGAGCTCGTCCTCCACTCCCTGCAGAACACCAGTCCATGACATCTGGCCGCAAACGAAACCTACCTAACCTAGAGCTATCTCCGGTACCTCTCCGTTCCCTACTCCGGCCGGCTATTCTGGCGGATCGGGCCGATGGCCGCCGACCAACTCTCAAGGGGAACAGGGATGGGGGCGAGAGAACGGGGGTGAGAGGATAAGGTTCGGGCGTTAGGTAATTTTTTGGTGGAATAACTTAGGTCTCAGCTAGCTGTGAATTAGCAAAACCAAAAAATTATTGGTTGTCATGATCCACCATGATTCAAACACAACATAAATCATAGTAAGTATACCCTTTTCCTGAATATAACCTATTTTTTTAGTTCATTAGCTTTTTATTTACTATTTGCGTCAAGCACAAGTCATTGTCGTCTAGACTATCTATCTATCTATCTACTAATTTTTTTTAAGGTAGGTTAATCAAATACGTTTCCATCCGTCAAAAATACGTTTTCAACCTCTTTCGTCTGTCGTTCTGTATTGTGCAGGGAACGTCGTAGCAGAGTTTGGCTACTCAGTTCGATACTATCATCAAACTAACCATCCTAGGTAGTGTGGCCTCGAGGTTTTCTGCCAGTTTTTTCTTAAAAACCGTGCCGTTTGGTTTTTTTTTTTGGTCTGGTTCCCCTTTTAACCAGACCCATGTGTATATACGCCTGTTCCGGGTTTCGGTCGGTTTTCCTTCCAAATCGTCCAATTCTCTTCTTCTAATAGAAAAGGCAGAGCTCCTGCTGGTTGCTCTAAAAAAAAAAAAAACTAACCATCCTAGGTGCACGCTGCGGCAGCTGAGTCCAGTTCGAACGCGATCAGACGACCAGTACTATCCTACCACGTGGTTTGCTAACCCTCATTTTATTTGGCCACCACGCGTGATCGGCCGGCGGCTCGCCATGGCCCGAAAGCTCCCGAACAGAGTGGAAAAAACCGCCCCTAGCCCGGTCTCCTTTGTAGGCTATGTTCGGTTAATACTCTTCTCAGGAGGATTGGAGTGAAATGGGATGGATTTGGAGGGATTTTGACTTGCATAGGATTTAATCCACCTGAAAACCTGTCAATCCTCTTTAACCCGTGCTAAACCGAACAAGCCCGTAGTGGATGCCGTTTCCATTCGATCCCCGCGGATTCGCTGGCAGCACCAGCAAGCCTCCGGATGCAGCCCCTGTCACTTCCACTGACGCAACCGCCGAACAAGAAAGACGTGGAGGGAGAGGATTCGAAAGGCTGAGGCCTAGGCAGATGCAGAGAAGCTGTGGTCTAGCATAGTGGGAGGCAGCATGGTCGTGGAAGCCCAGACCAAGGTTTCTCGACGGGGAGGACGGTTGTCCGGATAGCACGCAGCAGGCACCAGAGATCCAGACGTTTGGCCAGCTAGCTAGGAGCCTGACGGACGATGAATTGTTGGAGCTCAAGGGGTGCATTGATCTGAGGATCGGATTCAGCTACGATGAGATTCACAGCTCTGCTACCCCATGAGCCAGCGGGTTTGTGGACTACCACCAGTTGCCTGGTCATCGGTGGTCATGTGTACATCAATAATTGCACATAATGGTTTAGACCGGGGATTTTCTTCAGTAACACTGTTGCTCTTTTGATCCATTGTTGCTGCTCGTGAGTGCTATTGTTGGCTGAATAACTGAATCTACTGCTCACTTTTTGATAAGAAGATTTGCTAGAATAAGTAGTTGAGTACCAGGACTACTGCAAGCAGTTAATTCACATATACTGTTGTGCAAGATTGCTCTTTTCATTCAATTTTATTATGGAGTTCTACATTAAGAAGCGCTTGTGATTGTCATTGAAATACAACTCAGATCGAGTATAGTGCTATTGCGCATAGTGCTACAAGTTTGAGTGGAACTAAGAGCCGGTATAGTGCTATCGCGCAGAATGTTACGAGTTTGAATGAAATTAAGCTAATTTGGAGTTTTTAGCTAGGATATCTCAAACATCATCGCCTGACTCTACGTGTGCTATAGGCTCATGTGTAGCTCTAACTCATTGTTTTAGGAAGCGACGACAGGTTAACTAACTCAGATCACATTGCTACTATATTGATGATTATTCTCGAGTGTTGTGGATGGAAGTCTCTAGAAAACTTCAGAGTCGGAGAGGAATGTCGATAAAAATGAGGATGGTGTTAACGGAGGTTCGCAATGAGGGAAGGAAGAACATCATAGTGTCCTACAAATAGAAAAGACACTACATCTGAGAGGCGCGAGTGAGAGCGTAGTATCGCACGGGCATTCAGCTAGTACTCTATAAAAAAATATAGTATCCCCTAAAAAAGTATACCATATTGTTACCTAGAGTCAATTGCAAAAAGGAAAGGGAAAAATCCAAAACAAATCTTGAACTTGTAGACAAAAAATAAATTAAACCCTAAACTCCTAATCTCTGAAATTGGCACACTGAGCTCTTTGATCCCGGTCTATTTTAAACCTTGAAGCAGTTTTAATAGGGATTCGCTGACGTGACAAGTTAGGACCGGGATGGTTGACTGGGTGGCTTACAAGTCTTCACATATTTTGCACTTATTATAATAAAAATTATAAGAAATCTTAATCTGAATAATTTGTTCTACGTGTGACAAGGTTGGCCCACGTATGGCCTCCTTGCCCCAGACTACTAGGAGTCCGGAACAACAACATCTTGTCGCATGGCTATCAGATTAGTTCCACCAATCTGCACCATATCGAGGGGAATTAATAGGATGAATTGCTCTAAACGGAACAAATTCATGACAGCCGCCCCAAATCCCGTGTTGGCCTCCTCCGTCGCCGACCGAAGACCCCCGTCCGCTCCACTCCTGTTCCCCGACGGCCGATGCGGCGGCGTAGAGCTGCCTGAGCCAGAACGAGGCGTGCGGAGGCAACACGACGTCCCAGGCACTTGACCTTGGCGCGGAGCCTAAGTTTGGAGATCGCCATGACAGCCACACACGGCGTCTCCCGCAGAACTGCGCGTCGATTTTCCGGTTGCGCGTCTACTACGATGGTAGGAGAAGACTCAGACATAGAAAGGAAAAAAAAGGGGATAGATAAAACGCCAAGTCCGCCTCAGCCACAACCAACAATCCCGTGTTCAAGATGCCATGTCAACAATCCTTGTTTGGGAAACAGACCAAAGGTTTAAAATAGACTAGGATCAACGAGTTCAGTGTGCCAATTTCAAGGATTATAAGTTTAGGGTTTGATTTATCTTTTATCTATAAGTTTAAGGTTTGTTTTGGACTTTTCCAAAATAGAAAGTGTACCCGGTGTTCGGTCCGGAATCTGAACCGCCTTTGGTCCAGACTCAACCCCTTTAAAAGACGCTAATGTAGACGCTTAAGTAGAAAAAATAGTTAAAAATTTACAAATAGCGATAATCATGCAAGCGCTCTGCTCTACAATGCGAGTCGCTAATTTTAGACTGCTCCGGCGCTTCCGCTTTTCACGCTTCTCTAGCCAAAAAAGCACTTAGCGCCGAGCGCATATACTCTGCCGTCGACGCCATAGTTAAGACCAGACCAGTATTGAGGGAAGTAACTGCCGATCGCCCAGGATTTCCATCCTAGCGTAGCGTCTACTTTTAAGCGCCGCATTGAACGTGCCCTAAAAGCAGAGAGAGCGCAGAGTCAGCCACGAGCCCTAACTTGCGTCGATTCGCAAAAAAAAAGAAGCCCTAACTCTAACACAGAGAACTGAAGATCATGCGAAAGCAGCTGGGAGTATGAATGGTGGAAGACCCAAGAAGAAACATAAGGGTACCACATCGATACCGGACATTGAAGATACTATGCTCATGGGACAGAAAGCGTCACAGAGAGGACGGCAGTACTCGATCTCAAGATGCTTGGAGGTGTTACATGGCATGGATGATGTGTCTGATGAGATCAAGATCCTTGCCTCTGATGTTCTGAAGGATGCGGCGAGCCGAGAATTCTTTCTGTGCTATGAATCAAGGCTTCGTGCTTTGTGGCTGAAGAAGGAAGTGGCTAAGCTTGGAGCTCAGTTGCCTCCATGTAAGTGATGTTCTTTTTTGCCTCCAACTCTATCTATTCTTGCTAGTCAATGGTTATTGATATTTGTTGTTACCAATATATGCACAACCTGGCCAAAAGTAGAGGTTTTATGAATCTGTAGTGTATATTTTTTGTTTTATATGAATTTGCTAATTAAGATGAACTTTTTTTTTTGCATTTCCTTTTATAAGTACAAGCACATATGATATATGCGCGACTCCTATCGATTAGTTTGTTTGTCAGACTTTTTGCTTGATTGGCATCTGATGAGATCATTGTCTTTATGATAATATTGTACATTTTCTGAGTTATCGATGTTCAGGGTTTATGTTGCTGGTTGTTTTACTAAAGTTCCATTTTCTCTATCACACATAGGAGAGCAGCCATCATGGCACCTCCATTTTCAATTGATGTACAATCTCTTTCTAGGCATCCAAATACTAGAGTTTCATTTTAATTGTATTTGTTTCTACAGATGTGTATCAGGGGTTAGGGCAATCCTTCCATTCTTCTGAATGTCGATGCTACTCATAACATATTGATTTTTGTTTGGAAAATACACACACTGGAGTAGCAATATGCTACTTCATACATGAAGTAGCCAAACGGTAAATCTGACATATTCTTGTGGATGGCAGGACATGCACTAGATAGTATGATTTTCCTTTTCACTACTTTCCTATGATAAGCACAACGTTTGTTTTGAAAGAAATGATGTACGAGAAGCCCCTACAGAATTATTTTATGAAATAATAGAAAACCAAATATGTGTTCGTGAGGACTTAACTGGGTGGCTGGGTTGTATGTCCGCTTTCCTAACCAAATGAGTAAGACCCACTTCTTGATAGAGAATGTCAGCTTGCTTCAAAACCTAGGGCCCACAATTGTACAAAAATAGATCTATAACTTCAGAACTAACTCTTGTAAAGTTTTGCTTCGTGATTTTTGTTATTTTAGCAGATTCCGAGTTATTGCTTATTGGACTACCTAGTTTTGCTTTCTGCACTAATTGACAATTGAGCTTAATGAGTATGTTCTATATTCATGTTGCAGGATATAAAGTGCAAGTGCAGGAACATGCCATAAATTTCAAGCGTTTCTTGGCTCATTAGGTTCAAATCTTAGCGGAAATATCGAACTCAATTGATTGATTAGAAGATTTATATTCCTTAGCTTTAGGGTGGTTTTGTTTCACACAAAAGACATGTCACTTTGACTAGCGGATTTGGTGGTTTCGTCCTCTCGGTATATTTTGGTTTGGTATGAACAATTAAGACACTATTATCATTCTGCGCAGTACTTGTTGAAGGTTCGGCTATAGATCTCACTTCAGAGTTGAGTATGGCAGAAATTATGAAGTACTCTCATCATTAGAGTTTTATTATTATTTGCTGGCTTCACTAGCTCACTTGAAAGATCAGTAACAAACGAGCTAGCACCCTTCTAGGGATCTAGCTCTGTACTGAACTAGCTAATGAGCTAAGTATTAAGTTCATATAGTTTGATGCTCACCTCACACCAGAGATGTTTTATTCAATCGGGTTCTGACCTATGCGGCATCAAATGTTGGCACATGACCTTACAAAAGATGACAGTGGAAACATGCATATTCTCACTTGCCTCTGTTCCTAAGTTTTATTTTCATGTTCATCCCGCATTCTTAATTTCTTCTCAGTGTTGGTTGGCATGTCATCGAAAACAAAATAACGTGTCGAAAACCACCTACATGTAGGCCCCACGTTAGTTGAAACTGAGCTGAAATTGTTCATGGTGTTAATTTGGAGCGCGGCTAGCTTGCGGTCAGCCGTGGCCACGGGCAGAATGGAGGTGGGAAGAAGAGGATCACGTTTGCGTCCTGCGCATATTTCTTCCAAGATGATGTAGGAGTACAATTTTTCTAGATAACAAGGCCACATCTTTCAACCAAGTTTAGTTGCGCTGGTCACCTTCAGGCAGGGTTTCAGCCTGAAACGTGAATGAAATGGCTTGCATACCAATCAAGAATACACCATGGTTGTCTAAAAGGATTATATGAATACAAAGCATACTGAAAAAGAATAAATGGTAGGATCAAAGCAACATCGTTCCTTCCACTTCAGAATAGCATTAGGTACTGAAGAGAACTAGAAACGCAGTTACTGAAATAGAGACGCTGGTGATTTTCAAAGCATACTAAATGAGATCACATACAGGACCAATGCAGTTAATAAGCCAAATAGCAAATTATTGGTGATATTTGGACATCATCGCCCGTCAATTCAGTATCGATTCACTCACATCAGGTACCCACAAAAACCAACAAAAAGGAACTAAAAATGTATCCAGATGGAACTTTGACAGCATTATTTTTGCAGCTAAAAAAGATGTCGTCACATGCTCATAACATCCAAAGCATCATGAATTCCCGTGTCAGAAGGACTGAGATAATAGCAACCCCACTGAAGTTCACTGCTTCTTCCCGATCCCATGAGACATGTTGTAGATACCACGGCCCTGTTTGCGAAACAAAGATAATGCCGATCACTGGCTGAACGGAAACACAGGCAGAAAATCACATGGCATATATAACAGCGGAAGATTACTGCAAACATACAATCATGAGCAAGCTGGAGGCAGCAAGCGCGAGTGGGATGCCGACGGAGGTGATCGCGTCGTAACGCCCTTTCAGGTGAGTGTACTTGCTCAAGTTCTGGAAATACTGCTGCTGCTTGAAAAGCCTCTCCCGTGGCAGAAATGGTGCTTCTGTCATCTGCATAAAATGAATCAGGTCAGCTTCTGTCATCTCACGCACACCTTCGGAGAGAACTGAGCAGTGAGCAGTGTAAATGTGTAATGGGAAATTTTGGTATGATCAGTGTATTTTCATATCAATGCTGTAAAAGTGTAAATATGACAAAAATCACCCGAGCGCGTACTCTTCCTGATGTTCGTAATCCTGTTCGATGTCGATAGTATTTGATGCGTAAGCTAGCACACACTTTAATGTGGATCAAAATCGAATAAAATGCGGGCTACGTAAATAAAATGCCGTCCGAATAGAATTAACAACCAAAAAAGGCCATCCGGATGATCATGCATGACAAAAGAAACACAGATTACGACAAAGTTATCGACATTCAGAGTACCTATATATATCACACGATCCATTCTATTCCAAGGAATTCCACGGACAATGCGCAGATGCATGGCACAGCAATTCCATGCGCGCGCGCGCCCAGATACATAGGATCAGGAAAGATCGAAACAACATCGCACCGGCATCGCGCGAGACATGGATCCAAGATCGTATCCGTGCGTCACATTTACATTGCGTAAGAATCGACCCGGGGTTAAGGAACTACGGATCGCATCCCGGAGCGGAGAAGGAGAGGAAATCGCGCACCTTGACGATGAGAAGGAGGGGGGCTGGAGGAGGAGGAGGAGGGTTGGACGATCCTTGCGAGCTGCGACGGTTTGGGGGAAATGGATGAATGGAGTTTGATCGAGAGAGGAATCGGGGAAGAGAACGGGGAGGGGGCAAGGAAGGGGGCTATGGTGGGCCTAGAGTGGCGAGATGCAGCGCAGAAACTTGGCTAAGCAGGCCCCATGGAGACATTGCTTGGGCACGGCCTAGAATTTGGCCGAAATATTCTTATGGAGTTAGCATTTTAGGCCCGTGTGGAAAATGGGAAATCGCTCCCTCTAATTTTTCACCGATCTAGTATTAACAATATCGAACCACATGGGGCTGCATAAGAGAGCGGCCGGATCGAGCTGTAGCTAGTGAGGCTTGGAATGTTATGCATCTGGGGGTTTTAGTCCAAAATTTGGATTATGCAAGATCGGATCATAGGCCAATTATAATTGATACAGAAGGCTAGGTCATATGCACAACACGCTTCATGCATGGGACTCTATTCTTCAGAAACCAAAAAAGAAGCTTCAGAAGGCTCAAAGTGAGCTTGAGAAAGCTGTTAATGGTCCTATGACAAATGAGAACCAGATTATAGCAAAAGAAAAGGCAACTCTTATCGAACTACTACTGGAACAGGAAGAAGTCCATTGGCAGCAAAGATCGAGGGTGAATTGGTTACAATATGGTGATAGGAACACCGGTTTCTTTCACTACTTTTCCTCTGCAAGACGTAAGAAAAACTTCATCAAAAAACTTCATAGGGTAGACGGAAACTGGGTGGAAGGTACCAAGCACCTCAAACCTCTTGTTTTCCAGTATTTTGCTAATTTCTTTTCCTCTAAGATTACCGAGGTGGATCCAGTTATGATGGAGAAGATAAATCCAAAGGTAACTGATGCAATGAACGAGAAACTTCTATCTCCCTTTTCGGCAGAGGATGTTAAAAGGCGATGTCTAGTATTGGTGACTACAAGGCACCAGGCCGGATGGTCTTCATGCTATATTCTATAAAAAGTTTTGGAGTATCTGTGGCGAAGAGATTACTCAAGAAATTCTACAAGCACTCAACACAAGGATCATTCCTGAGGGGTGGAATGATACTATGGTCGTCCTAATACCAAAAACCAACAGTCCTGAGTTGGTGACTCAATTTCGTCCTATAAGCTTATACAATGTTATTTATAAGATTATTTCAAAGATGCTTACTAATAGATTGAAGCTAATTCTTCCAGAAGTGATATCCCCAATGCAGAGTGCTTTTGTCCCGGGACGGCTGATAACAGACAATGTCCTTTTGGCTTATGAAAGTGTCCATACTATCAAAAATAAAATAAAAGGTTTAGTTGGCTCATGCGCAGTAAAACTGGACATGCATAAGACTTATGACCATGTGGAATGGATTTTCTTGGAAAATATGATGCGTCGGTTGGGGTTCGCTGAAAGGTGGATTTCCGTCATGATGGCATGTGTAAGCTCAGTTCGGTATGAAGTAAGATTTAATTCTGAAGAGACAGATATGTTTGTTCCTACTAGGGGTCTACGACAGGGAGACCCCCCTCTTACCTTATTTGTTCCTCCTCTGTGTGGAGGGTTTATCCAGTCTTCTGTTGTTGTTTGACACGAGAAAAAAACGTACATGACGCCTCCGCGGGTACGTGCGGGAGCGGTAGTTTCTCTCATGCGCGCCGGGGTACGGTAAGATAAAGAGAAGGTGCGGGCGTGCCAGTGTATAATAAATACACAAAAAAAATAAAATAGTGGGAACAGTATTTCATTAATCATTTGAGATAACAAATACAATTCCCGAGGATTTGCGCTCCGTGGCCTACTAGCGCGGCCAGCCTGACAACGGCGATTGTAGGATCTCCTGGTTCCCGGGGCCTCGGAAGGCTCCCGGTTAATTACTCCCGCGGGTTACGCCACGAGACACCTCCGATTAAGCCGTGTGGTCGTCTTTGTCGTCTTCGCTTCACGTCCTGCATATATGGTGGTGGTGATGGTGTGTGTGGGGGCAGCGGCAGAGCCCGTGTCCTCGTCGGTACACGCGCCGCTGAAAGCGTGGCCTTTGCTCCGGCCTCGCCCGCCCTCGCCGTTGCGCCTCGTCGGTCTTGAACGGCGATGAAGAATTGTTGATTTAGATGGATGCAGTCCGATCGGCTAGGACTTCTTGACGACTTTGCGGCTTCGTCGGGGTGTGCAAGGGGTATGCCTCGCGGGAGTATTTTTATTAGGAGACCAGTGTCGCTCATATCGGCATGGCCGGCGTGGTCGGTTTCTTCGTCTCGGCACAGCGCCGAGTTTACGGCAGCCGGCGTGACCAAAGGCACCGTCTCACGGGATCACGAAGTGGTCGTTTGTCTAGGGCCTCATCTCGCGCGCCGTGTGCTCCGCGGCAATGGATGCCCACCGAACCTGTACGCTGCGTCCTTCTGCATGGGAAAACCCCTCACGTACTAGGCCCTGCATCCATGCATATGACATGCGATCATAGCTCCACTTGCACATGGACCACCAGGACCAGCCGTCTTGGACCTGTACTCCTGAGTTGTACACTGGTCCGAACCGTGTCCGTCCGCTCGGCCGTCTTGGACCTGTACGCCGTCGAGCCGAGCTTCGGTCCATGTTGCACCAGTCTTCATCCATGGCGGCGACGAGCTGCTGCCGCACCGACCGGCGGACTGGTTACACTTGGAGTCGGACCTGTACGCCGTTGAGCTGAGCTGAGCGTGATGTAGTCGGGATGCATGCTAGCGACCCCAGCTTCCAGTGAGCGAGTCGTCGCCTCCGGCAGTGGAAGGCGTCTTGATGGTGTGGACAGTGCACCGGCCGATGGGCTGCTCCATGGCGCGCTCCGGCAGCGCGTATGCTAGCACTGGTGATGGTCTGCTCGTGGGCGCGCTCCGTCGACGATGATGGTACTGTTCGGCGCGCGGAACTCGGGCTAGATGATGTCGTCGTGCTCCCCAGCTCCGTCCATAGCGGCGACGAGCTACTGTCGCATCGACGGGCGGACTCGCGCTGCTGAGCTTTGCGGCGGCCTCTGTGATCCCCGGGCGAGACTTTCACCATGCTACCTATGGGGAAAACAAGGAGAAAAAGACCATACAAGAGCCTCACCGTTGGGCAAGATGACCTTGCTGTCCATGCCACCTGTGTGCGGTTTCCAGACTCCTCGCGTGTGTGCGTTTCCAGATGAGATCAGGAGAGCTAGCTCTGCCTCCTTTTCCTTGACCTGCCAGATGCGATCTCCCGGGCCGCGTCCTCTTTTCTGCGTGTTCTTCCGCTGAGTCTTCTGCTTCCCGACTGCGCGTCCTTTTATAGGCGGCGGCCCAGGAGACGAGATCGAGCGCGGCCGTGATCTTCGGAACTACTTCTTAGATCGTCCGTCGCACGCCTTATCTCCCGATAAGCCTGGGCATCGTTTAAGTTTCTACCTCTTGTGCTTCTAGAAACTCTCCGTGACATAGCTAGCGAAACATCTGATCCGTCCGCGTCAAAGCTAACTCATGATTGGACTTCTTGAGATTATCTGGCACCAAACTCTTCTCTGAATAACATCGCCACGTCTGTGTGCGGGTCTGCTGCCCACTGATCAATCACATGCACGGCTCGTATACCTGGAGAGGTCGGTTATATGGACACGTCTCCGGCCGGTCGATCGATGCATATATACATCTGGACACGTCATCTATACTAGGCTCGTGTACATGCAGGATTATTGACCCATTACTTAGGAGTCCATGCACGTACGTAGTGAACCTGTATTTGTACAGCAATATTCTGAGACTTGAATCTGCAACTTGGATACAAATTTCCATCGAACAGTTGTATGAAGAAGAAGTTGGTGGCATCGATGGGGTAAGGGTGTGCAGAAATGCACCATCAGTCTGACATCTATTTTTTGCTGATGATTCCCTAATTTTCATGAAAGCTGATATGACTAACGCAACTTCCTTACAACAAGTTTTGGATACCTACTGTGCAAACTCTGGTCAGTTGGTGAGCTTATCAAAATCAAGTGTGTTCTTTTCACCTTGTACTAACAGTCTATTGAGAGCAGAAATTTGTGAAGCCCTCCATATTGATACTGAAGCTCTCTCTGACAAATATCTCGGCCTCCCTGCTCCTGTGGGAGCGGATAGGAGTGACTGTTTTCAGCACTTTATAGAGCGTATTATACAGCGGATTAATGGCTGGAAAGAGAAACAACTATCCATTGGTGGTAAGGAGATTCTTCTAAAAATGGTGGCACAGGCAATTCCGGTTTATGCAATGTCTGTCTTCCTAATACCAAAGGGGATGTGTAAGGCAATGATGGATGCGATTGCCAAATTCTGGTGGGGAGATGATGATAACAGCAATAATATGCAATGGTATGCATGGTGGAAGTTACGTTATCCAAAAAATGATGGAGGTATGGGATTTAGAGACTTTCACTCTTTTAATATTGCCATGTTAGCTAAGCAAGCTTGGAACTTATTAATGACCCAAAATTCCTATGTGCCAAAGTCCTGCGAGCTAAATATTATCCACAGGGAGACATTCTAAAGGCAGGCCCTAAGGCGGGTTCCTCTTTTACTTGGCAAAGTGTTCTAGCCAGCCTAACAATTGTCAAGAGAGGGCATGTCTGGAGGGTTGGAGACGGGGACTCGATCAATATTTGGCAAGACCCATGGGTCCCTAGCAGCCCCTCTCGAAAGATCATTACTCCAAGAGGCAATGCAGTTGTTACTAAAGTTCCAGAGCTGTTAGACCCACACACCGGTGGCTGGGATATTGCTATGTTAAGGAACCTATTCCTCCCGGTGGATGTTGGACGCATCCTCCAAATCCCTGTCAACCACCAAGCTTTTGATGATTTCCTGGCCTGGAATTATACCAAGCATGGGCAGTACACTGTCCGCTCTGGCTATCACGTGCAATGGAAACACCAATTCGGTGCCTCTGCGGGGCAGTTGGCTCTCCCAGGAGGATCGGCGAATAATCCTGTGTGGAAAATACTATGGCAGCTTAAAATTCCAAGTAAGGTGAAGATATTCTTATGGCGTGCGCTCCATGGAATTATTCATTTGAAAAGTATCCTAGTAAACAGACACATAGGTACATCTGGTGGCTGTCCAATTTGCAGTCAAGGACCTAAAGATATTAGACATATTCTATTTCAATGCCAGCCAGCGATTGATCTATGGAGTTCACTTGGCCTCCAAACAGTAATCCAGGAAGCCACCAGTGCTAATATGGCGGGATCTGGCATATTAGAGCATATTATCCGCCGTCAAGACAATACCTTCCCAGAGATTGGTCTAAAAGAAACTATCTCGATGGCTTGCTGGTACTTGTGGTGGCTAAGGCGAAGGAAGACTCATAATGAAGAGGTTCCACCAATATATAGATGTAAGTTATCAATCCTTTCAATTACTACCAATGCAGCTAGAGCTTCTCGACCTCCCTTGGCTGTTACCGCAGATAAGTGGAGGCGTCCTGACCCTAGGCAGGTCAAACTAAATGTGGATGCATCATTCATATCTGACTCTCGGGAAGGGGCCTTGGGTGTTGTTCTACGTGATTATAAAGGAAAGTTCATTGCTGCTAGTACTACGTATATGCCTCATGTGGCTTCGGCTACAATGGCTGAAGCGGTGGCGATGAAGGAAGGATTGGCGATTGCCCTACGACTAGGGTGCAACTCTATCCATGCTGAATCCGATTCTTCAGAAACAATAGATGCTTGCAATGGCGCACAAACATGATGGAGTGAACCTGCTGCAATTTATGATGATTGCATTGATTTGTGTACTAGTATTGGTACTGTCATCTTTAGTCACACCCCGAGGGAAGCAAACAAGGTGGCTCATGAGCTTGCTAGGGTGGGTTTATTAGATAAAACAAATTGTAATTGGGACGATGAGCCCCCTGATAGCATTCTTAGGAGCTTCATAAACGATGTAACAGACTTGTAATGGTAGCAGCAAGTTTCAGACGCACTCTTTTCCTTACCAGGGTACCTACGGGGACCGGAAGTTTTTTAATGAGACGGCTTGCTAGCTTAATATATTGATCGTTTATCTAAAAAAACAATTATCCATAGATGTACAAAGAGCCCTTAAAGTAAATTACAAATAGGTATTTGGACCATCTAGCGACGACTACAGACGTTAGCGCAAGCCAAAGGCGTACTGCCATCCTCATCCTTCCATCGTCGGGGCTGGGCAAAACGTGTCATAGTAAAACTTATTATAGTAGACCGTCAGGAAATTATCTTGCTAATGCCCAAAGAATCAACGCACTGAACCAAGAAACCATTGTCAATGATGACAACCGTACATTCGAACAGTCCGACCTAAAACCATACCAAATGAAACCGACCGGATCACGAGAGATCTACCAAACACATAAGTCACCCTTCGTCTAGACGGACCACCGGAGCAAGGATAAGATGCGAAGGACCTTAATCTAACTTCTAGATGTAACCAACGTCTTATCATCCTGAAAAAGACACTGAAAAATAAGTTAAACAAAGAACATAAACCTTCCAGCCGGTGAGGGTCTGTAGTCCGCCATTCATCCAAGATTACAACAGCACCGAAGACAGAGCGGACCGACAACATCATCAACGAGAGGAATAAAACCGTAGATGGTTTTTTTTTCTCGATCACCTCTCTTGGATCCCCAATCTCATGTGTGTAGCGTGTGATACAGCTATTGGTTTCAACCGATGGTTGTTCTCTCATTTTTTAGTCGACTAAGAATTAAGTTAAAACTCAATTAGGCCTAAATCCACTGGGTTTGCATCACAATTTGTGCGTCCTATCCGGTTGCAAGTGGAATTTTTAGTTGTAAGTAGGGTTGCATTTGAGATTTTTAGTTACAAGTAGGGTTAACTAAGATAATTCTAGTTATAAGTGGGCTTACAACTGAGATTGCATGACATCACCAACCGGTCGACCGAGAATTAGACACACCCTTTATTAAATTGCAAATGAAAAAAGATTTACTTTCTATATTTGTTGGCGGGCAATTATGTTAGCCATAATCTGACTCGCAAGATTCGTGGACGTGCGACCAGCCAAGAAAATAGCTGAGTTAGTTTGCATGTACAAGTTAGTTAGCTGCAGGTGTAGGTGTGAGGTAGTCATGTGTTGGTGGCCTAATTTAATGCGTGAGTGGCGCATGATCAGGTGCGTGCGTGAGCCTATACAGGCCCAGTTCTTTTGGAGGCTTTTTTTAGAAGCCGCTCTCCTTTATTTTTTTGGAAAAGCTGGTCTAAAAATTTGAAAGGCTTTCAAAATAGTTAAGGCTAAATAAAGTCTCCTAAAAATTTTGAACCGACTTCTCCAGAAAGCTGGGGGTAGGACAGCTTCTGGAAGAAGCACCAAAAAAACTGGGCCATAAAGAGGCTGCCTTGTGTGTGTACATGTGAGCGAGCTCAGTAGCAAGAGGAGGAAGATGTAGTCTTCAGGTGTAGTTTCCGTGCGTGCGAGTATGGCTCGGCGTGGGTATGTGAGTATCTCTATGTATGTGTGCTTGAGAGGAACCAAAGTAGGGCGTATGTGCGTCCACGGCGGCGTTCGTGCGCCGGCCAGAAAAATTATTGTGTTGTCCACTTCTTCTTCTACCTCCGTCTATGCGGGAGAGAGAGGGCAGCGGCGACAAACGCCGGAGGGCTGGTTCGGCGTGTGTCGCCAAGGCCAGCCCCAACAAATTAATCTAACTTTACAAGATAAAGAAAAGACACGAGGCTCACATATTTTCGCCGATTATCTGACCGAGGGCATGAGCCGCAGCAAGGCGCAAGGCACACGATAAGTTGGCGTCAAGACAGCCTCGCTTCAGGTCCACAGAATGCACTACATCGTTGTAAAGACCAATCAGATCACCTGCAAATTATCTGACGAGACCACCAATTGCCATTGTAAGAATGTTCATGTTTTCTTTCAGATTCTTGTTAGTAATTTCAGCATTCTAGCTACTAAAAGTGGTGCCGCAGATGTTGAGGGTAGAGCATCTCTAGCAGATCTAGCAAAAGTGATCAAACCCGTATATTTTGAGTTTTGGTAGAATAAAAAAAATACACCAAAACCGTATATTTCCAGTTTTGGTAAAAAAAGACATACCAAAATGATTCCGGAAAACTGTTAAAACCGCAAAATATTTTCCAATGACCTATGCTTCCAATGCCGGAGGAGCAAGACGGGATCACCTACGTTCCCCATAGGACCAGATTTTGGAAAAGCCCATTGTTGCAGCAAGAGGAAAAGCCAATTGTTGCAGAAGACTTCAATGATCCAGTCATCATCCTTGCTTGCAGGGCTGTATTGCCACTGCTAAGTTCTGGTTGCCTCATTCTTACAAAATGGCAAACACTCTCGAGAGACACAAGAAGCAACTAAACTTGGTCTACGAAAAAGGAACCAATTGCATTCCTCTACCATGCCTCAATTTGTTTTGCCTTTTCTATTTAGCTACCAGTATGAAATACCATACATTCTTTTGATGTCGGATGGACTATACAAAGATTCAGTTACTTTTGCTTGAGTTATGAGGCCTCAAATGTTTTCACATTTCCTTTTCTTTTTCAGGATATGTACATGACAGCTCCACAGCTTGCAGCCCAATGTGAATTAAGGAGATGGAAAATCAGTGAGCTACTATGTTGAGTATTTGTTCAGCTGTATGAGAAAGGTAAATAAGTTCTGAGCCATGCAAAAGAATTCAATGGTCTGGTCATCATCCCTGCTTGCAGTTCTAATTTGAAAACCAGGGTTGTACTGTCATATGCCAATACTAAGTTCTGGTTGCCTCATTGTTGCAGAGTAACCAACTTATAATATGTTCCGGAGGGACACTTTGACATGAGGGATGAATGTGTGCCCTTCTCCACAACAATCCCTTTGTCGAGCACTGTGATCAGGTCGCAGTTTTGGATCGTGCTGAGCCTGTGTGCCACCACCACACTTGTCCTGCCGACCATCACTCGCTCCAGTGCCTCCTGTACCACCTTTTCCGACTGGCTGTCCAGTGCACTTGTAGCCTCATCCAGCAGCAAGATAGCTGGGTTCTTCAGGATGGCACGAGCTATCGCAATGCGCTGCTTCTGCCCTCCTGACAGCTGAACACCTCTCTCACCACACCTTGTGTCATATCCATCCCTGAGGTTGCTGATGAAGTCATGCGCATTGGCGGACCTTGCCGCATTCTCAATTTCTGCCTCACTGGCTATTTCTGTGCCATACATAATGTTCTCTCTGATTGTGCCTGCAAATAGAGTTGGCTCCTGGCTGACCAGTCCGATGTGCTGCCGCAGGGCTCGAAGATTATATGTTTTGATGTCCCTGCCATCAATCTTTACCATTCCCCTAAGTGGGTCATAGAACCGCTCTATAAGCCCAATGATGGTCGACTTGCCAGAGCCACTTTGCCCAACCAGTGCTGTTGACTTGCCTGGTTGGATGCTTAATGATAATCCTTTGAATATAATCACATCTGGCCTTGACGGGTATGCAAAGTCGACTCCTCTGATGTCCACCTCACCTTTGAGCTTCTCTGTCTTGTATCCCTCAAGGCTGTCAGGGTCAATTTCTGTTACCCGATCAAGAACAGCAAATACTGAGGCGATTGCGTCGGCACCCTTAGCTAGGTCTGTCGTCATGCTAGCTGCATCAGCAATCACATGTCCCGTGCTTACTAGAATCGTGAAGGTTTGGAAGAATGCCTTGGCTGTGATGTGGTGCTCACCTATGAGTTTGCCACCAAACCAGAAGTCAAGCGCCCATGTGCATGTGATCAAGCTCATGGAGCAGCCGAGGCCAATGCCTGCAATCCACGACTGACGGATGCTTTCCTTCCGTGGTCCATTCTGTGCTTTGTTGAAGAGGCCTAAGATTCGGTCTTGGGAAGAGAAGGCTGTGACGGTACGGAGATTGGAGACAGCTTCAGCAGCTAGCTTGCTACTTTCGGATTGCGCCTGTATTGATTTCTTGGACATGCTCTTGAGTAAGACACGTCGAGCATAAAAGCAGACAATAATGAGAGGCTGCACCGCTATCATGACAAGGGCCAGACGCCAGGCAATGACCAGACCCATGGTGCAAGCAATAAGCACTGCAGCGACTGTTTCGATCACCAGCGCCATTCGATCACCCACTAGAGACCTTACCTACAACAAAAACATCATCCTAGGTTAGATAAATTTCAATTGAAGTATCAGCAGTCTTACTTGTTGTCTGGTACTTACAATGTTGGCATCCTTGGCAAGCTGTGAGCATATGGCACCACTGGAGTTCTCATCACGGTCAAACCATCCAATCTCGAAAGTGAGGATTTTTGTTAACATCTGTTCCCTGACCCTCTTGGTGAGGTATTCTCCCATGGCACCGAAGTTGTAATGCAGCCCAATTTTGATCAAGAATGAGAACACCCCGAGAGCAACGAAGAAGATTGCATAGGCCCTTGTTTTGTCCCTGATCTCATCATGATCAGTCAAGAAGTAAACTGAGAGCATGCTTCCCTTGGCGTATGCAAAAGCAGGCTGGATGCCTCCAGATGCAATTGCACTCAAGCTTCCAATAAGCGCCTGCCTCCACTCTTGTGCATTGAGCATAAGCAGCCTTCTGAAGGATGGCAGGGGAAGCTTTGGCTCCTCAATGTTGTCAGCTTCACCTGCATCACCCAATGACCGGGTGGAGCTTGACCTGCTCATGCTGTGTCTTCTGGACTGCCCCAAAGCGGAAGTACTGACCTGATCAGCCTCATTCGGTTCTCTGGTCTGCTGCAGGCGAACAAGAGATGAGTAGAGGCCATTCTCATCGGCAATGAGCTCGTCATGGGAGCCCAGCTCTCTGATCTCACCGTTCTGCATTACAGCAATCATGTCAGTGTTGCGGACAGTGGAGAGGCGATGTGCAACGACAATTGTCGTCCGGCCCATGGAAGCCAGGTCGAGCGCCTCCTGTACAACTCTCTCTGACTCGGTGTCCAATGCACTGGTGGCTTCGTCAAGGAGGAGGACCTTGGGTGACTTCAGGATTGCTCTGGCAATAGCAATCCTCTGCTTCTGCCCTCCAGACATTTGGACACCACGCTCACCCACCTGCTTTTATTTCGGACATGGTTATTATCAGAATACTGGAGTATGAATTCACATAAGAAGAAGCTTCAGAAAGGATCAACAGATGAAGGAACTAGTTTTTTGGTGAGCTAACAACTGTAAACCTCTGAAATTTCTTGTGATAAATACATCAAATACAAGTTTGCATTGCGAAGAAGACACATAATTGAGATTGGAGTTTTTTTTCAACTTCTGTATGTACAACTCCTTTCCATGTCAAACCGCATTTTCTCATTCAAAGAATACTCAGAAATGTCAGTCTGGTACTATGCACAAAATTCATATGTAATCTGCAGTCTGTTCATTAACACAATGCAAGACCACTATCCTCCCTTGATTACAAACATCTAGTGTTGCCACTTCAAAGTAAAAAATCTAGCTTATCCTAAATATCTAGCTCAGCATTGTCATATGTGATATTCAATTCATTGATGCATGTAAACTTACCCCTGCTACATACTGTGCCTGGGAAAATTGAACACAGAAGAAGCGTTGTCTTGCAGAGAAGAAAACAACAATCTTAGTTGATAAACAAAAAGTATTGGCAGGAAGTTGGCGTTGCGAGACACTTGGAAGTATCAATATCTGAGGGACATAGCCCTGCCCTTTCAAGGATGAAATCATGTTTGTTCCATCAATGCCTTGGCTCCTTATTTGATTTTTTTGATTGACTACGATATTCACTGAATTCCATCTTTAGAGGTGAGATAGGTTTGGCTACAAGATACCCTCTCTTTGTCTGAGCTTTCCATAATCATTGAGCACTATTTACAAATAGTTGCAGCACTGCTACTATCCTCATACAGATATGGTTTACCCTCTCAGACCTTATATCCCATCATCCCACATAACACCTTTGCATTTGTATAATATTTTATTCATATTTTGATTCTCAGAACTAACTCATCCCATCCTTTCATGTTAGTTGATTCATGGCCGGGAGTAGACGTTCACGAGTGCAAAGAGTGGTCAATTCAGAATCAAAATGGCATGTCATGGTAAGCGTCCTGAAGGCCACTACTCTTGTTTACCCTATGTTGACAATTGAGATGGATAGTTGGTTACAGAACAGAACTAGCTACATGACTAAGAAGGGTTAGAGTAATTTAGTAGATCAAAACGAACAAAAGCAAAACTAGTAATTAAATTAAGAAGGGTTAGAGTAATTGGAATTACCTGTGTGTCGTAGCCCTGAGGCAGCTGCGATATGAAGTTGTGCGCGTTCGCAGCCTTGGCCGCCGTGATGACCTCCTCCGGCGTAGCATCTTCCTTGCCAAACAGTATGTTTTCCCTAATGGACGTTGCGAACAGCGCGGGCTCCTGGCTGACAAGCCCCATCTGTGCGCGCAGCCACTTAAGATTCAGCCTCCGGATGTCCACGCCATCCAGCATCACCTCCCCTGCTGACGGGTCGTAGAACCTCTCCAGCAGCGCCACCACCGTCGACTTTCCGGACCCACTGCTCCCTACCAGCGCAGCCGTGCGCCCCGCTGGCACCCGTAGGCTGAAGCTCCTGAAGACTGGGCTCTCCGGCCGCGACGGGTAGCAGAACTCCACGCTCTTGAACTCCACCTCGCCGGCCACGTTCCCTAGTTCATCGCCGGTGTCGCTACCCGAGT
Organism: Avena sativa; assembly: GCA_916181665.1. Taxonomy (NCBI): domain Eukaryota; kingdom Viridiplantae; phylum Streptophyta; class Magnoliopsida; order Poales; family Poaceae; genus Avena; species Avena sativa. The sequence continues at coordinate 2,472,354 of OV702284.1, forward strand.
CAATCTTGGGCACCCTCCGGATCACCTCCAGCACCCTCTCCCCTGCCACACTGGCCTCTGCCAAGTACTTGAGGTTTGATAGCCCCGACCCTAGCGCCCTACATGCATACAGCTTCAAACAATCAATCGATCATGGTCAGATAGACGTAATAAGAGAGTTGTGATGCAATGTTACGTACATGCCGCCAATGACGATGGAGGCAGGGACGATGTAGACGGTGCCGCCCTGGTAGCCATGGTACATGATGAGGCGACTGCCGTACCAGACGCTGAAGGCCCAGATGGCGAAGACGATGCCGTTGCTGCCGAGTGCAACGCCCTTGGCCAACCCCTGCTTGATGCCCAGCTTCACCGAGTCATCCAGCGCAGCCGAGAACCGTGCCATGGTGTCCCGCTCTGCGGCGAACGAGTATACGGTGCGCGCTGAGGACATGGCCTGCTCAACGATGGCGCCGGGGCGGGTGTACTGCTCCCTGATCTGGCGCGCGAGGCCAATGAGCAAGCGGCCATACATGAAGCCTGGGATGATGAGGAGGATGATGGAGGGGAACACCACAAGCGTGAGACGCCAGAGGAGGGCGAAACCGATGGCATAGCTGCACAGGAACGTGGCCGCGTTCTTCACCAGGTTGGGGACTTTCTCGCTCAGAAAGTCCTGGACGACCAGGCTGTCGTTGGAAACGCTGGTGATCACCTCAGCCGTGGAGCCCTCATTGAGGTCAAAGTACTCCACATCCTGCCGGAGCACCGCCGCCAGGTACCGTGCACGCATCCGCGACGTCTGGCGCTCCGCCGTCCGAGACCAGCAATACCCCTCTACACAAACATCAAACATATGTAGTTAGGCACTACATATAGTGGTTTCAGCCTTTCAGGCTCGTATGCCATTGTTGGCACCAAAATATTTTCTCACTCACCTAGGAACGACATGACCCAGCAGCCCAATGCTAAGAAGAGCAGGTTCACCGCGTTCTGATTGAGTCAACGCACATGGCAATGATTGCAAGTTAATAAACTGTGATCTGCCAAGTGACCGTGTGTAGATAGAAAGTTAGAAATGTATTGATATGTGTGTGTGCGTACCTCGTTGATCTTCGAGCTGAAACCCTGGACGAGGTCGGGGCCGCTGCCGAGGTCGTTGAAGATGCGGCTCATGATGAGCAGCATCACTGGCATCGAAACGCCGTCACCAATGGCGCCCACCAGACCCAGCACCATCAGCGTCAAGTCTGCCGAGTCCGCATGCACGAACACCGACATAAACGAAGATCCAAAAGGACGCCCCGCCACCTTCGCCGGTCCATCCTTCTCTGTGTCTGCCGTTGCGCCACCCATGCCTGGCTTCCAAGCTGCGACAGTTTATCTTGATCAGTCTCTTTAATGAGTTGGCCTCCTCTTCAGGCTACTGGGTGGGTACCCTTTGACTTCTCTTCTAGCTACTCTGACAGAGATGGCTTGAGCACCTGCGCTCCAGTCCAAGAGAAAGCATGTCGGAACCTCTGGAAATGTTGGCAATCTCTTGCAAGCATCTACAAATGATTCCTTCTCGTGGGGTGCAAATATAATGATTTCTCCACTGGCCATGTTCTCACGCTAAGTCAAGGTCAACTGCACCAGGCACATGTTCAGTAATCTTGGTCTGGAACGGTGTTAGTTGTTAATTTATTTATGTTCCCATTGCGAAAAACTCCACATGATGACCTCCTTCGAGACAAAACATTTGAGGTTTAATAATACCAATGGGTTGTCTAAACCAAGCATTTATTATTATTATTATTGTTGCTTGTATGCTAAAAGAAAGAGACTTGATTCTTGACTTGATTGGATGATACAGTGGCATCTTCTAAGTGCCCGTTCTGATTAAACAAGCATGGAACCTATTATTATTAATTGAGAATTTTAGAGTCTGGAGATCAAAAGGGGAAAGGGCAAGGGAAAAGCAAACAGGAACACTTCATGGTGTACGTAAAAGAGCTCTATCATAATACAATTTTACCACCAATAAGCAGACAGATCCAAACCACATCGTGCTCTGAAAGGAAGGCCTTCCAAACAGGAGAGCAGGCTTTCTCGCCGCTGAAACAGGCCAGTTAACACCTTCCATGCCCTGGGCACCGAACAGCACCTGTGATGTGAAACGCTATGGTAATTAACACTGAGGGACAGACACCCAAGGCAACCAAAACTAAGCAATAAGGTTACATGAGACCAGTCCATAACTCTTGGGAAATGTCCCAGCAGAAACCGCAAGGCGTGATGATCGTACCTGCGCTTGGTGGCTCATTAGGTCGGTCCCTGAGTCTGGCATGAAAACAGCTTTGGAGGCTAACAAAGGATCGAGCTCTTGTTCCTTCACTGCAAATCAGATACTCCCAATCTCAAATTTGTCTCTATCCATGTGAAATCAGTATCAGGCGATGAGGGAAGACAATGCATAGAGAGGAAGATCTCAGAAAATAGACAAAAAAAAATTACAGAAAGAGAAGGTAGTCACATTTTGAATAATAGTACATAAGGCAGATATCGGTGTTTTGAGTAATCAACGGCGGGCACAAGGCCGGCCTGAACCAATTTCATTGAATAGCCGACAAAGCGGAAGTCATTACAAAAAACCGCAAGGGAGCAACCAAAAAAAGAGAAACTAAAAAAACTGTCTATAGCTGTTGGATTTTTTGGGGACAATTTCTGGATGGGCTTAGTTGGTCCCTTGGACCTCCACACCCTCTTTTATATATAGCACAATCTAGCCTTACATCTTCACTTATACACTGGAATGATCTAGACTCTAGTAGGACACTACTACTATACTAACACTCCCTAGAATACTCTAGACTCTACAAGAGTAGTACTACTACACTAACTCAGACTCCAACACTTACTGGAATACTCTAGACTCTCCTAGGACAATGGAATACTCTAGACTCTCCTAGGACAATACTACTATGCTAACCTAGACTCCAACACTCCCCCTCAAGATGGGCATGGGTCAGTCACCATGACCATCTTGCTACAACTCCATGACACTTACTACTACCACTACACATCTAGCTTACCAGCATACAAAGACACATGAGAGCATTTTACTCTAGCTCTTGCTCCATCGGTCGTCAAGCACCCAATCAACTCGGATATCCAAGCTCCGCCTCGTGCGAGCCATCACCTTCACAATGCAACAACTCTGCATCAAGCTAGACACCTCTAATCCTTCTTGCATTGGTCCACTGTTGCCTCTCCAACTCATGCGCCTTCTCACACCGGCGCATACAACCCTGGCACCACACGCCTTCCCTCATTAGCTTGAGCATCGTCATTGCCTCTTCATCAACTCCGGTTCCCGCGGAACCACGGCTGCCTCACCTCAACAACAGCTCCTACAGAGCCACATCCACCTCACCATCAACATCACCATCCATAAACTTTGCATCAAGCTGGCCACCTCCAATCCTTCTCGCATTGGTCCACCGTTGCCTCTCCAACCATGCGCCTTCTCACACCGGCGCCTACAATGGCGGCACCACACGCCTTCCATCATCAGCTTGAGCATCGTCATTGCCTCTTCATCAACTCAGGTTCCCGCAGACCACAGCTGCCTCACCTCAACAACAACTCCTAGAGAGCCACAACCGCCTCACCATCAACATCACCATGCACAAACTTTGCATCAAGCTAGCCACCTCCAATCCTTCTCGCGTTGGTCCACTGTTGCCTCTCCAACCATACGCCTTCTCACACCGGCGCCTACAACGGCGACACCACACGCCTTCCCTCATCAGCTTGAGCATCGGCATTGCCTCTTCATCAGCTCTGGCTCCCACATAACCACGGCTGCTTAACCTCAACAACCGCTCCTACAGAGCCACAACCGTCTCACCTCACCGGTCAGCTATCTACAGTTCCACACTCTCCTGACCTCCACATGACTTCCACCTATCCAACGCGGTGACAACCTTGACCTCTACCACCTCTCCATCAACCCTCCGGCCATCTTGCCTCAACCATCTTTGCCTCGGTCACCACATCCTCTACCTCTCTCAGATCCATTCCATTCTCTCCTCTTCTCCTAGCACCAAGCTCTGTTCACTTTGCTCCTCACAGCCGCCCAAATCAACTCCAGCAGCTACTCCCTCCTGGACTCCTCTTCTCAGCTCCACTTCATACCTCAGGCGTCCACACCTTGCAGCTCTGCAGCTCGCCTCTTCCCGGAGCCAAGAACGACCAAACTGGAGACCTCACCCAGTTGTCTCCTTCCACGACCACAGCCCAGCACCACATAGCTCCAGCCATCACCATCACCATCACCTCTGCATCTGCCCATCTCCAACCAGATCAGAGGTCCTCCTCCACCTCCAGTTTCTCTTGGTCCCCAAATCCAGCTAACTTATTTTCCTCCTATCAACATCTCAATTGCACCATTCTAACTAGCTCACTAAGCAACCTCCGTACAGAGTAGCAACCAAGCCTCACACAACACATCGTGCAACATAAGGTGGTTACTGCCTGTAGAGAGCAACAGGATGCGGCCTCCCGCCGCTTAGGTGACTACAATGTGCGTGGTGTTGTTGACAACAAGAGTCGGGATGGGTGTTGCAGTGGTGGAATGGTGGTAGCTAGGGTTAGGAGGAGGAGCCTAGCTCTGATACCATGTTGGTTCCAGGGGAAAATTTCTGGTTGGGCTTAGTTGGTCCCTTGGACCTCCACACCCTCTTTTATATATAGCACGATCTGGCCTTACATCTTCACGTGTACACTGGAATGATCTAGACTCTAGTAGGACATTACTACTATACTAACACTCCCTAGAATACTCTAGACTCTACAAGAGTAGTACTACTACACTAACTCAGACTCCAACACTGAGTGGAAGATGGCAACGTCCTGCATGTGCCGGAGCTGAAGCCGGAGTGAGTGCTGCAGTAGTAGAATGGTGGTAGCTAGGGTTAGGAGGAGCCTAGCTCTGATACCATGTTGGATTTTTTGGGGACAATTTCTGGATGGGCTTAGTTGGTCCCTTGGACCTCCACACCCTCTTTTATATATAGCACAATCTGGCCTTACATCTTCACGTGTACACTGGAATGATCTAGACTCTAGTAGGACATTACTACTATACTAACACTCCCTAGAATACTCTAGACTCTACAAGAGTAGTACTACTACACTAACTCAGACTCCAACACTTACTGGAATACTCTAGACTCTCCTAGGACAATACTACTATGCTAACCTAGACTCCAACACTCCCCCTCAAGATGGGCATGGGTCAGTCACCATGACCATCTTGCTACAACTCCATGACACTTACTACTACCACTACACATCTAGCTTACCAGCATACAAAGACACATGAGAGCATTTTACTCTAGCTCTTGCTCCATCGGTCGTCAAGCACCCAATCAACTCGGATCATCCAAGCTCCGCCTCGTGCGAGCCATCACCTTCACAATGCAACAACTCTGCATCAAGCTAGACACCTCTAATCCTTCTTGCATTGGTCCATTGTTGCCTCTCCAACTCATGCGCCTTCTCACACCGGCGCGTACAACCCTGGCACCACACGCCTTCCCTCATTAGCTTGAGCATCGTTATTGCCTCTTCATCAACTCCGGTTCCCGCGGAACCACGGCTGCCTCACCTCAACAACAGCTCCTACAGAGCCACAGCCGCCTCACCATCAACATCACCATCCACAAACTTTGCATCAAGCTGGCCACCTCCAATCCTTCTCGCATTGGTCCACCGTTGCCTCTCCAACCATGCGCCTTCTCACACCGGCGCCTACAACGGCGGCACCACATGCCTTCCATCATCAGCTTGAGCATTGTCATTGCCTCTTCATCAACTCTGGTTCCACAGTTTAACTCTCCTGGCCTCCACATGACTTCCACCTCTCCGACACCGTCACAGCCTTGACCTCTACCTCATCTCCATCAACCCTCCGGCCATTTTGCCTCAACCATCTTCGCCTCGGTCACCATGGCCTCTACCTCTCTCCTAGATCCATTCCATTCTCTCTTCTCCTAGCAGCAAGCTTCGTTTCCTTTGCTCCTCACAGACAACACAAATCAGCTCCAACAGCTTCTCCCTCCTGGAGTCCTCTTCTCTCTGCTTCACTTGATGTTGCAGGCTTACACACCCTCTTATCCGCAGATTGCCTCTCTTCTTTTCCCTATCTTGCAGCAACATCTTGAACTTGAACGGAAGTCTGCAGCTGCACCTCCCTTTTTCTCTCGGAGCATAAGGACAACTAACACATGAGACCTCACCCGGTTATCTCCCTTCACCACCAGAGCTCAGTGCCGCTACAGCCATCACCTCCATAACACAGATGCCCAGCTCCTTCACAACCGCCTGCATCGCCTCTGCATCTGCCCATCTCCGGCTAGATCAGAGGTCCTCTACCTCCAATTTCTCTTCCTCCCCAAATCCAACCAACCTAACTTATCCTCCTCCTATCAGCACCCCAATTGTACCATTCTAACTAGCTTCCTGAGAAACCACCTGTGCAGAGCAGCAACCAAGCCTCGCACGATGCACCTTGCGACATGAGATGGCTACTGTCCGCACAGAGCAACGAGGTGCGGCCTCCCGCCGCCTAGGTGACTACAATGTGTCCAGTGTTGTTGACAACAAGAGCCGGAGTGAGTGCTGCAGTAGTAGAATGGTGGTAGCTAGGGTTAGGAGGAGCCTAGCTCTGATACCATGTTGGATTTTTTGGGGACAATTTCTGGATGGGCTTAGTTGGTCCCTTGGACCTCCACACCCTCTTTTATATATAGCACAATCTAGCCTTACATCTTCACGTGTACACTGGAATGATCTAGACTCTAGTAGGACATTACTACTATACTAACACTCCCTAGAATACTCTAGACTCTACAAGAGTAGTACTACTACACTAACTCAGACTCCAACACTTACTGGAATACTCTAGACTCTCCTAGGACAATACTACTATGCTAACCTAGACTCCAACAATAGCCTAGCAAGGGTAAGCAAGAGTTTGTTGGGTGTTTGGGAAAATACATAGAGGTGAAAACTGTACACCAAGAAGAAGAATTAGACCGAAGGTGGACTACTCATTTCTCGCAAGGTGGTAGAACCTCACCGCCCAATCCTCCGCTAAGGATTTATGAGAAGGGTTTTTAGTTCTATGAGACCATAGAGAGATGTTGTCGGCACACCTGCGAAAAACGAGGTGGATAGGCTCGACCTCGTTCCTAAAGACTTTTGTGTTTCTTCGCTTCCAAATATTCCAGAGAGCGCATATGATTACCGAAGTTCTCACTTGGCAAGCAGAAGAGCCATCCCAGAGATCCCTGAGCGAGAAACAAGACATAACATCATCGTGCAGGGCAGGCACCGCGATCCAGAACGGCAAAACCGAAGGGCAGTGAAGCAACAAGTGAACCGAAGACTCCGCCGAAGAGCAGAACGGGCAAGAATCAGAGGACGCAATGCCTCTCCTGAACCTGCGCTCATTAGTGAAAAGCCTGTCCCGATCCGCCAGCCAGAGGAAGATACGGCACCGATTCGTCGCAAAATTCTTCCAAGTGGTAGTTGCGAAGGGGACCTCCTGCAAATGATCAAAAGCTGCCAAGTATGCTGTTTTAGTGGTTAGAGGCCTGCCGTCCGAACGCGCGACTCTAACGTCCGGGACACTATCATTTAGGTTAACGGAAGCTACAAGCGCCTGCAGATCCGAGAGCTCCGAAGACGCTGCATGAGAGAGACGCGGGAGAGTGTCTAACAGAACAGACGTCGAATGACAGCAGAAGGCTACCGAGCAGTTTTTGTTTGTGATGTGGGAGTAAAGGGCTGGGAAACGAATGTCCAGGGTTAGGTCATCTATCCAAAGCGGGGTCTAGTCGAAGCGGTGCGCAAAGTGTACAAAGGCGAGTCTCACGGGCAGCGGCACGTGAGGGGTCTCCCGAACTTCATGGAAGACGCAGTTAGGGAGATCATGCCAGAAAGAGGTAGCCGTACCCGATCCGATGGCCACTTTTGTTAGACATCGAAAGGAGGGCAAGCAAGAGAGTAAATCCTGCCAGACAACTGAGTCAAGGTAATGGGTGTCCCCCAAGTCGCGGTTTTGGGACCAACCATATCTACGTCGTAGCCACTGTGCCCACGGAAGAGAACTATCGGAGTGAAGCTTAGAAAGAAACTTCATAAGCAAAGCCTGATTGTGAGTCCTAAGGCATCGGAAACCAAGACCGCCTTTGGAAACAGGAGCGCAAAGCTCGTCCCAAGCAACTTTGCATTGACCACCGGTAACATGGTCTTCTGAGTCTAGAGTGTGCCAAGCAGGGGATACATGTCTATTTATGGTGCTGCTCAATCCCATAAGTCGGCTGTGGAGATATTACTTTGAGGTGTGGGGCATAAGAAACTTGCGATGACACACTGAGGTTGTGTTTGTTGAAGTGTATAAGTGGATTGCGCTAGCCCTTTCCATCAGTTCGGACTTTTGGTTTCGTTGGCTAGTGCATGAAGTTTGACATGGTATCAGAGCCTAAGGTCTCGAGTTCGAGTCCTGGCTTTTACAATTTATCCTAAAAATTGCTGTTGACCTCTCTGTGTCCACGTATAGGCCTCTTGAGTCATACGTGAGTTTCGCGCGCCGTCGCTTTCTTCCGGTTGCACGTGCTGACTTCTCCCCATCACACGTGAGAGGGGGTGTTGAAGTGTATAAGTGGATTGCACTAGCCCTTTTCATCAGTTCGGACTTTTGGTTTCGTTGGCTAGTGCATGAAGTTTGACAGTGTTTATACCTGGAGAATTCTCCTGCAGGCAGGTGTATGGGTAGGCATGGATCCGATAGCTTCACCAGTCCAATCTTAATCAGACAGCAAAGGGTACGGATCTTGTGAAAACTTGCATGCTATAAATCCTGATAAATTTTACTCGGATTAGACTTCTATTTTACTCAGAAATTCCTCTATCTCGGCTTACAGATGATAACCTTTAACTTCCTTTGTTTAAGTAAAACCCTTTTAGGAGGAGTTTACAGAATCTTAACAGTAGAGTAATTTTTCCCTAGTGGCAATGGGCTTAAATATCTTCATCCTATTTGAACTTAATTTCCAATGCATTCATCTCCATACAAATATAAAGCACATATCAACAATAGCATGTACCTCTTACTAAGTGTTTTAAAAAAAATCATCTTGCGTCCCTTACCATTCTGCTCTATTTCAATCATGAAGTTCAGAAAAGGCAAGTTAACTTACCTCAGTTCAAGTCACCGAGCAGGCAGAAATTAACAACCTCGCCCAAGGCAAGCTGACGTTATGTAGACACAACAGAGAAGAGGCGCACTGCATCCGACGGCTAAGAATGCAAGTTGGAGTCACCATGCGGATGGGCACTCTTCGCTTAGGTATGACTTTACTAATTCATGAATTAATATGTCTGCTTTCATGGAATATATACTACTCCCTCCGTTCATTAATGTAAGACCTTCTAGATATTTCAAAGTAGGCTACATTTGGACTAAAATGGGTGAATCTAAACAACAAAACGTGTCTAGATACATGCATTTTCAAAAAAAGCTAGAAGGTCTTACATTAGTGAACAGAGGGAGTACTTCTCATCTTGTCAATCATCAGCTGCCATTGGCATTTCCAGTTTTTATGTAAAACAATTAGCTGCTTCAGCCTCCCCTTCTTTTTCAGATTGATGAAATGGATGTAATCTTTTATGCATTTTAAGTTTTTAACAGGGAGAAATGTGTGATTCATCAATCTCCAAAGAATGATATGTAATGGAGAGGTAACAGTAGAGGGGATAGTAACCCTTGTTGCATCATTAAACACAACAATCTGAACACATATCAACAACTGGTGTCATGTAAACTAATAGCTCAGCTCAAGCAACAAACTGGGTTGAATTTTGTGGCTTTGCAAGATTGTTTTTTAAACCTATAACTTCACATTCGCTAGTTTCGGTGCAAAAACATATATGTGCGGTTTTGTAAACAATGGTTTAACATTTGCAATCACTGAATACTAGACAGATATGAAAGAATTTTTGCATTGGTCCAAGCTACAGGTTGCAGTGGACATTTATCATATCCTCCTCTTCTTCTCACATATCCCCCCCCCCCCCCCCCCCCCCTCCTCCTTTCCCAAGTCCCAACAAATGTAATTTCACCATTCCTAAGTCGGAAACACAAATATACCCATGGACTTGTCATTTTCAGGGATGTTCTCTAAGGAATGACAACATCACCATGTCGGTGTTCCGGAATCCAATTATCAGTTTCATCAAGAGATAGAAATGACCAAACTGACATGTACCAGATAGAAGACAACCAAAATCCAGTTAGGCGAAGAACACCGAAAAAGGAATTACCATCTTACGACACAGCTCCACTTTTTATAGCCTGTAATTGGTTCATGTGAATCTGAAATTAGCCGGCAATTCGCCTCTGCAAGCTGCTGCCTAGTCTTTAGCGAGGTGTGGCACAGCTTCCTTGTGAGGGCATATGTACCTCTCCACGAAAAGCTCCTCAGTCCGCAAGACTGCAGAACAGTAGCTCCGGCCAGACCCAAGCAATTCATTTTCCTTAAGGAACTTCATGACGCAGTACTGGGCCTTGAGCCACCCCTCCAGGCTATGACTGACCATCACCGGCCCATGAGCAATGTAGGACGGTTCCAACCCCACCTCGGAGATAAGGAACTTGGACATGCGATGCAACTTGTCCTTTGACCTCGTCAGCAAAGACAGAGCCTTAGACAGAGCAATGCTGGCCTCGTCATCTGACCACCTGAACATCTTCTTCAAGTACTGCACTTTTTGCGGTGATCTTCTCCTTCTCGCCGAGAAATACGACAGCCTGCACCGCTTTCCTGAACATCCCAGAGCCGCGGGGCACAACTAAACCTTCAGCGTATGCCACCATTGCGCTGACATGTTCTTGTTTGGTGGTGAGCAAACTAGGCACATGGATGCACATCTTGGTAATATCGCAAGCACTTGGCCCGTGTTACAATCGCGACAAGAAGATAACGAAGAACGAAAACGAAAAACACAGCAAGGAGACACAGATTTAACGTGGAAAACCTCTCCAACAAAGAGAGGAAAAAACCACGGGCGCCAGCCAGCGAAACTTCACTATATCGAGGAGTGTTTACAAACGCCGGGGATTTCACAGATGCAACTATCCCAACCGGCGGCTTACAAGGGGTTTATATATCGGTGGAAACCTAGGTCTTCGATGATCCGTACCGTACCGCGGGGGGCTGTCGCCCCCCGCACCCCCCACAGGCGTCCCCGTTGGGCACGGTGTGGGCCAACTTCAGACTCGTTACACTCGGCCCAAGCCTCCCGGCGACGGGCCTCGCTCCACTCGTCAGAAGTTGGCCTATACTTTGTAGAATTTGGATCAACATATAACAAACTCCACCTTGAGACAAATTCCTCCTTGTAGCATCAACAGCAACCATCTCCCTGAACAAACAAAGCAAATACTTTCGGCGCCAATAGCCACTTGGGCTAATCAGTTAAACCAACTAAGTTCGAGCAAAGCTCAAACTTAGCAACAGGAACAGGTTTAGTCATCATATCAGCAGGATTATCATGAGTGCTGATCTTGCATACCTTTAATTTACCTTGAGCAACAATGTCTCTAACAAAATGGTACTTGACATCAATGTGCTTAGTTCTCTCATGGAACATCTGATCTTTTGTAAGGTATATGGCACTTTGACTGTCACAAAACAAATTAATGCAAGAATCATCTCCACAAAGCTCAGCAAACAAACCTTTCAACCAAACAGATTCTTTGCAAGCTTCAGCAATAGCCATGTATTCAGCTTCAGTAGTAGATTGTGCAACAACAGCCTGCAATGTAGCCTTCCAGCTAACAGCACAACCTCCAACATTAAACACATAACCTGTGAGGGATCTTCTCTTATCCAAATCGGCAGCAAAATCTGAATCCACATAGCCAACGAGTCCCTCACCGGTCCTGCCAAACTTCAAACAAGCATTGGAAGTGCCAAGAAGGTACCTGAAAACCCACTGAACAGCCTTCCAATGTTCTTTACCAGGATTAGCCATGTATCTACTTATCAAACTCATAGCATATGATAAATCAGGACGAGAACAAACCATGGCATACATCAAAGAACCAACAGCACTAGAATACGGCACCTTTGACATGTACTCAAACTCTTCATCAGTAGTAGGACATTGAGAAACTGACAATTTAAAGTGAGGAGCAATAGGAGTACTAACTGAGTTGGCACCATCCATATTAAAACGATGAAGAACTTTCTTAATGTAACTTTGCTGACTAAGAAATAACAAACCAGATTTTCTATCTCGGGTAATTTCCATACCTAAGATCTTCTTAGCAGCACCAAGATCCTTCATCTCAAACTCACTACTTAGGTGTGCCTTCAAAGTAGTGATTTCTTTCATGCCCTTGGCAGCAATTAACATATCATCAACATATAGCAGCAAGTATATAGGTGACCCATCAACAAACTTGATATAAACACAACTATCATATTTAGACCTCTCAAAACCATGTGAGATCATAAATGAATCAAACCTTTTATACCACTGTCTTGGAGATTGCTTTAAGCCATAAAGAGACTTCTTTAATTTGCACACAAAATCCTCTTTACCAGGCACTATGAACCCTTCTGGTTGGTCCATGTATATTTCCTCATCAAGCTCTCCATGCAGAAAAGCAGTCTTGACATCTAACTGCTCAAGCTCAAGATCACGCATAGCCACAATACTAAAGAAAGTACGAATGGAACTATGCTTCACAACTGGAGAGAACACATCATTGTAATCAATACCAGGAATCTGGCTGAACCCTTTTGCTACTAACCTTGCCTTGTACCTTGAAGGCTCTTTGGGAGATAGACCTTCCTTTTTCTTGAAGATCCACTTGCAGCGGACCGCCTTCTTTTGTTTAGGCAAGCGCACAACATCCCATGTGCCATTTTTCTCAAGCGATTGCATCTCTTCTTGCATAGCAGAAACCCACTTCTCACGGTCAACAGATGCAATGGCTTCATTATATGTAGCAGGTTCAGAATCGTTCTCCACCTGTTCAGCACAACTCAAAGCATAATGTACAAGATTACACTCTTCAATTAAACGACGAGGTGGAACTATGTTACGTCTCGGTCTATCAGCAGCAATAGATTCCTGTGGCTGCTGCAAAACAGTAGGTGAGTGTTGAACAACATCATCATCAATATTTTCCTCATGAGTATCATCAACAACAACATTATTATCAACAGTTTTCTGCAGGTGCTCCACCTGCACACGAACTCCCTCCTCTCCAATAGCAACAGGAGAGGGATCTGATGGCAAGCTGTCATGATACATAACGGATTCATTGAAAACAACGTTCCTACTCAACAAAATCCTTTTTGTTTCAGGGTTCCATAGTTTATATGCCTTAACTCCTGAACCATAACCAAGGAATATGCACTTGACAGCTCTAGGCTCTAACTTTCCATTATCAACATGAGCATAAGCAGTGCAACCAAAAACTCTCAACTGTGAATAATCAGCAGGTGAACCTGACCATACCTCAATAGGAGTTTTCTTCTCAAGTGGAATAGAAGGTGACCTGTTGATGAGGTAACACGCTGTGTTGGCTGCTTCAGCCCAGAAACGCCTATGCATACCTGCATTAGACAACATACAACGAGCCCTCGAGATGATGGTTCTGTTCATGCGTTCTGCCACGCCATTCTGCTGAGGAGTATATGGGATGGTGTGATGCCTGATCATGCCATCGTTACTGCAAAACTCCTCAAACTCATTAGAACAGAATTCCATACCATTGTCAGTACGTAGTACCTTTACCTTCTTCTCAGTCTGTTTTTCAACCATAACTTTCCACTTCTTAAAAGCATCAAAAACATCAGATTTATGCTTCAGAAAATAAGGCCACACCTTTCTTGAGTAATCATCAATAATAGTAAGCATATAATTAGCACCACCAATAGAAGTCTTACGGGACGGACCCCATACATCAGCATGCACATAATCTAATATGCCTTTGGTGGTATGAACGGAAGCATTGAATTTAACTCTTTTATGCTTACCAAAGATGCAGTGCTCACAGAACTCAAACTTACTCAAGTTGCAACCATCAATCAGCTCTCTCTTGACCAACTCTGCCATGCCTTGTTCGCTCATATGCCCAAGACGCATATGCCATAGATGTGTTTTACCACAATCATCAGAATCATTAGAAGTAACAGCAGCAGCAATACCAGGCAAAGTGCTACCTCTAAGAACATATAATTTAGCAGAATTCATATCACCTATCATGTGAATAAGAGAACCTTTTGATACCTTCAGAACTCGATGCCCACCGGCATACTTGTATCCATCAACGTCCATGGTACTCAGGGAGATCAAATTTCTGGCCATGCTTGGTATGTGCTTCACCTCACTCAACGTGCGTGTCACGCCATCATGTGTCCTAATCTTAACAGATCCAACACCAACGATATGGCATGGGTTGTCATTCCCCACACGCACAAAATCTCCAGTCTGCACAGACTCATATGAACTGAACCAATCTTTGTTACAGCAAATATGAAACGAACATGCAGTATCAAGTATCCATTCATCATCACGAGAAGCACAAGCAGCAAAAACAGCTAAGCATTCACCATCAGAACTATCAGAAACAACAGCAGCCTTACCATTGCCTTGATCCTTATCTTTCGGTTGGTAAGTACCGTTCCTTTTCTCCTTATTCTGCAGCTTCCAGCAATCATCAATAACATGATTAGATTTCTTACAATACCTGCAGAACTTGTCCTTTCCCTTGGACTTCGAACGACCTCTGCCGTCTTTGCTCTTATCTCGGTTGCCATGGTTGTTAAATCTCTGCTCGGTCCTGCCACGAACCTGCAGAGCTTCAGCCTTGGAGGACGCCCCATCTGCCTGCACCATAGATTTCATCTTTTCCCTCTGTTTGAGGGCATCTTGCACTTCATCAAGGGTTATCTTCTCACGGCTCAACAACATTGTATCACGAAAGTGTGTATAAGAACTAGGCAGCGAGCATAAGAGTAATAGGGCTAGATCCTCATCATCATATTTTACTTCCATAGATTGCAAATCAGAAATAATCTCTCTAAAAAGAGATAAGTGATTCATTACCGATCCACCTTCCTGCAATCTATGCGAGAACAACTTCATCTTCACATGCATCTTACTGGTTAGATCCTTTGACATGCAGATCGTTTCCAGCTTTCCCCATAGGGCAGCAGCAGATTTCATCTCCAGTACTTCCTGCAAAATATTATTGGACAGATGAAGTTGAATCAAAGACAAAGCCTTACGGTCCTTCCGCTTCTCTTCAGCGGACCAGGTCTTAGCATCCTTTTCACCGAATCCATCCAGCGCTTCATCCAGATCAGAAGTTTGGGCGAGAATCGCCCGCATCTTCACCTGCCACAAGGAGAATCTTGTGGTGTAGTCCAGCTGTGGTAGATCGAACTTCAATGACGACATGTCGCAAACCCTAGATTAGAACCTGGGGCTCTGATACCACTTGTTACAATCGCGACAAGAAGATAACGAAGAACGAAAACGAAAAACACAGCAAGGAGACACAGATTTAACGTGGAAAACCTCTCCAACAAAGAGAGGAAAAAACCACGGGCGCCAGCCAGCGAAACTTCACTATATCGAGGAGTGTTTACAAACGCCGGGGATTTCACAGATGCAACTATCCCAACCGGCGGCTTACAAGGGGTTTATATATCGGTGGAAACCTAGGTCTTCGATGATCCGTACCGTACCGCGGGGGGCTGTCGCCCCCCGCACCCCCCACAGGCGTCCCCGTTGGGCACGGTGTGGGCCAACTTCAGACTCGTTACACTCGGCCCAAGCCTCCCGGCGACGGGCCTCGCTCCACTCGTCAGAAGTTGGCCTATACTTTGTAGAATTTGGATCAACATATAACAGCCCGCACTCCCGCAGGAACTCCAAATTGGGCTTAACCAGCTTCTCGAGGTCGGTTGCGAGAAGGCGATCTGGGGACGCGATAGACCGAGACCCGTGACGGAAATGGGGGCCAGGGTCCTCTCCACGCCGACGCAGAGAAACTTGGGATCCTTGGCAACGACGGCGGCGACGTCGGCACCGCAGAGGAAGGCGAGGACGGCGTCGGATTGGCGGGGGACTTGAGGTGGGAGAGCTTTGTGGATGCCTTGAGGGCTTGGCCTCGGATGAGGCCGCAGGTGCCGACGAGGTAGTCCTCGACGGCGAATCCGGGATTCGGGGAAATGGGCGGCGCGGTGGCGGAGAGGAGGCGACGGAGATATGAGACGGGGGAGATGGAGAGAGGTGAGAGGAGGTGGGAAATGATGCAGCTTCGCAGGCGGAGCATGGCGCCGGCGGCGGCAGCAGCGGCGCCAGAAAGATTTCCGGCGGGCTCTGCAACTTCGCGTCGGCTGATTCTTTCAGCGGATCGTGTCGTGGTGGGTTCTGACGATTCAAGCACATGTCGGAAAATTATTTTGGATTTTTTTTATTGGCGAATAGCACGGGCCGGAATTAGGATGGGCTGGTTTTTTGCTGGGCTGGACCCTGGTTTGCACGGTTAGGCAACGATCTCTGGGACCGATAAACTTTTTTCAAACGGATAAACATTTTTCACACTGATGAACAATTTTCGAAATTATGTGAACTTATTTTTCAGACCCGTGAGAAATTTTAAGACAGAACGCTTTTTAAACCCACGAATATTGTTCAAAATTATGTGAACATATTTTTTCACACCCTTGATAACTTTTTCATGTTGTTGAACTTTTTAAAATTCATGAACAAAATTTGAAATTATGTGAACATCTTTTTGCAGTTTTCAGACCGATGTACATTTTTTTGACCTATTGAACATTTTTCAAAAGTTCTCGAGCATCTTTTTCCAGGCCCGTGAGACTTTTTCTAGATCGATGAACATTTTCAAAAATACGTGTATTTTGTTTTGTACTAAGCGAACGATCTTATTGTTAGATGTGAATATTATTCATGTTCTCTGAATGAATAGTTTGTGTAATTGTTAAATAAACAATACTTCATGTCTAAGTGACGGGAGCGTGTCTTATTTATGGCGTATTTCTTGCGTGTGTTATTTGTCATGTGCAAACAAAATAATGCGTATTATACCGTATGCAACAGGTCGTCTTCAAGATGGAGGAAGGATTGCTCATACAAGCAGATACTAGGTCAACTCGACAACATTAGCTCAAAGCAAAGTTCATCTAAATTTTTTCACCATGAATCAATGCTTCTAGATGCTACCGGGAGTGCCATGTTTCCGCAGAATGGAGGATTGCGTGGCCAAATGCCCTCTTTGCGATAGGAATGCATATTCTTTCTTCCAAAAACAAGGGGTTGTAGAAAGATTATTGTCTCCAGAATGTCACACGGTTCGATTCATACCTCTCCGGAAAAATGGTTTCTTGGTCTGGACTAAAAACATCCTTTTGGTGCACGATGTGAAGTACTTAGACCGGGTCTAGATGGTACCGTAGATGATCCTAGGGTTTTTGCCTGTGCATTTGGTTCATGTTAAATCATTAGTCTAACAACTTTATTTTCTTTTTTATTTTTCACTTTTGTTTGGCACTTGTGTCACTGGAACCCAACTCCATATTTGGAGTCAAATGGAAAGAAAAAAGATATGTGGTGATATTAGGTCATTGCAAGATTCAACTTGTTTTCATGTTTGATCTTCTCTTTTCACGTTTAGACCTCCCTACCGAGTCCGGGTTTTGTTTCACATTTCAACCTCCCGATCCGATGGGATCCGTAAAACGATTCGATCTCCTGAATAAATCTAGTTACTAGTTTGTATCCAAAGGCGCAACCACGCTTCATCACAAATAAAAGGTATTTGGTGGTGTAGTTTTATATTCCTAAAAAAACTGAACAAAGCCAATGGGAAATGTAATCACATTCTTTTATTTAATTATGTCTTTGTGTTTAACACTCTAAAATAGTTTTTTAATAATTATGACATATTAGCTGCAACCGCCGTTGTAATTAGACTTTAAAAGTACCGATTGAGAATTCAAAGAAAAAGTTTGGACACAGACACAACATAAGTCTACATTGCCACGAACATTCAAGTCTTAGTTTGAAGCATGTGACTTCAAAAAGAAAATCTGAGTATCTTCTTTCTCTGTTTGTGTTACAATTTTGAATTTTGAAATTGTGTGACATGAATATACACGCGCGCTGAGAACAGGCCGTCGATCTATTGGCAAGTGTAACGGGTGATAGTGACTGGGTTGGTCTGGAAAAGATATACACACGTGTTATCTACTTCCTCTCACTACAGAAGAACCCTATTACGCCGACGGCCGGGTCCCGTCGGCGTAGCCCCTAAATGCTGTCGGCATAGGCTGGTCCGACGGCTGCCGTCGGCGTACGGCCCCGTAGACGTAGCCCCTCCTCCCATCGGCGTATATAGCTACGCCGACGGCTTTGCTGTTGGCGTAGACTATATGGGGCGCACCTAGATGACTAATGGCCGTTTGGCTCGGCCTAGATATTTCCAAAAAAAAATCAATTTTTTTTTTCATTTTTTTAACATTTTTGAATTGTTTAACATGTTAATCTCACATGAACATTTTTAATTCTAAGTATACTTAGTCTCAGGTCAAATTGTACAATTAGTTAAACTTTTCAACCGGTCACCCATCCTAATACTACTCCAGCTCCAGCACGCTTAACTTTTTCGTTCCTTCCACATGAGCTTCCGACAAAGAAACTAAAACTTATTGTGAATATTATCATATCAAACATATTAACCATTACACTATAATGTTAGACATATTTATTTTTTTATATTCCATATAGTTATTTGAGTAACAACAATGAATAAGTAATAATAATCTTGAATTCAAATAAAAAAATTTATTTATTTTGCTTTTTTTCATTTAAATTTGAATAATTCATATCTACAAATATGTAAATGACAATTCAATAAATAATATATCTAAATTGATCAGAAAAATGAGAGGAATCCAAATATGACATCCCTATCATCTATTTAATTATATATCGTAACTTTTAAATATTAGACCAACTGAAACTATGTCAAGATTCATAAAACACCCCGTTTTTGGCACTCGAAAAATAAAGGCTTTTTGGTGCGATGAAAAGGAAAACTTCCTCCTGCAATATGTTCGCCATCCCATGATATACACGAGTGTGCAATATGGGCATATTAGCGCAAACTATATCACGATTCTAGCAATAACATTGGTCATTTGACCTGAAATCCAGAAAACCTCGATTGAGATAGGTCATTTTGTGAAAGGGTTTTTTGAGACACGATCAATATACCAAGTTTTGTATTTTTCCATGCAACTATGTCACATAATATGACACCACGCGAAGGTTTTGTATTGTTTCGATCGTTTTTGAATTTTTTATGCCCGTTTCAAACTATCGTCAAACTTTCTAAATCGAGGGGCATGAAAATTCTTAGCTTGAGGCTGAGCCTCACTAAACTTGCATTAGATCTCTGATGAAATAGCATATTGTGAACCTAAAAATTATTTTTGCAAAAAAATCATGAGCATCATATTATGTACATGTAGTTCAAATCTAACTCATTTCCTACTGATTCGGCAGAAATTTGTCTTTTTCACGAGGGATGGACGGAAAGGTTTGAGATACCCCGGTTGGGAAATTATCCATTCAATATGGTATAGTATTTTTGAAAAATGTGGTATTATCATTTTGAAACTTTTATTTGGTGGTTGTTTCACAAACGCCCCGTTTTTTGCACTCAAAAAATAAAAATTGGTTTTTTTGTGCGACGAAAAGGAAAACTTCCTCCTGGAACATTGTTCGCCATCCCATGATACACATGCGTGCATAATATGGGCATATTATCGCAAACTATACCGTGTTTCTAGCAATAACATTGGTCATTTGACCTGAAATCCAGAAAACCTCGATTGAGATAGGTCATTTTGTGAAGGTTTTTTTGAGACACAATCAATATACCAAGTTTGGTATTTTTTCATGCAACTATGTCACATAATATGACACCACGCGAAAGTTTTGCATTGTTTCGATCGTTTTTGAATTTTGGTGCCTATTTCAAACTATCGTCAAACTTTGTAAATCGAGGGGCACGAAGATTCTTAGCTTGGGGTTGAGCCTCACTAAACTTGCATTATATCTCTAATGAAATAGGATATTGTGAACCTAAAAAATAATTTTTGCAAAAAATCATGAGCATTATATCATGTACCCATAGTTTAAATCTAACTCATTTTCTACCGATTCAGCAGAATTTTGTCTTTTTTACGAGGGGTGGACGAAAAGGTTTGAGATATCCAGGTTGGGAAATTGTGCATTCAATATGGTCTAATATTTTTGAAAAATTTGGTATTATTATTTTGAAACTTTTATTTGGTGGTTGCTTCACAAAACACCCCGTTTTTTGCACTCTGAAAAATGAAAAATATGTTATACAAAAGTATTTATATTATATATATATATATTTAAACAAATATGTAATATTTGAGTTTATATAGATAGATCTTATTTTTCTGCAAATTTTTATATATTATATTTATTTTTCTGAATTTAAATGATTTAGTTATGATTTTTCTAAGATTAGCCGTCGGCGTGGGTCTGAAACCTAGTATGCTACGCCGAAGGCTGTCGTCAGCCTATTTATCCTATAAAACTGGCCTGACGGCCCATTAAGCTATGCCGACGGTCCCGCATATTGCCATCGGCCTATAAAAGGACCGTCGGCCTATATTGTTATTCCCGTAGTGTCTATTGCAAAATATAAAACGTTTTAGCTATATCATGTCTCTTTTTTCAAAAAAAATTATCAACAATGCCTTTGTACGCCGGGTACTCTCCGGCCCCTTCGCTTATCGACGCAAAGACGACAGGCCCTGGTTGGAGCAGTATAATTTGGATGGGATTTGTGTTTGGATCTGGACTCTCGAGATAAAAATGGAATATTACGGATTACTCTGTCCTCTCGCGGTGGGATACATTGTTCCCGTTTCCGATCTCGATTTTAGTAATTTCCCAATGTCGTTCCCTGGCTGATACAGATACGTAGCCAAGAGGGGAGCGAGAAAAAAAGATCGGAAGCAGGATGGATCGGGGCAAGAGGGCGGTGGCGTGGCCGCCGACGGCCGACGAGAGGAAGACGAAGAAGCCATGCTGCGATCCTCCTACCACCACCACCGGCAACGGCGGCAGTACCGTACCAGATATCTCCTCCCTCCTCTCGTCGCTCTCCGTCGCCAAGCGCCACCGCCCTTCCGCCGCCGACGACCACCACGCCCTCAAGCGCCCGCGCCGCCACGACGCCCTAGCCCAACTACTGAACGCCCGGATGCGAGGTACGCACGCGCCAAATTCCCCACTCGCATTAATTTTCACATTAATCAATCTTCATCAATCGTACCCCCATCCATTGCAGAATTGGAGATCTGTTGCGAAGGAACAGACATGGAAGAAGAAAAGGAGAAGGGCGCTAGCAATGGCATCGGGCCGCGGCACCGTGATTGGTCGAGCTTCTCGCAGGACATGCTCCGGCTGATATGCAGCCTGCTCCCGCTGGCCGACGTCCCCCGGTTCGCCGCGGTCTGCCGGCACTGGAGCTCCTGCGCGTTCCCGGTCTACCCGGCCGACACCGCCCCCGTCCTGCTCAATACCATGGTCACCGGCGCCGGCTCGTCGGTCCGGTGCTACCACCCTTTCCTGCACAAGATGTTCGTCGTCGCCACTCCTCCCCAGACACGTCTGCCGCAAGGCAGCAGGGTCTTCTCGGCGGCTGCCGACGGATGTCTGATGCTCAGGACGCCGAGGAAGACCGTCATGTTCGCTCCTCTGCTGCATAACGGCGGGTCGCATAACGGCGGGTCCATGTTCGAGACTCCGCAGAGAGAGGACGACGAAGGGTTCATCTGCTGCGCCCCATCCGAGCAACCCCATGGTGATGGTCACCGCAAGATTTTCGCCGTCTACCCGGAATTGGGCACCATGAAGATCCAGACCTGGGATGGGGGACGCTGGAAGAGCTTGCACATTGGTGAAACATTCTTCAGAATGTCCTGCAACCCGGTGATGCACAGGGGAAAGCTGTACTGCCTGGGTCAAGAGGGGAATCTAGGAGTGTATGATCCCAGTAAAATTAAATGGAGAGTGCTCCCTAAACCAGCCAGTTTTGGTTCAGAGTTTCAGTACAAGAATTGCTATCTCGTCGAGTCTCAAGGGGAGCTGCTCGCCACTCTGACGGACAACGTCAGAACGCCTGGTGTTCATGTGCTGAGGCTCGACGAGAAGAAGATGAAGTGGAAGAAGATGGAGTCCCTGGGTGGCCGCTCCCTCTTCACGGGAACGATGTCGTCGCTTTTGGTGGCCAGGCCACCCCAATCCATGGCAAACAAGGTGTTCCTTCCCAGGTTCTACGGCCGTCCTCAGGTGATCCATGCACAGCTCGCGAGCTCCGGTGGTCGTCTCTTCTTCGTGGCCAAGGAGGCGATGCCCAAGGAGGGTGAAGATGGCGGCGGCGCGTGGTGGTACGACCCGGAGTCAGACTGCCATAGACCATTCACAGGGGCTTCGTGCAAGGCTCTACTGCAGCATGTGTGGGTTCAACTCGGCAGTGTTGCTTCGCCCACATTGGATGATTTAATGGTTATAGGCTGACATTCATCGAGGAACCGTCAATCAAATTAATCATGTCATAATGTAGTATCAACGATCAGGAATGCATTGTACATATTATACTAGTAATTGATAATTGACTAAGATTTAGTGGCTACAAGTACATATATATCTATAATCGAGTGTTCTTGTAAAAATTTATCCTGCTCTGATTTTGTTGGAATGGAACTGATCTATGATGATGACGACGAGGAATTGTTGTGGTTGAGGTTGATTTGGAGTGGGACGCCAGGCGTAGGCTCCACGACCTGCACCTGCGGGAGCGCCTCCCGGAGCAGGGCCTTGAAGGCCTCGATGGTGCCCTGCGTGGTGAGCACGGCGGTGAGGAGGCCCTTGGCGTCGAACTCGCCGTTGCTCATGGGCACGACGTAGCTCGGCCGGAGCTGCCTGGCGAGGTCGACGGCGTCCTCCTGGCCGGAGACGAGGGTGAAGTTCGCCGGGAGGAGCTGCTTCACCACGGGCGTGATGAGCACGTCGGCGCGCAGGCCCCTGTCGCGCAGGAAGGCGGCGTCGTAGACGCAGTGCGGCTCGTAGTAGAGGCTGTGCCTGCGCTGTTGTCCGGCGGTGAGGATGTAGCCGTTCTCGGGGCGCTGCCAGGGCGGGCCGAGCACGGGGCCGGCGGTGGCGAGCACCTCGACGGCGCCGCCGCCGCCGACGGTGGCGGACTGGCCTGGCTCGAGGTAGGTGACGTTCGTGAAGGGGAGCGCGGAGAGGATGGGTTCGGCGTTGGGCGTGGTGACGACGGGGAGGTCCGGCGTGGTGGCGGAGATGCGGGTGAGCGTGCGGAGGTGGCAGTGGTCGTCGAGGCTCTGGGTGATGAGGAGCAGGTCCACGGCGGCGAGGTCGGGGCCGTAGTCGGTGCTCTTGAGCGTCTTCTTGGCGGCGTCGAAGAGCCAGGGGATGCCGAAGTCGAGGTTGCCGTCGAGGATGGGGTCGACGAGGATCCGGAAGCCGTCGTCCAATTCCCACACCCACCCGTTGAACTCCAGGTACGTCAGCTTCACCGTCGTCGCTGTCTCGATTGGAGCGGCGGTGGTGGCGGAGGAGGAGGAGGAGTCACTTGTGCTGCTTCTGATTCTCGGGGCGCGGTGGCGGACTGTTGCCGGCGGCCGACGAGGTGACCACCGTGATAGAGGAGGAGAGCAGTGTGGTCGGGAGAAGACGGTGGAGGGAGGGCAGAGGAGGCCGGCCATGGCTGCAATCCTTGTCGATCCCCCTTTTCCAAGAGACTTGAGAGAAGGTAGTAGTTGAGCCGAGCGGTTGGTGTAGCACCAGCCACTTGGACGTCTCCTGCTCCAAGCCTCAGAGTGCTAGGAATAAACTTGTCGGGCCTGGTCTAGATTTTATTTATTTATTCTTGCTTTCTTATCTTACAGAAAAAGGCACTAATTTCTGGGTCTTTTTTCTTGTTATTACTGTCCTCAAATATACAGCTGGGCAAAATAGTAGTAGTACTAGCAGAGACTTCCACTTGTAACGTAGAGGGTTCCCTCCGAAGAAGAAAATGCACTCCCTTCGTCTCATAATTTGGGGTGGTTTTACTTCAAAATTTGAGCCAAGACAAGAATTATGAAATGGATGGAGAACTAAAAAATCATTTACAAAAACAAGCTGGAGATGCCTGTATTTCTCGAGTATCACTAGATGCATACTATTACATCAGAATTCTCCATACTTTCTTCTTTCTTAAGGCCAAACAAAGGCATCAACAAACCAATACTGATGCAGCACCATACTACATGCCATCCCTTTCACTCTCCCGCAGTGGCAATTCAGTATAAGAAAAAAGGAAAACAAAACTTAAAGAGTTTTGTGACACTAGGCGAAGTTCTTCCCGAGATACAACTTACAGTCTGACCATGATACATGCAAGTTCATCTATATAGTAACATAACCACTGTAAGAATCAAGCAGTGCAGCCTGCTGTAGAGTTTCCACTTCTGAATATCATTGCTAGTAAGTCACTGGTTCAAGCTAAAGAATTCTTGGAGCACCCTGGTTCCTGCATTGTGAAATTATGAGATAGACATGGTGACAACTTAAAAAGCAAGCCAATTACAAAGATAAATCAATTGATACATTTCTCATGAATTAAAAGGAAGGGTTAGTTAACCAGTCCATACATACGAGGCTATCATCCTGGAAACTGAAATTAGGTGAGACAGCTATGTGACCTTCACAGCTTCACCCAGGACAAGTGCATATTGCATCCAATGCATCTCTTCCTGCCAAATTGGGCGGTTATTAGAGCACATCATACCTCTGTCCAAAATCCCCACATGCAAATAAAGACCAGAACAACCAATTACCTGTTTTTATGATCATATCCTGTGTAAGTGAAAAGACAAACAGGGATAAACCATCACAAGATCGGAAAATATTTAGACACCTTAGCATGCAGAAAATTACAAATGCCTTGAAAGGCTATGAACATTATACATTAGCTATCTGCCATAATTATGTTATACAGAAAAGTTAGAATATGATGGTAAAATATTACATACTCGCGTAACAGGGTATTTGGTACATCATATGAGAAGATAAGTAGTTCATCCACAAGATGAATCAATCTAGGACATACTGTATCAGAGAGGTGAATAGGCCACAAATACAATGGAGATAGCTAGAAGAATATTTGAGATTACTTAGTAATGTAGTGGATAAGTTCTCATATATACAAGTTGTAGTATTACTGCATCGAAATAAACCAAAGAAGCTTTTCTGCACTCTTCTGTGCAGATGCATAAGTATTCATTATTCATGTGTGTCAATGAAATCATCTACTTATTCACATGGGGCAAATTTGACCATGTAATTGCTAAGAAACTGCTTACAAGCTAGCAGGATTGTTTTGGAGACACCACTATTTTTTTCAACAAGTACACTTATATTCTGAAATGATCACTCTGAATATTTGGCTCAAAACCTGAGTTGTTGTACATGTTACTGCTAGCTAACTGATAAGGGGATTTAATCCAACCTCTAAAAAGAGGAATTAATCTAGGGTAAAGACTATAAACAACAGGAATCAAACATAGGGAAGCAAACGTTTAAGCAGCAGACTAAGAAAAGGACACCGTAATAACTGTGCAGTAAGATGTTAGAACCAGAGCCAAGAAATGAAAATATCAGAACCAACCAGAACTTTGACCATCTAGTTTGAGAACATTATGCCTGTGTACACGTCATACGCCTTCTTTTCAAAAGAGTTCCTTTTTTAGGGAGACCAAAGCATAATCAAAAACTGTACATGACATTCCCAGCAGAAAAGCAAATTAAGTGAATTTCTTCAACGTAAGTACATATGGAAATATGAGGCAAGCAACCTAATTAAGTTTAGAAACTTCATGTTGGAAGGCAACCAAAATCTTCAGGTCTAATGTAGTAAAAATTGCTCGCCTTTGTATGAAAGCAGATTTAACTTGCAATGCAAAATGGGTTAGTCTGCCATGATTGTGCCCTCATTATAGGTATAGCTGTTTTTCTTGACTTGAGTGACAAAGAGGAGAGAATCATGTGTGATACTACTATACAAGAGCTTATAAGGGAAGGTTTTACCCATGCACGTTGGCAGCAGCGGACGAACACTTGATGTAAGAATTATAAGATGGAAGTATGTGCAAGTGTAATTAATATGCAAAGTTCATGTGTCAAGGTTCTTCCTAATTCCTGCTGAAATGCCAAGTCGTTTAATTTTACAGGAGCGACTTTCTCGTCACAGTAAATTTTTATTTCTGTAACCTTCATACAGCTTGTTTTATCTTATTTCATTCGGCTATGTTTTCAATCTTAAATTACTAATACAACATACACCTAGTGGCTTTCCCCATGCCAATTCACTGCAGCCATTGCCCATGGTAGTTAAGCTCCGATATGCACGATGACAGGGCTTCCCTGACCATCTTATTATTGCCCTCTACGTACAGGACATCTTCAAACAAACTCTTTGCCTGCTCCAGGAGCCTGATCCTCTCTTTATTGTTCCGAGAGCGCAACTGGGATCGCTGCTGCAGTGTGCTGCCCCATCTGTAGAGAGCTGCAAGGCAACACTACTTGCATGTCAGAGCAGCATACACAACCATAGGTAGGAAATGAAAGATCAAGCTCAATATTTTAAGAAAAATATGGAGTGTAAATAAAAATAGGGTAGTATCGTACCTTCTGGAGCGTAGGTGTTGCTTTTGGATAACATGGCGTCGAACTTATCGATTGCAGCCAAATACACCCGATCAGCATCAACGGCCGCTTCCTGCATCAGTTATATTTTTCCAGTAAGTGTAACTAGAATACAAGTTCCAATACAAATGCACAAAAAGCAAAAAACCATAATAAATCAACTCAAACACTTAGCAGCATGCTACTCTATCAGCGTGAGTTGATGGATGCTTAATTTTTTAGTTTCTAGGGTGTTCACATCACACAGAGTTAAATTATTGCAAGAGCAATAAAATACTCCGATGTTTATAGTTCTCATTTTACCAACATCACAGAGTAACTATGCAACAATTTTTGTACCATACCCACAAAGGTGGTATACAGTATTTAAACCATTAGCTAGGTGATAAATACGACATCAGCTTGTTATGTGAGCATGCTTAGTCGATACGAGTATGTCGATGTCCATACCGGTCCGATGTCGGCGAGCAGTTGGCCACGGAAGGTAAGCGCCAGTCCCCAATTGTACAACGCCTTGACGTCACCCGAATCAATTGACACAGCCATTCTATAGCTTCTCCCGGCCTCGACAAGGAGGCTCTCACACTCCTCGCAAACATCAACTAGCGCCGACGAAATGTTCTCTCTGTTCAGTATTCTTCTATCCAGCTTCCTGGACCGCGAGACACGCTCTCTTCCACTCAGATAAGCTCCGCTGTTGGCCAACAGCGTCCTCAGCTCGCGGCTGATCTTGAGCTTGAGCTCTCCATGGAGGAGGTATGTGTTCCCTAGCTGACCAACCGCTACCAAGCTCGTCGGCCTCAAAGCTACAGCTGTGGACAGAAGCCTTGCTGATCTGTACAGCAACCCGTCCGCAGTCTCTTCGTCATCCCTGGCCATCATGGATTCCCTCGCCTTCCTCAGGATCTCTGCAGCCTCCTTAACGTTGCGGCTGAATTCTTCAGCGTCTGAACCCATGGCCTCATCGTCTGAAAGTGTAGGTTCATCAGCACTGACAGTGTTACCCACGAACTCATCAGCCGGCGGCTTCCGTGCTCCACCTGCTCGGCTCTCACTGCCGTTGCGGCGCTCAATCTTCAACCTGTACGACCTGTCCCGGATCTCGAGCGTCCTCTCGAGCAAAGAGGACTCGGCAGATTCAGTTGCAAACCCACCGCCATCTTCAAATGCAAAGGGGCTGTCGTTCCGCGCACGCCCATACCTGTGCTTGAACACCAGCCTCTCCAGTCGGTCGTCTTCCTGCCCACTCCCAGAACTGAACCCTGCATCCTCCGACCCAGCATCGGCATCCTGTCCATCAAACGGCAGCATGTCGAGCAGCCTCGCGGCTCCGACGACCGCTGAACCCAATGGCTTGTCTTCACCAATGGTGGTGCGTTTCGTGCTTGCACGGATCGACGGGTGTTTATTATCCACATCCCCTTGTTGAACATGAGCTGCACCAGCGTCTGAGTCGTTCTTGGAATCGGCCACGGCAGCAGCAGCAGGAGCGACGACCTTGGTGGTGGGTTTCTTCCGCGGCGAGGCGAAGCTGAGGTCCCGCAGGGCGTCCTTCACCCATCCCCCGAGATAGCCGGCGACCTCCCTGGCCACGTCGCGCAGCGCGTCGCCGCTGGGGTTGCTACCTCCGACCTGGCCATACACGGCGGCCGCGCACTCCAGGACCGCATCGCGCGCGCGGTCGAGGGACTGGAGGACGAGGCCTTCCTCGTCGTCGTCGGGGGCGCCGGAGAGGAGGCGGTCCTTGAAGGAGAGGAGGCGGGCGTCGAGATCCGCGAGGAGGGAGGCGAGGCGCTGGTGGTGGGAGGAGGGGCCCGGGGAGGGGGCGATGTGCCTGGCGGTGGCGAAGCCGCCGGCGAAGGCGGCCGCGAGGAGCGGGATGAGCGGGAGGCGGGAGAGGGAGAGCGCGGCGACGGCGGGGAGGAGGAGGAAGAAGAGCGGGGCGTTGGGGCCAGCGACGATGCGGAAGAACGGGAGGTCCGGGTCGGCGGCGGGGAGGTCGGCCCAGCCGTTGTAGGACGTGCTGGAGGAACGGATAGGTCCGGGGCGGGAGCGGATGGGGAGGAGATGCGGGTGGCGGAGGAGGAGGCCGTAGGGTCTTGGTGGCCTCGGGCGGAGGAGGAGGAAGAGAGCGTGCGAGGAAGAAGAAGGCGGGGGTGGAGTGGCGGAGCAGCACGGCAGGGAGGAGACTGCCGCTGCTGTTGCCATCTTCTTCCTCCTCCGCCTCACTGTCTCTCTCTACTGATTCAGAACAGAGGGAGTTACGGTACAGTACTAATTTGACAGGGATCAACTCCAAATGAGCCGTGAAATGGAAAATAAAGTCAATGTATATGACCACACACAACAACATAGTCACACTTTAGCAAAATACTCTTTTGGCAACAAAATAAATCAATTTTTTTTAGCTATAACTCACTTCTGTAATTGCGTCTTCTTCTCTTAACAACAGAAATCATGTTTTTAAAGTTAAACTCTCTTACAAGTAAACAAATCCTTCGTAATTTTTTTCTTTAGAAAACGCAAAACTTTGTGTCCTGCTACTTATGCGTTCCAATTTATAAGATGTTTTGGCAAGCTAAGTATGCTTGCAAAATGTCTTATAAATGGGAACCGAGGTAGTACATACATTTAGAAAATAAGAGTGAGATTACAAAGCGATGACCATATGAACTCGCCTCATAGAGAGCATCCCGGGCTCGTCATATTCGATCAGAGAAAATCCTCCTGGGTCGCTCCCGTTCAAGCGGCTCCGAAGGCCCCCATCTACGATCCCGCCGACCACCCCTCTCTAGCATGTGCTCCTGGTAGTCGCTACCGACGGCGGTGTGGCAGCCTTCCCATCTAAAATGGAGGGCAAGGGAGGGTATCGTGTGAAAGAATATTTTTTAATCCCTAGTGTTTTGTGTGTTAGATAACAATATCAAAGATTATTTTAATGTGTGTCGAAGTGTTGCAGGGAAAAGTATCTGCCTTGGGGGGCGGATAATCCACCCCTCCCTCTTCCCAAGCAGGCGCAAGCCCCAGAAGGGGGCGGAGTTTTGGCCGGATTTTCCGGTCCCGCCGGATAATCCGCCCCTCAGGGGGGCGGATAATCCCCCCCCCCCCTTGCTCACCGCCAAGGCGCAAGCCCCAGAGAGGGGGGAGTGTTGGCCGGACTTTCCGACCTGGCCGGATAATCCGCCCTAGGAGGGGTCCAGATTATCCGCCCCCCCACCCAAGATCTTCACCAAGTCACGCAGGCGCCAGCCCCAGAGAGGGAGCGGAGTTTCTCCCGAAAAATCCGCTCTTAGGGCGGAGTTTTCCCAGGGGGGCGGATTATCCGCCCCTAAAGTTTGCTAAACGGCCAGATCTAGGGAGGGGGTATTTAAGCCAGCCTTCCCCCTCCTGCCAGATCTCTTGATTCATTCGAAAAAGACAAAATCTGATCTGCAACCTTCATCCAAGAGAGCTCCACCTAGATCCACCCAAAGGCCCCGTCCCTTGGGGAATCGAAGGAGGAGAACTCGATCTTCATCATCAGCAATCAAGCGCTTCATCTCCTCTCCATTCATTTGGAGAATCACCGATCTAGTATTTCTTGCAAATACCTAGATCCTTGTTTTGTTTATATTGATAAACCTTGTTCTTGTGACAGCTTGTTGTCATCTCGGGAGCCCCCAATCCGGTTGTGGGTGTGTGCCCCGGTAGCATTGTAAAAGGCACTGGTTCCCGCCTCGAAGGGATCTAATAGTGGAGAAGGTGGATCATGCCTCTCGTGGCAAGATCCATCGGAGAATAGGGTGAGGCCTATTGTGGCGTGGTGGTCTTATAACCGCCCACCCCTCCAACGCAGATGTACT
Organism: Avena sativa; assembly: GCA_916181665.1. Lineage (NCBI taxonomy): Eukaryota > Viridiplantae > Streptophyta > Magnoliopsida > Poales > Poaceae > Avena > Avena sativa. The sequence continues at coordinate 2,503,097 of OV702284.1, forward strand.
TCCCTTAATAAGGAAGGAACTGCGGTAAAACAAATTATTGTGTCTCCGCGTGCTCCACTATGGTTCCTTCGCTCCTCTCTTTACGTGCTTAGTAGTTAGGGTTGCATATAGGGAAATTCTCGTAGTTGCATATCTAGAGAATTTACTTTGTGACAAGCCTAAAAATTGAAAAGGTATTAAAAATTGGTTAGCACCTATTCACCCCCCCCCCTCTAGGTGCCCATACGATCCATTTCAATTGGTATCAGAGCCCCGGCTCTTATTTCGGGCTTAACCGCCTAAGAGAAGTATGGGTTCCAAGGTAGATGGGAGTTATGCTCCGGATGTAGTCACCATGAACGATCTCAAGACGTTGTAAACAACCTTGGTGAGTTAAATGGAGGCTAAGATGGAAGAGATGCGTCAATTGATAATGCGTCTCTCCACATCCACAGCATCACCTCCATCTAACTCTGAGGCTACCACTCCGCAATCCAAGGAAACGGGTAAAACCGATTCCAAAGAGAACGAAGTGGTTGGTGATGACACTAGCAAGAGTTCCTCCTCGAAAAAGGATAGTGGTAAGGATGGATACAATGAGGTTTCTCATGTGTATTCCCCTGATCCACCTATCCCCCACCCACATATACATAATAGGGGTGATCCACCCAAACTTTCTGCATCTACTTTTACTCAATGGCAATTTTTGATGAAATCTCATGTGTGTGCAGTTCCTCCATTGAGTTGTGGAAAATCATAGAAAAAGGTCTTCATGTTGGAAACCCCAACAATCTCACAAGAAGAGAAGTTGTCGATAGCCAACTCAATGCTACAGCTCTACACATGATACAGCTTGGAGTGGGTGACAAAGACATGCCACACATTCAGCATCTTAGCACAGCTAAGGAAGCTTGGGATGCCCTCACCGAGCTCTTCATCGGAAATGAAAGTATGAGAAGAAATAGATATGATGCTTTGAGCAACGAAGATGAAGGATTCTATATGTTGGATGGAGAAGACCACGAGGACATGTATAGGAGGCTCAAAGCAATAGCCACAACTTTTAGAAACCACGGTGCAACTCATGTTGATGATGCATGGATCAAGCGCAAGTACGTTAGTGCTCTTATGCCATTTGAGCCCACAGATTTGAAAAGTCTCCAAGGTAGGCATAACTATCACCTCATGACATCCAATGAGGTAATGCAAGAAATGGCCGCTTTCAAAGTGGCTGCCAAGAATGCTGAAGATGCTCGTGCTCGAGTTATGGGGATGCAAAAGGGGGTCAACGTGGCCTTGAAGACTAGTGTGATTGATCATGATGAATATGTCATAGAAGGTCTGGACTATCCCGAGGATATAAAAAGGATCCATGGACAATTCTTGGCTCTTTATGCTAGAAACTTTTGGAAAGATCCAGCCAAGGATAAAGCTGAACTAGAACGCAAGAGTGGAGCCTATGGAAGAAAAGAAAATGGTCCCAAGCTGAGAACATGTTTCAACTGTGGTGACCGGCTGCACTTTGTAGCTGAGTGTCCATATCAAAGCCAGCCTTTCAAGGACAAGTCAAAGGCTCCACGCAAGAAATAGTTTGTAAAGAAGAATGCTCCCTTCAAGAAGCAACCAAAGATTGTTCTAGTGGCTCCAGAAGAATATTCATCGGGAAGTGAAGATGAGGACGATGACTATATCTCTCAAGACGTGGCTGCATAGCCACCACATCTACATCAACATCTCTCTTCGACTCTCCGAACGAAAACATCATCAACAAGAATGCTACTTGTCTCATGGCAAGAAGCTCCGAGGTAACGACTTCTAACTCTTCTTTTCCTAAGGCTATGATTGACATGGATGATCCTACTGTTGGAGATATGACCAAGAGGCAATAATAAAGTGGTTATTATCATATCTTCATACTTATGATAAATGTTTACATACCATGCTATAATTGTATTAAACGGAAACATTAATACTTGTGTGATTTGTAAACATAAAAGAGTCCCTAGTAAAGCCTCTTGTTAAACTAGCTTCTTGGTTAATATATGATCATGGTTTCCTGATCATGAACATAGATATGTTATTAACAACAGGGTCATATCATTAGGATAATGATGTGATAGACATACTCCTATAGTTAAGCGTAGCATAAAGATCAAGTCATTTAATATAGTTCATTTGCTATAAGCTTTCTGATACATAGTAACCTAATTCCTTCGACCATGAGATCATGTTAATCACCATCACCGGAAGGATGCTTTGATGACATCAAACACCACACCGTAACTGGGTGGCTATAAAGGTGGCATTGAGTGTTCGGAAAGTATGGGTTGAGGCACATGGATCAAGAGTGGGATTTGTCCATCCATATGACGGATAGATATACTCTGGGCCCTCTCGGTGGAATGTCATCCAATTAGCTTGCAAGCATGTGACTGGCTCACAAGGGATCACATATCACGACAACAAGAAAAGAGTACTTATCGGTAACGAGGTTGAACTAGGTATGCAGAGATACTGACGATCAAAACCTCGGATAAGTAAACTATCGTGAGACAAAGGGAAATTGGTATCGTATGTAAGTGGTTCATTCGATCACAAAGTAATCGTAGAAATATGTGGGAGCCATATGAATTTCCAGATTCCTCTATTGGTTATTGACCGGAGAAGTGTCTCGATCATGTCCGCATAATTCACGAACCGTAGGGAGACACACTTAAGGATTCGATGTTGTTGAGTAGTTATGGAATGATGAGTAAGAGACTGAATGTTGTTCAGAGTCTCGGATGGGATCCAGGATATCACGAGGAGATCCGGAATGGTCCGAAGAATAAGATTCATATAAGGAAAGTCCTGTTTCGGAGTTCGGAAAAGATTCCGGTGTTTTCACCAGGAATGTTCTAGAAGGGTCTGAAAGGTCTGGCACTCCAGAGGGGAAGGGTACATGGATGTGTCATGACAATTTGGAATGGTTGCATCATGTACTAGGTCACTTGGCTGGGAAAAATAAAGAGAAGAAATCAAATCGGAGTTTGAAAGTCAAACGGTAATTTGAAAAAGTCAAATCTCAAGTTTGCTTGGTGGAAGGAGAGTAGGAAACCTACTTGGGGAGGAAGTCCCATTCCCTCCCACCCGCCGGCCATGAGGAGGAGTTGGAGGAGGACTCCCTACTCCCCAAACCGCCTCTCCCCTCCTATATAAGGAGGGGTAGGGCGCCCCCTCTCCCTACACTTCCAAACCCTAGCCTAAGGCGCCGCCACCACCACCACCAAGTGCTGCTTCCGCCACCACCTAGGGATCTCCTCCC